>OY770264.1:69821683-71111058 GCA_963669355.1 Chorisops tibialis | reverse complement strand
TTCTTTTTCCGTACGAAACTGTCAAATTTATCCCGAACACCCTGTATTTCACAAGCATGGTTTACAGAAGGAATTCCATTTTAGACCAATTTTTCTGCAGCTGCATCTTTTTAGTCACCCAGCTATGCAGACACAATGCTTTTTTTTAATTAAATCTTCTGAGATTTAGCTTTCAGTCGAGAAAACGGGTTCGAAAATGTTTTAATTTTTTCTCCACCCCAAGCTTATTTTATAACCAAAGCTAATACTGGAACTAAACCCTTAACGAGTTCTGGCGTAGGGCACTTTCAGCACATACCAGTGAGATACAATTTTTGTAGGGAGGTATAACATTAAAACTGAAGAACAGAAAATTTCAAACGACTTATTTATTTAGTACTTACTTTAATACTTCTAGCAATAATTTGGAATTATAATTCAACTTTATTTTCCATGATTGAAAAATGGTGACGTGGTACCACAGCCACTGAAAGCGTGAGCAAATAGAAAAAGTTGTTTCAATGATTTTATTTGTAAGCTTGCTGTTTCATACGTACTCGTAGCTGGATGTTTTGAACTTGTGATAGGTTTTATCAATTTAAACATTCGAACTTTCGATATTTCGCAATAATTTCATCAGATGAAATTTCTATTAAACCGGTTAAATATGGACTGAATTTTGATTCAATTATTTTAAGTGCATTTATTAGGAGGTAATCCCGCAAGTTTTGGTAAAATATTTTTTATGGAGATTGTGAGATACTCATTTTTTGTAGAAACACTAGTCCTTTGAAAATGAGCAAAAACATCTTCAAATACAATCTATATAAACCAAATTTAACTACGTACCGCTCAAATGAAAGGTCTAAATGTTTGCAGTCGAACGTCATTAGTTTAGTTTTTCAATTCAGTTTAATGGGTCGCTAAAAATCTCAAAAAAAAAACTCTAAACTCTAACATTCGCGTGTCTACTGTCGACCAGTACACAAGTGATTTTTTTAATATACGTATATACCCAGTGCCACTGTACAATAAAATAACAATTTTAATTGAAAGTGAAAAATTCGTGAAACACACATTATGCAAAGCCAAAAAAGGGGGCGTGAGCCTCCCGGACCCAAAATTCGTGAAAAATTGAAACTGAAACTACGTAGAATAACCGGTGACAATAACAGTGAAAACAGATTTGCGATTCTAGAAAATCTGGACGAGGATAACGCCGAACCCGAACAACACCTGTCGGAAAATGTAAAGGAACGAGTTCCTCCACTAATAATTACTGACCTCAATGTAAAGTCCATTGAACTCATCCTGAACCCGACGCATATCAGTTATTACAGTATTAAACTAATGGCTACGGGTAAGAAACTAATGCTAACGTCGACTGCTAACTACGACGATCTCTGTAAATACTTAATCAACGAGAGAGTGAATTTTTATTCACACCCGCGCAAGGAAGACAGACCTATAAAAATTGTTCTCACTGGACTTCACCAAATGTCACCAGACATCCTCCAAAAACACCTGATTGAATTAGGCCATAAGGTGATTGACGTCAAGCAGTTCAACCTGAAGAGCAAACGTTACCAGGAACAAGCAACGTATCTGGTATACTTTGCCCACAACTCAACAAAGCTTGCTGACCTACGAAGGCAGAAAGCGGTAATGAACACCATAGTCCAATGGAACTATTACAAGCGAAAGAACAACGGCCCTACTCAGTGCCGTAACTGCCAACAATTTCGTACTGCAACCTCAAGCCGAAATGTATGATCTGTGGAAATGAGCACAAACTAGATAACTGCGAAGCCGAGGAGAATACCGAAATCAAATGCGTTAACTGCGGCAAAAATCACATGGCCAACGATGTCAACTGCGAAAGTAGGACCAAGTACATCGAGTTTAGATCGAGGATCGTACAACGTGGGAATTCAAAACACTACACCAAACGTATCAACACATTCGAGATGAGACCTGCCGACTTCCCGATAATGCGAGGTCACGGACCAAATTTATCACCCAGAAATGTTCAAAACGAAACGTCACCAGCACCTTATGTAACATTCGCCAGCGTTGCAAGAAAGGTAAATAACGTTCAACAACCTGACAGCGATGTCTCCGCGCACGCGCCACCTACAACAAATGGAGTCTCGTTATTCTCAACTGCTGAGATTATTGCACTTACTCGAGAGGTACTAACTAGCCTAGCCAAGTGCAAATCGAAACAGGAGCAACTTCAAGTCGTCATCGAATTAACATGTAAATACATCTATGGATAGAGTTACTGATCTAAAATGCTTACTATGGAACGCGCAAAGCATCCGGAATAAAACGGTAGAAACATTTGATTTTTTAAAAAACAATTCTATTGACATTCTATTAATAACAGAATCGTGGCTAAAATTAAATAATAAGTTGTACAGTCCTAATTATAATATATATAGACGAGATAGGGAGAATAAAGAGGGCGGTGGTGTAGCAATCCTCATTAGTAAAGGAATAAATCATGTCGCTTTACCAGCAGAAAACACTAAGGTAATTGAAAATATCGCAATACTTCTAACCGATACTAACACAAAATTAATACTAACTTATTTTCCGGGAACTAAATGCAACAAAAAAATGCTTAATGAATTTAGAGAAGACTTTACATTATTATGTAAACACAATTCAAACCTTATAATAGCTGGTGATCTCAACGCGAAACATATGCATTGGAACTGCAGCAGATCAAACAAAACAGGCAAAGTTCTTTACGAAGAACTGATTAAGTCAAATTTTATTGTCCATACCCCCACAAAGCCCACGTTTTATTCCCAGAAGGGAATTGGTCCGACTCTCGACCTTATTATCAGTAATACTAGAACCATAAGTCAACCTAAAACTCTACAAGAACTGTCCTCTCCTCATCTGCGTGTTGAATTTTCTATAACCGACTTATTCAGTATTAACAAAAAAACAGTTAAAATACCAGCATATGCTAAAACTTAAATTCCAAACCCTATTAAGTAATGCTCTTGATACTTCTAACCTTAATCTGGCAAATATCAACACAATTGATATTAATGATATGATCGCTACATTTTCTCGCAATATCCTTGAAATTACTGACAGGTGTACCCCAAAAATTATGATACGCCAAAATATCGTCACTCTTAGTAAATATGCCAAATATATAATATCACTGCGAAACGCAAAAAGAAGGCAGTGGCAAAGAACAAGAAACCCAGCCTTCAAATCAGAAGTTAATAAGCTTAAAAAAATACTGAATCAAGAAATCTCCCAAATCAGAAATAATAACTAATAATAAAAATAATAAAGTGCTCAATAATTTGGATAAAGGTTGCAGTAAGCTTTGGCAACTAAGTAAAGTCTTTAAAAGAAAAGGACGCAATGTAATTTACTTACGCGACGGCAACAATAAAATATATGAAAGCTTCAAACAATCGGAACTTATGGCAGAAAATTTTCTAAACGCCTACCATATCTCTTCCAAACTGGCCAGCATTTCTCTGAGTAATACAGTCAACGAAAAAATAAACTATCTTTCGTCTGCTACTCTCGATTTAGACCCCCAGTATCTCTGTAAGCCAAAAGATATAAAATTCCACCTTAAAAGATTGAAAGTCAAGAAATCTTCCGGTATAGACAAAATACCCAACTTATTATTGAAAAACCTTCCTAAAAAAGGTATAATATATGTAAATGCAATATTTAACGGATGTCTGAAACTTGGATACTTCCCCAATGTCTGGAAAGAAGCGATTGTAATCCCCATTCCAAAGCCTGGTAAAAATCCCGCCGAACCTAGTAGCTACAGACCAATTAGTTTGCTACCAACCTTAAGCAAAATCTTCGAAAAAATTTTGTTAGAAAGAATGCTAATTCATATGAACGAAAATCATATAATACCGGACCACCAGTTTGGTTTCCGTCACAGATATTCTACGAATCATCAGATTTTGAGAGTCTGTCTTAATCAAAAGGTATCAGTGGGGTTAATCACATTAGATATAGAAAAGGCGTTTGACTCGGTGTGGCATAATGGTCTACTTTTCAAATTAATGAATTTATCCTTCCCATTGTATTTGGTTAAAATCATTCAATCCTTTCTATCTAATAGGTCATTTCGGGTTAAAATTAAAGCAGAATCGTCAAACCAACGAACTATTCCGTCAGGTGCACCGCAAGGCTCCTGCATCAGTCCTATACTATACAATATTTATACCTCCGACATACCAACTACAGAAAACTGTCAAATGTCTACTTTTCCTGACGATATTGTAGTCTACACTTCTTCCATCGACCCAAATACAATTATCAACAACCTCCAAATCCAATTAGAAGAATTAGCCACATATTTCAATAAATTGAAAATTAAAATCAATAGTGCCAAAACCCAAGCTACCCTTTTCACCAAAAGGCGCGCACACAGATACCTTCCCAATCCAACTATCAACATATTAGGCGAAAGCATTACTTGGAAAGAAAATACCAAGTACCTAGGTGTATTCCTCGACAAAAAACTGACCTATCATGTACATACTGCACAAACCTGTTCAAAAATGCTAAAAGCCATTAGAATTCTTTAACCTCTTGTCAACAGAAAAGCGAAATTGTCTGCCCACAACAAACTACTGATCTACAAATCAGTTATGAGACCCATGCTATTATATGGTTCACCCATCTGGAAGAATTGTGCAAATACGTTTAAGAGAAAATTGCAAATAATACAAAACAAATGTCTAAAAATAATTTTGAATAAACCTTGGCATTTCTCTACCAGAGAACTCCACGAAATTGCAAACATTCCACTGGTCAAAGACTCGGTAAACAAGATTAGTACTAATTTCACAGAAAAATGTAGTAAGTCAAATAGCCCTCTTATTCTCTCTATTTTACGTAGCACTTGAAAATTTGTTTTAGAAATAGGAAACTTTCCTAATTTCAAATCGGAATTAAGTTCTCCTGTTAAATTCTAGTTTAAGTTAGTTTAAGTTTAGCTATAAGTTTTAATATAAGTTACAGATGTATATAAGGTTTTTGCTTTTCCCTTTTCCTTAAATGAATTTGAAATTAATTTTACACATTTCTAAGCCTACGCATTAAACTAGCTATGAGTTGAAAAGACCTCTTGGTCTGAACACCGAATGTAATTATAAAAAATGTCTTTTTGTAAAAATGTCAATAATATTGAATATAAATAAATCTAATCTAATCTAATCTAATCAGGCGAAAATTCGCAGATTTTCCTATTTTCGATTTCTTCGCCCAATCTCCCATTATCCGCAATATTTTTATCGTAAGGTTTAAAAAAAAAGTATCGAGATCGCAACATATTGCTAAACAGACCTTTTTTGATCTAATCCGATTGGACTAAAATGCATTACATCGATTTTCATTGAAACTAGAAAAAGTAGAAACTTAAAATTTTGACAGAATTTGTCTCCTAATAATTGCAATAAATGCTAACTTCACTCCGATACAATTTTCATTATTAGAATTTCAAGAAAAGCATTTCTTTTCCGAACATATAAGAGCGGTCGACTTTAGAATTATAACAAAGTGATTAAAATATTGATAAGCAATTTTAAAAACATCCAAAACCTTCCATATCCTCGGTCATCTCCCATACAAATGGCACAATTCTAGGAAAACAATGAGCAATTTCCTTGAAAATTATGAAAGCTACAAACTTTAAATTCCACACGAAACTTTTTACATATCATGTTCGGTGTCGTATACAAAAATTGTAAACCCCTTCCTTCGATCACTGCTTCTACCATCCTCCACCAAAATGTTGTATTCACTATTCTAAAGAATTGTAGATGGCATATTTTCCGGCAGGTTAAATTCTTTCCCATTTCATCTAGTGTATCGCATGATTGAACTTTACGCCCACTCATACTTGTTTTAGGTTTTAAAATAAATTTGGAAGTATTCGGTATTGACAATTCATGAGTTAACTATGAAGATCACTAATTTCAATTAAGTTTTACGAAACTGGTAATATTCTATAATTATCGCAAGGCTAGAAATAATAAAACATTTAAAATGCTTCAAATATCTCAAATAAAATTTTATTAATCCTAGATTGCTTTCCAATTTTCATCATAATACCGATACGATTCATAAAATATTAATCTTTTCTCTCCTTTTCATAAATATTATCGTTACGTAATTAAACATTTCGAGTTTATTTGCAGAAATCTTACCAAATTTCAACACATTCATTGCTTAGATCAAACAAAAGAATCTTAAATGAAAATTTTCGTAATTTATTTAATGGTTTTCAAAATGAGAAATTCTATTAGTTCAGTTAATTTTACATAATAAATTTTCATTTTGTTTGAGCCGTCTATCAGAGTAAGTTTTCCTTTGAAGATTTTCAAATTTAATTTTACACGAAAGCATAACACTTGTATACTGCACGGTGGCTATACTCAAGCTATATATAACTACAAATATGTCTAGGAGGTACAGAAGTTTTGATCTTTATGAAAAGACTGTTAAGAAATCAAAGTTGAGAAAATACCTGAACAAAATCAATAAGAAAATGTATGGGAGTTAGTAAAGGGTCTGCGATAGAGAAAATCCTTACCAATACCCTATTTTGAAATAAACATGAGTTGAAAATTGCTTCGAGCGATATTACTCGCATATCGAAATTTCCTCCTTGTAGTAGAAGTCGTGCGATTTTTTCTAATAAAATTCCTCAAATACCTTCGACCTAAACTAATAGATTCCGGAAGTATGCAAATTTACTATTTGTAGGAAATATACATTGTTTATTAAAATGATTGCAAAAAAAAGGGAGTTCTGCGTTGTACCTTATTTCAATACTAGCTGCATGAATAACTACGAGATTTCGTAATAAATAACCAAAAGTTCTTTCAATTCCATTGAAACAAAACTGATTCTTGAAAATTACTGAACTATGCACTATTTTATTAGTTCAGTTTATAGTGCGTCCCGATTCTACTATACTACTGCAATGGTACTACAGCCCAAATTAGTCCTTGACCTCCTGACTTTCAGGTTCCTTAAAATTTTTCATTTATCATTGTGAAAGGGTTGTTAGTCCTCTATCTACGAGTTTTCATTTTCGTGTATTTACGTAACTAAAGTATATATACCCTAGCAGGTAGCGTACTGGAATTATGCGTCGACCGGGATTCAAACTCACGACCTTCGCATTGTAGACTAACACGCTACCCACTAGGCTACACTTTATCTACCATGCTAACAGATATTTGAACCAAAGATTATAAACTTCTTTTTAAAATAAATTTCTACGGATTTAGCATACAAAAGAACCCAACAATTTATTTCCATTTGTTGGAAAAATTCGCAGAGTTATTAGGGAAAATTGCAAGAAATAGAAAACCCAAATAAATATTCTTGTCACATTGAGCAACAATTGAATACTATTTGCCCATACAGAGCTGTGCAATACTTGTTAAATAAGTATGAATTGAAATTTTCGCTCTCTGGTCGGAGAAATAAGTTTTCTTAGAATAAGATGAAAAAGTAGTTGAATGAAAATGATTGGAAGGTAACGTGAAAATTATATTTTGTTGTAAATTGCTTGAAATTTTTTCTAGAAAATTGCTCGGGACCATTGAAATATACCGTATATTTATTTTTCGTTAAATAAGCTCTTATGTAATAGGGAAAATTGAAAACTTATTGACCGCTATAGAAGTTGATGAAAAAAGTTTTTTTCTTATAAAAATTAAAAGGAAATATACAGGATAAGGATATAAGAAAGTTGTTATTAAAGTTATTTCATTAAACGAATTTAAAATGATGAATAAGATAAAGAAAATCGTGCTTAGAATTTACCGAAATGTCGTAAGCAAGAAAATTCTAAATGATTTTAACTTTATTATTTTAATAATAAAGACACAGAAAAGTAAAAAATTTGCTACCCTGAAATTTTGTTTTTTCATGTTCCTTGACTAAATTAGCCTAAAAATGCAAAAAAAAAAATCCATCCCGCCGTACGTCGTCAGCCTATCGCCGTACATATGGACTTATATCTCCGAGACCATTAAAGGTAGAATCTTAGTTTTTTGGGTGAAAAGTTAAATGGATAAGTGAGCTCCATAATTTAAATTTTGGGGAGTATCTAATGGAAGGGGGAGTCGGGGAGGGAATGAGAAAAAATTACACTTGCTAATATTTCCACCACGAATGCAGATAGGAAGTTGAAAATCAGCAGAAGTATAGATAGGGTTGTGGGACGAACTATAAAAATAATTTAATTTTTTTTATTCACTGGCGTCCGAAAAGGGGGGCTAAAAGCAAATTGTCGGTCAAATTTTTTTTTCTCTTTCAAATGATTATGTCTTTGAAATTATTTACCATGAAAAATTGATATTTTGGGACCATTAAGGTAGCACACAGTTCCACCAGAATCAGCTTAGAGTCAGGCTAATTATTGTATGGAGGATGGTGGGGGGGAGTGCAAAGGAAAATTCTTGTAAATGAATATCTCGACTATCTCTTAAGCTATGTAATTAAAACTTGAAACATATATTAAACTATAATGCAAAATACGAAAAAAATATGACATGTGAGCATAATAGGGAGCATTTCAAAAATGGTGCACTTTCCAAAATTGTAAATCGTTATATCTCCAAATTGAGTATATATATCAAATCAAAAATTTATCAGATTGCGGAACTACATAGTCTTTAATTTTGGTAAGAAAATTCAACTCTGAGGTGTAAGACGAGGGAGGTGGTAAGCAAAAAATATCGAAAATTTTAAGTGAAAGATAAAAAGTAAAAATTTTGCATATGGATACATCTATTTAATATATGTACATAGAAAAAAAAATAAAAATTTGTTCCACAATTGCTATGCACCGAAGTGGGAGTCTAACGTGCACAAGGTACTTCATGTGCAATGAAAAAAACACATAAACTGAACATTTTTGAATGAAATTTTAGTGAATAAACTTGAAAAATTGCAGAATTCATTTAAAAAAAATTTCTAAAAATTTGAAATATTAACTAGTCGAATACCTTTAAAAATTGTACCCCATCCCATAAAAAATTATTTTTTCGACTATTTAAAAGAAATCAATTATCACCTAATTATTAAATATTATCAATGTGAAATTTTCCACAATAACTTTTAGAAATAGTTGAAACGAAACTACGCCAAGAGTTTTGAGATCGCGCTTGCTCTTCTACCCCCTCCCATACAAAAATATAATTTCGACCAATTTCAACAATTTAATCAGCTAATAACCAATAAATTAAAAGCTACGAACTTGAAATTTTGTACGAGCACCTTACAAGAGAAACGAGATAAAATGCATTACAAATTTTATAATTCCCATACCTCCTCTACCCTCTCCCATACATATGTTTGGTTTCGTGAATGTAAAATACACCAAATTTGATGAAAATTCTATGCAACTTTGTCTATGAAACTGACATTCTACGGAGAGAATATTGGATGTGATTCAAGCAATCAATTAAAAAATTATTAACATCACCCCTCCCCTCATAAAAAGCCAAACTTCCATAAATAAACGAATGAAATATTTACGCAATATACTAGAGATATTGATCGTATCCGCAATTAAGTGTTGAATTGACAAGAGCCCTGCCCAAGAACCCCCTTTCACTAAGTCTTCTCTAAACACTCTTACCTGCATATTGACTTTCCACGCATCCTCAACTTGTCCCAAGAATAATAAAGTTGCGCCAGACTTGTTGGCAGTTTATTTTTAATTCTGCCCAATTAAATTATTACCTGTATCCCCAAACAGAACTCCATCTTTCGTCAACATTAGCAAAAGCAATAAACCTTGGAGCAAAACAGCAGATGTTACCGTCAGTAGTTTTAATAATACATCATTCTTCCACCAGTTGTGAAGCTTACAATAAACTCAGAGAGATCCTCCGAAAACAGATATTTACTTTCGCGTTTAAGAGAACACCGAATTTTTGACCATGTGTGGTCATCTCGCCGATCTGCATAACAAATTCGACACGACCTGTGTAAATGCCAAAACTAGGACTACCACTATTCTGTCTATCCAACAAGAATGACTTGCAACTGACATTAAGAGCTTACGACAAATTTATACACGCTTTCATGAACAATTTAGTCTTTCTCCTGAGCAGGTTCAGAAAGATCTCGAAGCTTTTGGCTTGCATGTTTTTCAATGCATATCTCCGACCTTCAAAGTCGTAAACATCAGAACAGATTTTTCTGTGCCTAAAGGTCTTCCTAATTTGAATGTTGATGCGCCTCCGGATCCTTCTATGATTATTGATTCACGTCATGACCTACATCATAATTTTGGCAGGAATTTGTGTAACTTTAAGCATGTAAGAACTAACCCCGATCTTTTTAATAGTTTCAAAGAATTAAATTTTTATTTCCACAATATGTCAGAAATGAGAGGTTCTCTGCCTCTATTTCGTACTGGTTTGGTTAACTGTCCCTACGACATTGCAATGATTGCAGAAACTTGACTTCTAGAATCGCATTTAGATGCGGAAATCATACCTTCTGGATGCTTTTTCGGAAAGATAATTTAAACCGACGCACTTGGTTGGTCAGCGAGGAGGTGGTGTCTTCATTGCTGTAAACAATAAACTCTCTAGCTATCACTTAGCTGTTCAGTTGTCTATTAATGCGTTTTTTGAGCTTTGCGCATGTAAAATCCAAATCTAGTAAAAGTCTGTTTCTACATCCCACCTGATTCTACTGAGCAGCAATATGCTGATCTTGCGGAATCCATTATACTGATACATTTGTCTATCCTTCCAGGTGATGAGTTCTTGTTTTATGGCGACGCAAGTCTCAGTGGTGTTAAATGGGAGGCCAATGAAATTTTCAATTCCGTATTTGATCCACTTAACATAAATGAGCATTAAATTTTATTTTTATCCGAAATTCACTCACTTGGTTTTTTCCAAATCTATACATATAAATATAACTGTAGTGTCTGTCTGTTATTTGCTTAGAAATGGAGTTAGTTTTTTGCTTCATTTTAGCAATAACTAACCAGAAACATACATTTTTCAAATTCTTCTCAGTCCGTCTGTCTGTTCGGCTTTCACGCAAAAACAGCTGAACCGATTGTAATGAAATTTTTACAATTTATTAGGTATGCTCCGAAATTTAATCTGCGTTTGTTTTTATTTCAGTCCCCACACGCCTTCCACCCCCTCCCATACAAAGTGGCTCATTTTCAAAAATATGTAATAATCAAATTTTCTTCGAAACTAAAAGAGCTATTAATTTTAAATTTAAAATGTATTAATTCTGTTACAAATTCAATCCACAATAAAATATTTGAATCTTCCACCCCTTTCACCACCTGGGAGGTGGTGAAAGGGGTGGGGTCAACAGGTCACTTTGGACATATTTGACTGTGCGAATTCTGATCCCATATTCATGGAGCGCATCATAATTGGTGATGAGACATGGCCCACGCTCTACTCTCCTAATCGCAGCTCTATTAAATTTTCAATCGAAATGTACGAATGCACTTTTAGAATAGTAGTGAAAAAATCGCAGGTATGTAAAATAGCATACCATCTCTAGACATGGATCTACAAGTTTGACATGCAAACCAGCTAACAATCATCGGAATGGAGTAAAAAAATGATCCGAAACCAAAAAAACACGCCAAAGCCGCTCAAAAATCAAGACGATGCTCATTGTTTTTTCGATATTCAATGTTTAATCCATCATGAATTCGTTTCGGACGGGCAGACGGTCAATAAAGAGTACTATTTAACCGTATTGAAGCGTTTACGTGAGCAAATCCTTAAAAAACGGCCGGAATCATGGATTTTCCACGCTGAAAGTGTGCCATCGCATTGAGCCTCAATTGTGACCGAATTTAAGGCCAAAAAAGCAACAATTTGTATCAACATGTACATGCCATGGGTTCGAATACAAGCACACCGGTGCAAGATTTTCGCTATCTTGGAAGCATTGTTAGCATGGATGTTGAGGCTCGGCTAAATAAAGCTCGTCAGGCCTTTGGTATCCTTTCCCCTTTCTGGAGGTTACAAGAGATCTCCCTTCGTACAAAGCTGCGAGTTTTTGTCGCATGCGTCAAATCCGTGTTGTTATATGGTTGTATCACGTGGAAAGTCACCGTTCGACTTACCAAGAAACTACAGATTTTCGTAAACCAATGCCTCCGACGCATTTTAGGAATATTCTGGCCAGAATTAATCTCCAACGACGAACTTTGGAGTACAACTGGCCAGACTAAAATAGGTATTGAGATTCAACGGCGGAAGTGGCAGTGGATCGGTCATACTTTGAGGAAACCAGAGCGAAACATCGCCAAACAGGCTCTGAACTATAATCCTCAAGGAAGACGTCGACCATGTACCACATGACAACACAAGTCCTGGCAACAGCTTAAGGCCGATGCTCAGGACCGCGCCTTGTAGAAAAGAGTTGTTTCTGTCCTATGCCCCTATACGGGGTCTTAACAGGAATTTGATTGATTGATTGGATCACCGTATCGCCAGATTTGGCCCCGTGTGACTTTTTCCTATCCAAGAAAATGAAATTACTGCTCCGTGGAACCCGTTTCCAGTCGATCCAGGACATAAGAAAAAATTGCCGTGGACTACTGAGGTGTACCCATTCAACCAGCTGTAAACAAACTGATTAACAGACCGCGCTAATTTTTGGGATAATAATTAAGAACAGTCTTACCTGCTTACAAAAAAATTTTTTGAAATATCATTTCCAGGACTAATTTTAATTTCAAGTTGCTCTACTATTTTTCATCTCCAGTAACTATGCGATGCAGAAAACCTTTTCTTTGTTGTCTTTGAAGCAGCATTTGACAAACGGTTTTTCGACGTTTGATGTCTTTCGACGTTTGATGTCTCTTTCGTTTAATTGTGAAACCCATTTACTAACTTTTAGAATAATCCCCATTAGTTGTAAACGTTTTGCATTGGTGGATCGATGAACATTTAATGTTAAAGTCAATTGTGATTGTGTTTAACAAGAGTCTTCAGCCAATAATGGTTCCAATTCAGCATCTTTTGTAGTTTTTTTAGCGGTTTTCCATCTTCTTTATTTTCAATGCCTATATTATCATTTTTAAATCGTCGAAACCATTCTTTGCAAGTTGTATTCGACAAGCAAAGGATAAGTTTCCGCTGCACTTTTCTTAGCAATAAAATAATGTAATAAAATTTCCTACAAATGATATTTAATTGGAATAAAATTCGACATTTTCGACGTGCAAGAAATACAATTTTTTACAAGCTACACTTTTTCATTAAATCCTATACACCAATTTTCTCAGCACATATAATTTCTATCGAGCTCAAATTTTGTACCAAATCCTTAATTGGCATTATTATTAATATCGGAAAAAAATTAATTGATTAGCTTAACTCCTTCTACCCCCTCCCGTACAATGTGACAGGATTCCACGACCTTACGAAAATTCGATTTTCTTGGAAAACGTGAATGGTTTTCATCTGAAATTTAAAATATATCAGTTACATGATGATTGCAGTTGTTTCTCAAAAAATCACTGAAAACTTCTCACTCCTTCCACCACCTCCCATACAAATTGCACTTTTTCATAAAATACTATAAACCAATTTTCTCAATAGGTATAACTTTCATCGAGCTAACATTTTGTATCAAATCCTTAATTAGCATTATTATTAATATCGGGAAAAAATTAACCGATTACCTTCACTCCTTCTACCCCTTCCCATACACTGTGACACAATTCCACAACTTTTCAAAAGTTCTATTTTCTTGAAAAGTGTGTATGTTTCTGATCTGAAATAAATTGAAATATATCAATTTCATTATGATTATAGTTGTTTGTCGAAAAATCACCAAAAACCACCTACTCCTTCCACCACCTACTCCTTTCACCACCTCCCATACAAATTGCACAATTTCATAAAATTCAATGCACTAAGTTTCACACAATCGTAGTCCTGTTATGGTTTTAAGCTTTATATTATTTTATTTGTTTTTTTTTTTTTAAATTAACACAAGCTAGAACTATTCACATGTCCTTAACGCTCTTCCATACGTATATGATCTCAAATCAAGGGGTTGATTTGATCGCGAGCCTGTCCCATACAAACGCGAGTATTGTGGTTTTATTCTTAATAACTTATGGTTCTGATTCCAACAAAACACAAACTATTGTCATCAAAGAGCTTTAAAGTAATCAGATTATATATTCCGCATAACGTATACATTCTCAAAAATGGCTAATTTTGCGATTCTCACGCGGAGAAAGTCGCGCTCATAAGTATTTTCTCAACCCCACCTTCGGTCGCACTGTCAAATTTCGTGATTCGTTTTTAAACCGGACTGTTCGAATATGGAACTCGCTGCCCATCTCGATGTTCCCGCATGACTACAACATTCAGCAATTCAAGGGAAATATTCATAGCCACTTCCGTCTCAATCCCCTTAATTCCCAAAAACCAATATCCTTCCCCTCTCACCGGAGCTGTTTCAGTACAAAAGGGCAACCCCTCTAGTTCCGGTGTCACATAAAAAAAAACCTCTACTTTGACTAGAAAGACAAGTGTTTTCTGCAATATTCTATTCTTAAATTATTTCTCTTCTATACACGATTTTCGTAGTGACTCCAAGGAGGATATATAATAAGGACTATGACTATGAGCATGCTTTGCCGTATAAGAAAATGGGAATGAAAGTATTTCCCTCCCTTACTGGCGAAATGCTCGAAATTTTTCGAAAAAAATCGTTTTGCTATATTTGTCTGGCACACTTAAAAATATTGCAACTAACTCTTTCCCACGTTAAATTGTCCGAAATAATTGTCAAATTTTCGAAAGAAGTGGTTCGTTATCCTTGTTTGGCATACTTAAATCAAAAATAACTATCTCTGTCTCGCGTTACATTGTTCGTTGCCAAAGTGTTTAGCTTAGACACGAACCAAAAACTAATAAAAATTTAAAAAATAAAGATTTCTGAAATAAAACAGCACATTCCATTCTACTGAAAATTGTTTTATTGCTGACTGAATATTAGCATCCAAGAGAGAATACAAATTATGGTATTTTTTTTGTAAAAGTTTGAAGCCAAATTAAGCTTGGACACAATTTTCGAAAAGTCCCGAAACAAAAAGTAGCCCCACATGAGACAGCCTATCAGAAACTCCATTTTATATATCCTCCTTGATTGACTCTAACAAGATCATTGCCTATGATTTTACAAACGCTGACTATGAAATGATAAATCTTGAATTTTCTAATTTAAAAACATAAAAGAATTATGATTGGGCGTGAAGCCCAATCATATGATACTCTAGATGAAATGAGAAAGAGTTCAATGTACCGGAAAATATGTCACCTCCAATTCTTTTAAATAATTAATAGTGACTTTTGTATGGGAGGTGGTAGAAGGAGAGGAGGAAGGTTTGTAATTTTTGGATATGACACCTTATGTGGTATGCAAAATGTTTCGTGCTGAATTTAAGGTTTGCAGCTTTCATTATTTTCAATTGGACATAGTTTTCCTGAAATTGAGGCATTTGTATGGGAGGTGGCAGGGGAAGTGGAGCATCTAAGATGATTTTGAAACTGCTTATCATATCATCCTTATCACCACGCTTTGGTTCAATTTCAAATTTGATAGTTCTAATATATTCGAAGGAGAAATGCTTTTCTTGAATTTAAAATACAGATATTTGCTTGGGAGTGAAGAGGAGCTGATAATTTTTTTAGCATTTATTGCAATTATTAAAAAACAAACTCTGGCAAAATTTTAAGTTTATATTTTTTCTAGTTTTAATGGAAATCGATCTAATGCACTTAACAAAAATTATACATTTGTATGGGAGGGAGTAGAAGGAGTGTACGGATCAAAACACATTTTTTTCTCATTATTGATATTTCTATTTTTATACTTTATGCAAAATATCAAGTTGATAGCTTTAACAGTTTCGAAGAAAAATAATTTAATTTAAATTTCAAAATTTCGTGAAATTTGTATGGGAGGGGGTAGAAGGAGTGGGGTGAAGTTGATAATTTTTTCAAGACTGATTGCAATTATATTAAAATTAATTCTGGCAAAAATTAATTTTTATAATATTGCTAGTTTCAATGAAAATCGAAAAAATGCATTTTTCCAAATTACGCATTTGTATGGGAGGGGGTAGAAGGAGTGAAGAGGAGCCGATAGTTTTTTTAGCATTTATTGATATTATTAATAAACAAATTCTGGCAAAATTTAAAGTTTATACTTTTTCTAGTTTTAATGCGAATCGATATAATGCACTTGGCAAAAATTATGCATTTGTATGGGAGGGGGTAGAAGGAGTGTACTGATCAAAACACATGTTTTTCCCGTTATTGATATTTCTATTTTTTTACTTTATGCAAAATATCAAGTTGATAGCTTTAATAGTTTCGAAGAAAAATAATTTAATTTAAATTTCAAAATTTCGTGAAATTTGTATGGGAGGGGGTAGAGGGAGTGAGGTGAAATACATGATTTTTTTAAATTCTGATTGGAATTATAACAAAATTGATTCTGGCAAAAATTCGTTTTTATAACTTTGCTAGTTTCAATGAAAATCGAAAAATTGCATTTTTCAAAATTATGCATTTGTATGGGAGGGGGTAGAAGGAGTGACAGGATCAGATCAATATTCTGTCATATTAATGATATCTATAGCATAATACTTTGACTTAAATTTCAAATTGGTAGCTTGAAAAGTTTCAAAGGAAAATCAATTTCTGGAAATTTCGGAATTTCGTGAAATTTGTATGGGAGGGGGTAGAAGGAGTGGGGAGATGTGGCCCGTTCACGAACTTAAAGTTTCTTTTTAGCTAAAAATGACACACAAAAAATTTCAGCACGATAGCTCAAAGCGTTCGAGAGTTATGCTGTAGACAGACGGACAGACAGACGGACAGACGGACAGACAGACGGACAGACGGACAGACAGCAACTCGGAATCGAAGTTTTTGAGCGACAACAAATATTTCTGTACCCTTGGCGGCTCTGTGCGAGCGTTATTTCTTAGCGTTACAAACGGTAAGGCAAACACAGTATACTCTCAGATTTCATCTAGAGTATAATCAGTCAACAATATTGTTGATGCGAATGAAAGTGCCGAAATTTTTGTTGCCTCTTTAATACATATAATAGGGGTGTGCTTACCCTCAGTGTATTAGTACCAAGTTATCTTATCCCCCGCATATGGGTAAAAGTCTTAGAGTATTACGTAACAAATCCTACAGGAAATTGTCTAAATTTGAATCAGTCGTGGATCATACTAAAATAATAAACAGGTTGATTGATCACCCTAAGATGTTTTGGCAACACATTAATGACAAACGCGGTACAAGTGGCTATCCGGCTTCTTTGATATTTGGTAATCGCTCATCTTGTGATCCTGAAGAAATTGCAAACTTTTTCGCTAACAACTTTAATTCTAAACTTACCAAGCCTTTCAAGTTTGATCCTGGTAAGATTTCTCATATACTTTTCAAAGATCCTAAATAAAATGACCAAATAACTTCTGCGCTGCTTGATCTAAATATTCATAAAGATGTTGGACCTGATCTCATTCCCCCATTTTATTTCTCTAGATGAAATCTGAGAGTATTATAAGTTTGCTCTAAAGTTTGTAACGCTAAGAAATAAGGCTCGGAGAAAAAAAAATTAATGATACAGAAGTTAATATTATCACTCAAAAATCTCAAAACGGGATGTCTGTCTATCCGTCCGTCCACTTGTTTGCTCTCTAGCTTGAGAATACGTTGACAAAAAGTAAGGTCATGTTCGTGAACGGACCGAATCGCTCCACCCCTTTGACATTTGACAGTAAACTGACTTTCTCGAAAAGTATAAATGCTTTTGAACTGAATTTTGGACTATTTTACCTTTCTACAAATTTAAATCTACGATATCTAAGTCATTTGAATCCCCCCACTCCTTCTACCACCTCTCATATAAACAGAACTCTTTCATAAAATACTATAAACCAGTTTACTCAGTACATATAAAATTTTTCGAGCTGACATTTTAAACAAAGTATTTATTTAGAATTATTAGTAAGACCAAACAAAATTAGATGATTAACTTCACTCCTTCTACCCCCTTCCATACTAAAGTATGATTTCGACCAATTTCAGTAAATTAACTAATAACCAACAAATTAAATGCTACGAACTTGTAATTTTGAACAAATAGCTCTGCAAGCGAAATAATACTCCACCTCAAATTTTACGATTTCATAAACTCTTCTACCTCCCATACAAATGTTTGGTTTCAATAATATAAGAAAATCTGCTAACATGTCGGGCGCAACTTTATTATTCTTGGAACAAGTTGAGGAAGCGTGAGAAGTCAATGTGCAGGTTACGGTGGCGCGATTACGATCTATAGCTCCTGTTAGTGGTATCATTATTTCATTCGATTCTTTATGCAAGTTTGAGTATGTATAGGGAAGGGGAGGGGGAGAGGGATGTCCGGTAGAATTGATTGCTTGAATCGTGCTCAAAATTCGTTGTATTGAATGCTAATTTCATAGACGATGTCTTTAAACCATACATTTGTGTGAGAGGGGGGAGCTGTTGTTGTTACTGTTGATGTAATAAAATAGAATTTAGAAAATATAATACGTGTTAGAAAGGTGCTATTTCAGATGATTTTCTTTGTCAAGAAAGTATGCAGTTTGAAAATGGAAGTTTGTGCCATTTAGAAATTTACACGGGCAAGAATGCGTCGCAGCTCGTGAAAAAATTTGTGCAGTTTATGGAGACGATGCTCTATCGATACGTGAAGCACAACAATGGTTCAAGCCTTCGTGAAACAGGTAGCTGAGTAGTCGAGATTCAGAAGCGAAAGAGTCCAATTAAAGTGATCGACGGGTAGTCGAGATGAGAGAAAACGGAAGATTTAGGAGCGATAATTTGCAAGTGAATGTAAAGCGAACGAAAATTAGTTGAAAAAACATAAAAGAATTATGATTGGGCGTGAAGCCCAATCATATGATACTCTAGATGAAATGAGAAAGAGTTCAATGTACCGGAAAATATGTCACCTCCAATTCTTTTAAGTAATTAATAGTGACTTTTGTATGGGAGGTGGTAGAAGGAGAGGAGGAAGGTTTGTAATTTTTGGATATGACGCCTAATGTGGTATGCAAAATATTTCGTGCTGAATTTAAGGTTTGCAGCTTTCATTATTTTCAATTGGACATAGTTTTCCTGAAATTGAGGCATTTGTATGAGAGATGGCAGAGGAAGTGGAGCGTTTATGATGATTTTGAAACTGCTTATCATCATCCTTATCACCACGCTTTGATTCAATTTGAAATTCCATAGTTCTAATATATTCGAAGAAGAAATGCTTTTCTTGAATTTATAATACAGATATTTGTATGGCAGGGGGTAGAAGGAGTGAAGAAGAGCTGATAATTTTTTTTTGCGTTTATTGCAACTATTAAAAAACAAATTCTGGCAAAATTTTAAATTTATGCTTTTTCTAGTTTTAATGGAAATCGATATAATGTACTTAACAAAAATTATACATTTGTATGGGAGGGGGTAGAAGGAGTGAGGTGAAGTTGATAATTTTTTCAATTCTGATTGGAATTATAATAAAATTTATTTTGACAAAAATTCATTTTTATAACTTTGCTAGTTTCAATGAAAATCGAAAAACTGCTTTTTTCAAAATTATGCATTTGTATGGGAGGGAGTAGAAGGAGTAACGGGATCGGATCAATATTCCGTTATATTAATGACATATATATCATAATACTTTGACCCAAATTTCAAATTGATAGCTTAAATCAATTCAAAGAAAAATCAATTTCTGAAAATTTCGGAATTTCGTGAAATTTGTATGGGAGGGGGTAGAAGGAGTGGGGGATGTGGCCCATTCACGAACTTAAAGTTTATTTTTTGCTAAAAATGACACACATCAAATTTCAGTACGATAGCTCAAAGTGTTCGAGAGTTATGCTGTAGACAGACGGACAGACAGTAACTCGAAATCGAAGTTTTTGAGCGACAACAAATATTTCTGTACCCTTGGCGGCTCTGTGCGAGCATTATTTCTTAGCGTTACAAACGGTAAGGAAAACACAATATACTCTCAGATTTCATCTAGAGTATAAAAATTGAACTTAAACAGTTGTCAACTGTCGAATTTATCCTTCTTAATTAAATTTTCTTATCAGTTGATATTATCGTAAGTTTGGTTTTTTTTTCTACGCAATTTAAATGTTATAAGTCAAACATGTATGTACAGTCGTGGTCAAATAAAAGTTAACACCTTTGAATTTCACCACATACCGCCTCTTCATAATGATCTCCGATTGTAAATATAACGAACTGGTTCTTATTAATTTAACTTTAGTGTTATACTTAGAATGTATAAAACACATAAACAAAATATTTATTTATTTTGAAGGTACAGCCACTTTTATGTTTTAAAAGCAAAATGATCATTTTCGCAACAAAAGTTGTTGAATAGAAAATTATCAACTATTTTGAATTCTTAATAGGAAATTTGTATGGGAAGTTACTAGTAGATAGATAGGAACAATATTCTTTAATTAATTAATAAAAGAAATAATTTGTGTATTCTCCGCGAGCCTTGATTTCAGCTTCAATCCTTCGAAGCACGGATTTTTTCAATGTCTGACAGTATTCGATGCTTATGTCGTCTTTCCAAGCGTCTTTGATGGCGTCCTCCTTGGTCCTTGGTCTCCGACTTGCCACTTTTCGTTTCGGCCCAAAAATTCTCGATTGGGCTCAAATCGGGGCTGTTTTCTAGCTACTCAATTGTAGAAATCACACTTTCTGCGGCGAATTCTTTAACCTGTTTAATTACAAAACAATTATTTAACGCTTTTATTTTTTTTACTTTTGTATTAAACTGTTGTTTGTAAAAACCCACAAGTTACCTTACGAGCGCGATGACATGGCGCAGAGTCATCTTGAAAAATCGAGTCGTAAATGACTGGGAAGAGCCTATCCATCGACGGGATCAAATGGTTGCCAATCACGCTGATGTAACTGATTCATTGAAAAGCACCAAATCTCCGGTGCCAAAATAGGAAATGCAACCCCAAACCATGTAACTCGGAGGGAACTTGTTTCGAGTCACTACACAGTCTTTATAAAGTTCCTCTCTGATTCTGTGATGTACATACTGCAATCTATGCGATTGGTTCAGGTTGCATTTTGATTCGTTGGTAAAGACTACTCTCTCCCAGTCATTTTCCGACCAATTTCGATAAGATTTGACGAAATTCCGCCTTGCTATCCTCATTTTAGCCGTTAGATTTGATTTTTTTTCGGGGTCGCCGAGCTGAAAGTCCACATTACTGTAGCCTTCTTCTGACAGTTCTGTTACTAATCATTATTCCAGTCGCTTCCTGGATGTCCATGCTGACTTCCCTAGCGGTTCTTTTTCGGTCACTTAGTCCTATTTTTTAAGATGTCGGTCATCTTTCGTGGTCGTCTTTTTGTTGCCAAGTCCTGTTCCTGGTTTCCGCTGGACAGATCCATTCGCGTTTTTTTCCAAAATTTTGGACACAACCACGTGGCTACAACCAATTCTTCTGGATATAATCATAGTGGAAAGCCCTTCGTTGCTTAACGCAATAGTAATCACTTTTTTTTACTATCCCACTGTGGTGCCATGTTTACTCGTGAACGTCTAAACTATGTACAACAAACGATTGACACGAGCCGACTTTGTCGTGAAACCTGAACAAACCGACAGATAATTAACCCCGCATGGGATTTCCTAGGTAAATTTTGGTTTTAAGACTCATAAAAATAGGGTTTTCTGGGAAATTTACCTTTTTTCACAGTCTTAACTTTTATTTGCCCACCACTGTACATGTTTTATTCGCATAAATGCTAGATATAAGTATCAATTTGTTTTATCATCGCTTATGGCGAACTTCGGTTATAACGAACGAAAAGTGATGGTCCCTTCGAGTTCGTTATAACCGAATCTAAAAGTACAAACAAATAATTTTTTCGTGGATTAAAATTACTCGTTCATTGTATTGATTTAAATTTAGACAACTTAAAAATTCGATATCAATCAGCAACATAATCGAGCGATATAAATTCAAAACTAGAATGCACTTACAATCTAATACAATATAAAAAAAGGCTTAAAATTCAGGATATCATGCCGACTGAACACGCATATTCCACCACATAACCGCACGTATCCAATTCAATACGAATTTGTACTGAAGAAGTTTTAACGCAAATATTTGTATTCGAGCGTAAATTGATATTTTTTTCTCGGGGGTTGCCAATTTCCAATACGTGACTGGAAATTATGTGCAAAGATCACACAGCCAGCAAAAACCATTTTATTGGTCACATACCAATAATATCATATGACGATGATGGGAATGGTTGTAAGAAATTACATTTGATATCGTAATGGTGTTAGGCTAAAATGGTTTTTAACCCCAATGAAAATATTCGTGTCTCATATTTTTATTGGTTGCAGAGAAAAACGTTTATGAAAAAACAAAGGGTTCTTTTTTTATGGGAGATTGCAAACAAATTAATTTAAATATTAATTATTTTGCGATACATGAAATGAAGTAAATAATTATATACATACGTATATATGTATTCAATTCATCAATATTATGTTCAATTATTGTATTATAAATAAGATGATCGTCTAATTTTTTTTGGTCTTATTAAAAATTCTAAATCAATATTTAGTGCAATATTTAGTGTACAATTTCAGCTCGAAATATTTTATACGCACTGAGTAAATTGGTTTAGAGAATTTCATAAAAAAGTGCAATTTGTATGGGAGGTGGTGGAAGGAGGGAGAGGATACAAATAATTTTTATAAAGTAGATTGAAATTATCACCAAAATATTATATTCCATTATATTTTGTTGCTCTTAATGACTATTTTTTTTCTAGTGACTGGAATTCTAAGTTTTCAAATTTAAATTTATCATGTGCTTATTCAACTTTCGTGTCTATTTTCTGTGATGCATTTAAATTATATGTGCCTTCGCGTACTGAAAAATCGTGCCCTAAACTTCCATGGTCCAACAAGAAATTGAGCAACCTAAAAAATGAAAAAAATAAAGCTTTTAAGCGTTTTAGAAAAACTGAGTCTTCGTACGACCGGAATAATTTCCTTCGTCTCAGGAAGGAGTTTGATTGGCTAAATCGCTTTCTTTACAGACAATATATCGACTAAGTTGAATCAAAGATTAAACGTAATAGTAAATCGTTTTGGGTCTTCTTCAACACCACACGCCATTCCTCATTACTGCCTAATTCAATGGAGTTTCTAGGAGAGGTATCGAGCTCTGCTGAGGAGTCCTGTGAACTGTTCGCATCATTTTTCGTAATAGTTGCTCCATGCAATTTAGACATTCAAAAAGGATCTGGTTATGATGAAATTCCGGCTATGTTCTTAAAAGGTTGCGCATATTCTCTTTATGAGGTGTTAACTATTATTTTCAATAAGTCGCTTGAGTCCAGTTCATTTTTGGATACTTGAAAACTATCTTTCATAACTCTAATATTTAAGTCTGGTCGCAGACATTTGATTGAAAATTATAGACAAATATCCAAACTATCCTCCATCCCTAAGTTATTTGAAAGCATAGTTAAGGAAAACCTATTTTTTCATAATAAAGAAGTTATTTCAAACTGTCAGCATAACAATTTTTATCTGAATATTGTATAGATGCAATGGAACAAGGCTTTCATGTTGACGTTTTCTATTCAAATTTCAAAAAAACCATTTGATCGGGTTCGTCATGGTCTTTTGAATGAGAAATTGAAGGCACTAGGGTTTCATTCCCTGTTGGTTGGACAACCTATCAGGCGCGTCCTCAGGTGGTGGATAGGGGACGCCGCGGTGTGTCGCAAGACCCTCGTCCGCGGTTAGCATGGCAATAGCAAGGAATTATGATTGACTGTTATACTCTCTTCAACAAGCTCATCGGATACACGTAGGCAACCACCACGTTGGGAGCCAAAATGAACGTACATGTTGAGGTGGATATGGCAGCAAATATCTTTCCTGTAAAAATCATGCCGCGAACCAGCCCAAAAAAAACTATGAGATGGAGTCCCCCTGTAATGGCCCTCAGTCCCCGGCAAAAGAGGGAGCAAAAATAATCGGGTCTGAACGCGGTTCGGGAGCTACTAGAACGTTGCAACCAGGTTCTAGTAGTGCTGTGCTACTGGCAAACACCCAGCGCACTGAGTCTTCCATGTCAAAGCTCAGTGATCTCGCTTTTATAATGGCATTAGAGGATGCAGACTCAGAACCGAGTAAGCCAATGGAGATGAGTATAGATGTTGGTCACGCTTCGACGTCGACAATATCCTGCACAACTATTTCTGCTGACTTTGCTACTGAGACGATCCAAACCCCTCAAGGCGGAATTTGCAACCGAGCCCGTCGCCGTGCTAAAACCACCCTAAAAAGAAAAACTGTAGCGAAGTTTGACAATGCGGTAGAGGATAAAGTGGCTGCAATTCTGAGTCGACTGTCTTCCGGGACGGACGATTCACGAGCTGCAGAAGCTTCACGCCCAGCCAGCGTGCCGGCCGAAGTGATCAGAGTCGAGGCGAAAGGTCATAGGCCCCAGCGACGTCTCTGATGAATAAAGCTAGTACTTCCGAAGCGAATGTGGACAGAGTAGTAAAGTCTCCTGCGAAAGAGTTCTTACAAGCTCCGACCACTCCGCTGAAAAGAGTATCAAATATTGCAACGGATAGCACTGTGGTTCCGAAACTGTCAGCAACAAAAAGGAGAAATATGCTCAGAAGGGCAGCCCAACGAAGCAAGACCCATAGCTTGACTCTGGGTCCCCAATCAGCTGCGACTCCCATTTTGCAGCCGTCAGTGGAAAATGTCGAAGTGGTTCAAATAGTTTCATCCGCGCTGGCTTCGGGATGATCGGTTCATGGCACCGCCTCTGGCAAGGCCAAAGAACCCTCGTCCGCGGGCACAGTCGCCGGTAAGAAGCTTGAACCACTGAAGCAGAAACCTAAGCGTATCCGATCGGATGATAGTAATACGCCGATACCTGCAGCAAAAAAGAAGCAGCCGAGATCGGCTACCTATACCGACGTCACTAGGAGTTCCCTCCAGGCAGTAGTCATTAATACCAATGACTTGCTAGGCATTATACCAGAGTCGGTGAGGCCTCCGATCTACTATTCATTGAGGAACATTCTGAGGGAACACCTCTTAGGTAATCCACCAGCTAAACCAAGCTTTTTGAAGAATGACTTCGAGCAAGGTTATCTTAGGATAAATTGTGCGGACCAAACACTCTGGTTTTCCTTCAGGAGGCGGTTCCCAAGATGAACGAGCTCTTGATGGACATCAAGCTACAGGTGGTGGAAGGTGCCGAGGCTCCTAGACTGACAAAAGTGTCTGTATGGATCCCGGTTATCATTGAAGACCCTGAAATCCTATTGCAGTATATTAAGCTGCAAAACAATCTTTCCACGGAGGTTTGGAAGCTTTTTCATAGAGAACAAAAAGACAAGGGCCAACTTCTTGTTCTCGGAATCGACGAAAGCTCCATGGAAGGGTTATCTGTAGCGAAAGGTTTCGCGGATTGTGGACTCAACAAGGTCCACTTCAAACTACCGAAACCAAACGCGGCCAACCTCAGAAGCCGGCAAACTGAGAATGGTTCAAGCCAATCCACATCACAGTAGAGCGGCGACCGCCACTCTCCAACAACACCTCTTAAGAGGTTACTCGGATGTTGCACTTGTCCAGGAACCATGGTTGAGTAGCTCAAACCACATTCTAGGATGGTGCAATAAAACTTTTACGGTCCTTCACGGACAGGTAAGCTACGGACATGTGTCGTTGCGAAAAAAGCACTAAAATTAACTTAAATTCCGCAATTGAGCAGCCCAGACCAAACAACGACGCCTTGGGAGAGGTCACTTAACGGAACGCCGCAGCCAGATGAGTTGGTTTCATCATACCAGCCTTACGACGCAAGGGTTGTTCCAACGACTGACCTGTGCCAGCTTGTCCAGTCCAACACAGGGGACTTGGTAATATGTTGTGATGCCAATGCCCATCACACCTACTGGTCTAGCACACACTGCAACGATCGCGGTAATTCAATTCTAGAATTTCTCAGCATGAACAATCTAAATGTTTGTAATGTTGGTAACAGTCCCACCTTCATAAATAGAGCAAGAAGCGAGCTTATCGACCTGACTCTTGCAACTAACTCTAAATCACTAACGGTCCGCAACTAGGAAATTTCGAAAGAACCATCCTTGTCAGACCACATGTGGATAAGATTTGAAATAGTGGGATCAACAAGAAATAGGCGGTTTTACAGGAATCCAGCAAGAACGGATTGGGTTGGGTTGGATCAGGAGCTAATAAATCAAAGACTACCGGAAATAGTTCCTTACCCAATAAAAACAACAGATTCCTTAGATAAAAGAGTGAATATGTTAACAAATATACTAACAAACTCATACAAGAGTTCCTGCCCTCAGAAATCCGCCAAAGATTGTAAGAACACTGTCCGGTGGAATAACGATCCTGATATCCTGAAAAAATGAGCAAGGAAACTCTTTAATAAAGCTAACTCCAGCAAACTTGACACAGACTAGGACAAATACCAAGCAGCACTTACACTGTATAAAAAACAACTAAGAGCCGTCAAACAAAAATCATGGAAGAGATACTGCGAAGAAATCGATAACGCCAACGAAATTGCTAGGATAAAGGGAACCCTATCCAAAGACCTATACATGCCTGAGTTACTGGATAAAGGCAATGGTTCATGGACGGTGTCTAGCGGCGAGTCACTTGAACTTTTAATGCAAACACATTTCCCTGGTTGCTTTGAGCCCCCACCACAAAGTTCATGTGTCGATCGCATTCTAGCTAACTCAGAACTAGTAGATACAGTCGTGATACCAGGAAACATAGGAATTGCGTTCAGTTCTTTCAAACCTTACAAGTTACCAGGGCTGGACGAAGTCTATTCCGCAATGATCCAGAACGCGGATGAAACAATAAATCAGTACCTGGTAGACATATGTAAAGCATGCATCAGTCTTTGTTACATACCGAAGTTATGGCAAGAGGTTAAGGTAGTTTTCATACCTAAACCAGGTAGAGCCTCCCACAATATTCCGAAAGCTTTTCGAAACATCAGCCTTACTTCGTTCCTTTTTAAAGGCATAGAAAGACTGGTGGACAGCTACCTGCGGGCAAATCTGAACCTCTCGGTTAGATGCCCCCTTCCTAGACGTGGAAGGCGCATTCAACCACGTAAACATTGATGCCATACTTGAGGCCTTGCGCAGCCATAGTGTGGAACCTCTCCTGACTGCATGGATAGCAAAGCTTCTTCGTTCACGGAAAATTGTAGCACGAATGGGTGAGAAAAGGCTCTGACCACAAAGGAACGCCACAGGGCGGTATAAAATCGCCTCTCCTGTGGGTTCTAACAGTGATTGAACCCATTTCCATTTTAAATCAGAACGGCTACCCTACAATAGCATGTGCAGACAACCTTGTCATCATGCTAACTGGTAATTTTGAGCAAGTTCTTGGAGACCTCATGCAATCCGCTTTACAACTGTTAGACACCTGGGCACTAGATAAAGGACTTTCTATTTACTCACAAAAACAGATTTGGTCCTCTTCTCCGGAAGAAGAAGACCATATGCTTTCAATCTACCAAACATTGGAGGTATCAATAGGGCCGCCTCGAGTCAAGTTAAATATTTAGGTCTGATTCTTGATAGCAAATTATCCTGGAAGGCCAATATACAAGAACGAGCAAAAAAGGCTACGGCAGTCTTCTTCGCTTGCAAGAAGACATTCGGTTTGAGATGGGGCCTTAAGCCGCACCTCATCCACTGGATGTATACCAGTATTGTTAGACCAATTATTTGCTATGGCGCGCTGGTGTGGTGGCCGGCGCTGGTACTGAAAACCAACCTGGCACCCTTACAGCTAATCCAATGGATGTCATGTCTGTGCATAACAGCTGCACTGGAAGGTGGGGAAGGTAAGGGTCTTCAATGGAGACTATTTAACATCTTAAGTCACCTTGATTATGCTGATGACGTGTGTTTGATTACACATAACCGTTCGGACTTAGAGTCAAATGTTCGTTCGTTGCATTCTAAATGCAAAGAGGCGGGACTGAAAATAAATGTGCGTAAAAGCAAGTACATGCACATGGGTTTGAACACAAGCACACCGATTGTTCTTAACGGACAGGATGTGGAAGAGGTGCAAGATTTTTGCTATCTTGGAAGCATTGTCAGCATGGACGGCGGAGCCGAAAAGAATGTTGAGGCTCAGCTAAATAAAGCTCGTCAGGCCTTCGGTATCTTTTCCCCTTTCTGGAGGTTAAGAGAGATCTCCCTTCGCACGAAGCTGCGAGTTTTTGACGCATGTGTCAAATCCGTGTTGTTATATGGTTGTACTACGTGGAAAGTGACCGTTCGACTTACCAAGAAACTACAGACTTTCGTAAACCAATACCTCCGGCGCATTTTAGGAATATTCTGGCCAGAAGTAATCTCCAACGACGAACTTTGGAGTACAACTGGCCAGACTAAAATAGGTATTGAGATTCAACGGCGGAAGTGGCAGTAGATCGGTCATACTTTGAGCAAACCAGAGCAAAATATCGCAAAACAGGCTCTGGATTATAATCATCAAGGAAGACGTCGGGTTGGTCGACCATGTAACACATGGAAGCGAGCAGTTGAGCAGGAGGCCAGAGGAATAAACAAGTCCTGGCAACAGCTTAAGGCCGATGCTCAGGATCGCGCCTTGTGGAAGAGAGTTGTTTCTGTCCTATGCCCCTATAGGGGGTCTTAACAGGAATTTGATTGAAACGGACGGATCTAAAACTAGCCAGGGGACAGGTGCAGGGATTTATTCCCACGACCTCGACATCCAAACTTCATTTCATCTTCCAGAACACGCGACAGTGTTCCAAGCAGAAGTATAAGCCATTGACAAGTGCGCAAAAATTATTCTTGATATGCAGAACAGTCTCGGAAATTGATAGATTTTCTTAAACAGCAGGGCTGCGCTTCAGGCACTCTAATCCTACAGGACTACGTCCAAACTAGTGTCCATTTGTAGACACAATTTAAATCACCTAGCGGCCATAACGGAAGTTTTTCTAATTTGGATACCGGGTCAGAGCTACCTGCTAGGTAACGAGGCGGCAGACACGCTTGCACGGCAAGGATCTGCAAACATCAATTCCACTAACAACTGTAACACCAACAGTGCTGAAGACTAACTTCAAACAGACTATTTTGGATTCTTTCCTGGTGGGGTGGCGGCAGCTGGAAAGCTGTAAAACGGCCAAAACCTTTTGGGAAGAACCGAACAAAAATACAACAGCTCAGCTGTTACAACGTAGTCGCTATAGTATCCGAACTATTGTCGGCCTGACCACAGGTCATTGCTTGTTAAGGCTGCACGCATTTAGGATGCGGATCGCGAGTGCCAGCTTGTGCAGAGGTTGCGAGGAAGACGAAGAATCTATCGAACAATATCTTTGTCACTGTCCGCAAATCTCCAACAGTCGTCTGCTTTGTTTGGGCTCTAGATTCTTCTCAGAACTAGCCGACCTCAGAGGCGTCCAACATTCGAACCTGCTAAGGTTCGAAAACCGAACCAAGTGGTTAAAGTAAGAGGAGTGATTTCCATCTTATAACAATAGGGGGAGTACAATGGGCCCAACTAGATGGCCTCATTGCTTGTGGTTTCCGTGGATCCATCCTCCTACAATCTAAACCTAAACCTAGGGTTTCATTCTAATCTGTTGAGCTGGTTTTCATCTTACTTGACGAATAAATGGAATTTCTTCATCGTATATTGATGCTAAATGTGGCGTTCCCCAAAGAAGCTATTTAGGGTCTTTACTTTTTGTTTTACTTGACGACGTTTCTTTAATATTTTTATTTTCTAGCTCTCTTTTGTACGCTGACGATGTTAAACTCTTTTCTAAGATTACAAGCTTGGAAATTTGTCTTGAATTTCAGGCTGATATTACTGAGCTCTATAATAGGTGTGACGTTAACTTGTTAGTACTCAATTTCCATAAATGCATAATATTTTCAGCACACAGAAAATCTTTTCCCATTTTAGTCGGCTACAAGTTAAATAACAGATCTATTTAGAGATCCTCGGAGGTAAAGGACCTTGGCGTGTTGATCGATTCTAATTTGAACTTAAATTCTCATATCGACTACAAAATCTCCGAAGCTAATTCTAATCTGGGATTTATAAGACGTAATGCCAAAGATTCCATTGACCCATACACTGTTTAAGCACTCCTTGTTTCTCTTGTGAGACCTATTTTGGAATATTGCTGTGTGGTTTGGGATCCTGTATATCCTATTCATGTATTGCGAATTGAGCGAATTCAACTTAATTTCTCTAGATATGCTCTTCGTAAGTTTAACTGAAGCGCTGACATTCCCACGTATGAAACCAGATGCCAATTAATTGGCTTGCAATCTTTGGCTCATCGAAGAAAGTTATTATGCGTGATGTTTATAAAGGATTTCCTATCGCATTGAAAGCCCTGAATTGCTCAATTATCTCCCAATTTTTGCTCGAGAAACGCCATGGAGGCTGAGGACGATTTTTCATCCCATCGCGTACCGCACAAATTATTGACTTAATGAACCTATTTCTAGATGCATCTCCTACTTTAATATGATATGCGACAAAATCGATTTTAGTGATAGTCGACCGCAGTTCAAAGCCTATATTGTAGAAAATTTATAATTTTTTTATCTAATTACTTTTATTTTTTTATTATTGTTTTTTATTGTTTTGGTTTTTTAATTACTTTATTATTTTAATAATAAAGTATTGTGATCGACTTGGGAAAAAAAAAATTGATACCCTGAAATTTTGATTTTTCGCGTTTCATGACTAAAATAGCCTAAAAATGCAAAAAAAAAAATCCGTCTGTCTGTACGCCGTCCGCCGTCCTCCGGTGTGTACGCTCAGAGCACATTAACTCCCAAACCCTTCACGATAGAAAGTTCATTTTTAGAGGGATTGTAGATATTTGCGGATCTCAGGCGGACACCTATTTTGGGGGGTGTACGGATTCAGGGGGAGGCGGGGGAAGCACTTAAACCGAAAACTAAGAATTCAAATATCTCAAACATGGTTACAGCTAGGAAGCTAAAAATCGATATACTTATAAAAGGATTTGTCGGACAACTTTTAAAAATAATTAAATTTTTTTATCCATTGGGGTGCAAAAAGGGGGTGCTAAAAACCAATTGTCGGCCGAATTTTTTTTTCAGATGATTATATCTTAGAAATTACTTAGCATAAAAAATTTATATTTTTAGATCATCAAGGTGGCATTCAGATTCACTGGAATCAGCTTACATAGAGGCTAATTATTGTAAGGGGGAGGGTCAGGGGGGGGGGGGGGGGGGTGCAAAGAAAAACACTTAAAAATCAATATATCGGCTATTTGTTGAGGTATGCAATTGAAACTTGGTACTTATATTAAGCTATACTAGAGAAATGCGAAAAAAATATAATATTTGGACAAAATAGTAGTAGGGGAAAATGGGGAGCATTGAACTTTCCAAAGTTTCAAACCATTATATCTCAAAATTGAGGGCAGATATCAAATCAAAAATTTGTCAGATCGTAGAGCTATATAAGTTTTAATTTTGGTAAAAGAATTAAGTGGAGGGGGTGTTAGAGGAGGGTGGTGGAAAGCAAAAATGTTGAAAATTTTGAGTAATTTTCTTAGGGCTCTGGTAAAAGATACAAAGTTTAAATTTTGCAGGTCAATATATCTATTTATTATACATACAAAAAAAATAGTAAAAATTCTGCAATTGCTATGCACCGACCCCCCTGGTCTTATCACCTAACTATTAAAAGCTATCAATTTGAAATTTTGCACAAAAACTTACAAAACGAATTGAAATGAAATTACGTTAAAAGTTTTGAAATCGCGCTTGCCCTTCTACCCCCTCCCATACAAAAGTATGATTTCGACCAATTACATTAAATCAACTAATAACAAACAAATTGAAAGCTACGAACTTGAAATTTTGTACGAGCACCTTACAACTGAAAAGAAAGAAAATTGCATCACAAGTCTTACGATTTCCTTGCTTCCTCTACCCATACAAAATTATTTTTTCGAGCATTTTTATGAAATAAGTTATCAGCTAAGTCTAGCTTTTATCAATTTCAAATTTTGCATAGAAACTTATAATAATAATTCAAATGAAGTTGCTTTAAAGGTTTTGAAATGGCGCTTGCCCTTCTACCCCCTCCCATACAAAACTATGATTTCGACCAATTTCATTAAATCAACTAATAACCAACAAACTAAAAGCTATGAACTTGAAATTTTATACAAGTATCTTAAAAGAGAAGCAAAATAAAACTACATATCAAAATTTACGATTCTTCTACCTTCTCTACCCCCTCCCATACAAATGTTCGGTTTCATAAATGTAAAATACATCGAATTTTATGAAAATTCCATGCAACTTCGTCTATGAAACACATTCTATACAGAGAATATTGAACCTGATTCAAGCAATTAATTAAAAAGCTATTAACATCCACCCACCCTTACTATTACCCCTTCTCCTCCCCTCATAAGAACCAAAACTTACAGAAACGAATGAAATATTGTTAAATTGACAACAGCCCTGCCCAAGAACTCCCTTTCACTTAGTCTTCCTTAACCACTCTAACCTGCATATTGACTTTTCACTCATCCGCAACATGTCCCAAGAATAATAAAGTTTCGCCGGACTTGCTGGCAGTTTATTTTTAATATGTACAGAATTATTCTAATTCCTTAGCTTGTTGAGATATCGTCAATAGTTGAAATAAATATTTTAAAAAAAATTAATTTTTATTGTCAAATTGCGAAATTGTGTAATTTTGTATGGGATGAGCTAGAAGGGGTTGAGCGTTTTTCTCTGCAGCCTACCTTCTCCCACCCTACGGACTGATGAATTTTTACTTTATTATTCTAATAATGAAGCATTTTGATCGACACAGAAAACAAAAATTTGCTCCCCTGAAATTTTGTTTTTTCGCGTTTCAAGACTAAATTAGCCTTAAAATGCAAAAATGCAAAAAAAAAAAATCCGTCCCGCCGTACGCCGTACATATGGACTGATATCTCCGAGACCATTAAAGGTAGAATGTTGATATTGGGTGATTTGTTAACTAGGTAAATGAGCTCCACTATCTAAATTTTGGTGAGTGTCAGGTGGAAAGGGAGGCGGGGGGATGTAAAGAGTAAAAAAAAAATGATTTATTTATTTATTATTTATTTATTTATCATAACAAGACAGTTTATATAATAGTAATAAATTGCTTAATTTAATTTAATTTAGTATAACCTAGTATAGTTAAATTTACCTTAATTAATTAACACAATTTGATTTATTTATATGATATATGATAGGCACTGGTGGAAGGGTCAAGCCGGGTGTGGGGATCTTATAAAACGGAGCGTAGACTCAGTTTATATGTCAGCTTATTTATTGGGGTTGTATAGTGTGCGCTGAATTTGTTAAATACTCTACAGCATCTGTTAATAGGTTCATTTTGTCCGTAATTTGTACGATGTGGATATTCCTTAAATGGTTTTGAATGTCTTGTCAGCCTGACATTGTCATTGAGTCTGAATTTATTTGAGATGTGGTTAACCTTAATATTGCCATTCAAAACATCTAAGGTAAAACAGGATGTTCCAGAAGCAAGAGGTAAAAGATTTCATAATTGGAGCCTAATTGTGTAGGGTGGAAGGTTTTCAAAGTCTTTAGGATCATACAAGTCCCTAAGAGCAACAAGAAGGAATTGCTTCTGGATTGACTCTATTCTGTTGCTGTATAATTGGAAGAAGGGGTTCCAAATACATACATATTCCAGAATAGGGCGGACAAGAGAACAGAATAAAGATTTGGTGACCCATACATTCTTGAACTCTTTGGCTCTTCTCTTAATGAACCCAAAAAGTTTATTGGCTTTTGAAATTATTCGATTATAGTGAGATTTGAAGCACAGTTTATTATCCAGTAATAAGCCGAGGTCCTCAATTTGATCAACACGGTGTAGTTGAGTTCAACTTAGGATATAGTCATGGTGATATGAGGATAATTTACGTGAGAAGATTATCACGTGGCATTTACTGACATTAAGCTCTAATTTGTTCTGACTACACCAATGATCTAGCGCAATAAGCTTGGATTGCAGGAATTCGGCATCTGCGGGTGAGGTTATGGCATGATATATTTTTAGATCATCAGCGTACATCAGATATGAAACATTATCCAATACTTCTGATAGATCTGAGATGAAAACATTAAATAAGAGAGGTACCAAGTGACTCCCTTGGGGTACCCCAGAGGACACTAATATTTCCTTGGAAATAAAACCTTGAAACTTAACAAATTGAGTTATTTCAAGATAGGATTTAAGCCAGTCAAGTAAGGATCCTATCACACCGATTTTTTTAACTTTAAAATCAGGACATTGTGATCAACTCGGTCGAACGCGTTGCTAAAGTCGGTGTATATTGTGTCGATTTGATGCCCACTTTCAAGTGCGCAGAGCGTATCAGATACAGGAATCATGAGATTCGTTGTGGTCGAGCGACCTTTTCTAAAACCATGCTGCTCGTCATTAAGATAGGGTTGATCATACTGGTCAATTTATCGCAGATAATTTTTTCGAATAATTTCGGTAAGCTGATAAAATTGCTATGCCTCTGTAGTTCTCAACTTTTCGTTTAAAAAGTAAACTTGCTAACATCTCCACTACGAATGCAGATAGGAAGCTGGAAATCATCTTTATATGTTGGGGTTGTGGTACAAACTTAAAAAATAATTTAATTTTTTTATCTATTGGCGTCCGAAAAGACGGGCTAAAAACAATTTGTCGAAATAAAAACGTTTATGTATGGATTCGACAGAGATGTTCCTAATTAACAAAATATTTTCATCTTCAGTAACCATATCGATTGGGCTAATATTCGTAGAGTTTTGCGAAGGGCTAAAAACTCTTCCACAAAAAGTAATGAAAAAATGTTAAGGAACCTGAATCTCAGGAGGCCAAGGTCTGATTTGAGCTGTAGCACCACTGTAGAGAGAGATTTGATAATATTCGCAATTTTGATTAGTCGTTGTTCCCTTATTATTATCGGCCATAGACTTCCCGATGTTGGTGAAATGCTAAAGTCGTAAATTTAACAAAACAACAATTTATCGGATATGTGAGTAATTGTTCTGATATTAAAAATCCAAAATATTGGAAAAGTTTAAATTTTGGAGTCGCTGATATATTTTATAGAATAACTGTCTTAATAATTCAGCTCAGTTCAGATGCTATAACATAACTCAGAGTTATTGACATTGTATGTTAAATTGAGATTACGCCATGGGGCTGGTTTGTTTCCTTCGTCACTGCGGTATCTCATGGGCGTATTATGACATCCCATGGTAAATAGTTTTAGATCAGTTCCTCATCGTGTCCCGTGATTAAAAGCTATAAACTCACAAGTATCGATACGCTAAAAAGTACACATATACCTGCTCTATCCCTTAGTATAACCAAATGCGAAACAGCGTTACCAAGTTTATATGAATAAACTTGGAACGGATGCCTTTGCTATCCATAAGTTTATTTCGAAATTGGTACTATCCGTACGTTTCAAAGTGATGCATAAGACAATAACGGAAACTAGTTTTCTTCCAACTCATAACTTTGTTGAAATCCTTACGTATTTGATGGCTTTCAAAGTAATAATTCATAGAAACTTGAATCGATAATATTTCTTAGCATTTGAATACTTTCAGTTTCAGATCTTAGAAAGCTACCAGAAGAGAGTAATGGCAGCAATTACTTCAATCCATGCTATTTTGGTTTTAAGACTTGTGCTAAACTCTGATAATGATAGATTGCATATGAAGGAGCATTGTTAGTACCGAAAATACATAGTTTTGATGACCTAATTTGTTCTGGACTTGAGGCCTAAAAACTTACACAATCTGTCAAAATTGTTTCGCATTTTTTCAGGAATAATACATGTTTGCTGTACATACTTAAATATAAAATATTTCATAAGCTTTAATCAAGATAGCTAGCAAAATGATATCAAATAGTGCTGTCGCGTGTATTTTTCCTTGCTGGAAAATTTGCATGCAACATGAACTATGTACATACATATGCATTTATCTGTATATTTAGTATGGGGTTTTTAGGAGGTGGCTGTTATAATGGAGAGTTTTGCCAACAGCTGCAACTGTTTGTGTCACTTTCCTATAAAGTTGGCATTTGCTAAGGATTTCGAGTGCTTTCGTGAGTTTTTCCTTTTCAAAACATCAACCCGGACAAAAACATAACTGACTAAAGCAGAAGCCTAGCTGCACTCGTGTGACGCCTGTATGTGACCCGAGTTCCTTGCCCACGCTATAGTTGATTTTCAACAGGCTACGGCAATCCTGTCCCGTTCTGTGTTCAACGCTTGTTAAAATGCTCCTAAATTACAACGAATGTGTAAATATGTTTTTGTTCAGCAAAACGGAAATAGATCCTCCAAGTACACGAGTGTAAAATGCTTTGGCACTCGCACCCTTTCGTTGCCAACCCTTCAGATAGCTTTTTGTGTTTCATGCAAATGGAGGTCATTAAATTTATGCTTCTAATTAACCTAACCAAGTACCAGCGCTAGAAATACTAAACGTGGGGGACCGACTCCAGGAAAACAGACCAAACAAGGATAAAAAAAAAAAATAACACGTCAACTATGGATATGTGCAGACAGAAAAATGTGAGGAATTTTCCCTGTATATGAAACACCAGAGAGATTGTACCTTTTTTTCTGCATTCTCATACTCATGTGATGTACGGGAAAAGTGGAACAATGAGAATTTGATTAATACCTTCCACTCCCTTTTATTATGTCATTAAACTTCTATGTTATTATTACATGTGGAAAAATGTTAGGTCCCAGCAATAAATGTTCCTTACCTCTGCTCTTAGATAACTATAATTAAAATTGTTGATTAGGGACTCATAAATTTTATTTAAGCAAGAATTATTTGACCTTGACCTTCGCAACGAGTTATATCAATTAGAAAAGGTTGCTTTTTCAAGAAGATAAAAAAGGTAATCCTACCCTTTTGCGCTGAAATATAACCGGGAAGAATGGAATTTGACTGGTTCGGAATTTTTTGGTGGAGACTGAAGTGACTTCGAATCATTCCTTTTAAATTCCATTGAAGGCTCGTACTGAATACTATTCGTTTTGTAATAACTAGGATTAATTCTCATCCAAAAGTTATGGAAGTGAATATAGAGCTACAGAATATAGAGCTACAGAAACTGTTGCTTTATTATCTTTGTTCATAATACATGACTTCAGGAATAAATTAGTCAGAAATTTAAGGGAAAGAAAAAAAAACTTTTAGTCTGTACGTCATACGTCGTACGTGAACGCTTATTTTTACGTAGCCGAACACAACTTAGGGATCACTCTTTAATTCAATTTACACAGTCATGTCGGTAAGGGAAAAAAAGGAGTTAAGGTTAAACGGGATTGAAAGGAGGGAAAAGCCTAAAATACCGGTGGACGTTGAGTTGGAAAGGTCGAAGGTCGTATGACAATGGGAATACAGCTTCTGGCAATGCATTCCCAAGCTTAGAAGTTCGGGATATGAATGACTGCCTATATTTCCTTTGAAAGCTTGAAGGTAGGCGAGTGTTTCTGGGAAATATGTACAGAGGTCGAATAAGCTTAACAAGTTCCTCACTGCATTTACCATGAAAGTTGCGGTAGTAAATGTTTAACACTCCGATTTTTCTGCGATGTTCTAGGGAGTCTATAGAAACCGTGTTGACTTCATCTCCAATTAATTGGAACGGCTGTTTCTGGACACTGCCGAGCATCGCAAGTTGCGTTTTGGGTGCACCAGCCCATTAATGCGAATTGCACTCGAGGCGTGGTCTAATGTAAGCCTTCTAGATATTTGCTAGGTCACTGAAAGTAAAATATTTTTTACATCTACGGAAAATTCATAGGCGTTTGGAAGCGTCAGGTGCAATTAAGATGGTTATTTATTTTAATGCCAAGGAGTGAGAAGTATTCGAAAGAGTCTAGTTGGACACCACCGAAGGTTAGATTAGAGACGGACGCCGGAACATCACGTATTTTTGAGGTGTTGAACTCTTCTCCATTTATCCTGCCCCATTCAAAGATTAGGTTCAGACCAGAGTTCAATGATCCAAATAGTTCGGCACGTTTAGATGCTACCAGGGCACGGTGAGCGTTAGTAATCGAGTCGAATTCATAGATGTTATCCAGGATGCTGTCATCTGCAAAGCAATGTATTGTATTGAGCGTTGACAACAGAAGGTCATTGATAAAAATAAGCAAGAGAGTGGATGATAAAACAGAGCCTTGAGGGATTCCGGAATCTATGGAAAAGGGAGAAGATAAATTCCTAACCCTTTAATATAGAAAGTTTGGGGGTTGTATGATTAAGGCGGAGGACGGGGAGCGCTAGAACCGAAAAGTAGAAATTCCAATAGCTCAACTATGGCTTTAGCTTCTTCCTTTTCAATTGTACTACAACCCAAATTATGCTTGGGCTTTCTGACCTTCAGGTTTCTTAACATTTTCATTTATTATTATGAATATGTTGCTCGACCTTCGCACAACCCTCTATCTACGAATTTTCTTGTTCGCACATAGAGGTCACTCAAAAACATTGCACGAGAATTATACGTCGACCGAGATTTGAACTTCCGACCTTCGCATTGTAGAATAAAACGCTACTCACTAAATAAATCGGCACACATGCAATGGGGTTTTTTGGGACAAAGTTTTAAATTAATTTAATTTGACTTTTTTATTCTAATAATAAAGTATTGTGATCGACACAGCAAAAATATGTGTTACCCTGAAATATTGCTTTTTAGCGTTTCATTATAAATTAGCCTTCAGACGCAAAAAAATAAACTGCCAACATGTCGAGTGCACTTTTATTATTCTTGGGACAAGTTGAGGATGCGTGGAAAGTCAATATGCAAGTTAGAGTGGTTAGTTAACAATAAGTGAAAGGGGGTTCTAAGGCAGGGCTGCTGTCAATTTAACACTTAATTGCGAATACGATCAATAGCTCCAGTACATGTAATCAAGATTTCATTCGTTTATGCAAGTTTTGGGTATTTATGAGGGGAGGGGTGATGGTAAGGATGGGTGGACGTTATTATTTTACTTTATTATTCTAATAATAAAGTATTGTGATCGACACAAGAAAAAAAAAAACTTTGCTACGCTGAAATTTTTTTTTTCGCGTTTCATGACTAAATTAGCCTAAAAATGCAAAAAAAAAAATCCGTCTGTCTGTACGCCGTCCGCCGTACGCCGTACGCCGACGTGTACGCTCAGCGCACATTAACTCCCAAACCCTTCAAGATAGAAAGTTCATTTTTGGAGGGATTATAGGTAGTTGCGGATCTCAGGCGGATACCCACTTTGGGGGGTTTAGGGGTTCAGGGGGAGGCGGGGGGAGCGCTTAAACCGAAAAATACGAATTCAAATATCTCAACCATGGTAACAGCTAGGAAGCTAAAACTCAACATACATATAGAGGGGTTTGTAGGACAACTTTTAAAAATAATTAAATTTTTTTATTTATTGGGGTGCGAAAAGGAGGGGCTAAGAACCAATTGTCGGCCGAATTTTTTTTTCAAATGATTATATCTTCGAAGTTACTTACCGTAAAAAAATCATATTTATAGACCGTCAAGATGGCATATAGTTTCATTGAAACCAGCTCAGAAAGCGGCTAATTATTGTAAGGGGGCGGGTCAGGGGGGGTTCAAAGAAAAATACTTAAAAATTAATATCTCAACTATCTCTTAAGCTATGTAATTTAAACTTAAAGCGTATATTAAGCTATACTAGGCAAATACAAAAAATATATAACATGTCGAAATAATAGTAGTGGGGGAAACGGGGAGTATTTCAAAATGGCGCACTTTTCAAAATTACAAATCCTTATATCTCAAAAAATAGTACAGATATCAAATCAAAAATTTGTCAGATTGTAGAACTACATAATGGTTAATTTTGGTAAAAATTTTAAGTTGGGAGGTGTAAGGGGAGGGAGGTGATAAGCAAAAATGTCGAAAACTTTGAGTGATTTTTTTAGGTCTCTGGTAAAAGATACAAAGTTAAAATTTTGCATGTGAATACCTATATTTAATGTACACAGGAAAATAGTAATAACTTGATCCATATTTATTATAAACCGACCCCCCGGTCTAACGTGCACAAGGTGTTTCATGTGCATTGAAAAAAACACATAAACTGAAAATTTTTGAGTCAAATTTTAAGGTAGAAACTTGAAAATTTGCGAAATGCATTAAAAAAAAGCCCTAAACATATGAAATACTAACAGGTCGAAAATTTTTAAAACTTCTACCCCCTCCCATACAAAATTATTTTTTCTATCATTTATAAGAAATCAATTATCACCTAACTATTAAAAGATATCAATTTGAAATTTTGCAGAAAAACTTGAAAATAGTTGAAACTAAATTACGTTAAAAGTTTTGAAATCGCGCTTGCCCTTCTACCCCCTCCCATACAAAAGTATGATTTCGACCAATTTCATTAAATCAACTTATAACCAACAAATTAAAAGCTACGAACTTGAAATTTTGTACGAGCACCATACAGTAGAAAAAAAAAAAATTACATCACAAGTTTTACGATTCCCCTACCTTTTCTACCCCCTCCCATACAAAATTATTTTTTTGAGAATTTTTAAGAAATCAGTTATCAGCTAACTCTTAAAAGCTATCAATTTCAAATTTTGCATAAAAACTTATAAAAATAATTCAAATGAAGTTGCTTTAAAAGTTTTGAAATCGCGCTCGCCCTTCGACCCCCTCCCGTACAAAACTATGATTTCGACCAATTTCGTTAAATCAACTAATAACCAACAAACTAAATGCTACGAATTTGAAATTTTATACAAGCACCTTACAATAGAAGCGAAATAAAAATGCAAATCAAATTTTACGATTCCCCTACCTTCTCTACCCCCTCCCATACAAATGTTCGGTTTCGTGAATGTAAAATACACCGAATTTTATGAAAATTCTATGCAACTTCGTCTATGAAAGACATTCTATACAGAGAATATTGGACGTAATTCAAGCAATTAATTAAAAAGCTATTAACATCCACCCACCCTTACCCTCCTCCTCCCCTCATAAAAGCCCAAACTTGCAGAAATGAATGAAATATTGTTACATTGACAACAGCCCTGCCCAAGAACTCCCTTTCACTTAGCCTTCCCTTACCACTCTAACCTGCATATTGACTTTACACTCATCCACAACTTGTCCCAAGAATAATAAAGTTTCGCCCGACTTGTTGGCAGTTTATTTTTAATTGATTGCTTAAATCACGTCCAATATTCTCTGTAGAGAATATCAGTTTCATAGACGAAGTTGCGTAGAATTTTCGTAAAATTCGATATATTTTACATACACGAAACCAAATATTTTGTAAGTGAGGAGGTAAGTGAATCGTTGTGATGCAGTTTTATTTTGTTTCTTTTGTAAGGTGCTCGTACAAAATACTAAGTTCGTAGCTTTTAATTTGTTGGTTATTTATTGATTTATTTAAATTGGTCGAAATCACACTTTTGTGTGGTAGGGGATAGAAGGCGCGATCTCAAAACTTTAGACGCAATTTCGTTTCAACTATTTTTAGAATTGTTCGTGCAAAGTTTCAAATTGATAGCTTCATTGCCACTGATACGAAATGAACCTCCGAGGTTCATTCCGCATGCATAAATTAATGAGGTTCTCCCAGATCTGGACAGCACCTCCTGCCGGCAGCTCAGGAGCATGGGTGTGGGGAACTCGACCTGGGAGTCCCTCATCCTTGAGGGTGCTGTGGATAGTCCGATGTTTGCTCTAATCATCGTCGCTTATCATTTCGGCCCGGGCTCCATGTATGGCCACCTAGGCTATACGGGGCCCCAGGGCGGTATGACGCGAGCATAGGAGTGCAGATGTATGGTGGGGGAGCATCCCAGTCATGGGCGATTTAGCACTTCATTTTATTTTTCCTATGTCTTATAACGAACCAAAAAAAAATTCCACTTTTGAAGTCCGTCCGTACCTGTACCTACACCTCACAAAAAAATTCGTTATAAAAGAAAAATAACTAAAAGTGAAAACTAATGAATTCTGTATTTTATATGTATATATACTTTTTTTTTTGTAAAGTTCCTAATACAAAGTGTCGAAATCGTTGAGTACCTTAGCTGAATTTTTTTGTTTTCCGTTCCTCCTGTTTTTTTGTGCTTCGTCGTACTCGGCTCCGTTCTGCGCTGTCTTTGATTCTTGTGCCCGATTATTTCCACTTCACTCCGTTTATTAATGTATATTAAGGGGGTATTTTTTATTTTTTTATTTTTTCTTTATTCCACGTTTCATTGTATCTTAGTTATTGGGGTCTCTTCACTCCCCACTTTCTTGTTACTATCTCACGAAATTAATTTATAAAAAAAACTCAAACTTTTTTTTTCACATAGGCTACTCTGCCAAATCAACTTTTTTTTTACCCTTTTCCACTCTTTCCAAAAATAAAAACCAAAAAGCTTAGGTGATAATTGAATTTTTAAAAATGGTCGAAAAAATAATTTTGTATGGGGGGTAGAAGTTTGGAAGGTATTCGACCAGTTAATATTTCTTTCTTTTAGGGATTTTTTTTTTTATGCATTTCGCAATTTTTCAAGTTAATACCTTAAAATTTTATTCAAAAATTTTGCAGTTTACGTGTTTTTTTTCCATTGCACATGAAACACCTTGTGTAGGTTAGACCGGGGTGGTCAATGCAAAACAATTGTGGAACAAATTATTATTTTTCCTTTCCGCAAACAGAGCAACGCAACGATACAGCTGTTTTTGCATTTAACAATGCTGAACAGGACAGAGAACTGCAACAGGCGTTAAAACTGGCAGGTAAGAGAACGATAGGCAAAGCCTTAGTATATGGGCTCACGTTCGAAGCTGCCAGGCAAAGCTCGCGGTGTAACTATAGAGTTCGAGAAATAGTAGAAGAGTGTGTGTGTCAGAAAGCCGAATACACCAAGCGGAGCGAAGGATCTGGTGCTCCCCGATGCTGGAATTGTGGACAGGCAGGACACTTAAGTCGCGACTGCCGCAAACCCAGAAAAGCGACCAACTATTGTTCTGGTTGCGTTGCTAAAACAAGGGGAGGAAGGGGCGAACCGTCACGAGAGAACGCTTCGCCTAATGACAGTCCGGGAAATGAGTAAAGGCCAACTTCATTGGGCCAAAGTTGGCTGGTAGAATCGACGCCCCCAGAACCATCATCGCAGTTTCTCGACTACATCGTTGTGAAAACGACTTATGCATGAATGGTCGAGTCGGCAAATTAAACTGCATCATAACAGTTGACACAGGCGCAACACGGTCAGTGCTAAGATCTGACCTCGTAGACCGTAATTGGCTTCACAGCCACACGGTATCCAGCTGGACTTAGGACAACGAATAATGAAGTGGCGGAATATTGAAATCCCGATGGAAATAACATCCTCCAACACAACAAAGCTGCGAATTGTATTGTGCGAAGATGCGGATATACCAAAGTCATCTGAGAATTTTATTTGAGCAGAGCTCGATGTTGATCCCGATTCTACCTCATAGAACCGGAAACGACACCTGCATTATGAAGTCTAATACTAGGAAAAACGCTCGTAAAAAGGAGTGAGAAGATGATGGTACCAATAAGAGTTCTCAACGTTTCGGACAGCATTACCAGCGTAAAGAAAGGAGATGTAATTGGCAGCTGTGAACCAATATCGGCGGTGACGAGCATCGACAAGGCAGAACCACATGACGTACCCTCTAAAAATAAGCCAAGAAGGAAGGACAATGTAACATCATCACTTCTTCAGTCAAGCAACCTTTGGGGAGAACAACACAAGCAAGCAGTAGATCTAATCGAAGGATTCAGCGACGTCTTTTCCACCGGTGATGACGACTATGGCAGAACAAACTTAGTGAAACATCGTATAGATACCGGAAGTGCTACACCGATACGTCAACCTCCAAGAAGAGTAGCATTAGCGAAACAAGAAGAAGTCAATTCAATGGTCAAAACTATGGAGCATCAGGGAATCATCGAAGAATCAAAGAGCCCGTGGATATCGCCAGTGGTGCTGGTAAAGAAGAAGGACGGTAGTACCCGTTTTTGTGTGGTCTACAGGCAACTGAATGATGTTACGAAAAAGGATAGCTATCCACTACCTAGAATCGACGATATCATGGACACTCTGACTAATGCTAAATGGTTCTCAACGTTGGATCTGAAAAGTGGTTACTGACAAGTGGAGATAGATGAGAAAGATAGAGAGAAAACAGCATTCTCTGTCGGCTATTGCAGTTCATCGTAATGCCATTTGGCCTGTGCAATGCTCCAGCTACATTTGAAAGACTAATGGAATTCGTTTTGCGTGCCCTGAGTTTGAAAACTTGTCTCGTTTACCTGGATGATGTGATCGTTATCGGTAAAACATTCAAGGAACATCTAAAAAATCTACAGGAAGTCCTCCAGCGACTGCGAGCGGCAAAATTAAAGCTGATTTCGAAAAAGTGCACTTCGTTTAGTGCAGGAGTCAAGTATTTGGGTCACATTGTTTCAGCTGATGGCGTAAAGACGGATCCGGAAAAGATATTGGTGGTGAAAAATTGGCCTACCCCGAGTGATAAACACCAGTTACGCAGCTTCCTAGGCTTAGCGACATATTACTGCCGACTCGTAAAAGACTTTGCCAACACGGCGAAATGCCTGCATCAGTTAACAGAAAAAGGAAAGCCAATTACATGGAGTCAACAGTGCCAGGAAGCATTTGAGAGAATAAAAGACCACCTTTGCGACTCCCCAGTTCTGGCGTATCCAAAACCAGGTCACGGTTTCATCATAGACACTGACGCTAGCAATGTCGGTATCGGAGCAGTACTATCACAAGAGATCGACGGGCAGGAGAGAGTGCTATCATACTACAGCCGAGTACTCTCAAAATCAGAAAGGAACTATTGCGTAACTCGCCGAGAGCTATTAGCCATTGTAGAAGCAACAAAACATTTTCACAAATATCTCTATGGTCAAAAGTTCCTTCTTCGAACGAATCACGCATCGCTTAAATGGCAACTTCAGTTTAAGAACCCCGAAGGCCAAGTAGCCAGATGGATGGAAAGGCTCGAATCCTACGATTTTGAAATTGTTCACCGAAGAGGAAGAATCCATGGCAATGCCGATGCGCTTTCACGTCGTCGTTGCCCACCGAACTGCAAGCATTGTCACCGTGTAGAAGGAAAAGAAACCGGACAAACCATTCAGAGGATAACCACCGAACCAAAGGATGGATGGAATCAGCAAGAACTGAAAGATGCTCAACGTAAAGATCCAGATATTTCACCGATCATGGCATGGAAGGATGAAATGAAACGGCCTGAGTGGAAAGACATCTCACAATTCAGCGAAACCTTAAAGTGTTATTGGGCACAATGGAACTCCCTTCACCTAGACGGCGGATTATTAAAACGGAAATGGGAAAACGCTGACGGAAAGTCGTATCACATGCAAACCATCGTCCCGCATTCTAAAGTCGAGGAGGTTTTGAAGGAATATCATGGAGGTACCTCCGGTGGGCATTTGGGTGTAAATAGAACCTTGGCAAAGATACGAGAAAGGTTCTATTGGATCCATCTCCGAGATGATGTCGAAAATTGGTGCCGTAAATGTACTACGTGTGCATCGAGTCAGGGCCCACACCGCAGATCAAAGGGAGAAATGCAACAATACAACGTGGGAGTCCCATTTGAGAGAATTGCTGTGGATATTGCTGGACCATTTCCGGAATCAGAAAATGGTAATCACTACATTCTAGTGGTCATTGATTATTTCAGCAAGTGGCCTGAAGCTTACGCAATTCCAAACCAAGAAGCAGTAACCGTCGCCGAACAAATTGTTACGAACTGGGTGAGCAGATTTGGAGCTCCACGTGAACTATACTCCGATCAAGGGCGCAATTTTGAGTCCCAAATATTCAAACACGTGTGCCAAATGCTGGGAATAAATAAGACCAGGACAACTCCATTACATCCACAGTCCGATGGAATGGTGGAACGTTTCAATAGGACATTGAACTCAAACCTATCCAAACTCGTCAGCGAGAGGCAATGGGACTAGGATCAGCACATCCCTCTATTTTTGATGGCCTACAGAGCATTGGTACATTCAACAACAGGAGAAACTCCCTCCCGAGTCATTTTCGGAAGAAATATTCGAGTCCCTGCGGAACTAATGTTTGGAGTGCCACCAGACCAACCAACCAATGCCAAAGATTACATCTCGGATCTTCGATGTCGACTAAATACAATTTATAACCTGGTCAGAGATAAAATTGATGTGGCGACCGACCGCATGAAGACGAGGTATGACCAACGGCGAATTCATCAGGATTCCAAGAGGGCGATCTGGTTTGGTTATACAATCCCAAACGACAGAAGGGCAGATCGTCGAAACTGCAGCGCAACTGGGAAGGCCGTTACCAGATCCTCAACCGGTTAAATGATGTCGTCTATAGGATTCAACTACATCAAAAACCTCTTACTAAAATGAAAGTGGTACATCTCGATCGATTAACAAAGTACCTCGGTGCCATTGAGGAAGTGAACGACTCTGTTCGGGACGAACAGGGACTAAGGAGAGGGTAATGTTATAGATCTGACAATCACGCACGATCTCTATCGATTACGCGAGAAAAGTATACTACAAAATGTAGGCAATTAAAGCTCTGGAACTTTCCAGAATAAACAGTATACTCCAAAATGTAGGCATATAGAACTTTCCAGAATAAACTCCAAAATGTAGGCAATTAAATATCTAGAACTCTCCAGTATAGTCTAGACACACACCCGACAAAACACTGACGGAAGCTTCGAGAGTATTAGGAGAAATATATAAAAGCACGGTAGCTCTCAGCGGGGAGTCAGTCATTTTAATGATCGAGACGCGAACCAGTGGAAGCGATAAATCGATACGCGGCGGTAGTGCCAAATAGCCGAATTAAATAAAAGTGTGAATTAAGTTAAAGTGCAAATTAAGTAAAAGTGCGAATAAATAAATTATCACTTATTTTTAAACGAATTGTGGTTTTACTTGAAATTTCGGCGAACCCCTAGCTCGCAACAATATAAAGAGACTCATCGCAACAAATCTAGTTATGTCCTATCGGATAGTCCGGCGGTTCTCAAAGCCCTAGCATCCAATAAACACGGATCGATGATAGTTTGGGACTGCCTTCAAAACATAATCATCCTGGGAAAAAAGGAACAACGTAATCTTAATGTGGGTACCAGCACATATGGGAATAGAGGAAAATGAAGAGGCTGATCGCCTTGCATAAAACGGCGCAGAAACAAATTTTATTGGACCAGAGACCATTCTGCGGAAAACCTAAAGTGCACTCCAACCCTATACAGAGAAAGCGGGTTGAACAAGAGCATCAATAGATTTTCAGGCTTATCAATCTCAAAAAAATCAATCCTGCCACAAAAAAATAAAGTGGAGGATGTTCTAAAATTCAGCAAGAGTGATATTAGTACTCTAATCGGTCTATTGACAGGGCGTAGTGGAGTATGTTAAGTCACCACCTCAAAAATATGGGCATAGCTGAAACCGACATCTACCGCCTCGGTCTCGAAGACTCAGAAACGACAGTACATATCTTATGTCACTGTGAAGCAGTAGCAAGGAAAAGACACAATCTTCTCGGGAAAGGTTTTCTTTCCACTGAGCAACTTTGAAGATACTTAGATTAGCCAAAGCTTTAGAATTATGATAGGGTGAAGGGCAATAAACGCTCAATAGACCTGGAAAGTCGGAATGCTCTCACGTGTTCCCCAAATTATAAAGAAAAAATTGCACGATTTCGGCATTAAATTATACTGAGTAAAAGCTGTAGATCTTCAATTTGCACTTGTTTCCAAATTTATTTATTTTTTTCAATTGGTAGCAATTCGTAATCTGTTTGATAGAACTCTGATATAATTTGTTTAAAGGAGCAAAGGAGCTCTTTAATCAACTGCCTAACCTCAAATTTAATTTTACGATTCCAAATTAAGATTTTTTTAATTATTTTCTTTACTTTAACAAATTTAAATTATTTTATCCTGAAAATCCATTTAATTTATTTGCAAAGCAAAACCGATTTACATTTATTAATTTTACGAGTTTTATATCACCGCGCGATATCAAACTAAAGTGATTTTGGATCTACACAAAAACCTATGAAAATCCCTAAAGATGGTACCAAACGTGCCTGTCATCGCAGATATTAAATATTTCGAAGAAAATATCTAAACATAATATACATATATACATAATGTATTAAACCATTTTCCTTTTATGTATCCATATATCATCCTGATGACATATCTCTCCTAAAGCTTTTACCTTTTTATAACAAAAATATTTCGAACGTGTGTGACACACCTTTTGCCAGAAATATTCAATTTTTTGTCTAGATATTCTGTAAGTTGGTATATTTTTGATATAACCCTATTACATACTTGCATATAGTACAGCGTTATTAGGATTCAAGCAAAATATAAACTTGGTACGCTAATACACGATATTCTTGAACCCGAAATTCCTTGAGTAGGACCAGGTAAATGAAGGAGACACGTTCGCAAATGATAGATTGGATATTCTGCAGTTAAATATCATCTCGTATGTGAGATTTACTCGAATTAATAAAGCGAACTTATCTTAGCTAATTTCTACCGAAGCAGAAAGTAGATCGACCATATCGTCTCGAAAGCTTATACTGTACTTTCTTACTTACACAGGAAGACTGTTTTGTATCACTTTGAAAAAGTTTTAAATTCCAAGCAAGACTCATCGTACTTTAGATTACCCTCAGGTTAATTTGCTACAGACGACAGTAAAACAGCATTGACAAAAAGTGAACGTACTCGTAAATACTGTTTCTCTTGATATGATGTATTAATTTATGCTTGCTTTGTATACAAACTGATGTGGATATTAATTTCGGTCGTTCTGAAGTGAAGGAAAACATAAATATTATTACCGCAGAGAAAATTACATATAAATATAATTGTAGTGTCTGTCTGTTATTTGTTTATAAATGGCTATAAATAAGTTTTTTGCTTTATTTTAGCAATAACTAAGCAGAAACACAAAAAAATTGTCTCTGTCTCTCTGTCTGTCTTTCCGGTTTTCACGCAAAAACGGGTAACCAATTGTAATGACAGTTTTTTGATGTGCACCGAGATGTAATCTACGTTTGGTCTTATTTCAATAGCCCCAAGCCTTTCATCACCTACCATACAAAATGACTCATTTTCAAAAATATATTATATAATAATCAAATTTTCTTCAAAACCATTGGAGTAAATCATTTGAAATTTAGAACATACTATTTTTATTAGAAATGGTCCCATGGATCCATGGTATACAAACTATCCTTAATTTGCATTATTATTAATATCGGGAAAAAAATTAACCGAGTAGCTTCACACCTTCTACCCCCTCCCATACAATATGACACAATTCCACGACTTTACAAAAGTTCAATTTTCTTGAAAAGCGTGAATGATGCAGATCTGAAATTTACAATATATCAATTGCATAATGATTATAGTTGTTTCTCAAAAATTCATTTAAAACCAACTACTCCTTCCAACACCTCCCATACAAACTGCACTTTTTCATGAAATGCTATACACCAATTTTCTCAGTACGTGTAACTTTCATTGAGCTTAACTTTTGTACTTAATCCTTAATTTACATTATTATTAATATTGGGAAAAAATTAACCGATTAGCTTCACTCCTTCTACCCCCTCCCATACAATAGGACACAATTCCACGACTTTACTTAAATTCGATTTTCTTGAAAACTTTAAATGTTACTGATCTGAAATTTAAAAAATGTCAATTGCAAATTAATTATAGTTGCTTCTCAAAAAGTTACTTAAGACCCCCCACTCTTTCCACCACCTCCTATACAAACTGCACTTTTTCATGAAATATTCTAAACTAATTTTCCCAATACATATAACTTTCATCTAGCTAAAGTTTTGTTGTAGTGCCTACTTTACTATCACTACTTTACTTTTTATAAATTAAGTAAATCGTAGAAACTTACTTTAATAGCGCTACTTTACTTTTGATAAATGAATAGATCGCACAAAATATAAAATAATCATATTAGTTTTTTATGAAAAAATTGTAAAAAACAAGTCAGTTGAAAAATAAATGATTTACTAGATAGTCATTTTTAAAAAACGTTGTCGTAAAATTAAATATCTGTTTTGAAAAATTTATTAAATAAAAAAGAACATAAATAATAAAAAAATAGTTGTTGTTAAAATATAAAAAATATTTAAATAAATATCTAACAATTGTTAAATAATAAATACTAAAAGTGAATGTTAATTTAAACTTAAAATAAATAAATGTTGTTAATAAAAATTATTTGAAATGAATAATTTATTAGGGGAATTTGTGTTATCTTAAAGAAAACCCCTAAATTGTACTCAATCCTTAATTAGCATTATTAATATCGGGAAAAAATTAACCGAGTACCTTCACTTCTTCTACTTCCTCCCATACAATGTGACACAATACCAAAACTTTACAAAAATTAGATTTTCTAGAAAAGCGTGAATGATACTGTATAGAAAAGAGAGATTTATAGAAAAAGAACTAATTTATTACTTATAATTTGATTTTAAATACACGTTTTTATTTTCGATGAGATAACCGTCCGAACAGTAGAGCTATCAACGAACGACTGGGGCGAGAGCTCGTCCGCACACTCTCTTGAGCTTTTACTTTTCCGAATATTCCGCCCGCCTCGACGAATCTGGAAGATCGTCGAAACATCGAGGGTCTGCTGATTCAAATGATGAAGATATCGGTAAAGGACAAAGTTTAACGATTGGACGTTTTAGAGTTGTGGTTTGCGTGCGCACGGTGACTACACGTGTAAGTCCATCATGTCCTGGATGAATAGAGATTACTCGACCTAGAGGCCATTTTGAAGGTGGATAGCGTTCGTCGACAATTAGTACCATTGAACCTTCGGAAATGTTGTTAGAGGTTTTATGCCACTTCGAAATATCTTGTAGACGTTGAAGGTATTCCGAAGACCATCTCCGCCAAAACTGATCGATGATTCGTCTAAGAAGTTGCCAACGAGAAAGGCGAGATTCTGGTAAAGCTTCGAGACTAGGCTCCGGAATCAAGGTGAGCGCCGCTCCGATGATGAAATGACCAGGTGTTAGAGCTTCGAGATCTGTTGGGTCATCAGATAGAGGACATATAGGACGTGAGTTTAATACAGCTTCAATTTGAGTTAACATCGTAGAAAACTCTTCGTAAGTGAGGATGGCTTCTCCAATAACGCGTTTGATATAAAATTTTGATGACTTGACGGCTGCTTCCCATTTACCACCAAAATGTGGTGCAGCAGGAGGATTAAATCACCACTTTGTTTCGTCATTTACTAGAAGACTCGCGAGGTTATGAAGATGTCGAGACGAAGAGGTAAATAGACTACGAAGTTCCGCGTCTGCACCTACTAGGTTCGTACCACAATCACTCGTTAGCGTTGAAAAAATTCCTCGTCGACTGACGAATCGCTTGAATGCTGCAAGGAAGCCATCTGTTGAATAGTCAGTAGCGAGTTCAAGGTGAACAGCTGATGAGGAGAAGCATACAAAAACGATGAGATATGCCTTGTAAGTTTTTGCAGCACGTCCCTTCCAAGTTTTAATGGTAAATGGACCCGCATAGTCCACACCTGAGTGCAGAAAAGGGCAAGATGGTATCGTTCGACGGCGAGGTAATTGTCCCATAAGCTGTGTCGCGGTGACTGCTCTATGACGAGCGCAGATGACGCAACTGTGTATAAAACTTCGAATTGGATTACGTCCACCTATTATCCAATAATTGCGTCGTAACGTCGCCATCATTACTTGCGTTCCTCCGTGTAACGTCTTGAAGTGAGTATGATTCAAGATTAATCGAGTTAGTGCGCAGTCACGCGGTAGGATAAGCGGATGAGTAACATCGGGATCCAAGTTGGCATTACGGAGTCTTCCACCGATTCTGAGTAACCCATTAGCGTCGATAAATGGTATGAACCGATATAAGGGGGACGAACGAGAGAGCTGTATTTTTCGAGACAATTGTGAAATCTCCGACGAGAAATAAGCATTTGGAGTAGCTTTCACCCAGAATAATCTTGCCGCGTCGATTTCCTCAGGAGATAAAATCCGTAGCAAACTTGAACGCGATGAATTTCGTGGACGATTATGATAGTTGATGACTCGTAGACACCATGCTGTTATACGTAAAAGACGAGTGAATGAAGAATAACGATAGATGAGATCCCAAATCACTGGGTTTGATGATTTGTTCAAGGTTCCAACGGTGTGAGATCGTTCCTCAAGGTCAACGTCTTTTCCTAGCGAAAGTACTATCGACGGCCAGTACGATGAGTTACGTTGAAGCCACAATGGCCCATGCCACCACAACGAGTTTTTGTTGAGTTGTCGAGGAGAAACGCCTCGTGATGCGAGATCAGCTGGATTGTCTTTCCCAGGAACATGATGCCCGTGTGTGTCCGAAGTGAGGTCTTGAATTCGCAAAACTCTATTTCGAACGAAGTCCTTCCAGCGAGAAGGTGATCCTTGGATCCAATACAAGGCAGTCGATGAATCTGTCCAGAGATGGACTGGAGAGTTTTCGAGCTTTAGCACATTGCGAACATGTGTAATATGACGAGCGAGAAGTAATATTGCTGAGAGTTCGAGTCGAGGGGTTGTTACTTTAATCGTTCGCGATCTTTTCGATGAATTCGTTGATTTCTTGATTGGCGTGACCTTGGATTTAGCCAATACGAGTGAGATTTTTGCTTCATCCAAGTCGTAGATGACCCGCACGTAGACTGCGGCACCGAGTGCTGAATGAGATGCGTCCGAGAAGCCGTGCAACTCTACGCCAAGAGCTCTCGGCGACATACCTATCCATCTAGGTATCGAGAGAAGCGTAAGATCTTTTAGTTGAGTCAAATAATTTCTCCAACGAGTTATGAGTAGATTAGGAAGGGGTTCATCCCAATCGAGCTCGGCGAGCCACAGATCTTGCATGAATATCTTCGATTGGACGAGAACAGGAGCTAGCAATCCTAGAGGATCGAATAGCTGAGCTATACGTGAGAGGACCATTCTTTTCGTGATAACTGCCACCTCGCCGTCTGGTGGCATACTAAAAACGAAATGGTCAGTTGCAGGCTGCCAAAGTAAACCAAGAGTACGATGCAGTGTACCATTTCTTATCTATAAAAGCGATGCCGGGTCTCTCTCTATTTCAGGAATTCCTTCGAGTAATTCTTCGCGATTTGCAATCCATTTTTGCAACGGAAAGCCGCCCGCCTTGAAGAGGCCGATAGTTTGTTTGATTTTATCACGAGCTTCGACTATAGTTGAAGCTCCAGAAAATACGTCGTCTACGTATGTTCCTTCATCGATAACTGATTGAGCTGACGGAAAGCGATGGCCTTCGTCGGTAACAAGTTGCTTTAGAGTCCGATTTGCTAAAAATGGAGCTGAGGTAAGACCGTAAGTTACAGTTCTCAATATGTATTCAACGGGTGACTTTGATTCGTCGAACCAAAGTATTCGTTGATAGTCCCAATCATTTTGATGCACCAAGATTTGACGAAACATCTTCGTTACGTCTGCCGAGAAAGCGAACTCATACTGACGCCATTGAATGATGACGTCTGCGAGATCGGTTAACATCTTGGGACCCTCATGAAGAAATTGGTTAAGGGATACTCCAAGATCAGATTTCATGGACCCATTAAAAACTACACGATATTTTGTAGTTGAACTCGTTTCACGTACCACACAGTGATGTGGAAGATAAAACACACGTTTATAAGATTGAGGTGCGCCGTTGGCTAGTTGCATATGTCCTAATTCTTCGTATTCAGACATGAACGTTGAATAAGCATGGAAAATAGATGGTTCTCGATAAAATAGTTTCTGAGTGCGTTTTAACAACTTTAACGCAGTTGAGCATGAATCGCCAAGTTCAAATGTAAGCTGTTTAAATGGTAAACGAACCACGTATCGACCTTCTGCAGTTCGGGAGTGTGTTGAAGTAAAATGATCTTCACATTCGGCTTCTTCCGGAGATAGTTGTCCAGGTAAATGATTTGAGAAGAGATTCTTGTAACCAAAACATTTGAAGGAGTTCTTGAAGATCGTGGTCTGGTGAACATTGAAGACTCGTAGTTGATAACCAAGGTGAGGTTGTTTTATCGAATGTTGCTGTTCCTGAAAGGATCCATCCGAGAGAAGTAAGTTGAGCAATTGGAGAGTCGATTGGTCCCTTTCTTATTCCTTCCTCCAACAATTGTCCGTATACATCTGCTCCTAAGAGAAGATCAATGCGTCCAGGTTGATTAAAAACTGGATCAGCAAGCTCAAGATCTTTAAGATGTGGCCAAAGTTTATTAGTTAACGCCGATGAAGGTAAGAAGCCAGTAATTTTTGGCAATATAAACGCATCTACCTGACATGAGAACGATTTTTTGATTCGAGATGTAATTGTCAATCGTACCACTCCATTACACCGACGAGTTGACTCGGCGCCAATTCCGAGTATTGGCATCGATGAATGCTTGCGAGGAAGCTGTAGAAGTTGGGCAAGAGATTCTGAGATTATCGAAATCTCCGAACCTTGGTCGATGAGTGCCCGAGCAGCGTATAAGTTTCCCCGGTAAGAACCGATATTGACGATAGCTGTAGCGAGGAGAACTGCTTGGTTTGACGAGCCTTCCACTTGTGATAAGTTAATTGACTGATGATTTACTATAGTTGTCGAATCGTGAATTGACGTATGATGCTGTAAGGAACAGATTTGACACTTCTTCCGCGAGCGACAGCTGTTTATATGAAAATATGCCCAAGACAGTTGCAGCAAAGTTCTCGCCGCACGATGAAATCCCGACGCTGACTAGGTGTTAGAGCGTGATACTTCGCGCAAGAAGAAATATAATGAGCTGAGCTGCATAGAGAACATGATTGCGTTACTTGTGAGACTGCGGCGTGATGCGATCGATTGTGATTGTATTGGTGCTTTGACGATGAAGCTGTTGACACTTTATTTTGATGGCTTGCGGTACAAATGGAGCGCTCATAAGCTTGAAGAGAGCGTATTCGCGAGAGTATTAATTCTTTAAGAGCAATCCAGGTTGGTGGATCTGTAGATACGCCAAGTCATTTTTCCCACTCTTTAATTGAGCCGGCATCGAGCTTTCGTGTTTCACGTAAACGAGAACGTCATCCCAATGAGCCACTGGTCTGTTCAATGCATCAAGAGATGAAAGAGCTTGATTCGTTTCCGAGTATAAATCTTCCAGCTCCGTAGCTGATTCGCGAACTACAGCTTTCACTTCAAAAAGAGAGCTTAACGCAGAGTTCACGAGAATCCGTTTATTGTCGTAATACACCACAAGATCGTCCCATGCGTGTTGATAATTCACGGCAACTAGCGAGACGTTTTTAAGGTGAATCGCTGCATTCCCCACTAAACTAGTTTTAAGGTATTGAAGTTTTTCAATACACGTAAGTCCGGAGTTCATACCAACTAGGGATGTAAACAAATCGCGGAACTCAACCCACTCGGAATAGTTGCCGCCGAATTTTGGCAGATCGATGCGCGGTAAACGAACGTTATTTGAACCGTTTACTGATAGTTCACTATTGGTGTGAGCAGTATCCTCGTCTACCGTTACCTTTGACGTAGTTTCGTCGCGAATTACCGACATTCATTCGATTGTGTCGAGGTACTGTTCTTCACAGCTCGCGTACAAGTCATTTTTCAAATAAGAATGTTCTTTTAAGGTCTCACGTTGAGCTTTTTCTACCGAGCACAGATTATTTCCTATTAAGTCGTGATTGTCTTTGAATTTTTTCCAATTGTCTGTCGTAGACTTTATTCTAGCATCGATTCGCTGCACGGTTATTTTAGCGACACCAATCTTTTTTAAGTTTTCCACTGATCGCGAAATTAGTCGAAACAACTCGATTTGTTGTTCCAAGAGAAAGGTTATGTTTTTTTCACTCATTTTGGTTAACAGTTATTTTGAATAGATTTAATTAGATATTTACACGAGTTCAGTATTATTAGATACAGACCTGACATTTAAAATGTATTAATTGCATGATGATTATAGTTGTTTCTCGAAATATCACCAAAAACCCCCTTTCCTTTATGGGGGGTGGTACCCCCATACAAATCGCACAATTTCATTAAATTCAATGCACTAAGTTTCTCAGTACCTACTCAATTTTTGAAGGTTAAATTTGGTACAAAACATTTTTATAGCTACTTTAGCATGATGTGAAACATATTAGTTCAGTGCAGCACAATCGTAGCCCTGTTACGTTTTCAAGCTTAATGTTATTTTATTTGGGCTTTTTTTTAATTAACACAAGCTTTAATTATTCACACGTCCTTAATGCTCTTCAATATGGGTATGATCTCAAATCACGGGATTGATTTGGTCACGAGCCTCTTCCATTCAAATGCGAGTATCATGGTATCATTCTTAATAATTTATGGTTCTGATTCCAACAAGATACAAAACATTGTGTTCAAAGAGCCATTAAAGTAAGCAGATTATATATGTCCCACATAATGTATTACTAACTACATTCTCAAAAATTGCTTATTATTGCGATTTTTATGCGGACAAAGTCGCGGGCGTTTGCTAGTAAATAAATAAATAAATAAATAAATATACGAGTATGTAGACAATTACTATTTTACTTAGATTAACAAAATTTGGTATTTTGAGCATTTGAGTGTTAAAATGATGAATTGTTGGCAGCAAGAAACTTTCAATTTGTTTTTGGTTTTTTTTAAAAGACACTGACCCAATTTCACCAGAATGAATTTTGGAATCTACTACAATTGTGTGGAATGTTTATCCACTCAAACTACTCTGAATAGAGTACACCAAATAAGTTGAGCCCTTAGAATCGTAGGCTGCAGACCCATTGTATTCACCTGAACATGGAAAAAGTTTTGTTTTCCCTCTTATTCTTTTTAGATTACAGTTGTTATCAAAGACCGCAAGGAGTGGCAATCCATGCTACCTGAAATGGAAAAGGGATCAACTATCTGATATTCAAATGACTCATGCCCCTCTTAGGGAACTGAAGCAGGAGTCAAAGATCTTAACTTCTCGGTTTCAAAATAGTTCGATAAAAAAGCTGATATTTTCCATCTATCTGGGGAAGTAGTAATATCAACAAAAGAGGTGAGTCACTTTTGGAGTTCCTTACTACTAACAACCTAGATATAATAAATAAAGGTAACACACTGACCTTCATAAATTTGGTAAGGCAGGAAGTACTTGACCTAACCACAACAAGCCCCTGCCTAGTTGACAAGTGCGAAAATTGGCAAGTATCAAAAGAAGCTTCATTATCAGACCACAGGCATATCTGTTTTGATATTAAGACTTCATTTAGGTACATAGAACAATACAGAAACCCTAAACGTACCAACTGGAATCTTTACCAGTCAGCCCAAGAGTACGAAAAAGGTATCGAGGAAGAAACAATAAGCAGCCCAGACTGCATTGATAAAATCACAAATAAGCTCGTAATCAATATTATCAATGCTTACGAACAAAATTGTCCTGTTCTACACAAAAAAGAGCCAAGCAAACTCCTTGGTGGAACAAGGAACTAGCGACAAAACGCAAACAAACTAGAAAATTGTTCAATTGAGCAAAAACCTTTGGTACCTGGGACGAATACAGAGAGTCCCTTACTGAATACAATAAACTTCCAAAAAAGTTAAAAAAAGAGTCTTGGAGAAGATTCTGTGAAGAGATAGATGATCTCTCAACGGTCCCACGACTCCAAAAGGTGTTGTCAAAAGACACCCCGACAGATATCGAACTATTAGAGAGACCAGATGGGTCTTTAACCAAATGCAGCATGGAAACTCTTGAAATGCTAATGGCAACAAATTTTCCACCCCGACAGATATCGAACTATTAGAGAGACCAGATGGGTCTTTACCCAAATGCAGCGTGGAAACTCTTGAAATGCTAATGGCAACACATTTCCCAGGCTGCAAGATAATTAACAATAATGAAGATTTAGAGGTAGAGGAAAGGATGTATCGTCAAACTCTGTTCAGCGAAAGTATTGCTGGTAAAATCTTCACTTCGGAAAAGATCAAATGGGCGATCAACACCTTTAAACCCTATAAATCAGCCGGATTAGACAAAATATTCCCCGCACTATTGCAGAAGGGGTTAGAGATCCTCATGCCAATAATGATAAGGATATTTAAAACTAGTTTTGTATGGGGATACATACCAAAAATCTGGAGGAAAGCGAGAGTGGTACTTGTACCAAAGGCAGGGAACCGTCCTAGCGAACAGCCAAAGTCATATCGCCCTATAAGTCCTACCTCCTTCTTTGTCAAAACGATGGAGAAATTAGTGGATATCCACATAAGAACGGGACCTAACAAGGTCTGTCTTAATAACAACCAACATGCCTACCAAAAAGGCAAATCAACAGAGTCATCCCTTCATGGTTTGGTAAGACAAATTGAAAAGGCAAAAAACTATAATGAAATTGCCCTTTGTGCATTCCTAGATATAGAAGGAGCATTTGACAGTACTCCTCATGAAGCCATAATAGCGGCAGCTAGGAAAAAGGGCTTGAAAACGGCCACGATAAAATGAATACACGCCATGCTCAAGAGCCGAATGACAACCATGGATCTAGGTGATAGCACATTGACTGCACAGACCTATAGAGGATGTTCCCAAGGTGGGGTACTATCCCCACTTTTTTGGTCAATTGTAGTAGATGAGCTTCTGGACCGTCTAACAGACCAGGGATACGAGGCAATAGGATATGCTGATGACCTCGTCATTATCATTAGAGGCAAATATGATTCAATAATATCGGAAAGAATACAATCAGCCTTATTGGTGATAATGAATTGGTGTCAGTCTAAGAACTTAAACATTAAAATTAATAATAATAATTAAGATAATGAAATTTACAAATAGATAGAAAAACCACATTGTAAACTCAACTGGAACAAACATGTAGAATGGACTCATGCCAAAGCACTAAAGGCATTTTGGGCCTGTAAAAGCTTATTCGGCAGAAAAAGGGGATTAAGGCCCAAAATGATTTACTAGTGTTACAGAACAGTCATTCTCCCAATAGTCACATACGGATCAACGATATGGCGGACTAAAATTTTACAACGAAAGCACAGCTTACGCTACAAAAAATCCAAAGGCTAGCTTGTTTTGGTATCACAATAGCAATGAAAACTTGTCCCACAGCGGCAATGGAAACGTTCCTTAGCATCCCTCCGATACATATCCAAATAAAAAAGGAAGCTATCAAAGGAGTGTTACGTATACACGAGAAAAACAATTATAAATCAGGGGATTTTAGAGGTCACCTCAAAATCCTAAAAGACCCAAAAATAAAGGTTATAACTTCCACACTATCGGACGATATGCCAACAAAATTCAACTTTAAAACCCCCTTTAAAGTTATAATCAGAGAACGCAAGGACTGGCAATCCATGCTACCTGAGATATTAGAGGGATGAATCATCTGGTATACAGATGGCTTTCGCACCTCTGAGGGGACGGAAGCCGGAGTCAAAGGTCCTAACTTCTCGGTGTCAAAATCACTTGGTAAAGAAGTCACAATCTCCCAGGCCGAACTAATTGCAATGGAGCTATGCATCCAAGAAAATATAAGGATAGCTCATCGCAATAAATCCATTTATATCCTATCGGGTAGTTAGGCGGTTCTCAAAGCTCTAGCATCCAATAAACACGGATCGAAAATAGTATGGGAATGCCTTCAAAACCTAATCATCCTGGAGAAAAGGAATGATGTAACCTTAATGTGGGTACCAGGACATATGGGAATTGAGGGAAATGAAGAGGCTGATCGCCTTGCAAAAAACGGCGCAGAAACAAAATTTATTGGTCCAGAGCCATTCTGCGGAAAACCAAAAGAGTACTCCAACCCCATATTCAAAAAGTGGATAGAACAAGAACATAGAATCTACTGGAATAGACTTCCAGGCTTGTCAATTTCAAAAAAACTGATCCTACCAGAAAAAAACAAAGTGGAGGATATACTAAAATTCAGTAAGAAGGATATTAGTACCCTAATCGGCACAGTGGAGTAAACCACTACCTCAAAAATATGGGCTCAGCTGAAAGCGACATTTGTCGCCTTTGTCTCGAGGACTCAGAAATGACAGTACACATCCTATGTCACTGTGAAGCAGTAGCTAGGAAAAGACACAGTCATCTTGGAAAGGGTTTCCTTTCTTCGGAGGAACTAGCCAATACGGCTCCCGTAAAGATTCTCAAATTAGCTAAAGCTATTGAATTATAATAGGGTGAGGGGGCGTTCCACTTATATTAATAAATAATAATAAATGCTACTTTCCAGGCTGAGCTAATAGCAATTGAGCTAGAACCTAGAAAATATAAGGAGAGATCATCACAATTAAACTATTGTATTAAATGTATAGTAGGCATGGAGAAGCAAAATAGTGACATTAAGTTTTTAATTATGTAAGTATTTCTAAAACTTTTAAAAGTAAAACATTACATAAATCCTCAAAAGAAAAACATTAATAAAATATCTTTTTATTTTAAATTCCATACTATCTGTATTTTATCGGATAGTCAGGCAGTTCTCAAAACACAAACATGGATCGAGGCTAGTTTGGGACTGCCTTCAAAACCTAATCGCCCTGGGAAAAAGGAACAAAGTTACTTTAATGTGGATCCCTGGACACATTGGTATTGAGAGAAACGAGAAAGCAGACTGCCTCGCAAAAAATGGAGTGAGAAAAAACTTTATTGAGCCAGAGCAGTTCTGCGGAAAACCAAAATGGTGTTCCAGCCTAATACTGAGAAAGTTGATTGAACAGGAGCACAGAATCTACTGGAAATGACTTCCAGGCTTATCAATCTCAAAGACAATATTCCTTTCACACATTCCATTCTTAGTTAAGATATTAGCAAGCGTAGTTTTTGACCTGAACCCTGCCCCCGCCTCTCCCTTTGAACCCAAATTCCCAAAATTTAGATAATGGTGCTCACTTACGCAATCTACAATCCATCCAAAAATGAGCTTCCTGTATTTAACGATCGCGGAGGTATGAGTCCATATGTAAGGTATACGGACAGATGCATTTTTATACTCTAGATAAAATTAGACAGTATATTGTGTTTGCCTTACCGTTTGTAACGCTAAGAAATAATAATCACACAGAGTCGCCAAGAGTACAGAAATATTTGTTGTCACTCGTAAACCTCGATTCCGAGTAACCGTCTGTCTGTCTGTGTGTCTGTATGTCCGTCTGTCCTTCTGTCTACAACATAACTCTCGAAAGCTTTGACCTATCTCGCTGAAAATTTGAATATGTCATTTTTATCAGAAAAGTAAATTTAATTCGTCAACGGGCCAAATCCTTCCACTCCTTCTACCCCTGATGTGAATATCATTGACGTCAAATATTGATTTGATCCTTTTACTCCTTCTACCACCTCCTATACAAATGCACAATTTTCAAAAAAGCATTTATTCAGTTTTCATTGCAACTAGTAAAGCCAAAAGAGCTAACTTTTATCGTAATTAATGTTATTACAATTGCAATCGATTTTGTGAAAGCTATCAACTACACCTCACTCTTTCTACCCCCTCCCATACAAATTTCACGAAATTTCTGAATTTTAACTAAATTATTTTTCATCAAAACTGTCAGACCTATCAACTTTAAATTTTGAGAAAAGTATTCTATTATAAACTAGCAAACGCCCGCGACTTCGTCCGCATAAAAATCGCATTAATAAGCAATTTTTGAGAATGTAGTTAGTAATACATTATATGGGATATTTAATCCGCTTACTTTAATGGCTCTTTGAACACAATGTTTTGTATTTTGTTGGAGTCAGAACCATAAATTATTAAGAATGATAGCATGATACTCGCATTTGAATGGGAGAGGCTCGTGATCAAATCAAACCCGTGATTCGAGATCATATGTATACGTGTTAAGGACATGTGAATAGTTGTAGCTTGTGTTAATTGGAAAAAGCACAAATAAAATGACATTAAGCTTAAAAACATAACAGGACTTCGATTGTGCGTAAAGCCCCATTATATGATACTACTGATGAAATCGACAGCGTTAAGCGAGATTACATATGGAATGCTGTGCGTAGGAGATAGGAGATTCCAGATAAGGTCATAGCTATGATTAAAGAATCCTACGAAGATGCAAGGTGTCGCGTCTTGCATAGAGGAGAGCTGTCCGAGAGCTTTTCTGTGCGAACGGGTGTCAGACAAGGCTGCATATTATCACCAGCCCTGTTTCTGGTGGTAATAAATGACATCTTGAAGGCTGCTCTGAAGGGTGGGGAAGGTAAGGGTCTTCAATGGAGACTATTTAACATCTTAAGTCACCTTGATTATGCTGATGACGTGTGTTTGCTTGCACATAACCGTTCGGACTTAGAGTCAAATGTTCGCTCGTTGCATTCTAAATGCAAAGAGGCGGGACTAAAAATAAATGTGCGTAAAACCAAGTACATGCACATGGGTTCGAACGCAAGCACACCGATTGTTCTTAATGGACAGGATGTGGAAGAGGTGCAAGATTTTTGCTATCTCGGAAGCATTGTCAGCATGGATGGCGGAGCCGAAAAGGATGTGAGGCTCGGCAAAATAAAGCTCGTCAGGTCTTTGGTATCCTTTCCCCTTTCTGGAGGTTAAGAGAGATCTCCCTTCGCACGAAGCTGCGAGTTTTTGACGCATGCGTCAAATCCGTGTTGTTGTATGGTTGTACTACGTGGAAAGTGGCCGTTCGACTTACTAAGAAACTACAGACTTTCGTAAACCAATGCCTCCGGCGCATTTTAGGAATATTCTGGCCAGAAGTAATCTCCAACGATGAACTTTGGAGTACAACTCGCCAGACTAAAATAGGTATTGAGATTCAACGGCGAAAGTGGCAGTGGATCGGTCATACTTTGAGGAAACCAGAGCGAAACATCGCAAAACAGGCTCTGGATTATAACCGTCAAGGAAGACGTCGGGTTGGTCGACCATGTAACACATAGAACCGAGCAGTTGAGCAGGAGGCCAGAGGAATAAACAAGTCCTGGCAACAGCTTAAAGCCGATGCTCAGGATCGCGCCTTGTGGAAGAGAGTTGTTTCTGTCCTATGCCCCTATAGGGGGTCTTAACAGGAATTTGATTGATTGACCGATGAAATCGAAATTTTTGTAATCTTAAGAATTTTTGTGTGGGGAGTGATAGAAGGTATGACAGTACTAAATTAATTTTTTTCACACCATGCTAGAGTAGCTATGAAAATATTTTGCACCAAATTTAAGCTTGAAAAACTGAATAGGTAACTTGAGAAACTTAGTGCATTGGACTTAGTGAAATTGTGCAATATGTATGGTAGGTGGAAGGAGTGGGGGTTTTTGGTAATTTTTCTAGATACAACTATCATCACCATGCAATTGATATCTTTTAAATTTCAGATCAGTTAGATTCACACTTTTCAAGAAAATCGAGTTTTTGCAAAGTCGTGAAACTGTGTCATATTGTAAGGGAGGGGGTAGAAGGAGTGGAGCTAATCGGTTAATTTTTCCCGATAATAATAAAAGTACTAATTAGGGATTCATCAGAAAATTTTAGCTCGATCAAAGTTATACGTACTGAGAAAATTGGTTTAGAGTATTTCATGAAAAAGTGCAGTTTGTATGGGAGGTGGTCGAAGGAGTGGAGAGTTTTTGGTAATTTTTCTGGAAACAACTATAATCACCATGCAATTGATGTGTTTTAAATTTTAGATCAGTTAGATTCACACTTTTCAAGAAAATCGAGTTTTCGCAAAGTCGTGGAATTGTGCCACATTGTATGGGAGGGGGTAGAAGGAGTAAAGCTAATCGGTTAATTTTTCTCGATAATGATAATTATGCGAAATAAAGATTAAATACATAATTTTAGCTCGATCAAAGCTATACATACAGAGAAAATTGGTTTAGAATATTTCATGAAAAAGTGCAGTTTGTATAGGAGGTGGTGCAAGGAGTGGAGGGTTTTTAGTTATTTTTTGAGAAGCAACTGCAATTATCATTGAATTGATATGTTTTATATTTCAGAACAGTAACATTCACACTTTTCAAGAAAATCGAATTTTCGCAAAGTCGTGGATTTGTGTCAGATTGTATGGGAGGGGGTAGAAGGAGTAAACCTAATTGGTTAGTTTTTTCCTGACATTAATAACTATGCTAATTAAGGATTTATACAAAATCTTAGCTCGATCAAAGTTATACGTACTGAAAAAATTGGAGTACAGTATTTCATGAAAAAGTTTAGTTTGTATGGGAGGTGGTGGAAGGAGTTGGAGGATTCAAGCTATGTATGTACTTGAAGATTGCATTTATAATAGAAATAATATATTTTAAATTTCAAATTAATAGCTTTCATAGTTTCCATGAAAATTTGATTAATATAAGTTTTTGAAAATGAGTCACTTTGTGTGGGAGGGGTTAGAAGGCGTAAGGGGAGAAAAATAAAACCTAAAGCAGATTACTCCCCGAGACAGACCTAATAATTTGTGACAGTTTCATTGCAATCGGTGTAGCTGTTTTTGCGTGAAAGCCGGAAAGACAGATAGACAGACAGACAGAGAAATTTTTTAAAAACGTTTGATTCTGCTTAGTTATTGCTAAAATGGAGCAAAAAACTTAATTATAGCCATTTATAAACAAATAACAGACAGACACTACAACTATATTTATATAGATATCATTTATGTCGAAAAATTTGGTTTTGATTCGAATACTCCTTCTACCCCGTCCCATACAAATGCACAATTTCGATAAAATGCATTTAATTGATTTTTATTGAAACTAGAAAAAGGTTGTTGAAAAGGAGATTCAAAATCATCCAAAACCCCCCACTTTCTCTGCCACCTCCCATAAAAATGCATAAATTCAGGCAAAAATTGTTCAATTTCCTCGAAAATTATGAAAGCTACAAACTTTAAATTCAGCATGAAACACTTTGTATACTACATCATCATCAATGGCGCGACAGCCCAAATCGGGCCCTGGCCTCCTGAAGTCGTCGCCTCCAATCGTCTCGATCCAAAGACCGCGTCCTCCAGCTGCTAATTTTTAGAATGGCTTTGCTGTCTTCATCAACCGAGTCTTCCCATCGCTTGCGTGGTTTGCCTACTGGCCGGTTACCACTCGCTTTGCCTTTAAGAGCACGTTTGGGGATTCTTCTGTCTTCCATTCGCTCTACATGGCCAGCCCACTGCAGTTTACGTAACTTGATGAACGTTGAAGCTTCTGGCTCGTCGTAGAGTTGATACAACTCATGGTTGTATCTTATTCGCCATTCCGTTCCTTCCTTCACAGGTCCCAAAATTCTTCGGAGGACCTTTCTTTCGAATGCGTTAACTGCTTTTTCGGAAGTTCGCGTTAAACTTTGTATACTACGTTCGGTGTTATATACAAAAATTACAAACCTTCCCCCTCTGCTTTTACTACCTCCCGTACAAAAGTCACAATTCATTATTCGAAAAAATTTAAGATGACATATTTTCCGGTACAATAAACTATTTCCTATTTCATCTAGAGTATCATATGATTGGGCGTTACGCCCAATCATAATTCTGTTATGTTTTTTTACTTGTGAAAAACTTTTTTTTAAAATTAAATATCCTTTTTAAAAGTGTCACCAGCGTTGGTGAAAAAGACTCAAGATCTTGAATTCATTGAAGCTTAATTCACTCATGGAGTCTATATTTGTTACATATTTAACCACTTCTACAATTTTGATCAATTTTTCATGCTGAAATTATCTTCGGTTGTCTCATGCAGTGTAATTAGTTTGTTGAAAACCTACAAATTCGTATGATGATATAAAGTTTCCGATAATTTCGTCCCTACAAATCTTCTAATGAGATTATTATCGTACCTAATTTAATTACTGTTGAATTATTTAAGCCGTTCTATTTTGAATAACTTTTTTTACTATTTAATTAGTTCCCGGAACTTTATATGGTTTTTAACTAATTAATAGAAATCTGTTACAAAAGGAAGGAAAGTCTCAAAAATAATTTCGACTTTTCAGAACTTTGTCGTTGTAAAATGATAAGCTTGTTAAACTCCTGTCGCTTTTTAAAAGGATTTCAACCATATAGTACTTACCGAACGAGCTATGGCCGGAGATACATTTTTCCACTGCATTTATTACATTTATATCAGTTTCATATATTCAAAGCAATGACGTGCTTAGTGAAATCGACCGAAAGTATAATGGTGAGGTTTTAGGAAGCAAAGTTTTGACAAAAATGTTCATGTACGGTAATACTTTTCAACTAGTAGTCTATGGTTATCCCACAACCCACAAAAAGCTTTGAAGCCGTACAATAACTTTCTCTTTCATTAAAGTTGAACAGATTTTACTGGTAAAGTATGGCCTTTCAAAAATATCATTCAATTCAAAAATATTATGAATCTTGTATACTCGTAGTTATATAATTATCTACTTGTACGAAAGTAACACTACTACTGCTACTACAATAGTATGTACTACAGCCCGAGCCGGGCCTTGGCCTCCTGACCATCACGTTTCTTAACATTTTCATTACTTATTGTGGAAGGGTTGTCAGCCCGTCACACAATCCCCTATCTACGAATTTTTCAATTTCGTAGATATTGGTATATCCAAACAGGCAGTGTGCTGGAATTCTACATCGACCGAGCTTTGAACTCACGGCTTTTGCATTATAAACCAATACGTTACCCACTACGTTACACCCTAGCTCTGAAGTTATATTATTCCTTAATCAATAATTCATCATCAATGGCGCGACAGCCCGAATCGGGCGCTGGCCTACTGAAGTCGTTGCCTCCTATCGACTCGATCCAAAGACCGTGTCCTCCAGCTGCTAGTTTTTAAAACGGCTTTGCGGTCTTCATCCACCGAGTCTTCCCATCGTTTGCCTGTTTTGTCCACTGGCCGGTTATCAATCGCTTTGCCTTTAAGAGGGATTCTTCTGTCTTCCATTCGTTCTACATGGCCAGACCACTGCAGTTTACATAGCTTGATGAACGTTGAAGCTTCTGGCTCGTCGTAGAGTTCATACAACTCATTGTTCTATCTTATTCGCTATTCCGTTCCTTCCTTCAAAGGTCCCAAAATTCTTCGGAGGACCTTTCTTTCGAACGCGTTAACTGCTTTTTCGGAAGTTCGCGTTAATGTCCACGTCTCGCTGCCATAACAGAGCACAGGTCGTATAATAGTTTTATAAATCCGCAGCTTATTGTTTCTGTGCACTTTCTTGGATTTCATTACTGGAAGTACCGAATAATACGTAATAATTTGCTGATATTCGTTTCATTGCCGTTCTTTGTTAGATTAGCCCCAAAATATACGAAGTTGTCCACAGTCTTCAAATTCTATTCCGCAATTGTTATGTTTTGTCTAATAGGCGCTCTCCTTCTTGTTTGCATCATTCCTTTTGTTTTGCTTTCGTTAAAGCGCAACCCGACTTCTTTTGGGGCGGAGTCAAGATTGACAGATACCTCCTTAGCACTAGGGAAGGATCTTGCTAGGATGTTAATGTCGTCCGCGTATGCTACTAGTTGGGTAGATTTGAATAGTAGTGTCCCGTTGGTCTACTGGAGCTATTAATCGTAATCGCAGTTAAGTATTAAATAATTGACAACAGCCCTGCCCTGGAACTCCCATTCACTGAATCTTCCCTTTCCACTCTAATCTGCATATTTACTTCTCACGCAACCTCCACATGTCCCAAGAATGATAAAGTTGCGCCCGATTCATTGGCAGGTATTTTGGGCTAATTTAGTCATGAAACGCAAAACAAAACAAAATCACAGGGCAGCATATTTTTTGTTTCCAATTGGATCATAATACAAATAATAAAGTAAAATTGCCCTCACAAATGTTTTTGTCCTCTAACTTATGTTTTACTAATGGTAAAAATGTAGATTAAATATTTTCTTGATAGGAGTAAATATTTTAAGGATACACCTACCTGTTGATTCGTTCTTTGCCAATGGTAAGAACTGATTTCTCGCCATCTTCCGAAAGATTTCTTGTCACAAGACACAACCTAATTTCAGATTCGTTTATACTTTACCAAGTTTCCAATCACACACTCCCACAGAAACTTGACTATCATTACCCCTAAGCCCGATAAACATCAATTACCGAACGTATACATATCTCGGCATGATCAAGTCCGACTATAACTTTGCAACCAAGACGGACCAATCAATATCTCAGGGTGTCGTTAGTTTTACCACTTTTTACGAAACTCAATTTATTTCTTATGGAGTGAAACAAAGAACTAAATTAACGGCGAACAATTACATGGCCGAAGGGACTAGAAAGAGCATCATTTTTTTTGCCGGTTGTGTCCTTCCGGTGCTCATTCTGGTCCATTCGATCGAAGTCCGTAGAACGTTTTGCTCTCATTGAACATTTTTCCTCCTGGGGTTTTGAACTGCTGTATGGCTGGGCATAGATGAAGCGCTCATCGTGGATAGGGTAGAGGGCATAGCATAACTAACTAACAAGCTTTTCTGTACTTTTGTGATAAATGATCTCTTACTGACTAAAGAATACTCCTCTGTGCTTGCTTTATCATTAATTGTTTTTTTTTTTTCTTGTTTTTGTTGGGCACTCCGTACATTCCATTAGGGATGTTCCTATGGGGTTATCGTGGCAGGCGTGAAGCTCACTCTTCTACATTTTGGATGAGTCTTATCATAAATTCATTATTTTATTCATTACAAGTGATTAACACCGGCGGAAATTAGTTGTAGGTGTTGCTTGTAATCAGAGACTGTATTAGCTATCTGCTGAAATGATTAATAATCGCCTCGATAGTGCCACGAAAAGGTTATTAGAAAAAGTTTCGCATTACAAGTTAAACTATTTTGGCTCGTACTGGAACGAACAAGTATTGAAAATCGAAGGTGTTGTGTTCAGTTTTATATGGAATTTAGATGTTTTTGATTTTGTCATTTTAGTCTGGTAACATAAAAATTCATTTTAGTGAACAAAAAAATAATCAGAAAAAAGGGATATTGGGGCTACTGATAAATTCCATTGATCATCAAACACCAGTAAATTTAACTAGGACTGCTTAGAATACTGTCTGAATCTAAAGATCAACTGGACATTTGGTTAAGATGGGCGTTTTATTTGAAAGAAAACCATTGATCAAAAAATTTACTTAAAAATGAATTTTCCAATAATTTCATCAGATGAAATTTCTATAAAAACGGATAAAGAAATGTTGAACGTTAATCTGCCTTTTTTTCAAATGTTCATAGGAGGCAATTTCGCAATATATCAATTTTACTTTATTATTTTAATAATAATATTGTGATCGACTTGGAAAAAAAAATGTGATACCCTGAAATTATGTTTTTTCGCGTTTCATGACTAAATTAGCCGAAAAATGCAAAAAAAAAAAATCCGTCTGTCTGTACGCCGTCCGCCGTACGCCGACGTGTACGCTCAGCGCACATTAACTCCCAAACCCTTCAAGATAGAAAGTTCATTTTTGAAAGGATTGTAGATAATTGCGGATCTCAGGTGGATACCCATTTTAGGGGGTGTACGGGTTCAGGGGGAGGCGCGGGGAGCGCTTAAGCCAAAAAATACGAATTCAAATATCTCAACCATAGTAACAGCTAGGAAGCTAAAACTCAACACTCATATAGAGGGGTTTGTGAGACAACTTTTAAAAATAATTTAATTTTTCTATCCATTGGTGTCCGAAAAGGGGGGCTAAAAACAAATTGTCGGCCGAATTATTTTCTCAAATGATTATATCTTCGAAATTACTTATTGTAAAAAATTCATATTTTGGGACCGTCAGTGTGGCATATAGTTCCTTTGGAATCAGCTTAGAGAGTGGTTAATTATTGTAAGGGGGAGGGTCAGGGGGGTGCAAAGAAAAACACTTAAAAATGAATGTATCAACTATCTCTTAAGCTATGTAATTGAAACTTAAAACTTATATTAAGCTATACTAGGAAAATACAAAAAAAATATAACATGTTGAAATAATAGTAGTTGGGGGAAATGGGGAGCATTTCGAAAATGGCGCACTTTCCAAAATTACGAATCCTTATATCTCAAAAAAGGGTACAGATATCAAATCGAAAATTTGTCAGATTGTAGAACTACATAATGTTTAATTTTGGTAAAAATTTTAAGTTGGAAGGTGAAAGGGGAGGGAGGTGATAAGCAAAAATGTCGAAAATTTTGAGCGATTTTTCAGGGCTCTGTTGAAAGACACAAAGCTTAAATTTTGCATGTGAATACGTCTATTTGATGTACATAGAAAAATTTTAATAACTTGATCCATAATTGTTATAAGCCGACCCCCACGGTCTAACGTGCACAAGGTGTTTCATGTGCATTGAAAAAAAACACATAAACTGAAAATTTTTGAGTGCAATTTTAAGGTAGAAACTTGAAAATTTTCAAAATGCATTTAAAAAAAATTTCTAAATATACAAAATATTAACTGGTCGAAAACCTTTAAAACTTCTGCCCCCTCCCATACAAAATTATTTTTTCGACCATTTTTAAAAAATCGATTATCACCTAACTTTTAAAAGCTATCATTTTGCAATTTTGCATAAAAACTTACAAAATAATTGAAATGAAGTTGCTTTAAAAGTTTTGAAATCGCGCTTGACCTTCTACCCCCTCCCATTCAAAAGTATGATTTCGACCAATTTCATTAAATCAACTAATAATCAACAAATTAAAAGCTACGAACTTGAAATTTTGTACGAGCATCTTACAACAGAAAAAAAAGAAAATTGCATCACAAGTCTTACGATTCCCCACCTTCCTCTACCCCCTCCCATACAAAATTATTTTTTCGAGCATTTTTAAGAAATCAGTTGTCAGCTAACTCTTAAAAGCTATCAATTTCAAATTTTGCAGAAAACCTTATAAAAATAATTCAAATGAAGTTGCTTTAAAAGTTTTGAAATCGCGCTTGCCCTTCTACTCCTCCCACAAAAAACCAATTTCATTAAATCAACTAATAACCAACAAACTAGAAGTTACGAACTTGAAATTTTATACAAGCACCTCACAAGAGAAGCAAAATAAAACTACATATCAAATTTTACGATTTCCCTACCTTCTCTACCCCCTCCCATACAAATGTTCGGTTTCGTGAATGTAAAATACACCGAATTTTATGAAAATTCTGTGCAACTTCGTCTATGAAACACATTCTATACAGAGAATATTGGACGTGATTCAAGCAATTAATTAAAAAGCTATTAACATCCACCCACCCTTACAATTACCCCTCCTCCTCTCCTCATAAAAACCCAAACTTGCAGAAACGAATGAAATATTGTTAAATAGACAACAGCCCCGCCCGAGAACCCCCTTTCACTTAGTCTTCCCTAACCACTCTAACATGCATATTGACTTTCCACTCATCCGCAACTTGTCTCAAGAATGATAAAGTTTCGCCCGACTTGTTGGCAGTTTATTTTATCAGGAACCCATACAGAAATGTGCAGAGGCTAGAAACAACGAACGATCTTGAGCACTAACCTTTAGTTATTGTCAGGACTTCTTTATTACTTTTCAATCAATTAAATTCCTGTTAAGACCCCCTATAGGAGCATAGGACAGAAACAACTCTCTTCCACAAGGCGCGATCCTGAGCATCGGCTTTAAGCTGTTGCCAGGACTTGTTTATTCCTCTGGCCTCCTGCTCAACTGCTCGCTTCCATGTATTACATGGTCGACCAACCCGACGTCTTCCTTGAGGGTTATAATCCAGAGCCTGTTTTGCGATGTTTCGCTCTGGTTTCCTCAAAGTATGACCGATCCACTGCCACTTTCGCCGTTGAATCTCAATACCTATTTTAGTCTGGCGAGTTGTACTCCAAAGTTCGTCGTTGGAGATTACTTCTGGCCAGAATATTCCTAAAATGCGCCGGAGGCATTGGTTTACGAAAGTCTGTAGTTTCTTGGTAAGTCGAACGGTCACTTTCCACGTAGTACAACCATACAACAACACGGATTTGACACATGCGTCAAATACTCGCAGCTTCGTGCGAAGGGAGATCTCTCTTAACCTCCAGAAAGGGGAAAGGATACCGAAGGCCCGACGAGCTTTATTTAGCCGAGCCTCAACATCCTTTTCGGCTCCGCCGTCCATGCTGACAATGCTTCCGAGATAGCAAAAATCTTGCACGTCTTCCACATCCTGTCCACTAAGAACAATCGGTGTGCTTGCGTTCGAACCCATGTGCATGTACTTGGTTTTACACACATTTATTTTTGGTCCCGCCTCTTTGCATTTAGAATGCAACGAGCGAACATTTGACTTTAAGTCCGAACGGATTTGTGCAAGCAAACACTCGTCATCAGCATAATCAAGGTGACTTAAGATGTTAAATAGTCTCCATTGAAGACCTTTACCTTCCCCACCTTCCAGTGCAGCTTTCAAGATGTCATTTATTACCACCAGAAACAGGGCTGGTGATAATATGCAGCCTTGTCTGACACCCGTTCGCACAGGAAAGCTCTCGGACAGCTCTCCTCTATGCAAGACGCGACACCTTGCATCTTCGTAGGATTCTTTAATCATAGCTATGACCTTACCTGGAATACCTCTCCTACGCAAAGCATTCCATATGTAATCTCGCTTAACGCTGTCGAAAGCCTTCTCGAAGTCCACAAACGTGAGATGGAGTGGCGAACCCATTTCGGCTGACTGCTCTAATATTATCCGTAGGGTATTTGTGTGGTCGGTACAAGACGACCGTTTACGGGATCCAGCCTGATAAACTTCGAGAGTGCTCTCGACGACATCACTAATCCTATTGAGAATTACCTTAGTCATAATTTTTGAGACGGCAGTAAGTAGACATATACCACGCCAATTGCCACAATCCCGAAGGTCGCCCTTCTTCGGAATTTTCACAATGACGCCCTCCTTCCATTCAGTCGGATATCTTCCATCATTTCACACCTTAGTGAAGAGTGGAAGGAGTATATCGGCTGTTATTTCCGGGTCCGCTTTGAGGAGTTCGGTTGGTAGTCCGTCTATGCCTGGAGCTTTCCTTCCCGCTCCTTTTTTTATGTCTTTCTTTCTTCACCCGAAAAACTAACTCTATTTACACAAAGTCCTCCATGCTATCCATGCCAATAATGCTTCCATGGTAACAAAAATCCGGCACAACTTCCATGTTTTCTCCATTCAGGACAATCGTTGTGCTTGTGCTTGAGGTCCATTACTAATTGACAGTCATGTTATTTAATGTTGGATGTTACAAAATGAAATCAAAATACGTTTCTGAATGCGAATGGTTCATATCTGAGGCATAGTGACCAGATAGAGTGCGTCAGATACGGACCTTGCGTCAATTAGTCTTTTAAGAACACGAGTGATAAGTCAATTAGTTATTGAATATTTATTTGGCATTTCTGAGCAGGCAGGACTACCTGTAGTTGAACTCATCTGCCCTCATCCCTACGTTTTGACCAGGTCGTGGAAGTAATCATGCTTTTGATCCATCCAATGCAACAATAATTGAGTTGGCTGTTGCAATTGACACTACTACTGCTTCGGTTGAAGGTGAGAACAAATGTTAGACTACGCTTCTTGACGGCATCTTCGCGATGTATCGCTGGAGGACATCACTCTGACTGGGGATGAATTTTTATGTGAGAAGGAGATTTTGAACCATCAAAGTCAATCGTCCTTGTTCTCGAGCCACTGGTCATTGTCGATAAACGGCATGCAAAGAAAAAAGCCGAGTTCATGGACGACAGTGAAGTAGAGCATGACTGCGCAGAAGAGAGGTGGCCACTTTTTCAAGTGTGGTAAGCACGAACTGTGCACCGAAGCTGCTTAATAATCCGGGTATGAGGAAGAACCGTTGACGAAGCGAAGCAAATGCAGGAAAATACTGTAACCAAAAAGCACCCGCGTCACCTAAAGGTTGTTACTCTCTCTTCCTATAATGGCGCTACAGCCGAAATCGGGCCTTGGCCTCCTGACTTTCAGGTTCCTTAACATTTATTCATTATTTATTGTGGAAGGGTTGTTAGACCTTCGCACAACCCCCTATCTACGAATTTTTCATTGTCGTAGATTGAGGTGACAAAGGTATACCAAAGCACTCTACCTGCTTGGGTATACCTTGGCTGAATTATGCGTCGACCGGGATTTGAACTCACGACTTTCGCATTGTAGACCGACACGCTACCCACTAGGCTACACCCTAGCTGGTTACTCTACCGTCATTTAAATCGGTAAGCGTTAAATGAAAGGAGCAACTGGACGCCAGTTCAGAAATTGGGGCAGAGAAGAAAGCCAAATCCGTAGATCTGTCTTATGATGCGTGGCTGTGGATATTCTCAAGATGCGCTTGTAGACTTAGCAGATCCTGAGTGAAAAATTGCCGAAGAAAATGAGTTCGCTATTGAGGAGGAAGTCACAAACCACATGAATCCATGAGGTTTTACACGGTATTTTGAGAGTATTGTGTACAGACCAGCGTTCAAGTGACTTCCTCGCAAAATGGTTAAGAGGAATGAAGCCACATTATGTTAATGCAACTGGCCATAGTCCATAACGACAATGTTCCATGTCTGATCCATGCCTGCACTTCTGGACGGGAACATCGGGACTTCGCGATTCCTACAGCAGGTTAGGAATCAGAACGACCTCGACACGACGAGTTGGAAGAACCATCAAATGACAAAGCCCGAGAAGTATGTCAAAGTGAAAATCGGTATTGACCGAATTTCTGCACTAGTCATTAAAAAGGTGAAGGGTAGGGATATTGAATGCTCCACATACGCAAAAACACTCAAAGTATACTCCTTGAATATAGTATTTTCAATTTATGATATTACTGTATATGCACGAATGTGCTATTAGACACGTTAATCGCACATAGAGCAAATTCATTCCTCCCTGAATGGATTCATAACATGTTGGTGGGAAGGAAACAACTCTAGGGCAAAACAAGTGGTTAGAGGAACACCACAAGGAGGGGTTTTTTCAGCATTACTTTAGCTGATAGCAGTAAATGGTATCCTCTCGCTGCTAGTTATTACACTGTCACCTATGTGGATGACTTAGCTATCGAAATTAGTGGGAAATACTCTAAAACTTTGGGCGAACTGATGCAAAGCGCATTGAAGCTTGTTACCGGTTGGTCTAATTTGTGTGGATTGAGAATCAACCCTGGCAAGACTACTCTCCACTAGAAGATGACGTATAGAAAGTGTCAACCGCCATCCATTGGGGGCGTTGCTCTCAGCTCTTCTTCTTCTTCAATGACGCTACAGCGTAAAACGGGACTTGGCCTCCTGATCTTCACGCTCCTTAACATTTTTTCATTATTTATTGTGGAAGGGTTGTTAGACCTTCGCACAACCCCCTATCTACGAATTTTTTCATTTTCGTAGATTGAGGTGACCAAGGTATATCCAAGCAGGCAGTGTGCTGGAATTATGCTTAGACCGGAATTTGAACTCACGACCTTCGCATTGTAGACCAACACGCTACCCACTAGCCTACTACTACTACTACACACAAGCTACTGCACTCAGCTTTTGCGATAAGGTAACTTATCTGGGAATCATCGTGGACAGCAAACTCAGATGGCGACCCAATGTCGAGAAAAGAATTAAGAAAACATGTAATGCCATTTCCATATGTAAAAAAAAAACTTTTAGAAAAAAATCAGGACTGAAACCAAATATGATAAGGATGATGTAAATCAGTATCATACTACCAATCGTTACATACGGTGCGTTGGTATGGTGGGAAGAACCGCTGTAAGATATAATATATCCGTTCACAATTGAGCCACATTCAGAATGGGGGAATTACGTACAATGATCACAGCAGGACTGGAAGCCATTTTGCGTCTTCTTCCGCTGAATGCTGCAATTCTCGAAAAAGCAGGCAGTACGACTTTGAGACTTGAAATTTTTGGTGCATGACTTGGGACCGATTTAAGAAAATATCATGCCACCATCCTTGAGCGTATGAAAAAGGAATCTTCATTCCCAGAATTAGTCGTAATGCAATGCTATCAAAGACACACTTTGTGAAACACTATGAAGTCACTCTACTTGACAGTTAGCAGTGGACTTCAATGGAGTCACGTCATGCAGAATGACGAAATTGCGATATTTACTGATAGTTGAAAATGGAAGGGGGAGTAAGTTATGACATCAACAGTCTGGTGCACTAAAATGTTACAACAAAAAGCACTGCTTACATTACAAAAAATTCAAAGACTGGCGTGTCTTATTTTCACAGGTGCAATGAAAACCTGCCCTACTGCGGAAATGGAAATATTTCTGAACATCCCTCCGATACATCTCCAAATAAAAGAGGAGGCAACTAGAAGGGTATTACGCATACAGAGGGATAACAATTACAAATCGGGGGATCTTTGAGGTCACATCAAAATTTTAAAAAATCTGAGTATTGAGGTTCTAACCTCAACACCATCAGACACTAATCCGACAAAATTCAAATTTGAAACTCCATTCAAAGTAATAATCAGGGAACACAAGGAATGGCAATCCATGCTATCTGAAATCGAAGAGGAACCAACCATTTGGTACATAGATGGTCGTAGATCCTAACTTCTCAGTTTCAAAACCTCTTGGTAAGGAAACCACAATCTTCCAAGCCGAACTTTTTGCAATGGAGCTATGTATCCAATAGAATATTAGGAGAGCTCATCGCAACAAATCTATTTATATCTTATCGGATAGTTAGGCAGTTTTCAAAGCTTTTGCATCCAACAAACACGGATCGATGCTTGTTCGGGACTGTCTTCAAAACCTAATCATTCTGGGAAAAAGAAACAAAGTAACATTAATGTGAGTTCCAGTACATACGAGGATTGAGGGAAATGAAGAGGCAGACCGCCTCGCAAAAAATGGCGTAGAAACAAATTTTATTGGACCAGAGCCATTCTGTGAAAACCCAAAAGGACACTTCAACCTTATACTTAGAGAGTGGATTGAAAAAGTGCATAGAATCTACTGGAATAGACTTTCAGGTTTATTAATCTTAAAGAATTTATCCTACCACAAAAAAAAAAACAAAGTGGAGGATATTCTGAAATTCAGCAAAAGTGACATTAGTACTCCAATTGGCCTATTGACGGGGTATAGTGGAGTAAATCATCACTTCAAAAATATGGGTTTCGCCGAAACCGACATCTGCCACTTCTGTCTCAAAGACTCAGAAACGACAGAGCATGTTCTATGTCACTGCGAGGCAGTAGCACGGAAAAAATTCAATCTTCTAGGAAAAGGTTTCCTTACAACTGATGAACTAGCCAACATGGCTCCCTTAAATATACTTACTTGCCCAAGCTATCGAGTTATGGTAGGCCAAAAGGGCAATAAACGCACAATAGACCAATAAGGTCGCAGTACTCTCAAGTGTTCCCCTAAATAATATTAAATAAGTTATGACATCTTTTCTGAAAGCCTTGATCTGCAAATCTCCACGCATCTACTAGAATCTGCCACGGTCTTCCAATCGAAATGGCTATTGCGAAAGTGGCGGAACTAGCCTTGCGTGCAGGAGTAAAGCGAATTAGTCACAACTCGGAAAACCAAGCTGCACCAAAAGCCGTCTCCGCTTACAGCCGCAATTCAAAATATTTCAAACATTTTATGTTGGAAGAATTGGGGAAAACCTGCACGTCGCGACTTTTTTCGGTTCCAGTGCATCGAGATATACTTGAAAATGAAATGGTGGACAGGCTGACCAGAAACGGATATGCCGTTGTCACCGTTAAGGAAAGGGAAAATGATGGCATTACCTTAAGAGTCATTAAGACCATATTCCCTAACAAATTGTGGGGAAAGGGAAATCTCAAAAGATTCTAAAGCGAGTAGAGTGATACCACGAAGATGCTATGGGCAGGGTTCGGTAGAGGGAAATCAATAAAAATATTTAAAAATACTCAACTGAAAATCCTTATGGACACTAGTGGGTATAGTAACGGGCCACTTTCTTCTTAGGATACACGCTCGAAGACTTCACCTTATAACAAAAGATTTTTACAGAAGCTGCGGGGAGGAGGATGAATCCGTAGAGCATTTCCTCTGCCATTGTCCATACCTCTGAACAAATCGAAGACTAATTCTTTGAGAGTATTTCGTCACTGCGCTGAATGTCCCTTGAACAGATGAACCTCATAAGTTTCACCCGTAGAGTGGGCTGGCTAAATTATACGGCATACAGTGGGCCCACTGATGGCCTATGTACACTGGTGTCCAGCCCTTAAACGGATCTAAGCTAAACTAGAAAAAAAAAAAACATTAAAAATCTGCATTACTCTAGATGGAAGAGAAATTTTTTGATTTTAAGAAATTTTGTAGGTGAAGTGGTAGAGGTGGTGACGACATTGAACTAATTTTTTCACATAACGCTAGAGTTGCTATCAAAATGTTTTATTTAAAATTTAGGATTCAAAAATTTAATAAGTACTGAGAGAATCAGTGTATTGGATTTAGTGAATTTGTGCAGTTTGACTGGGAGGTGGTAGAAGGGAAGGGGGCGAGTTCGTAATAAATTTTTCATAAATAACTAAACATCATGCCTTTGACATGTTTTAAATTCCAGATCAATAGCATTTATACTTATTAGGAAAATCAACGCTTTGTAATGTTGTAAAATCGTGTCAGATTGTATGGGAGCGGGTAGAAGGAGTGAAGCTAATCGTCTATTTTACTTTATTATTTTAATAATAAAGTATTGTGATCGACACAGAAAAAAAAAAAATTTGCTACCCTGAAATTTTGTTTTTTCGCGTTTCATGACTAAATTAGCCTAAAAAACCAAAAAAAAAAAAATCCGTCCCGCCGTACGCCGTACATATGGACTCGTACCTCCAAGACCGTTAAGGGTAGAATGTTGATTTTTGGGTGGGTTATTAACTTGGTAAGTGAGCTCCATTATCCAAATTTTGGGGAGTGTGGGGTGGAAGGGAGAGGCGGGGGGATGGAAAAAGTCGAAATATGCACTATCTTCACCACGAATGCAGATAGAAAGATGAAAATCAGCACACGTATAGAGAAAGCTGTGGGACATATTCCAAAAATAATTTAATTTTTTTATCCATTGGCGTCCGTAAAGGGGGGGCTAAAAACAAATTGTCGGCCGAATCTTTTTTTGAAATGGTTATATCTTCGAAACTACTTACCATAAAAAATTCATATTTTGGGACAATTAAGATGGCATATAGATCCACCAGAATCAGCTTAGAAATAGGCTAATTATTGTAAGGGGAAGGGTCGGAGGAGGTGCAAGGAAAAACACTTAAGAATTAATATCCCAACTATCTCTTAAGCTATGTAATTGAAATTTTAAACAAATACTAAGCTATACTAGCGAAATACAAAAAAAATATAAAATTTGGTCATAATAGTAGTGGGGTGAAATGGGGAGCATTTGAAAAAAGGTGCACGTTTCAAAATTAGAAATCATTATATCTCAAAATTGAGTACAGATATCGAATTGAAAATTCGTCAGATTATAGAACTACATACTTTGTAATTTTGATAAAAATTTTAGGTTAGGGGGTGTCAAGAGAGGGAGGTGGTAAGCAAAAATGTTGAAAATTTTGAGTGAATTTTTTAGGACTCTGCTCAAAGATAGAAACTTTAAATTTTGCATGTGAATACATCTATTTGATATACATAGAAAAAATTAATAAAAATAAAAATAATTTGATCCACAATTGTTATGAACCGACCACCCCGGTCTAATGGGCACAAGCTGTTTCATGTGCAACGAAAAAAACACGAAAACTGAAAATTTTTGGATGTAATTTTAGGGTAGAAACTTGAAAATTTGGGAAATACATTTAAAAACAATGCCTAAAAGTATAAAATATTAACTGGTCGAATACCTTCAAAACTTCTACCCCCTCCCATACAAAATTATTTTTTCGACCATTTTTAAGAAATTAATTATCACCTAACTATTAAAAGCTATCCATTTGAAATTTTGCAAAGGAACTTATAAAAATATTTGCAAAGAAATTATTTTAAAAGTTTCAAAATCACACTTGCCCTTCCACACCCTCCCATACAGAAGTATGATTTCGACCAATTTCATTAAATCAACTAATAACCAACAAATTAAAAGCTACGAACTTGAAATTTTGTACGAGCAGCTAACAAGAGAAAGGAAATAAAATTGCGTCACAAATTTTGCAATTCCCCTACCTCTTCTACCCCCTCCCGTACAAAATTATTTTTTCGAGCATTTTTAAGAAATCAGTTATCAGCTAACTCTTAAAAGCTATCCATTTCAAATTTTGCCTAAAAACTTATAAAAATAATTGAAATGAAATTCCTTTAAAAGTTTTGAAATCGCGCTTGCCCTTCTACCCCCTCCCATACAAAAGTATCATTTCTACCTATTTCATTGAATCAACTAATAACCATCAAATTAAAAGCTACGAACTTGAAATTTTGTACAAGCACACTACAAGAGAAAGGGAATAAAATTGCGTCATAAATTTTACGATTCCCCTACCTCCTCTACTCCTTCCCATACAAATGTTTGGTTTCGTGAATGTAAAATGCACCGACTCCTATGAAAATTCTATGCAACTTCGTCTATGAAACACATTCTATACAGAGGATATTGGACGCGATTCAAGCAATTAATTAAAAAGGTATTAACATCCACCCACCCTTACCCCTCCTCCTCCCCTCATAAAAACCCAAACTTGCAGAAATGAATGAAATATTGTTAAATTGACAACAGCCCTGCCCCTGCCCCTTTCACTTAGCCTTCCCTAACCACTCTAACCTGCATATTGACTTTCCACACATCCGCAACTTGTCCCAAGAATAATAAAGTTTCGCCCGACTTGTTGGCAGTTTATTTATACTCTAGATGAAATCTGAGAGTATATTGTGTTTGCCTTACCGTTTGTAACGCTAAGAAATAACGCTCGCACAGAGCCGCCAAGGGTACAGAAATATTTGTTGTCGCTCAAAAATCTCGATTCCGAGTGACCGTCTGTCTGTCTGTCCGTCTGTCCGTTTGTGCGTCTGTCTACAGCATAACTCTCGAAAGCTTTGAGCTATAGTGCTAAAAATTTTTGTGTGTCATTTTTAGCAAAAAAGTAACTTTAAGTTCGTGAATGGGCTACATCCCCCCACTCCTTCTACCCCTCCCATTCAAATTTCATGAAATTTCGAAATATTAAGAAATTGATTTTTCTTTGAAACTATTTAAGCTATAGACTTGAAATTTAGTTCAAAGTATTACGATATAGATGTCATTAATACCACGGAATATTGAGCCGATCCCTTTACTCCTTCTACCCATCCCATACAAATGGACAATTTTGAAAAATACATATTTTCGATTTTCATTGAAACTAGTAAAGCTGAAAAGGCGAAATTTTGTCAAAATTAATTTTATTATAATTGCAATTTATTTTAAAATTAATTATCAACTTCACCTTACTCCTTCTACCCCCTCCCATACAAATTTGACGAAATTTTGAAATTTAAATTAAATTATTTTTCTTCGAAACTGTTTAAGGTATCAACTTGACATTTTGTATAAAGTATACAAATAGAAATATTAATAATCCAAAAAAAAATGGTTTTGATCCGTACACTCCCATACAAATGCATAAATTTTGTTAAATGCATTTTATCGATTTCCATTCAAACTTGAAAAAGTACAAACTTCAAATTTTGCCAGAATTTGTTTCTTAATAATTGGAATAAGTGCTAACAAAATATCAGCCCCGCTTCACTCCTTCTACCCCCTCCCATACAAATATCTGTATTATAAATTCAAGAAAAGCATTTCTCCTTCGAATATATGAGAGCTATATTTGAAATTGAATCAAAGCACGGTGATGATAAGCAGTTTCAAAATCATCTAAAACGTTCCACTTCCTCTGTCACCTCCCATACAAATGTCCCAATTCCAGGAAAACTATTACCAATTTCATTAAAAATAATAAAAACTAAAAACTTTAAATTCAGCAATAAGCATTTTGCATGCCATGTTCGGTGTTATATAAGAAAAATACAAACCTCCCCCACTATCTCTACCACCTCCCATGCAAAAGTCTCTGTTCACTATTCGAAAGAATTTGAGATGACATACTTTCCGATATTAAAGTAATTTCCATCTCATCTAAAGTATCATATGATTGGGCTTTAAGCCCAATCATAATTCTGTTATGTTTATACTCTAGATGAAATCTGAGAGTATATTGTGTTTGCCTTACCGTTTGTAACCCTAAGAAATAATGCTCGCACAGAGCCGCCAAGGGTACAGAAATATTTGTTGTCGCTCAAAAACTTCGATTCCGAGTTGCTGTCTGTCCGTCTGTCTGTCCGTCTGTCTACAGCATAACTCTCGAACGCTTTGAGCTATCGTGCTGAAATTTGTTGTGTGTTATTTTTAGCTAAAAAGTAACTTTAAGTTCGTGAACGGGCTATATCACCACACTCCTTCTACCCCTCCCATACAAATTTCACGAAATTCCGAAATTTTCTGAAATTGATTTTTCTTTGAAACCATTTAAGGTATCGATTTGAAATTTGGGTTAAAGTATTATGGTATAGATGTCATTAATATGACTGAATATTAATCCGATCCCGTCACTCCTTCTACCCCCTCCCAGACAAATGCATAATTTTGAAAAATGCAGTTTTTCGATTTTCATTGAAACTAGCAAAGTTATAAGAACGAATTTTTGCCAGAATGAATTTTTTTATAATTACAATCAGCAATAAAAATAAACTGCCAACAAGTCGGGCGAAACTTTATTATTCTTGGGACAAGTTGCGGATGAGTGGAAAGTCAATATGCAGGTTAGAGTGGTTAGGGAAGGCTAAGTGAAAGGGAGTTCTTGGGCAGGACTGTTAACAATATTTCATTCGTTTCTGTAAGTTTGGTTTTTATGAGGGGAGGAGTAGGGGTAATAGTAAGGGTGGGTGGATGTTAATAGCTTTTTAATTAATTGCTTGAATCACGTCCAATATTCTCTGTATAGAATGTGTTTCATAGACGAAGTTGCATAGAATTTTCATAAAATTCGGTGTATTTTACATTCATGAAACCGAACATTTGTATGGGAGGGGGTAGAGAATATAGGGGAATCGTAAAATTTGATATGCAGTTTTATTTCGCTTCTCTTGTAAGGTGCTTGTATAAAATTTCAAGTTCGTAGCTCTTAGTTTGTTGGTTATTATTTGATTTAATGAAATTGATCGAAATCATACTTTTGTATGGGAGGGGGTAGAAGCACAAGCGCGATTTCAAAACTTTTAAAGGAACTTCATTTGAATTATTTTTATAAGTTTTTATGCCAAATTTGAAATTGATAGCTTTTAAGAGTTAGCTGATAACTGATTTCTTAAAAATGCTCGAAAAAAAAATTTTGTATGGGAGGGGGTAGAGGAGGTAAGGGAATCGTAAAACTTGTGATGCAATTTTCTTTTATTTTTATTGTAAGGTGCTCGTACGAAATTTCAAGTTCGTAGCTTTTAATTTGTTGGTTATTAGTTGATTTAATGAAATTAGTCGAAATCATACTTTTGTATGGGAGGGGGTAGAAGGTCAAGCGCGATTTTAAAACTTTTAACGCGATTTCATTTTAATTATTTTTGTTAGTTGTTGTGCAAAATTTCAAATTGATAGCTTTTAATAGTTAGGTGATAATTGATTTCTTGTAAATGGTCGAAAAAATAATTTTGTATGGGAGGGGGTAGAAGTGTTAAAGGTTTTCGACCAGTTAATATTTCGTATATTTAGGGATTTTTTTTAAATGCATTTCGAAAATTTTCAAATTTCTACCTTAAAATTTCACTCAAAAATTTTCAGTTTATGTGTTTTTTTCAATGCACATGAAACACCTTGTGCACGTTAGACCGGGGGGGTCGGTTTATAACAAATATGGATCAAGTTATTATTATTTTTCTATGTGGATTAAATATAGGTATTCACATGCAAAATTTTAACTTTGTATCTTTTACCAGAGCCCTAAAAAAATCACTCAAAATTTTCGATATTTTTGCTTATTACCTCCCTCCCCTTACACCTCCCAACTTAAAATTTTTAATAAAATTAACTATTATGTAGTTCTACAATCTGACAAATTTTTGATTTGATATCTGTACTATTTTTGGAGATATAAGGATTTGTAATTTTGAAAAGTGCGCCATTTTTGAAATGCTCCTTATTTCCCCCCACTACTATTATTTCAACATATTATATTTTTTTTATATTTGCCTAGTATAGCTTAATATAAGTTTTAAGTTTCAATTACATAGCTTAAGAGATAGTTGAGATATTAATTTTTAAGCGTTTTTCTTTGCACCCCCCCTGACCCTCCCCCTTACAATAATTAGCCGCTTTCTAAGCTGGTTCCGATGAAACTATATGCCACCTTGACGGTCTCTAAAAATGGTTTTGTTACGATAAGTAATTCCGAAGATATAATCATTTGAAAAAAAAATTCGGCCGACAATTGGTTTTAAGCCCCCCCTTTTCGCACCCCAATGGATAAAAAAATTAAATTATTTTTAAAAGTTGTCCCACAAGCCCTTCTATATTAATGTTGAGTTTTAGCTTCCTAGCTGTTACCATGGTTGAGATATTTGAATTCGTATTTTTCGGTTTAAGCGCTCCCCCCGCCTCCCCCTGAACCCGTATACCCCCGAAAATGAGTATCCGCCTGAGATCCGCAATTATCTACAATCCCTCCAAAAATGAACTTTCTATCTTGAAGGGTTTGGGAGTTAATGTGCGCTGAGCGTGCACGTCGGCGTACGGCGGACGGCGGACGGCGTACAGACAGACGGATTTTTTTTTTTTGCATTTTTAGGCTAATTTAGTCATGAAACGCGAAAAAAAAAAATTTCAGGGTAGCAAACTTTTTTTTTTTTTTGTGTCGATCACAATACTTTATTATTATAATAATAAAGTAAAATTATCAACTTCACCTCACTCCTTCTACCCCCTCCCATACGAATTTCACGAAATTTTTAAATTTAAATTAAATTATTTTTCTTCGAAACTGTTAAAGCTATCAACTTGATATTTTGCATAAAGTGTAAAAATAGAAATATCAACAACCAGAAAAAAATGTGTTTTGATCTGTACACTCCTTCTACCCCCTCCCATACAAATGTATAGTTTTTGTTAAGTGCATTATATCGATTTCCATTAAAACTAGAAAAAGTACAAACTTAAAATTTTGCCAGAATTTGTTTTTTACTAATTGCAATAAATGCTAAAAAAAATTATCAGCTCCTCTTCACTCCTTCTCCCATACAAATATTTGTATTATAAATTCAAGAAAAGCATTTCTCTTTCGAATATATTAGAACTATCGAATTTGAAATTGAATCAAAGCGTGGTGATAATGATGATGATAAGCAGTTTCAATATCATCTTAAGCGCTCCACTTCCTCTGCCACCTCCCATACAAATGCCTCAATTTCAGGAAAACTATGTCCAATTGAAAATAATGAAAGCTACAAACCTTAAATTCAGCACGAAATATTTTTCATACCACATTAGGTGTCATATCCAAAAATTACAAACCTTCCTCCTCTCCTTCTACCACCTCCCATATAAAAGTCACTATTAATTATTTAAAAGAATTGGAGGTGACATATTTTCCGGTACATTGAACTCTTTCTCATTTCATCTAGAGTATCATATGATTGGGCTTTACGCCCAATCATAATTCTTTTATGTTTTTATTATTTCTTTGCATTAAAAACTTTGTGGCAAACTTATATTTCTATCAGATTTCATCTAAAGTATAAACATAAAAAATTATGATTGATGATACTCTAGATGGAATGGGAAAGAGTTTAATGAACTGGAAAATATGTCACCTCAAATCCTTTCGAATATTGTATTGTGACTTCTGTATGGGAGGTGGTAGAAGCAATAAGGGAAGTTTGTAATCGTTGTATATGACTCCGAACGTGGCATGCAAAATGTTTCGTGCAAAAATTAAAATTTATAGTTCTTATTAATTTCAAAGAAATTGTACATAACTTTCCTGAAATTGGAGCATTTATATGGGAGATTGCAGAGAAAGTGGAGGATTTTATATGATTTTGGAACTGCTTATTAACATCCTTATTACATTCTTTGTTTCAATTTCAAAGTCGATAGATCTCATATGTTCGAAAAAGAAGTACTTTTCTTGAATTTGTAATATGGAGATTTATATGGGAGGGGTAGAATAGGTGCAGCGAAGCTGATTGTTTTTAGTATTTATTGCAATTACCAAGGGACAAATTTTGGAAAAATTTTAAGTTTATACTTTTCTAGTTTTGATTAAAATCGATATATAATGCTTATACCAAAATTATGCATTTGTATAGAAGGAGTGGTAGAAGGAGTATGAGGATCAAAACAAAATTTTTCGTCGTCTATGATATTTCTATTATTAAACTTTCAATAAAACTTCAAGTCGATAGCTTTGACAGTTTCGAAAAAAAAAATAAATTAACTTAAATTTAAAAATTTCGTGATCTTTGTATGGGAGGAGGTAAAAGGAGTGAGGTGAAGTTGATGGCTTTTTAAAACTGATTGCAATTATAATGAAATTAATACTGACAAAAATTTGTTCATTTAGCTTCCCTAGCTTCAATGAAAATCGAATAAATATATTTTTGAAAGTTGTGCATTTGTACGGGAGGGGGCAGAAGAAGTGAGGGGATCGGATCAATATTTTGTTAAGTTAATGATATTTACATCAGTATACTTTGACCCAAATTTCAAGTCGATACCTTAAATTGTTTCGAAGAAAAAGCAATGTCATAAAATTTCGAAATTTAATGAGATTAGTATGGGAGAGAGTAGAACGAGTTACATTTTTGTTAAAAATGACACACAATAAATTTCAGTACGATAGCTCAATGCGTTTGGGAGACAGACGGACAAACGAACAGACGGTCACTCGGAATCGAGGTTCTTGAGCGACAACAAATATGTATGTGCCCTTGGCGGCTCAGTGCGAGCATTATTTCTTAACCTTACAAACGGTAAGGCAAACACAATATACTCTCAGATTTCATCTAAAGTATACTAATCTAGCTAATATCTTCTATGTTTTACTTCCTTTTTTTTTGTTTAAGAAAGAAATCAATTAATTTAAAAATAAAGATCGCGTGTTTACTATACACTTTCTAAAATAATTTCTTATCTTTATTATTGTATCTTGCTTAAGTAGAGAACCATTTAAGATACATTAATTTCCATCGATAACATATTTCTTATTTTACGATTTCCCTTTGTCCTTTTCACGGCATATTATTTCAGTTTTACAACGCACTTTACCGCACAACCTTATAACACATCCGGAAAAATACGGTCAATTAGAAATGATAACCCAGTTGCAAACATAATCGACATTCTCACTCGATTTATTCCCGGCCTGTCAGTAAATTTTACGATATGTAAACGCTTACCAGAAAGAGTCCCTCTGATGACAATTTTATCCACAATTTGCCATTTCTTCATATGGGAATAACATTAAGGAGCCATAAATATCACTGGGCAGCAAAAGGCAGATACTTTCATTCTCTTTACATATCAAGAGCTTCTTGCGTAGTACGAGTATAGCTGTGTAAAATATCATATGCATACTGCTTCGTACATATCTTCATAAGAAAGTGTTGAGGTATCTATCTATCACACTGCAATACCATCCTACTCTATTCTACTTTCTTGAGAAAAAATGAAAACTACCTATACGCACATATACTTAACACTCCACTTTATCTTTTTTATTTTTATGGAAAAATTTTATTGCCGGCAAGCTTTCCGTTGCGATATTTCCTCAGGAAAAGTTTGCCTTCCATCCAGGAGGGACCCTAAAGGGAATTCCGTATAGACGGGAAATCATTTCATATCATTGCCGTCTTACAGTTTTTCTCCATTATGGTACGACGTTACCTGCGTTCTCATCCCGAATCTCAGGAACAATTGTACGAAGAAGTTGTCGCGCTTTGTGATTTCTGTTCAAGTTATTTGAATATCATTATATCGGAGCTTGTATCTATTTGATATATCGTCAGTTATGCCCATGTATACATCTTTTCTGCACATTGTATGAAACAAAACATTTCAAATAAAGTTTCTTAGGTGTTTTACCGTGTTCTAATGTTTAAACGAAGATGGTGCTTTTCAACAAGATGAGAAAAGTTATAGCCAAGTAGATATTTTATTCTTGTTAGCATTAAACAAATTCGTACAAATTGCGAACGAAAGTTTACTTATTTATATAACGTAGGGTGACAAGGATATAATGACCTTTTAATAATTCAAATAAATTAATGTTTATGCAATAAAAAGAATTTAAATAGTTTGTCGAAACTACGTTTATTGAATTCTAAATATGCTATTGGGCAAAATCTTTGTCTACAATACAAAGCTCAAATCCTGAGCACACTGTATGTGGTAGAGAATTGTGAAGAAACAAAATTTACGAACGATACCGGTCAGGCGGCTAAAGTCCAATCCGGGCTGTAGCGTCACTGCAGGAAATGAAGTTTGGACGTAAACGATGATGATACTTCGGTAGAAATGAGCTACTCGTACATTGTTGCTTTAGGGATATGTTACCTGTGATATTTGTGTGGGAAATTAGTAAAGAAAGTTAATCGTTTCGAAAATTTATCAATTATGTTGAAGCAACCAAAGAAAGCACAAGGATCATCCAAATATGTTTGACACAATAATACTGCAGCCCAAAACGAGCCTTGACCTCCTGACCTTCAAGTTGCTTAACATTTTCATTACTTATTTATTGTGAAAGGGTTGTTAGCTCCTTCGCACAACCTCTCTTCTCTACGAATTTTTAATTTTCGTTGATTGAGGGAACTAGGGTATACCCAGCAAGGCAGTGTGCTGGAACTATGCGTCAACCGGGATTTGAACTAGGCTAGGGTGTATCCTAGAGGGTATCGTGTTGGTTTAAAATGCGAAGGTCGTGAGTTCAAATGTCGGTTAACGCATAATTCCATCATACTGCCTGATTGGGTATACTTTGGTCACCTCAATCTACGAAAATGAAAAATTCGTAGGTAGAAGGTTGTGAGAAGGTCTAACAAACCTTCCACAATAAATAATGAAAAAAAGAAAATCTTGAGGGTCAGGAGACCAAGACCCGATTTGGGCTGTAGTGCCATTGTAGTAGAAGGGATTTGATCTCACGACCTTCGCATTCTAGACGAAAACGTTTCACACTAGGCTATGCCAATCATGTGACTCTAGATGAAATGGGTAAAGGCTTAAACAGGTATAACTGTCTTTAATTATTATCCCAAAAATTAGCGCGGTCTGTTAATCAATTTGTTTACAGCAGCTGGTTGAATGGGTACACCTCACTAGTCCACGGCAATTTTTTAAATGGATAAACATATATGACAGAGAGTTTAGTCTCAAATTCTGTGTTTCCAACCAAATTTCGTATGCGGAATCGTTGCAAATGTTGGAAAAATTTGAAATATCATTCCCCAGAGTAATTTTATTTACAAAATCCCGGTACTTTATGGTCACAATGTATGTTCGTAAGGAAAATTCTTGTCTTGAATTTCTAATGTAGACAATTTTATTGGAAGGGATAAAAGAAAGCTGGCGAAGTTGATAATTTCTTTATTGAAAACATAGAATTTGTTGAATTTTATTATGAAAATTCACTACCAGCAGTGCTGTACGTTCGCTTATTGAAAAAATATGAATGATGATGGTCATTCTTTCCAAAAAATCGTGTTTTCTGACGAAGCTCATTTTCACATTGGCGGTTACGTTAATAAACAAAATTGCTGCATTTGGCGATCCGAAAACCCACAAGGGATTCAAGAGAAGAAAACACACACTCATAATGAGTGACTGTTGGTGAGGATTATGGGCCGGAGGCGTTGGAGGTCCGTATTTTTCGAAAACGTTACTGTCAATGGAGTGTGCTACAAACGCATGATAAACATTTCTTTTCTTGCCGAAAATAGAGTATATGGACACGGACGACCTCCTTGAAACACGATCGTGCTACGTGCCATACAAGTTCCGAATCAATCCAGTTACTGTGCACGAAGCTCCCTAATCGTGTAATTTCGTGTTTCGAAGACACCAATTGGCCACCAAAATTTTGCAATTGAACACCGCTAGACTTCTAGTTGGAAGAAAAGAATACTTCTCTTAAATTTTAAACATCTTGCCAGAAGAAGATTTTCCAGCAACAGAACAACTACCAAACATCCAACCACAACAACCCTCTATTAGGGACGATCCCCAAAAAAGAAAGAGATAGATTCCGCCATTTGGTCAATGGCAGGACGGAAGGCCCCAGGTATAGAGGGACTACCAACCGAACTCCTCAAAGTGAACCAGGAAATAACAGCCGATATACTCGTCCCACTCTTTACTGAGGTACGGAAGGAACGAATATATCCGACTAAATGGAAAGGGGGCGTCATTGGGAAAATTCCGAAGAAGGGAATTGTGGCAATTGGCGTGGTATATGTCTACTTACTGCCGTATCGAAAATCATGGCTAAGCTAATTCCCAGTTATGAAGAGCACTCTCAAAGCTTATCAGGCTGAATTCCGTAAAGGGTCGTCTTGTACCGACTACACAAATACCCTACAGATAATATTAGAGCAGTCTGCCGAAATAGGTTCGCCATTACATCTCATATTTGTGGACGTCAAGAAAGCTTTCGACAGCGTTTAACGAGATTACATATGGAATGCTTTGCGTAGGAGAGGTATTCCTGATAAGATCATAGCTATGATTACATAATTCTATGAAAATGCAAGGTGTCGCGTCTTACATAGAGGAGAGCTGTCCTATAACATTCCTAGAATTGCTTAAAACAAATTATAGCAGCATCCTGTATCTTAAATGTACAAAAGACCACTAACTTATCATTTTGATTTTCTGTTGAAAGCCCGTGTTATAAACATCATTTAGAGTCTCTAGATTATTCTATATTAATCCTTTTAGAGAAATATTGTAAATGGGAGTCCGACAAATTCCCAACAAATATGCATGCCAACCGTCATATGAGCATTTATGCACAATCTCATGTTTTTTACTTATCCTAAAATCCAATAGCTAGGGTATAGCCTATTAGGTAGTGTGTTGGTCTTGTAATGCGAAGGTCATGAGTTCAAATCCCGGTTGGCGCAATATACAATTCCGGCACTTTGCCTGCTTGGACATACCTTGGTCACCTCAATCTAAGAAAATGAAAAATTCGTAGAAAAAGGGTTGTGCGAAGGGCTAACAACCCTTCCGCAATAAAATAATAAAAATGTTAAGGAACCTGAATATCAGGATTTGGGCTGAAGCGCCATTGTAGAAGTAGAAAATCCAAAATGTTCAAAAGACAATTTCATTCATTCATAAATCATACAAAACCTACACTTTACTAGGGATTCACATTGATTCATGAAATCAAAAACAAAAATCATGGTACTGACTTTGCTAAAAGAAAAGAAAAAACGTTCAGGAGATCAATTCAATTCTACATACGAAAATATCAGTTCAAGTATCCCTTTTCTAAAGATCGTGTATTTTCGACCGGGCCATAACCAGTTCATTATAAATTTCTGCCACACTACGTCATCATTCGCTTGAAATTTGTTTCCCCCTCGTGCTGGCATAGGTATTGAATTCGCCTGGATGCGAGAGATTGTGGTGAGCTTTCCCTTCATATGACAATTTTCTTGTACTGAGTGAGACATCTTTATGTCATCACTTAACTCTGGTATCAGAGTTTTAACAGGAATCCGATTGATTGAGACTTCTTCCTTTGGGATAGTTTGAAGAGAAAGGACCGCGCTAATTATCCGCAAACAATTTCAACTCTCAAAGCGAACATTAAAGCCGCAATCGCCGAAATAGAGTCCTAATTATTGGAAAGAGTGATCGAAAATTTCGAGAATAGTTTTGTCTGCAAGCAAAGCCAAGTCGGCCATTTGACAATATTGTGTTGCATACATAGTCCTCATGTGTCTACTTTATAATGCTCAAATTTTGTACACGTCAAATTTGACAGAAAAGGAAGGTTAAGTTCGTGAACGGGCCAAATAGCTCCACCCCTTCTACCAATCCCATACAAAAAAAAAATCGCAATTTGGGACTATACGGAAATGTTTTAAAAGTATAAAAGCTATTGATCTTGAAATTGGAATATATTATTTTTATGATGATTTAACTCAACCGTTAAAAAATATCTGTGTCCTGCACGTCCTTCTACCACCACCCATAGAAACTTCACTTTTTAATGAAATATTCTAAACCAATTTGTTCAGTGCGTATACAATTTATCGAGCCGATTTTGAGCACTAAATTTTATTTAAAATTACTAGATCAAAATATATTAGACGGTTAGTCTTCTACCCACTCCCATACAAAATTACACAATTTCGCAATTCGACAATAGACGGATTTGATCAAAAATCATGAAAGCTGTTGATCTGAAATTTTGAATATATCACTTTTGTAATGATTTCAATCTATGGTATAAAAATTATTTGTAGTCCTCCTCTTCCTTCCACCACCTCCTATACAAACTGCACTTTATCATGAAATACTCTAAGCCAATTTATTCAGAGGGTATAAAATTGATCGAGCTAAAATTGTGCACATAATATTTATTTGCAATTATTAGTAAGATCAAAAAAAAATTAGACGATTAGCTTCACTCCTTCTACCCCCTCCCATACAATCTGACAAAATTTTACAAAAAAGTCGATTTTCCTGAAAAGTATGTATGCTACTGTTCTGCAATTTAAACATATCAAAAGCATGATGTATATAGTTATTTCTGGAAAAGTCATTCAGAATTTGCACCTCCTTCTACCACCTCCCATACAAACTGAACAATTTCACTAAATCCAAAACTCTAATTTTCTCAGTACCTATTAAATTTTTGTATCCTCAATTTTGTATAAAATATTTTGATAGCAACTCTAGCACAATGTGGAAAAATAGCTTAATGTCGTCACACCCTCTACGACTTCTACAAAATTTCTTAAAATCAAAAAATTTCTCTTTCATCTAGAGTATCGCACGATTGAGCTTTGCGTCCAGTCGTAGTCCTGTTATGTTTTTTAATACAAGAACAAACATCGGAAACAAGCTGCTCCAGTTTCTTGGAGATTGATAAACCTGGACGTCTATTTCAGTAGATTCCATGCTCTTTCTAAGTGCAAAGTTTTGTCTTTTTGGTTTTCCACTGTGTGGATCTGGTCCAATAAACTTTGTTTCTTCACCATTTTTTTGCAAGGCGATCTGTATCTTCATTTCCCTCGATCCCTATATGTGCTAAGACCCACAGTAAGGTTACTTTGTTCCTTTCCTCCAGTAAGATTTTGAAAGCAGTTTGAGACCAACCTCGATTTGTTGAATACTAGGGCTTTGAGAACTGCCTGACTATACGATAAGATAAATAGTTTTGTTGCGGTGAGCTCTTCTAACAATCTCGTGGATGCATAGCTCCATTGCAGTTAGTTCGGCCTGGAAGATTGTAGCTTCTTTACTGAGTGGTTTTGAAACCGAGAATTTGGGATATTTAGCTCCGACTCCAGTTACCTCTGAGATGTGCGAGTCATCTGTATACCAGATGGTTGCTCCCTATTTTATTTCAGGTAGCTTGAGTTGCCAATCCTTACATTCTCTGATTATAACTTTGAAGGGACATTCAATGTTGAAATTGTTCGGCATAGTGTCCGATAATTTTGAGGTAATTACCTCTCCATTCGAGTTTTATAGGTCATTCAATGAGTGTCCGGAGTTGTCTTAAATACCCGGTTTGTTTTAGTTTCTCCTCTCAATACGTAATACCCCTTTTAATAGCTTCTTTTTTTATTTGGAGATGTATTGGAAAAATTCTAAGGAACATATCCATTGTAGAGCAGGTTTCATGGTCATCTCTATGTGTCTACATTACAAATATTTGTCATTTTGACTTGCTAAATCAATATATGAAAGTCGTACATTTCAATTTAAAAAGTCTCAGTTTTCGACAGAATGATCTTAAAAAGAAACAAATAAAAGTGAATTAAAACATTCTCATCGCAAAAAAATATCAAATGCTGCGTTTACTACCGCGGAGACAGATAAGTAACGATTATTTCGTCACATCTGTGAGAATCGACTGGGGCTAGCTCGGATTCAGGTATTTTTACCTCGAACTCATTATTTTTTGGGATAGCGAGTTTGGTGAAGCCTGACGGATCGAGCTTAACCGTGGCATTGTCAAGAAAAATTGCCGGACATATCTCTTTGCTTTTGCTGAAACAATCTTAAATTTTTCCAAAGGAATGAGATATTACCGCACGGGATCGTGTAGGTATTCGCCAATTAATCAATCAAACTCCTGTTAAGACCCTATAGGGGCATAGGACAGAAACAACTCTCTTCCACAAGGCGCGATCCTGAGCATCGACCTTAAGGTGTTGCCAGGACTTGCTTATATCTCTGGCTTTCTACTCGACTGCTCGCTTCCATGACCTACATAACCGACCAACCCGACGTCTTACTTGAGGATTATAATCCAGAGCCTGTTTGGCGATGTTTCGCTCTGGTTTCCTCAAAGTATGACCAATCCACTGCCACTTCCGCCTTTGAATCTCAATACTTATTTTAGTCTGGCCAGTTGTGCTCCAAAATTCGTCGTTGGAGATCACTTCTGGCCAGAATATTCCTAAAATGCGTCGGAGGCATTGGTTCACAAAAGTCTGTAGTTTCTTGGTAAGTCGAACGGTCACTTTTCACGTAGTACAACCATTTAACAACACGGATTTGAAGCAGCTTCGTGCGAACTGAGATCTCTCTTAACCTCCAGAAAGGGGGAAGGATATCGAAGGCCTGACGAGCTTTATTTAGCCGAGCCTCAACATCCTTTTCGGCTCCGCCGTCCATGCTGACAATGCTTTCGAGATAGAAAAAATCTTGCACATCTTCCACATCCTGTCCGTTAAGAACAATCGGTGTGCTTGTGTTTGAACCCATGTGCATGTACTTGGTTTTACGCATATTTATTTTGAGTCCCACATCTTTGCATTTATAATGCAACGAACGAACATTTGACACTAAGTCCGAACGGTTATGTACAAGCAAACACACGTCATCAGCATAATCAAGGTGACTTAAGATGTTAAATAGTCTCAATTGAAGACCTTTACCTTCCCCACCTTGCAGTGCAGCTTTCAAGATGTCATTTATTACCATCAGAAACAGGGCTGGTGATAATATGCAGCCTCGTCTGACACCCGTTCGCACAGGGAAGCTCTCGGACAGCTCTCCTCTATGCAAGATGCTACACCTTGCTTGTTCGCAAGATTCTTTAATCATAGCTATGACCTTATCTGAAATGCCTCTCCTATGCAAAGCATTCCGTATGTAATCTCGCTTAACGCTGTCGAAAGCCTTCTAAAGCCTTCTCGAAGTCCACAAACATGAGATCTAGTGGCGAACCCACTTCGGCTGACTGCTCTAATATTATCCGTAGGGTATTTGTGTAGTCGGTACAAGATGACCCTTTACGGAATCCAGCCCTGATAAGCTTCGAGAGTGCTCTCCACAACATCACTAATCCTATTGAGAATTACCTTAGCCATGATTTTCGATACAGCAGTAAGTAGACATATACCACGCTAATTGCCACAATCCCGACGGTCGCCCTTCTTCGGAATTTTCACAATGACGCCCTCCTTTCATTCAGTCGGATATCTTCCATCATTCCACACCTTAGTGAAGAGTGGGAGGAGTATATCGGCTGTTATTTCCGGGTCCGCTTTGAGGAGTTTGGTTGGTAGTCCGTCTATACCTGGAGCTTTCCTTCCTGTCATTGACCAAATGGCGGAAACTATTTCTTCGTTATCTGGGGTATCGTCCCTAATAGAGGATTGTTGCGGTTGGATGTTTGGTAGTTGTTCTGTTCCTGGAATATCTTCCTCTGGCAAGATGTTTAAGATATCAGAGAAGTATTCCTTCCATCGCTGCAACTGGTGTTCACTCATATTGAGGAGATTTCCGTTGATATCTGTCACCAGGTGGTTGGCGGTGAAATTCCTGTTCGTCAACTGTTTCATGACTTTAAATAGTGAACCCAAATTCCCAAGCGAAACCTCAGATTCTGCCTTGTTTGCCAGATCTTCAATGGTCTTTCTCTTGTCGCGTCTAACAGGATTTTTAAGCTGTATATGAGCATCGCGGTAGTTCTGCCTCAGGTCGGCGTTCATTGGTTGACATCGGGTTGAGAGATGATTGCCAATTTGGCTTTTTTCCGGTTGTCAACCTTGTCCCATGTGTCTTGCGACATCCAGGGTTTCTCACCGCTTTGCACATATCCCACAGATTCTTCAGCACTAGTTAGAAAAGTGTTTCTGGTTGCCTCCCAATTGGCGTCCCAATGTGGGTGACTTTTTGCGTAGGATAGTGGTGTATTCGCATTTTTTGTTGGGATCTCTGAGTTTATCCACATTAAGCTTGCGCTCGTGGGATAGCTGCTGTACACAACCTCAAGCAGGCAACTATCAAGTGGTAAGGTGGGACTCAGTTGGCTATAAAACTCCTCTTTGTCTCCAGATGTTGCGGTATTAGTTTCTGACACTGGTCCTGAGTCAGATGACGATAATCCTATCCGAGATTGGTTCCCAGCTAATGAGACTGTTTCTCGCTCTTGGTGTAAGGACGAACGCCACGCCATTTTTGGCTTCACTTTCAGGGCCAATGTACAGAATAGTGTTTCCACTCCTGATCCTGTCCACCTGACCTCGCTCAAGCCCAAGATTTGGATGTTTCCATTTCAACGGTCGATTACTGATTGGCGGTGTAAGGACCAAGTAACCCCAGCTCTTCCCCCGTCATTCAATGTTCGAACGTTCCAGAAGACAATCATAGTCCGTTTTCGAATGCCAAAAGTCGTTACTGTAGAATCAGTCCGTATCCGTGGCGCTGTATCCATTTCTCATATCAGTTAGGTCTTAAGATCACGGGTAATAGGTCCATGATCCAATGAGTGTCCATTTGCCATTTTTAGGGCAAGCAGGACTTGCTGTGGGTGAATTCTACAGCCCCCATCCCATAGGGGGAAGTATTCGTAATGTATTATAAATTTTTTGGGTGATGTGGGAATATATCTTTTTTCGCAATTTAATTTTGTCCTTATTTTTACTTCGGTGCAAGATGTCTGTCTTATGTCTATGTATATTGGGGCGTTCCTTACTTTCAGGGATTTCGTTTTCAAGTGGTTAATTCAAAGAGCCCTCTTGTTGGGGCTTCGTACTGCCTGTCGGGAAGTGTTCGAGATTGTCTTGAGTAGTTAGTCTCGCAATGGTATTTCGCGACGATATCGTGTTCAAAGATTCCGTCATATTTGAGAGCTGTCTCGCCACCCAGAATATGGAAGGTGTAGTCGATCGCTACATCATTGAAATAGAAGGAAGCGTTTGCTGTCCCTAGCATTATGAGTTGGTTGCCAATCATAGTTGATATCTTTATCTTCTCGGACTGGTCAACCATGGTGTCTCCAACGGTTTTAGAAGCCTTGTGCAAGGATATCTATACGCCCGTATCAATCAGCCCGATGCGCTATTTTAACGAGAAGGCGAAGAGGCTCATTCCTCAAGCCTTTCTTGTCGAGGGCTTTATTATCCTCAATCAAGAAATCTATGATGGTATGTTCTTTTGAGACTTGTTTTGTCACATCATTTAATGTAATTAATAGCTTCTTCTTCAATGGCGCTACAGCCCAATTCAGGCCTTGGCCTCCTGACCTTCAGGTTCCTTAACATTTTTTCATTATTTATTGTGGAAGGGTTGTTAGACCTTCGCACAACCCTCTATCTATGAATTTTTTATTTTCGTAGATTGAGGTGACCAAAGTATACCCAAGCAGGCAGTGTGCTGGAATTATGCATCGACCGGGATTCGAGCTCACGACCTTCGCATTGTAGACCAACATGCTTCCCGCTAGGCTACACCCTAGCTAACTAATAGCTTAATCACCCTACAAACGTAGTCTTTCACGTTTTCCCCGGGTTTTTAACTCATCTGTGAAACTTTTTGTTGCAACGTGCTCCGCGTTCATTTTTCAAGGAAGCTAGACTCCAGCAGTTCACAGTCTGTCCCACATAGCGGCATCGTATTTGATAACATCGTATGCTTTTACCACTAGCTTTGTCTTTATAAGAGACAGAAAAAGTGCCTTTCGACTCTCTGGCAGTTCTGGTCGTTGGAAAATGACACAACTCGATATAAATCGGCATAGGTTTCCATCGAAGGCAGTGATTAGCGCATGAGCATCGCTCAAGGAGAGTGACATTTAAGGGTTGGACTACCGTGGCAATCATACCACGGCACAAAACACAAAGAAACAAAGCACAAATATATATATACATATATATATTATTTTTTAACCAAAAGGACGAAAGTCAGAAATGTTTCATGGCATAATTTATAAATTTGGTACATCAACACGAGGTGTAGGGTTTTTTTTTCAAGACCCAATAAGAGAACGTACAGTGCTGCTGGTGGTCCATCGGCTGCAGTTCTTGAGTCAATTGGACCTTGTACGCATACCACTACTACAATGGCGCTACAGCCCAAATCGGACCTTAGCCTCCTGATATTTAGGTTCCTTAACACTTTTCATTACTTATTGTGGAGGGGGTTTTGGCCCTTCGCACAACCCTCTATCTACGAATTTTTCATTTTCGTAGATGGAGGTGACCAAGGTATATCCAAGCAGGCAATGTGCTGGAATTATATATTGCGTTGACCGGGATTTCAACTCACGACCTTCGCATTACAACACCAACACGCTACCCACTAGGCTACACCCTAGCACCTTGTACGCATGCAGAGCCAAATCTTTCGTCAATATTCTTTGCAGTGTGGACATGAAGAAGTTGAGCTCTTGAGCACGGTGATGAATCGAGAGGTTTGCGTAGTTTTCAACACTGTCCTTCACGATGGCGATATTTTCGGTCGAACGTCCTGTGCAAAGTTGTTTCGGTGTCTTCACATCTTACGCTGAGCGAATTTCTTGGAATTTTTTTAGTAGGTTGCGCACACACGTTTCAATATTTGATAGGATTTTGCGCATCGCAACAGCAATTGAACGCGAATTTTCGTAATAAAATTAAACAACTATGTAGTGTTTCAATGTTAACATTTGACAACTGTCAAGCGATTAGCTGGCAAATAATAGGCTATAAATCTTCTTTTTAAATGACCTCATTAAGTACCAGTGTGAATGTACTATTAATCTCTTTTCTCGGCAGGTAGGTAGTTTCGATATTTTCGGTAAGACTGCCTTTTGGCTCTAGTTGCAATACTCTTTTGTGAGCCAGGCATCTTTCAACGGCACGATCCTTTTGAAAGCATAATAAACCTCACACCTGTTAGGATTCCCTCGATTACGGATTTAGCGCTAGAAGGGTTGATAGCCCTTCGCACTTCCCTCTATCTTTGAATTTTCATTTTCGTAGTTTGACATAACCCAGATATACCCAAGCAAGCAGTGTGCTGGAATTATACTTGGACCGGGATTTGAACTCCCGATTTTCATATTATAGACCAGCATGTTACCCGAAGCGGTACACCAGGCTCAATATCGTCGCCTCATATGTCAATTTTTGGCCAAACTGGAATATGAAAAAAACATAACAGGAGTACGATTGGGCATAAAGCCCAATCGTGCGATACTCTAGATGAAACAGAAATTTTTGTATCTTAAGAAATTTTGTAGGGGAAGTGGTAGAGGGGGTGACGACATTGAACTAATTTTTTCACATGGCGGTAAGGTTGCTATCAAAATGTTTTATACAAAATTTAGGATTTAAAAATTTAATAGGTACTGAGAAAATTAGTGTAGTGGATGTAGTGAAGTAGTGCAGTTTGTATGGGAGGTGATAAAAGGAGGGGCGAGATTTTAATGACTTTTCAGAAATAACTATAAATATCATGCTTTTGACATATCTTAAATTGCAGATCAGTAGTATTCATACTTTTCATGAAAATCGACTTTTTATAAAGTTTTGAAATTGTGTAATTTTGTATGGGAGGGGGTAGAAGGGGTAAAGCTAATCGCCTAATTTTTTTTTGGTTTTACTAATAATTCGAAATAAATATTTAGTGCATAATTTCAGCTCGGTCAATTTTATACGCACTGAGTAAATTGGCTTAGAGCATTTCATGAAAAAGTGCAGTTTGTATGGGAGGTGGTGGAAGGAAGAGGAGGACTCAAATAATTTTTGTACAGTAGATTTAGACTATCATAAAAGTAATATATTCCAAATTTCAGATCAATAGCATTTATATTTTTCGAGCAAATCTGTTTATTGTGAAATTACGAAATTGTGTCATTTTGTATGGGAGGGGGTAGAAGGGGTACAGCTAATCGTCTCATTTTTTTTGGTCTTAATATTAATTTTAAATAAATATTTTGTACACAATTTCAGCTTGATAACTATTATACGCACTGAGTAAATTGGTTTAGAGCATTTCATGAAAAAGTGCAGTTTGTATGGGAGGTGGTGGAAGGAGGGGGAAGACACAAATTATTTTTATAGAGTATATTGGAATCATAATAAAAGTATTACATTCCAAATTTCAGATCAATGTCATTTGTACTTTTCAAGGAAATTCGTTTATTGTCAGATTGCGAAATTGTGTCATTTTGTATGGGAGGGGGTAGAAGGGGTGGAGCGATTTGACTTGTTCACGAACTTGACCTTACTTTTTTGTTAAAAACGACGTATACAAAATTTGAACTTTCTAGCTCAACGCGTTCTCAAGCTAGAGAGGACACGGACGGACAGACAGACAGACGGACAGACAGACGGACAGACGGACGGACGGACGGACGGACGGACATCCGGTTTTGAGATTTTTGAGTGATTATATGAACTTCTGTATCATTCATTTTTTTCTCCGTGCCTTATTTCTTGGCGTTACAAACTTTGTGGCAAACTTATAATACTCTCAGATTCCATCTAGAGTATAAAAATCTTGTTCAAATGCAATGACGTGCATATCTGAATTTGGCCATAAATCGAGATATGCGGTATTGCTCCTTAGGCTACAACATGGGTATAATTAAAAGTTACTAAGTAAAATAAAGACGGAATATTTTTCCAGCCCTGAGGTATTTTTTGTCGAAATTTTCTCCCTATACTTTTTTCCCTAGAAAATACGAAAAATTTGTTTACCATAAAACAAGAAAAAAGTAAGACGAAGTCATTATTATTACGGAAGCTTTCTGCTATAAAATAGCTTGTTGGTCCTTTTTAGCTGCTGGGGGTGTTGCATTTGTAATCCTAGCTGGAAAAAAAATTCTATGTAATAAGAAGAAAACGGAAAAAGATGACGCATTCCAGTGGAAAGCACTTAAATTTTACGACTTTAGAACTTAAGTTAAGTGTCCCGCAAAGTTGAGCAATGAAAATTTCGAAACGAAGATGTCAGAGATCTGATTGTTGTTGTTGATTTTTTCTTCCTTTGCAGCCTGAACCGACTTCGAAATCGGTGTCAGAAGTGGAATATGCGCATGTTTTGCGTATCATCTGGTTGTGAGGAGATACGTTCCACAGAGTATAGTTCTCCTCCATAATGCATCGAAAATACAAGCTTTTTGGGAACAGTTTTACAGCTGTAGTCGACCTTGTTTACGCGCATACGCTGGTTGGGCTCCTTAGCTAAAACACATGGAAATACTGTGCAAGGAAGCTCTTCACTTTGGACGAACTGGAGTGCCACTATATGGGATTTTGTCAAAGAGCATCGGGTTTCGGATTTAGTTACGCGTCTGAAGTTGAACGTGTTGTCCGTTAATGTGAAATTTTTACGGACACATAGTGCGGATATCGTTCGTTCGAAGCATACGGGCGATCCTTGCTGCGAAACGTGTCCGGAATACTTGTACGTTTTTGTAGCCCTTTTTCTAATACGAGTGTGTTCTTTCGAAAAATGTCTCTCGGCTTGAAATTATGTCTCGGAATTTTTACCGGGTGTTCGATTCACGCGAAATCCATCTTAACCTCTGATTGATTTAAAAGCGTGAAACGTGCTATTTATTCGTATATGAGAAAAATGGCAAATCAATGCATGGAGCATTTTTGGTACGAGTCTAGTAATTAATTCAGTGCGTGTTAGTGATGTACATGTATATCGGATTTCCGTGTCCTTTTAAGTGATTGTACAAGTGATACAAGCAAATTAAAATTTTATAGTGTTTACTCTGCCATCTGAAATGACACAAGCGTGCTCTTCAGTTCTGGTTTTAGGTTACGGCATATATGGACTATCGCATTCGCGCCGAGTTATATGCAAATCAACATGATTTTGCCGCACCTGCTGTATGAACTACTGCTGACCGAGTTTTCTATTGTGATGCGGTCCACAGGACATCATGCTGATGGTGACGCAAGAATATGATTTACTTGCCGTCACATTGAAAACTTTGTACCAGTTGTGGTGGTTCGTCTCGTATATTTCGGAAAAGAAGGTACAGAAAACATACCGAATTTGGCAGAGATATACGATCCATACTCTGCTATCCTAGCGATTCTAATTATGCAAAATTCAAATCAGAAAGCACTGTGCGTTCTTTCAAATTCAACACATGTTTCGCGTATAATAAAAAAAGGCTTAACTTTTCCTTTCGACGACGACGTCAATTTCTCGAAATTCAACTTGTACACAAAATAATTTTTATTGTTTTTTAATTGCACGTCGCATTTGCCAAAAATTGTTCAATAATTTTCGCATTGCCTGGCGAGATATTTCATAGGGAAAATAAAGAAAACTTTGTTTCCAAAGTGCCATATACCTACAACTGTGCCGCTTCCGAAAAGGAAACTCGCGCTCGGCTGGCATACCTTTCGCATTGGAACCGTCGTGTAATGACGAAATAATTAGAAAAGTTTCCTTTCCGAAATTATACTGAAATGGGAACTTTCTCTCAATCGGATACTTACTTCTGAAAATTCTTAAACATTTCGGTATTTGGTTCACTAATTGCAATTACGAGTTGCAGCTTGATACGATGAAGGTTCTATGCCCGAACTTAACAAATATACGTAGGTACTTTCGTAGGGGTAGTATAGCACTAGCTCTGTGAAGTTGTACAAAAATACTACATCTCAAAGAGTTAACAAAGCTTCAGAATTTACTCGTATACTACTTCCTTGACGGCAGCGATCAAAAAGGATATAATGTACTTTATGCTTAAGTTTCTTGCAATAACGTTGTGCATAGCTATATATCGAGTAGTATTACGTTATACTCGAAATTAAATCTCGTGAAAAGTTTACAAAACTTTAGCAAACGGAGGTAGGAATGGGTGATGGTCGTTTTTGTATGTGTATATAAGTCGGGCAGGACTCTGGAGGGCAAAATGAATGGAAAGGAAGAGGCTGGACGAAACCAGAGAAAACTCTATTAACAGGAACCAGTTGGACGAAAATGGGAATTAATGAAGTTTTGCAGTGGTTTCAATCGAACTTTTTGATAGGGCTGGGAATGGCCATTGATTTATTTCCAAATAATCACCAGGCTGCTATACAAAATTACAATGATGAACATTTTCGCAAAGGGAAATTACAAAATATTACAGACCAAGAGTTCAGGATGTTATGGTGGCGTTGGTGGTGGTGGTGGTGGTAGATGCATTTTTCACTGTAGTTAATAGAGATTAACAAATGTCTCACAACAGTTTAAAATTGGTTTACTTTATAGTGACATTCATTCAGTTGTCGAAACATTACAACATATCGAGTCGTATGGAGAATAGTGACATAACAAACTCGAAATGAAAAATCCCTGCTGCGTGAATCGATATTCTGCATGAGATATGACAGCGGTAGTATTCGTCTTTTTAAAGAATTGTAACATTTATTTTTATCCTAGAAACGTGTAAATTGAAAGTTCAGTTAAATGTATATTAGGCATATAAAGTAAATCGTAAGCTCGTGAATTTACGAAATAAGGACATAGTTAAACATTAATGAAATTTGCTAAGAACATTCTCATGACAAATTATGTTCTTCATAGGATAGGATATGTTTTAAAATTTTGATAGAAATGAGACTTAGGGATGAGTATTTTTTTTTTTTTTTGAAATGCGGGTTGGACAACTCAAATTTTACGTAGCTTCTCAATGGAAAATAAAATTTCAATTACTTAAGCTTTGAAGAAATTTCTTCCCGTAACTAAATATTCATGAACATTTTAAATCCCTATTTTCTTAAGGGGCTTTCGTGGTCGATGCAATTATATAAGCATTCAGCTAATAGATATTGCTGAATGCAACATCAGACAATATTCGATAACTGCCATGCGTCTCCTTCCTTAAGACGTTTCCTGCCTTAATGAAGCCGCAAGTACTGGATCGTTTATTTTCGTGCTGGCATCATTTAGACGTTTCCAATTTCTCTCTACGTAAAGGAAGAAAGAGTTTTTGAAATGTGATACCAGCATGCAGCTAAAGTAAAATCGTTAAGGCTGCTAACTTGTTCGGAGATATCATCTAATATCTGTTATGGCCTTATTTATATTTATGAAATATAATGAGACCATAAACGAAAAGAGTAAGGAGCTGTGACTAAGGCCGTGAAGCTAAGGTGTAGCCTAGTGGATAGCGTGTTGATCTAGAATGTGAAGGTCATAAGTTCAAATCCTGGTCGACGAATAATATCAGCACACTGCCTGCTTAGATATACCTTTGCTACCTCGATCTACGAAAATGAAAGATTCATAGATAGAGGGTAGAGCGAAGGGGTAATAATCCCTCCACAATAAGTAATGAAAGTGTTAAGGAACCTGAAGGTCAGGAGACAAGAACCGATTTGGCCTAATGTAACATTGTATAGTAGAAGGGTCTGTGACTACCCAATAACCATTTTATTGAAAGTAAGCAAATTTGGAAAAGGAAAAAAATTGCATTTTAGACTAAATAGGGATTGTCGAAAAAGTAGCTCGGCTACGGGGATTTCTCTAGACTGAATTCGAAAAGAAGAAACAATCATTGGAATATTTCGTTTATTAAATTGCCTAAGCATGTGATGCTCTCGACTGTATCACAAATACTGACTGGTAAAATCAAAAACTGGTTAATGATGTGCTACACAATAGAACAATACAAGAACAAGCTACGTTAATACTGAATGTATTTGTGTTAGTCGTTGTATATTTTAATGGTTGGCCATATTTTTAACAGGGCTAGAAATTAATAACTGGTCCTAAACATAATTTATGACTGGAATTTTCTTTACTTCAAAAATTATATGTGCCTATTAAGCGTCCTAAAATCTAAATTAATATGTAAGTTTAGGCTAAGAATACTGATGGTGGTGATGCCAGCAGGTATTATATACCAGCAGTACATCAGTGGTATGATTCACATATGTTATTAGTACGGTTGTAAGTAATTTTAAGCGGGTAAGCAATTAGTTGAAGCTAGGGTGTACCCTAGTAGGTAGCGAGTTGGTGTTGAAATGCGTAGGTCGGGAGTTCAAATCCCGGTCGGTGCAATATATTATTCCAGCACTTTGCCTGCTTGGATATACCTTGGTCACCTCATTCTACGAAAATCAAAAAATTCTTAGAAAGAGAGGCTAACAACCCTTCCATAATAATTAATGAAAAAATGTTAAGGAACCTGAATATCAGGAGGCCAAGGTCCGATTTGGGCTGTAGTGCCATAGTAGAAGTAGAAGCAATTAGTTAAGGGGAGTGAGGTAAGAATGATAGAAACTCGAGTAAATTCATTCTGTAATCAAATATTATTTTATCTGAGACGAACATTGAAAAACTGACCCGCTCACATCAAGGGGTTGAAGTTCAATATGGTAACATACTGTTCCGACGAAAGCTATGATCCACTAAGTCGAAGATCTTTGAGAAGTTACTTAATTACTTATGATGGCGCTACAGCTCAAATTGGGCCTTGGCCTCCTGTATGCTTTGCTTTCATCCATCTTGGTTCAGTGACCGCGTCCTCCACTTTGAGAATCTTAGCAGTGGTTTGCTGTTTACGTTAATGGAATCTATCACAGGCCCGAAGATTCTTCTGATGACCTTTCTTTCAAATGCCTTAAGTTATTTTTCGGATGCCTGAGTTAACATCCACGTTTCGTTACACATGTGTTATTACTGTTTAAATTGAATATATGATACTCCTGCGCTCATTTTCAGGACGTGTTTCCTACGTTCATATATCCTTGACTAATTTGTGTAGGAGATGTGCTATGCAGGTGTCGCCGGCTTTCAGAAATTCAGCCGGAATTTTATCAGCGCCCGGCGCTTTGTTGTTTGGGTGGTTCTTCTCAACCGTTTTTACTTCTTCGAGTGTGTTAGGGCTCAAAGAGAATTCTTCTTCCGTTGCTACATTAGTTGTGCCTGCTATAATGTCGAATTGATGAGGTGTTCAAGGTATTGCACCCATCTTGGTTTATATCTTCCGCATTACTAACAATGTCGCCTTCTGTATTCGGGCTGAGGGTCGTTTTCGGTTAGTATCCTTCTTTTATCCTTTTCAATGAAGAATGTGCGGCTATTGTGATGTTTAATTTAAAACGTAAGATAATTGAAAAGTTAGTATAAATAATGTAAATCTGTGAAACATTTTAGATAGAACTCGTGTAGTTGTCTCTAACAAAACCATGCAGTTGAGGTATAATGTGTTCTTTGACCGGAAAGTAAAACTTTTCTAATATGTTAGGGATAGCTTATAACTCTTAGATCGGTCTGTAATTTGGAGTATTATCCTTTTGAGCATTTTAGTGCATTGGTAAAATATATGTGCGGTCTCTCCAGCATTGTAGCAGAGTGCTTACTTCACTCCACAGCCAATAAATCGTGGATTCGATTACCACTCCAGGCAGAAGGATTTCTTAAGACACGCATTTTTCACCCTCTACGACAATGAAAAAATTATTCGAAATAAAATAGGTATCCGATGTATAAGACAAACAGTTCCACTTCTAGAAGGTCTCTGTACTCAGTAACTGGTTTCTGTTTGCTTTCTATCATTCAGTCTTTCATAACATCCGCAAATATTTATCAATAGCAGCCAGTAGAAATGAAAAATATACTTACTTTTCCACTCGTTACGGTCATTCTCAATTCCCTTCCCCTTCCTTCACAATCCCATTCCTTCCCTTCATGACTCTGTTTGTGCATTGCACATAAAGGCCGAAATTGCTTATAACATAAGTCATTCTGTAAAAAAAATATAAAAATATATTGTGTTCCGATTCTCTAGAAACAAATCTTGCCCTAAGAGTGATAAAACAACAAGCTTATCACATTAAGCCATTCAGGAAATTTTTTACAATTTGCGAGCAAAAATATTGTTTTTTTTTTTACGGCCGTCGAAAATAACTTAGGGGGTCACCCTTTAATGCACGATGCACAGTTAAGTCGACACGGGTACGGGGAAACAAGTGGATAGAGGAAAATTAGTAGGGAAACACAGGAGGGGAGATTTTGAAGTCGCGGTGAACGTTGTTCTTAAATTGCTGGAGGCTGTATCCCGTTGGAAAGAGATTGCCTGGTAATGAACTCCACAACACTGTCGTCCGAGGGATGAAGGACTGCCTAAACTGTTCTCCACGGCAAGGGCTTCACGGTGTACTCGTGTGTGTATTTCGGGCTTTCATACTATTTGCTATTTCATACACTTCCGCAGTATACCTAGGCGTTTCGAAGCATCATCACTTCGTAAATGTGTTGGCTTCAATCTAGGCGATTGTTAAGTTTTACACCTAGTAATGTGAAATCTGCAGAAGGTGGAATCTGTACGCCATTCAAGGACATATTAGTGACCGACGTTGGAACATTATGTTTAAGAGATAGATGACAGGACTGCGTTTTTAAGGCTCTACTCTGTTGTTCCTGCCCCATTCCAGGATTAAACTGAGGTCAGAGTTCAATGACTGTATCGACTCAATACTACAAGAGGCCACCGATATCGGACGAGCGTCCGCAGGAGAGTCGAATTGGTAGGTGTTATCTTAAGTGCTGTCATCTGCGAAACATTGAATAGGATTGAGAGTAGACGACAGAAGGTCGTTTATGAAGACTAAAAAGAGAGTGGCAGATAAAATTGAGCCCTGAGGGACGCTGGAGTCAATAGGAAAGGGTGCAGAAGTTACTCCGTCTAGTATGACTCGAATAGAGCGCTCGGAGAGGAAACTCTCAATCCATTGAAGAAATAAAGTGTTTAAACCAAAGCCTTTAGCTTGGTTAGGACTCTGTCACTCTGTCACACGCTTTGGCGACGTCAAGAGCAACAACTTGACCTTCACCAAATTTGTGGATGCAGGAATGCCAACGCTCGGTAAGATAGATCAGGAGATCACCGGTAGAGCGACCCGAGCGAAATCCATATTGGCGGTCATAAATGAGATTTTTATCTACAAGAAAGTTGACTATCCTGCGATTGACAGCAGTTTCCATTACCTTTGAAAGCACTGAGGTAATGGCTATGGGACGGTAATTGGCGGGGCTCGCTTTGCTTCTTTTCTATGGAATGGGCTGAACATTCGCGACCTTCCAGATCTTAGGAAAGCACCCTGAAGAGTATGAAAGATGGTAGAGATTACGAAGAGGTTTAGCTAGAGAGGAAGCGCAGTTTTTACTGACAATAGGGGGGATGCCATCTGGCCCAGCAGACTTGTGAATATTGAGCTCTTGCAGGATCCTGGAAATAGCCCTAGTTCGAAAACGGAGAGGTGGCAGCGAGAAACCAGAGTCCGGTTAGTACGGAGGAAAAAAGTCAAATTGGCAGTCATCTCTCAACCCGATGTCAACCAACGAACACTCGACTTGAGGCAGAACTACCGCGATGCTCATATACAGCTTAGAAAGGCTGTTGGACGCGACAAGAAAAAGGCCATTGAAGATCTGGCCAACAAGGCAGAATCTGCGGCTTACCTTGGGGATATGGGTTCACTATTCAAAATTATGAAACAGTTGACGAACAGGAATCTCACCGCCAACCACCTGGTAAGAGATGTCAACGGAACTCTGTTTAGTATGAGTGAACACCAGTTGCGGCGATGGAAGGAATACTTTTCTGATATTTTAAACATCTTGTCAGAGGAAGTAATTCCAGAAACGGAACAACTACCAAAAATCCAACCGCAAGAATCCTCTATTAGGAATGATCCCCCAGATAAGGAAGAGATACCGCCATTTGGTCAATGGCGGGAAGAAAAACCGCAGATATAGATGGACTACCAACCGAACTCCTCAAAGCGGACCCAGAAATAACAGCCGATATACTCCTCCCACTCTTTAAAGGGGTGTTGAATGAAGGAAGATATCCGACTGAACCGAAGGAGGGCGTCATTGTGAAAATTCCGAAGAAGGGCGACCTTCGGGATTGTGGCAATTGGCGTGGTATATGTCTACTTACTGCCGTATCAAAAATTATGGCTAAGGTAATTCTCAATAGGATTAGTGATTTCGTGGAAAGCACTTTGTACCAACCAGACAAATACCCTTCGGATAATATTGGAGTAGTCAGCCGAAATGGGTTCGCCACTACATCTCATATTTGGTGACTTCGAGAAAGCTTTCGACAGCGTTAAGCGAGATTACATATGGAATGCTTGACGTAGGAGAGGTATTCCAGATAAGGTCATAACAATGATAAAAGAATCCTACCAAGATGCAAGGCGTACATAGAATAGAGCTGCACGAGAGCATTCCTGTGCGAACGGGTGTCAGACAAGGCTGCCATGTTTCTGGTGGTAATAAATGACATCTTGAAAGCTGCACTGGAAGGTGGGGATTTTAAAGGTCTTCAATGGAGACTATTTAACATCTTAAGTCGCCGTGATTATGCTGATGACGTGTGTTTACTTACACATAACCGGTCGGATTTAGAGTGAAATGTGCGCTCGTTGCATTCTAAATGCAAAGATGTGGGACTGAAAATAAATGTGCGTAAAACCAAGTACATGCACATGGGTTCGAACTTGAGCACACTGATTGTTCATAACGGACAAGATGTGGAAGAGGTGCAAGATTTTTGTTATCTCGAAAGCATTGTCAGTATGGACGGCAGAGTAGAAAAGGATATTGAGGATCGTCTAAATAAAGCTCGTCAGGCCTTCGGTATCCTTTCCCCTTTCTGGAGGCTAATAGAGATCTCCATTCGCACGAAGCGGCGAGTCTTTGACGCATGCGTTGACGCATCCGTGTTGTTATATGGTTGTACTACGTAGAAAGTGACCGTTCGACTTACCAGGAAACTGCAAACTTTCATGAACCAATGCCTCCGAGCCAGACTAAAATAGGTATTGAGATTCAAATGCGGAAGTGGCAGTAGATTGGTCATAATTTGAGGAAATCAGAGCGAAACATCGTCAAACAGGCTCTGGATTATAATCCTCAAGAACGACGTCAGGTCGGTCGACCATGTAACACATGGAAGCGAACAGTTGAGCAGGAGGTCAGAGGAATAAAGAAGTCCTGGCAACAGCTTAAAGTCGATGCCCAGGATCTTGCCTTGTCGAAGAGAGTAGTTTCTGTCCTATGCCCCTATAGGGGGTCTTAACAGGAATTTGATTGATTGATTGATAATTTTCTTCAATTTTGATAATTTTTGGCTTAGATTCTACAGTTTTTGAAGATAAATACGTGTTTTAACGTTTTGCTGTACTTGCCTCACTGTTTTCTTGTGCATTTTGGCAATTACACTTACCACATATCGGAATGTGGTGCAATCAAAAGCAAACTGGCTAATAACATATAATGCCTTTTTATTAAATCCGGTTATAGCTGATGACTTGATCTAATAAACAGCGCCCCCTATATTAGCATTGTACGGTTCTACGGTTTCAGGCTTATCGACTACAGCATACCTACTTTCTGTTTTATTTCCATCGATTTCCTCAAGGATGCCTGCAACTAAAAAGTTAAAGGCTAATACAACCCTTTAATATCGTACCATTTCTATGAACGATTTTGCTATTTGCTGTCAATATTTAGCGTTCCATTAGTGCATAGTTAAAAAATGTCGTAATTTGAAAAAATATTTGTCAAGGAATAATTTGTGGTCATTATTGTTTGGTACTCTTTTTGATATGTTATGTTAATTAGGCTGATTGCGAACATAATGCTTCATATTTAATCTATATTTGAAGAGAATCGTTCAACAAATTTTCTTTGATAGAAAGTTCTAAACATCGTTGTCGAATTGAAAGCAAAAGTTAACCCACTATCCACAATATATCAGAGTAAAATGGATCAACCTCCACATTAGTTACCAAATGAGGGATTGTTCGCAACTAAAAGAACCGATCAACTATCACTTGCGTTACAAAGAAATCCAAACCGATGTTTGTGTTGAAGACATTCGAATTTGAGGGAGTTCTAATGCACCTATCATGCTGACCATACCAATAGGAGTTTCAGTTTGAAACCTATTGCCACAACGAAATGCGCTTTCTTTTTCAAGTGCATTCAGCAATCTTTTTAAATAAATCTTGTCAAATGCGCTAAATGAAATAACTCAATGGTGATTGCAATGGCTAAAATTCATAGAATATTGGAAGACAGAGTTGCTATTAAGATGTTGTATTCAAAATTTAAGTAAATTTCATAAGTTTATAGGTTTAAATTTAGTGAAATTGATTTCAAGAGATTTCGGTGTTTTTTCAGTAATAACTATAAACTTTATGCAATAGACATCTCTCAAATTTCAGACCAATAACATTCATACTTTTCAAGAAAAACTATTTTATAAAAAGTTCTGAAATTGTGTTACTTTGTATGGGAGGGGGTAGAACGAGTCAAGCTAATCAGTTAATTTCTTTCGATCTTACTAATAATTCTAAAAAAAATATTTAGTACATAATCTCAGCTCGCAAAATTTTATACGTAATTAGTAAATTGGTTTATAGTGGTAGAATTAGTACGGAGATTCAAATCATTTTTATACTGTGGATTGATGGCATCATAGAAATGATAAATGATAAATTTTAAATTTCAGATCTATAGGTTTTATACTTTTTGAGAAAATCAATTTATTGTTAAATTCCGAAATTGAGCCATTTTGTATCGGAGGAAGTAGAAGAGGTGGAGCAATTTTGCCTTTTCACAAACTTGACCTTACTTTTTGGCCAAACACGACGTGTGCAAAATTTGAAATTTCTACCTCAAGGCGTTCTCGAGCTAGAGAGGACACGGATCGACGGACATCCGATTCATAGATTTCTGTGTGATAATATGAACTTCTCCATATTTAACTTTTTTCTCCGAACCTTAATTCTTAGCGTTACAAACTTTGTGGCAATCTTATAATACTCTCAGATTTCAACAAGATTGTAATAACCGATTTGGTATCTATACCGAGGTAATGTTACATTTCTCTTTGCGGGGCGTATGGATGGTTGGTGGCATAAATAGCGACAATTTAGGAGACAGAGGCGGGAAGCAGACTATCTTGTATAATGCCGCGTAAAGGAGGTAGGAGTATTGGCTAAAAAATGAAAAGACAATATTTTTCTTATTGAGAAGATTATATTTTCAAGACTGACCAAGAGCTGTTTCTAATGCAGTGCAAGAGCTTAGAATGACTTCTGAGGGGACCGGCCATTGTTTATATACATATAACAAAATTTGTATGTGGCCGTGTGGCTCTTTTATAATACAGTGTTGCCGTAACGGTTTTTTTTATAAGAGGTATCAGAAGAGTTTATTACAAAATAGTTAAATTAATGAATGTTACAAGCTTCCCTTCAATTCCTGAAGGCGTCTCGACGAAGAGAATAGTTGCTGATTCAATGTCTTCCTTCCTTCTCTTTTCGTGATTGGGATTGCAGGTTTAGTGTTGGCGACATCTTAACATCTGGTTGGTGATAACGCATGATAAGCGCCGATAACTTCGTTGAGATCGTCAGGTTTAGGGATCTCGTAACTCGTTGGATCTTTGGACATGACCGACACATCGTAGTTTGTATTTCGTCCTCTTTTCGTGATTGGGATAACAGGCTTAGTGTTGGCGACATCTTAATATCATCATACGTTACGCCGATAACTTCTTTGGAATCGTCAGGCTTAGCGATCTCGTAACTCGTTGGATCTTTGGACGTGACCGACACGCCGTAGTTTGAATTTCGAGGTGATTCCTCGTTGCTTTTGACTTCTTACCCATACTAAGTCGCTTGGTTGATATATTGGATCGGGGTGTCGGCATGCGTCTAATGCTTGAGCTGATCTTATTTCTATTCCATTACTACCCTGCCTAAGTGAAGAATATCAACCAGAGAGCATAGAAATGGAATAATCTCCGGTACGAAGATGTCAGCTTGATGGTTTGTCTCAAGTCTCGTTTAGTGCTTTCGGGAGTCCGTAATCGTCCACTTGGTTTCAAATTTGATGCTTTGTATCGCTGACACTCAATACATTTCTTTACGTAATTTGTAATGTTATGTGCTATTCTGGGCCAATGGTAGCGTTGTAGAGTATGTTCTCCACTGTAATGACCAGCCATTGGTTCGTCATGATAAGAGCGTAGAATGGCTGTTGTTTCGGAAACGGGTATCACTAACATGGCTTCTTCGTTGTATTGGTCAGAGGCGTGTCGATATAATATACCTTCTGATAGTATATATCCTCGATGTGCTCACCTTGCGAAATCTTCGAACTCCTCTTTTATTTTCTTTAATTCTGGATCGATTGCTCTATTATGAGGAAAATCGATTGATGTTGGGCAAACTTCAAGTGAATTGCTTTCATTATCGTTGTCAGATAGTCTTGATAATGCGTAGATTTTGCCAGGAATGTATTAGATGTTGAGATTATACGGTTGAAGTTGTTATGCCCATCGAGCGAAGTAAGGCTGCGCCTAAGGCATATACACTTGCGCTGGTCCGTAGCGCTTATTAAATACTTTTTTAATGTTTCAAAGTCGTCTTCTTGTTGCTTAGTCTATATCCATTGTGCTTTCTTTTTAATAAGATTAGTTAGAGAATGAGCTGTCTCCGCGAATCCAGCGATAAATCTACGATACCAAAAGCACACTTTGTCGGGATCTGCCTTAATTCCTCCTTTTCTATAGCTTTCTTTGGCCTCTACTTGGGTGCCAATGTTACCTTTCTCTGCATGGTGCGTATGGACGATTCATGGCATAAGTTGGGACAATTTAGGAGAGAGAGGTGGGATGCAGAATATGTTGTATAGTGCCACGTAAAGGAGGTAGCAGTATCGAGTAATACATGAAAACACAAGGTTTTTCTTATTGGAAAGATTATATTTTCAAGACCGACCAAGAGCTGTTCCTAATGCAATACAAAAACTTAGAATGACTGCTGGGGGCACCGGCCACGGTTTATATAATAAAATGTGTAAGTGGCCGTGTGGCTCTTTTATAATACAGTGGTGCCGTGAGGGATTTTTTATAAGATGTACTAGATGTTTTTTTACAAAATGATTATTGAATGTTACTGTAATATTTTTTGAATCAGGGCTGGTTATAATGATTTATGAATGGAGGTTTAAAGCAATTAACTTTAAACTGACTTAGGTAACTCAATACTCATGTAGAGCAACTCGTTCAATTCTTCGTTATATTATTAATAGTTACCATATGGGACACTAGAGGAACTTTATCATAGTTTAGCAAAGGTCAAACTGTGCATTTGCAGCGAAATGCACAATAATAAAGTATAATAAAATCCCAAATAAAAATTTCAAAGAACGATTTGGATTATTATGAACAAAATTTGCAAGAGAAAGTCGCTAAACTTAACACGACATGAATGCCGAATTACAAGTAGTAGGATGAAAAGAAAAGTACAAATTATGGCATTCTGCCTGACTCTACTATAGTGTCTTCTTTTTGCTTTGCATGGAAGGACTCTATTCATATCACGGTAGATAAAGCTCTGAAGTTTTTCTGAAAATTTGGAAACAATTTCATGCATCAAATGGATTTTCAGGTGCTCGTACTATAAAGAACAGAACTCAGGACATAATAAAAAAAAAATTGTTTGCGATAATTTTCGTCCGTAAATTGATAGGCTTATTAAAAGGAATGTATGTAAAAAAAAGATCTACTTGAAAATCTTTTAGTTGATTATTATCAAACCTAATCACTTAAAATATGGCGTACTAATTGTTAAAGCAACAGATAATTTCACGCAAAACCTACAAGCTAGGTACGAAAAACCTATGCCAAAATCTAATTACATATGGACCCAGTTGAGTTCGTAGAATTTTAAAAAGTGATGTGAGGGGAAGGGATCACTACATCAAAATTAGTACATGGACGTTGATTCAGTTTTGTGAAATATCTGTGGTCAAACGGCAAAGTATTTACTTAAGATACTTTTTCAAATATTTTTTACAACAATCATCACGCAAAATGTTTGCCTGACGTACCTGAATTTTGAAAAATTTGTAATGTTTCACTAGTAAACTTAGTGAATCATTAAAATCAACTTGAGTTTCATTCTTGAAGTGCCAGGAAACTTCTAGAATAGTAAGCTCGTATATTTCTAAGCCATGTAGTATTACCTTTTCTAAAAAAAAAACTCTTCGAATTTAGTCTAATGCTAAAACAGGAACTGTGAGAACTGCAAGATCAAAATATTTCTATAAGTGATAAATGGGGGAGAAATAGCCGCCCGATTAGCTGGATGGCCAGGACCTGATTGGAAAAAATTAAGTTTGAAAACTCGATGCACCTGTAAATGGTCATAAACTCTAATGGATTGCGAGAACTGATTTCAGATTTTTTTCCAAACACTAAAAACACATCAAAAAGGAGAATAAATTTTTAATATCTGCTATCTAAAATTCCCATAACATTGCCAAATTTCATCTTCTACCTATACCGACATAACTGTGTAATGCATTAAAGGGTGAACCCCTAAGTTATAATCGGTGCCTTAAAAAAAAATCTAACGAATTAGCACTTAAAAAATATGAAAAAAAAATTCATGATAAAATGTCTTTTTCATTTAACGCATTAATACCAAAACTTAAAAAAATCAAAAATATGTTCAATACAAACCCTTTTTGTGACCTTGTTCTATTGTTTTAGCAACACAAAGTAAGTAGTCATCTTTTGAAACATAACAAAATTCCTCGGAAATTTCCATTTTGGCAGTTCTGAAAAACTGTAAGCGAATTTGTGGACATATTTCATTTTCGAAACCAAATTTCTCAATTTTGTTCAATACGAATGCTGGTAAATTTAATAAAAATTAAATTGAAAATATTAAGTTTAATTTTTTTACTACTTCGGCAATGGCACTACAGTTCAAATCGAGCCTTGGCCTCCTGACCTTCAGGTTCCTTAACATTTTTATATTATTTATTGCGGAAGGATTGTTAGACCTTCGCACAACCCTCTATCTACGAATTTTTCATTTTCGTAGATTGGTGACCAAGGTATACACCCCAAGCAGGCTGTGTGCTGGAATTTGAACTCACGACATTCGCATTGTAAGCCTACACGCTTTACCCTAGCTAGGATTTCATTATATTGTACCATTAATCAGGAATTTTCTTTCGAAAATTAGCACATCCTCATTTGCGACACACAGCTCAAAAATTTGTCCCCGAAAAATTTAATTCGATCATTTCATCGAGTACATACATTTTTTTCAACGTTTTAAATTGCAATGGAAAAAAGCCATTTAAATATTATTCAAGTTAACCTAATTATTAACAAAACAATATGGTCAATGCAAACCCTAATCGTGACTTTGTTCTATTGTTATAGCAACAAGAAGTAAGTAGTCATCTTATGAAATATAATAAATTTGTTGGAAAATTGCCATTTTTGCAGTTCTTAAGAAACTGTAAGCGGATTTGAAGACATATTTCATTTGCGAAACCAAATTTTTCAATTTTTTTCAATACGAACCCTGATAAATTTATTAAAGATTAAAATGGAAATATAAGGTTTCATTATCTTGTACCATAAATATGAATATTAGTTCCAAAATAGGATATCTTCGAAGAACATCGACATTGACGACACATGGACCCTTAATTTGTCCCTGCAAAATGAATTCGTTCATTTGATCACATACATAAATTATTTTGTTTTAAATTGGAATGGAGAAAAGTCAGTTAGATATTCTTCGAGTCAACCTAATTATTAACTAAACTTATAAAAAATGAAAATATTTTCAATACAAGACTTTGTTCTATTGTTATAGCAACAAGAAGTGAGTAGTCATATTTTTAAATATGATAAATTTGTTTGAAAATGGCTTTTTTGGCAATTTTTAAAAACTGTAAGCGATTTTAATAACATATTTTATTTTCGAAACCAAATTTCTCAGTATTATTCAATATGAACGCTTGTAATTGTATTAAATATTAAAATTAAAATATATGGTTTCATTATCCTGAACTATTTATCAGGAATATTCGTTTGAAAATTGGCATTTCTGAAGAAAATCGCTATTTACGACACATGGCTCCTTAATTTGTCCTGGTTTTAAGCACAGTCGGTCCAGGTTTTAATTGAAAAAGATAATTTTGAAATCCTTTGTTCAAATGTGCATTAAATTGCTGTTCTATTATTTTAGAAATTAATGAAAGTTCTATTTTGCAAGTCGCGGTATTCTTGGTTAATAATAAGAAGATTTCTTTTCAGAATCTTAGGTATCTTTCCTTCTTTTTATATTTTGGGGCAGCTTCGTATAGAAGTGATTTGGAACCGTTTCTCAGTATTTATAAGTAATCGCGTTAACGCTTCTGGAGAGTTCTAGTACCTTTGTACCTATCTCTACGTTACTGAGATTGCGGTTGATGTCTCGCACAAGAGTCGTTATAAGCTCTTCAAAGTCAGATTTAAAATTGACAAAGTCCAAATATTGGAAGAATCTGAGTAAAGTTTGGAGATTAATCGTAAGTCAACCAAATGGTCAGAAAAGGGTGGTAAAGTTGAGCACGTTAAGTTATGCGAAAGTCGTTTGACTATATTATTAGAAGTAATGAAAAAATCTTTATAAGAACTAGTGCAAGGGAATGTTCATTAGGATGAATTATAGTTAGGTTACTATTATGTAAGTTCCTATCCAACCAATTCTCTACAGTTGTAGATAATATTTTCATTGCTATGTACGTTGAGTGAAATGACACTTAGAATCCTCTTAGATAAAACTAACTTAGCATTGTTTTCCCGGCGGGAAGTAGTAGTCCTGAAAAAATTAGTTCAATGTCGTTACTCCCTCCACCACTTCCCCTACAAAATTTCTTAAAATCAAAAAATTACTCTTTCATCTAAAGTATCGTACGATGGGGCCCAATCGTAGTCCTTTTATATTTCTTGATTTCTGTTTATTATTACACATGTTAAGTATTTTTTTTTGTATGTAAGTAGTTTTAAATGTAATTAAAAACATAACAGATTTATAATTGGGCTCAAAGCCCAATACTCTAGATGAGATGGAAATGACTTTAATATACCGGAAAATATGTCATCTCAAATTCTGTTATGTGAATGGTAAGTTAAAAGGGGGGACTTACCAGATTTTTAGCGGCTGGTCCCGCGTATGGTGTAGGCAAGTATGCCGAAATAGGTTTTTTGGTCAAAGTGAAAGAAACGTAAGTTTTGTAGAGGCACGTATGCCGAGCGTAACTTTATTCTAACAAATGACGGCGAGCATGGGCCAACACTTTTCTTTTATACATTTTTCTGTCTTAAACTCTATATAAAAAAAATGATTATTACAAATATGCTTAGTGGCTAAGTTCCTATTGTAGCTTACTTATAAAAAACGTATTCACAAAAAATATACTTAGTAGGTAAATTTCTATTCTAAACTTATTCATAAAAAAAGTGCTTATGCAAAAATCATATTCAATAGGTAAATTCCTATCTAACTTATTCATAAAACATAACAGGGCTACGATTGCGCGTAAAGCGCAATCTTACAATACTCTAGATGAGATAGAATTTTTAGTGATCCCAAAAAATTTTGTATGGGGAGTATTAGAAGGGATGATAGCATTGAACTAATTTTTTTCTCATCATGCTAAAGTAACTATGAAAAAATTTATACAAAATGCTTACTCCAAAAACTGAATGGGAACTGAGAAAATTAGTGAGTTAGATTTTGTGAAAATGTGCAGTTTGTATGGGAGGTGGTAGAAAGAGTGGGGGGATTCTAGTGATTTTTTCAAAAATAACTAGGAATATTATAAAATATATGTCCCTTAAATTTCAGACTAGTGCCATTCATACTTTTTAAGAAAATCGTTTTTTTGTAAAGTTGTGAAACTGTGTCATATTGTATGGGAGGGGGTAGAAGCAGTGAAGCTAATCAAATATTTTTTTCTGATCTTAGTGAAAATGCTAATTATGTATTTCTTACAAAATATGAGCTTGATAAATGTTATATGTTCTGAGAAAATCGACTTAGAGCATTTCATGAAAAAGTGTAGTTTGTATGGGAGGGGGTAGAAGGGGAGGGACGACGCAAATAATTTTTCTACGGTAGATTGAAATAATTATGAGTGTAATATATCCCAAAATTCAGGCTAATAGCTTTTATAGTTTTCGATTAAATCCATTTATTATCAATTTGCAAAATTGTGTCATTTTGTATGGGAGGGGGTAGAAGGGGTGAAGCTAATCGTATAATTTTTTTTGGTCTTACTAAAAATTTGAAACAAATATTTGGTACACAATTTCAGCCTGCTAAATTTTATACGCACTGAGTAAATTGGCTTAGAGTAATTCAAGACAAGTACAGTTTGTATGGGAGGTGGTAGAAGGAGGGAGAGGACACGCATAATTTTCATACGGTAGATTGGTATTATCATATAAGTAATATATTCCAAATTTCATTCCAATAGCTTTTATACTTTTCGAGCAAACCCGTTTATTGTGAAATTGCGCAATTGTGTCATTTTGTATGGGAGGGGGTAGAAGGGGTGGAGCGATTTGGCCCGTTCACGAACTTGACCTTACTTTTTTGTTAAAAACGACGTATACAAAATTTGAACTTTCTAGCTCAACGCGTTCTCAAGCTAGAGAGGACACGGACGGACGGACAGACAGACAGACAGACAGACAGACAGACGGACGGACGGACGGACGGACATCCGGTTTTGAGATTTTTGAGTGATTATATGAACTTCTGTATCATTCATTTTTTTCTCCGAGCCTTATTTCTTGGCGTTACAAACTTTGTGGCAAACTTATAATACTCTCAGATTTCATCTAGAGTATAAAAATGTGCTTATACAAAATCATATTAAATGGGTAAATTCCTATCTAAACTTATTCATAAAAAGTGTATTGCTATGTCGATATACATGAAACATATTTTCATGTATATTAGCACGCGTCAGTATCTCGCACAATTTCTCTGTCCCTTTTTTATATGGAAATGCAATCGGAGACAATTGCATTTCATATTGCACGGAGAAGGCGAGCATAATAAGTGCTTGACCTTGTGTGGTCGAGATATTTAATGTATAACATTGAGTGTCTTGTTTGTTTACATTGGATCACTCAATGTTATTATTTCTGCGATAAGGTAGGATTTGAGATCCGGATGATCTCAAGATTTTGTGTTTACATTATCTTAAGATTCTGTGTTTACAGTAGTGGCGAGAGTACACTACACCTCTGCCCTTAAGAAAAATATATATATTTTAGATATGTATATTTTATATTTGTTTATTAAATGTTTGATTTTTATATAATATTGTATTTTTTTAGTCTGTTATTATGTACTAGTTTGTCCTTATTTTCTATTCTTATCACCGAATTTACTCCTCTGAGTTCTATTACTTTAAATGGTCCTTTGTATGGACTTTCGTGTTTTCTTTTATTCTCATTTTTGATAAAGACTAAATCTCCTATTTGGATTTTTAAAGTGGTTGTATTTTTATCATGAATTTCTTTTCTTATTAATTTCGATTTTAGCAAAGATTGACTAGCCATTTGTTGAGCGTTTTTTAATTTAATTTTTAGTTCTGATAGATAACTTTCATAATCGTAAATGGGTGAAAGTGTTTCCTGAATGTTATTGACGGGAAGGTTCGCTAAGTGTCCGTATACTAACTCGAAAGGTGTGTATTTTGTTTCAGAGTGTGGGGTGGTATTGTATGCGAATGCATAATAAGGTATCCAAGTGTGCCATTCATAATTGTCGCAAAAATTTTGTAAATACTCATTCAGTACTCGGTGGTTGCGTTCGAGTGAACCGATGGTTTCGTGGTGGTAAGGGGTTGACAATACATGTTTGATGTTTAGGAGTTGGCATATTTGGTTGAATAACTCGTTAGTGTATTCAGTACCTTGGTCTGTTTTTATTATTTTACAGTGTCCATATTTTAGTATCACGTTTTCTACTATTGCCTTAGCTACTTCTTTTGCTTCTTTTGTGCTCGTTGGTATGGCTATGACGTATTTTGTTAATTCACATTGTGCGGTGACTATATATCTGTAACCTTCTGATAAACGTAGGGGTCCTACTGTATCGATTGCTATTATATCAAAACATTTCGTCGGTGTGTCTGTAATTGTAAATTTTTCTTTTGTATGCCTTGTGATTTTATTTTTATTGCATGATTCACAGTTTTGAACATGTTTCTTTACCATTTTATTCATATTTTTCCATACGTATCGTTGTTTTAGTTTCCCGATTGTTCTTCTTATGCCTGTGTGACCTCCATGTTTGGATTCGTGATATTCACTGATTAACCTTAGTTGATCTGTTACTTTGTTCACTTTTTCCGGCGGATTATATAATATTATTTGTATATCATTTTGCCTATGATATTTATTTATTTTACTGTGCACTTTATTATATGCTGCTATCAATTCTTTTGTTATTGTGTATTCGAATATCTTGTCTTTCATTGATAGAGCTAGTTTATGTATTTTCATACTTTTCAGTTTGGATATAAGCTTCTCCAGTGCCTGACCTAAGTCTCGGTGAGGATTATCGCTGTATTCCATAACTATCCGCTTTTCATTAATTATTTTTAATTTTGGAAAATTTATTTGTGCGCGACTTATATTTGTTTCTTTATTTTTCACGTGAAATTCTAACTGAGGCAAGTTCCTTACGTCGGATATTGATGTGCCTGTCCACATGTAGAGTTGATCAGACTCGTTAGTGGGTAAGGTTTCCGCGTTATTATTATAGGTAACTTCCTTTTTCTTTAATTCGTTTTTCGTATGGCTTCGGGTTACTACGTTAATGGTTTTTGGCATCATTTCTTTTAGGGTCTGTGAATCTATTTTTATTCTAGATAATGCGTCTGCATTTGTATTTATTCTGCCTTGTTTAAATACTATTTGGAAATCATAGTCCATTAAGTCTATTCTTATTCTAGTTAATTTAGATGATGGGTTTTTATGTGTAAATAATGATACAAGTGGTCGATGGTCTGTTACTACTGTGAACTTTCTACCGTATAGGTATGGTCTGAAATGATTAATTCCTCAGTGAATTGCAAGTAACTCTTTTTCAATAATTGGTTTATTGAGTTCATGCTTATTGAGTGAACGGCTGGCATAAGATATCGGAAGATCTTTGCCTATTTCGCCTTGAGATAGGATCGCTCCTAACGCATAGTCTGAAGCGTCTGTGGTTAGTACAAATTCCTTTTCGAAATCAGGATATTGTAGGATTGGGGGTCTAGTTATGCATTCCCTTAATTGTATGAATGCTTTTTCGCAGTTTTCACTCCATTCAAATTCCTTGTTCTTTTTCAATAGCTCATTGAGAGGTTTGGCTATTGCTGCGAAGTTTTTTACAAATCGTCTGTAATAGTTACAGAAAGCTACGAATCTTCGTACTTCATCGGCATCTTTAGGTGTTGGGTACTCGTTTACTGATTTACACTTCTCAGGGTCAGCAGTTACACCGTTGGATGTAATTAGGTGTCCTAAATATACTACTTCTGTTCTTAGTAGTTTACACTTGCCTGGGTTTAATTTAAGATTATATTTTCTTAAACGTTCAAATACTTCTATTAAATTTTGGTTGTGGTGTTTTAATGAACATCCGAAAACTATAATGTCGTCTACATACAAAAATGCTTTGGCATCGAGACCTGAGAGAGCTATGGTCAACATACGTTGAAAACTATTGGATGATATTTTCAATCCAAATGGTAGACGTTTGAACTGATAGTGTCCATTGTTAGTGGAAAATGCAGTTAGTGGTTTAGACTTGTGTTCCAACTCTATTTGGTGGAATGAACTTGTCATGTCTAAACTCGAAAAGTATTTTGCTCTGCCTATTCGGTCTAAAACGTCTTCTAAGCGTGTGAGTGGGAACTTATCGTTCACTAGTTTTTTGTTGAGCTGTCTGTAATCAACTACTAGTCTCCAACATTTTGTATCGTCCTCGCTTCTTTTCGGTACAATAAGAAGTGGAGAGTTATGTGGGCTCACAGAGTGTTCTATGATCTTCTTATCTAGAAGGTCTTTAACTTGCTTATCTATTTCTTCATGGTGCACGTGTGGTAGTCTATAGTTCTTTATATATACAGGGTTGTTATCTGTTGTCTGAAGGTGTTGTTTATAAAAATTGTTTGTTGTAAGCTTATCATCTTCTAAATAAAAGATGTCTTGAAATTCTTTGCAAATTTGTTCTATGGTATGTTTTGAATTTGTGTCGTTTGAATTTATTTTTAATTTTTGTTTGAGTTTTTCCCATCTGTGTGTGGTTGTTTTGCTCTTAGTTTTTAGTAATTTAAATTTTGTAATTGGTTTGAGTTCTAATTTCAAATCATTTATGTCTAGTATTGTTTCGGAGTCTCCTGTATTCAATAGTCTAATGTGCTTGATGCCTTTGGCTGGGATTATAGTGTTACCTATAAAAATATTGTTTGATAGTTGTTTTCCACATACCAAACTATCTTCTGTGTTCGAAAGTTCTACTGGGTGGATGATTTCAGTTCGTGGGGGTATTTTGATCTGAAATATTTTGGTGTGCATTGGAAGTGTATGTTCCCTTGAGTCTGTGTTTATTGAGAAAGTGTATGAGTCGTAATCTACTCTGGCTCGAAATTTTGCGAAAAAATCTCGTCCTAATATTCCGTCTGTCGTGATTGGAAAATCAGTGTCGACTATTTGGATTTTATGTGAAATTGATTCATCTTCTAGATTGAATTCTAAGTTTATGGTACCTAAAGTGTTGATTTCTTGATTTGTAATGCCTGACAGTTTACAGTATTCTCGTTCATTAATGTCATATCTGTTTATTGCATTATTTAATTTGCATATTGATATGTCTGCGCCTGTATCTATTAGTAACTTTAGTTGTTTTTTACTGTTGGTTCTTAGAGTTATATAATTTGTTATCCCATCATCAAATTCTATTATATTTAATTTATATTTACTTATTTGTTTTTGGCAGTTTTTATTTCTATGGTTTTCTTTTTGGCATATTATATAGTTTAATCTCCCCGAGTGTCCTGTGTCTGTATTTCCTCGTCGGATTCGGGGGTGTCCTCGTTTCCCTGTTCCTCTAGAACGTAAATTCTGTTATTTTGTTGATATCCATTATTATTTTGGAATTTGCGCCTTTGTCCGTTATTGTTACTATTTTGCTGGTTCCTGTTTTGACCGTTTCTGTTCTGGACTTGTTGATTATTGTTATAGTTAGTCCTATTTTGGTTATTGTTGTAATTGTTGTTGTTTCTATTTTGATTGTTATTATTATTTCTGTTATTGTTGTATTGTTTATTGCCATTATTATTGTAATATTGTTGTTTGTTTTCGTTTCCTTGGCGTTGCTGGTTTTTGTGGAATTTATTTCTTCCATAGTGTAAGATTTTGCTTTCTTTAAGCGTGTTAGCTGTTTCTTCAGCAATAGTAGTTGCTTCTCTGAATGTTTTAACACGGCTAGCTTCTATGGTTTGGATAACGTTTCTATCCCATATTCCTTTTTTAAATGCATTCAATGCAAGGATATCATTGGTTTGGGTCAGGATTTGCCTGCCTTCTTCTCCAATGTCGCGTATTTGCGTTGTAGTTAACTCATTTATTATTTCATCGATTTTTTCTGCAAATTGCGAAATGGTGCACTGGTTTGTTTGCTTCAGGCTTGAAAGTTCTGCTATCAATGCATTTGCGGACTTAGTGGGTTTGTATATGGTTTCAAGATTTGTTGATAACTCCGCGATGGTTTTGGAAGTGGGGAGTGTATTTAATTTGTTTCTAGTTATTGGAGTTAGCTTTGTATTTATGACCAAAGTGAGGAAATCTTGTTTTTGGGCGTCTGTTATAAACTTTTCAACTATTCTCGTAACGCTCAAGAATTGGCTGAGATCTTTATAATTTCCAGAAAAGTTTGGAATTGGCTTCAAACTTTGGAAAATGTTGCTAGTGGCCATTGTGTTCTGTTGAGAATTTAATTTTTCTGTTATAAGTGCTTGCAATTCCGAGTGAATTGTAATGAATTGGTTTTTTAGAAGGAGTTTTTCTTTGTCTTGTAGGAGTTCTATATCTTTATTAAATGTGTCCCTAATTGAATTTAACTTGAGAGCGGTTTCAGCTAAGTGCCGATCCGTGAAATTTCTATTCGGGTTTTTTTTAAAATTTTGTTGTATTTTTTGCAAATTTTCTATTTGTTCCATGGGTTATGGTAAATTTATAGGTACTTTATATTAATTTTAAACTGTTGTATTTTTATTTATTTCGCTTATAATTTTAGTTCTAATATATTTTTTTACTACTACATAGATTATTACTAATATTGCTATAATTGCTACTGTTGTTCCTACTGCTCCGGCGATGTGCGTTGCGGAATAAGTGGATTCTGAAGCGTTGCTTGCTGCTCCTGAATTGAGGAAGATTTTCTCTTCGATTTTGGTGTCGGCGAATCCCATTTTTTTCCTTCGATTCTCGTTGCGCGAATTTCTTGTTTAATTCTTCTTATTTCCTCTGTCCTGGTTGACAGGTTGAGCTCTTTGTATAGTAGAGCTATCTTTTTTCGTCGTAGGAATGCTTTTCCTCCTCTTTTTGGTTTTATTTGTATGACGATTGGTGGCGGCTCTTCTATGATTTTTCTTGCGTGTTGTCGTCTTCTATACTCTTCTATGGTCAACGGTTTTGGGCCGATCCGTACCGTTTTTGGTGTTGGGGTGTATTTTGGTACTTGTTGCTGCGGAGGTGCCGGTTCGTATTCTTCTGTCTTCTGGGAGTCTTCCTTCTGATTGATGTGTGTTGGTACTTGTATTCCGGTGATCCACTGAGTGTCTTCCATTTAATTCTGTGTGGAAACGATTAAATTATGCAGGTTTGATGTTTGCAGGTTCGCCATGTTATGTATGGTGGGCAGGATCGCCATGTTATGTGAATGGTAAGTTAAAAGGGGGGACTTACCAGATTTTTAGCGGCTGGTCCCGCGTATGGTGTAGGCAAGTATGCCGAAATAGGTTTTTTGGTCAAAGTGAAAGAAACGTAAGTCTTGTAGAGGCACGTATGCCGAGCGTAACTTTATTCTAACAAATGACGGCGAGCATGGGCCAACACTTTTCTTTTATACATTTTTCTGTCTTAAACTCTATATAAAAAAAATGATTATTACAAATATGCTTAGTGGCTAAGTTCCTATTGTAGCTTACTTATAAAAAACGTATTCACAAAAAATATACTTAGTAGGTAAATTTCTATTCTAAACTTATTCATAAAAAAAGTGCTTATGCAAAAATCATATTCAATAGGTAAATTCCTATCTAACTTATTCATAAAAAATGTGCTTATACAAAATCATATTAAATGGGTAAATTCCTATCTAAACTTATTCATAAAAAGTGTATTGCTATGTCGATATACATGAAACATATTTTCATGTATATTAGCACGCGTCAGTATCTCGCACAATTTCTCTGTCCCTTTTTTATATGGAAATGCAATCGGAGACAATTGGATTTCATATTGCACGGAGAAGGCGAGCATAATAAGTGCTTGACCTTGTGTGGTCGAGATATTTAATGTATAACATTGAGTGTCTTGTTTGTTTACATTGGATCACTCAATGTTATTATTTCTGCGATAAGGTAGGATTTGAGATCCGGATGATCTCAAGATTTTGTGTTTACATTATCTTAAGATTCTGTGTTTACAGTAGTGGCGAGAGTACACTACAATTCTTTCGAATAGTGAATAGAGAATTTTGCATGGGAGGTGGTAGATGTAGAGGGGGAGGTTTGTTTTTTTCGTATATGACACCGAACATGGCTTACAAAATGTTTTTTGCTGAATTTAAAGTTTTTAGTTTTCATTATTTTTAAACAAATTAGTCATATTAAAAGAAAAGATTTCCGGATTCTACAGTGTTACGCTTTATTATTCGTGACGTTTCGGTCTCTGCTGAGACCTTGATCAAACTGATCGACAATTACAAAAGACAATTATTATATAGACAAGGGGGTTAATTGAGTGTGGGAAGGATAATTAAGGTTAATTAATTAGTATATAGAAATTTCGAAACATCCACAGAACTTCAACCGAGACACCGGATACAAGTTATCAGCAGTTTGGCTACCTGCGTTAAAATTTGGTAAGAACAAAATTCGTACCCAAAAATCCTTAACTAATTTAACTACCTGATACTAATTAATTAACCTTAATTATCCCTCCCACACTCAATTAACCCCCTTGTCTATATAATAATTGTCTTTTGTAATTGTCGATCAGTTTGATAAAGGTCTCAGCAGAGACCGAAACGTCACGAATAATTAAGCGTAACAGTGTAGAATCCGGAAATCTTTTCTTTTAATTCAAAATGCACTGTGAAAACATTCACCAAACCAAATTAGTCATAGTTTTCCTGAAATTCAGGCATTTGTATGGGAGGTGGCAGAAGGAGTGGAGCGTTTAAGATGATTTTCAAACTACTTATCATCATCCTTATCACCATGCTTTGATTCAATTTCAAAGTCGATAGCTCTCATATGTATACTTGAAGGAGAAATGCTTTTCTTGAATTTATAATACAGATATTTGTACGGGAGGTGGTAGAAGGAGTGAAGAGGAGCTGATAATTTTTTCTGACAGTTATTTCAATTATTAAGAAACAAATTCTGGCAAAATTTGAAGTTTGTATGGAAATCGATAAAATGCATTTAACAAAAATTATGCATTTGTATGGGAGGGGGTAGAAGGAGTGTACGGATCAAAATAATTGTTTTTTGCATTATTAATATTTCTATTTGTATACTTTATACAAAACATCAAGTTGATAGCTTTAACAGTTTCGAAGAAAAATAATTTAATTTAAATTTCAAAATTTCCTGAAATTTGTATGGGAGGGGGTAGAAGGAGTGAGGTGAAGTTCATAATTATTTTTGAAATAAGTTGCAATTATGGTAGAATTAATTCTGACAAAATTTTGTCTTTTCAGCTTTACTAGGTTCAATGAAAATCGAAACTATGTATTTTTCAAAATTGTCCATTTGTATGGGAGGGGGTAAGGGGATCGGGTCAATATTCCGTGATATTAATGACATCTATATAATAATATTTTGACCTAAATTCCAAGTCGATAGCTTAAATAGTTTCAAACAAAATCAATTTCTTAATATTTCGAAATTTCATGAAATTTGTATGGGAGGGGGTAGAAGGAGTGGGGGGATGTAGCAATCAATCAATCAAATTCCTGTTAAGACCCCCTATAGGGGCATAGGACAGAAACAACTCTCTTCCACAAGGCGCGATCCTGAGCATCGGCTTTAAGCTGTTGCCAGGACTTGTTTATTCCTCTGGCCTCCTGCTCAACTGCTCGCTTCCATGTGTTACATGGTCGACCAACCCGACGTCTTCCTTGAGGGTTATAATCCAGAGCCTGTTTTGCGATGTTTTGCTCTGGTTTCCTCAAAGTATGACCGATCCACTGCCACTTTCGCCGTTGAATCTCAATACCTATTTTAGTCTGGCGAGTTGTACTCCAAAGTTCGTCGTTGGAGATCACTTCTGGCCAGAATATTCCTAAAATGCGTCGGAGGCATTGGTTTACGAAAGTCTGTAGTTTCTTGGTAAGTCGAACGGTCACTTTCCACGTAGTACAACCATATAACAACACGGATTTGACGCATGCGTCAAAAACTCGCAGCTTCGTGCGAAGGGAGATCTCTCTTAACCTCCAGAAAGGGGAAAGGATACCGAAGGCCTGACGAGCTTTATTTAGCCGAGCCTCAACATCCTTTTCGGCTCCGCCGTCCATGCTGACAATGCTTCCGAGATAGCAAAAATCTTGCACCTCTTCTACATCCTGTCCATTAAGAACAATCGGTGTGCTTGCGTTCGAACCCATGTGCATGTACTTGGTTTTACGCACATTTATTTTCAGTCCCGCCTCTTTGCATTTAGAATGCAACGAGCGAACATTTGACTCTAAGTCCGAACGGGTATGTGCAAGCAAACACACGTCATCAGCATAATCAAGGTGACTTAAGATGTTAAATAGTCTCCATTGAAGACCTTTACCTTCCCCACCTTCCAGTGCAGCTTTCAAGATGTCATTTATTACCACCAGAAACAGGGCTGGTGATAATATGCAGCCTTGTCTGACACCCGTTCGCACAGGAAAGCTCTCGGACAGCTCTCCTCTATGCAAGACGCGACACCTTGCATCTTCGTAGGATTCTTTAATCATAGCTATGACCTTATTTGGAATACCTCTCCTACGCAAAGCATTCCATATGTAATCTCGCTTAACGCTGTCGAAAGCCTTCTCGAAGTCCACAAACATGAGATGTAGTGGCGAACCCATTTCGGCTGACTGCTCTAATATTATCCGTAGGGTATTTGTGTGGTCGGTACAAGACGACCCTTTACGGAATCCAGCCTGATAAACTTCGAGAGTGCTCTCGACGACATCACTAATCCTATTGAGAATTACCTTAGCCATAATTTTTGATACGGCAGTAAGTAGACATATACCACGCCAATTGCCACAATCCCGAAGGTCGCCCTTCTTCGGAATTTTCACAATGACGCCCTCCTTCCATTCAGTCGGATATCTTCCATCATTCCACACCTTAGTGAAGAGTGGGAGGAGTATATCGGCTGTTATTTCCGGGTCCGCTTTGAGGAGTTCGGTTGGTAGTCCGTCTATACCTGGAGCTTTCCTTCCCGCCATTGACCGAATGGCGGAAACTATCTCTTCCTTATCTGGGGGATCGTCCCTAATAGAGGATTGTTGCGGTTGGATGTTTGGAAGTTGTTCTGTTTCCGGAATATCTTCATCTGACAAGATGTTTAAAATATCAGAGAAGTATTCCTTCCATCGTCGCAACTGGTGTTCACTCATATTAAGGAGAGTTCCGTTGACATCTCTCACCAGGTGGTTGGCGGTGAAATTCCTGTTCGTCAACTGTTTCATGATTTTAAATAGTGAACCCATATCCCCAAGGTAAGCCGCAGATTCTGCCTTGTTTGCCAGATCTTCAATGGCCTTTCTCTTGTCGCGTCTAACAGCCTTTTTAAGCTGTATATGAGCATCGCGGTAGTTCTGCCTCAAGTCGGGCGTTCGTTGGTTGACATCGGGTTGAGAGATGATTGCCAATTTGGCTTTTTTCCGATTGTCAACCTTGTCCCATGTGTCTTGCGACATCCAGGGTTTCTCACCGCTTTGCGCATATCCCACAGATTCTTCAGCACTAGTTAGAAAAGTGTTTCTGGTTGCCTCCCAATTGGCGTCCAGTGTGCGCATTTCATGTTCACCCAATGTGGATGACTTTTCGCGTAGAATGGTGGTGTATTCGAGTTTTTTGTTGGGATCTCTGAGTTTATCCACATTAAGCTTGCGCTTCATTTGAAGAATTTGTGGTCGTCGGATAGCTGCTGTACACAATCTCAAGCAGGCAACCATCAAGTGGTGATCGCTCCCCACGTCAGCTCCACGTTTCGCTCGCACATCGAGGAGACATCTTCTCCATCGGCGACTTATTGCCAAATGGTCGATCTGGTTCTGAGTAACACCATCAGGGGAAACCCAAGATGTTTTATGATGACTCTTGTGTGGAAAAAGGGTCCCTCCGATGACCATTTGCCGAGTACTACAGAACTCCACAAATAATTCGCCGTTTTCGGGTCTCTTAATCCAAGGTCGTGAAGGGTCGACCCAAGGGTCACCATGCCTCCCCATGACGTGTTCTAGTCCAGTGTTGTCTGATCCAACCTGGGCGTTCATATCTCCCGAGATGATAATAATATCACCTCTTGGAACACGTTCGAAGGTGGCACTCAGTTGACTATAAAACTCCTCTTTGTCACCAGATGTTGCGGTATTAGTTGGTGCGTAGCACTGCAGAATTGTGACGTTTCTGACACTGGTCCTGAGCCTGACGACGATAATCCTATCCGAGATTGGTTCCCAGCTAATGAGACTGTTTCTCGCTCTCGGCGTAAGGACGAACGCCACGCCATTTCTGGCTTCACTTTCAGGGCCAATGTACAGAATAGTGTTTCCGCTAGGGGTTCGTTCTTCTCCTGATCCTGTCCACCTGACCTCGCTCAAGCCCAAGATTTGGATGTTATAGTGCTCCATTTCACGGTCGATCACTGATTGGCGGTGCAAGGACCGAGTAACCCCAGCTCTTCCCCCGTCATTCAATGTTCGAACGTTCCAGAAGCCAATCATAGTCCGTTTTCGAATGCCAAAAGTCGTTACCGTAGAATCAGTCCGTATCCGAGGCGATGTAACCGTTTCTCGTATCAGTTAGGTCTTAAGATCACGGGTGATAAGCCCATGATCCAGTGAGTGTCCATTTGCCATTTTTAGGGCAAGCAGGACTGGCTGTGGGTGAATTCTACAGCCCCCATCCCAGAGGGGGATAGTTAGCTCAGGTCCGTGGAGTCGCTAACTCCAAAGATAGTTGCAGGAATTGGTAAAACCTCATACTACAACTACCCCCTTGCGGGGGGATGTAGCCCATTCACAAACTTAAAGTTGCTTTTTTGCTAAAACTGACATAAAAAAATGTTTAGCACTATAGCTCAAAGCCTTCGCGAGTTATGCTGTAGACAGACGGTCACTCGGAATCGATGTTTTTGAGCGACAACAAATATTTCTGTACCCTTGGTGGCTCTGTGCGAGCGTTATTTCTTAGCGTTACAAACGGTAAAGCAAACACAATATACTCTCAGATTTCATCTAGAGTATAAACATAACAAGACTATGATTGGGCATAAAGCCCAATCGTGCGATACTCTAGATGAAATAATTTTTTTTTGATTTTAAGAAGTTTTGTAGGGGAAGTGGTGGAGGGGGTGACGACATTGAACTAATTTTTTCACGTCACGCTAGTGTTGCTATCAAAATGTTTTATACAAAATTCAGAATTCAAAAATTTAATAGATAATGAGAAAATTAGTGTACTGGATTTAGTGGAATTGTGCAGTTTGTACGGGAGGAGGTAGAAGGGGTGTAACGATTTGGCCCGTTCACGAAGTTGACCTTACTTGTTAAAAACGGCGTGTACAAAATTTGAACTATCTAGCTCAACGCGTTCTCAAGCTAGAGAAAACATGAACGGACAGACGGACGGACGGACATCCGGTTTTGAAATTTTTGAGTAATTATTTGAACTTCTGAATCATTCCTTTTTTTAAAATCTTATGCACTTGCATTGTCGCAAAGTATCGAGACTTTGTTATTAAAATTACTCTGGGAAAAGATATTTCCAATATATTTTTTTTGATAAGCAGATTAGACTGTCCTTAATTATTATTCCTAAAAATAGCACGGTCTGTTAATCAGTTTATTGGCAGCAGCTGGTTGTATCGGTACACCTCCGTAATCCACTCCGATTTTTATAATGGATAAAAATAAAAAATATAATATAATATAAAAAGTATGGAATAAAGATTTTATATCAAATTTTGTGTTTTCAACCAAATATCTTGTAGGAAATCATTACGAATGTTGGAAAATGGTTACGGTGATTCAGTAAAACCATAAATATGAGCCTACGAGTGGTGCGATGCTTGTCAGGACGGTCGAGAAGACATGCTTCGTTCTGGACGACCTTCGACCTCTTCAACTGACGAAAACATTAAAAAAGTGAATGAAATGGTGCTCGAAAATCGTCATGGCCGTGTTAGGGAGATAGCAGAAGAGCTCGACATCTCTTGCGAGTCCGTCTGTTTGATTTCGGTGGATAATTTTGCCATGAAACGCGTCCTTTCTTGGCTCTTTCCAATTAAGTTGAATTTTCTTAAAAAACATAATGGAATTATGATTGGGCGTAAAGCCCAATCAAATTTAACTCTAGATGAAATAACAAAGAGTTTATTATACCGGAAAATATTTCATCTCAAATTCTTTCGAATAGTGAAAAAAAACTTTTGTATGGGAGGTGGTAAATGCAGAGGGAGGAGGTTTGTAATTTTTGTATATAACACTGAACGTAGTATAGAAAATGTTTCACCCTGAATTTACAGTTTGTAGCTTTCATAATTTTCGAGGAAATTGAACAAATTTGTCTGAATTTATGACATTTGTATGGGAGGTGGCAGAGAAAGTGGGAAGTTTTGAATGATTTTGAATCTGCTTATCAACATCCTAATCACACTGCCTTGTTACTCATATGTTCGAAGAGAAATACATTTCTTAAATTTTCAATTCAAAAAATTGTATGGGAGGTGGTAGAAGGAGTGAAGCGAAGTTCATATTTGTTTTGTAGCATTTCTTGCAATTATTGAGGCACAAATTCTGGCAAAGTTTGAAGTTTGTAATTTTCCTAGTTTAAATGAATATCGATTAAATGCTGTTGCCAAAAATTGTGCATTTGTATGGGAAGGGGTTGAAGGAGTATTTGAATCAAAGCCAAAATTTTCGATATAAATGATATTTGTAATAGTATACTTTTCTCAAAATTCAAAGTTGATAGCATTGACGGCTTTGGAGGAAAATAATTCAGTTAAAATTCTGAAATTTCGTGAAATTTGTATGGGACATGCTTGATCGTGCGAATTCTGATCCCACATCCATCGAGCGCATCATAACTGGTGATGAGACATGGGCCTATGAGTTTGACATGCAAACCAGTCAACAATCATCGGAATGGAGCTAAAAAATGAGCCGAAACTGAGAAAAACAAACAGAAAATTCTTAAAAAACGGCCGGAATTATGAAAGAAGAATTCATGGATTTTCCACGATGAAAATGTGCCATCGCATCGAGGCTCAATTGTGACCGAATTTAAGGCCAAAAAACCAACAAATTGCATCATCACCGTACGCACCAGATTTGACCTCGTGTGACTTTTTCCTATCCTCGAAACTGAAATTACCGATCCGTGGGTCAGTCGATCGATGACACAAAACGAAAATCGCCGTGGACTACTGAGGTGTACCCATTCAACCAACTGCTGTAAGCAAACTACTTAAGAGACCACGCTAACTTTAGGGGTTAATATTAAGGAAAGTCCTACCTGCTAACGAAAAAAATTTTTTTAAATATCATCTCTCACACTAATTTTAATTACAAGGTTCCCTTGCTTTTTTGTCACACTGTATATAGGTATTAATTTAAAAAAAAATTCAGCCAACAATTTGTTTTTACCCCCCTCCCCTCTACTTTACGGATCCTAATGGATAAAAAAATTTAATTATTTTTGAAGTTTGTCTCACAAACGCCTCTATATATATCTGTCAGGTTCCTTGTAAGAACCATGGTTGAGAAATTCGAATTCGAGTTTTCAGTTTCCTCCTCGCGCTTACATGTGGCGATTTTACTCGTCGTTTGTACGTTGCAAGTACGTCGGTACCTACAAATGATTAGGATCCGTGTTAGCGAGTATGGGCGCCTGTTCAGCAGTAAGGGACAGATTTTCCGTTCACCAAATGGGTGCCACAATCGTTCGCATCACGTCCGTTTCTACGTCTCGTTCAATGTAGCAAAAAATGCCAATTGCTCCGTTGACGGAACCATCATTCTCGATCGAATCATGCATGGTCTTCCAATATAAAATCGGAAAATGTACGGAGTCTCGTCAGGTTTGATTTCATGGGTTTTAGCGCGAGCGCTGGCCAGTTGTTTAGTAGTACGGTGACCGATATAGTGGTCAAAGGCCACGTACTCGATCATTTCAGCACACAGTTAAGACCACCCTATTCCTCTCTCTATCTTCTTCAAAGCGCGCGATCCTAAGCAGTGTGCCCCTCGCTTCTTTGGTTTTAGTTCGCCTCCTCGCAACGTTGCCGATGACGCAGAAACAACAGCAACAAAACAAAACTTAAATCCCGGGAAGCCAACAAGTGAAAAGCCCACGAAACCATCTTCGATCAATAAGCACTCATAATATCAACCGATCAATAGGGAAAAAAATTTCGATCAAATCAAGAATAGGTCAGAAATTTCACAATTTTCATCCCGAATGAAATCTGAACAACCTTGCGATCATAGCTCTGCATGCCTGGTGCTTTAGATTCAATCCGGTATGCGAAAATTGTGGATTTTTCGGTCGGCTGCGAGCGCATGCGCATTGAATGGACTGAATATTTTTCGAGAAGAAGAAAGAGAGATAGAGAGTATATAAGGACTAGAGCTTCGGTTGTTTGCCGCTGAGTTATGGTCGCCGGGTTACTTAGACTTGATTCGGTATGGAAATTTTTTTGCCTACTGCTCACTTGAAATTATGGATTCTTGTTAGAGAGATACGGTAATGAATCTCGTGACGTAAGAAATATTTGGTTGAGCTCAGGCTTTGACATATTCAATACGACAAATATTCCCCGGTTTCCACCCCGTCGTGACTAGTCTTACATGTTTGCATAAGTTTTTATTTTCCGAAGGATGAGAGATTCTCCTTTCTCGTTTTTTACGTGTCGTTGGCTCCTTTCTAAGAATCAGCGTTATCCTATTACATGGATTTCGAAGATTGTGCTACGATTAGGCATAAAAAACAATATCACTTAGTAAGCAGACAGATAAACATATTGACGGTCAATTCGGAGTGACAACAAACATTCCTGCACAATTAATGACTTCGTGTTTGCTTAGTTTCTTAGCTTTATAAATTTTCGAGCAGTGACTATAATACTTTCTCAGTGTCGCTGTATCGCAGCGACCTTATTTGAAAGTTTTATTCTTTTAATTAGGTAGATTAATGAATTCGATTAAATATATGTGCCCGTGATATTCGTTTTTCATACCTACGCATGTTTCATTATCTGCACAAAAAAATAATTATTAGAATAACACTCATACCTTCCATATTTTCTATTGAAAATATGTCATCCTTTCAACATGGTTCTAAACTTTTCGTACCTTGCTTTTATGAAATAAATCTACGTATAGGTATCTTGATCTTTTCTTATACAAGTTGCGGGTGGATATGCTGTATAAAAAAGAAAAGAAAGAAAAAAAAAAAACTTTGGCTATATAATTTTTGTCATATCAAAATTTTTCCATAATTGCATTAAAATTTAATTTCATATTACCAGGATGAAAGGAAAGTTTTCGGAAATGATCGGAAACTTTCCTGGAAGCCACATAAAAACGTGAGAAAGGACGTCGACGACAACGAAAAGGACGGCTGAAAAAAAAAAATTGTATTCAATAAGACCAACAGAGGCGCATGAATATACACAGCTATGTGTGTATTAGCTTAATCTGAAAGTTTTATGAAACTTTTTTTTTCTGAATTTACTCGAAAAATATTCCTTTAGAAAAAGTTCTTGGTCACGAAAAGCTCTCGAGAGAAAATATTAAAAATGTTGGTCTTATTTTAAATGGTCAAATAAATAAAACTAGTCAGTAAATGGCTTTGTTTTGATAAATTTTCTTTTATTGTTGACTACATTGCATTTGTGCTGTTTAAAAATGAGATAGGTAAACAAAACTGCCCTTATATTGTGTACGAGCTTTATAAGTACACACCATACATAAAACAGTGTCTGTGTACTTAAAAAATATACGAGGCTCGGTTTAAGCTAATAAATAAAATAAAATCGATTTTTCCATTAATTCGGCGGTAAACTTAAGGATTTACCACTCTGAATTCTTTTTGTTGATTTTTTGATAAATTTATTTTTAGAGAAGTTAAAATTAATTCCCAAATTAACTTTAGTAATAATCGTTACCGATTTAATGCTTAATTGAAGTTGAAAAAAAAGTATTAGTGAAGTTAAAAATCGAAATATAAGATGCAAATAAATTAGGCTTCGGTTAGTTCTGTGTTCGAAATGATTTAAAATTCAAAAGGTTACCAATCAGTTACACCAATCTTCTTCATTTGGACATACTTTTGCGAAATATTATTATAGGATTTTACCTTTGAAGTTAAAATGTGTATTTTCAGCGAGTCAGAGACGAATTCTTGTGCTAATTACTATTTCACAAGCAGAATTGGTCACGTTGCAGTTCGCGACTTAAGAAACAAATACAATTATTTCTAATGATTCTAATTACAGTTTCGAAATGTATATCTCGAAATTATTTTGAGTTCAAAAGGCTGCTCGTTCTTAGAACAATGAGCTGCTTTTTGAACTCTGAATATTCCACCCGACTCAATAAAATTGTTTATTTTAACTTTGATAAATTTCACAACTCTAATACTCTATTGGATCTTGGAATGTTCGATCCTTATTTAGGACAGGAGCTCTGAAAGAGTTCCTCGGAGAAGTGGCAAAACACAACATCAACATAAATAACTGCCATTCAAGAAACAAAATGGCTCGGCAACGAAATCATTGACATGAGATCACACACAATCTATCCAAGTGAAAATTGTCGGGAAGCAGAGAGTTTGGAGTCGCTTTTGTCGTTGACAAAAAATTTAAACAGCAGGTCACGACCTTCAGACCAGCAAGTGAAAGATTGTGTGCAATCCGAATAAAGACTAAATTCTTCAACACTTGGTTGATCAACGTTCACGCACCAACAGAAGACAAGGACGATATAACTAAAGACGAATTTTATGCCACCCTAGAGACAACCTATGACTCACTGCCCTCGAATGACCTAAAAATTGTCTTAGGGGATTTTAATGCAAAAGTCGGTAAAGATGAGGCTCATAGAGTAACAACAGGAGGGCACAGTCTCCATGACATAACCAACGACAATGGCCAACGTCTTATTGATTTCGCAAGCAGCAAAAACATCCTAGTAAGCTCTACGTGCTTCCCACATCGCGATATTCACAAACGAACGTGGGCATCACCAGATGGTCACACCTTAAACCAAATAGACCACGTTCTAATTGAGAAAAGGGCTGCTTCCAGCATACTTGATGTACGAACTCTCCGCGGTGCGAATTGTGACCCTGATCACTATCTAGTCAGAGCTAAGTATCGATGCAGAATAGCTTGTCATGGATATTCGAAAACGAGTAGAGCTCGTAAATTCAATGTCGACAAGCTTAACGACGAAACAGTGACGGAGGCTTACATGTTAGAATGTAATAAACACCTGACACCAATATATGAAGATATCCAAAATATGCCAGTGGAGAAAATGCGTGGATGAAAATACGAGACGGCATCAAATCCTCCGTAGAAGAAGTATTAGGATATCAAGCGCGGCGAAAAAATAATGATTGGTTCGATCAAGAATGTCGCGACGCAATAGATAGAAAAAATGAGGCTTACAAAATTTTTACTAAACGACCAACACGAGCCAAAAAAGAAAGATATGACGAGCTTAGGCGATATGCGAAAAAGACCTGTAGACGAAAACAAAGGAAGTACCATAATGACAAAATACAAAAAATGGACGACGACATGAGAAAAAAAAACGCGGGACGCATACGCAATAGTAAAAGACTTAAAAAAGGGACATAAGCCAAAAACCAATCTCTGCAACGAATGAAATATTTTTAAATTGACAACAGCCCTGCCCAAGAACTCCCGTTCACTTAGTCTTCCCTAACCACTCTAACCTGCATATTGATTTTCCACTCATCCGCAACTTTTTCCAAGAATAATAAAGTTTCGCCTGACTTGTTGGCAGTTTATTTTATTTAAGTATTAAAAACTTTGCACAGTTCTTGATGTTAAAAAACTACCAAAAAAGAGTCGACACTTTTTTAAATTTCGCTCCAAATATCGGGCTTCACCTTTCCCAAACTATGGTAATGGGCCTCTAGTGTCGCATGGAGTACCTATAGTTTTACGAGTATCTATTTACTTTAAGGAAAACATTTTTTTTGATAAAAAATGGCGGGGGCACGTCTGTTAAAGAATGTCAACAAAAACACGTCCCAGGAAAACAACAATAACTTTTAGCCGTTTCAAATTTTTCAACAAAATTTTCACAAAATATAGATAAAATGTCATACTTTAAAAGATATGATTCTCCAATAAAATTCAGTTTTATGCACAAAAAAAAAATCTTAAACATAAGACTAGTTTTAGCCGTCTCACGTGTATGTAACCCCTTAAAAAACCATCACCTATTGATTTCTCGGTTGCAGGTCGACGCAGTGTCTTAATTTGAAAAAACCAATCTGAGAAAACGAGTTAAATTTTTCCAAAAATGCGGCTATGGCTATGAGATGGATGTTACTCCTCTTGTGCTAGTCACTTGGTACGGTTTGAGAACCGAAGGAAGCAATATCTGACCACTCTGAAGCTGTCAACTTCTGATATGAATCTAGACAAAGGATACGACAATCGGAGAGTTGCGGACAGTCGCAAAGACAGTGTTCGAGGGATCCTTCGTCTTCCTCGCAAATTCTGCAAACGCTGTCGCTTGCGATCCGCAACCTGAATGCGTGCAGCCTTAGCAAATAATGACCTGTGATCAGACCGACAATAGTTCGATCGCTTTTGTGACAACATTTTAACATCTGAGCTGTGATATTTTTATTCAGTTTTACCCAAAAGGACTTGGTAGTTCTGCAGGTCAACAAACAATCTAAAATAATTTGTTCAATTATCACCACTGTTAGTTCTACTTAGACTTACTTAATAATGGAGTCAATATTTGCAGATCCTTGTGGGGCAAATGTGTCTGGTGCGTCGTATTCCAATACTTTTCACTATCAGCCGATATCCAGATTAAAAATATCTCAGATTCTGCTGCTAGGCGATTCAAATTGTGTCTACAAATAGACACTAGTTTGGACGTGGTCCTGTAGAAGTGCAGCCCTGCTGTCCGAGAAAATATAACAATTTCCGAGACTGTTCTGTATATCTAAAATAATTTTTGTGCACTCGGTAATGGCTAAAACTTCCGCTTGGAACGCATTCGCGTTTTCTGGAAGATGAAAAAGAAGTGTGGATGTCGAAGTCGTGGTAGTAGATCCCTGCACCTGTGCCCCGGTTAGTTTTAGATCCGCCGGTATAGAGATGATGATCTAGACAGGCGCTGAGTATCGCGTGTGTTGCCTATTCGTTTCGTTCAGGAAACTGAATGTTGTCGAAAATTTTTCTACACTCGAGTGTAAGTGCCTGATGGAAATTCCCAGACCAAACGACATCACCTACAGACTTACAATTTTAGACTCTACATGAAATCTGAGAGTGTTATAAGTTTGCTCTAAAGTTTGTTACGCCAGGAAATACTGCTCGCTTAGAGCCGACAAGGGCTTAGAAATATTTGTTATTGCTCTAAAATCTCTAAACCGGATGTCTGTCCGTTCGCTCTCTAGCTCGAGATTGATTTAAAAAGTTCAAAAATTTGTACTCGTTTTAGATGAAAAGTAAGGTCAAGCTTGTGAACGGGCCAAATCGCTCCACTCCTTCTACTCCTCCCATACTAAATGACTTATTTTCAATCATTTACAAAAAATAAATTTTCTTAGAAACTGTAAAAGTTAGTAAATTGAAATTTAGAATATATTATTTTTATCATAAATTTAATGTTTCTTGTAAATAAACTGCCATCAAGTCAGGCGAAACTTTATTATTCTTGGGACAAGTTGCGGATGAGTGGAAAGTCAATATGCAGGTTAAAGTGGTTAGGGAAAGCTAAGTGCAAAGGGGTTTCTCGGGTAGGGCTGTTGTCAATTTAACAATATTTCAATCGTTTCTGCAAGTTTGGGTTTTTATGAGGGGAGGAGGAGGGGTAATAGCAAGGGTGGGTGGATGTTAACAGCTTTTTAATAATTGCTTGAATCACGTCCAATATTCTCTGTATAGAATGTGTTTCATAGACGAAATTGCATAAAATTTTCATAAAATTCGGGTATATTTTATTTTCACGAAACCGAAAATTTGTATGGGAGGGGGTAGAGAAGGTAGAGGAATCGTAAAATTTGATATGCAGTTTTATTTCGCTTCTCTTGTAAGGTGCTTGTATAAAATTTCAAGTTCGTAGCTTTTAGTTTGTTAGTTATTAGTTGATTTAATGAAATTGGTCGAAATCATAGTTTTGTATGGGAGGGGGTAGAACGGTAAGCGCAATTTCAAAACTTTTACAGGAACTTCATTTGAATTACTTTTATAAGTTTTCGTGCAAAATTTGAAATTGATACCTTTTAAGAGACAGCTGATAACTGATTTCTTAAAAATGCTCGAAAAAATAATTTTGTATGGGAGGGGGTAGAGGAGGTAAGGGAATCGTAAAATTTGTGATGGAGTTTTCTTTCTTTTCTGTTGTAAGGTGCTCGTACAAAATTTCAAGTTCGTAGCTTTTAATTTGTTGGTTATTAGTTGATTTAATGAAATTGGTCGAAATCATGCTTTTGTATGGGAGGGGGTAGAAGGGCAAGCATGATTTCAAAAATTTTACCGTAATTTTATTTAAACTATTTTTCTAAGTTTTTGTGCAAAATTTCAAATTGATAGCTTTTGATAGTTAGGTGATAATTGATTTCTTAAAATTGGTCGAAAAAATAATTTTGTATGGGAGGGAGTAGAAGTTTTAAAAATATTCGACCAGTTAATATTTCAAACTTTTAGAAATTTTTTTTAAATGCATTTGCCAAATTTTCAAGTTTCTACCTAAAAATTTCATTGAAAAATTTTCAGTTTATGTGTTTTTTTCATTCCACATGAAACACCTTGTGCACGTTAGACCCCCACTTCGGAGCATAACAATTTTGGAACAAATTACTATTTTTTTTCTATTTATATCAAATAGATGTGTCGACATGCAAAATTTAAACTTTGTATCTTTTACCAGAGCCATAAAAAAATCACTCAAAATTTTCAACATTTGCGCTTTCCACCTCCTTCCCCTTACACCCCCCAACACAAATTTTTTACCAAAATTAAAGATTATATAGCTCTACAATCTGACAAATTTTTGATTTGATATCTGTACTCAATTTTGAGATTTGATGATTTGTAGTATTGGAAAGTGCGCCATTTTTGAAATGCTCCCCATTTCCCCCCACTACTATAATGTCCACATATTATATTTTTTTCATATGTCGCTAGTAAAGATTAGTATACATTTTAAATTTCAATTACATAGCATAAGAGATAGTTGAGACATTAATTTTTAAGTGTTTTTCTTTGCACCCCCCCTGACCCTCCCCCTTTCACTAATTAGCTTCTATTTAAACTGCTTCTAATAGATCTGATGGCCACAAAATATCAATTTTTTATGGGAAGTAATTTCGAAGATATAATCATTTGAAAAAAAAATTCGGCCAACAATTGGTTCTTAGCCCCCCCTTTTCGCACGCCAATGGATAAAAAAATTAAGTTATTTTTAAAAGTTGTCCCACAAACTCTTGCATAAGTATGTTGATTTTTAGCTTCCTAGCTGTAACCATGGTTGAGATATTTGAATTCGTATTTTTCGGTTTAAGCGCTCCCCCTGCCTCCCCCTGAACTCGTACACCCCCCGAAATTGGTATCCGCCTGAGATCCGCAACTACCTACAATCCCTCCAAAAATGAACTTTCTATCTTGAAGGGTTTGGGAGTTAATGTGCGCTGAGCGTACACGTCGGCGTACGGCGTACGGCGGACGGCGTACAGACAGACGGATTTTTTTTTTTGCATTTTTAGGCTATTTTAGTCATGAAACGCGAAAAAAAAAATTTCAGGGTAGCAAATTTTTTTTTTTTCCCAAGTCGATCACAATACTTTATTATTAAAATAATAAAGTAAAATTATTCGAATCCACACACCACCTCCCATAAAAAATGCACTTTTTCATGAAATATTTTAAACCAATTTTCTCAGTGCGTATAACATTTATCGAACTCAATTTCTTTACTAAATGCTTAACTAACATTACTACACCTCGTACAATACGACACAACTTCACGAAAAATCAATTTCCTTGAAAAGTATGAATCGTTATCTGAAATTTTGGAGATGTCAATTTCATAATTGTTATAGTTATTTCCGAAAAAATCACAAAAAAACCCCACTCCTTCTACCACCTCCCATACAAATTGCACGATTTCCCTAAATCCAATAAACTAATTTTCTTCTTCTTCTTCTACAATGACGCTACAGTCCATATCGGACCTTGACCTCCTGACATTCAGGATCCTTAACATTTTTATACTCTAGGTGAATCTGAGAGTATATTGTGTTTGCCTTACCGTTTGTAACGCTAAGAAATAATGCTCGCACAGAGCCGCCAAGGGTACAGAAATATTTTTTGTCGCTCAAAAACCTCGATTCCGAGTGACCGTCTGCCTGTCTGTCCGTCTGTCCGTCGGTGCGTCTGTCTACAGCATAACTCTCGAAAGCTTTGAGCAATAGTGCTAAAAAATTTTCTGTGTCATTTTTAGCAAAAAATTAACTTTAAGTTCGTGAATGGGCTACATGCCCCCACTCCTTCTACCCCTCCCATACAAATTTCATGAAATTTCGAAATATTAAGAAATTGATTTTTCTTTGAAACTATTTAAGCTATCGAAATTTAGGTCAAAGTATTATGATATAGATGTCATTAATATCACGGAATATTGACCCGATCCCCTTACTCCTTCTACCCCCTCCTCCAATACAAATGGACAATTTTGAAAAATACATATTTTCGATTTTCATTGAAACTAGTAAAGCTGAAAAGTCAAAATTTTGTCAGAATTAATTCTACTATAATTGCAATTTATTTTAAAAATAATTATCATCACTTCACTCCTTCTACCCCCTCCCATACAAATTGCACGAAATTTTTAAATTTAAATTAAATTAGTTTTTTTCGAAACTGTTAAAGCTATCAACTTGATATTTTTTGTACAGTATACAAATAGAAATATTAATAATGCGAAAAAATTTGTTTTGATCCGCACACTCCTTCTACCTCCTCCCATACAAATGCAAATTTTTGTTAAATGCATTTTATCGATTTCCATTCAAACTAGAAAAAGTACAAACTTAAAATTTTGCCAGAATTTGTTTCTTAATAATTTAAATAAGTGTTAGAAAAAATTATCAGCTCCGCTTCACTCCTTCTACCACCTCCCATATAAATATCTGAATTACAAATTCAAAAAAAGCATTTCTCCTTCAAGTATATGAGAGCTATCGACTTTGAAATTGAACCAAAGCATGGTGATAAGGATGATGATAAGCAGTTTCAAAATCATCTTAAGCGCTCCTCTTCCTCTGCCACCTCCCATGCAAATGCCCCAATTTCAGAAAATCTATAACCAATTTCTTTAGAAATAATGAAAACTAAAACTTTAAATTCAGCAAGAAACATTTTACATGCCATGTTCGGTGTCATATACGAAAAATACAAACCTCACCCACTACTTCTACTACCTCTCATGCAAAAGTCTCTATTCACTGTTCGAAAGAATTTGAGATGACATATTTTCCGGTATATTAAAGTCATTTCCATCTCATCTAGAGTATCATATGATTGGGATTTAAGCCTAATCATAATTCTGTTATGTTCTTTTATTACTTATTGTGGAAGGGTTGTTAGCACTTCACACAACCCTCTGTCTACGAACTTTTCATTCACGCAGGCAATGTGCTGGAATTATATATTGCGTCGACCGGGATTTGAACTCTGAAACTTTTTGCATTACAATACCAACACGCTACCCACTAGGCTACACCCTAGCTAATTTTCTTGGTACCTATTAAATTGTTGATGCTTAAATCTTGCATATTTTGCTAGGAGCTATAGTATGATGTGAAAAAATTGGTTCAATACCCTCTCTCTACGACTCCACATACCAAATTTCTTAAAATCACACAAAACTCGCTTTCATCTAGAGTATCGTATGATTGGGCTTTACACGCAATCGTAGCCCTGTTATGTGTTTTTTTTCCTGTTACCACTACTGGGAGCATGGGACGTCCACTTGGAATTTCTTAAATAAGGTGACGTGAGCCCCAAAAAGGCGTTTTCGTTGAAAATGAGATCATTTCGAATAGCTCAAAATAGCACTAATAGTGATATATTAGCTGCATTCGATTAGCTGGACGTCCAGGAAAATTTACTTAGAAAATTCGAAGTACATTTATATGTTCAAAAATTCTAATTGATTTCGTGAATTCATACCCGATTTTTCAAAAGACTAGGCTTAGGTTTAGGCTGTAGGAGGGTGATTTCGTAGAACCTCTATGACCTCTGGTGATCAAGTTGTCATTGTACTCCCACTATTTATTATGAGATGGTTTTAACTCTTCCTGTGCTAGCCACTGGGTTCGACTTGCGAACCGAAGCAGGCTCCAATGTTTGACACCTCTGAGGTCGTCTAACTCTGAGTAGAACCTAGAGCCTAAACGAAGTAGGCAACTGTTGTAGATTTGCGGACAGTGACAGAGATAATGTTCGATAGATTCTTCATCTTCCTCGCAACCTCTGCAAAGGCTGTCACTCGCGATCCGCAGCCGTAATGCATGCAGCTTTAGAAAGCAATGACCTGTGGTCTGGCCAACAATAGTTCAGGCGCTGTCACAGCTGAGCTGTAATATTTTTATTTGGCTCTTCCCAAAAAGATTTGGCCATTCTGCAGCTGTCCAGTCTTCCCGCCAAGAAAGAATTCAAAATAGTTTGTTTGAAGCAAGTCTTCAGCACTGTTGGTACCACTTCGACTGACTTCCTATTGAAGTTAATGTTTGCGGAACCTAGCAGCGCAAGCGTGTATGCTGCGTCATTTCCTAACAGGTCGCTATGAGCCGGTATCCAAATTATCGTATTTGGTGCCCATTCGTTTCTTTCAGGAAACTTCATGTAAAACTTCCGTTTCTCAACCTGCGGTTGGTCCATGCAATCATAATCAGTCTAGAAGGGAATTTGCGTCTGTAATGAAGTTTACAATTTTGTCACAACCAATTTGTGATGTAAGTGCTGCTTGGTATTTGTCCCAGTCTGTGTCATATTTGCTGGATTTAGCTTTGTTAAAGAGTTTCGATGCTCGTTTTTTCAGAATACCAATATTGTTATTCCACCAGTCAACGTTCTTACGCGGACTTCTCAGGGCAGGAACTTTTGTTTGAGGTTGTTAGTATCTATGTTAGCATACCAAATCTTTAATCTATGGAATCTGGTGTTTTCATTGGGTGAAGAACTATTGCCGGTAGTTTACGGTTTTTGATATTTAACCCAATCCGTTCTTGCTAGATTCCTGTAAAGCCGGCTATTTTTTGCTAATTCCTTTATTTCAAATCTTATCCACATGTAATCTGACAAGAATGTTTCTTTCAAAACTCTCCAGTTGCGGACCACTGGACCACTATTTATTTAGAGTTAGTTGCAACAGTCAGGTCGATAACCTCGCTTCTTACTTTATTTATGAAGTTGGGACTGTTACCAACATTACAAACATTTAGACTGTTCATGCTAAGAAATTTTAGAATCGACTGCGATCGTTACAGTCTGTGCTAGACCAGTAAGTGTGATGGATTGCTGATCTTATTTCAATTCAAAAATGCAATTTTTGAATATTGTTCAATCCAAACTTTAGCAAATTAATTAGAGACTAAAATGAAAAATAAAAGATTTCATTACAGTGCATCATTAATCAGAAACATTCGTTCGAAAATAGGAAATTTTCGTAGAAAGTCGGCTTTTACGATACACGGAACCTTAATGTGTTCGCTGCTGATATTTTTGTTCTTTCCCAAATGAGTTTTCATTCTCATTCTTGGAGTATTGGATTTTGGCGGAGCAGGTCGCCTTTTACTTTAAGAATTCCACCCTAATGCATATTGTGCTATTGGATGTTTTCTTATGGTTGCACACTCCAACGCCACTTTCTTTTGATCATATAAAATGATGTGGTTTACGCTGGCGTTGTTGATTTTCATGCTGTTGGCTTCAATGCTGAAAAAAAACATTTTAAACAATATGTTAAAGTAATTTTACTTTTCTAGCTTTTAAGGATGCGAAATCGTAAATAATTTTTTCAATATTTAGTAACTGAGATGGCTTTAGCTGCAGCCTATCTTGACACATAGAAACTCTTAAGACGTTTTGATTAACTTGAGTTTACTAATGATCTTTCTGCTGATGCAGAAAGGAAGGAAAATGCTATATGCATTCTTAATTAAATTATAATCATGAATTATAATTATTTCAGATGATACAGTTTTTCAAAATTCTACTCAAAGGATGAAACAATTTTTCACCCTTAGTGCTTCGCTTGAGAGTTCCGGCCCATCAAGGTTAGGTTACGTTTGTGGAGGGGTTGTACGTAAGCCACCAGTGGGCCCATTGAACCGTCGACTGCATTTAATTTTCCATCCTTCGGAAATTTTTATTTCCTGTTCTCTTCAAATGTGGGGGTCGCTTTCAATATTTTGGCAATTTCTTCACACTGCTATTGAAAAGTCGAAAACAGTTCATTTCTTATTTCAAGCATTGAGCTCCTTAGACTTCCTATCAAGAAAAAGATTTATCTTTTGAAAATTAGAACACCACGAAAAAAAGTAGTAAATAGACATTCATCGGTGGAGAGTGATAGCGTCAGTTTGATAGCTGTGTTTCGCTATAAGGCGATAGATCTAATTGCATTGCAATAAGGCGGTGACTCAGCTTTGCTATTGTCCTGTTTCCTAAGCCATATACACAGTCTTGGATTTAGATTAGTATGATAGTATAAGGAGCATTCGCGCCCCCAGGCCTTTGGATTTGCTGTTCTTCCTAAATAGTTTCTTGTGTCGTATAGCTTTAGCGATATCTTAATCGAGATTTTTGAATTAGTAGAACAGCACGAATTTTACTGCAATCGTATTGGGCGTCATTTTAAACTCATTTATAGCCTGAGGGAAAAAATCGCTAAAGCTAAAATGCAGCCATATTAGCATTGCCATAGAGTCAATGATCTGGCTTTTCTCTTCTTCTGTTTCCTGTGCCATATATGCGATCTTTTGGTTAAGTTTAGTATGACAGTATGCAGAACTTCGGCGACCACCCCGTATTACTATCACAATACGGCAGAGGTTCGGCTTTGCTGTTCTTCTTATTCAGTTTCTTGTTCAGTACAGCTATAGCGATATTTTGTTTGGTGTGAGATACTTTGGCGCTCTCGTATTCCGTCCCCCGAGGCGGTTGCCTCCTTCTTTCCCCCACGGCCCTGGAACGGCCTAATCCAATCAGAGCAAGCGTTTTCGAGATATCCGATGAACTTGTTGGCGTTTGAAAATCTCGAATTCGAATGACCGTCTGTCTGTCTACTAAACATCTCTCGAACGTCATGAGCTATAGAGCTGAAACTTGTAAATTTCAGCGGAAATAAAAATTTGAGCTGCTCAACGGGTCCAATCACCCCACTCCATCCAACCTTCTCGGGTACAAATTCCACTTCAAGAAGGCCTAGATACTCAGTAGATGGTGTCTGATCGCTTTGTATCATTCAGTCCCCATTAAAATCTGCAAATATTTGTCGGTAGCAGCTGTCATGTACACCACATCATGTACACCACTCAACCAGTCGCACACAGACCGCGGGTGAATAAAGTCATACCACTCTAACTCGTAGTATCATTGTTACATGGTGCCGAAACCCGGGATCGTGGATTAGTGCGGTACAAATTCTATCAAGTTAAAAGTAGCGAAGAAACTGTTAAACAATAAACAGTGTAAACACTTCGTCGCAGCATAACAGTGCTAGTGCGCATTACGCCTAATCCATACGGATATTAAACAGTAACTGTAACAGTGCTCGTGTGTGTATCGCGTGTCCGTAATAAAGCCGAAATGTCTGTAATAAAGCCGCCTAAGCAGTTGAGTGTAGCCGAAAACGTAGCTGTAAATTACAGACAATGGCTAGAACAGCTTGAGTGGTTTGCGACAGCAACTGAATTGTCAAAGAAGCCTGACGAAGTTCAGGCGGCAACGTTCATGGCCGTCGTGGGACCCGAAGCGGCTCCATCGGTAATCACACGGTATGGCAGAGTAGTGAAGCCAGTCACTAGATACCAGCCCTGAAGCCAGCTCCTTACACCACCAGGAGAAAAGAAAGCTCGAAAGGAAAAGTTGCTTTATTTTTCCTAATACCTTTAAATTTTAGTTTCGCTTTTCGTTATTTTTAACACTCATGAAACATTATGAATACTTATTTTCAATTAATTTTATCATGTATGAATTTTATGTTTACTTGTTAACATTATGAATTAATCCAACTTAAGAACACGTAGAGTAACATAATTAGTCAAATGAATTAACAATGTATGTGATGTAATACACTTTTAAAAACTTAAAAAGAGTAGAGTAACAGAGTAACGTAAAATCTTCTTCAAAGGAGGATGTCATGTACACCACTTCATGTACACCACTCAACCAGTCGCACACAGACCGCGGGTGAATAAAGTCATACCACTCTAACTCGTAGTATCATTGTTACAGCAGCCAGCACAACTGACAAAATACACCAGCTCACTACTCGTTCTTACTCCCTTTCCCCTACCTCCCTAATCCCATTCCTTCCTTCCATGGCTGTGTTTGTGCATTGCACATAAAGGTCAAAATTGCATATAACACAGGTCATTATCTAAAAAAAAAAAAAAAAAACAAAAAAAAAATTCTTAGACTTTTTCGGCCTCCTTCATAGAAATGGCACAATTTCCTAAAAGTTAATTTATTGATTTTTCTTGAAAATCTGTAAGCCTCCACACTTGAAATTCAACAAGAAAGGTTTTCGCACTGTCATAGTCAAAAATTATAAACTTACCCCTACAACTCTACTATGTCACATACAAATGTTGCTACTCAGTATTCTAAAGACTTTAAGATGACAAATTTTCTAGTGTATTCAACTCAATCCAATTTCATCTAGAGTACCGCATGATTGAACTTGTTATGTTTTTTTGTGTGTGTTGTTGGAATAGTTCACGGGGCTGAAAATTGCACCAGTTCCACTATACAAAGAGCTGAAACCTCCAACTATTTCGTTTCTATAAAAAGTGTTGAACGCTGGACTGAGCTCGTTATCTTCTTAGTAAAATATAATCATAACAATTTTCAATTCAAATCTATTGTATTAATACCTTTAATCCTTTTTAGTCTCCAAAATCGTATTATCGCGCTTAATTAAGCGAATAATTTAAAAATCGGATGAAAATTCATAAGATCATCGGGAAATACTCAACCAATTATTGCGAAACAAATCGAAGTACGAAAAAGTTTTCTTGGTAAGATAAAATCGAAAACATTTTTCTATTCGTAATAGCTGAAAAGACTAAACAATCTCTCAAAGTTTTTTCCCGAAAGGCTAACTGAATCCATCAAATCAGTTGGGATCGTTATCCGGTAAAGGAGCATGATATTGATTTGAAAGGGAAAAATATTATTTCTATTTTTTGAATCTCTGTTACTTTATGCAGCTATCTGTAAGTAATTCAAATTATTGTAAGATATAAAAATATTTTCTGAATATGAGAAATTCTTGAGTTTATTAAATAACATAAAATTTTACTTAGGTGATTAAGTCAACTATTGAAATCAAAAGTCATATAATAACACAATAGTCATTTAATATTGTTAGAAAAAAAATGATTTCTATAATACTAGCCTGGAGATTTAACTCTATATCTTTGATATTAAAATTTTCAATGAATAAATTTTATAGGCGTTTGTCTAGTTAAAGTTCACCTACATACATGAATTTCTCGATAGTGTTAGTAGAGTAGAATTCCATGGTTAAAGCAATTTTTTTTTCTTTTTTTTTTTCAGATTTAAAAACTTGAGAAATTAAGCAAATGATTTTCGTCCCCAACGTATCTCGTCATTAATGAAATTATTAATTGTATTTTGAGTGTATGCAAATTGTGAAACGTGAAGTATTTTAATAATAATAATTAACGAGTAATCTTTTAAAATTATGTGTAATATAAAATGTGAAACGTAAATAATGAAATCAGTATAAATACTTTTATATGGAAAATCTGGAATAAGTTTTTTAAAATTAAAAAAAAAATCACAATCGCGATTTTCACATGAATTGAAATTAAAATCTCAAACGTATCTCATTTTTCCTTCTATATAAAAAATACGTTAAATAAAAGCAAAAATAAGAGTACATAAAATATTAACATAGTAAAAAAAAAAGCATCTGATGATTTCTCCGAAAATGGATTTAAGACTGATTATCCGGTTGGCTGCAGCATTTTCCATTTTACTGGTATTTTTCGCAACTCTAGTTTCCGGACAGATTGATTGGGACGATGACGATGATCCGGGTAAGTTTAATTTTTTTTTAAATTTTTTCATTTTTCTGGATTATTATTTTAATTTATTTTGAATTTCACCTTTGATTTTTTCATGGTAAATATTCGGAAAATAAATATTTCTAATCGAAATATGATGAATTCACGCGATAGCAGAGTATTATGTGATATTGCGTGACATCAATAAGTAAATTAAAAAAAAACATATATTCCAAACTATTTTTTTTTATTTTATTCGTTGCATTTTAGTTCGTCGTTGGTTTAAGTTAGATTAAGCCAAAGTACTTGTTATCATGAAATCCTATTTATAGTAAATGTAGAAAAGACTTGAAAGGAACAATTGAGTGTCCAGTGGTTGTTAGCCGAAATATTCAGCGTAATATCTTCATACAGGTATGTTACTTATCGATAAACTGATTACAGTAAGTGATAACTGAAAATCTAGTTTACCATATTACTAGCAGCTACTGATATTACTACTGGCCAACAAGGCAGAATCTGCGGCTTACCTTGGGGATATGGTATCACTACTTAAAATTATGAAACAGCTGGCGACAAGGAATTTCATTGACAACCGCCTGGTGAGAGATGTCAACGGAACTCTCCATAATATGAGGCGATGGAAGGAACACTTCCCTGATATTTTAAACATCTTGTCAGAGTAAGATATTCCAAACACAAAACAACTACCAAACATCCAACCGCATCAATCCTCTATTAGAGACTATCCCCCAGATAAGGAAGAGATAGTTTCCGCCATTCGGTCAATGAGGGGAAGGAAAGCCTCAGGTATAGACAGACTACCAACCGAACTCCTCAACGCGGACCCGGAAATAACAGCCGATGTGCTCCTCCCACTCTTTCCTGGGGTTTGGAATGAAGGAAGATATCCGATTGAATGGAAGGAGGGCGTCATTGTGAAAATTCCGAAGAAGGGCGACCTTCGGGATTGTGACAATTGGCGTGGTATATGTCTACTTACTGCCGTATCAAAAACTATGGCTAAGGTAATTCTCAATAGGATTAGTGATGTCGTCGAGAGCACTCTCGAAGTTTATCAGGCTGGATTCCGTAAAGGGTCGTCTTGTACCGACCACACAAATACCCTACGGATAATATTAGAGCAGTCAGCCGAAATGGGTTCGCAACTACATCTCATGTTTGTGGACTTCGAGAAGGCTTTCGACAGCGTTAAGCGAGATTACATATGGAATGCTTTGCGTAGGAGAGGTATTCCAGATAAGGTCATAGCTATGATTGGAGAATCCTACGAGGATGCAAGGTGTCGCGTCTTGCATAGAGGAGAGCTGTCCGAGAGCTTTTCTGTGCAAACGGGTGTCAGACAAGGCTGCATATTATCACCAGCCCTGTTTCTGGTGGTAATAAATGACATCTTGAAAGCTGCACTGGAAGGTGGGGAAGGTAAAGGTCTTCAATGGAGACTATTTAACATCTTAAGTCACCTTGATTATGCTGATGACGTGTGTTTGCTTGCACATACCCGTTCGGACTTAGAGTCAAATGTTCGCTCGTTGCATTCTAAATGCAAAGAGGCGGGACTGAAAATAAATGTGCGTAAGACCAAGTACATGCACATGGGTTCGAACGCAAGCACACCGATTGTTCTTAACGGACAGGATGTGGAAGAGGTGCAAGATTTTTGCTATCTCGGAAGCATTGTCAGCATGGACGGCGCAGCCGAAAAGGATGTTGAGGCTCGGCTAAATAAAGCTCGTCAGGCCTTCGGTATCCTTTCCCCTTTCTGGAGGTTAAGAGAGATCTCCCTTCGCACGAAACTGCGAGTTTTTGACGCATGCGTCAAATCCGTGTTGTTATATGGTTGTACTACGTGGAAAGTGACCGTTCGACTTACCAAGAAACTACAGACTTTCGTAAACCAATGCCTCCGGCGCATTTTAGGAATATTCTGGCCAGAAGTAATCTCCAACGACGAACTTTGGAGTACAACTCGCCAGACTAAAATAGGTATTGAGATTCAACGGCGAAAGTGGCAGTGGATCGGTCATACTTTGAGGAAACCAGAGCGAAACATCGCAAGACAGGCTCTGGATTATAACCCTCAAGGAAGACGTCGGGTTGGTCGACCATGTAACACATGGAAGCGAGCAGTTGAGCAGGAGGCCAGAGGAATAAACAAGTCCTGGCAACAGCTAAAAGCCGATGCTCAGGATCGCGCCTTGTGGAAGAGAGTTGTTTCTGTCCTATGCCCCTATAGGAGGTCTTAACAGGAATTTGATTGATTTGATTGAAATAAAGCTCGTCAGACCTTCGGTATCCTTTCCCCTTTCTGGATGTTCAGAGAGATCTCCCTTCACACGAAGCTGCGATTTTTCTGCTGCTACTGATATATCAAAAGCATGATATGTATAGTTATTTCTGAAAAAGGCATTAAGATCTCGCTCCTCCTTCTACCACCGCACTTACAAACTGCACAATTTAACTAAATCCAATACACTAATTTTCTCAGTACTGACCGATCCACTGCCACTTTCGCCTTGAATCTCAATGCTTATTTTAGTCCGTTCAGTTCTACTCCAAAATTCGTCGTTGGAGATCACTTCTCGCCAGAATATTCCTAAAATGGATCGAAGGCATTGGTTCACGAAAGTTTGCAGTTTCTTTGTAAGTCGAACGGTCACTTTCCAGGTAGAACAGCCATATAACAACACGGATTTGATGAATGCGTCAAAAACTCACAGGTTCGTGCGAAGAGAGATCTCTCTTAATTTCTAGAAAGGGGAAAGTATACCGAACGCCTGACGAGCTTTGATTAGACGAGCCTCAATATCCTTTCGGCTCCACCGTCAAAGCTGACAATGCTTTTGAGATGTAAGAGATCTTGCACCTCTTCCACATCTTGTCCGTTAAGAAGAATCGGTGTGCTTGCGTTCGAACCCATGTGCATGTACTTGGTTTTACGCACATTTATTTTCAGTCCCGCCTCTTTCCATTTAGAATGCAACGCGCGAATTTTTGACTCTAAGTTCGAACGGTTATGTGCAAGCAAACACACGTCATTAGTATAATCAAGGTCTCCATTGATGACCTTTATCTTCCCCACCTTCCAGTGCAGCTTTCAAGATGTTATTTTTTACCACCAGAAACAGGGCTGGTGACAATATGCAGCCTTGTCTGATACCCGTTCGCACAGGAAAGCTTCTTCGTAGGATTCTTTAATAATAGCTATGACCTTATCTGGAATACTTCTCCTACGCAAGGTATTCCATATGTAATCTCGCTCAACGCTGTCGAAAGCCTTTTCGAAGTCCACAAACATGAGATGATTTCAGCTGACTGCTCCAATATTATCCGTAAGGTATTTGTGTGGTCGGTACAATACGACCCTTTACGGAATCCAGCCTGATAGACTTCGAGAGTGCTCTCCACGACATCACAAATCCTATTGAGAATTACTTAAGCCTTGATTTTCGATACGACAGTAAGTAAACATATAACACAATCCCGAAGGTCGCTCTTCTTCGGAATTTTCACAACGCCGCCCTCCTTCCATTCAGTCGGATATCTTCCTTCCATTCACACCTCAGTAAATAGTGGGAGGAGTATATCAGTTGTTATTTCCGGGTCTGCTTAGAGGAGTTCGGCTGGTAGTCCATCTATACCTGGAGTTTCCCTCCCCGCTATTGACCAAATGGCGAAAACTATTTCTTCCTTATCTGGGGGATCGTTTCTAATAGAGGATTGTTGCGGTTGGATGTTTGGTAGTTGATCTGTTTCTGGAATATCTTCCTCTGACAAGATGTTTAGAATATCAGAAAAGTATTCGTTCCATCGCCGCAAATGGTGTTCGGTTATATCAAGGAGAGTTCCACTGATATCTCTCACCAGGTGATTTGTGGTGAAATTTCTGTTCGTCAACTGTTTCATGATTTTAAATAGTGAACCCATATTAGCAAGGTAAGCCGTAGATTCTACCTTCTTGGACAGATCTTCAATGACCTTTCTCTTGTCGTTTCTAACAGCCTTTTCAAGCTGTAAATGAGCATCGCGGTAGATCTGCCGTAAGTCGGGTGGTCGTTGGTTGAAATCGGGTTAATGATTCTCAATTTGTGTCATGTGTCTTGCGACATCCAGGGTTTCTCGCTGCTGTTCACATATCTCACAGATTCTTCAGCATTAGTTAAAAACGTGTTTCTGGTTGCCTCCCAATTGCCATCCAGGTTGCATATTTCATATTTGCCCAATGTGGATGACTTTCACTTAGAATGATGGTGTACTCGCGCTTTTTGCTGGGGACTCTCAGTTTATCCACATTAAACTTGCGCTTCATTTGAAGAATTTATGGTCGTCGGTTAGCTGCTGAGCAAGCAGGCAACCATCAAGTGGTGATCTCTCGCTACGAGAGCTCCACGCTTCGCTCGCATATCGAAGAGACATCTTCTCTATCGGTGACTTATAGCCAAATGGTCGATCTGAGAAGCACCATTATGGAAACGCAAGATGTTTTATGTTGACTCTTGCGTGGAAAAAGCGCCCCTCCGAGTACTATAAGACTTCACAAATAATTCGCCGCTTTCTCAGGTCTCTTAATCCAAGGTCGTGACGCGTTGGCCCAAGGGTCACCCTGCTTCCCCATGACGTGTTCTAATCCAGTGTTGTCAGAGCTAACCTGAGCTTACATATTTGCTAAGATGATAATAATATCACCTCAGTTGGCTATAAAACTCCTCTTTTTCATCAGGTGTTGCGGTATTAGTTGGTGCGTAGCACTGCAGAATTGTGACGTTTCTGACACTGGTCCTGAACTTGACGACGATAATCCGATCCGAGAATGGTTCCCAGCTGTTTCTTGCTCTAGGTGTAAGGACGACCGCCACGCCATTTTTCGCTTCACTCTCAGGACCAACGTACAGAATGGCGTTTCTGCTCGGGATTTGTTTTCCTCCTGATCCTGTCCATCTGACCTCGCTCAAGCCCAAGATTTGAATGTTATAGTGCTCCATTTCACGGTCGGTCACTGATTGGCGCCGCAAGGACCGAGTGACCCCAGCCCTCCCCGTCATTCAATGTTTGAACGTTCCAGAAGCCAATTATAGTCCGTTTTCGAATGCCAAAAGCCGTTACCGTTATAATCCGTCCGTATCCGAGGCGCTGTACCCATTTCTTGTATCAGTTAGGGTTTAAAAGCACGAGTGGTAAACCCATGATCCAGTGAGTGCCTATTTACTATTTTTATGGCAAGCAGGAAAGGCTGTGGGAGAATTCTACTGCCCCCACCCCACAGGAGGATGGGTAGCTCAGGTCCGTTCAGTCGCTAGTCTACAAAAATAGTTGCAGAAATTGGTAAGACCTCATCCTTCAACTACCCCCTACAAATTTTTCATTTTCGTAGATTAAGGTAACCATTGCATATGCATGCACGTATTGTGGTTGAATTATGCGTCGAGCGGGATTTGAACTCACGACAAGTATGGACAAGAGAACAGAATAAAGTGTTAGGGACCCATTTTTGAATTCTTAAGCTCTTCTATTAATGAACCCAAGAAGTTTATTGTCATTTAAGATTATTCTTTTGTAGTTAAATTTGAAGCACAGATAATTGTCTAGGAGTAGTTTGAGTCCCTCAATTTACTCTACCAGATGTAGAACATTTCCACTTAGGATGTAGTTATGGAGGTATGTAAAGAAGCTTATTTCGTGGCATTAAATTGTAAACTTATTGCTACTGTGCTACTCGTCTAGTACAATAAGTTTGGATAGCAGGAATACGACATCTGCGAGTGAGGCTACGCCCTGATATAAGTTCAGATGGATACATTAGAACTGATGTGAAACATTTTCTAATAATTCCGATAGATCTGAAATGAAGATATTGAATTTAAGAGGTCCCAAGTGACTTCCTTTTGGCATCCCATTTTGGTCACTACTAATGGTTCGGTGAATGTTTTCATAGTGCACTTTGAACTAAAACAAAAGATTTCCGAATTTTACACTGTTTGCTTTATTTTGTGTGATGTTTAGCACACTTCTACCATTTTCTTGGATATAAAAACTTGGAACTTTACAAATTGTAGTACTAAGACAGGATTTAAGGATTTAAGCAAGTCTAGTAAAGATCCTGTCACTTTAAAATCAGACTATTGTGATCATCTCGGGTGAAAGCTTTGCATAGATTTGATGCTGATTTTCTAGTGCGCAGAGTGTTTCAAATACAAGAGTCATGATTATGGTTAAGCGCCCTTTTCAAAAGCCGTGCTGCCGGTTTTTAAGAATATGATTGATTAAAGGGGGGAAACATACAAAGAAATGGCAAAAAAGTCGGAAAAGAGTCATAAAAAACATTCGTTAATAATTTTGTTTAATCAAATAGTTTCTGTATCACACCAAACAAGCCTAATATAAAGACATATCGCGATTCTAGCCAACAGTGATATATGATTGATTTGATTTTTCACACACATATATTATTGTTTATACAATGAATATAAAACTTTTCAAATTGGTAAGACATAGAAAATCGTCAAATTATGATCATAGCTTTACACAGTGTTATATACGATAAACACTGTAAACAATTATTGATACTTTCCATTTAGTTTCAATAGAAGAAGAAAAACAAAATTCCGTTTTTTTTTCGCCTAGAAAGATTGAAGCGGAAGAAATTTTGCTTGAGAAAGGTTTACACATTTTTTTTTTTGTTTGTTTAATATTTGAACAGAAAACATGCAAACAAAGCCTTAAAGGTTTACACTTCAATTCGTCCTTAGCCGGGCGCTTGACTTTTTCACTGTAGTATGTAACAATGGAAAGCAGAAGGCCGAGGAACAATGAGGTTCCTTCACGATTTTTTTTCAGAACATACTACCCATCCCTATGTGAGAAGGAGTCATATGAGCTACTGCTATACTAACAGCGATGCCGTCATAAAATCCTTGTACATTTTAATGGCGACAACCCTTGTTTTGCTTATTCCTTCAGTTGATGTAAATATTTGTCTACTTTGCTTACATTCGTACACGTATTGTATTATATATTTTTTACGTGTTCCTTTGCTTTCTTTTCTGATGTTTTAGGCACACACATACAGACATACATGAAAATGCGCTGCTTTTCATTCTGTTCTTTACTTTTATTTCACTTGAATACCTTTCAAGTGTTAGTAGTTATGTCTAAAATGCAAAGTAAACTGTTTTCTAACATATTTTTCGCGCTCTTGTTACGTTCTAAAGGAAAATAAAAAATTATCGCATCCTTTTCATATGTGGAAAAGAAAACTCTTATTATGATGAAGATTTTTCTATGTGAATTTTCCCGATGAAAACTTCTACAATTATTTTTCACACGAAAATAAATGAAAAATCGAGCCTTGTGCATGGAAAATTTTACACAAACATCCTTTTCAATGGACAGAATTTCGTTTGACAGGATTGCGTGCTGTCGTGGACCATGAAATCGTTTAGTATGCTGTTTAGTAGGTTGTCGAATGATTTCAATGACGGTCCTTAGGAGCACTTAAATTAATTATGGAGCTAGAATCCGTTTTTAATTACTTAACAACTTCATGGCATTATAATCATAATGTATGCCATATAATCTGCATTTATAAGTTCGCCTTTATTTGATTGTTAAACTTTTAAGTACTTTTTTGTTTGTTGTCGAAATCAATAAAGATTGAAAAATTTTCAAAAAAAAAGAAAAACTGTAATAAAGTTTTCAATTTGATTTAAAGTTTTTTTTTTTTTGAATTTTAGTTGAAATGTGACACTTTCTCACACTTATCTATCGTTTTTTTTTCGTATTTAAGCTTGAAAAACAAAATGGTTGATATCTTTGCTTATTCATCACACAGTTCTTGGCCAACTTTTTCTTGAAGTATAAATCCTTTAACATCCTTTTGAATTCTACTCACGCTGCAAACATTAAAAATCAATTAGATTTAACTAGACTGCCATCGAAAATTACTAACTAACGACAAACCATTACGTTAGAAATAATGAAATTTGAAAAAATAAAACAAATCTTGAATCATCTAAATTTAATGACGAACATTTGAAATCCTAATATCAAGTAATTTATCTTTTGGCATAATTTGGTAGATGCTGCCGCCGCTCTAAATAAACTCACCTTTTCACTTCTGATAAAATATTTTAGATATGCTTCGGCAGTAATCAATATTTCTTCAAGTTGAAAATTTTCATAAAAGCTGGCGTAAAATTCTAAAAATAAAAAGGAAAAACGTAGAAGAAAAGTTGACCTATTATATGGGTTGGGATCCGATGATGTGATGCCGCGAAGGGATAAAGTCTGAATGAATACCCTCGTGTATTGATTTACTGATGGCACACGACGATGTAAAGACATACCATCCTTCATCATCGTCCAATGTCGAATGCCAGTTCACGTGTCTTGAATTTCACAATACAAGAACTAAGCAATTTTCGCAGCACGTATTTTCATCTTTATTAAATTTTAACAAATTTGAAATGAACGTATATAACTGAAAATCAAAAGCTATTTGCGGAGATTTACGAAATCTAGCAGTGAGCTAGAATCCTAAAGGTAAAATTAAATGACATTCTTCGTAATCGAGAGAAATGCTGTCTATGTAAAATAAATATTCCATAGTTCAGAATAATCGTGGAAGGTTGCTGCTATTGCTAAAATATGCACATCTTTGAGAGTTTGCGAAATTTCAGAGTTGTCATAAGATGAGAACACTGTTTAAGTGAAAATTCAGTTTATGTTCAATCGCGACTGCCACTAAGAAAGTTAGAGCTTCTGTCCATGAAGCACAAAATCTACTTTTTAGTTTAGGAGACCTATAATGACACTATCTGGAGTACAATCCTGCCCTGTTCAAAGAAAATTTACATTCATTTATTAACAGCTACATCGAAGGGAACCTGTTTACCAGCTTGCTACAGTTGTAGCTTGTGTTAATTAAAAAAAGCCAAAGTAAAATAACATTCAACTTACGAACATAATAGGACTACGATTGTGCGTAAAGCCCAATCATACGATACTATAGATGAAACCGAAATTTTTATGATCTTAAGAAATGTTGTATGGGGAGTGGTATAAGGGGTAACAGCGTTAAACTAATTTGTTTCACATCATGCTGGAGTAGCTACAAAAATATTTGGTACCAAATTTAAGCTTCAAAAATGGAATAGATACTGAGAAAATCAGTACATTGTTTTTAGTGAAATAATGCAGCTTATGTGGGAGGTGGTATAAGTAGTAGAGGAGGAGGGCTTTATAGTAATTCTTTGACAAACAACTATAATCATCATGCAATTGGTATATTTTAAATTTCAGATCAGTAAATTTCATACTTTTCAAGTAAATCGAAATTTTGAAAAGATGTGTTATTGTGTCACATTGTATGAGAGGGGGTAATAGGGGAGAAGCCAATCGGTTTACTTATCCCTGAAATTAATTATAATACAAATGTACAAAATTAGAACCCGACAAATGTTATACGTACTGAGCAATTTGGTGTATAGTATTTCATGGAAAAGTGCAGTTTGTATGGGAGGTGGTGGAAGGAATGGGGGACTCGAATAATTTGTATACTATAGATAAGATTTATGGTAAAAGTAATTTATTCAAAATATCAACTTATTCGCTTCCAAGAAAATTTGATTATTACATAATTTTGAAAATGGGTCATTTTGTAAGGGTGGGGCTAGAACCCGTGTGGTTATTGAAATAAGACCAAACGTGGATTACATCTCGAAGCGTACCTAATAAACTATGAAAGTTTCATTAGCTGTTTTTGCGTGAAAGCCGGACCGACAGAGAAGAATTTCAAAAACGTGTGTTTCTGCTTAGTTATTGTCCAAATAAAGCAAAACACTAACAGTAACTTATAAACAAATAACAAACAGACACTATAATTATATTTATATATATAGATTGTGAAGGGGTTGCTAGCCCTTCGCACAACTTGCTATCTATGAATTTTCATTTAAAGTACTCCGATCGACAGAGTAAAAATAATTTTGTTCCCTGAAATTTACTTTTTTTGCGTTTCATGACTAAATTATGCTAAAAATGCAAAAAAAAAAATCCATCCCGCCGTATACCGTACATATGAACTCATATCTCCCTTACCGTTAAAGGGAAAGTGTTCGTTTTTAGGTGGATTATTAATTGGGTAAGTGAGCTCCATTATCCAAATTTTTGGGAGTGTCAGGTGGAAGGGGGAAGCAGGGAGAGGGAAAGAGTCAAAAACTATACTTACTAATATCTCCACCGCGAATGCAAACAGGAAGCTAAAAATCAGTATAGGTATAGAAAGCGCTGTGGGACAAATTTTAAAAATAATTGAATTTTTTTATCCATTGGTGTCCGAAAAAGGGAGGGGAGTAAAAACAAATTGTCGGCCGATTTTTTTAAATTAATTATATCTTTGAATTACTTACCAAAAAATTCATATTTAGAGACCAATAACGCGGCATACAGATCCATCAAAATCAGCTTCTTCTTCTACTTCTACAATGGCACTACAGCCGAAATCGGACATTGGCCTCCTGACATTCAGGTTCCTTAACATTTTTTCATTACTTATTGTGGAATTGAATTTTTCATTTTCTTAGATTGAGGTGACCAAGGTATATCCAAGCAGGCAGTGTGCTGGAATTATGCGGCGACCGGGATTTGAACTCACGACCTTTGCATTACAAGACCAACACGCTACCCACTAGGCTACACCCTACCAAAATCATATTATGCTATACTAGCAAAATACAAAAAAATATAAATTTTGGTAAAAGAAGTAGTGGGGAGAAAAGGGGAGTATTTCAAAAATGGTGCACTTTCCAAAATTTTAAACCATTATATCTCAAAACTGAAAATAGATATCAAATCGAAACTTCGTCAGATTATAGAGCTACATAGTCTTTCATTTTGATAAAAGTTTTAAGTTAGGGGGTGTAAGGAGGTGGTAAGTAAAAATGTCGACAATTTTGAGTGATTTTGTAGGGCTCTGGTGAAAGATACAAAATATAAATTTGCATATCGATACATCTACATATTTAATATACACAAAAAAAATAATAATTTGTTCCATAATTGTTATAAACCAACCCCCCGGTCTAACGTGCACAAACAAAAACACAAAAACTAAAAATTTTTGAATGAAATTTTAAGGTACAAAATTTAAAAAAAAAATCTCTAACTGTATGAAATATTAACTAGTCGAATATCCTTAAAACTTCTAACTCCTTCCATACAAAATTATTTTTTCGACCATTTTTAAGAAATCAATTATCATCTAACTATTAAATGCTATCAATTTGAAAATTTGCTCAGTCACTTTCAAAAAACGAAATTGGACCAAAAGTTTTGAAATCGCGCATGCCCTTCTACCCCCTCTCATACAAAAATATGATTTCGACCAATTTCATTCAATCAACTAATATCCAACAAATTAAAAGGTACGAACTTTAAATTTTGTACAAGCACCCTACTAGAGAAAGGAAATAAAATTGCATCACAAATTTTACGATTCCCCTACCTCTTCTACCCCCACCAATACAAATGTTTGGTTTCGTGAATGTAAAATACATCGAGTTCTATAAAAATTTTATGCAACTGCGTCTATGAAACTGACATTCTATACAGAAAATATTGGACGTAATTCAAGCAATCAATTAAAAAACTCTTAACATCCACCCATCCTTACTATCACCCCTCACCTCAGAAAAACCCAAATTTGCATAAATAAACGAACGAAATATTGATTATATGTACTGGAGGTATCCGCAATTAATTGTTAAATTGATAATAGCCCTGCCCAAGAACCTCCTTTCACTGAGTCTTCCCTAACCACTCTAACCTGCATATTGACTTTCCACGCATCCTGAACTCGTCCCAAGAATAATAAAGTTGCGCCCGACTTGCTGGCAGTTTATTGTAGATTCAGGTAACTAAGGTATACCCAAGCAGGTGCAAATATTATGCATTGTAGATTGTATATTCTACCCTTTTGGCTAAACTCTAGCTTACTCCACGTTTATTGCAAAATGATATAATTGCATGGGGATCTGTAGTATACACCACTTTAAGACTGCCTGCATAAACCACGAAGATTTCCATACATTGAATTATTTTCAATAATAAACGTTATTAGTGTAGATAAAATATTTGATATTACTGCCACTATCCACATATTTAAGGAATATAAGACCGGGTTGGTAGAAGTAATTAAGAATAATACAAGAGGTGGCTCAGAAGGAGCGAGCGATCAATGTAAACCATGAACATTATACTTATATATAAGGGAATCAAATTATTTAACTGAAGTTAAAAAAGTCGAAATTTCATGAAATTGAAAATAGATTTCAAGAAATTATACTACAGTTAGGAAACCTAAATCTTTCGAGATATTTACAATAACAAAAAATGTTATTGCATTTATGAAAATTATGATATTCTGTATAAAACGCATTGTAAAATATATATCGCAATTAGTTATTATTGCCTTCGATTAAGAAGTATTGAAAATTACTATTACACTCTAGTGATGTTTTATATTTAAACCGATAGCTATTGTTGTTATTTGCATTGATATTAGTGCTTATTATTTTTACAATACACAATTTTGTTAATAACAATAATTGTTTAGTCTTTAATACCCACTTTCTTTATTTATTATTATTATTATTCTTATTACCTCTACCTAAGTGTTTTCTATGAATTGAACCCTTGCCACTGACTCAAGGTTACAACCTTACAAGGGGGAGTAGTGCTAATTGAATTAAAATGAAATTTGATAATAAGGTAAATGTCCCAGTTATGAATAATATAACTTTTTTTGGAGATTATTTTGAGTTATATAGTGAACTCTCTGAAATTGATTTTACTGCAATTATGTGGTAGAATATATTGTTGTAAATATAAATTCAAATTGAATTTCACTTTTTGAAAAAAACGGATTTTATTTTACCATTTGTATAAAGTCTTTGAAATGTCCCAGTACTGAATAGCTAAAATATCCATTGTTCTAGTTATGAATATATTGCTGTACCAGTTATGCATATAAAAATAAGCTCGATTGATTAAAGGATGCATTTTTATTGTGTTAAAATAAAAACAAATAAATTCTTATAAAGCATATCACATTTTATATATATAAATAAGAAATAAACTGCCAACAAGTCGGGCGAAACTTTATTATTCTTGGGAGAAGTTGCGGATGAGTGTAAAGTCAATATGCAGGTTAGAGTGGTTAGGGAAGGCTAAGTGAAAGGGAGTTCTTGGGCAGGGTGTTGTTAATTTAACAATATTTCATTCGTTTCTGCAAGTTTCGGTTTTTATGAGGGGAGGAAAAGGGGTAATAGTAAGAATGGGTGGATGTTAATAGCTTTTCAATTAATTGCTTGAATCACGTCCAATATTCTCTGTATAGAATGTGTTTCATAGACGAAGTTGCATAGAATTTGCATAAAATTCGATGTATTCTACATTCACGAAACCGAACATTTGTATGGGAGGGGGTAGAGAAGGTAGGGGAATCGTAACATTTGATATATAGTTTTATTTCGATTCTCTTGTAAGGTGATTGAATAAAATTTCAAGTTCGTAGCTTTTATTTTGTTGGTTATTAGTTGATTTAATGAAATTGGTCGAAATCATAGTTTTGTATGGGAGGGGGTAGAAGAGCAAGCGCGATTTCAAAACTTTTAACGTAATTTCATTTTAATTATTTTTGTAAGTTCTTATGCAAAATTTCAAATTGATAGCTTTTAATAGTTAGGTGATAATTGATTTCTTGAAAATGGTCGAAAAAATAATTTTGTATGGTAGGGGGTAGAAGTTTTAAAGGTTTTCGGCCAGTTAATATTTTGTATATTTAGGGATATTTTTTAAATGCATTTCGCAAATTTTCAAGTTTTTACCTTAAAATTTCACTCAAAAATTTTCAGTTTACGTGTTTTTTTCAATGCACATGAAACACCTTGTGCACGTTAGACCGGGGGGGTCGGCTTATAACAATTATGGATCAAGTTATTATTATTTTTGTTTGTACATCAAATAGAGGTATTCACATGCAAAATTTCAACTTTGTATCTTTCACCAGAGCCCTAAACAAATCACTCAAAGTTTTCGACATTTTTGCTTATCACCTCCCTCCCCTTGCACCTCATAACTTAAAATTTTTATTAAAATTAACCATTATGTTAATTTTCGATTTGATATGTGTACTATTTTTTGAGATATAACTATTTGTAATTTTGAAAAGTGCGCCATTTTTGAAATGCTCCCCATTTCCCCCCACTACTATTATTTCGACATGTTATATATTTTTTTTGTATTTTCCTATTACAGCTTAATATACGTTTTAAGTTTCAATTACATAGCTTAAGAGATAGTTGAGATATTAATTTTTAAGTGGTTTTCCTTGCACCCCCCCTGACCCTCCCTCTTACAATAATTAGCCTCTTTCTAAGCTGATTCCGATGGAACTATATGCCACCTTGACGGTCTCAAAATATGATTTTTTTACGATAAGTAATTTCGAAGATATAATCATTTGAAAAAACAATTCGGCCGACAATTTGTTTTTAGCCCCCCCTTTTCAGACGCCAATGGATAAAAAAATTAAATTATTTTTTAAGTTTGTCTCACAACCTTTTCTATATCTGTACCGATTTTCAACTTTCTATCTACATTCGTGGTGGAGACATTAGCAAGTGTATTTTTCGACTTTTCTTCATTGGCTCGGTGAAGAAGTACTCTCCGAGAATATGTCTTCGAATTGCTCGGAGGCATCGGCAATGGCAGAGGAAATGCTCCATAGTCTCGTCCTCCTCAGCGCAGTCTCTGCAAATATCCTCGGTTGTAAGGCGAAGTCTTTGAGCGTGTTTTCTAAGAAAACGGTGGCCCATGCCTATGTCTACTACTGTCTGTAGGGAGCTTCTGTCGAGTCTCAATATTTTTATTGATTCCCTATATCAAACCCACCTCATAGCATATTCGTGGTGCTAGACGACTCGCCTTGTAACCATTTGAGATTTTCTCTTGCCCACATGACTCTTAAGGCAATGCCAGCATTGTCCGTTTCCTCAACGGTGGCAGCAGTAGATCGGTTTTCGGTCAGCCTGTCTGCCACTTGGATTTCAGGTTTATATCGATGCCCCGGAACCCAACAAAGTCGCAAAGTTCAGGTTTTCCTCAATTCTTCCAGCATGTCCATGTGATGGTTCTATCATCTTAAATTGCAGCTGTAAGCGGTGGGGGCCTTCAGTGCAGCTTGGCAGTCTGAGTAAAAACTAACTCGCTTAGGATTTACTCCTGCTCACAAGGCCAGTTCCACCCCAATCGCAATCGTCATTACCTCCGATTGGATTTGTAGATCAAGATGCCATAACCTACTCCCTCTTCCATTTTTGAGCCGCCAGTAAATATTGCAATCTCGTCATTCTCCACGACATGATTCTCAATCCAGCAATTTCTGTCAGTTAGAGTGACACAAAGTACATCTTTGATAGCCTAGATGCCTTTTTCATTCGCTCAGGGATGGTGGCATGAGATTTGTTTGAGTTGGTTGCAAGCCATGTATCGAAAATTTTAAGTTTTACGGCCGTAATGCCTGCCTTCTCCGGAATTCAACATTCAGCGGAAGAAAAAATTGGTTCCAGTCCTACTGGGGGCGTTGTATGCAATGCCTCTATTACGCAGGCGTTTTTTTGAATGATTCAATAGTGGTTGGATATATTTCAGTCCGATGGTTTCCCAACGAGGGTTGACAAAGTCGATCCGCATAGGCAACAATGCAATAACTAAAAGCGTTTAACTGCTTGAGGATACCATTCACGGCTAGCAGCCTACAGTAAGTAAAGGTGATAAAACCCCCTCCTTGTGGTATACCTCTATTCACTTACTTTGTCATGGTGTCGTTTCCCATTGTGGCAGTAATATTCCTGCCCACAAACATGTTATGAATCCATTTAGTGAGCACCATGTGCGCTTAACGCGTTTATTAGCGCATTGGTGCGCCCTCTACATCCACAAAACACTCAAAGTGTACTCCTTGATTTCCATAGACTTTTCATTTTTTGATACTGTAATACGCACGCAAGTATAGTACACACTAATCACTAACAGTCGATTGTTTGCGAAATTCACACAGTAGAGAACCCTCCAGAACGAATGTGTTGTTATATAAAAAGGTGAAGTGTTTTACGGAAGGGACAGATTCGACGTAGTACAAACAAAAATTGTTAAAGTGATTTTTAAAAGCGACATAATAAAGGTTTTGTTTGGCAACTTAAAAAGTGACATAAAGTGCTAGTACGCCACCATTCTACGCAAAAATTCATCTACGTTGGACGAATATGAAAAACGCACACTGAACGCCAATTGGGAGGCAACCAGAAACACGTTTCTAACAACTGCTGAAGAATCTATGGGAAATGAGCAAAGCGAAGAAAAACCCTGGATGTCGCAAACACATGGGACGAGGTTGGCGATCGCAAAAAAACCAAATCGGCAATCATCTTTCAATCCGATGTCAACCAACGAATACCCGACTTGGGACGGAACTACCGCGATGCACATATAGATCTTAAGAAGGCTGTTAGACGCAACTAGAGAAAGGCCATTGAAGATCTGGCTGACAAGGCAGAATCTGCGGCTTACCTTGGGGATATGGGTTCACTCTTTACAATCACGAAACAGTTGACAAACATGAATTTCACTGCTGACCACCTGGTGAGAGATATCAACGGAACCCTCCTTATATGAGTGAGCATCAGTTGCGAATGAATACTTCTCTGATATTTTAAACATCTTTTCAGAGGGAGATATTCCAGAAACAGAACAACTATCAAACATCCAACCACAACAATCCTCTATTAGGGGCTATCTCCCAGTTAAGGAAAAGATAGTTTCCGCCATTCGGTCAATTACGGGAAGAAAAGCTCCAGGTATAGGCGGATCACCAACCGAACTCTTCAAAGCGGACCCGGAAATAACAGCCGATATACTCTTACCACTCTGTACTGAGGTATGGAATGAAGGAAGATATCAGACTGAATGGAAGAAGGGCGTCGTTTAATCACGAAGAAGGGCAACCTTCGGGATTGTGGCAATTGGCGTGGTATATGTCTACTTACTGCCGTATCGAAAATCATGGCTAAGGTAATTTTAAATAGAATTAGTTCTGTTGTGGAGAGTTATCAGCCTGGATTCCGTAAAGGTTCGTCTTGTACTGACCTCACAAATACCGTACGGATAATATTGGAGTAGTCAGCCGAAAATGGGTTCGCCACTACATCTCATTTTAGTGGACTTCGAGAAGGCTTTCGACAGCGTTAAGCGGGATTACATATGGAATGCTTTGCGTAGGAGAGGTATTCCAGATAAGGTTATAGCTATGATTAAAGAATAAAGAATGCAAGCTGTCGCGTCTTACATAGAGGAGAGCTGTCCGAGAGTTTTCCTGTGCGCACGGGTGTCAGACAAGGCTGCATATTATCACCAGCCTTATTTCTGGTTATAATTAATGACATCTTGAAAGCTGCTCTGGAAGGTAGGGGAAGATAAAGCTCTTCAGTGGAGACTATTTAACATCTTAAGACACCTCGATTATGCTGATGACGTGTGTTTGCTTGCACATAGCCGTTCGGACTTAGAGTCAAATGTTCGCTCGTTGCATTTTAAATGCAAAGATGTGGGACTCAAAATAAATGTGCGTAAAACCAAGTACATGCACCTGGGTTCGAACGCAAGCAAACCGATTGTTCTTATCGGACAAGATGTGGAAGAGGTGCAAGATTTTTGTTATCTCGGAAGCATTGTCAGCATGGATGGCGGAGCCAAGAAGGATATTGAGGCTCGTCTAAATAAAGCTCATCAGGCCTTCGGTATCCTTTCCCCGTTCTGGAGATTAAAAGAGATCTCCCTTCGCACGAAGCTGCGAGTTTTTGACACGGTTGTGTTGTTATATGGTTTTATTACGTGGACCGTTCGACTTACCAAGAAACTGCAAACTTTCGGGAACCAATCTCTTCGACTCATTTAAGAATATTCTGGCGAGAAGTGATCTCCAACGACGAACTTTAGAGTACAACTGGACAGACTAAAATAGGTAATGAGATTCAAAGGCGGAAGTGGCAGTGTATCGGTCAAACTTTGAGGAAATCAGAGCGAAACATCGCCAAGCAGACGCTGGATTATAATCCTCAAGGAAGACTTCGGGTTGGTCGACCATGTAGTGACCATGGAATCGAGCAGTTGAGCAAGAGCCCAGAGGAATAAACAAATCCTGGCAACAGCTTAAGGCCGATGCTCAGGATCGCGCCTCGAGGAAGAAAGTTGTTTCTGTTTTATGCCCCAAAAGGTGGTTTTAACCGGAATTTGATTGACCTTAAAAAGTGAACTAATTTCATTTTACTCAAAATCCAGCGATCCCGTGCGTACTTCAATATACAAACGAAAACTACTTTTCATAACAATAACTACGAAACTGAAATGATTTCACAGACAATATTCTAAATACGACAGGACATTCAACAAAAAATAATCACAATATCATTGCAACAATGAACCTGACAGTATAATCAGAATAATAAGTGGTTGTGTAGTACTGATTGTAAATGACACCAAACAAGGCTTTTGTACTTTTCTGACGAATTAAACGACTTATTCGTCATCATATGTTATGAAAGATAATAACACATAATGCAATTGATTTGACAAATTGTGTACGGTTCCTAGTATTATTTCGTCACATACGCGTGATATAATAACATGTTTGTAAAGATAACAGATTTCAATTGAATATTAAATAAGCTGTATGATGTAAATGATTACATAAGATAAGATTGATTACGATAATTAACTGCTATCTTATTAAATCTAAGACAATTGTCCATATTTGTCGCAGAGTGCTGGAAGAATAATTAGACGGGTGGATAGTAAATTAACATAGACGTTTACTGCCATCCAATTAATTAACAATGATTTCACTCATGTCATCCTTTATACGGTGTACGGGTGATTCGGAAACATCCGTGCTTGTATTGTGTATAAAGGATGTCAACATTATTCTTATCTCTTATTGACATTACTTACCTATACATCTGTCTGTCTAGATTGCCTAGGCTTAGCACTGTGATCCGATACTAATTCATGTTATTGCTTCATGTACCTCTGCTTTCCACCTAAATTGGATTTGATGAAGAATTCATGTCTTTGATGCTGCCACATTTCACTCGAATACACAAAGGAACTTCACTCATTACCATACGTGAAACATGTTTGCCAGTTACCACTTTGTGTTTTGCCATTTCAACATGTCTCCAGAGATTTTCAGATCCCTAGCTGCGTTCATAGAAATGAAATCCAGTCAAGCAAACAGAAACAGCGTCAACAGCAGTTCTAGAGGCCATATTTAGAGTACGAAATAACTAAATTGTAGCGTACATATTTATGTCAAACGTATATCCTATTTTCCAGTTAAGTAACAATCAGTATAGAATCAGTATTTATGTTGTTTGTACACCAGGTGGCAGCTGGATATCAAATAGCATGTCTGTTTTCTGTATCCAATCATGATATGTTTTCAATTAGTCTTCAAACGATTAAATCCTTCTGAGATAACTCATCTATAATGTTAACGGAAAAAAAACCTGGATCTATTCAGTGGAAAATTTAAAAATTTACGATATATGTTAAAAATTGAATAAATTCGATGAATTTCAACCAGATTATGTTTCCGGTGAAATTATTTCAAAAGATAGTTTTGAAATTATGCTAACTGATTGCTTTTTGCGATTCTATCTGTTCGTCTCGTCGGAATTTTCAATAAACTAATGAAATTGCAATAACATGAAATTTCGTTAGTTCGAACTTTTTATATAAATTAGATATTCATTTTAAATATGAATGTGTTTAAATTACTATATTGCTTAATATCTGTAGCAGGAGTTTTAGAATGTTTGAATTAATATTTATATGTGATTCTTAGTTATAGTTTACACTATTGCTTTGATGTCGTTTCACACTACAGCTCTGTTTTTCGCTAACTAAGGTATACCCAATCACATAGTGCGCTGGAATTATGCGTCAACCGAGCTTAGAACTTACGACCTTCGCATTGTAGACCAACACGCTACCCACTAGGCTACGCCCTACCTAACTACATACATGCTTAATCCATAAGTAGCAGGCTTTCTTTTATCTTTAACTCCAATTGTACTAGATGATCTCTAACGCTTTTTATTTGTCGGGTTGTTAGCAATTCTATCGTTTTTTTTTATGCAAATCAAGGTGGCTCAGATAGGCAATATGCTGAAATTATGTGATATGGTAATGAAATGTTATTCTCGAGCAAATAAATAAAAAAACACATCTGTATGGTTAACCTAAATCGATAACCTCAGAAAAAGGCTGTTAAAAAAATGGGAGTACGACAAAGCGATCGGTCCATATGAAATTTCGCAAGCTCGATTTGAATCGATCAAGAAATTTTCGAGCTTCAACCACAATTTCCTAAAGAAAACTCGGCTGAAGCGCAGTGCAACATTGGCGTGTAACGCATAAGAAAGAGAAAAAACGCGTATGTTTCGAAGTCGTGAGTGGAAACGATAATCCCCAGAATTTCGTAATGTGAAATTGGTAGAAATGCAATAAAAGTATAAAAAAAAAACATAACAGAACTACGATTGGGCGTAAAGCCGATACTCTAGATGAAAGATAAATTTTTCGATTGTAAGAAATTTTGAAGGGGAAGTGGTAGAGGGGGTGACGACATTGAACTAATTTCTCACATTAGGCTAGAGTTACCATCAAAATGTTTTATTCAAAATTTAGGATTCAAAAATTTAATAGGTCCTCAGAAAATTAGTGTATTGAATTTAGTGAAATTGTGCAGTTTGTATGGGAGGTGGTAGAAGGAGGAGGAGTTCTTAATGGATTTTTCATATATAACTATAAGCATCATGTTGTAGACATGTTTTAAATTGTTAATCAGTAGCAATCATACTTTTTAGGAAAATCAACTTTTTGTAAAGTTGTTAAATTGTGACCGATTGTATGGGAGAGGTTAGAAGGAGGGAAACTAATCGTCTAATTTTTTTTTTTGTCTTACTAATAATTCCAAATAAATATTTACTGCACAATTTCAGCTCAATAAATTTTATACGCACTGAGTGAATTTGTTTAGAGCATTTCATGAGAAAGTGTAGTTTGTATGGGAGGTGGCGAAAGGAGAGGGAGCGCAAAAGTAATTATTATGCAGTAAATTGAATCATCATAAAAGTATTACATTACAAATTTCAGACCAATAGCATTTAAATCCGTTTATTTTCAAATCGTGCAATTGTGTAATTTTGTATGAGAGGGGGTAGAAGGGTTGGAACGATTTGGCCCGTTCACAACCTTGACCTTAATTTTTTGTCAAGCACGACGTGTACAAAATTTAACCTCTCGAGCTCAACGCGTTCTCAAGCTAGAGTAGATACGGACTGGCAGGTAGACGAACGGGCGTATGGACATCCGGTTTTGAGATTTTTGAGCTCCTATATGAAATTCTGTTTCATTCATTTATTTCTCCGACCCTTATTTATTGGCGTTACAAACTTATAATACTCTCAGATTTCATCTAGAGTGTAATAATCATAAAAGAAAGTTATTTTCGGATTCATTTGATGAGTCGGCAGTACCGACCCTACCGTATTTGACGAGCCGTCACTAGCTCCCACTTACTTTAGGTTGCAGAACGCTTAGCATTGGAACCGACACCACAAAAATCAAATGTTCATGTTCATTGTTTATCAATTGCTATACAAATGAAATCAAACTGTCAGCAATTCAAGTGCAGCCTAATTATTTTTATGTCGAATTGAAGATGCTGATAAAAAGGTCAGGAAGCTAGATTTTGATAAATTTGGTGCAATTTAAATTCATGAAACAATACATTTGTATAGTAGAGGTTAGAAAAGATGAGCGTTTTGAAAATTATTTTAAAGATTTTTGAAAGTTAAGAAATAAAGTTTCAAGTTCAGAGCTTTGATTTATTGATAATAAATGCTTTTGAAAATGATTCTAATAACACTTAAGCCAGGGAACGGGCAACCATTTACGCGCGTCCTTAAGTGGTTGAAGGAACACGTCGTGATGTGTCGCAAGACCTTCGTCAGGTTAGCATAGCAATAGCAAGAAATTAAGTTTGACAGTTGTCCTTTCCTCAAAGTGTGCATCGGACACATGTCGGCAACCGCCTCGATGTTAGCCTAATTGATGAACTTGCTGAGGTAAAAATGGCGGCAAAAATTCATTCCGTAAAAACTCTGCCTCGAACTATCCGAAAAAACTATGAGATGGAGTTCACCGGATTGACCCTCAGTCCCCTGCAAAAGTGGGTGCTAAAATGCCGCGTCAGAACGCAGCTCGAGAACTGGTTCTAGTAGTCCTGTTCTCCTAGTAAAAACCCAGCGGACTTAGTCTTACATGCCAAAGCTCAGTGATCTCACTTTTATTATTACACACGGGGATGAAACTTCAGAACCGTAAAAGCCGATGGATGCGGTAGAGGTTAAAGTGGCTGTAGCTCTGAGTAGAATGACCTCTGGGACGGAAGGCTTCCGGGCTGCAGAAGCTTTACGCTCAGCCAGCGTGCCGGCCGAAATAATCGGCATTGAGGTCTCAGTATCTCAACTACTTCTCTGATTAATACAGCTAGCACGTCCGAAGCGAATATGGTCAGGGTAGTAAGGCCTCATGTGAAAGAGTCTTGCACGCCCCGAGCATTCCGCTGAAAGAAGTGTCAAGCATTCCTGCAGGTAGAGCTGTGATTCCGAAACAGTTGGCAGTGAAAAGGAGAAACATATTCATATTTTGAGCCCGACGGAGTAAGAGCTTGACGCCGGGTCTCCGTGTCAGCTGCTACTCCTACTTTGCAGCCGTCAGTGGAAAATGTCGAAGTATTTCAAACACTTTAATCTCCGCTTGCTTCGGGAAGATCAGTTTGTGGCACCGCCTCCGGCAATTCCAAGGAACTCTCGTCGTTCACGTGCATAGTCAGCTCGAACCACTGAAGCAGGAACAAAAGCGCCGATACCTGCAGTAAAAAGAAACAGCCGAGATTGTCTGCCTATAGCGACGCCTCTATGAGTATTCTACACGAACGACTTGCTAGGCATCATACGAGACACGGTAAAGCCTCAGATTTACTCTTCATTGAGGAACATTCTGAGGGAGTACATCTTAGGTAATCCACCAGCTAAACCATTCAGTCTTCCCTCAGGAGGCGGCTCACAAGCGAGCTCTTGAAGGATATCAACTTACATATAGTGGAAGGTGTTATGGCTCCTAGACTAACGGAAGTGTCTGTATGGATACCAAGTATCACTGAAGACCCTGAACATCTATTGCAGGACATTAAGCTGCAAGGCAATCTTTTCACGAAGGTATCGAAGCTTTTGCATGGAGAACAAAAATACAAAGCCAACTTCCTGTTCTTAGAATTGGCCAAAGCTCAATGGAAAGTTTGCCTAAAGCGAAAGGTTTCGCGGATTGTGGACTCAACAAGGTCCACTTCGAACTATCAAAACCAAAGGCGGCCAACCTCAGAAGCCGGCAAACTCAGAGTTGTTCAAGCTAATCTTCTTCACAGTAGAGCCGCTACGGCCGCTCTTCAGCAACACCTCTTAAGAGGATATACGGATGTTGCAGTTGTCCAGAAACCGAGGTTGAGTGGCTCTAACTACATTCTAAGTTGGTGCAACTAAACTTTTACAGTCTTTCATGGACCCAAAACAGATAAGCTACAGGCATGTGTCGTTGTAAAAAAAGCACTAAAATTGACATTAACTCAACAATTAAGCAGTCCAGACCAAACAACGACGCTCTGGGAGAGATCACTTAAGGGAACAGCACAGCTTCTTAAGCTGGTTTCATCATACCAGCCATACGAAGTAAGGGTTATTCCAACGACTGACCTGTGCCAGCTTGTCCAGTGTAGCACAAGGGACTTGGTAATAGGTTGTGACGCCAATGCCCATCACACCTACTGATCTAGCATATACTGTCCAGACCAAACAACGACGCTGTGGAGAGGTCATTTAACGAACAGCACAGCTTCTTGAGCTGGTTTCATCATACCAGCCATACGAAGCAAGGGTTGTTTCAGCGACTGGCCTGTGCCAGCTTGTCCACTCCAACACAAGGGACTTGGTAATAAGTTGTGATGCCAATGCCCATCACACCTACTGATCTAGCACTGACTGTAAAGATCGTGGTAAGGTAATTCTAAAATTTCTTTGCATGAACAATCTAAATGTTTGTAATGTTGGTAATAGTTCCACTTTCATAAATAGAGTAAGATGCAAGTTTATCGACCTGACTTTTGGAACTATCTTTAAATCACTAGAGGATCGCTACTGGGATTAGCAAAAAATAGCCGTTCTTACAGAAATCCAGCAAAATCGGATTGGGTTAAATATGAAACCGTAAACTACCGGCACTACCCAGTGAAAACACCAGATTCATTATTTCTCTCTAATAGTATGCTAACAAATATACTAACAACCACATAAAAGAGTTCCTACTCTCAGATGACCGCCAAAGATAGTAAGAACGCTGCCTGGAATAATAACAATATTCTGAAAAGTGGGATAGGAAACTCTTTAACAAAGCTAATTTCAGCAAATATTACACAGACTGGGACAAATACAAAGCAGCACTTACACTGTATAAAAAACAACTAAGAGCTGTCAAACGAAATTGATGGAAGAGATTCTGTGGAGAAATCGATAACGTCAGCGATACTGCTAGGATAATAAGGACACTATTCAAAGACCCACGCATGCCTGAATTACTACATAAAGGCAGTGGTTCATGGACGGGGTCTAGCGGCGAGTCACTTGAAATTTTAATCCAAACGCATTTCCCCATATACTTTGAACTCCCTCCACAAAGTTCATGTGTCAATCGTATTCTAGCCAACTCAGAACTAGTGGATACAGTCGTAATACCAGAAACATAGGAATTGAGTTCAGTTCCTTCAAACCTTACAATTCACGACGACTGGACGAAGTCTATCCCGCAATGATCCAGAATGCGAATGAAACAATAATTCAGTACCTAGTTCACATATACAAAGAATGCATTAGTCTTTACCACATACTGAAGCTGTGGCAAGAGGTTAAGGTGGTTTTCATACCTAAGCTCCCATAATATCCCAAAGGCTTTCCGACCCATCAGCCTAACTTCGTTCCTTCTTAAAGGCCTGGAAAGGCTGGTGGACAGCTACCAACGTGCAAATCTGAACCTCTCGGTTAACTGCCCACACTAACACGCCGATCTGAAAGGTAGGTCCACTGACACTGCCTTGCATGTGACGACAGCCGCCGTAGAGAAAGCTTACTATCATAAAGAGGTTTGATTCGATGCCTTTTTAGACGTGAAAGGCGCGTCAACATTGATGCCACACATAAGGCCTTGCGCAGCAGTAGTGCGGAACCGCTCTTAAATGCATGGATAGCTAAGCTTCTTCGCTCACAAAAAATCGTAACACGGATTGGACAACTGCAGAATGTCCAAATCCTTTCGGGAAGAACTAAATAAAAATATTACAGCTCAGCTATTACAACATAGTCGCCATAGCGTCCGATCTATTGCCGACCTGACCACAGGTAATTGCTTGCGAAAGCTGCACGCATTCAGGCTGCGGTTCGCGAGCGATAGCCTTGACAGAGGTTGCGAAGGAGACGGAGAATCTTTCAAACATTATCTTTATAACTGTCTGCAAATCTCCAACAGTAATCTCCTTTGGTTTGGTCAATGCTTTCGCAGTGCATTTCGAATTGAAAGAAAAGATTTGCAAATTCTGCACTGTTACGCTTTATTATTCGTGATGTTTCGGTCTCTGCTGAGCATGTTGATGAAAATCTCAGCAGAGAACGAAACGTCACGAATAACAAAGCGTAACAGTGAAGAATCCGGAAATCTTTCATTTCAGTCGTCTCTTTTGTTCTCTTTAGAGCCTAGATTCTTCTCAGAACTAGACGACCTCAGAGGCGTCAAACAATCGAGCCTGTTTCAGTTCGCAAATCGAACCAAATGCACAGGAGGAGTAAGATACATTTCATTATAAATGGGGGAAGTACAATGGGCCCAACTAGATGACCCCAGTGAATTGCGGTTCTACGAAACCACCCTCCTACAACCTAAACCTAAACCTTAGCTAGAGAGATGGTAGAAAGAGTGAAGGTAAAATTTTAAACTTTTACATTCCATCTAAACGACATTAGCAAATTTTGAAGCCACAGATAGTCAAACATTTTTTAATGTATATTTCATTTGATTTTTTTTTTCACTGCATCTGAAACATTCTTTTGGTTATCCGTGCTTAACTATTTTGATCAAAATTATTCGTTTTTACTCATTATTATTCAGTATGAATCATCATAATTTAAGTGGCACATCATTTCCTAATTATGTTTACCAATTCGATGAAAAATATGTTAATAAGACATTTCACATTTAACTCACTATAACGTATAGGTAACTCAAATATTCGCTTATCTCTCGTTCACCCAAACATCTACAAATTTATCGAAAAATATTTAAATTTTCATCTAATCAAAGTTTTTAATATCCTTCCAACATCAACGCGGAAAATACGACAATATTATATAACATAAAATTCAGCCAACAACAAAATATACGTAAAACATTACAAAAAAAAAATGGTTATCAAAAATCTAAAATGGGGTTCGTGGTACGATTCAGTGGCTGTAAAAGGATCAAAAGCAAACTCACGTCGATAAACTTCTATCCAATTATCTCGATGTGGGTGTACGCAATTAACTTTGGCTGTTAAAATATGCTTCGTTGCGGATATGCCTTTATAATCCTCCTGTCATCCCGTTCGTCAAGAGATTCCTTCAGGTTTTATCTATCACTGAAATCTCGTCTGTTCTGTCAGTAGTAAATCAGCTATACTGCTGCTACACGAAAGCATGCATACTTTAGCAGGGAATAATGTCAAGTTCCGTTAACAACATCCTTCGCTACGCGAGATTCACGATTTAATAAAATGGTTTTAAAAAGTCCTATCGATTTCAATTCTGAATGTAGACCTGTACAGTCTGCCGCCAGTTATCGCCGTTTTATACTTACTGCAAACTTACATCTATGTATCTACCGAAATGGATATAAAGATGAGTACCTCATTTGGTGATAGAATTCGATGAAAATTTTCCAACTGAAAATATCTTATTCATTGGCTTGGATTTCATAAAAAAAAAAATATAATCGATTTCACTTCCGTAATTGTCACAGAAAATCGAAAACGAAATTGAGTTTCCATAATTTCGACAGATGCTTATCTTAATCCGCTCGAAATAGCAAAAATCCTTTGTTATAGAATAATCCGTATCATTAACAATGCAGTTTAAAAATAAAAGTCCTCGTTTCGAAAAGGAAGTAATCGAATGTTTTATAAATTTGATAAATGATAACAAGGGATGCTTGTTGGTGTGAAAAGGAACATTTCCGACAGATACATCATTGTGGAATTATGGAGATGAATAATGTGTAATAAATCTTTTATTGGTACGTGATTTCGAACTTTATTTCTTTTTCGTTGTGCGATATTTTGTTCATCGAAATCGTTTTAAAATATTTTGAGTTATGTTTTGTATGATCGAAAAATTAGTAATATTGTCTTAACTTATTGATTCAAAACGGTGTTTTTCAAAAAGGAAAGAGGTTTAGGTTGTAGGATAGTTTTCTCGGAAAGAGAACCACATTGCACTGGGACTATCTAGTTGACTTTATAGTGCTCCTCCTATTTAATATTTTGAAACGGCATGGTCCTACCAAGGAGTTAATGTAGCCATTGTACCAGGAACAAGATTGAAAAAAAACCGAATCAATGTAACGAAATGGAGGACTCGATGCGGCCAAGAAATGATGGGTTCTCCCGAAGCCCACAGCATGGTTGCCGGGAAGCCAGGGCATGGGGAGATGATTCGGACCGAGGAAGACACCAGTGAAAATAGGAAGACAATAGGCATTCAGGGTTCACGCTGCCTACTAGAACAAACTCAAGCCCCACATTGGGCGCCACTATCACGAAAAGAAAAACTCCGTTTCACCAATAGATAATAGGCTTCCTAAAGACATCATAGTATGATAAGGTCGTTGGAGTTATAGGGCCTACTTCATAGGACTTGCTGACAATGAGTTTTCCAAAGTAAACATAAAAATGTACCAGTAGGCAACGTGATTGTCTACTCTCCTTTCTTTTATTTCTTCCTTTCATCAGATCTCTTCAAGGATGGTGGCTTCTTAAATCCTCCCTCTGCCATACTCACACACGCCAATAGCCCTGATTTGCTGTATAATGTTGTACCAGATTTTCACAATTCAAAGAAGAATCACGACAGCTAACAAATCATTTTATGCAGCCCTATCCATAATGAAATCAAGGAAGGTGCTGGTATATGGATGCGAAACATGGACCTTGACGCGGGTGTTGGAGAAGGCAATCGACACGTTTGAGCGAAAAATTCTTCGGAAGGTGTACGGGGCAGCTAAGGAAGGAGATGATTAGCGAATTCGATACAACCATGAGCTGTATCAACTATTTGGACGACCCACCAACATCTATCGTGATCAAACTGCTCAAGCTACAATGGGCTGGCCACGTGGAACGAATGCACGAGGAACGAGTCCCAAAACGAGTGCTTGACGGCAAAGCTCAAGGCAACCGACCGCAAGGGAAGCCACGAAAGCGATGGGAGGACTCAGTCGACGCAGATTGTAGATCGCTTCTCAATTTTTCAAACTAGAGGACGCGGTCATTGGACCGAGACAGCTGAAGGAGGTGCATTCGGGAGGCCAAGGCTCGATATGGGCTGTAGCGCCATTGCATCATCATCAGATTTTCACATCGACATTGCGCTCACTATTTCATAACAATCTTGTGGCTGTCATAATTAAAAAAAGAAAAATCATATTTTCTATCGAGATTGTTTGCCATAAGGAACTACCACAGCGTGTTAGGCTTTTCACTTCCACTAAAATATCGCCCGCCCTGCTATGCTACGCTTTTTCACACAATGGTGTTTCAAAATGTTTTGTTCAGAAATTTATCACAAAATTTTATCACAAAATTATATTTAAAAGATTTCGGTTTCTTGTAGTCGCAGCACTTTGTATTTAACATTTGCGCGCTCCGACATTGTAGTATTTTTTTCGCCAATTGTAACTCCATAAAACATTAGTCAAAGAATGTCACAAATTTAATCTGAAATGTCACAAATTATACGCTTTTGTCACACAATTTTGTCGAAAAAATTTGTTGTGGCATTTCTGTTGTAATTTGGTGGATATTCAATACAAACTGTGACGAGACTTGTGTCGGATAGAAATGTACCAAATGCCATGTAGTAATAAGTGCAAAATTTTTTTTTTTTGTTATTCTGGCAATTAAAAGAGATCAACCTTTGACTGCAAAAAATCATGCATTAAATCCTTATTGTTGTGCGTAAAAATTAATGAATCACAACATTTGTAAGTGCACGCTGTCAATAAAATGATCCGGGCGGCAAATCAACTTAAGCCCGCGCTTTGAAATGGATGTTACTCCTCTTGTCCTAACCAATTCATAAGGTTTGCGAACCGAAGTAGGCTCGAATGTTTGCCGTCTCTAAGGTCGTCCAATTCTAGAAAGAATCTAGAGTCTAAAGAAACTGTTGGAGATTTGCCGTGACAAAGATAATGTTCGATAGATTCTTAATCGCGACCTCTGCCAAGGCTGTCGCTCGCCATTCACCATCTAAATGCATGGAGCTTAAGCGAGCAATCTCCTGTGGTCAGTTCGACAATAGTACGGACGCGACAATGTTGTAACAGCTGAGCTCTGATGTTATGTTATTTACATCACCATCAATGGCGCTACAGCCCAGTCGGGTATAGGCCTCCTGTATGCTTCGTCTCTAATTTTCTTACTCCAATGACCGCGTCCTCCTAGTTTAAATTTTCAGAAGCGATTTGCTGCCTTCGTCGATGGAATCCTCCCAGTATTTTCGTTGTTTTCCAACTGACCTTTTACCTTCCGCTTTTCTTTTTTGTACACGTTCGGGTATTCTTCACTCCTCAATTCACTGTTTGTGACCAGTCCACTGTAGCTTTCGAAGTTTGATGAGATTTGAGAATACTGGCTTCTTAAAAATGGTATACAATTCCTGATTGAATCGAATTCTCCATTCGCCTTGTTCTCTCACTGGTACAAGGATAAGTCGCAATACATTCCTGTAAAGTTTTAAGGGAGGTTAACATCGTGCGTATTTTAATTTAAGTACGCTGAATATTTTATAATGACTTTAGCGATTAAAATAAATATTTAATATTTGACCTATCGTGCTAAAAATTGTCATATGTCATTTTTAGCAAAAAAGTAAATTTAAGTCCGTAAACGGGCCAAATCTTCCACCCTTCTACAACCTTCCATATAAATTTCATGAAATTTCGAAATTTAAAGTAATTGATTTTTGTCCGACACCATTTTAGCTATTGAATTGAAAATTTGGTCATGGTAAATACAATGATGTGAATATCATTAACGTCAAAAAATATTGATCTGATCTCCTTACTCCTTCTACCAACTGCCATACAAATGTGGAATTTTCAAAAATGCATTTATTCAGTTTGTATTGCAACTAGTAAAGCCAAAAGAACCAATTTATGTCCTAGTTAATTTTGTTAAATTGCAACCAAATTTGGAAAAACTACCAAATTCACCTTAACCTTTCTTACCCCCTCGTATACGAATTTCACAAAATTTGGAAATTTAAATTAAATTATTTTTCTCCAAAACCGTCAACCGTATTAACTTCAAATTTTGAAAAAAGTATAATATTACAAATATCATTGAAGTCGAAAAATTTATTTTTGATTCGAATACTCCTGTTACCCCCTCCCATTCCAATGTACAATTTTGGTAAATGCATTTAATCGATTAAAATTAGAAAAACTACAAACTTCAATTTTTGCCCGGATTTGTCCCTTAATAATTGCAATAAATGCTACAAAAATATGAACTTCGCCTCACTCCTTCTACCACCACCCATACAAATTTTTGTATTGGAAATTCGAGAAAAGTATTTCTCCTTCAAACATATGAGAGCTATCGACTTTAAAATTGTAAAAAAGCAATGGGATTAGAATATCGATAAGCAGATTCAAAATCATCCAAAACCTCTCACTTGCTCTGCCACCTCCCATACAAATGCCAAAAACTCAGGCAAAAATTGTTCAATTTCCTCGAAAATTATGAAAGCTACAAACTTTAAATTCAGCATGAAACATTTTGTATACTACGTTCGGTGTTAAATTACAAACCTCCCTCCTCTGCTTTTACGACTTCTCATATAAAAGTTACTATCCACTATTCGAAAGAAGAGTGAGAACGAACGTAACGAGTGGAGAAGCTGATATATTTTTCAGTTCTACTGGCTGCTATTGACAAATATTTACAGACGTTATGGGGGACTGAATTATAGAAAGCGAACAGAAATCATCTACTGAGTATACAGACCTTCTTGAAGTGGAACTGTTTGACTTTTATACCGTTTGCCCATTTTGTATGTATATATGTATACTCGGATGTAAGTAACTGATAGAAATTTCCAGATCAAACTGTAGCTCCTGCAGACTTGCGGTTTTTTCTATTTAATTTTCTTGAAGCATCAAAGTACGAGTACAACAAAAACAAATTCAAAAAAATAATACACCCTCAACCTCAGATAAAGGTTTGAAAGGATTTCGCGTAAAAACATTAAACGAGTGGTTACATTTTGGCAGAATAACTTTGTCGTGTCGATGGCTCCGGGTGGCATGGATTTCATCTCAAATTATAGATAGAATTTCGTTCTATTTTCAAAATTTGAAAATATCGTAATTTCAACACACCACGGCAGCAGATATGCCCGTGCAATCCAAGGCCAACAAAAATTATTGTTAATTAAACACAGCCGCTATGAGTTTTATACATTCGCCTACGTAGACGCAGAAAAGACCGGCCGAACATCGATGTTTGAGTACGGCTTGTTCTATATATAGGTATGATCCAATTTTAACTTCGTATATCAATAGATAGTCGATGTATTAGTTACTTAGTATTTTTCTTTATACCGTCCTTGATCTTTCTGCATTCAAATATTTTACCTTTTCAAAATAAATTAAGGCAGAATTGCTCGTCACCAAGGTGTAGGCTTTTTGTGTTGAGTAATTCCGAAGATAAAAACTTGAAAAAAAATGTTTTTAGACCTTTTATATCGGGCCTAGACACATATGGAATACCAACTGCACTCCTCGAAACGGCCCCGAAAATAGCTGCCGATATATTCCTCCCACTCTGTACTGAGGTTGTGGAATAAAGGAAACACATAACGTAAAGCCATCTCAAATTCTTTTGAATAGTGACTTTTGTATGGGAAGTGGTAAAAGCAGAGTGAGGATATTTGTAATTTTGAAATATGACACCAAACGTGGCATGCAAAATGCTTCGTGTTGAATTTAAAGTTTGTAGTTTCATTATTTTCAACGAAATTGGACATAGTTTCCTTGAAATTGGGGCATTTGTATGGGAGGTGGCAGAGAAAGTGGAGCGCTTAAAATGATTTTGAAAGAACTTATCAACATCCTTATCGCCATGCTTTGTTTCAATTTCAATATCGATAGTTCTCACATATTCGAAGGAGAAATGCTTTTCTTGAATTTGTATGGGAGGGGGTAGAATCAGTGAAGCGAAGCTGATGAGTTTCTTAGCATTTATTGCAATTATTAAGGCACAAATTCTTGATAAATTTTAAAATTGTACCTTTTCTTCTGGAAATCGATATAATGCATTTCTATGGGAGGAGGTAGAAGGAGTATAAAATTTTTCGTCGTCAATGATATTTCAATTGTTCAATAGCTTTGACAATTTCGAAGAAAAATATTTTAATTAAAGTTTCAAAATATTGTGGAATTTGTATGGGATGGGTAAAGGAGTAAGGTGAAGTTGATATTTTTTTCAAAACTAATTGCAAATATAACAACACTAATTGTGGTAAAAATTCATTTTTTCAGCTTTGAAAGTTTCAATGAAAATCGAACATATTAATTTTTCAAAATTGTGCATTTATTTGGGAGGGCGTAGATAGAGGGATGGGATGTTACCCGTTCACAAACTTAAAATTTCTGATGGTTTGGCGAATCTTTTCACAGTGCATTTCGAATTGGAAGAAAAGATTTCCGGATTCTAAACTGTTACGCTTTATTATTCGTGACGTTTTGGTCTCTGCTGAGACCTTTATTAAACTAGTTTTTTTCTTTCAATTTAAAATTTCTGTTTTGCTAAAAATGACACACAAAAAAGCACGGTAACTCAAAGCGTTCGGGAGTTATGTTGTAGACAGACGGACAGACGGAGAGGCAGACGGAGAGACAGACGGTCACTCGAAATCGAGGATTTTGAGCGACAATAAATATTTCTGTACACTTGGCTGCTCTGTGCAAGCATTATTTCTAGGTATTAGGCAAACACGATTATATAAGGTAGTGACTCAGATTTCATCTAGAGTATAAATATGGGGTTAAAAAGATAGAGAACGTCGTTGTCAAAATTCCCAAAAAGAACGACCTTCGAGATTTCGCCAGTTGCCGTGATATATACACTTACTGCCGTATCAAAAATCATAGCTATGGTTATTCTCAATAGAATTAGTGATGTTATAGAAAGCTTTCTCGAAGTTTATCAGGGAGCATTTCGTGGAGGTTCGTCTTGTGCAGCTCATACAAATACTCTACGGATAATTTTGGAGGAGTCCACCGAAATTGTCTCGCCAGTAACTTATACATATCTCACGGTTCTGAACTTCGAGAAGGCTTTCGACAGCGTTAAGCGAAATAACATATGGAATACTTCACGTACGAAAGATATTCCGGATAAGATTATAAATATGATTAAACACTACGATTGGGTGTAAAGCCCAACCGTGCAATACTCAAGATGAAAGAGAGATTTTTTTGATAATAAGAAATTTTCTATGGGTAGTGGTAGAAGTAATGACTGAATTGAATCAATTTTTTCACATCATGTTAGCGTTGCTATCAAAATGATTTATACAAAATTAAAGCTTCAAACATTTAAAAGGTACTGAGTTTTCTCAGTGTATTGGATTTAGTGAAATTGTGCAATTTGTATGGAAGGTGGTTGAAGGGAGGAGGGGGTTCTTAGTAATTTTTTTAGAAATAACTCCGAATATCATGAAACTGATATTCTCAAATTTCAGACCAGTAACATTCATACTTTAAGAAAATAACGATTTCTTGTGAAGTTGTGATAATGTGTCATATTGTATAGGAGGGAGTAGAAGCAGTCAAAATAATCAGTAAACTTTTTTCGATCATAATAAATAATGCAAATTAAGTATTTAGTACAAAATTAGACCCCGACAAATATTATTCATACTAAGAAAATTGGTTTTTCATATTTCATGAAAAAGTGCAGCTTGTGTGGGAGGTATTGGAAGGAATAGGAGGACTCACATAACTTGTGTACAGTAGATTTATATCATCATAAAAGTAATATTCCAAATTTCAGATCAATAGCATTTATATTTTTCGAGCAAATCCGTTTATTGTGAAATTACGAAATTGTGTCATCTTGTATGGGAGGGGGTAGAAGAGGTACAGCTAATCGTCTTATTTTTTTTGGTCTTACTAGTATTTTTAAATAAATATTTCGTGCACAATTTCAGCTTGATAACTATTATACGCACTGAGTAAATTGGTTTAGAGCATTTCATGAAAAAGTGCAGTTTGTATGGGAGGTGGTGGAAGGAGGAAGAAGACACAAATTATTTTTATAGAGTAGATTGGAATCATCATAAAAGTATTATATTCCAAATTTCAGATCAATGTCATTTGTATTTTTCGAGCAAATCCGTTTATTGTCAGATTGCGAAATTGTGTCATTTTGTATGGGAGGGGGTAGAAGGGGGCGATTTGGCTCGTTCACGAACTTGACCTTACTTTTTTGTTAAAAACGACGTATACAAAATTTGAAATTTCTAGCTCAACGCGTTCTCAAGCTAGAGAGGACACGGACGGACGGACGGACAGACAGACAGACAGACAGACAGACGGACGGACGGACGGACGGACATCCGGTTTTGAGATTTTCGAGTGGTTATATGAACTTCTGTATCATTCATTTTTTCTCCGAGCCTTATTTCTTGGCGTTTCAAACTTTGTGGCAAACTTATAATACTCTCAGATTTCATCTAGAGTATAAATAAACTGCCAACAAGTCGGGCGAAACTTTATTATTCTTGGGACAAGTTGCGGATGAGTGGAAAGTCAATATGCAGGTTAAAGTGGTTAGGGAAAGCTAAGTGCAAAGGGGTTTCTTGGGCAGGGCTGTTGTCAATTTAACAATATTTCATTCGTTTCTGCAAGTTTGGGGAGGAGGAGGGGTAATAGCAAGGGTGTGTGGATGTTAACAGCTTTTTAGTAATTGCTTGAATCACGTCCAATATTCTCTGTATAGAATGTGTTTCATAGACGAAATTGCATAACATTTTCATAAAATTCGGTGTATTTTATTTTCACGAAACCGAAAATTTGTATGGAAGGGGGTAGAGAAGGCAGGGGAATCGTAAAATTTGATATGCAGTTTTATTTCGCTTCTCTTGTAAGGTGCTTGTAAAAAATTTCAAGTTCGTAGCTTTTAGTTTGTTAGTTATTAGTTGATTTAATGAAATTGGTCGAAATCGTAGTTTTGTATGGGAGGGGGTAGAACGGTAAGCGCAATTTCAAAACTTTTAAAGCAACTTCATTTAAATTACTTTTATAAGTTTTCATGCAAAATTTGAAATTGATAGCTTTTCAGAGATGGCTGATAACTGATTTCTTAAAAATGCTCGAAAAAATAATTTTGTATGGGAGGGGGTAGAAGAGGTAAGGGAATCGTAAAGTTTGTAATGGAATTTTCTTTCTTTTCTGTTGAAAGGTGCTCGTACAAAATTTCAAGTTCGTAGCTTTTAATTTGTTAGTTAATAGTTGATTTAATGAAATTGGTCGAAATCATGCTTTTGTATGGGAGGGGGTAGAAGGGCAAGCATGATTTAAAAACTTTTACCGTAATTTTATTTTAACTATTTTTCTAAGTTTTTGTGCAAAATTTCAAATTGATAGCTTTTGATAGTTAGGTGATAATTGATTTCTTAAAATTGGTCGAAAAAATAATTTTGTATGGGAGGGAGTAGAAGTTTTAAAAATATTCAACCAGTTAGTATTTCAAACTTTTAGAGATTTTTTTAAATGCATTTCGCAAATTTTCAAGTTTCTACCTAAAAATTTCATTCAAAAATTTTCAGTTTGTGTTTTTTTCATTCCACATGAAACACCTTGTGCACGGTAGACCCCCACTACGGACCACAACAATTTTGGAACAAATTACTATTTTTTTTCTATCTATATCAAATAGATGTGTCGACATGCAAAATTTAAACTTTTTATCTTTTACCAGAGCCATAAAAAAATCACTCAAAATTTTCAACATTTCCGCTTTCCACCTCCTTCCCCTTACACCCCCCAACTCAAATTTTTTACCAAAATTAAAAATTATATAGTTCTATAATCTGATAAATTTTTGATTTGATATCTGTACTCAATTTTGAGATTTGATGATTTGTAGTTTTGGAAAGTGCGCCATTTTTGAAATACTCCCCATTTCCCCCCACTACTATAATGTCCACATATTATATTTTTTTCGTATGTCGCTAGTAAAGCTTAGTATACATTTTAAGTTTCAATTACATAGCATAAGAGACAGTTGAGATATTAATTCTTAAGTGTTTTTCTTTGCACCCCCCCTGACCCTCCCCCTTTCTTTAATTAGCTTCTATCTAAACTGCTTCTAGTAGATCTATATACTATCTTGATGGTCTCAAAATATCAATTTTTTATGGGAAGTGATTTCGAAGATATAATCATTTGAAAAAAAAATTCGGCCGACAATTGGTTCTTAGCCCCCCCTTTTCGCACGCCAATGGATAAACAAATTAAGTTATTTTTAGAAGTTGTCCCACAAACTTTTGTATATGTATGTTGATTTTTAGCTTCCTAGCTGTAACCATGGTTGAGATATTTGAATTCGTATTTTTCGGTTTAAGCGCTCCCCCCGCCTCCCCTGAACTCGTACACCCCCCAAAATTAGTATCCGCCTGAGATCCGCAACTACCTACAATCCCTCCAAAAATGAACTTTCTATCTTGAAGGGTTTGGGAGTTAATGTGCGCTGAGCGTACACGTCGGCGTACGGCGTACGGCGGACGGCGTACAGACAGACGGATTTTTTTTTTTGCATTTTTAGGCTATTTTAGTCATGAAACGCGAAAAAAAAAAATTTCAGGGTAGCAAATTTTTTTTTTTCCCACAATACTTTATTATTAAAATAATAAAGTAAAATTATTGCACACTTGTAAACGACCGGCTGTCACTGATCAGCTGTGATTTCGACCGCGCGAGGAACGACTACACTTGGCGGCTACCCGATCAGAACTGAAAGCGTTCATATATTTTATTGTTACCGTCACGTAGGTAAATTATATTGCGCCATTTTTTTCCAAAGACCTTACTTAAGTGCCAAAGCTTACTGCAACCTTTGCCTAAATTACTAAGCACTTTATTCCAGTTATTGTTTCTGATTTGGAAGAATTCTTGATTTTTTTAAGCCTGTTCATTTCTGATTTGAATGCTGGGTTCCTCATTTTTTGCCATTGCCTTCTTTTTGCGTTCCGCTCTGATGTGATACATTTGACATAATTATTTAGAAGGATAATATTTTCTACAATTGCACTGCAGTCCAAATCGGACCTTGGCATCCTGAGTTTCAGGTTCCTTAACATTTTTCATTATTTATTGTGAAAGGGTTGTTAGACCTTTGCATAACCCTCTATCTTCGAATTTTTTCATATTCCTAGATTGAGGTGACCAAGGTATACCCAAAGCAGACAGTGTGCTGGTATTATGCGTCGACCGAGATTTGAACTCACGATCTTCGCATTGTAGACCAACACGCTACCCACTAGGCTACATCCTAGCCCTACTGATAATATTTTGCCGCATCTAATTTTTGGAGTGCACTAGTACTATTTTAAATTAAATTCGAAAAAAAAATGTTAATCACCTTTATCCTACATTTTTCATTAAAGTAATTCCTTTCAATTGTAAAAAAAAAAATTCAAACTAATAATGCAGCTGCTGCAAACTAGTCAAATACTCGGTCCATTTCAACATTGACCTCGTTTGATTGAATACACGTTAAGTGTTAAGTGAAAACCGTTCAATACGCCCATCAAATTTCCATATGTATATGTGTATGTGTACCAATTTCAAACACTATTTTGTATTTTCCTTGGTAAAACATGTCCTAGAAATACCTTAGCTAAATACAACGCTTATGAGCTGAGTGTATGCGAATAATTTAGAACGAAACCTACATATGTATACATACATTCCATGTCACTAGAAAAATCTTAAAAGCTTCGAAATTTTCCACCAATATGTTCCGGGCCGGGCTAAATGAAAGGCTTTTTCTCCTGTTTCTGTCAAGAGTCTGTTGACATTTGGCAAATATTTGACGATGGACGTTTTCTTTCAATTTAGAAACATTTTCTGTTTCGAGTGAGGCATAACCGTCCCAAGGGTCAGGGAGTTGATGGACCCACACTTAGGGACCGGTTAAACGTTAAATTTTCCGTCTCCGTTTTTTTTTTCCTTTGCGAACGACACTAACACCAGTATTCGATTTCTTAGAAGTATAAATTGTACCTTTTCAATGGCAACAAAATGTACTCATGTAGCTTATAGGAAGGACCCAATTTGAGTCCTTTCCTTTAAGAGGGAATGCGTCTTTTTTTCTGCTTCTTCTTCTACCCCATCGGTAAGATACTCCAATTCCATCAAGGGCGAAAAATGTATGGGCGAAATGCCAAAGAAGTGGTAATGTACATAAAAACACTGCCAAGTAAATCACTCTCTGCTTTTATGATCTCGAAATATTTCGTACGTTTTAGTTTTTTTTTTGTCCGTCTTATCTGGAAAATTGTTTGAATAAAAAAAATCATAAAACAGTTTTTGACGATATCGTGACGAAATTTTTTCCCAGGTACTGAGTGATAAAGCGTTGAAGAATTTTACGTGCGTTTTCCGATTGGCATATATGCCAATGGAGAAGGCACAAATTGATAAAAATCCTGGATAGGTATGTGTACATATCATTTGCCGTGGAAACTCTCCGTTCTGTCAGGTGCACACATCCTGTACAATGTTTCATCGGAATTTTTCATGACGTTTTTATTTCAATTTTTTCATCTGTCGAAGAATTTTCGCTGCTAATAAAAGCGATATTTCTGCGAATTGGATAAAATTGGGAAAGCCATCCGAACGAACAAGGCACAATATATAGTTCGATCGAAAACCGAAACTTGCTATCAATACATAATTGGACCAAGCTGTTGCAAGGAGGCTTGTGCTGAATCAAAGGCCGTTTGATTAGTAGCATAGGTTGCGCATCCTCTGAATCAAATTTTATATTTTTCTGTTTCCTGAACCGTGAAGTATAGCGATCTGCTCTTCTGCTCAACAACGAGTTTGAAGATATTTCTGAATAGCTGAATTAAGTTTTTGGTAATATACTGGAATATGTGAACTTCCCGCCGTTGTTGATACATGTTGCGTAAGTAGCCAGTAAAGTGAAAGCAGAATCATTGAGTTATTATGCCTTGGTTATTCTCGTAAATGAAACGTTTGCTAATAGTGTTTTATTACTTTACATACGTGCGTCTCTACCACAATTTTCAATGACTTATACAGAATTTCATCCCGTTTTTTTAATGTGTCTTTCAAATGACACACAGAAATAAAATTATTTGAGACACAATTTCATTTCAAGGATAATTTCTTATTATATTGTACAATTAACCCTTGAAATTTGAGGTTATTAAGATCTTCATGTTGTCAGTGGTTGTGCGTAATTTAACTTGAATCGGAAATGAAGCCCTTAAGTTTTGACAGGTATTGTCAAGATTTTGAAAGATGTTCTTATTGTAAAATTAATGTACGAGGAGAAAATACCAATCTTCACTGTTCATTCCCCTATGTACATACTTAGGTATACATATGTATAAATATATGATCTCCGAAATGATTGAAATACTTGAAGTTAATGGAATTAAAATTGTATTTAGAGTATAGACGCATAGTATGCTTTACATAACACCATAGTATGCACCGCAACAATTCTTAGGTCGATAGTTCTGAATAATCTGAAAACAAACATAGCCGATTTCTATCTAATACGATTTCGATGGAAGATGGAAAAAGGATTCTTATCATTTCGTCGTAATTTTTTCCATCCAAAATTAAGAAAAAATGCTTTTGGTCTTACGAAGCTGCCTCAGTCAGTGCTTCCCGCCGCCTAGTAGAATGTCTTCATAAAAAATGTAGATAAAGACCATAACAGAATGATAATTGGTTGAAATTATTTTGTTTTGTATGAAGGAGTGGCAGAAGATGTTTATGGCGTCACACTTGAATTGCTCTTCTACACCAATATAGAGCTTCAAAAATTTGTCAGGTTCTGAAGAATTTAGTGCATTCCATTTTGTGAATTTGGGAGTAAGAGGCTTTTAGTAGTTTTTTTTAAAAAACCATCTTATCAAAAGATGAACTACTAAATTATCTAAATGGAAATGAGTTAATTAATGTTATTACGATCAGTTATAAAACAAATAAGCAATTTGTTTCTGACTTAATTTACTACAGTTTAATATTCAAGCTAAGTACTTATCCATCGATATTGTCTTAGTTTCTAATGCTTTCCACTTTTTATTGTACATTAAGATTTAATTGTTTTTGTCTATTATTTCCACAAAACTACACTAGTTCGAATGGTTTAAACTTTTTAAGCCTTCGCACTATGGTCTTATTGTCTAGGAGTTGAATCGCCTCGGTATTGACGTGTTGGTGAAGTCTTCGCTCGTGACTTTGTGCAAACTTTTTTATTCCATTCGTAAAAAATTTTGTATGTAGATCCTTATCTAGATTGTCATTGCATATGTACGCAATGGTGCATGGTGCTTCTACAATACCTCGAAGTACTTTATTTTGAAAACGTTGCATTATTTTGAAGTTAATTTGCTTAGTATAACCCCAAAGTTGAAAAGCGTAAGTCCAGACTGGCTTTAGGACTTGTTTGTACAGTAAAAGCTTGTTGTAAGTTGACAAGGAGGAGTATCTTCCCAGTAGCCAGTACATTTTGTTGTATTTGTATTGAAATTCAACTATTTATACTTTAGATGAAATCTGAGAGTATTATGTGTTTGCCTTACCGTTTGTAACGCTAAGAAATAATGATCGCACAGAGTCGCCAAGGATACAGAAATATTTGTTGTCGCTCAAAAACTTCGATTCCGTGTGACCGTCTGTCCGTCTGTCTACAACATAACTTTCGAAAGCTTTAACCTATCGTGCTAAAATTTTTCATTCATCATTTTCAGCAAAAAAATAACTTCAAGTTCGTGAATGAGCAACATCCCCCACCTCCTTCTACCCCCTCCCATACAATTTTCATAAAATTTCGACATTTAAAAAAAATGATTTTTCTCCGAAACTGTTTCAGCTATTAACTTGAAAACTAGATTATAATATTACAATGTGAATATTATTACTGTCAAAAAATATTGATCTGATCCCCTTACTCCTTCCACCTCCTCCCATACAAATGTACAATTTTCAAAAATGTATTTATTCGGTTTGCATCGCAACTAATTAATTTTATTACAATTGCAACCAATTTTGTAAAAATAGTCAGCTTCACCTCACTCTTTCTACCCCCTCCCATACAAATTTCACGAAATTTCGGAGTCTAAACAAAATTATTTTTCTCCAAAATCGTCAAGGCTATCAACTTTAAATTTTGAAGAAAGTATACTATTACAAGTATCATTGATTCCAAAAAATTTGGTTTTGATTCGAATACTCCTTCTACCCCCTCCCATACAAATGCACAATTTTGGTAAATGGACTTAGTCGATTTTCATTGAAACCAGAAAAAAAACAGCATAAAATTTTGCCACAATTTGTCCCTTAATAATTGCAATAAATGCTAGAAAAAATATGAACTTTGCTTCACTCCTTCTACCACCTCCCATACGAATTTTTGTATTGAAAATTCGAGAAAAGAATTTCTCCTTCGAACATATGAGTAACAAAGCAATATGATTAGGATTTTGGTAAGTGCATTCAAAATCATCCAAAACCCCCACTTTCTCTGCCACCTCCCATACAAATGCGTAAATTCTGGCAAAAATTGTTCAATTTCCTCGAAAATTATGAAAGCTACAAACTTTAAATTCAGCATGAAACGTTTTGTATACTACGTTCAGTGTTATATACAAAATTACAAACCTTCTCCGTCTGCTTTTACCACCTCCCATACAAAAGTCACAATTCACTATTCGAAAGAATTTAAGATGATATATTTTCCGGTACAATAAACTCTTTCCAATTTCATCTACAGTATCATATGATTGGGCTTTAAGCCCAATCATAATTCTATTATGTTTTTTCTTGACGTGAGCTTTCCATCTAAGCTTGGCAACTAGCGTCATGTATTTAGCTGTGTCCGACTAGGGACTTACTTGATTCTTGATGTAAACTGGAATGTGCTTGATTTTCTTGTTAGTGAATTCGACATGCACCGATTTGGTTTCGTTTAGCTACACCATTTTTTGGTGCATCGAAGAATTGGAATATGGCCGTTTACAATTTTTCTGTAGATTCCAATTTAGTGTCTTCTGCAGCCATTAATGCAGTATAATTTGCAACGGTAGCGATGGTATTATGTTCCAAGTTCGGAAGGTCATAGGTGTACAAGAGATAGAAAACCGGTCCAAGTACACTTCCTTGTGGAATTCCCGCTTTTATTTCCATTAGCTCGAAACATTCGTCTTCATGTTTGATCCTGATGTATATGATTTTAATATATCTGTGAATTGTGCGGGAATGATCGTTTTAAGTTTTTATATGGCCCCTTATGCCACAATTTATCAAAATCGTTCTCCACATCAAGAAAGACTGTTGAACAGACTTTTTTCCTTCAAGTGTTTTCTCAATAATGTTTCTTATCCAAACAAAGAAATTTACTTTTGGCGGACATTGTAGGACATCTGTTGATGGTTGAACTGGACATATCATCAATATCACCCCATATGATTACTATCCTCCCAGCCGACGGTATCTCATAAACTATAAAAAAACATAACAGAATTATGATTGGGCGTAAATTCCAATCATATGATACTCTAGATGAGATGGAAATGACTTTAATATAACGGAAAATATGTAATCTCAAATTCCTTCGAATAGTGAATACTTTTGCATGGGAGGTGGTAGAAGTAGAGGGGGAGGTTTGTATTTTTCGTATATGACACCGAACATGGCATGCAAAATGTTTTGTGCTAAATTTATAGTTTTTAGTTTTCATCGTTTTTAAAGATATTGGTCATAGTTTTCCTGAAATTGGGGCATTTGTATGGGAGGTGGCAGAGGAAGGGGAGCGTTTAAGATGATTTCGAAACTGCTTATCATCATCCTTATCACCATGCTTTGATTCAATTTCAAAGTCGATAGCTCTCATATACTTGAAGAAGAAATGCTTTTCTTGAATTTATAAAACAGATATTTGTATGGGAGGTGGTAGAAGGAGTGAAGCGGAGCTGATAATTTGTTCGAACACTTATTTCAATTATTAAGAAACAAATCCTGGCAAAATTCGAAGTTTGTACTTTTTCTAGTTTGAATGGAAATCGGTAAAATGCTTTTAACAAAAATTATGCATTTGTATGGGAGGAGGTAGAAGGAGTATACGGATCAAAACAATTTTTTTTCGCATTATTACTATTTATATTTGTATACTTTATACAAAATATCAAGATGATAGCCTTAACAGTTTCGAAGCAAAATAATTTAATTTAAATTTCAAAATTTCGTAAAATTTGTATGGGAGGGGGTAGAAGGAGTAAAGTGAAGTTGATTGTTATTTTTCAAATAAACTGCAATTATAGTCAAATTAGTATTGACAAAATTTTGCTTTTTCAGCTTTACTAGTTTCAATGAAAATCGAAAATATGTATTTCTCAAAATTGACCATTTGTATGGGAGGGGGTAGAAGGAGTGAAGGGATCGGGTCAATATTTTGTGATATTAATGACATCTATATTATAATACTTTGACCCAAATTTCAAGTTGATACAGTTTCAAAGAAAAATCTATTTCTTTATATTTCGAAATTTCATGAAATTTTTATGGGAGGGGGTAGAAGGAGTGGGGGGATGTAGCCCATTCACGAACTTAAAGTTACTTTTTTGCTAAAAATTACACACAAAAGTTTTTAGCGCTATAGCTCAAAGCTTTCGAGAGTTATTCTGTAGACAGACGCACAGACGGACAGACGGTCACTCGGAATCGAGGTTTTTGAGCGACAACAAATATTTCTGTACCCTTGGCGGCTCTGTGCTAGCGTTATTTCTTAGCGTTACAAACGGTAAGGCAAACACAATATACTCTCAGATTTCATCTAGAGTATAAAAATATTCTATCAAAACTAGCCATTTTCATGGAAATTTCATCTGAAGAAGTTATTTATACATATAACTATAATTGGAGTGTCTGTCTGTTATTTATTTATAAATGGCTATAAGTTACTTTTTTGCTTTATTTTAGCAATAACTAAGCAAAAACTCACGTTTTTAAAATTCTGCTCTGTATGTCCGTCTATCTGTCTGTCCGGCTTTCACGCAAAAACGGCTGAACCGATTGTAATGAAATTTTCACAGTTTATAAGGTATGCTCCGAGATGCAATTTGCTTTTGGTTTTATTTCCCTCCCCTTACGTCTTCTACCCCCTCCCATACAAAGTGACTCAATTAAATTATTCTAATAATAAAGTATTGTGATCGACACAGAAAAAAAAAAATTTGCTACCCTGAAATTTTGTTTTTTCGCGTTTCATGACTAAATTAGCCTAAAAATGCAAAAAAAAAAAAATCCGTCCCGCCGTACATATGGACTCATATCTCCGAGACCGTTGAAGGTAGAATGTTTGTTTTTGGGCACATTGTTGATTGGGTAAGTGAGCTCCAATTTCTAAATTTTGGGAGTCTTACGTGGAAGGGGAGGCGGCGGAGGGAAAGAGACAAAAACTACACTTCCTAATATTTCCACCAGGACTGCAGATAGGAAGCTGAAAATCAGCAGAGATATTGAAAGGGTTGTGGGACAAACTTTAAAAATAATTTAATTTTTTTATCCATTGGCGTCCGAAAAGGAGGGGAGGGGGCTAAAAACAAATTGTCGGCCGAATTGTTTTTTCAAATGATTATATGTTAGAAATCACATTTCATAAAAAATTTATATTTTGATATCATTAAGGCGGCATATAGCTCCACCAGAATCAGCTTAGAGAGAGGCTAATTACTGCAAGGGGGAGGGTCGGGGGGTTCAAAGAAAAATGAATATCTCAACTATCTCTTAAGTTATGTAATTTAAACTCAAAACATATATTAATCTATACTAGCTAAATACGAAAAAAATGTAACCTGCGAAAATAAGAGCAGTGGGGGGAAATGGGGATCATTTTAAAAATGGCGCACTTTTCAAAATGACAAATCGTTATATCTCAAAATTGAGCATTTGTCAGATTGTAGAACTAAACAATTATTAAATTTGGTAAAAATTTTGAGTTTGGTGGTGTATGGGGAGGGAGGTGGTACACAGAAATGTCCAAAATTTTGAATAATTTTTTTAGGGCTCTGGTGAAAGATACAAAGTTTAAATTTTGCATGTGGATACATCTATTTGATGTAGATAGAAAAATAATAATAACTTGTTCCATAGTTATTATAAACCGACCCCCTCAGTCTAACGTGCACAAGGTTTTTCGTAAGCATTGAAAAAAACACAGAAACTGAAAATTTTTGAATGAAATTTAAGATAGGAACTTGAAAATTTGCAAAATATATTTAAAACAATTCCCTAAATATATGAAATATTATTTGTTCGAATACCTTTGAAACTTCTACCCCCTACCATACAAAATTATTTTTTCAACCATTTTGAAGAAATCAATTATCACCTAACTATTAAAAGCTATCAATTTAAAATTTTGCACAAGAGCTTATAAGAATAGTTGAAACAAAATTGACTCAAAAGTTTTGAAATCGCGAATGCCCTTCTACCACCTTCCATATAAAAGTATGATTTCGACCAATTTCATTGAATCAACTAATAACAAACAAATTAAAAGCTAAGCAATTGAAATTTTGTACGAGCACCTTAAAAGAGAAATGAAATAAAATTGCATCAGAAATTTTACGATTCCCTTACCCGCTCTAGCCCCTCCGATACAAATGTTCGGTTTCGAGAATATACAATACACCGAATTTTATGAAAATTCTATGCAGCTTCGTTTATGAAACACATTCTATACAGAGAATATTGGTCGTGATTCAAGCAATCAATTTAGAAAATATTAACAACCACCCACTCTTACTATCACGCCTCCCGCTTCCCTCATAAGAACCCAAACTTGCATAAACGAATGAAATATTGTTAAATTAATAACAGTCCTGCCTAAGACTTCTCTTTCACTTAGTCTCCCAGACCACTCTAACCTGCATATTGACTTTTCATGCATCCGCAACTTGTCCCAAAAATAATAAAGTTTCGCCCGACTTGTTGGCAATTTATTTAATAATATGTAATAATCAAATTTTCTTGGAAACTATAAGAGCTATTAATTTTTAATTTAGAATATATTATTTTTATTATAAATTCAATCTTTAAGTATACATATTATTAAAATTCCCCCACTCCTTCGCCCACCTCCCATACCAACTACACTTTTTCATTAAATACTTTACACCAATTTTCTCAGTACGCATAAATTTCATTGAGCTAAAATTTTGTACCAAGTTCTTAATTAATATTATTATTAATATCGGTAAAAAAACTAACCGATTATCTTCAGTATTTCTATTCCCTCAGGTACAATGTTACACGATTCCACAACTTTACAAAAATTCGATTTTTTTGGAAAGTTAGAAAGTCACAAATCTAAAATTTAAAATATATCAATTGCATAATGATCGTAGTTGTTTTTCGAAAAATCACTAGAAGCCCTTCACTCCTTCCACCACCTTACATACAAACTGGACTTTTTCATGAAATACTCTAAACCAATTTTCTCAATACGTATGGCTTTCATCAAGCTAAAATTTTGTACGGAATCATTAATTAGCATTATTATTAATATCAGCAAAAAATTAACTGATTAGCCTCACTCCTGTTACCGCCTCCCATACAATGTGACACAATTTCACAACTTTTCAAAAATTCGATTTTCATGAAAAGTATGAACGTTACTGAACTAAAATTTAAAATATATCAGTTTTGTTTCTCGAAGAATCACCAAAAAACACTCCCCTCCTTCTACCACCTCCCATACAAATTGCAAAATTTCACTAAATACAATGCACTAAGTTTCTCAGTACCTATTCAATTTTAGAAGCTTCAATTTGGTACAAAACATTTTTATAGCTACTTTAGCATGGTGTGAAACAAATTAGTTCAGTACTATCACACCTTCTACCACTCCTCAAACAAAATTCTTAACATCACAAAAATGTCATCTGTAGTATTGATTGGGCTTTACGCAGAGTCGTAGTCCTGTTATGGTTTTAAGTTTTTTTTTTAATTAACAGTAGCTATAACTATTCACATGTCCTTAGTGCTCTTCAATACGAATATAATCTTAGATCACGGGATTGATTTGCTCACGAGCCTGTCCCATACAAATGCGAGTATCGCGGTTTCATTCTTAATAATTTATAGTTCTGATTCCAACAAAATACAAACTATTGTTTTCAAAGGGCCATTAAGCTAATCAGTTTATATTTATGTATTACTAACTACATTCTCAGCTAGGGTGTAGCCTAGTGGGTAGCGTGTTGGTCTTGTAATGCGAAGGTCGTGAGTTCAAATCCCGGTCGGCGCAATATATAATTCCAACACATTGCCTGCTTGGATATACCTTGGTCACCTCATTCTACGAAAATGAAAAGTTCGTAGAAAGTGGGTTGTACGAAGGGCTAACAACCTTTCCACAATAAGTAATGAACAATGTTAAGGAACCTGCATGTCAGGAGGCCAAGGTCCAATTTGCGCGTCATTGTAGATGTAGAGATGAACTACATTCTCAAAAATTGCTTATTTTGCAATTCTTACGCGGACAAAGTCGCGGGCGATCTATAATATAACAGAACTACGATTGGGCGTAAAACAGTTTCTGTCAAATTAAATTACTTATATTTTAGTTATCGCCAAATCAACAAGTCAATCGGAAAGAAAACGCCACAAATAATTTTGAAGGAAATGTTATTGGTTTACGGGGACTGTTGCCCTGGACAAACAATGATTTATAAGTGGCATAGATTAATCTGGCAAGGCAGAAAGTCATTTGAAGATAATAAACACTCGGGCTAGACAACTGAGGCCACTTCCTCAAAAATCGTCGAAAAATTGGAGAAACGTATTCTCGAAGATGCTCGTTTAAAATAACAAACAAATCACAAAAATCGTTGGAGCATCAGATACAACCACTTTGAATATCGTACACGATAATTTCGACATATCTAAACTCAGCGCAAGATGGGTACCGAGAATGCTCTCAGCGGTTCAGGAAAAGCAGGGCGTCGAGTTTTCACGCGAGTTTTGGATCTCTGTAGCAAGAACAGGAATGAAATGTTGACCCGGATTGATACTGGAGATTAAGCTTGGGCTCATCATTATGAGCAGGAGTCACTGCCGTGGCTGGTAAAAGCGCTTTACCCCCAAGAAGTTCAAGGTCTCATAGTCCGCCGAAAAATCATGGCAACCATTTTTTGGAATTCAGAGAGCTTTTGATGATCGACTATAAAGAAAAATTATAGCATATAGGATACTATACCAACCTCCTACAAAAATTAAAGGATGCCATCACAGAAAAAAGGAGAGGAAAGTGGACTCGAAGTGATCTGCTTTTGCACGACAACAAACCTATTCTCAAGAGCCACGTTGCAATGGCCGCCCTACAGAAATACGGCTACGGAATATTGAACCACCCCCTTATAGTCCAGATCTGATCCCTTGTTCGCAAAAACTGAAGTAAGAACTTCGGGGAAGAAAATTTGCCATTGATGAAGAGGTTAAATCGACAATTTCAGCCTATTTTGAAGGCCTAGCTAAATCATTTTTCCTAGAAGGAATTAATAAACTTTGTAGGAGATATGGTAAATGTATTAGGCGTAAGAGAGAATATTCTGAAAAAGAAAAATAATAACTTGATTAACTTTATTCCCCTTCCCTATTATTCCGCGCGATTTTCGACCTCCCCTCTTACGTACAATCATTCTTAAAGTTAATGTTCGATTTATTTTGGATAGAAACGAAAACCCACATTAGTTGCTTCCAGTTAATAAGATACCCGTAAATGTCTAGGGGATTAGTTAAATGATAATTTACCTAAGACAGCTAGAAAAACATAACAGGGCTACGATTGCGCGTAAACCGCAATCTTACGATACTCTAGATGAAATAGAATTTTTTGTGATCCCAAGAAATATTGTATGGAGAGTGTTAGAAGGGGTGATAGCATTGAACTAATTTTTTCCCTATCATGCTAAAGTAGCTATAAAAATGTTTTATACAAAATGCTTACTCCAAAAATTGAATGGGAACTGAGAAAATTAGTGTTAGGCTTAGTGAAAATGTGGTGGTGGTAGAAAGAGTGGGGGGATTTTAGTGATTTTTTCAGAAATAACTAGGAATATTAAAAAACTGATATTTCTTAAATTTCAGACTAGTGCCATTCATACTTTTCAAGAAAATCGATTTTTTGCAAAGTTGTGAAACTGTGTCATATTGTATGGGAGGGGGTAGAAGCAGTGAAGCTAATCAAATATTTTTTTCTGATCTTAGTGATAATACTAATTAAGTATTTATTACAAAATATGAGCACAATAAATGTTATATGTTCTGAGAAAATCGTCTTAGAGCATTTCATGAAAAAGTGTAGTTTGTATGGGAGGGGGTGGAAGGAGAGGAAGGACGCAAATATTTTTTCCACAGTATATTTAGATAATTATAAAAGTAATATATCCCAAAATTCAGATTAATAGCTTTTATACTTTTCGAGTAAATCCATTTAATATCAAATTGCGAAATCGTGTCATTTTGTATGGGAGGGGGTAGAAGGGGTGAAGCTAATCGCCTAATTTTTTTTGGCCTTACTAACAATTTTAAATAAACATTTGGTGCACAATTTCAGCCCGCTAAATTTTATATGCACTTAGTAAATTGGCTTAGAGTAATTCAAAACAAGTACAGTTTGTATGGGAGGTGGTAGAAGGAGGGGGAGGACACGCATAATTTTTATACGGTAGATTTATATTGTCATAAAAGTAATATATTCCATTTCAGGCTAATCGCTTTTATACTTTTCCAGCAAATCCGTTTATTGTCAAATTGCGCATTTGTGTCATTTTGTATGGGAGGGGGTAGAAGGGGTGGAGCGATTTGGCACGTTCACGAACTTGACCTTACTTTTTTGCTAAAAATGACACACAAAAAATTTTAGCACTATAGCTCAAAGCTTTCGAGAGTTATGCTGTAGACAGACGCACAGACAGACAGACAGACAGACGGACAGACGGACAGACGGCCACTCGGGATCGATGTTTTTGAGCGACAACAAATATTTCTGTACCCTTGGCGGCTCTGTGCGAGCGTTATTTCTTAGCGTTACAAACGGTAAGGCAATCACAATGTACTCTCAGATTTCATCTATAGTATAATTAACGTCGCGGAATTTCAGCCTGCGCTATTTATTGCAAAAGGAGCAGGACTACAACTTTTTATTCTTGTCATTTCCTGAAATTGAAAAGCACTTAAAATAAAATTTGGATAGAATTGTTAACACTTTGGATTAAGTAACAACAAACCTGCTATGAACGAGTTTGGACTCGGCAATACTTTCCCCTTTCAGGACGGCCAACTACAAGAATGGAAAACGGCCGCCAACAGGTAAGAGTTTACGGAATATGGCGGTGATGTCCTTGGGGGAAATAGGGGGCATTTTAAAAATATGTCACTTTCCAAAATATCAAACTGGTATATCACAAAACTGAGTACAGATATCAAATCGTCAGATTACAGAGCTACACAGACTTTAATTTTGGTAAAAATTTTAGGGGATGTAAGGGGAGAGTGGTGGTAAGCAAAAGTGTCGAGTGATTTTTTTAGGGATCTGGTGAAAGACACAAAGTTTAAATTTTGCATGCCGATGTATCTATTTGATATACATAGAAAAAAATAATAATTTATTCCACAATTGTTATAAGCCGACCACCTTCGGTCTAACGTGCACAAGGTGTTTCATGTGCATTGAAAAAAACATAACAGAACTATGTTTAGGCGTAAATACCAATCATATGATACTCTAGATGAAATAGGAAGGAGTTTATTGTACTGGAAAGTATGTCATCTCAAATTCTTTCGAAAAGCTAATAGTCACTTTTATATGGGAGGTGGTAAAAGCAGAGGGAGAGGTTTGTTATTTTTGTATATAACACCGAACGTAATATACAAAATGTTTCATACTGAATTTAATAGTTTATAGCTTTCATAATTTTCGAGGAAATTAAACAATTTTTGTCTGAACTTATGGTATTTGGAAGGGGTGTGGCAGAGAAAGTGGAAGGTTTTGGATGATTTTAAATCTGGTTATCAGTATCCTAATCACATTGCTTTGTTACAATTTTAAAATCGATAGCTCTCATATGTTCGAAGGAGAAATACTTTTCTTGAATTTCCAATACAAAAATTTGTATAGGAGGTGGTAGAAGGAGTGAAGTGAAGTTCATATTTTTCTTATCGCTTATTGCAATTATTAAGGCAGAAATTCTGACAACATTTTAAGATTACAATTTTTCTAGTTTCAATGAAAATCGATTTACCAAAATTACGCATTTGAGGGGTAGAAGGAATATTCGAATCAGAACGAAATTTTTCGACATTAATGACATTAATAGTATACTTTTCACAAAATTTAAAGTTGATTGCTTTGACCGTTTCAGAAAAAAATTATTTAATTGAAATTCCAAAATTTCGTGAAATTTGTACGGGAGGGGATAGAGAGAGTAAGGCAAAGTTGATAGTTTTTCCAAAATAAGTTGTAATTATAATAAAATTAATTATGGCAAAAATTGGTTCTTCTAGCTTTGCTATTTGGGGTGAAAACCGAATAATTGCATTTTTGAAAATACTCCATCTGTATGGGAGGTGGTAGAAGGAGTAAGGGGATCAATATTTTTTTGAGTTAGTGGTATTTATATCATTATACTATGACCTAATTTTCAAGTCAATAGCTCAAATGGTTTCGGAGAAAAATCAATTTCATTAAATTTCGAAATTTCATGAAATCTGTAGAAGGAGTGGGGCGATGTGACCCGTTCAATCAATCAATCAAATTCCTGTTAAGACCCCCTATAGGGGCATAGGACAGAAACAACTCTCTTCCACAAGGCGCGGTCCTGAGCATCGGCTTTAAGCTGTTGCCAGGACTTGTTTATTCCTCTGGCCTCCTGCTCAACTGCTCGCTTCCATGTGTTACATGGTCGACCAACCCGACGTCTTCCTTGAGGGTTATAATCCAGAGCCTGTTTTGCGATGTTTTGCTCTGGTTTCCTCAAAGTATGACCGATCCACTGCCACTTTCGCCGTTGAATCTCAATACCTATTTTAGTCTGGCGAGTTGTACTCCAAAGTTCGTCGTTGGAGATTACTTCTGGCCAGAATATTCCTAAAATGCGCCGGAGGCATTGGTTTACGAAAGTCTGTAGTTTCTTGGTAAGTCGAACGGTCACTTTCCACGTAGTACAACCATATAACAACACGGATTTGACGCATGCGTCAAAAACTCGCAGCTTCGTGCGAAGGGAGATCTCTCTTAACCTCCAGAAAGGGGAAAGGATACCGAAGGCCTGACGGGCTTTATTTAGCCGAGCCTCAACATCCTTTTCGGCTCCGCCGTCCATGCTGACAATGCTTCCGAGATAGCAAAAATCTTGCACCTCTTCCACATCCTGTCCATTAAGAACAATCGGTGTGCTTGCGTTCGAACCCATGTGCATGTACTTGGTTTTACGCACATTTATTTTCAGTCCCGCCTCTTTGCATTTAGAATGCAACGAGCAAACATTTGACTCTAAGTCCGAACGGGTATGTGCAAGCAAACACACGTCATCAGCATAATCAAGGTGACTTAAGATGTTAAATAGTCTCCATTGAAGACCTTTACCTTCCCCACCCTCCAGTGCAGCTTTCAAGATGTCATTTATTACCACCAGAAACAGGGCTGGTGATAATATGCAGCCTTGTCTGACACCCGTTCGCACAGGAAAGCTCTCGGACAGCTCTCCTCTATGCAAGACACGACACCTTGCATCTTCGTAGGATTCTTTAATCATAGCTATGACCTTATCTGGAATACCTCTCCTACGCAAAGCATTCCATATGTAATCTCGCTTAACGCTGTCGAAAGCCTTCTCGAAGTCCACAAACATGAGATGTAGTGGCGAACCCATTTCGGCTGACTGCTCTAATATTATCCGTAGGGTATTTGTGTGGTCGGTACAAGACGACCCTTTACGGAATCCAGCCTGATAAACTTCGAGAGTGCTCTCGACGACATCACTAATCCTATTGAGAATTACCTTAGCCATAATTTTTGATACGGCAGTAAGTAGACATATACCACGCCAATTGCCACAATCCCGAAGGTCGCCCTTCTTCGGAATTTTCACAATGACGCCCTCCTTCCATTCAGTCGGATATCTTCCCTCATTCCACACCTTAGTGAAGAGTGGGAGGAGTATATCGGCTGTTATTTCTGGGTCCGCTTTGAGGAGTTCGGTTGGTAGTCCATCTATACCTGGAGCTTTCCTTCCCGCCATTGACCGAATGGCGGAAACTATCTCTTCCTTATCTGGGGGATCGTCCCTAATAGAGGATTGTTGCGGTTGGATGTTTGGAAGTTGTTCTGTTTCCGGAATATCTTCATCTGACAAGATGTTTAAAATATCAGAGAAGTATTCCTTCCATCGTCGCAACTGGTGTTCACTCATATTAAGGAGAGTTCCGTTGACATCTCTCACCAGGTGGTTGGCGGTGAAATTCCTGTTCGTCAACTGTTTCATGATTTTGAAAAGTGAACCCATATCCCCAAGGTAAGCCGCAGATTCTGCCTTGTTTACCAGATCTTCAATGGCCTTTCTCTTGTCGCGTCTAACAGCCTTTTTAAGCTGTATATGAGCATCGCGGTAGCTCTGCCTCAAGTCGGGCGTTCGTTGGTTGACATCGGGTTGAGAGATGATTGCCAATTTGGCTTTTTTCCGATTGCCAACCTTGTCCCATGTGTCTTGTGACATCCAGAGTTTCTCACCGCTTTGCACATATCCCACAGATTCTTCAGCACTAGTTAGAAAAGTGTTTCTGGTTGCCTCCCAATTGGCGTCCAGTGTGCGCATTTCATGTTCACCCAATGTGGATGACTTTTCGCGTAGAATGGTGGTGTATTCGCGTTTTTTGTTGGGATCTCTGAGTTTATCCACATTAAGCTTGCGCTTCATTTGAAGAATTTGTGGTCGTCGGATAGCTGCTGTACACAATCTCAAGCAGGCAACCATCAAGTGGTGATCGCTCCCCACGTCAGCTCCACGTTTCGCTCGCACATCGAGGAGACATCTTCTCCATCGGCGACTTATAGCCAAATGGTCGATCTGGTTCTGAGTAACACCATCAGGGGAAACCCAAGATGTTTTATGATGACTCTTGTGTGGAAAAAGGGTCCCTCCGATGACCATTTGCCGAGTACTACAGAACTCCACAAATAATTCGCCGTTTTCGGGTCTCTTAATCCAAGGTCGTGAAGCGTCGACCCAAGGGTCACCATGCCTCCCCATGACGTGTTCTAGTCCAGTGTTGTCTGATCCAACCTGGGCGTTCATATCTCCCGAGATGATAATAATATCACCTCTTGGAACACGTTCGAAGGTGGCACTCAGTTGACTATAAAACTCCTCTTTGTCACCAGATGTTGCGGTATTAGTTGGTGCGTAGCACTGCAGAATTGTGACGTTTCTGACACTGGTCCTGAGCCTGACGACGATAATCCTATCCGAGATTGGTTCCCAGCTAATGAGACTGTTTCTCGCTCTCGGCGTAAGGACGAACGCCACGCCATTTCTGGCTTCACTTTCAGGACCAATGTACAGAATAGTGTTTCCGCTAGGGGTTCGTTCTTCTCCTGATCCTGTCCACCTGACCTCGCTCAAGCCCAAGATTTGGATGTTATAGTGCTCCATTTCACGGTCGATCACTGATTGGCGGTGCAAGGACCGAGTAACCCCAGCTCTTCCCCCGTCATTCAATGTTCGAACATTCCAGAATCCAATCATAGTCCGTTTTCGAATGCCAAAAGTCGTTACCGTAGGATCAGTCCGTATCCGAGGCGATGTATCCGTTTCTCGTATCATTTAGGTCTTAAGATCACGGGTGATAAGCCCATGATCCAGTGAGTGTCCATTTGCCATTTTTAGGGCAAGCAGGACTGGCTGTGGGTGAATTCTACAGCCCCCATCCCAGAGGGGGATAGTTAGCTCAGGTCCGTGGAGTCGCTAACTCCAAAGATAGTTGCAGGAATTGGTAAAACCTCATACTACAACTACCCCCTTGCGGGGAAGTTCACGAACTTAAATTTACATTTTTGCTACAAATGACATATGACAAATTTCAGTTCGATAGGTCAACGCGTTCGAAAGTTATGTTGTAGACAGACAGACAGACGAACAGACAGACAGACAGACACACGATAACTCGGAATTGAGGTTTTTGAGCGAGAACAAATATTTCTGTAGCCTTGGCGACTCTGTGCGAGCATTATTTCTTAGCTTTACAAACGGTAAGGCAATCACAATGTACTCTCAGATTTCATCTAGAGTATAAACACATAAATTGAAAAAATTTTTATGAAATTTTAAGGTAGAAACTTGAAACTAGCATAGTGCATTTAAAATAAATCACTAAATATATGAAATATTAATTGAGCAAATACTTTTAAAACTTCTACCCCCTCCCATACGAAATTATTTTTTCGACCATTTTTAAGAAATTATCACCTAACTATTAAAAGCTATCAATTTAAAATTTTGCACCAAAGCTTCTAAAAATAGTTAAAACAAAATTGTATGAAGAATTTTGAGATCGATCTGGCCCTTCTACCCCCTCCCATACAAAAGTATGATTTCGATCAATTTTATTAAATCAACCAATATATTGATTACATTATTCGCAATTAAGTGTTAAATTGACAGCAGCCCTGCCCCAAAGGAGGTTCCACTTGTGAAAGGGGGTTCCACATGTGAAAGGGGGTTCCACATGTGAAAGGGGGTTCCACTTAGTCTTCCTTAACCACTCTAACTTGCATTGATTCTCCATACATCTTCTACTGGTCCCAAAATTGATAAAGTTGCGCCCGACTTGTTGACAGTTTATTTAATTTTGGTAAAAATGTTACGTCGGTAGGTGTAAGGGGAGGGAGGTGGTAACCAAAAACATCGAAAATTTTGATTGATTTTTACGGGCTCTGGTGAAAAATACAAAGTTTAAATTTTCCATGTGGACACATCTATTGGTTGTACATACAGAAAAATAATAAAAATTCAACAATTGTTATGCACCGACCCCCCTGGTCTAACGTGCACAAGGTGTTTCCTGTGCAATGAAAAAAACACATAAACTGAAAATTTTTGAATCAAATTTTAAGCTAGCAACTTGAAAATTTGCAAAATACATTTAAATGAATGAAATATTAAATGGTCGAATACCTTTCAAACTTCTACCCCCTCTATTATAAAATTATTTTTTCGACCATTTTTAAGAAAGCAATTATCACCTGACCTAATTTGAAATTTTCTACAAAATTTTTCAAAAATAATTGAAACGAAACTGCGTCAAAAGTCTCGAGATCGCGGTTGCCCTTCTAACCCCTCCCATTTAAAAGTATTATTTAGAACAATTTCAATAAATCAACTACTAAGCAAAAACTTAAAGGCTACGACCTTGAAATTTTGTACGAGCACCTTACAAGAGAAACGAAATAAAATTGCATCACAAATTTCACGATTTCACTACCTTATCTACCCCCTCCCATACAAATGTTCGGTTTCATGAATGTAAAATACACCGAATCCTATGAAAATTCTAAGCAAGTTCGTCTATGGAATTAACATTCTATACAGAGAATATTGGGCGTGATTCAAGTAATCAATTAAAAAACTATTAACATGCACCCACCCTTACTATCAGCCCTCACCCCTTCCTTCATAAAAACTCAAACTTGCATAAAGAAACGAATGAAATATTGATTATATGTACTGAAGCTATTGATCGGTTCCGCAATTAGGTGTTAAATTGACAACAGCCCTGCTCAAGAACACCCTTTCACTTAGTCCTCCCTAACTACTCTAACCGGCATATTGACTTTCCACGCATCCGCAACGTGTCCCAAGAATAATAAAGTTTCGTCCAACTTGTTAGCAGTTTATTTGTACTGATTTAAGTAAAGCATCAATCTGATATCTAGACAAAAACTTCTAGATGATACGTAAACTTCAAGTAGATTAATCCTAATAAATATTTACATGGTTATTATTATTATTGTAGTTTTCAACAATGAACGAAGTATTAATCCAATTATCTTGAAAAGCATTATGTAAAACTATCATTACAGCAATATCACTTATTAATTTATAAGCCATTTAAATGTAGCTTTTCTTTAAGAAAAATATATTTGCAGTAATTTTCTCACTTTGCTATATCATAAAACAAATTATATTTCTATTGAAATTAGTTATGAAATTTAATTGAAAATTCGAAGCCAAAATTTGTGATCCGCATTATCAAACTGGCCCTCTCAACCTTTTAAAACTTTTCAGCTTCAGTTCCCGTTCCCAGAATACTTGGAAAAACTCTCTGAAACTCATTTTGCCTGTTTTACGCATATCCAGTTCGAATTCCTAGTCCAATATGTGAAATTAGATTTCATGTATACAGCATGTTAATGCATAATTAGAAGTACATACGTCCTTGATTAGCAATAGCGTGAAATTCACTATGCTACGTGATTTCGTAAATTCGGTAATTTTTTTTATGCATATCACAGAAACTATTTTAGCACAACATTGTAAGCTTTTTATTCATCCAAAATTAAGTGTGACGCATCTTATTGCCAAGAAAAAAAATCCCTTTAATTTCAATAACTACTAATTACGGACCCCATTAAGCACGCCATTAATGTGTCTTATTAAATAGTAATAAAAAATGACGGAACAAATATAAATAAGCTCACCGGTTGCGTGATAAAAGTACCATGCAAAAAAAAATTATAACTATAATTTTAACCACTAACTGATTATTATAATGCTTCAAGTCTTCGGAGAAAATTTCTACATAATAAATACAGTTTTTGTTCGCCACGCATACCATCGCATATAATTTCATAACAAACGGCATATAATTAAATTCGTTGGAGCTGAGTTGAAAATGGATTTTAAATACAGGATAACGTTGTCCCTTTACTTGTTTATTACGAGAAAGTGGTTATCAAATTAATATTTTACGAATATTAGTCTACAATTTAAAATACCTAAATACGTCATAGCTATTGGTTTCGGTTCATCGTGGAAGTCTTATTATTTTCATGAACAGTGAATACGGTCGGCAATTATTATTTACTAACGATCGCCGCGACTTTGTCCGCGTAAGAATCGCAAAATTCTTTTCATTTTCGTAGATTGAGGTGACCAAGGTATATCCAAGCAGGCAAAGTGCTGGAATTATATATTGCGTCGACCGGGATTTGAACTCACGACTTTCGCATTACAGGACCAACACACTACCCACTAGGCTACACCCTAGCTAGTAGTAAATTATGTCGGATAAATAATCTGCTTAGTTTATTGGCTCTTTGAACATAATGCTTTGTATTTTGTTGGAATCAGAACCATAAATTATTAAAAATGAAACCATGATACTCACATTTGTATGGGACAGACTCGTAATCAAATCATCGTGATTCGAGATCATATACGTGTTGAAGGACATGTGAATAGTTGTTGCTTGTGTCAACTAAAAAAAGCCCAAATCAAATGACATTAAGCTTAAAAACTTAACAGCACTTCGATTGTGCGTAAAGCCCAATCATATGATACTACCGATTTTTTCTGTGGGGAGTGATGGAAGAGGTGACAGCACTGAACTTATTTATTTCGCTTCATGCTAGAGTGGCTATAAAAATGTTTTGCACCAAATTTAAGCTTGAAAAATTGAATAGGTACTGAAAAATTTAGTGCATTGGATTTATTGAAATTGTGCAATTTGTATGGGAGGTGATAGAAGGAAGGGGGGGGGGGGTTCTGGTGATTCTTGCTAGAAACAACTATAATTATCATGCAATTGATATATTTTAAATTCCAGAATAGTAACATTCACACTTTTCAAGAAAATCGAATTTTCGCAAAGTCGTGGAATTGTGTCATATTGTATGGGAGGGGGTAGAGGGAGTGGAGCTAATCGGTTTATTTTTCCCTGATATTAATAATAATGCTAATTAGGGATTTAGTACAGGGATTTAGCTCGACGAAAGCTATACCTACTGAGAAAATTGGTTTAGAGTATTTCATGAAAAAGTGCAGTTTGTGTGGGAGGTGGTGGAAGGAATACGGGGTTCTTAGTTAGTCTTTTAAAAACAACTATAATTATCATGCAATTGATACATTTTAAATTTCAGAACAGTAACTTTCACACTTTTCAAAGAAATCAAATTTTTCAAAAATCGTGGATTTGTGTCAGATTGTATGGGAGGGGGTAGAAGGAGTAAAGCTAATTAGTTGATTTTTCCCTGATATTAATAATAATGCTAATTAAAGATTCAATACATGCTCGATGGAAGTTATACGTACTGAGAAAATTGGTGTATAGTATTTTATGAAAAAGTGTAGTTTGTATGGGAGGTGTTGGAGGGAGTAGGGGGATTCAAACAATTTTTATGCATAAAGGTTGCATTATATATAATAGAAATAATATATTTTAAATATAACATTAATAGCTTTTATAGTTTCCATGAAAAATTTAATATTATAAATTTTTGAAAATGAGTCACTTTGTATAGGAGGTGATAGAAGGCGTGAGGGGAGTAAAATAAAACCTAAGGCAGACCACTTCGCGATGCACACCTAATATTCTGTGAAAGTCTTATTACAATCAGTTCAGCCGTTTTTACGTGAAAGCCGGAAGACAGCCAGACAGACAAACAGGCAGAGAAATTTTTTAAAAACGTATGTTTCTGCTTAGTTATTGTCCAAATTAAGCAAAAAACTAACTTATAGCCATTTATGAGCAAATAACAGACAGACACTTCAATTATATTTATATGTAAAGATTAACTATCATATAGTTCAGTATCATAAATTAGTTAAATTCTGTTATTTTCATTTTATTCGGTTAATCCCGTAATACAATTTAAATGTATCATAATCGGTTCAACACAAACATAAAATATTTTGAAATTTTAAAATGAATCTAAAATAGGACGAACTAATGTTTCGAACAATAAGACAGCAACAGAAAATTTAAGGTTGGCTTTAGTTGAAATTTCAGCATAGTGATTCGTACATTTTAGTCTAATGTCAAACAGAACTGCAAGGCCCTTTCAAGTGAATACTTTAGAAAGACATGACGAGTTAATTGTGCAGGTAAAGTTAAAGGGGTTAACTTTAGATTTAAGCTTCACGAATAGATATTTATCAATGTTATGAGAAATATCGACATCATTGAGATAGAAAATAAAAGTAATTTTGCAGTGCCATACAGTCAGAAAGAAAATCCATCACAAGGAATATATATTTTGAGGTCATCAGCATATAAGAGCCAATCAAAAGATTAAAATTGAGGTAGGTCATTAATGAAAATAAGAAATAAGAGTAGAGAGAGAATGGAACGTTGGGGAACACCAGAATTTTTAGAAAAAATAGGGAATGTTTGGCCAAGACAGGTTACTTGCATCGCATGCAATGATTAAATAAATATGAGAATTGAGAAGCGAACCACGAACAGTATTTCTTTAGTTTAAAAGAACGGATATTAGACATTTCAGCCGTAGAACTTTCAACTTCAAATAACTAAATCGCTACCTAAATCCGTACCTAACCCTTATCCAAATTTGTATCTAAACTTCTATCTGAATTTGTTTGATAACTTCTCTTTTCCTATTTAATAAAATATTATATGGTGTGTATCTTCGACATTCAAAGCACTTAGCACCTTTATTATAATAGTAAGAATAAATTGAGTAAAAGTCGTGAATTCGCGTTTTAGGAATACACGTTGCTTTGGCGAAATGAGATGAGAAAGATGTTTGAAGATGTAGTTATGAACTAAACGTTCTAATATCTTACCAAAGCAGTTTTGCGATAATTTTTACACTCTAAATGATTCGAAAACGGACTATGATTGGCTTCTGGAACGTTCGAACATTGAATGACGGGGGAAGAGCTGGGGTTACTCGGTTCCTGCACCGCCAATCATTGATGGACCGTGAAATGCGACACTATAACATCCAAATCTTGGGCTTGAGCGAGGTCAGGTGGACAAGATCAGGAAAAGAGCGAACCCCTAATGGAAACACTATTCTGTACAATGGCCCTGAAAGTGAAGCCAAAAATGGCGTGGCGTTCGTCCTTACACCGAGAGCGAGAAACATTCTCATTAGCTGGGAACCAATCTCGGATAGGATTATCGTCGTCAGGCTCAGGATCAGTGTCAGAAACGTCACAATTCTGCAGTGCTACGCACCAACTACTACCGCAACATCTGGTGACAAATAGGAGTTTTATAGACAACTGAGTGCCACCTTCGAACGTGTTCCAAGAGGTGATATTATTATCATCTCAGGACATATGAACGCTCAGGTTAGATCAGATAACACTAGACTAGAACACGTCATGGGGAGGCATGGTGACCCTTAGCTCGATGCGTCACGACCTTGGATTAAGAGACCCGAAAACGGCGAATTATTTGTGGAGTTTCGTAGTACTCGGCAAATGGTCATCGAAGGGACCCTTTTTCCACACAAGAGTCATCATAAAACATCTTGGGTTTCCCCTGATGGTGTCACTCAGAACCAGATCGACCATTTGACTATAAATCGCCGATGAAGAAGATGTCTCCTAGACGTGCGAGCGAAACGTCGATCTGACGTGGGGAGCGATCACCACTTGATGGTTGCCTGCTTGAGATTGTGTACAGCTGCTATCCGACGACCACAAATTTTTCAAATGAAGCGCAAGCTTAATGTGGATAAACTCAGAGATTCCAACAAAAGACGCGATTACATCACTATTCTACGCGAAAAGTCAACCACATTGGGTGAATATGAAATGCGCACACTGGACGCCAATTGGAAGGCAACCATAAACCCTTTTCTAACTAGTGCTGATAAATCTGTGGGATATGTGCAACGCGATCAGAAACCCTGGATGTCAAAAGACAGATGGGACAAGGTTGACAGTCGGAAAAAAGCCAATTTGGCAATCATCTCTCAACCCGATGTGAACCAACGAACGCCCGACCTGAAGCAGAACTACCGCGATGCTCATATACTGCTTAAAAAAACTGTTAGACGCGACAAGAGAAAGGCCATTGAAGATCTGGCAAACAAGGTAGAATCTACAGCTTACCTTGGTAATATGGGTTCATTCACATCATGAAACAGTTGACGGACAGGAATTTCACCGCCAACCACCTCGTGAGAGATGTCAACGGAACTCTCCTTAATATGAGTGAACAATGATGATGGCCGATGAAAAGAATACTTCTCTGATATCTTAAACATCTTGTCAGAGGAAGATATTTCAGAAACAGAACAACTACCAAACATTCAACCGCAACAATCCTCTATTAGGGACGATATCCCAGATAAGAAAGAGATAGTTTCCGCCATTCGGTCGGAAGTAAAGCTCCAGGTATAGACGGACTACCAACCGAACTCCTTAAAGCGGACCCGGAAATAACAGCCGATATACTACTCTCACTCCTTACTGAGGTGTGGAATGAAGGAAGATATCCGACTGAATGGAAGGAGGGCATCATTGTGAAAATTCCGAAGAAGGGCGACCTTCGGGATTGTGGCAATTGGCGTGGTATATGTCTACTAACTGCCGTATCAAAAATTATGGCAAAGGTAATTCTCAATAGGATTAGTGATGTCGTCGAAAGGGGTTCGCCACTACATCTCATGATTGTAAACTTCGAGAAAGCTTTCGACAGCGTTAAGAGAGATTACGTATGGAATGCATTGCGTGGGAGAGGTATACCAGATAAGGTCATAGCTATGATTAAAGAATCCTACGAAGTTGCAAGGTGTCGTGGCTTGCATAGAGGAGAGCTGTCCGAGAGCTTTCTTGTGCGAACGGGTGTCACACAAGGCTGCATATTATCACCAGATCTGTTTCTGGTGGTAATAAATGACATCTTGAAAGCTTCCAGTGAAAGTGGGGAAGGTAAAGGTCTTCAATGGAGACTATTTATCATCTGAAGTCACCTTGATTATGCTGATGACGTGTGTTTGCTTGCACATAACCGTTCGGACTTAGAGTCAAATGTTCGCTCGTTGCATTCTAAATGCAAAGATGCCGGACTGAAAACAAATGTGCGTAAAACCAAGTGCATGCACATGCGTTCGAACGCAAGAACACCGATTGTTCTTAACGGACAGAATGTGGAAGAAGTACAAGATTTTTGCTATCTTGGAAGCATTGTCAGCATGGACGGCGGAGCCAAAAAGGATGTTGTGGCTCGGCTAAATAAAGCTCGTCAGGTCTTTCTCTTTCCACTTTCTTGAGGTTAAGAGAGGTCTCCCTTCGCACGAAGCCGCGAGTTTTGGACGCATGCGTCAAATCCGTGTTGTTATATGGTTGTACTACGTGGAAAGTGACCGTTAGACTTACCAAAAAACTCCAGACTTTCGTGAACCAATGCCTCCGACGCATTTTAGGAATATTCTGGCCAGAAGTAATCTCCATCGACGAACTTTGGAGTACAACTGGCCAGACTAAAATAGGTATTGAGTTTTTTCTGGGGTGTTAACAGGAATTTGATTGATTGATTGAAATTTCAGACCTTTAACATTCAAATTTAAGAAAAAAAACAATTTTTTGTGAAATTGTTTCATATTGTATAGGAGTGGATAGAAACAGTGAAACTAATTAGTTGGTTTTTTTCAGTCTTAATTATAATGCTAATTAAGAATTTAGTGCAAAATTTGAGCTCGACAAATACTGTGCGTACTGGGAAAATTGGTTTTTAGTATTTCACAAAAAGTGCAGTTTGTATGGGAGGTGTTTGAAGGCGTAGGGGATTGAAATAATTTTTATACCATACAATACATTTATGATAAAAATTATATTTTCTAAATTTGAAATAATTAGCTCTTATGGTTTCCAATAAAATGTGATTTATGTAAATGATTGAAAATGAGTCATTTTGTATGGGAGGGGGTAGAAGGGTTGGATTTATCCTTGGCGCATCTGTTCGGGCATTATTTCTTGGCATTACAAACTTTAGAGCAAACTTATAATACTCGCATTCCATCCAGAATATAATTAGTTTGATCGAATCTATCCGTTTATCAAATCCCATAAAAAGTGGCACGATTTTGCAAATTTCCAATAAGTCGATTTTCGTGGAAAATATTAAAGCTAGTGCTCTGAAATTTCAAGCTAAAACTTTTTCAGTAATATAATAAATTTTTAATCCTATTACTTATTCTACTAGGTAAATATATGTATTTTTCAATACATGCAATATAGCTATTTTCTCAAAATCTGACAAAGTTACGAAGCTCAAATTTAATGCAAAACTATTTTGGTAGTAAGATGTGAAGAAATATATTCGATCCCGCCACTTTTTTAATAACTTCCTACACAAAATACCACAATTTCACTACTTAATAATATGACAATTTTAGTAAAAATTATAAAGGTAAAAGATCAGTAGATCTTTTATTTAAATTCATTTCTTTATTGATCTCTGTAAATATCCCGCCACCCCTTCTACCACTTCCCCTTACAAAAGTTGTAGTTTAGTGATACGTGTTCAAACAATTTTCAAGAAAATGATGCTTCAGTTAAACGGAATATACTTTTACAATCAGGTTCCTAAGATGGCAGGAATATCTCCTTCTGAAGTCACCGAAACTTTCATTCCACCTAGAAAATGGTATAATTGGCGTTTACCTGCAATCGCAGCTATTTAAGTAATTTTGCTCAAACAAATAAATAGAAATTAGTTGTGTAAATGTTTTCTTCAAACAACATAATTAATTCTTTTATAAAAGCATAATCACATTTTTCCACTGAAAACAAAAATACTTACATCGATTTATCACAATTTAGCGTAGATACTAAAGTCGCACGTCAACACCACAAAAATAATCCCAATAGATTTAATAACTGACCCATGTGATCAGTGTTAGAGATTATGAGAACTCAGCATATGATAGAGAGAGCTTTTACGATAAGACATCCAACAAAATCCAAAGTAACTTTATCTTGATTAGACATCGACACAAATCCACACAAACATCCTATTACACTACCCCCAGAAGCCTTTCGATAAATTGGAAAAGGAAACGTGATAAAGTTTTTCCAGCCGGACTAGAAACTTTCGATTCACCACCATATGCTAGCATAGATTGAAAATATGTTCGGAAAGTGAAACAAAGTGCTCAAATTGACATAAACCCATTCGAGCACTCATAACAAATTAACCAACAAAATATGTCACGTCCTTTAATAGCCTACGTCGTACAAGCGCTGCTTCATACCTATGTATTAATCGTACAGTGGCCACTCCTGCTTCGAAACAAGAGGTGTCATACTATCACGAGTGATGGTAAAGTTATGTCCGTTCTGGACGTATACAGTTTTCCTACATCGATACAACATTCTAATGATCATACATTAAATTTAATACTCGTATAAATCCAACAGTAATGACTTCAACATTGCCCAGGATTTCTGCATCGTGTAAATGTGTCGGAGGTTGTAAATTTAAGGAGAGTAGCTTAGCATAGAAGGCGGGCTATGTGTAATAAATGCAGTACTGTAGCATAGAACATAACTACTACCTACAGTTGAAAGTACCTTCAAACCTTGTCTCAAGTTTTAGATTATAATGATTTTTTATTTCGGAGTGGGATGTCAGACGTATGGATAGAGTGTATAGGGAGATCTTATCCGAAGAGAGTTAACTTCATAATGAATTTAAACAAGAAGATACAATTTTAGCTTTCAGTTGAACTTTCGTTATCGAAATTGAAATTTATTTTATTCGTAATCGCTTTTCTTTGGTAAATAATGAATAGTAAACTATTTCAATTCTTTTAAGATATTAAGAATGTTGTTCTTTACTGTGACGAAATAATCTGAAATGGCATTATCTTACAATAACAATTAAATGTTGTAAATGTCAAGAGGCCATTCAAAGATCTGTAATCTATTACACTTGAAAAAGAAAAAGGAGAAATAGCCTCATTTTCCCGCTCATATTCATTCACGATATACGCGACGATGGCGACGACAATAGTTATTATATGTATAGTCGCTATGAACGGCGACAATATAGGCGACAATGGCGACAATATTCATTATAGAGTCGATATGGACGGCGAAGTTGTGGATAATGGTATGGACGATGGTCGGTATGAATAGAGGCGAGCATTCGTGAAGCAGGCAGTTGAGACTCAGAAAAGAAAGTGTCGAGATCGAGTGGTTGATAAAAACAGTTGAAATTGAAAAGCGATAGAGTGGAAGCGAAAGTGTTAAAAGTGATAAGCGAAAAATAAATTTGCGGTTATTTTAATTTAAAATGAACTTTTGTTTTTGTTTACTTGTCTATAGTTACTGAAGGATTAATTTTTGTAAAAGAAATTGCGATGAGGCAGCAATAGTAGGCTACGATAAAATTACTCAAAAACATGCCACTTTCATAATCGATAAACTGTAAGGACTGATTTGCATTTATGTAAACAAAGAAATGCATGCATACTGAAGCCTTAGATAAGTTCTTAAGCCTGCTAACATAGAGAAGCGATATTGACAATATGCAGGGTATGTAAGGGAATTTCTTGGTTTTGTGAAGGTGAGTTTGAGTGTATAATCAGGTAACTTCTCCATATTCTAGGCCAAAAAGAATGCTGTTAATTGTGCATATCCAAACTTGAAGCATATAAATACTTTTTGATATTAAAACCACGTTTCTCAGTATTCTCCGGAGAGTATCGCAGCACTCCTGAATAGTAAGTAGCAAGTAAAACCTTGCAAAACAAGAAACCACCATGCAAGTGATTCGCACACTCCTCTTAGAACTCTGAAGATGGTTGATAGCTTGTGTCCGGAAGTTCAAATATATCACTTCCTCATAGTTGGCTACATAGCCGATTAATGGGCTCGCTTACCAAATGCTTCAAAAATGAAAACATAGTACTATCCAACAAAGTAGGTCCCATTATACAAAATTTTTCATGAGTATCAGGCTAAATTCTAATAAATTTCGCTTTCAGTTGATGACTATTCTTAAAATCTGTACATGATGTCCAACGATGAGCCCACTCCCACTGTTTTCTATGCAGAGATTTCTGGGACCACACATAAAGAAAATGTTGTCGCAAATCCGATGTCGGTAGAGTTCACGTTTACAATCGTTCTTCTTCTTCAATGGCATTACAGCCCAATTCGGGTTTTGACCTCTTGACTTTAAGGTTTCTAAACATTTTTTATTTGTTATTGTGGATGGAATGTCAGCTTTTTGCATAAATGTAGAGCTACGAATTTTCATGTCCGCAGATTGAGGTAATCCAGACGTACCCACGTAGAATTACGCGTCCACTGGGAATTGAACTTACCTCCTTCAAATTATAGACCAATATGCAATCCAGCCAATCGGGGGGTTTTAAATGACTTTAATTTGAAGCTGCGCTTTGATTCTAGAGACTCCGATAAAAATAGTAGAATTGTCACCTACCGGTGATCCTTATCCTTATCAGTCATTAAAGAGTCAGACCATCGAAGGAATCTTGGTTCAACAAAGATTGTCTCGATGCTATTCAGGCCAAAAAACAAGCATTTGAAACCTTTAAAGGCGATAAAATACTTGCCAACAGAGAACGCTTCAATGCATTTTGAAATGCCTGAGAATCTGTTGATTTTGAGCACGACCAAAAACTTTGACGGAAGATCCTACAGTGACCTAAAGGCTCAAGATCTTACTGGTTAGTCAGCAAAACCGTCAACAGTTTCATTTCTTCTTGAAACCACCTCTTTTTGATGGCGACCGTACTGTGATTGATCCTATCGCAAAAGCTAACTTAGTAGTAGCAAGTTTCGCGAGAAACTCATGCCTTCTACCTCAAACCAATCGCCTTCTGCTCTAAATGATTCTCTTTTTCACTGCCCATACTTCATTTTCGAGCGAGACTTATTTCTAAGATCCTTCAAGAGATCAGTATTGAGAAATCTGCTGATCCGGACAGTATTCCCCCCCCCCCCTCCCCCCATTAACCTTAAAAATTGCTCCTATTCTTTAGCTAAACTTCTTGGCAATCTTTTCTATCTTTGCTATTGTTACGGGTGATTTCCACGTCTTCCAATTGATAAGAAAGGAAGCAAAGTAAACCCCGCCAACTACCGTCCGATAGACATTACTTTAGTGCTCTCGAAAGTAATGGGAATTTCTTTCAATCACAAAATCGTTCAATATCTCGATGATAACCAGCTAATCCAGGACTATCAGTATGGATTCCGTTCTGGAAGGCTAAGTTCATTCACTTGACATTTCAAAAGCTTTTGGCAGAGTGTGACATGAATGTCTTATAATTAAGCTTCGGGCCACAGGTCTTAATGCTATCCTTGTTAAATGGATTTAACGTTTTCCATGTGAACACACTATACGGGTAGTACTAGATGGCGTTACTTCTTCCTTCTTCGCAATAGTTTACAGCGTCCCCCAAGGATCTGTTTTATGTCCAACACTCTTCTTTGTTTTTATCTACCAAAGTGTCTCAAGTTTTGCAGATGACATTACTTTAGATCAATCAATTTCCTGTACTTTAGATAACACCTATGAATTTAACTCTGTTGCGGAACCAAACAAGCATTTCATTGCTCCAACCGCATGGAGTTATTCCTTTCGCAGTATGGAGCAGGAAAAATGAAGTAAATTTCAACACAGACCTGCCATCTATTCTTCAAACTTAATGTTCCAGTGTTATCTCACAATTGGACATTTGGTTGCATACAATTTTGCACTTCGGATAATTTCAAACTCAAACAAACTTAGGGTCTAGGGTTTAGACAAAAGCACGTTCCTTCCCACCATGACTGCGTTTCTGAATTGCACAGAAAGGCTGAAATTGTCCATAACACAAGTTATTCTGGAAAAAATTTATTAATTAGAGGTGTTAGCATTCATTTTCAATCATTCCGTAAACTTAAATTTAAACCTATTGTGAATAGATTTGAATTCGATTGTCTTAGTTATCTAAATTTTAAAAAACAAGCATACATAAGCTCTCGCAAGTTGTCATCTAGCCTTTTTTCTTCTACTGTCACCACGAAGGCAAATAATTTTAGAATTTCTTACTACTGACAACCTAGACTTAATAAATAAATGCAACATCCAACCTTCATGAGTTCTGCTAAGCAGACTTGTTGACTTAACCATAAGAAGCAGCTTCCCAGCCAACAAGTGTGAAAATTGGCAGCTTCACATTCAGCTTCATTCAGCTATACAAGTGAGTATAGAAACCATAAACATACCAACTGGAATTTTTACCAGTCAATCCTAAAGCATGAAGTAGGTATCGCAGCATAAACAATAAACAGCCCAGACTGTACTGATTTCAAATAGCTTACTAACTCGTATAACTCATATAAATGCCTACGAGCTGTCCCGTTCTATACAAGAAAAAGCGAAACAAACGCCTTGGTGGACCAAGAAACTGACAATAAAACGCAATGTAACTAGGAAATTGTTCAATAGAACAAAACCTTTGGTAATTGGGACGAATACAGAAACTCCCTTACTGAATATAAAAAACTCTTAAAGAAGTTAAAAAAAGAGTCATGGAGAATGTTTTATGAAGAAGTAAATGACCTCACAATGGCGTCAAGACTACAAAATGTATTAAGAAAAGACACCCCAATTGGTGTCGGACTCTTAGAGAGACCTGACGGGCTCTTGACAAAAAGCTGCATGGAAACGCTTGAAATGTTTTACCCCCTTTGCTGGTAAAATCCTAACTCCGGAAAAGATAAAATGGCCGATTAACACCTTCAAGTCCCACAAATCAGCCGGAGAAGATTAAATATTCTTCGCTTTACTGCGGAAGGGGTTCGAGATCCTAAAGCCAATCTTGATAAGGGTCTTTAAAACCGGTTTTATATGAAGATGCATCCCAAACATTTGGAGGATACCCAGGGTGGTCTTTGCACCAAAGACAGGGACCAATCTAAATCATATCGTCCTTTAAGTCTTACCTCCTTCTTCGTCAAGACGAGGCAGAAACTAGTGGGCAGCACTACATGGTCACAGATTGAAAAGGCAAAAAACCATAAACAAATTGCCTTTTATGCATTCCTATATATAGAAGGAGCATTCCACAATAGTCACATGACGCGTTAATAGGCGTACTAGGAAAAAGGGACTTGAATCGGTCACGATAAAATCGATAAACGCTATGCTAAGGAGCCAATTCACAATCACGGCTCGTGAGATAGCATATCGACTGCACAGACCCAGTGTTGAGTTACTCATACATGAGGTGGTACGAATGTCCCATTCATGCAAATCAAAATGTTCCATCACTACAAAAAATATTTTTGTCCCACTTCACAGTTTTTGTCCCATTTGAATTACACTAATACATTTGTCTGGCTGCCGTTCCAAGAAAATATTTGTACCAGTCACTGCACTGTTTTGAGAGAGTTGTGCGAATGAGGACTGAGGAGTTGTTTGAAAACGAATAAGGTAATGACATAGCATTTATGTATGACCAGAAGAGCAGATGAGAGATAATGTGTCTCCAATAGTGGTATACATACGATATACGATTTGTCTCACCTCAAATGAGGTATGAATGTGAAATTGTAGCACTGCCACATGGCGGGTTCACTCACGCCTCTTTTGAGGGGAGACAAATTATATGTATGTGACGTGATACATTTGAGGTGGGACATTATACCGCTTCAAATTGCCCCTGGGACAAACATTTTTGTCCTACCCCAACACTACACATACCTAGTGAGACTGTCCCCAGAGAGAAGTTCCATCTTCCCTTCTGTGGCCAATTGTAGTCGATGAACTCCTGGACCGTGGTATGGCATCTAGGATTTATATTTGATAATAATTTCAACTGGAACAAACGCATAGAATGGACTCATACAAAATCATTACAGGCGTTTTGGTCCTGTAAAAGTTTGTTTGGCAGAAAATGGGGATACCAGCCCAAAATAATTTACTGGTTTTACAGAACAATCATTCTACCAATAGTAATACACGGAATAGCAGTCTGGTGGACTAAAGTATTACAACGAAAGGTACAGCTTCTGGTACCAAAACTCAAAGAATAGCTTGCCTTGGTATCACAGGCGAAATAAAAACCAGCCCTTCTGCTACAATGGAAATGTCCTAAACATTCCTCCGATATATCTATCTCCAAATAAAAAAGAAGGATATTAAAGGGGTGGTACGGATTCGGAGAGAAAATAAATATAAATCGGGAGATTTTAGAGGTCATATCAAAATACTACAAAACCCGAAAATAGAGCGACTAGCGTCAACATTATTGGACAATGTACCGACCAAATTCAACTTTGAAACCCCCTTCAAACTTACAATCTTAGAACGCAAAGACTAGCAATTCATGATTTCTGAAAGGAAAGAGGGATCAACCATCTGGTAAAGAGATGGTTCAAATACATTAGATGCGACTGGAGCTGGAGGCAAAGGTTCTTGGTTTCAAAGCTACTCAGTAAAGAATCCACAATCTTCCATACCGAACTAATTGCAATGGAGCGATGCATGCAAGAAAATATAAAGAGAGCTCACTGCAACAAAACTATCTAAATCTTATCGGAGCCAGTTCAGCCAGTTCTCAAACCACTAGCATTCAACAAGCACCGATCGAAGCAAGTTTGGGACTGCCTTCAAGGCTTAATCGTCCTGGTAAAAAATAACAAAGTAACCTTAATGTGGGTCACAGGGACTGAGAGAAACGAACAAGCAAACTGCCTCGCAAAAAATGATGCGACAAAAAATGTATTAGAACAGAATCATTCTAGCTAAGCAAGATTGGTATCATATCTCTGATCGACCTCTTCACGGGCCACAATGGAGTAAACCACCACTTCAAAACTATGAGTCTTGAAGAAACTGACATCTGCCGCCTCTGTCTTAACGACTCAGAAACGACAGACCACATTCTATGTCACTGCAAAGTAGTAGCAACGAAAAAATAAAAACCTCTAGGAAAAGGTTTCCTTACAACTGATGAATCAGCCAACATGACTCCATTTAGCACCACACTTAAATTAAACAAAGCTATAAAGTTGTACAAGGGGAAAGGGAAAATAGAGAGAAGGCCGTGTTCGCCAATAATTTTCTTTCGCACAGCTGTAAGCGAGATTACAAATGTAATGCATTGCATGGAAGAGGTATCCCAGATAAGATCACAACTAATATTAAATAATCCTACGAAGATGCAAAGTGTCGCGTGAGCTTACTGTGCGAACGGGTGTCAGACAAGGCTACATATTATCACCAGCCATGTTTCTGATGATAATAAATGACATCTTGAAAGCTGCACTGGAAGGTGGCAAAGATAAAAGTCTTCAATGGAGACTATTTAACATCTTAAGTTACGTTGATTATACTGATAACGTGAGTTGAATGTTCACTCGTTGCATTCTAAAATGCAAAAAGGCAGGACTGAAAATGAATGTGCGCAAAAGCAACACAACCACACCGATTGTTATCTCGGAAGCATTGTCAGCATGGACGGCGTAGTCGAAAGGGATATTGAGGCACGTCTAAAAAAAAGCTCTTCAGACCTTTGATATCCTTTCTCCTTTCTGGAGGCTAAAAGAGGTCTCCCTTCGCACGAAGCTGCGAGTATTTCACGCTTGCGTTAAATCCGTGTTGTTATATGGTTGTACTACGTAGTGTGGCCGTTCGACTTACCAAGAAACTGCAAACTTTCATGAACCAATGCCTCCGACGCTTTTTAGGAATCTCCAGCTAGAAGTTATCTCCAACGACGAAATTGGAGTACAACTGGACAAACTGAAATAGGGATTGAGACTCAAAGGCGGAAGTGGCAGTAGATAGGTCAGACTTTGAGGACACCAGAGCGAAACATTGCCAAATAGGCTCTGGATTATAAACCTCAAGGATGACGACAGGTTGATCGACCACTTAGTAGTGATGCCAGGTTTCGTTATTCTTCTGTACCATTAACCATTCTTTACTTTAAGAAAAGTTATTGTTACATTTTATTCGCTACTAGGTACTCGTTTATTTGAAATGACAGCCATATCATGTTGCAGGGATGGACAAGCCAGTTTTGCAAATCATAAATTCAATTAGAAGAAATCGCCTCTAATGCCCATGCAGTAACTATATTCAGCAAGAATGCGCTTCTGAATCGCTCTCGATTTCGTAGACCCAGTACATGTATCAGCACAATAATGCCAAGTCAGATTTTTTTAATTATCCATCTGCTAACTAGAAAATCCCTTTAAACACTAATGTAAGCAAAACGGCAATCGAAATTTTCTTCAACAAAAATTTGTCAAATTAATAAAATAATCCCTTAACATAACAACCATTAAAAAACTCGACAATCTGGTATCTTTGACCACACAACATCAACACTAGTAACTGCCCTGCCACAACTCCACTCGGCGACATTCTTGGTGTTGAAACGAAACGAAAAAAACACCATTTTCTCGGTTAACTTTACTCTAAAGTAGAGTAAGAGTATTCCATCTCATTCTCTACAATGGCGCTACCCAAATCGGGCCTTGGCCTCCTGACCTTCAGGTTCCTTAACATTTTCATTATTTATTGCGAAAGGGTTGTTAGCCCTTCGCACAACCCTCTATTTATGAGTTTTTCATTTTCGTAGATTGAGGTAAATAAGGTATAACCAAGCGGATAGTGTGCTGGAATTAGGCGTCGACTGGGATTTGAACTCAAGACCTTCGCATTGTAAGACCAACACGCTACCCACTGGACACCCTAGCTTCCATTTCATTCTTGCTTTGGAATAGCGGTTCAGCGTTATACACAAGTGTACGTTTCCCTCCTGTGATGTAACGAAAATGCAACTAATCGTTACTTTCGGTGTAGGTACTTTTTTAGTATGTGGAACGAATACTCGAGTAACGAATCGTTTTGACAGTTCAGTTACTTTTTCGGGAGCTCATTTCGTTAGTAACGTGAGTAAATCTGCGTCGTTACTCGTTACTTCGGGTTTCGGTTGGTAACGAGTACTCGTATAACGAATGGTTACTTTTTTACTACGACGTAGCATATGAAATCGAGCAGTTGAACAGGAGGCCAGAGGAATAAAAAAGTCCTGCTAACAGCTAAATACCGATTCTCAGGATCGCACCTTGTGAAGAGAGCTGTTTCTGTTCTAAGCCCCTATAGGGGGTCTTAACGGAAATATGATTTATTGATTGACTAATTTTCTTTAGTTATAGCAAACACCTAAAAACTGTCGCGGTAGCATACATTTTTCAAAGTTTCTCGTCGAGATATTTGGTGCTATTGACAATATACATAAGAAATTCTGAATCGATCAGTACATATTTTCCACATAGCGCCATTAATTTAGGAAACAAAAATCTAATCCATTCTGAGTAAAACTTCGTTTACAGTCAAAATTAGAAATAAGTTCTCCGATCCCAGAACTATTCCCACAGGGGTTCCGCAAGGATCCGCTCTTGTTCTAATACTATTTACTAATTCTATTTAGAAATTCCTCAAAGTAACAATTGCAAATTGGGGACATTAGCTGATGACGCTGTTATATTATAAACCGAAAGTTAAGACTCGATCTTATCTCCAATTTTTGTAAAAAATGGAAAATAAAAATTCATAGGTCAAAAACCCAGGCTACAATCTTCACAAAGTGTCGGATGGCACGTTACCTTCTAGCATGCTGGTGCACCAACTGTTGACATCCTAGGTGAATCAATCTCTTGGTCATAATTAATTAAATGTCTAGGCCTACACTTCGACCAAAAACTGACTTTACAAAATCATGCTAAAGGAAAGGTTTCCAAAATCACGGAACGAACTCGAACATTGCACTCATTTATCAATACGAAATCAAAAATGTTCCTGAAAAATAAGTTGCTAATTTTTAAAACCATTATGTAATCTCTAATAATAAATGACGCTCATTTTTGGAAAAAAAATATGCGCTGCTTTATATAGACATAAAGTGCAAATAATTCAAATTAATTGTCAGAAAATTATTTTGAATAAGCCATGGTAATCCGGTACTCGCAGCTTACATTCGTAAATTTCAGTAATGAATACTAGAGTAAAAATATCATAATTCCAGCGAAGTACGGCAGCAGATGTGCCCATGCGATTCACGGCCAAGATCTTCTTCACACTCTTCCTCTTTCTTTTCTACATACATTAAGTATATGTAATCAGATATAAGTAACTGATAGAAATGTTCAGACCAAACGGTAAAATTGAATTTTTTGAAACACAAAAGTACGAGAACGATAAAAACTTTTAGATTAAAAAAAAATAATACATTCTAAATCTCAGAGAAAGGTTTTAAAATGTTCACCATAGAAAAACTGCGCGCATCAAATATCTGGATACATTTTGGCAGAATAACTTTGTTAGCGTCGATGGCTCAATGCTAGAATGCCAGCCGGGCGGCCCGGGTTCGATACCAGATACATGGAATTTTTGGTTTACAAATATTTTGCTTTTTAAGATTTGACTAGAGTAAATATCATACATACATATATCATAATTTCAGCGAAACACGGCAACAGATGTGCCCGTGCGATTCCAGACCAAAAATAATTATTGGTAATTTAACACAGTCCTTATACATTTTATACATTCGAAAGACCGATTTTTAAATACGTCTATTATCGAATAAGAAAATGTCTTCTCTGGGCTGAGTAATAATTTTAGTAATATTTAAAGACTTAGGTTTAAATAATAAATTGTTAATCGTACTAACTCTACCTATGAGTTTCGCATACTTACATTTACTTCATACTCCCTTACATATTAAATCAAAAATTTAATTTGCAACCCCTTTCTCTGTAAAAATAAAATAATAGTCTAAGCACTGATTTGTACTAAGAATTACATTTATCATACTATTTAACATACTATTCAATAAAATTAATTCAATAAAAAAAAAATCTGATTTTAAGCAATTGAAGAGTACCAGGAAAAGATGCCTCTCAACTAAATTCATACATTTTCTTAGAACACTTATTTATGAAACAAAACACAAAAGAAAGTAAAGTAGGGGAACGAATGGAAAAATAAAATGGTCAAACTTCGATCCATAAGCAGAAGTATATGCAAGAATAAGTTCTAATCATCTACACTTCTACAATGGCACTACATCCCAAATCCCACTACAGCCCAAAATTGTTAGCCATTCGCAAAACTCACTATCTACAAATTTTTGATTTTCGCAGATTGGGGTGACCCAAGCAGGCAGTGTGGTGGAATTTTACAATACGTCAACCGGGATTTGAAATCAGGACCTTCGCATTGTATACCAACACGCTACCCATTAGGCTACATCCTAACTCATCATTCTCTGTGTAAATTCTACAAATACCTTCGAAATAATATTTTAAAATTTTAGTCTGTATTTGTGGAATTTTGTTCATTAAAAATTCGTGTGCAAAATATTAATGATGCTTCACATTATAAAGCAATAAAACTTGGAGAAGTTTTTACTGCGTTTAATATATCCTTAAAAAGATTAATGAACGGTGTAATTATTGGCTTATTAAATTACTTCGTTTCAGATTTTTTTCTTAATTATGTTTATTTAAAAGATTGAGAGCTAAGGTGTAGCATAGTGGGTAGTGTGTTGGTCTTACAATGCGAAGGTCGTGAGTTCAAATCCCGGCCGACGTAATATAATTCCTGCACACTACCTTCTTGGATATACTTTAGTTACCTCAATCTATGAAAATGAAAAATTTGTAGACAAAGGTTCGTGCAAACGGCTAACAACCCATCCACAATAAATAATGTGAAAATGGTAAGGAGCCCAGGAGGCCAAAGTCCAATTTGGGCCGTAGTGCCATTGTAGAAGTTTAAGAAAAGATTTTTTGGTGTGACTGCTTCTAAAATTATAATATAACTAAAAAGTAGAAATACTATCAAAACCCACCTCAAAATTAGTTTTTCTAAAACAAAACTATTTGGCTATCTATCTCCCTCTCTCTCTCTCTCTCTAAAATAATGTTTCATGCCGCAATATCAAACTAATCATTATCATTCTATCCAAACTCCATCATCAAGTTTAAAACCCATCGCGAAAGTGTCAGAACCAAGAAAAGAATTCATAAAATTCGCTTTGAAATACCAAAAAACGTTGGCCATAAAAAAAAGTAAATAAATTAAAATATCAAAGGGACAACAAAATTCGATGATGGCATCAAAGCATAGCGTATATCGTTATGCCCTACTTATTTTTTTTTTATTTTTCGGGTTGTTAGTATCCCGTGGATTATATTTTAATTACCCATTCGATAGCACACCAAAAAGCAATGTCTCTTAACTACATGAATACCAAAAATTCCATCAAGTGTAAAATTAAAAAAAAATAAAAATAATAATCAAATATCTATAGATGCTATTATACATCAAAAATAAAAACCATGGTAGCAAAGTTAATTAACTTGCACCATAAAGTTGTTGTATGTCCTTTTATTTCGAAATTTAATAATTAAAATTTGAATTAAAAAAGAAATTAATTAATAATTATTGGTTTGGAACGTATTGATGGTATTGTGATAAAATAAATTGATTTTGTTTTGGTATGAATTGATAATAATATTCTGTTATATTGCAGTGCTATTTTCTTTGATTAGTAAATCAATTCTAGATGAAAAATAATTTGGTAAGTTTGATAAATTGTATATGGTTTTTTCGTTTGGTATTCGAAGTAGCAGCATTATCAATCAATTTCCTGTGATAACCGCCTATAGGGGCATCGAACAAAAACAGTTCTCTTTCACAAGACGTTATCCGGAACATTGGCCTATGGTTGTCATCAGGACTTGTTTGTTCCTTTGGAAATAAACCAAAGTTACAAATAAACCCATTTTGGCTGTTGACGAGGGTAAGCAGGTGGATTGCAAATATACCGATTTTAGTAATGCTTTTGATAAATTATCCCACTCCATTATATTATTTAAATTGGACTTGTTGGGTTTTTCTACAAATTAAGTTATATCAACTTAATAGAACTTACCAAGTTATCTTTCGGGATTGTAATTCTAAGACATTTATTGTGCATTCCGGTGTTCCTCAAGGCAGCGATTTGGGACCACTTCTGGTTATCTTGGCCATTAATGATGTTGCCTCTATTTTTAAAAATTGAGAAGTAAAATATCTCAGTTCGTGATAATTTACACGATTGTATTTCGGATCGAGTCAGTTCCATTCTTGACCAAGGTAATACATCTGGGTAATTCTATGTTGGGATTTATCACACGCTTATCCAAGGAATTCAACAATTCGCCTGTTAGACTAAATCTCTATAACACCTTAGTTAGATTTCACCTTGAATATGCGTCTGAAGTTTGGTCTCTTTATCATGATAACAATATTCGCAGAATTGAAACGATTCAGCGTAAATTTGTAAGAATAACTTTATGTCACCTTAACTGGGACGACTTAAGCTATTAAATATGTATGTCATCGCTCTCGAAACGACGTGAAGTAGCTGATGTAGTTTTACTTTATTATTCTAATAATAAAGTTTTGTGATCGACTTGAAAAAAAAATTCTACCCTGAAATTTTGTTTTTTCGCGTTTCATGACTAAAATAGCCTGAGAATGTTTAAAAAAAAATCCGTCTGTTTGTAATCCGTACCTGTACGCTCAGAGCACATTAGCTCCCAAACCCCTCAAGATCGCCTGTTTGGCGATGTTTCGCTTTGGTTTTCTCAAAGTATGATCGACCCACTGCTACTTCCACTTTTGAATCTCAATACCTATCTTAGTCTGGCCAGTTGTACTCCAAAGTTCGTCGTTGGAGATCACTTCTGGCCAGAATATTCCTTAAATGCGTCGGAGGCATTGGTTCACGAAAGTCTGTAGTTTCTTGGTAAGTCATTTTATCTAGAAAGCTGAAATTCTATACGCATGTAGAATGGGTTGTGGGACAAACTATAAAAATTAATTTTTTTATCCATTGATGTCCGAAATGGGGGGAAGGGCCGAATATGTTTTTCAAATGAATATATCTTCGAAATTACTTGTCATAAAAAATTATTATTTTAGGACGAATTAGTTGGCATACAGATCCACCAGGGTAGCCAATAATTATGAGGGAGGGTCAGGGGGGTGCAAAGAAAAACTTTTAAAAATTAATATCTCGACTATACGTATCGTATCGTATCTTAAGCTATGTAACGAAAAAGAAATCGTATTCCAAAGCTAAACTAGCGAAATATGAGAAAAACAAAACATTTGGAGATTATAGTAGTAGGGCGAAATGAGGAGCATTACGAAAACGCTCCACTTTTCAAAATTTCAAAACGTTTTATCTCAAAATACAATGCTGGTATTGAGTTGAAAATGTAGATTGTAGAGCCCCATTTTCTATAATTTTGGTAAAATTTTTAAATTATGGGTTGTAAGGGGAGGAAAGTGGTGGGCCAAAATGTCGAAAATTTTGAATAACCATTTTAGGGCTCTGGTAAAAAATATAAAATTTAAATATAGCGGATATATTCATCTGTTTGTTATACATAAAGAACGAGGTGTTATATGTGTATTGAAAAAAAAAACACAAAAACTCAAAATTTTTAATTGAATTTTTAAGCTACAAACTTGAAAATTTTTGAAATTCATTCTAAAACATAACAGGGCTACGATTACGCGTAAAGCGCAATCTTACGATACTCTAGATGAAATTTTTTGTGGTCCCAAGAAATTTTGTATGGGGAGTGTTAGAAGAGGTGATAGCATTGAACTAATTTTTTCCCCATCATGCTAAAGTAGCTATAAAACGGTTTTATACAAAATGCTTACTCCAAAAATTGAATGGGAACTAAGAAAATTAGTGAGTTAGATTTAGTGAAAATGTGCAGTTTGTGTGGGAGGTGGTAGAAAGAGTGGGGGGGATTTTAGTGATTTTTTTCAGAAATAACTAAGAATATCATAAAATTGACATTTCTTAAATTTTAGACTAGTAACGTTCATACTTTTCAAGAAAATAGATTTTTTGTCAAGCGGTGAAACTGTTGAAATATTGTACGGGAGGGGGTAGAAGCAGTGAAGCTAATCAAATATTTTTTTCTGATCTTAGTGATAGTGCTAAATAAGTATTTATCACAAAATATGAGCTCAATAAATGTTATATGTTCTGAGAAAATCGTCTTAGAGAATTTCATGAAAAAATGTAGTTTGTATGGGAGGGGGTGGAAGGAGAGGGAGGACGCAAATAATTTTTCTACTGTAGATTTAGATTATTATAACAGTAATATATCCCAAAATTCAGATTAATAGCTTTTATACTTTTTGAGTAAATCCATTTAATATCAAATTGCCAAATTGTGTCATTTTGTATGGGAGGGGGTAGAAGGGGTGAAGCTAATCGTCTAATTTTTTTTGACCTTACTAACAATTTTAAATAAATATTTGGTGCACAATTTCAGCCCGGTAAATTTTATACGCACTGTGTAAATTGGCTTAGAGTAATTCATGACAAGTACAGTTTGTATGGGAGGTGGTAGAAGCAGGGGGAGGAGACGCATAATTTTTTTATAAAAGTAATATATTCCAAATTTCAGGCCAATAGCTTTTATACTTTTCGAGCAAATCCGATTATTGTCAAATTGCGCATTTGTGTCATTTTGTATGGGAGGGGGTAGAAGGGGTGGAGGGATTTGGCCCGTTCACGAACTTGACCTTACTTTTTTGTCAAAAACGACGTGTACGAAATTTGAGCTTTCTAGCTCAACGCGTTCTTAAGCTAGAGAGCGCACAGACGGACGGACGGACGGACGGACATCCGGTTTTGAGATTTTTGAGTGATAATATTAACTTCTGTATCACTCATTTTTTTCTCCTATTTCTTGGCGTTACAAACTTTAGAGCAAACTTATAATACTCTCAGATTCCATCTAGAGTATAAAAAGGTAAAATTAAAAAAAGAAAACATAACAGAATTATGATTGGGCTTTAATGATAAAAAATAAAAGCTACGAATTTCATATTTTTTACGAACACCTCTCATGAGAAACTAATTGAAACTGCATCACAAAGTTTGCAATTCCCTCTCCTTCTCTATCTCCTCCCATACAAATGTATGGTTTCAAGAATATAAAATACCGAATTTCATTTATTTTACTTCGTCTATGAAACTTACATTCTCTACAAAGTTTTGAATATTCAAGCAATCAATTAAAAAATTATTAACATCCACTCATTCCTTAAGTCAAACCAACCCTCCACCCCCCCCCACCTTCCCATACAAACCCAACTAGCATAAACAATCGATTGAAAAATTGATACTACGTACTGAATTTATTGATCTCTAGAATAATAAAGTTAGGCCCAACTTGTGGGCTAAGTTTACTTGCTTATAACCTTCTTACAGGCAAAGTTTATTCATCCATTCCTTTGGGTTTGATTCAGTTTGATGTTGGTCAATTTTCACCAAGGTATCCTAGATTGCTGCTGATTGGTTTTCTATGGTATGAATGAACCAATCTGGCGTCTCGCGAGGGAACTAATAAGAATGCTGATGATTTCGACTTCTCCATTGATAAGCAGTGCTTAAGACTTTACGCTAGTTAACACCGATGTATGTGAACTTTTGTAAATTTCTTGGTTTTTATTATAGGTATATATATTTTCTTTAAGGTGGCCGAACATTAAATTAACAACACCGTTTTCTGTGACAGCCGATTTTAGAGTTCCCGGTTGTTTTGGGGTTAGTTTAGTTTGGCAAGTCCATTAGAGCGATAAATTCGAGAAACTGTAAGTCATTTTCGCAATATGTTTACTCTAAACGAAAATTCACATCCCGCAAGACGTCGTACAGTGCGAACACAACAATCGATTGATGGCGTGCAACGTAGTGTTGATAATGCGGTAATTCGTCATCGTGATCAACAAATAAACTTGTAACTTATGTAAAATTCTTCGTAAAGATCTCGGCTACAAAATTCAACTTGTACAAGAATTGAAGCCACACGATCATCGTTCGCGCCGTACATTTGGTGAATGGGCCGAAGGAAGCTATTGATCCATATCATGTGAACATTTTTTTCAGTGATGAAGCACACTTTCTGCTAAATGGCTACGTCTTTAAGCTGAATTGCTGCATTTGGAGCAATGATAGTCCACAAGCCATTATCAAAACACCATTACATCCAGCAAAAGTCACCGTTTGGTGCTCTCTATAGGCCGGTGAATTCTACAGCCCCCATCCCAGTTGAGCAAGCAGTTGAGCAGGAGGCCAGAGGAATAAACAAGTCCTGGCAACAGCTTAAAGCCGATGCTCAGGATCGCGCCTTGTGGAAGAGAGTTGTTTCTGTCCTATGCCCCTATAGGGGGTCTTAACAGGAATTTGATTTGATTGATAAGCCGGTAGAATTATGATCCATATGTCTTCAAAAATGATGATAGTCAGAACGTTACAGTCAACTGTGAGCGGAACAAAGACATGATTACTAACTTTTTCGTGCCTCAATTGGAAGGCATTATTGTCGCAGACTTGTGGTTACAATATGACGGAGCCACATACTACACAGCGCATACAGATTTCACCTTCTACAGAATTTTCGTTCCTTGGTGTAAAATTTAACAATCGACTTGATTGGAGCCAACACATCTATGAAGTCGCAGCTGATGCTTTGAATCATCCAGCTATTCTGCGTTTGTGTCAAAAATACTTTTCTGCCTCCGAACTAGCTACCATCTATAAGGCTTATATCCGACCACGTCTTCTCGTATAATTCACATGTTCGGGCTGGGGCCCGAAAATCACAACTAGCTTTGCTCAACCGTATACAAAATAATGCATTTCGACTAATTGGAAATGAGGCTTTACCGGCCTCAATACACTCTCTCGAGCATCGTCGAAATATCGGAACACACTGCACTTACTATAGATATTGCCATGATGAATTCTGCTTGGAACTAAAAGCTCCACCGAATGCCCCCCGAAACACTCGCTAAGCTGCACGCTCACACGAGTACACTGTGAAGCCCTTGCCGTGGAGAACAGTGAAATCTAGGCAGGCCTCCATCGACAGTGATATGAAATTCATTGCCTGGCAATCTCCTTTCAACGGGATACAACCTCCAAAAATTTAAGAGTAACATTCACCGCCACTTCAAAACTTTTCTTTTCTGTGTTTCCCTACCAATTTTCCTATCTCCACTTGTTTTCAAGTACCCATGTCAACTGAACTGTGCATCGTGCATTAAAGGGTATAGCCTAGTGGGTAGTGTGTTGGTCTTGTAATGCAAAGGTCGTGAGTTCAAATCACGGTCGACACAATATATAATTCCATCACATTGCCTGCTTGGATATACCTTGGTCACCTCAATCTACGAAAATGAGAAATTCGTAGAAAGAGGGTTGTGCGAAGGACTAACAACCCTTCCACAATAAGTAATGAAAAATGTTAAGGAACCTGAATATCAGGAGGCCAAGGTCCGATTTGGGCTGTAGCGCCATTGTAGAAGAAGTGCATTAAAGGGTGACCCTCTAAGCTATTTTTGATGGCCGTAAAAAAACGTGGAGAATGTCGATCTACAGAAGAATACCAAATAGACTCACGCTGGAGCAACGTTTTCAAATTGTTCAAATTTATTTTGAAAACCATGATTCAATTCAAGAGACTCATTGGGCATTACGTGCTTTTTATGGTGCTCATAATCGTCCATCAGGGCGATTAATTCGAAAAAATATGGATCATTTTCGTAATACACATCCCGCAAGACGTCGTATAGTGCACACACAACAAGCGATTGATAGTCCGCAGCGTAGTGTTGATGATGCGGTAATCCGTCATCGTGATACTTGTGTCCATTCACTTTATGAAAAATTTTGCGATCTTGGATTACGTGCTTAGAAGATTCAACTTGTACAAAAATTGAAGCCTCATGATCATAGTTTGTACCGTACATTTGGTGAATGGACCGAAGGAAGCATTGCCATTGATCCACAATTTCATTTGAAATTCAATGATGAAGCACACTTTTGCCCATCTTTGTCGAAACACCATTACATCCAGAAAAAGTCACCGCTTTGTGCGCTTTATAGGTCGATGGTCAGAATGTTATAGTCAACGGTGAGCAGTACAGAGAGATAATTACCTTTTCGTGCCTCAGTTGGAAGGCATTAATGTCGCAGGCATGTGGTTGAAACAGGATGGCGCCACATGTCACATAGCACGCGAAATAATTAATTTACTGAAAGAAACATTTGATGATCAATTAATTTCACGAAATGGACCTGTTAACTGGCCACCTCGTCCATGCGATTTGACACCATTCGATTTATTTCTCTGGGTGTATTTAAAGCTCCATGTCTACGCCGATAAACCAGAGCACTTGAAAGCGAACATTCGACACATTTTTGCTGAAATACAGCCGGATTTACTGCGAATGGTGTGAAAGCTAGGGTGTAGCCTAGTAGGTAGCGTGTTTTTCTTGTAATGCGAAGGTCGTGAGTTCAAGTCCCGGTCGACGCAATATAAAATTCCAGCACATTGCCTGCTTGGATATACCTCGGTCACCTCAATCTACAAAAATGAAAAATTCGTAGAAAGAGGGTTGTGCGAGGGGCTAACAACCCTTCCACAATAAGTAATATAAAATGTTAAGGAACCTGAATATCAGGAGGCCAAGGTCCGATTTAGGCTGTAGCGCCATTGCAGAAAAAGAAGTGTGTGAAAATTGGACTTCCAGATTACGCCATGTACGCGCCAGCGGTGGCATGTCCGAAATCAAATTCAACCATTAAAGGCATAAAATTATCTTTCAAATGAAATTAATTTTATGGATATTAAAAATATTTTTCGGTGTTTTATTTCAATATAAATTTCTTTGGCCCTAAAAGAACAGCCATGTTGGGATGTTGATGTTTATTTCGTCCCTTCACTAAATGATGAACCATAGGATAAATCGCCTTCCAATTTTTATACTCTAGATAAAAAAGTTTGCTACAAAGGTTATAACACCAAGATACGAGTATAATGCTCGGAGAAAAAAGTGAATAATACAAAAGCTCATTTAATCACTCAAAAATCTCAAAACCGGATGTTCGTTCATCCATCAGTCCGTGTCCTCTCAAGCTTGAGAGCAAGTTGAGCTAGATAGCTAAAATTTTGTACACGTCGTTTTTGACAAAAAAGTAAGGTCAAGTTCATGAACGGGCCAAATCGCTCAACCCCTTCTAGCCCCTCCCATGCAAAATTACACAATTCCGCAATTTAACAATAAACGGATTTATTCGAAAAGTATAAATGCTATCGATCTGAAATGTGGAATGTAATAATTTTTTGATGATTTTAATCTACCGCACAAACTATTTTAAAATATTTATGTCCTACCCCTCCTTCCACCACCTCCCGTACAAACTGCACTTTTCCATGAAATGCTCTATACCAATTTACTCAATGCGTTTGAAATTTATCGAACTGAAATTGTGCACCAAATATTTATTTAGAATTATTAGTAAAACAAAAAAAAAATAAGACGATTGGCTTAACTCCTTCTACCCCCCCATGGAAAATGACATAATTTCGTAATTTGACAATAAATTGATTTGTTCGAAAAGTATAAATGCTATTGATCTGAAATTTGCAATATACTACTTTCATGGTGATTTCAATCTACTAAATAAAAATTTTTTGAGTCCTCCCCTTCCTTCCACCACCTCCCATATAAACTGCACTTTTTCATGAAATACTTTAAACAAATTTACTCAGTATGTATAAAATTGATCGAGCTGAAATTGTGCACTAAATATTTATTTAGAATTATTAGTGAGACCGAAAAAAAAATAAAAATGAAACGATTAGTTTCATTCCTTCTACCCCCTCCCATACAATCTGACACAATTTCACAACTTCACAAAAAGTCGATTTTCCTGAAAAATATGAATGCTACTGATTGCAATTAAAACATGTCAAAAACATGATGTTTGTAGTTATTTCTGAAAAAGTCATTAAGTGGCCCCTCCTTCTACCACCTCCCATACAAACTGCGCAATTTCACTAAGTTCAATACACTAATTTTCTCAGTACCTATTAAATTTTTGAATCCTAAATTTTGTAAAAAACATTTTGATGGCAACCCTAGCGTGATGTGAAAAAATTAGTTCAATGTCGTCACCCCCTCCACCACTTCTCGTACAAAATTTCTTGAAATCAAGAAATTTCTCTTTCATCTAGAGTAGTCCTGTTATAAATCTGGAACCGATTTATGGGAATTAATTGCATTAAGGAATCCTGATAGTAATTTATTTACATTGAATCTTTAGAGCACTAGGTTACTAACAAAAGAGGACGGTGAATACTAAAGTACGAAAAGTAGGCTTGTGTTTCAAGGTGGTCAATGTGGCGTGAAAAAATTGCGTCGATACAGGTCGAATTGCGTGATATGGAAACGGCAACATTGTTCTTGAAAATAAATATATATAAATTCGAAAAAATTGGCCACCATTAGAGCCGCGTAAATCAAAAGATAGAGAATTATCGCATTTTTATAATATCGATGTTCGTCAACTTCCTTAAACAAACCTTTTAGTTTTCGGCTGTAAGCTAGCAAATTTAAGACGCGGTCCAACATCTCGACGGTGCAGAATCCAACGCAACATAATAAAACTCAAAACCCATGCAACCCAAGACGTGAAAATTCCAAAAAAAAAAAACTCCGACCAACAGGCGCCCTCTCTAATGTCCACAATATAAAACACGTCCTAATTCCTCACGAGTTATTGTCCCAAATATAAACCACTTAAATTTAGTTGTTATGAAAAATAAATAAATAAATAAATAATCAAAATAAGTTATAAAATATTACAAATGTAAGACTAAATAGCTAAAAATAATACAAAAAATGTAAAAGAGGCATCATATCGCCTGCGCTGCCCCGATGCCCACAAAAGCAGGTGCGTGTACATTTATGAATACGCACCTTGGAAAATAAATAAATAAAATTCGACCAGAATTTTCGCTATTTTCATGCCGAATTGAATCTTTTAACTGCTCGGTGGAGGTTATGGGCGCCTGTTAGAGAGATAACTAACGAATTGCGGACGCACAAAATCTTTTGATGAGTCCAGCCATTAGACATATTCATGCCAAAAATCTTTTAAAATGCTTTAGACAATAACCCTAACCCCTAACATAACAATAGCAATACTAAAGTGCAATACTCAGGATATCATCTTGTGAAAAAGAACATTTTCTGCCCAATGCTTCATTAGAGAATCCTAACCGAGAATGCACTGAATCCTTAGCTTCGCTTCCACCATAGATCCATAAGAAGCCATAGATTGAATCCGCAGCGATAGTTTTCTTCATGCTTAGCTTTTGTAGGATAATCCGAAAGCTAATTCTCTCTGCGAAGCCATACGAAAAATGAGGACTATTAATTTGTAGCTGAAATAAATGAAAAGTATCCGTTTGTATGGATTTTTCAAGCCATTAAAAAAAAATGTCTAATAATTTCTTAAGATGAGAAAAGTAAACGTACCTGGCCGAACTTATCATCTCCCACCTAACTAAACTTTCCCCAGAAACGCTATTATCATACCCAAACAACATTAATACTCACGCATAGTATAATAAAATTTGCCATTTTCATTAGACGTATACAGTCGTAACTCACGAAACGTTGTATTCGAAGCAACGAGACAACTTTGAATTAGCAATAAAATTAGTTTCTTTTTCGGACCTTAATACAACTAGCGGTAATGAAAAAGAATGAGATTTTTATTGATAGTATCAAATGTCAGAGAAACATAAGATGAATGTGGTCATAAGAAGATTATGTTTTGGTCTCTGCAATGGAGCCAAGTCTAACAATAAATACAGCACAAATTAGGAAAATCTCTTAGCAGAAATTACGTGGAAAGGATGTATGAAAACGTAGTTCTTATGGGCTAGCTGGTGTTATGTCTGTATGGTACACAAGGTCATAACATTTAATAGAAATGAAAATGGCATAGAATATAATATCATCCTCCTTTTTTTTTTGTCATTCTTCTTAGCTCGGTCACAATTGTTTTTGTATTCGGTATAATATTCTGTATAGAAGAAGAGACAGTTTTTTGAACGGAAGTTGCAATTAAGATATCCGAAAACTAGCGAATAGTAGAAAATTAAAATTTAATTTTTATTTTATAATGGGTTTTGCGCGGGCAAGAGAAGCGTTTCAAGTGTATATCGTTGCTAAAGTAGAATTTTCAGTCATTGGTAGAAGAGTTTAAAACTGGAAAAGCGAACAATACCCGTTGTTCCGGATGTCATTAGCGTTTTAACATATCCTAGGCTAAGAAAATGAACGAAAATGGGTCAAGCGGAGGATACCAAAAACAACTAACCGTGGAAGACGGGTAGCAATTTGTATGATAATTTCGTTCAAGTTTCACGGCTGAAAATGAGCCAACCCCTTAGGGAAACACCCCATTCAATACTTTCTAGCCGCTATAGAATTGTGAGAAGGAGGTACTTTTAATAATGCGCCTTTTCTAGGCTATGTGCCCGGTATAGTTTCAGCTTTACTACGTATAGTGTTAGCAGCCTGGCAAGGTACTCTCGGAAATATTTTTCCAACTTAAAAGTGAACACGAAACTGAAAATCTATAGCTTGAATGTTTCGTGTTCGTACCTCATAAAACAATATTTCAGTTGGTATATAAGTACATTTTACACCAAGACCAGCTATAGTACTCCACTTGGCTACCTTTTTTTTCTTATTTATTACGTAGCGTAACTATTACTAAAATGTGTCTACGAAAATAGTCTGCTCAATTTGATGCATTGCTTTCCAGTCGGACACTACTCAAAAGTCGTTAAAGTTTCTTCCACTCAGTTTTCATAATTTTCGAAAATTTCATAAAACATGAAACGGACGTTACAAACGGTAGAAAACATTTTCAAGTATTAGTACATATTACATGAGAGAGAGAAAAAAAAAATCACCAGGATTTCTACTACGATATCTCAACACAAAGATTGAAATATTTCAAAATTCATTTAAATAAAATTACCAGGAATTCAACAATCTAGGTAGGATCTCGCTTGTAAATACTGGTATACATAACATTTCAAAAATAAATGAGTAGTGGAATAGCAGCACTTATACGTATTATCCATGGTTCCAAAGTAAGGGTCGTATTGAAAGGTGAACTGAATTATACGTTAGCTTTCTCGCATAGAGCTGAATAATTTCATGTTTTATACGTTTTCAGAATGAGATGAATAATTTTAGCGTTTATACGCTTTTGGAATAAGAGCCGAATAATGTGAAAAAATTTATTTTTGTTTCATTTCTGAAGTGATCATCTCTATTTTACTATATTGTACTAATGAAGTGTATGTTATGAGATATTTTGCAGAATAGGTTTACTTGAATTTTAAGATTAGTCTACAGTTTATCCGACTTCTTAATAATATTTGAATGAATAATTTATAAATATTCACCAATACAGTTTCCTACTACGGTAAGAACTTCAAGTGATTTTTTTTTATTCAATTAGCATTCATCGAAGTAATTAGATATGGAAACGAAAAGGAGAAATCAATTAAAAACTTTCCTATATGTAATTAATATGGTATATGCACATCTTGCAATAACTTTTAGTTCAATTTTCCAGACTACATCGTAGTTATACTCTAAATTAAATCTGAGTATTATAAGTTTGATCGAAAGTTTGTAGCACTGCGAAATAAGGCTCGGAGGAAAAATGGATTGAAGAGAAGTTTGTTTCATCGTTCAAAAACTTCAAAACCGGATGTTCGTCTGTCTGTCCGTCCGTCCGTCTGTTCGCTCTCTAACATGGGAACGCGTTGAGCTACAAAGTTCGACAAAAAATCACTAAAAATTTTCGACATTTTTGCTTATCACCTCCCTCCCCTTACACCACCAAACTTAAAATTTTTACCAAAATTAACGACTACATATTTATATAGTTCTACAATTTGACAAATTTTTGATTTATATCTGTACTTTGTTTTGAGTTATAAGGATTTGTAATTTTGAAAAATACGCAATTTTTGAATTGCTCTCCATTTCCACCCACTACTTTTCTTTCAACATGTTAAGTGTTTTTCTTTTCACCCTCCCCTCCCCCCTGACCCTCCCTCTTACAATAATTAGCCACTCTCTAATCTGTTACCGGTGGAGCTATATGCCACCTTAATGGTCCCAAAATATAATTTTTTTACGATAAGTAATTTCGAAGACATAATCATTTGAAAAAACAATTCGATCGACAATTTGTTTTTAGCCCCCCCTTTTCGGACGCCAATGGATAAGAAAATTAAATAATTTTTTAAGTTTGTCCCGCAACCCTCGCTATATTTCTACTGATTTTCAACTTCCTATCTGCATTCGTGGTGGAGATATTACCAAGTGAAGTTTTTGACTCTTTCCCTTCCCCCACCTAACACCCCACAAAATTTAGAAAATAAAGTTCACTTACCCAATCAACAATCCACCCAAAATTGAACTTTCTACCTTTAAAGATCTCGGAGATATGAGTCCATATGTACGGCGGGACGGAATTTTTTTTTGCATTTTTAGGCTAATTTAGTCATGAAACGCGAAAAAACAAAATTTCAGGGTAGCAAATTTTTTTTTCTGTGTCGATCACAATACTTTATTATTAGAATAATTAAGTAAAATTATTAATAAGGCAAAAGAAAGTTAGACGATTAGCTTAACTCCTTCTAACCCCTCCCATACAATATGACACAATTACACAACTTTGTAAAAAATCTATTTTTCAAAAAAAACTATGGATGGTCATTACCAATGGCGCAACACCCTAAATTGGGCCCTAGCCTCCTGCAGTCGTCGCCTCCAATCGTCTCGATTGAATCCTCCCGCTGCAAATTTTTAAAATAGTTTTGCTGTCTTCATCAACCGAGTTTTTCCCATCGCTTACGTGGTTTGCCTACTGGCCGGTTACCACTCGCTTTGCTTTTAAGAGCACGTTTGGGGATTCTTCTCTCTTTCATTCACTGTACATGACCAGCCCACTATAGTTTACGTAACTTGATGCATATTTAAGGTTTTGGCTCGTCGTCGAGTTGATACAACTCATGGTTGTATGTTATTCGCCATTCCGTTCCTTCCTTCACAGGTCCCAAAATTTTTCAGAGGACCTTTCTTTCGAAAGCGTTAACTGCTTTTTTTAAAGTTCGCGCTAATGTCCACGTCTCGCTGCCATAACAGAGCACAGTTGGAATATTTGCTTATTGTTCCTGTGCACTTTCTTGGATTTCATTATTGGCACTACAGCCCAAATCGGACCTTGACCTCCTGACCTTCAGGTTCCTTAACATTTTTTTCATTATTTATTATGGATGGTGATTTTTAATTGTAATTAAAAGACCATACTTGGGTTGATAGCTGCAGGCAGACCTTTCCATGCCGACGCTCAGGAGAAGAAGAGACCTGAACTACAATTTAATTTAAACTCAATGCAAAATACACAGTTTGGTTACAGTAGAGGCAATCTTTAAATGACAGTATTTAGTTATTAGACAATAGTTAAATGACATTCTTTAGGGTTTATTTTCTATTCAAGCGAATCTTGAACATCCTCCGGCCGTCTGATGGACTCCGGTCTATCAGGAATAGGAAAAATAGCCAGCTTGGTGATTGGCCTTTTACAAATTTCCTTCTTCGTTAACTACACGAGTTTTGCCATCTGTTTCTGGATAGCATTCTAGGATTATACCTACTGCCCATTTGGCTAGCGGAGCACGATCATCCTTGATAACAACAATGGTTCCTGGTAGAAGATTGGTACTGGTGGGACACCAGAGCCGAGATTGCAGTAATGTGATCAATGTTTGTACTGGAGTGACACCAGAGCCAAGATTGCAGTGATGTGATGAACGAGGGTCGTTTGATAAGTCCCTGGCCCAAGTAAGAAAAAAGCATTTTTTCCGGAAAATTTTTTTTTATTTTTCAACATAATCTCCCTGGAGGTTAATACATTTGGTCCAACGTTTCTCAAGTCCTTTCATACCGTTCAAAAAGAAATTTTTGTCACAGTCTGCAAAAAATTGGGAAACGGCGTCTTTCACCTCTTGGTTCGATGAAAATTTTTGTCCACCGAGGTGAGTTTTCAATTTGGGGAACAAAAAAGTCACATGGGGCCAAGTCGGGCGAATAAGGTGGGTGGTCAACGATCTCATACCGCAAATCGTGTAATTTGGACATGGAAACCGCGCAGGTGTGGACAGGGGCGTTGTCGTGGTGGAACAAGATCTTCTTTTTCTTTCGCGTGACACGTCAACTTAGAATGGCTGCCAAAAACAAACTGTTACCTACAAAAACCTGAAAAAATTCATGAGACCGTTCGAAAGTGCCATCTACCTAGCGATAGCAAAAACTTTTTCGTGAAACCACGTTTTGTCATTTAGGCCAGGGACTTATCAAACGACCCTCGTATGTTTGATGCCACCGCTTCCAAAAACTTTGCAATAGTTGTTGTAACAGTTTCCAGTTTGAGCGAAGATTAACGGTCTCTGGAATATACGGCTCTGGAAGAAAAGTATAAGTTTGTCCAATTAGAAAATGAGCAGGTGTGAGTATTTCAAATTCACTGTCTGAAACAGCAAATAGTGGCCTTGAGCTTTATAGCGCTTCTATCTGGACAAGTAGCGTGTTCATTTCCTCATAAGTTAGTATTCGATTTCCAATGACTCGTTTTAGGTGCAGTTTAATTACCTTGACATTGGACTCCCATAGTCCACCAAAGTGCGGTGTTGAAGGAGGTATGAAATGCCAAGCAATTCCGTCAATTGCAAGGGCATCAGTAACAGTTTCATTGTATTGAGATGATGAGACGAGTTTCTGCATTTCAGTTAAAACACGCCGTGCTCCCTTGATGAAGAATGCTGAAGAATTCGGTGCATTTGCCACGTCGAACAACAAATCGTCGTAATGCGGCAAAAAAAGCTTCAGTTGATAAGTCGGAGACAAGTTCAATATGAATCGCTTTTGTGACGAAGCAAACAAACAAGGCGATATAACCCTTAATGAATTTGGAATTTCTGCCACCTGATAATTGAAGCGTTAATGGTCCAACATAGTCACATCCAACGCGAGAAAATGGCTTGGAATATGTCACTCTTTCCCGTGGCAGTTGACCCAGGAGTTGTTTTGAGGTTTCCTTGCGTTGGCGAAAGCAGGGAATGCAGTTGAAAACAACTCTCCGGACTAAATTGCGATGATCCAAAACTCCTGCTTCGAAATGATGAACAGTTGCTCACTGCCGACATGCAGATATTTCTGGTGAGCATGTTCCACGATTAATTGTGTGATGCGATGATTCCTTGGCAGTATTACAGGATGTTTTACCCCATATGGAAGCGCCCATCGACGCGAAGAAGTTGACACGAGTCTATTATCGGTGTAAGTTTTATTAGACTTCTTTTTGATGAAACTTCGTGACCGGAACTAAGTGCACGAATTTCCGAAGGAAATGACGTTGCTTGAACAAATCTGAGGCAAATGTTTTTTGCTTCAGTCAATTCACTTGCATTTAGTTCATTTTTGGTATGTGCACTCGTTTGGAGATACTGTATGAATCGTTTACAATAGGCAATTATGCGAATCACCTTTGTCCAGGATGAGATTCGTTCCAATAAGGTTGGAAGGAAATGTCCATCAAGTGATAAATGTCCTGAAACAATCGCATGTGTCTCAGGAGTGATTAATTGTTTCTTACCTTGATTTACTGAACAGTTTTCAGTATTTAATAGTCCTATATCTTGCTTCAAGTGTGTAGCAAGATCAAATTTTAACCATGGTGGACCGTGCCACCAAAGTGAATGATCCAATAAGGCTGTTGGTAGAAGCCCTCTGGATGCACATTCAGCAGAATTCATTTGCGATGAGATTTGTCGCCAACATGATCGGGGCAGTGTGTCTAAGATCTCTGATGAGCCAGGAATGTCTTCAGTGAGCGTGGTTAAACCGATAGCCACGCCTGGACAATTTTAGAATCAGTCCACGCGAAAAACTCTGCATCATTTATCTGTAATGAAGCTTTAATGATTCAAACAAACGACTGAGAAGTACCGCTGCACAAAGCTCAAGTTTTGCGATAGTAACTTGTTTCAAAGGTACAACCCTTGTCCTTGCTGAAACTAACACATGATTTTCTTCTGTACCGTCACTACGACAATATATTACCGCGGCGTAAGCCTTTTCCGAGACAAAATCCATGATATTCGTAATCATTAGAGAACAGTATTTTACGCGCGATTCTTAAGCTATTTAAACGCGAAAGTTGATTTCGAACATCAACAAACCGAGTGGAGATATCGATTGGAACTTCGTCATCCCAGTCAACATTGCGTAGCCATAGTTTTTGAAATAGTAATTTCAAAACGATTGTTGTCGGTGCTAAGAATATTCTTGATGTGTCTGACAGTATCTGACGTTTTGAACATTTTGTGTATTTGGAGACAATGAAACACTGAACATGAATTGATCGTGTGCATGATTCCAACGAAGTCCCAATACCTTCATTGAGTTGGTTTCAAAGTCTATAGGTGAAGTTTCTAATATTTCGCTTGGAAGTGTTGTAAGAAGGCTCCAGCAATTCGAGCTCCACTTTCGTAGATTAAAGCCTCCTTTAGACAATAAAAGAATTAATTGTCTGCAAAGTTCGATGGTTTCTTCGACGGTATCAGCTCTAGACAGCACATCATCCACGTAGAAATCTTCTTCGATAACAGCAGTAGCTTCAGGTAATCCGTTTTTATAGTCAGTAGCAAGTTGCTTTAATGTTCGTATTGCAAGATATGGAGCAGCCAAATTTCCATACGTTACCGTTTGTAGGCGATAATGTTGCAAAGGCTTACGAGGATCATCTCTCCATACGATTCTCTGGTAGTCCTGATGATGATCAGCAATCCAAATTTGCCTACACATCTTTTCGATGTCCGCTGAAAAGACATATTGATGCTTACGAAATCCTAGACAGATTGAAAATTGGTCTCTTTGAATTGATGGACCAATTAATTTTAAAGTTTTCACACTGATGTAACAAATGTCTGCACTTTGGACACGAAGTGTTGGTTGATGACATATGGAAGTTTCTTGCCTGTACTACCTTTTGCGAATGAGTTTATGGTTGATGAAGTGATTCTAACATATCACAACGAGCTTCGAGGAAATCAAGAAAGTCACTGAGAGAAGGGAATTGTTCCTTTTCTAATTCTGTCCACTTTTGCTGAGTAATTTCATTTACCTTAGTTAGTAAAACGTAAATAAACCACGGATCTCTACTCTACGCTTTAGAATCTAACGCATGTAAGCCTCTTACGACTTCATCAGCCGTATGGCTTAGTTTGCGTAAACCATTAGCCATACACGAGGTAAGGTTTGGAAGAGTCATAAAACGTTTTATGAACGATTTTGCGATGTGATCCTTTCTATCGTAACGACTGTTCAATTTTTCCCACGCAGGATTTATGCATAGGAAGTCCAACATTCTTCCAGTTTTGCGTCTCGAGCCGTTAGATCTTCAATCGAACTTTCTGCCAGATTCGGCAGGCCATCAAGGAAGTTTGCAAGCCTTGTTAAATAGGCTTTAACATTTCCTCGCCTTGCTCGCAATGCATCCATTTTGGACGTTGCCAAAAAGCAGTGGCGCATACAAAGTAATGTACATAATTAAAAAAAAACGCGTCACTCACAAAGCAGACAAAGATCCCGGTTCGAGCACTATAAATCACTTTCACAACTTTATTTCCGATTTTTACTAATGTTAATATTTTAATAGTTCATGTATAAAAGTATTGTTTGATAGTTTAAGTATAAAGGTATTGTTTGAGAACTGTACTTATACTTCTTCTTCTACAATGGCGCTACAGCCCAAATCGGACCTTGGCCTCCTGATATTCAGGTTCCTTAACATTTTTCATTACTTATTGGGGAAGGGTTGTTAGCCCTTCGCACAACCCTCTTTCTACGAATTTTCTCATTTTCGTAAATCGAGGTGACCAAGATATATCCAAACAGGCAATGTGCTGAAATTATATATTGCACCGACGGGGATTTGAACTCAAGACCTTCGCATTACAAGACCAACACGCTACCTACTAGGCTATACCCTAGCTTATACTTATACTTAGCTTTGATTATACCTATAATTGGGGAAATGTCCGGCTCGACGGACCAGCAAATGATTTTTAATTGTAATTAAAAGACAATACTTGGGTTGATAGCTGCAGGCAGACCTTTCCTTACCGACGATCAGGAGAAGAAGAAACCCGAACTACAATTTAATTTAAACTCAATGCAAAGTACACAGTTTGGTTACAGTAGAGGCAATTTTTAAATTACAATATTTTTTAGTTATTAGACAATATTTAAATGACATTCTTTAGGTTTTATTTTTTATTCAAGCGAATCTTGAACAGATGGGTTGTTAGCCCTTCACATAACCATCTATCTACGAATTTTTCCAAGCAGGTAGTGTGCAGGAATTATAATACGTCGACCGGGATTTGAACTCACGACCTTTGCATTGTAAGACCAACACGCTACCCACTAGGCTACACCCTAGCTACCGAATAATACATCTTATTTACTAGTATTATCCGTCGTTTGATTTTGTCTGTTTCATTACCGTCCTTTGCTAGATTAGCCCTAAGATATATGAAGTTGTCCACACTCTCCAAATTATATTTCGCAATTGTTATGTTTTGTCTGATTGGCGTTCTCCTTCTTGTTTTCGTGATTACTTTTCTTTTGCTTTCATTAATGCGTAACCCGACTTCTTTTGCGATGGAGTCAAGATTGACAAATACTTCCTTAGCCTAGTGCTAACGATCTACCTACCTACCTATTTGTATGTCGTCAGCGTATATTATTAGTTGGGTGGAATTGAAGAGTGGTGTCCCATTGGTATCGACTGAGACTTTTCGAACGACATGCTCTGGCGCCAAATTGAAAAGCATGGGGGCTAGACCATCTCCCTGCTTTAAATCACATTCCGTTCGGAATCTGGTTGTGGAATCAGTTTGCATTCTCAATTGGAATTCAGTGTTTGTCACTGTCAGTGTCATTAGTCCGACCAGTTTTGGAGGAATTCCAAAATCAGGCATGGTTTGGTACAGTACCCTCCCGTCAATACTATCGTAAGCTTGTTAAAAACCTACGAAAATTTGGTGCACGTCTGTATTATAATCCCAGAATTTCTTAAGCACTTGTTTCGCCGATAATATCTGGTCTGTTGTATATCGCCCGGTTCTGAATATACCTTGGTATTCGCCAATTATTTCACTAGTTTAGTGCTTAAGATGACGTTCAATTATTTTCATCATTATTATATAGGATGTACAGCAGAGTTTGTCTCCTTTCTTGTAAATTGGACATATGATGCTTTTTCGCCAATCGTCGGGTAAGATTTCCTCTGTCCAAATTTTCCATATCATGTTGTGCAGTATTTCAACGACCCAGTTTCCATCGCTGTTCAGAAGTTTAACGGGTATTTCGTCCATTCCCGCACTTTGTTTAGTTTCTGGTCACATAGGGCTGCTTTGATTTCAGCCAGCGTGGGTAGTGTCGATAATGGTTTTTCTTCATCAGGTGAGGCCTCGATTGAAATGTCGTCTGTCGTGATTGGTGGGTGGGATTGAGAAGGTGTTTAAAGTAGGAAGCCCATCTCATTTTGATTTCTTGTGTGTCGCTGATGATGGTTCTCTCTGCGTCTTTGCAAAGACTGGTTTTTGGCTTATATTCATTTTTTAGGTCTTTTACTACTGCGTATCCGTCCCTTACCTTACGATAAAATTCCAAAACTTTAAGAAATTGATTTTTCTTCGGAAATATTTAAGCTATCAACTTGAAATTTGGGTTAAAGTATAACGATGTAAATATCGTGGTTTGGGGAATGTTTTCACAGTGCATTTCGAATTGAAAGGAAAGATTTCCAGATTCTACACAATTACGCTTTATTACTCGTGACGTTTCGGTCTCTACTCCTTGATAAAGGTCTGAACAGAGACCGAAAGATCACAAATAATAAAGCGTAGCAGTGTAAAATTTGGAAATCTTTCCTTTCAATGTATGTATCATAAATACCACAAAAAATTTATCCAATCCACTCACTCCTCCTACCCCCTCCCATACAAATGCAAAATTTTGAAAAAATTATTTTTTTCGATTATAATTGAAACTAGCAAAAGCTGAAAAAACGATTTCTTCCTAGAATTAATTTTATTATAATTGCAGTAGTTTTGAAAAAATTATCAACTTCACCATACTTCTTTTACCCCTCCCCATACAAATTTCAAGAAATTTGAAATTTCAATTAAATTAATTTTCTTTGAAACTGTCGAAGCAATCGACTTCAAGTTTTGTGGAAAGTAGAACTATAGAAATATCATTAACGCCGAAAATTTTTTGTTTTGATCCGTATATTCCTTCAAGAAAACTATGTCCAATTTCTTTGAAAATAATGAAAGCTACAAAATTCAAATTCAGCACGAAACAGTTTGAATGCCACGTTCGGTGTCATATACAAAAATTAAAAACCTCCCCCTCTGCTTTTACCACCATACAAAAGTCACTTTTCACTATTCGAAAGAATTTGAGATGATACGTTTTCCAATACATTAAACTCTTTCCCATTTCATTTAGAGTATCAAATGAAATCATAGTTCAGTTTTTTCTTATTTCAATCTGGATTATGGAACGATAGCTGAATATTTTGAATAATGATTGAATGGAAAGCATTTACTGCTTTAACCCGTTTTCGACATTGATTCGAACTTAATGTAATCCATTTATTTTGTAAGATTATAACTTGATGCGGATGACATAATAAATCCGATCTAAGCCTCTCAATCAATTTTGCATTTCTTTCAGTTTCGTTAATTTAGGACTTCATTTATATAGAAGCCTTGTCTAGGCATTTTCTAGTAATGTATTATTAGTCGGATGGTATGAATAAAATCGTCTTATCGGCATCTTTTTAAAATTTTCTACTTTTAAAGTGGAAAAATGTATACTTTTCGCAAAGCGTTCTTTTATTAATCATTGATAGCCCACAGGGAATGTTCTGAATTCTTTCGAAAAATTACTTGCAAATTTCTTGAAGTGTGGTTATTGCTATTGGTGATAATTTGCGCGGGATTAATGCATTCTCCTTTTTTTGGGATTGGCTGAACATTTGCAAACTATCATGAAAATGGAATAGTGAAGAATGATAAGGAAAGACGATAATATTTGCATCGCGATCAAGCAAGAAAAGTAATGTAATTTTTAAGGAGAAGGCCAGGGATCCATCTTAATCGGACGTGTTATAAGCATCTAGAATCTTAAGAACTCGGTACATGTTATGCCAATGAATGTAAATTTGTCATAAAGAGAAATTTAGCGCAGTAAACGTTGGAAGGTGAGAGTTTGTTGGTGGTGAAGAATAGTTGGTAGTAAATTGAGTCACTAAGATCTTTGCCTTCATGTTAGTATCAGTAGAATAAACTTATCTTTGTAGATTAACGATAGAATTGATGAAGCGGAACTAGTTTTGGTGAAACGAGCGAGAGACCTGTTTCAATTTCTGACCATGCGAATATATTTTTCGTTGTAAGCTAGATCTGCAGAGATTCCCTTCTTTTTTTAAATTAATTCAATTGATAGCAGCTGCTTTTACGGCAAGCTGCCTGTTTGTCCCGTACCACAGTACAACATTTTCCTTAACCCAAACCTTAGAGCTGCGCTTGATTGGTTTCTAGCTTTGGGAGATGAAAAGTCGCATACCCACCAAGATGGTCTCATTAACTACGGAAGAAGCATACATAACATTGAAGCATATTGACTTGTCAAAATTGCTCAAAACTTAAACAGCACTTTAGTAATGCTACAGCAACTTTTCTGGAGTAGAAGTGGCTTGTGCCATACAAACTGTGCTATTTCAAGAAATGCAATGTTCCTATTTCCTCAGTACCTATTAAAGCTATGAAGCTCAAGCTTAATACAAACGCATTTAAATAGTGATTATAATGAGATGTGAAAAATAGATTCAACCTTACCACTTCTTCAGTCCCCTCTACAACACCTTCCGAAAACTTTATAATTTGTCGATTTTCTTGGAAAGTAAAAGGTTACTGATCTTTTATTTAAGTCCAATTTTTCATACCTCTGTAAATATTCCGCCACCCTTCTGCCACTTTCCATACAAAAGTCGCTGTTTAGCGATACGAGTTAAAACAATTTTCAAGGTAATGACTTGAATTAAACGTAATACTTTCATAAGTAGATTACTAATATGGCAGAAATTCACCTCCTAAGGTCACATAAACTTTCATTCCATCTAGAGTACCGCATGATTGGGATTTGACCACAATCGTAGTCCTCTAGATGAAACCTGAAAGTATTATAAGTTTTCCACAAAGTTTGTAACGCTAAGACTTAAGGCTCGGATAAAAAAATTAATGACACAGAAGTTCATAAAATCACTCAAAAATCTCAAAACCGGTTGTCTGTCCATCCGTCCGTGTCCTCTCTAGCTTGAGAACGCGTTGATATTGAAAGTTCAAATTTTTTACACGTCGTTTTTGACAAAAAAGTAAGTCAAGTTCGTGAACGGGCCAAATCGGTCCAGCCCTTCTACCCCCTCCCATACAAAATTACACAATTTGGCAATAAACGGATTAGCTCGACAAGTATAAATGCTATTGGTCTGAAATCTAGAATATAATACTTTTGTGATGATTTCAATCTACTGTATAAAAACTATTAGTGTCCTCCCTCTCCTTCCAACGCCTCCCGTACAAAAGTAAGGTCAAGTTCGTGAACGGCCCAAATCGGTCCACCCCTTCTACCCCCTCCCATACAAAATTACACAATTTCGCAATTTGACAATAAACAGATTAATTCGACAAGTATAAATGCTATTGGTCTGAAATCTAGAATGTAATACTTTTATGATGATTTCAATCTACTGTATAAAAACTATTAGTGTCCTCCCTCTCTTTCCACAACCGCCCGTACAAACTGCACTTTTTCATGAAAATGCTCTATACCAATTTACTCACTGCGTATAAAATTTTTCGATCTGAAATTCTGTACCAAATATTTATTTAGAATTATTAGTAAAACCAAAAATAATTAGACGATTAGCTTTACCCCTTCTACCTCTCCCATGCAAAATGGCATAATTTCGTAATTTGGCAATAAACTAATTTGTTCGAAAACTATGAATTATTGACAGGGGCAAAAAAAATCAGACGATTAGCTTTACCCATTCTACCACCTCCCATACAAAATGACGCAATTTTGCAATTCGGCATTAAGCGACTTTGCCCGAAAATTATAAATGCTGTTGATCTGAAATTTGGAATATATTATTTTTATAATAATTTCAATCTACTGTATAAAAATTGCTTATGTCCTCTCTTTCCTTCCACCACTTCCCATACAAACTGCACTTTTTCGTGAAATACTCTAAACCAATTTACTCAGTGCGTATAAAATTTATCGAGCTGAAATTGTCCACAAAATATTTATTTAGAACTAGCAAACGCCCGCGACTTCGTCCGCGTAAAAATCGCAATTATAAACAATGTTTGAGAGTGTAGTTAGTAATATATTATGTGGGATATATAATCTGCTTACTTTAATGGCCCTTTGAACACAATGTATTGTATTCCTTGGAATCAGAACCATGAATTATAAAGAATGGGACAGGCTCGTGATCCCGTAATTTGAGAGCATATACGTATTGAAGAGCATAAAGGACATATGAATAATTGTAGCTTGTGCTAATTAAAAAAAAACCAAATAAAATAACGTGAAAATATAACAAGACTACAATTGTGCGTAAAGCCCAATCATATGATATTATAGATGGAATGGGAAATTTTTGTGATGTTAAGAAATTTTGAACGGGGAGTGGTAGAAGGGGTGACAGAATTGAACTATTTTGTTTCACATCTTGCTAGAGGAACTAAAAAAATGTTTTATTCCAATTTAAAGCTTCAAAAATTAAGTAGGTACCGAAAAACTTAGTGCATTAAATTAAATGAAATTGTGCAATTTGTTAAGGAGGTGGTAGAAGGAGTAGAGGGTTTTTGATGATTTTTCGAGAAACAACCATAATCATCATCATTTACACTTATCAAGAAAATCAAATTCTCAGAAGGTTATGGAATTTTATCACATTGTCAGTGAGGCGATAGAAGGAGTGAAGCTACTCGGTTAATTATACTCTAGATGAAATCTGAGAGTATTATAAGTTTGCTCTAAAGTTTGTAACGCCAAGAAATAAGGCACGGAGAAAAAAATGATGAATACAGAAATTAATATTATCACTCAAAAATCTCAAAACCGGATGTCCGTCCGTCCGTCCGTCCGTCCGTCTGTGCGCGCTCTAGCTTGAGAACGCGTTGAGCTAGATAGTTCAAATTTTGTACACGTCGTTTTTGACAAAAAAGTAAGGTCGAGTTCGTGAACGGGCCAAATCGCTCCACCCCTTCTACCCCCTCCCATACAAAATTACACAATTGCGCAATTTGACAATAAACGGATTTGCACGAAAAGTATAAAAGCTATTGGCCTGAAATTTGGAATATGTTACTTTTATGATAATATCAATCTACCGTACGAAAATTATGCGTATCCTCCCCCTCCTTCTACCACCTCCCATACAAACTGTACTTGTCATGAATTACTCTAAGCCAATTTACTCATTGCGTATACAATTTAGAGAGCTGAAATTGTGCACCAAATATTTATTTGAAATTGTTAGTAAGCCCAAAAAAAATTAGACTATTAGCTTCACCCCTTCTACCCCCTCCCATACAAAATGACACAATTTCGTAATTTGACAATAAACGGATTTACTCGAAAAGTATAAAAGCTATTAGTCTGAATTTTCGGATATGTTATTTTCATAGTAATTTTAATCTACAGTAGAAAAATTATTTGCTTCCTCCCTCTCCTTCCACCCCCTCCCATACAAACTACACTTTTTCATGAAATGCTCTAAGACGATTTTCTCAGAACATATAACATTTATTGAGCTCATATTTTGTAATAAATACTTAATTAGTATTAGCACTAAGATCAGAAAAAAAAATTTGATTAGCTTCACAGCTTCTACCCCCTCCCATACAATATGACACAGTTTCACAACTTCACAAAAAATCGATTTTCTTGAAAAGTATAAATGGCACTAGTCTGAAATTTCAGGGATGTCAATTTTACAATATTCCTAGTTATTTCTGAAAAAAATCACTCTAATCGCCTCACTCTTTCTACCACCTCCCATACAAACTGCACATTTTCACTAAATCTAAATCACTAATTTTTTCAGTTCCCATTCAATTTTTGGAGTAAGCATTTTGTACAAAACATTTTTATAGCTACTTTAGCATGATGGGGAAAAATTAGTTCAATGCTGTCATCCCTTCTAATACTTCCCATGCGAAATTTCTTGGGATCACAAAAAATTCTATTTCATCTAGAGTATCGTAAGATTGCGCTTTATGCGCAATCGTAGCCCTGTTATGTTTTTTTCCCGATATTAAAGGTAATGCTAATTAAAGATTGGCTAGCTAGGCTGTATCCTAGTGGGTAGTGGGTGTAATGCGAAGGTCGTGAGTTCAAATCCCGGTCGGTGCAATATATAATTTCAGCACATTGCCTACTTGGATATACCTTGGCCTACGAAAATTAAAAAATTCGAAGAAAGAGGGTTGTGCGAAGGGCTAACAACCCTTCCAGAATAAGTAATGAGGAACCGGAATACCAGGAGGCTGTAGCGCTATTGTAGAAGAAGAAGAGTAGAAGGATTGGGTATTTTAAATTTTAGCTCGATGAAGCAAGTGAACAAGTGCAGTTTGTATGGGAGGTGGTGGAAGAAGTGAGGGGATTCAAATAATTTTTATAGCAAAAGATTGCATTTGTGATAGAAATATATAATAATATATTCTAAATTTCAAATTAATAGCTCTTATAGTTTCCAAGAAAATTTGATTAATATATATTTTTGAAAATGCGTCACTTTGTGTCGTAGGGGTAGAAGGCGTGAGGGGAGTGAAATAAAACCAAAAGCAGATTACATCTCGGAGCACACTAAGTAAATTGTGTAAGTTTCATTACAATCGGTTCAGCCTTTTGTGCATGAAAGACGACCGAACAGATAGACAAACATAAATTTCAAAAACGTGTTTTTATGCTTAGTTATTATATTAAAATAAAGCAAAAAACTAACTTATAAGCAAATAACAGACAGACACTACAATTATATTTATATGTATAGATTATTAGTAAGACCCAAAAAAATAGACTATTTGCTTTACTCCTTCTACCCCCATACAATCTGACACAATTTCACAACTTTCAAAAAGTGGATTTTCCTGAAAAGTATGACAGCTACTGATCTGGAATTTGAGACGTGTCAAAAACATGATGTTTTTAGTTATTAATGAAAACAGTTTTTAAGAACTCGCTCCTCCTTCTACCACCTCCCATACAAACTGCACAATTTCACTAAATACAATACAATCATTTTCTCAGTACCTATTAAATTTTTGAATCCTAAATTTTGTATAAAACATTTTGATAGCCACTTTAGCGTGATAAGGAAAAATTAGCTTAATGTCGTCAACCCCTGTACCACCTCCGCTACAAAATTTCCTGAAATCAAAAAGTTTCTCTTTCATCTAGAGGGCTTTACGCTTACGGCTTTAGTCCTGTTTTGTTTTTTTTTATTTGTATTGAAATACGGCAAAATATTGGATGCAAAAACATCCTACATTCAACCAGAGTTGGCGAAACTGAGTCTTTTTTTACACACATCTTTGGAAAGTTTAGGACATCAGTCATAATTGTAATATCTGCCAGAATAACTTTAAGGCTTAAGTCTTTATTATGCTATAAGTTGCGGCCATTCGGTCAATGACGGGAAGGAAAGCCCCAGGTATAGACTGATTACCAACCGAACTCCTCAAAACGGACCCGGAAATAACAGCCGATATACTCCTCCCACTCTTTACTGAGGTGTGGAATGAAGGAAGATATCCGACTGAATGAAAGAAGGGCGTCATTGTGAAAATTTCGAAGAAGAACAACCTTCGGTATTGTTGCAATTGGCGTGGTGTATGTCTACTTACTGCCGTATTGAAAATCATGTCTAATGTGATTCTAAATAGGATTAGTGATGTCGCGGAGAGCACTCTCAAAGTTTATCAGTCAGGATTCCATAAATAGTCTTAAAGGACCTACCACACAAATGCCCTGCGGATAATATTGAAGCAGTTCGCCGAAATAGTTCGCCGCTTCATCTCATGTTTGTGAACTTCGCGAAGGTTTTCGAACGCCTTAACCGAGATTACATATGGAATGCTTTACATAGGAGAGGCATCCCAGTTGCATATGATTAAAGAATCCTACGAAGATAGAGCTTTCCTGTGCGAACGGTTGTCAGACGAGGCTGCATATTATCACCAGCCATGTTTCTGGTGATAATAAATGACATCTTGAATGGATATTGAGGCTCGTCTAAATAAAGCTCTTCAGATCTTCGGTATCCTTTCCCCTTTCTGGAGGTTAAGAGAGATGTCCCTTCGCATGAAGCTGCGAGTATTTCACGCATGCAACAAATCCGTGTTGTTATGTGTTTGTACTACGTGAAAAGTGGCCGTTCGAATTACCAAGAAACTGCAAACTTTCGTGAATCAATGCTTCCGATGCATTTTAGGGATATTCTGGCCGGAAGTGATCTCCAACGACAAACTTTGGAGTACAATTGGACAGACTAAAATAGGCGTTGAGATTCAAAGGCGGAAGTGGCAGTGAATCGGTCACACTTTGAGTAAACCAGAGCGAAACATCGCCAAACAGGCTCTGGACTATAATCCTCAAGGAACGAATAGTTGAGCAGAAGGCCAGATTAATAAACAACAGCTTAAGGCCGATGCTCAGAATCACGCCTTGTGGAAGAGAACTGTTTCTGTCCTAAACCTCTATAGGGGGTTTTAACAGGAATTGAGGCAGTGGCTGCAAAATAAATATTGCCGATGGCTCCAAATAAACTGGAGCCGTTACCCATTGTAACTAGAACCACTCCAACATAGGTAATAGTTCAAAAAAGAATTGAAGACTCGCAGTGGGATTCATGATACTATTACATTCGCCATATTTGTCATAGCATTGAAGTTATTTAAGAACATTTGATTTCGCTAGACTGTGGACGACGCTGAGGCTACAACAGAAGAGCTCGGATTTTGTAAAACGTGAAGACATTGATTACCATCATACATTTGTATATGCAAAGGAAATCAACGAGTATCTAGATTGTTTCTTATCGATTATAAACAAGGTAGCTACTATCAGATTCCAAGAAATAATTGGTGATATAAACCACACAGTGCGACAAATAAGTTTCGAAAAGGGCCATGGAAAACATCATTGAAAGAAGAAATCTGAATAGTTTTTGAAATTATTCTCCTCCTGATTCAATACACTTATTACAGCAATCCAACAGTGACTTAAATGTGTGTTCTAGCTCATTTTATGGAATTGCCTCTAGTTCTCGTGTTGTAGCTGTTTTGATGGTCGAAATGTCATTAAAAAACATCTTTCAACTTCAATTTCAATTTTGGGAATAGAGAGAAATCGCAAAGGGCCAAATCAGGTGAATACGGCGAATGATTCCACACGCATACTTGATTTCGAGTCAAAAATTTACACCTCATGAAAGAATGGTCACGATCGTTACTCTGTTGATGTTTAAAGCTTCTTCTATCATTTTCAACGAAGCATTGCGATAAGTTCCAATCAAATCACGTATTTTTTCGATTATTTCAGGTGTCCGAGCTGAAATATTCCTTCCTTCACGATTATCATCTTCCAACCTCTCCTCGCCTTCCAAAAAACGTTCATGTCACAGAAAAATCTATGCTCTACTCAAACTATTATCGGAAAGAGAAATGCCAGCTTTCAAAGGCCGTCTGAACACATTAGATGGTCCCACTACTTACTTAGATATGGTTCGAGTCTCGGAACTTATTTGTTGCACTGTTTATGTTAGATTAAATTAGATTTATTTACTTACTACTTACTTTCGATGGCGCTACAGCCCGAATAATTCCATGGCCTCAGAATACTTCGCTTCCATCCATCTCGGCTCAGTAACCGCATTCTCCAGTTTGAAAATCTTATCAGTGACTTGCTGTCAGCGTCAATCAAATCTTCACAGCACTTCCGTGATTTTCCGACCGGTTTATGTTCAATAATTTTCCCTTTTAGTGTGCATTTGGGACTTCTTCCTCCATCCATAAGGTCCATACGTCCAGCCCAAGGTAGCTTCTTAAATTTTATGAGAGTTGATACCTCTGGATTGTCGAAGATGGCATACAATTCTCTATTGTAATATATTCTTCAGATCGAGTCTTCACCCTCGAATCCGAGGATTCTTCTGATGACCTTTCTCACAAAGGCCTCAATTAATGTTTCGGATGCCTGAGTCCATGTCCTCGTTTCGCTACCATAGTATAGCACAGGTCTTATTAATCTTTTGTATATATTTTTAGTTTAGTTTTCCAGTGTACGTTATTATCTTTCATTATTGTAAATGTCGAATAATACTTCTTATTTGCCATCATTGTCCTTCTTTTAATTTCGATGGGTTCGCTTCCTTCCTTCAATAGGTTCGCCCCTAGGTATTTAATGTTGTCTAGGTTTTGTATGTTATAGTTGCCTACTGTAATATTTTGTCCGATTGAAGTCTTTTTCCTAAATTAGATTTACTTGGAAGTGAAGAATTAAGTGCACCTAGCAAAGCGAGCGTGTTATTGCCAATATAATGCAGGACTATCTCTACAATAGTCCCAATTTTATTTCCTTGAAGAGGTTTTTTATGAATTACCATATCAGTGGAAAGAAACTCTTCTGAAGGATAATTCTTCCGTTAAGGTAGCTTTACAAACATTCGTAGAGTGTGTATCTTTAATGTATTATGTATTCCATTGAAATGAACCAAAATACAGATATGAATGAATATTATAAGGAAGAATAAAGTTTTTGCATAGCATACTTTTCAGTAACGACATATTCCTATTACGTACAGCTCTTTTCAAAATAATATGACGTGGAAATAGTTGAGTAGTATACAAATCAACTCCTATGACACTCAAATGTTCATTTCTCATAATTTATGAACATATATGTATCAGCTGGTAGGGATTTACTAGGAAGGTTAGACAAGTACTATATTATATTTTTGCTCTCTTACTTTCTTTTCTCTATTTATACGGAGAACTGTGCATTCCTTAGTTTATTTCTACGACGTCCTATATGGACAAAGTAGTGAAGCATTGGATATGAAGTAAATCGCGAATGTGTACTTTAAGTGAAGTATAATAATTTATTTTGAAGGGTACGTCTCGAAAATGTGTATGGGAAGAGAAAGCTTAAAGATACGTAGAGTGTGTTTTGAAACACGACGTTTTCTTGTCTGATGCGATGGAATATTATAAGCTTACGAGCATCTAAGGTGTGCATGCAAAAGAGCAGGTGAGTTTCGCTTCAAAAATGTCTTATATGCTTATATGTCAGACTGTTGGTATCATCATAAAATTACATGTATACGACTAAAGAAATGGCAGGAAGATTGTCGTTTCAACAAAATGCACGTTTGATTCATTTCTAGGTAATATTTTAGCTGACAGTAGATGTGGTTGAGAAAATCTCACTTTATTTAATATTTTCTTTTTCTTTTTTTTTGGTTTGAAGACGAAACTTAAGATGTAAAGTGTTTTCAAAATGATATTTCATACTGTGCTACTTTAACTCCCCTAGTTACCCATACGAATAGGAGATATGGCGGTATCTTTATAAGACAGGTAAATCGCAATAGACGATGAAAAGAATATTTCTTAGGCTTTGTTTGAAATCGCAAATGACAGGTATTTTATTTCGTAGGGTGTTTTTGAAATATTAAACTGATTTAAATTTCCAAGAATGATAGATATACCATGGCAGACAAGTGAGCTGAAAAATTGATTTGTTTTTAGAATAAATTTGGTTTAGCAAATATCTCGTATAATTGATTGTTTTATGTCGGAATTTTTTCGGGTTTAAATAAATAAGGTTGAAGAAAAGGGTGGTATCTTGATGTCGGCAGCCGGAGAAGTGTGCTTGAAGTGCTCCCTTGTTTTCCATTGTCCACCTTCTAATCATATTCCTCAGTGAGTTTAACAGAGCAAGGTTCTTGGATAATAAATTTACTAGTTTGCTCTATCTGGCTGCAGAATTTGTTCCAGCTTTTCTCAGTACTTTTTCAAACTATCTCCTAACTCCTATTTTCATCCCTTGATTCGGTCCATCGAGTGTGGTGTTAAACAGCGTATTAACATTCTTGAAGTGATTTTCAAAGGACATGACTTTTCAAAGGAATATTTCAGAGTGATTGTTAAAAAGCGAAAGCGCTGGGAGGATTCGATTGACGCAGACAGCAAATCACTGCTAAGATTTTCAAACTGGAGGACGCGGTCACTGAACCGAGATGGATGGAGGCAAAGCATTTAGGAGGCCAAAGTCCGATTTGGGCTGTAGCGCCGTCGTAAGTAAGTAAGTTCAAAAGGTTGTAGTTTATCCCAAATTACGTATATTCGGAATATAGTCGGGTTTTATAATCTCATGCTTTTTTTACAGAATGACATGTATTATTGGCAATTTCTGACATTATGTGCAATGTACAAACAAATTCATGGAGCGAAGGAATGGGATTCGGGAGGTAGGGGAGAACGACCGTAACGAGTGGTGAAGCTGGCATGTTTATACTCTAGATGTAATCTGAGAGTATATTGTGTTTGCCTTACTGTTTGTAACACTAAGAAATAACGCTCGCACTGAGCCACCAAGGATGCAGAAATATTTGTTGTCGATCAAAAACTTCCATTCCGAGTGACCGTTTGTCCGTCTGTCTACAACACAACTTTCGAACGCTTTGAGCTCAATCAAATTCCTGTTAAGACCCCCTATAGGGGCATAGGACAGAAACAACTCTCTTCCACAAGGCGCGATCCTGAGCATCGGCTTTAAGCTGTTGCCAGGACTTGTTTATTCCTCTGGCCTCCTGCTCAACTGCTCGCTTCCATGTATTACATGGTCGACCAACCCGACGTCTTCCTTGAGGGTTATAATCCAGAGCCTGTTTTGCGATGTTTTGCTCTGGTTTCCTCAAAGTATGACCGATCCACTGCCACTTTCGCCGTTGAATCTCAATACCTATTTTAGTCTGGCGAGTTGTACTCCAAAGTTCGTCGTTGGAGATCACTTCTGGCCAGAATATTCCTAAAATGCGTCGGAGGCATTGGTTTACGAAAGTCTGTAGTTTCTTGGTAAGTCGAACGGTCACTTTCCACGTAGTACAACCATATAACAGCACGGATTTGACGCATGCGTCAAAAACTCGCAGCTTCGTGCGAAGGGAGATCTCTCTTAACCTCCAGAAAGGGGAAAGGATACCGAAGGCCTGACGAGCTTTATTTAGCCGAGCCTCAACATCCTTTTCGGCTCCGCCGTCCATGCTGACAATGCTTCCGAGATAGCAAAAATCTTGCACCTCTTCCACATCCTGTCCATTAAGAGCAATCGGTGTGCTTGCGTTCGAACCCATGTGCATGTACTTGGTTTTACGCACATTTATTTTCAGTCCCGCCTCTTTGCATTTAGAATGCAACGAGCGAACATTTGACTCTAAGTCCGAACGGGTATGTGCAAGCAAACATACGTCATCAGCATAATCAAGGTGACTTAAGATGTTAAATAGTCTCCATTGAAGACCTTTACCTTCCCCACCTTCCAGTGCAGCTTTCAAGATGTCATTTATTACCACCAGAAACAGGGCTGGTGATAATATGCAGCCTTGTCTGACACCCGTTCGCACAGGAAAGCTCTCGGACAGCTCTCCTCTATGCAAGACGCGACACCTTGCATCTTCGTAGGATTCTTTAATCATAGCTATGACCTTATTTGGAATACCTCTCCTACGCAAAGCATTCCATATGTAATCTCGCTTAACGCTGTCGAAAGCCTTCTCGAAGTCCACAAACATGAGATGTAGTGGCGAACCCATTTCGGCTGACTGCTCTAATATTATCCGTAGGGTATTTGTGTGGTCGGTACAAGACGACCCTTTACGGAATCCAGCCTGATAAACTTCGAGAGTGCTCTCGACGACATCACTAATCCTATTGAGAATTACCTTAGCCATAATTTTTGATACGGCAGTAAGTAGACATATACCACGCCAATTGCCACAATCCCGAAGGTCGCCCTTCTTCGGAATTTTCACAATGACGCCCTCCTTCCATTCAGTCGGATATCTTCCATCATTCCACACCTTAGTGAAGAGTGGGAGGAGTATATCGGCTGTTATTTCCGGGTCCGCTTTGAGGAGTTCGGTTGGTAGTCCGTCTATACCTGGAGCTTTCCTTCCCGCCATTGACCGAATGGCGGAAACTATCTCTTCCTTATCTGGAATCTTTGAGCTATCGTGCTAAAATTTATTGTGTGTCATTTTTAGCAAAAAATTAACTTTACATTCGTGAACGGGCTACATCTCCTCCTTCCTTCTACCCCCTTCCAAACAAATTTCATGAAATTTCGAAATTAAAAGAAATTGATTTTCCTTCGAAACTATTTAAGCTATCAACTTGTAATTTGGGCCAAAGTATAACGATGTTTACGTCTTTAATATCACAAAATATTGATCCGATCACCTACTCCTTTTGGCCCCTTCCATACAAAGCATAATTTTGAAAAAAAAAAACATTTTTTCGATTTTCATTGAAACTAGCCAAGCTCAAAAAACGATAAATCTTGTATAATTGCAATCAGTTTTGAAAAAATTATCAACTTCACCTCACTCCTTTTACCCTCTCCCGTACATATTTCAAATTTTAAAATTTCAAATAAATCAATTTTCGTCGAAACTGTTAAAGCTATCAACTTGAAATTTTGTGGAAAGTATAATAATAAAAATATTATTGACGTCGAAAAATTAGGTTTTGATCCGTATACTCCTTCTACCCCGTCCCATATATATCCATAATTTTGGTAAATGCATTTTTTTTGCTTTCCATTAAAACTAGAAAAGGTACAAACTTCAAATTTTGCAATAATTTGTCGTTTAATAAGTGAAATAAATGCTAAAGAACTTATCAGCTCCGCTTCGTTCCTTCTACCCCCTGCCATAAAAATATCTGTATTATAAATTCGAGAAAAGCATTTCTCCTTCAAACATATGAAAGCTATCGACTTTGAAATTGAAACAAAGCATGGTGGTAAGGATATTGATGAGCAGTTATAAAATCATCTAAAACACCGTACTTCCTCTGCCACCTTCCATACGAATGCCCTGGTTTCAGGAAAACTATGTCCAATTTCTTTGGAATTAATGAAAACTACAAACTTTAATTTCAGCAAGAAATGTTTTGCATACCACGTTCGGTATCTATACAAAAATTACAAACCTCCCCACTCTACTTCAACCACCTCTAACACAAAAGTCACTATTCACTATTCGAAAGAATTTGAGATAGATACATTAAACTCTTTCTCATTTCATCTAACGCATTGCATGATTGAGCTTTATTACTATACTACAACAATGGCACCACAGCCCAAATCGGACATTGAACTCCTGATATTCAGGTTCCTTAACATTTTTCATTACTTATTGTGGAAGGGTTGTTAGCCCTTTGCATAACCCTCTTTCTACGAATTTTTCATTTTCTTTTTGAGGTGACCAAGGTATATCCAAGCAGGCAATGTGCCGGAATTATATATTGCGCCGACCGGGATTTGAACTCACGACCTTCGCATTACAAGACCAACACACTACCTACTAGGCTATACCCTAGGTTGAGCTTTACGCCCAATCATAATTCTGTTATGTTTTTCACTTGTACTAGCTGCTACTGAATGATAGAACAGAAACCATCATACAGACTTCTAGAATTGGAACAGTTTCACTTTTACATCGTTTGCCCATTTTATTTCGAATTATTTTTCATTGCCTGTAGCAAGAGAAGAATTCGTGCCAACAAATATTCTACTGACTGGAGTGGGAATAGATCCCACGGCCTATAAACTTTGAAGTAAGCATGCTGCCCACTACGCCACGAAGGCCTTATTTTGATAACCTTTGAGTACCGATTCCAGTCTGCTGTTGCCACATTTCTGTCGGAATTTGGACCCTTGTTTAGAGCAAACGTTATATCGAACGTAACATATCTGTTGTCAGAGAGTGAAGGTTTCTCAAGGACCTTCCAATTTTTCAATCTACATCCGTCCGTCTGTAAATATTGTTCTATCAAGAAATCTTTCGCTAGTAGGGCCACTATAAATTAGCACGCTCCCGTGGTTACGGATTAGTAGGTTAGTGTTTAGTGGGAGAACAAATGAAAACTGCTGCTTTTTTTTAACTCGAGCCTTTATTGTGAAAAAATAGTTAAATATTTATTATTCAACGAAATTCCCACCGTTAACCACAACTTTTCCCATCTTCCTGGCAAAATAGGGACTGCGTCAAAAAAATTGCTCTTCTTTTGAGCCGATCCACGAATCGTCCCAATTTTTGGCTTCATCGTAAGAACGGAAGTTTTGCTCAGTCAGGCCGTGCGTCATCGATCGGAATAGGTGATAGTCGCAAGGGACAATGTCTGGGAAATACGACGCGTAGACAGGACGTCCCATTTCAGTATTTCCAGGTAAGTTTTCACGACGTAAGCAACATGTGGCCAAGCGTTGTCGTGCAGCAAAATCACTTTGTCGCGCTTCTCCTCGTATTTCGGCCGTTTCTCCTTCAATGTTCGGCTCAAACGCATTATTTGTTTAATGTAGCGATCTCCCCTGATGACCAAGCTGAGCTGGTATCACCAAATACACGGCCTGATTTTCAAGCCATGGAAGTTGGGCTTGGCCGTCGAAGTTGATGCATGGCTACGGTATCCTCACGATATTTTCGCTTTGGATTATCGATCCACTTCTCATCCCTAGTGCCGATGCGATGCAAAATCAATCAATCAAATTCCTGCTAAGACCCCCTATAGGGGCATAGGACAGAAACAACTCTCTTCCACAAGACGCGATCCTGAGCATCGGCCTTAAGCTGTTGCCAGGACTTGTTTATTCCTCTGGCCTCCTGCTCAACTGCTCGCTTCCATGTGTTACATAGTCGACCAACCCAACGTCTTCCTTGAGAATAATCCAGAGCCTTTTTTGCGATATTTCGCTCTGGTTTCCTCAAAATATGACCGATCCACTGCCACTTCCGCCTTTGAATATCAATACCTATTTTAGTCTGGCCAGTTGTACTCCAAAGTTGGTCGTTGGAGATCACTTCTGGCCAGAATATTCCTAAAATGCACCGGAGGCTTTGATTTACGAAATTCTGTAGTTTCTTGGTACGTCGAACGGTCACTTTCTACGTAGTAAAACCATATAACAACATCCTTTTCGGCTCCGCCGTTCATGCTGACAATGCTTCCAAGATAGCAAAAATGTTGCACCTCTTCCACATCTTGTCCGTTAAAGCAATCGGTGTGCTTGCGTTGAAACCCATGTGCATGTATTTGGTTTTACGCACATTTATTTTCAGTCCCGCTTCTTTGCATTTAGCATGCAACGAGCGAACATTTGACTCTACGTCCGAACGGATACGTGCAAGCAAACACACGTCATCAGCATAATCAAGGTGAATTAAGATGTTAAATAGTCTCCATTGAAGACCATTACCTTCCCCACCTTCCAGTACAGCTTTCAAGATGTCATTTATTACCACCAGAAACAGGGCTGGTGATAATATGCAGCCTTGTCTGACACCCGTTCGCACAGGGAAGCTCTCGGACAGCTCTCCTCTATGCAAGACGCTACACCTTGCATCTTCGTAGGATTCTTTAATCATAGCTATGACCTTATCTGGAATACCTCTTCTGCGCAAAGCATTTCATATGTAATCTCGCTTAACGCTGTCGAAAGCCTTCTCGAAGTCCCCAAACATGACATGTAGTGGCGAACCCATTTCGTTTACTGCTCCAATATTATCCGTAGGGTATTTGTGTGGTCGGTACAAGACGACTCTTTACGGAATCCAGCCTGATAAACTTCGAGAGTGCTCTCGACGACATCACTAATCCTATTGAGAATTATCTTAGCCATAATTTTTGATACGGCAGTAAGTATACCACGCCAATTGCCACAATCCCGAAGGTCGCTCTTCTTCGGAATTTTCACAATGACGCCCTCGTTCCATTCAGTCGGATATTTTCCCTCACTCCACCTTAGTGAAGAGTGGGAGGAGTATATCACCTGTTATTTCCGGGTCCGCTTTGAGGGGTTCGGTTGGTAGTCCGTCTATACCTGGAGCTTTCCTTCCCCCCATTAACCAAACAGCGAAAATTATCTCTTTCTTATCTGGGGGATCGTCCCTAATAGAGGATTGTTGCGGTTGGATGTTTGGTAGTTGTTCTGTTTCCGGAATATCTTCCTCTGACAAGATGTTTAAAATATTAGAGAAGTATTCCTTCCATCGTCGCAACTGGTGTTCACTGATAATAAGGAGAGTTCCGTTGACATCTCTCACCAGGTGGTTGGCGGTAAAATTCCTGTTCGTCAACTGTTTCATGATTTTGAAAAGTGAACCCATATCCCCAAGGTAAGCCGCAGATTCTGCTTTGTTTGCCAGATCTTCAATGACCTTTCTTTTGTCACGTCTAACAGCCTTTTTAAGCTGTATAGGAGCATCGCGGTAGTTCTGCCTCAAGTCGGGCGTTCGTTGGTTGACATCGGGTTGAGAGATGATTGCCAATTTGGCTTTTTTCCGATTGCCAACCTTGTCCCATGTGGCTTGCGACATCCAGGGTTTCTCACCGCTTTGCACATATCCCACAGATTCTTCAGCACTAGTTAGAAAAGTGTTTCTGGTTGCCTCCCAATTGACGTCCAGTGTACGCATTTCATATTCACCCAATGTGGATGACTTTTCGCGTAGAATAGTGAAGTATTCGCGTTTTTTGTTGGGATCTCTAAGTTTATCCACATTAAGCTTGCGCTTCATTTGAAGAATTTGTGGTCGTCGGATAGCTGCTGTACACAATCTCAAGCAGGCAACCATCAAGTGGTGATCGCTCCCCACGTCAGCTCCACATTTCGCTCGCACATCGAGGAGACATCTTCTCCATCGGCGACTTATAGCCAAATGGACGATCTGGTTCTGAGTAACACCATCAGGGGAAATCCAAGATGCTTTATGATGACTCTTGTGTGGAAAAAGGGTCCCTCCGATGACCATTAGCCGAGTACTTCAAAACTCCACAAATAATTCGCCGTTTTCGGGTCTCTTAATCCAAGGTCGTGACACGTCGACCCAAGGGTCACCATGCCTCCCCATCACGTGTTCTAGTCCAGTGTTGTCTGATCGAACCTGGGCGTTCATATCTCCTGAGATGATAATAATATCACCTCTTGGAACACGTTCGAAGGTGGCACTCAGTTGGCTATAAGACTCCTCTTTGTCACCAGATGTTGCTGTATTAGTTAGTGCGTAGCACTGCAGAATTGTGACGTTTCTAATACTGGTCCTGAGCCTGATGACGATAATCCTATCCGAGATTGGTTCCCAGCTAATGAAACTGTTTCTCGCTTTCGGCGTAAGGACGAACGGCACGCTATTTCTGGCTTCACTTTCAGGGCCAGTGTACAGAATAGTGTTTCCGCTAGGGGTTCGTTCTTCTCCTGATCCTGTCCACCTGACCTTGCTCAAGCCCAAGATTTGGATGTTATAGTGCTCCATTTCACGGTCGATCACCGATTGGCGATGCAAGGACCGAGTAACCCCAGCTCTTCCGCCGTCATTCAATGTTCAAACGTTCCAGAAGCCAAACATATTCCGTTTTCAAATGCCAAAAGTCGTTACCGTAGAATCTGTTCGTGTCCGAGGCGCTGTTTCCGTTTCTCGTATCATTTAGGTCTTAAGATCACGGGCGATGCAAAAACCCTTCCTTTTTTGCCGGAGCAGCTGTTCGCATGAGAAAAAATGCCGTTCGACGTTTCTTGACTTCAACTCGTATGGCACCCAATTTTTTTAATTTTGGATCATTCCCAAGATTTTTAAACGAGTTGAAATGGCTTCTTGAGTCCAATGAATCTGCAAGTTTTTGTTGCGTTTGGCACAAATCTTCATCAATTAATTCCTCCAACTCTGCGTCTTCAAATTTTTTAACTGCTCCAGAACGCTTCTTGTCTTCCACGCCGAAATCACAAATTTTAATGCGTTAGAACCATTCGCGATATGTTTTTTCACTAGTAGCACCCACACCATAAGTTTCAACACTCATTCGACGTTTCTCAGATGCAAAATTTTTTTGAATTGAAGGCATAAAGCAAAACTTCCCTCAAATGACGCTTATTTGGCTCAAACTTCGACATAACCGCGCACAGAAACGTATATGACGCCGATAAAACTTCACAAATCTAATGATGCGGAGCTGTTGACAGATGCCTAAGTTTACCATTTGACGTTTCTGATCCGCCATTATTGATCAGCATTTACTCCTGGCGCCATCTATTGGGAAACGGTGTGTTTCAATTTGTACTCCCGATATTATAAGGATTAGTAGAGACTCACCTTTTTCGTTGATATCTTTACCTCTCCACACTGTTTGGTGAGAGTTTCCGTCCCCGCCGATTACCAGGTCGAGCTTATTTCTTTCGTGCATCCTATTTCGTTAGTGTCCGCAGCACCATCTGTTAGAGATGGTATTTCATGGAAATGTACGTATATAGATTAGTTCCACCGTTAAGTAGTTTATACTGTAATTTGACTTTGGGAAGACAATAAGGTTCTGTTTAGTGGCCGTACATTACTTAGCTTCCTTTTCAAAAACAAATAGAATGTAATTTTTTGACGTTAGAGCCTTGATCCCTCCGTTTCCAGAGATTCATGGTTCTTGTATTAGTGCCACTTTGAAATTTCCCTTCTCCAGGGTGAGCAGTAGTTGAAGTGAAGCCAATCTACATACTTTAATGTATGTTTATTTGAATCACTCTAGGAAAAGCATCTGGATCTGCAGTCTGATTTCTACTCTCTTCATCCGTGTTAATAGAAATTTTTTTTATGCAGCGGAAGTCAGGTTTTCCATCCTCAGATTTCTTTCCACTTTCCACTTCAATAGTGTTCGTGTTACCGTGCTCGGAGACTTGCATTTTAAGACATACACAAACACTTCCGATTCACCAGGCCATTTTCCTGCAGCACGGCTAGAGTAATAATAATAATAATAATAGTTCATTCATTACAATCACTATATTCTTATCATCCGTCCAGGTGCAATTAGAGTAAAACCTCGAATTTTCGACTTATTTTGAAAATCAATACTTGGCCGCCGTACGTAGCCAGCGGTTCGCCAGCCCTAATTTCAATCCCTGAAGCAGCTTCAGGGCGATCTCTGCGAGCATCACCCTAGACAGAAATACCTTGGCTTTTGGTATTGAAAGTAAACTCGTCCTGTCCAATATCTCCAGTTTTGCTCCCTCCCACATGTTATCGAAAATGCTCATTATCTTTTTACAGCAGTTTAAAGTAAATTGGGCTTTGCATTTTACAATTTCACCTCATTCAACCACCCTGCTCCTTCGAACTATGGCAAGGAGTGATCCATGTTGGTCTCCATGTGCTTTACGATTTCGTCTAGTAGCTTCATGACCACTATTTTCCAATTTTACAGATTCATCCTTCCCAGGAGGTTACTATGGTCGACAAGAGCTGCAAGGTGTTTGCTAGCAACAACTGCTATCGACCCTTTCTTGACGTATTTGCTACTCTAATCCTTGGAGTTGTGTGGCTAGGTTTGGTCTTTTAGCCAGTGATCGAGGTGGGTTTTCCTGTTCCGAATCTCTGCCTCTTATGCCTCTTCTTTTCCACACTATTCATCGCATTATCCTCTTGTTGCGAAAATTCGGGTTTTCGATTTTATGACACTTTTTTCGCTTGAGCTCCGCTCTGGTTTTGGCTTTGGTTTCTTTAGCGTCAGATAGATCCTTCATCTCTTTTGGAGTGAGTACTTTCTTTATGCCAAGTCTCATTTCATGCCTATGTACGGCTTTGTATTGGGCGTGCAGCCTACGGCTCTTCATCGTGAGCTTTAAACATTGCATCTTTACGCAACTTAATATATTCTCCCAACTTAGGTAACCACAGTAACTGCTCCTCATCTTCTTTAGTAAGGTTTTGGCACTTTTCTGATCCGGTTTTGGTTCCCAAGTGTCTAAAATGCATTCCGAGAGTTTGCGTTTATATATTTGGTCAGTAGTTATACCTTAGGGTCGGCCTCCCTCACTGATCCGGATGTGTTAGCAGTATTCGCACCTTCCACAAAACCTGTGTTAATCATCGCAAGGATTGTTCCTTCGTGGGGGATTCAGGAGATTACCGACACTTCACACTAGTGATTCGCTTCTCTTTTTTTCATCCATGAGAGTTCAACCCGTCAGCTTTCTTTTTAGTCTATCAGCTTCGAAAAGACTTAAAAATCTTACACTTTTATCGTACGTCTCCTGCCTTGAAAGCTTGGATTCAGTGTACAGTACCGGAGAGAATTTGCTAATCAACGGCCAGGTAACCTTGTAAGTTGGCGTTTCCCAGGTACCTTCCTGAGAAGGATCTCTGCTTGGCCACTTGGAGCAGTTCATTCCATGATCAGATTTGCTACCCGAACAAGATCGACTCGCCCTTCGACACTCAAGTGATGGTATTAAACAGAAACAACTCTCTTCCACAAGGCGAGATCCTGAGCAACGGCCTTTAGCTGTTGCCTGGACTTGTTTATTTCTCTGGCTCTTCCTCAACTGCTCGCTTCCATGTGCTACATGGTCAACTAACTCTTCCGTAAGGATTATAGTCCAGTGTAAGGTTTTTTTTCCAAACCCGAGCCTTTGTTGTGCAAAAATGGTTAAATATTTATTATTCAAAAATTTTTATAGAAATTAAAATGGATTTTCTAGAATTAAAATAAACTGATGGTTTCGAATTCTTTTTCAATGTCTCTACAGTCCAAACTGGGTCTTCGGCAGTAAACCTTTAGCTAATGGATTGTTTGCTGATACTTTGCGCTACCCTTGATTTCTCGTAACTCGCTATAAACCATAGTACAAGTAATTAATAGGACCAAGGTGCAAGGATGGTACCTAACACTATAAATTATTTTATTTTAACATACAGCTAGGGTATAGCCTAACACACTACCTAGTGTTGGTCTTGTAATGCGAAGGTCGTGAGTTCAAATCCCGGTCGGCACAATATATAATTCCGGCACATTGCCTGTTTGAATATACCTTGGTCACCTCAATCTAAGAAAATGAAAAATTCGTAGAAAGAGGGTTGTGCGAAGGGCTAACAACCCTTCCACAATAAGTAATGAAAAATGTTAAGGAACCTGAATATCAGGAGGCCAATGTCCGATTTTGGCTGTAGCGCCATTGTAGAAGAAGTAGAACATACAGTTACAATCAATCTATTTTATAATAAGATGAAAAAAAAAAAAAAGATAACTAACCACGACGAAGAAGAAATTACGACGCCGAAAAACTATTTCGCATTCCCGTGCAAAGTTCGGGCTACTTCGAAAGGGTGACATGTATTGAAAAATTACTAAAAACGAAAAACAAAAAATCAGTGAAAAGCATTTTTTAGAACGCTAGCAATAGTACCAAGGTACATGCAGTTCCCCGATGTAATAACCGGAATCCAATATATTGAATTTGTACAATTTAAATACATAACCCATGATCCCCGTTTATATCGAATTATTTGTTTTTTTTTTTTTAATTCTGCTCTCAACTTCTTTCATTATTGCCGTTTATACAGCTTTCGATACATTCTCCCAGGGGTATAATTAAATTATTAAGCTCTGATTAAAAATTAATTTCGAATCCATTTTGAAAAGACCAAATGCTAAAAATTTATTGTTTCATCATTGTCTGATGAAGCGATAGATGGCGAAGGAGTTAATTGGTTATTGAAAATTATAGGGCATTATTTCATTCAAATATTTATAATGCTGCGAGCTATTAAACATTTTAATTGGTTTATCAGTGTAATAGAGTGTGCTCAATAATTGAACAGAAATTGGCAATAAACTCATGAATAATGTGCGTAATATGAAAGGAGTAGTTGTTAGTAAAATTTTGCATTCCGTGTAAGATTTTATTTTCATTTTACATTGTTTTCGATTAGAGCATTTTTTTTTTTAAAGTACCGAAATCAATTTAGGGGGTCACACTTTAAAGCTATGCATAGTCAAGTCGGAATAGAGGAAGTATAAAGGACACTAAATGAGTTTGCGAGGGGAGAGACAAAAGTGTCGGTGGACGTTACTCTTGAAGCATTGCGGATTACATTCTTTAGGAAAAACACCAACTGGTAACGCGTTCCACAGCTTTGTGGTTCGAGAAATGAATGACTGTCTATATTTCACTGTACGGAAGGAAGAAAGTTTGACGGTATACTCGTGTGCGCGCTCAGCCTGACAAATATTACGCGGTAAACTGGAAAGAGGGGGGAACTAGTTCCATACTGCATTTACCGTGGAAGTAGCGATAATAAATGCAGAGAACTGCGACATTTCTGGCCTAGGGAGTCTTTACAAGCCGTGATGGTTTCATCGCCAATCAGTCGAAAAACTTGTCTCTGGACACGATCGAGCAACTCAAGATACGAAGGCGTAATATATTTTTTACATTTTCGTAGAATACCGTCCAGAGCAACTTCAAAGACGTGTTTTCTCTAATCGAGATGGTTATTAATCTTCAGGAGTGTAAAATTTTCCAAAGAACAAAGTGGTATGTCGCCAAAGTATAAATCGGAGGGCGACGCCGGAACATCACGCTTGACGGATAGATGACAGGACTGTTTTTTTTTGTGGCTTTGAGCTCTACTCTGTTTTTCCTATCCCAATCCATAATTAACTTTAGGTCTGAATTAAGCGAACCAAATAACTTGCTGCGTTAGAAAGCTACAGAATTCCGGAATTCGTAGACGTTGGAGTAATGTCATCTGCAAAACAGTTGACGACAGAAGGTCGTTTATGAATAAAAAAAATAGGATAGGAAATAAGACTGCATCTTAGGGAGCCCTAGAACCGATTGGGTAGGAAAAATATGGAACACCATCTAATAAAACTCTTATAAAGCACTTAGAAAGGAAACTTTTAATTCACTGGACAAGGGAAGCGTTAAAGCCAATAGTTGATGGCTTAACTAATCATACCAAACTCTGTCAAAAACTTTTGCGATGTCTAACACAAGGATTTGACCTACACCATATTTATGGATACAGAAATTCCAACGTTCGGTCAGGTACACTAAGTTCCCCCATAGACCTTCCCGATCGGAATACATATTGGCGATCATCCATGAATTGATTGTCCTCTAAACATTGAACAATTTTGCGATTGACAGCAGTTTCCATTACTTTCAAGAGTACTGAAGTAATGGCTATCAGGCAGTAGTTTTGCTTCCTTTCTTGGGGATTGGCTGAACGGTCGCAACTTTCTACATTTTTATAAATCACCCAGAAGAGCAGGATAGATGGAAAACGTTGCGCAGAGACTTGGTGATAGAGAAAGGACATTTTTAAGGGTAACTGGGTGGATACCATCAGAACCAGTAAACTTGGGGATTTTTAGCTTTTGAATAATCCTGGATATAACACGTACACGAAAGTGTAATGGGAGCAGTACAAAACCAGTTCCAGATGAAATGGGAAGAGAGGGACAGACCAGAAGGTGGAAGTGCAGACTTTCTCGCAAAACTTGCTACCATTAGATTAGTTGTATCTACAGGATTAGTCATGATGCAGACTCCATCAATGATAGGAGGTGTTTAAGAAGAACAAAAGTTATGGTTGCCCGCTTTGACGAATGACCATTAAGATTGCAAGCCTTCAAAGATCTTCCGCCAAAGTTTATGGTCATAATCAAATTTAACACGCTTAAGTACGGATTTGCAGGTATTTCTTGGCGTATTGAATTGTTCTCTGTTAATAGGTACTTGGGTTGCCTTAAAACTTTGAAACGCTTGTTTTTTTTTATCAGTATGGCTTCGAGACATTATTTGCTGAACCAAGACCCTTTTGATGGCCTTACTCTCTTACGACTGGAGGGTTTGAATAACTTCATGCCCTTAAGGATAGTCTTGGTTAGAAATCTACCGGCTTTGTTGCAGTTTTTGGAATCAAAGCGCAATTTCTAATCAAAGTCGATGAAAAATTCGTTTAGCTAATTAGCTCTTTTAAAGTGGTTCTTCGGGGTGCCTTAGCTGGCAGCGGGCTTAGTGCTGCAACTGTTCACTACCCTGTTCGCATATAATATATTAACAGCTCGTCTTTGCTGCGTACAGATGTAAAAAATTCACAGCAAAATTTGAAAAATTACAATTATATTAAGATTTGAATTATGATATGAAAACCTACCTGGAAACACTGAAATTGGACAACCTACCCACCTGCTGTATTCTCCATACATCGTCCCTTCCGACTACCACCTATTCCGATCGATGACGCATGGCCTGGCTGAGCAGCGCTTTTATTTTTACGAAGAAACCAAAAATTGGGTTCATTCGTGGATCAGCTCTAAAGAAGAACAGTTTTTTCGACGCAGAATTCGTATGGCAGAAGGATGGGAAAAGAGTTGTGGCTAGCGATGGGCCTTTCTTTGAATAACAAATATTTAACCATTTTTGTGCAATAAAGGCTCGAATTTTGAAAAAAAAACCGTGGTTTTCAATTTTTACTATCAATGGTAAACATATTTTGATGTGGTTTTTGCTATCGCTTTATCGCACGAATCTTTAATTATCAAATGATTTATTGCATTTTAACGTTTTATATTTTTTTTTTGTACGAAATGCTATGAATTCATTTGAAAATGTTGCTATCGTCAAGTTGCAAGACACTCGAAGTTTTTCTTGAGCTGCAAGCCTGATCTGAGGGTTTTCGGTATCACCGGTGGGAGGAGCCTATGGAAGGTTGCTTCCACCCTGGCAACGAAAATAATCCTTCGGGAAGTATCGCAGTGGTTGTGGTTTAAGGCCTAAGTACGAGTACAGTTCTTCGGAGTTCGGCGTGATGTTACGCTTAAGTAACCAGGATCAGGGACCCATAGAATGGAAGAGATTTAGACAGGTCTCGCAGCTTCCAGTATTCTGAACTTGCATTTAGTGTAGACTACCTTCGGGAGCGTTGTTTATTGTCGTCCGAAATACTTAGAGAACCGTGGAATAAAGTCCTAGAAGCAAGCGTCCACGTTAATCAAATTCAAGATATCGTTCTATCGTCATAGTCATGTGGTTTTTTTTAAGGCAATGATTATAACTTCAAGGGTCACCCTTTAATGCATTGCACAGTTATGTCGATATAGGTTGAGGATGAAATTTGGTAGTGTTATGGGAATTCAGGGGCAAAGAGTCAAAAATGCGAATTGTACTCTAAACGAGGTCGAATGTAAGCCTTGTAGATGGTAGCTAAGTTATGAGGCGTAAAATTTGTGTTGCATTTGCGAAGAATATCTAAGCGTTTGGAGGTGTCAAGGACAACATCAGAGATGTGTTTGCTGCAATCAAGGTGGTTATTTAACTTTACGCCTAATAGGATACACTCATCTGACGAGCAAATTGGTACGCAATTAAAGGCTAAATAAGACGACAACGATGATGGGACATAACGTTTAAGAGAAAGATGGTGCCCCTGTATTTTAGCGGCGTTGAACTCTACTCTATTTTTCCTGTCCCATACCACAATTAAGTCAAGATCTGAGTTCAGCGAACCGAATAACTCCCTGCGTTTGGTAGCAACAGATTACTTACTGTCATCTTCAACACTATGGATTGGATTGAAAGTAGAAGACAAAAGGTTGCTTATGAATACTGAGAATACAGTAGGTGATAAAACAGAACCCTGAGGGACACCTCATTAATTGGAAAAGAGGATAAAGTGAAGCTATCTATTACCACTCGTAGTATGCGTTCGGACAGGAGACTCTCAATTAATCGAGGCCAATAGCCGTTAGCTTAACGATCTAATAAAATTTACGAAAGTCAACTTGTCTATGTTGCCAAGGCATTACTGAAAATGAATTTTCAGGAATCGTAAGATCTCTATTCATGGTTGCTATAATAGAATATTTCCCTTCTTTCGATCCCAGTTAAAATAAAGCAAAAACTGGATAGAATGTCGCTTAAAATTTAATCCGACATTTCAGGCAAAAATAAAACTGATCGAACATAAATCAGCATAATAGATTTCAGCCCATAGCTCGACTTTAGCTCACATATTATACAAGTGATATAAAACCCTGTATTATCTAGGCAGATGGAAAAGCAAACGTACACATCAACTTTGCATTCAACTCATAAATTTAACATATAAATGTTAAAACATAGCAGAATTAAGATTGAACGTAAGACCCAATCATGTGATACTATAGACGAAGTAGAAAAAAGTTTGTTGTACCGAAAAATATGTCATCTAAAATTCTTTCGAATAGTGAATTTTCGAGAAAATTGAACAATTTCTGTCTGAATTTATGGCATTTGTATGGGAGGTGGCAGAGAAAGTGGGAGGTTTTAGATGATCTTGAATCTGTTTATCGACATCCTAATCGCATTGCCTTATTACAATTTTAAAATCGATAGCTCTCATATGTTCAAAGGAGAAATACTTTTCTTGAATTTCCAATACAAAAATGTGTATGGGAGGTGGTAGAAGGAGTGAAGCGAAGTAAATATTTTTTTTAGCATTTATTGCAATTAATAAGGGACAAATTCTGGCAAAATTTAAAGTTTCTACTTTTTCTAGTTTCAATGAAAATAGATTTAGTGCATTTACCAAAATTGTGCATTTATATTGGAGGGGGTAGAAGCAGTATTCGAATCAAAACTAAATTTTTCGACATCAATGTTATTTGTAATAGAATATTTTTCTTAAAATTTAAATTTGATAGCTTTAAAGGTTTTGAAAAAATGAAAAATAATTTATTTGAAATTTCGTGAAATTTGTTTGGGGTGTGAGGTGAAGTTGATAGGTTTTTCAAAACTAGTTGCAATTGTATTAAATTAATTACGACAAAAATTGATTCTTTTAGCTTTGCTAATTTAAATTAAAACCGAATAAATGCATTTCTGAAAATTGTGCATTTATATGTGAAGGGGTAGAAGGAATAAGGGGATCAGATCAATACGTTAATGACACTTACATCATTATACTATGATTTTATTTTTAAGTCAATAGCTAAAATGGTTTCGGAGAAAAATCAATTTCTTAAAATTTTTATGAAATTTGTATGTGAGGGGGTAGGAGAAGTGGAGGGGTGTAGCCCGTTCAGGAACTTAACGTTACTTTTTTGCTAAAAATGACATATGACAAATTTCAGCACGACAGGTCAAAGCTTTCGAGAGTTATGTTGTAGACTGACGGACAGATAGACGGTCACTCGGAATCGAGGTTTCTGAGTGACAACAATCATTTCTGTACTCTTGACGACTCTGTGCGAGCATTATTTCATAGCGTTACAAACGGTAAGACAAACATAATATACTCTCAAATTTCGTCTAGAGTATAAAAAGGAAGATCCCAGATTGAGTAAATGCATTTTTTAGTCGTGAAATTAATCAGTTTTGTATACTACAAAAAAAAAAAAAACCTACAAAAATGCCACGAAATACCGATAAAGCACGTACCTGACACCATCGTTTCCAATTTAGCTTCGAGCCTTTATGTTTGATAATTGCAAAGTGATAAAAGCCCAGCGAAAAAGGTCGCATTATGTATTATAGATTCCTTTTATCATAAAGAAAGTAAATAAAATATCTAAAACATTACTAAAATTATGATTTGATTTATTGATCATAAATTTTCGTTGCGAGATATCAATTCCTTTAGCGTGCCAGCGCCCTAGGCAATAAGTTACTTAGAAGCTATCAGATTCTTCCTTAAATTTCTCTCGCTGTGCCATTCTATTCAGTGTGTACTCTTATGCCTTCGAGTGTACTACCCTTTCGCCTTTCTCGAAAATATCCACGTGAGTCGACCCGGTACGAGGGGGGATGTTAATGCAGTATATACCGGCCATACCTATGGCAAGTGTATAAGATAGCTACCTATGTAGAAATTTACTGATATCAGTACAAGCCCTTCGCAAATGTCGGCTTGAATGCTTATGGTTGTGTATTATTAGGGCGAAATGTTACGTGCTCACATAAACTATAGCTCCTGTTTCGAGAGCATACCCTAAAATGTTGTGTACCCCGTTCCTATATATTATTTACAGGTATCTTAGAGGAGATTACAAGGAATAAACGATATGTTCATTTTATGTAGCGCACACAAGTGTAGCTCACATATTGGCACAAGGCTTAACCCAACTGCTACATGACTCTAGTTTATCTGCTTTTTAACCGAAGTACATGTGTCCTTTACCTACCCTGTAATTCACTTTTGTATTATGTAATACCTGTTTCAGAGAATATTATGTTTAAGATATAGGCTGACAGCCAAACTGTTTGCGTATTAAAACTTGAGTTAATACGAAATAGCTCAATATCTTTAACCTATCTTATATATGATTAAATAAATAATTCGAATAGTAAAATTGAAATAAAAAAACCAAGCAATCGCCCAATAGATAAATCAGTGCATTAATTCAAAAAAAGTGTAGCCCAGTAGGTAGCGTGCTGGTCTACAAAGGCCGTGAATTGAATTCCCGGCGGATGCAAAATTCCAGCACGCTACCTATTTGAGTATACTTTAGTCACCTCAATCTACGAAAATGAAAATTCATAGATAGAGGGTTGTGCTAAGGGTTGACAACTCTTTCACAATGACAAATAAAAAATGTTAAGAAACCTGAAAGTCAGGAGGCCAAGGCCCGATTTTGGCTGTAGTGAAATTGTAGTAGTAGAAAATTTTTGAGAATAGCTGTGCATAACGTCCGAATAAGTGACACGATCAATTTATTTCAATCATTTACTCTAAAATGCTCGACACGATCCTGGACTTTTTCGATGCCTGATATTATTCAAGTCGAGTCACGAACCATGATTGAGCTTGTATGTGTCCGACAAACGAGAAAAAGAGATGAAACCCAAAATCTATGGCCAAAAAAGACTTTATAAGCACAGATCTTGACTTTCATTTTTTTCCCTCCATAAGTTTTCCTAAGTTCATTGGTTATTTGTGATACGACTTGAAACAATGTAATGTAAATTGTGATATGTTCAGCCTAAGGCTTGAATCTACTTTCCACATTACACGCAGTACACTGTTATGGTCTCACCGTAATAGATCAAAATTTAACTGAAGGAAATGAAAAAAAGTGAATTAGTATCACATATAAAGTGTTCAAATTCCAAAAAGAATTTCCCACAATCACGGTTAGGTTAACACTTCACGGGGCTACCTACCATATTTCTGGGCTTATGTTGCACCCAAAAACGCAGTAGAGTCAAGTTGGAATTGTATGCATACCTAAGCTCATGCAAAACGACGCGGAGATACTTGATGAGGCGTAGCAACATCGTCCGGCAACAATACAAGGAACTGACCAATATTATACGCCAAAGCTCCGCCTTGGCATCAAACAGGAACCCAGCGGGTTAGCTACGATAAACATGAAAACCAAACCAAGTAGATAACAACTAACAATATCATACACCTACCGAGCCCTCATCTTCCGGATTGTGTTCATTGTTTTCGTTACCGTCCAGCGTCTCTTCCTGGTTCCAATACCACTGAAGTCTTCGCTGAATCCTGGCCTGAAGAAATACCGACGATCGCGTAGCAATACACCGCAACTCCTGAAAATTAAACACATAACACTGCGCAAAACTATTAACACGCAGTCGATCCGGCCAGGATTTAAAATACCAATGTAAATATGCGGTGATCAAGTTGTTAACAAACCTCCCAGTTGGGGAAAGGAACTTTTACAGCAAGTTTCGAAGCTTAAGGATGTGGGTGATTGTTACAAACAATACATCTACATTAAGTACAAGCGTTCCCGCAGGGGGGTAGTTGTAGGATGATGTTTTACCAATTCATGCAACTATCTTCAGAGAATAGCGACTCCACGGACCTGAGCTAATCATCCCCCTGTGGGATGAAGGCAGTACAATTCACACACAGCCAGTCCTAATTACCCTAAAAATGGCAAATAGACACTCTCTGGATCATGGGTTTATCACCCGCGGTCTTTAAACCTATCTGATATGAGAAACGGATAGAGCGCCGCGGATTCGGACGGATTCTACAGTAACGACTTTTGGCATTCGAAACCGGACAATGATTGGCATTTGGAACGTTCGAACATTATATGACGGGGAAGAGCTGGGGTGTAGCCTAGTGGGTAACGTGTTGGTCTTGTAATGCGAAGGTCGTGAGTTCAAATCCCGGTCGACGCAATATATAATTCCAGCACATTGCCTGCTTGGATATACCTTAGTCACCTCAATCTACGAAAAATAAAAAAAAAATCTTAGATAGAGGGTTGTGCGAAGGGCTAACAACTCCTCCACAATAAGTAATGAAAAGTGTTAAGGAACTTGAATATCAGGAGGCCAAGGTCCAATTTGGGCTGTAGTGCCATTGTAGAAGAAGAGCTGGGGTCAGTGGGTCCTTGAACCGCCAATCAGCGATCGACCGCAAAATGGAGCACTATAACATCGAAATCTTGGGCTTGGATCAGGAGAAGAACAAACCTAGAGCGGAAACAACATTCTGTACGTTGGTCCTGAAAGGGAAGCCAAAAACGGCTTGGCGTTCGTTCTTATATCGAGAGCGAGAAACAGTCTCATCACCTGGGAACCAATCTCGAATGCGATTATCGTCGTCAGGCTCAGTACCAGTGTCAGAAACGTACAATTCTACAGTGGTACCAACCAATATCGCAACACCTGGTGATAAAGAGGAGTTTTATAGCCAACTGGATACCACCCTCGATCGTGTTCCAATAGGTGATATTATTATCATCTCAGGAGACATAAGCAGTTGGCTCTGACAAGACTAGACTAGAACACGTCATGAGGAAGCATGGTGACCCTTGGGTCAACGCGTCCCGACCTAGGATTAAGAGACCCGAAAACGGCGAATTATTTGTGGAGCTTTGTAGTACTCGACAAATGGTCATCGGAGGGACCCTTTTTCCACACAAGAGTCACCATAAAACATTTTTGGTTTCCCCTGATAGTGTTTCTCAGAACCAGATCGACTGTTTGGCTATAGGTTGCCGATGGAGAAGATGTCTCCTCGATGTGCAATCGAAGCGTGGAGCTGACGTGAGGAGCGATCACTTGATGGTTGCCTACTTGAAATTGCGCACAGCATCTATCCGACGACCACAATGTTTTCAAATGAAGCGCAAGCTTACTGTGTATAGACTTAGAGACCCCAATAAAAAGCGTGAGTACACCACTATACTAAGAGAAAAGTCATCCATTTTGGGCGGATATGAAATGCGCACACTGGGCGCCAATTGGGAGGCAACCAGAAACACGTTTCTAACTAGTGCTGAAGAATCTGTGGGATATGAGCAAAGTGGTGAGAAACACTGGATTTCGCAAGACCCATGGGACAAGGTTGGCGTTCGGCAAAAACCACATTGGCAATCATCTCTCAACCCGATGTCAGCCAAAGAACACCCGACTTGAGACAGAACTACCACGATGCTTATATATGGCTTAAAAAGGCTCCTAGAAGCGACACGAAAAAAGTCATTGAAGATCTGGCCAATAAGGCAGAATCCGCGGCTTACCTTGGGGATATGGGCTCACTATTTAAAACTTTGGTGCAGTTGACGAACAGGAATTTCACCCCCAACCATCTGGTGAGAGATGTCAATGGAACTCTCCTTAATATGAGTGAACACCAGTTGCTGCGATGGAAGTAATACTTCTCTTATATCTCAAACACTTTGTCAGTGAAACGGACCCGGAAATAACTGCCGATATACTTCTCCCACTCTTTACTGAGGTGTAGAATGTAGGAACATATCCGACTGAATGGAAGGATGGCGTCATTGTGAAAATTCCGAAGAAGAGAGACCTTCGGGATTGTGGCAATTCGCGCGGCATAGTGTACTTACTGCCGTATCGAAAATCATGGCTAAGGTATTTTTCAACAGGATTAATGATCTCATGGAGAGGGTTCTCGAAGTTTATCAGGCTGGATCCCGTAAACGGTCGTCTTGTACCGACCACACAAATACCTTACGCATAATATTAGAGAAGTCAGCCGAAATGGGTTTGCCACTACATCTCATGTTTGTGGACTTCGAGAAGGCATTCGACAGCGTTAAGCGGGATTACACACGGAATGCTTTGCATAGTAGAGGTATTCCAGATAAGGTCATAGCTATGATTAAAGAATACGAAGATGCAAGGTGTCGCGTCTTGCATAGAGGAGAGCTGTCCGAGAGCTTTCCTGTGCGAACAGATGTCAGATAAAGCTGCATATGACCAGACCTATTTCTGGTGGTAATAAATGATATCTCGAAAGCTGCACTGGAAGGTGGGGAAGGTAAAGGTTTTCAATGAAGACTAATTAACATCTTAAGTCACCTTGGTTATGCTGATGACGTATGTCTGTTCGCACCTAACCGTTCGGACTTAAATGTTCGCTAGTTACATTTTAATTGCAGAGAGGCGGGACTGAAAATAAATGTGCGTAAAACCAAGTACATGCACTTGGGCTCGAACACAAGTACACCGATTATTCTTAATGGACAAAATGTGGAAAGGTGCATGATTTTTGTTATCTCCGAAGCATTGTCAGCATCGTCGGTGGAGCTGAAAAGAATATTGAGGCTCTTCTAAATACAGCTTGTCAGGCCTTCGGTATCCTTTTCCCTTTCTGGAGGTTAAGAGAGATTTTCCTTCGTACGGAGCTGCGAGTTTTTGACACATGCGTCAAATCTATGTTGTCATATGGCTGTACTACGTGGAAAAGAGAAACTACAAACTTTCGTGAACCAATGCCTCCGACGCATTTTAGGAATATTCTGTCCAGAAGTGATCTGCAACAACGAACTTTGGAGTACAACTGAACTGACTAAAATAGGCATTGAGATTCAAAGGCAGAAGTTTCAGTGGATCGGTCACATTTTGAGGAAACCAGAGCGAAGCATCGCCAAACAGGCTCTGGACTATAATACTCGAGGAAGACGTCAGGCTGGTCGACCATGTAGCACATGGAAGCGAGGAGTTTAGCAGGATTCCAGAGGAATAAACAAGTCCTAGCAACAGCTTAAGGGCGATGCTGAGGATCGCGCCTTTTGGAAGATAGTTGTTTCTATCCTATGCCCCTATAGGGGGTATTAACAGGAATTTGATTTGATTGAAGTACGAGCGAGGTGGAAGAAAGCTAGGTAGGTCAACAAATGGACAACCAGACAAAGAAAGGTCAAGGTGAATTAAATAAGCCCAACTCCAAGTCTACAGAAAGCCGTTGCGAGCCCTGCAAAGAAGTTTCATGGGGACAAATCAGGCTCGGCTCGTCCTCTTTTGAAAGTGATAGCAAATCGACCAAAAATTTGAAATATTTTGGCGATCAAGAAAATATGTGTAACGTAGAACTAGTTCCACGAGTCAATGAAAAACGAACAATTTGTCTGGTCAGGTTTTGGGAGAAAACTGACTGCGGAAGCGAAAGCACGAATTTCGGCGATGGAATAGCAACAATCGAATGGCTAATAGCAACGAGCGAGCGACTAATAACAACGACTTATCAAGGGCTCCAAGGATACGTCCGGAATTCACAAGTAACTTATAGCTAGGAAATCTAGTTTTTCCTTAAATTTAAATCAATCAGTAATGTAGGGAATTTGAAAAAAAAGCCAGTAGGACGACTTTAATGTGTTATTACTTTTAATTTTTTCCATTATATGTAAAGATTATTTGTGAAGTCCCTTCCAGCCATTTCGCGTTTTTTTTTGCCATTTTTCTTCCAGCCTGTGACTCGACCTGTAGCAAATTTAATGAATGAGCCTTAAAGTAAGAGTCACTGGCGCCTACGACTCATGGGTTTGCCGGACAGGCACGCACCGCCCCGTATTATAGGGATTTTCTTCCAAGTTTTCCTAGGCGGAGAAAACTGTGACAATCTTCGTAATAGACTAGTGAGTAGCGTGCTGATGTATAATTCCAAGGTCGAACCTTCCTGGTCGAATCATAATTACACCGAAATCCCTGTGTGAGAACATCTGCGCCACTTCAGGAGGTTTTTTTCATATGACTCTGGCACTAGGGGCCTATCAGTACTGTCCAGTATTATCACAACCAACCGGGGCGTCAATATCTCCATGAAGGACAATAATATCACCTTTTGGAACACGCTAGAAGGCGGCATTGTATTGGCCATAAAATTAATCTACTATCAATGCAGAATTGTGATGTTTCTGATCTTGGTCCTGAGCCTGGCGACGATACAATTTTTCGCTCATGGTGTTAGGACGACCGCCACGACATTTTTGGCTTCACAATCAGGGCCAACGTACAAAAGGCTGTTTCCGCTCGAGATTCGTTCTTCTCCTGATCCTATTTACCTGACCTCGTTCAAGCCCAAGATTAAAATGCTCCATCGCTGTGTTTGACAGTGTATGGACCGTGTGACTCATTCCTTCCAGAAACCAATCGTAATCCGTTGTCGACTGCCAAAAGTTGGTACTGTTTAGTCCTTCCATATCCATTTAGTAAGATTTTAAGATCGCGGGTGATAATCCTATGATCCAGTGAGTCTCCATTTGCCATTTTTAGGGACTGTGGGTGAATTCTACCGAATTCTATCTCACTGGGTTAGCGGACGGTAAGAAATAGAACTCCGAAAAAATAGATTCGAAAGAAGTTCATTTCGTTTCTCAGAAAGGCAAAAACTGAATGCCCGTCCGTCGACTCACCAACCAAATTTTATACACGTATCGTACCTCACGCCCATCTACTTCCTTCTATACCAAACGACACATTTTTCCAATTTCACAAAAAAAGTCATTAAATTTTGTTAAGCTGACATATTTTCTAGTACATCGAACCGATTCCCATTTCCTCTAAAGTATGCTTGGGCCCTACACCCCCAATCATAGCTCCTTTATGTTTTATTTCTGTAAGGTATCATTACGAAAACCTTTTTTATTAATTATGATTACTTGAAAAGTTCCACCCACTCGCCAACAGTGAACTTTTAAGCAATTTGATAAATTAGTACACCGATTTTAATAATTTCTTGACAAAATGAAAGTTACAAACTCATAAGAAAGCGTCGATGTGCACGCAATGACTTTGGAAAAATTCCTTACAAAGTTTTACCATATGCGAAATTGTCGAAGAAAACTTTCCGTAAATAGTTAAGCATTTTCAGAACGGAAAATAATTTAGGACGTTATGGCATATACGATAACAATGTTACGTATGTGCTGCATAAAGAGAATGAACTCTATAAAATTGTTTGAATTTGTTTCCGTTATATGTAAAAATGCGTAATTCTACATCGTGTCGGTTTCTTCTTTATTAAATTTGTTTGCTATTAGTTGATCTATTCAAATTGATCGAGATCATGCTTTTGTATAGGAGGGAGTAGACGAGCGAAGGGGAATTCAAAACCTTATCTGCAAATTTGTTTGAAATATTTTTAAAAGTTTTTGTACAAATTTTCAAGTTGATAGCTTTTAATGGTTTGGTAATAATTAATTTTTTAAAAATAGGCAAAAAATACTTTTGAATGGGAGGGGGTAAAATTTTTGAAGATATTCAAACTGTTAATATCTTGAACCTTTATTCCTTTTCTTTTTTCAGATAAATTTCGTTAATTGGTTCTAGCTTAAAATTTCAATTTAATATTTTTTTCTATTTCTTTCAATACACATGAAACACCTCTGGTTCAATTCTGGTTCTAATTATTATTATTTTTTTTTAATTATGTATTTCAAATGGATGCTTGCACCGGCAAAATTCGTCTACAGTGCGAAGGTCGGGAGTTAAAATTTCGATCGATATATAATTCCAGCACGCTGCCTGCTTGGGTATACTTTGGTATATCTTCGAAAATGAAAAATTCGATATATGACACCGCTGAATTTAAAGTTTTTAGTTTTCATTATTTTTAAAGAAATTGGTCATAGTTTTCCCGAAATTGGGGCATTTGTATAGGAGGCAGCAGAGGAAGCGGAGCGTTTAAGATAATTTTGAAACTGCTTATCATCATCCTTATCACCATGCTTTGATTCAATTTCAAGTCGATAGCTCTCATATACTTGAAAGAGAAATGTTTTTCTTGAATTTATAATACAGATATTTGTATGGGAGGTGGTAGAAGGAGTGAAGCGGAGCTGATAATTTTTCCTAATACTTATTTTAATTATTAAGAAACAAATTCTGGCAAAATTTGAAGTTTATACCTTTTCTAGTTTGAATTGAAATCGATAAAATGCATTTACCAAAAATTATGCATTTGTATGGGAGGGGGTAGAAGGAGTGTACGGATCAAAACAAATTCGCATTATTAATATTTCTATTTGTATACTTTATACAAAATATCAAGTTGATAGCTTTAACAGTTTCGAAGAAAAATAATTTAATTTAAATTTCAAAATTTCGTGAAATTTGTATGGGAGGGGGTAGAAGGAGTGGGATGAAGTTGATAATTAATTTTAAAATAAATTGCAATTATATTAATTCTGATAAAATTTTGTCTTTTTAGCTTTACTAGTTTCAATGAAAATCGAAAATATGTATTTTTCAAAATTGTCCATTTGTATGGGAGGGGGTAGAAGGAGTAAGGGGATCGGGTCAATATTCTTTGATATTAATGACATCTATATCATAATACTTTGACCTAAATTTCAAGTCAATAGCTTAAATAGTTTCAAAGAAAAATCAATTTCTTAATATTTGGAAATTTCATGAAATTTGTATGGGAGGAAGTAGAAGGAGTGGCGGGATGTAGCCTATTCGCAATCTTTTCTACTTTTCTGGGTGCTTTCCCGTATGTGGAAAGTTGCGAATGTTCAGCCAATTCACAGAAAGGAAGCAAAGCGAACCCCGCAAACTACCGCCCTATAGCCATTACTTCAGTGCTCTCGAAAGTAATGTCAATCGCAAAATTGTTTAATATCTCGAGGATAACCAGCTAATCCATGATCGGCAGTATGGGCTCCGTTCTAGAAGGTCGACGGGAAATATTTTGGTTTACTTGACAGAACATTGGAACTCATGCATAAATAAACACGGCGAAGGCCAAGTTCTTGCACTTGACATTGTAAAAGCTTTTGACAGAGTTTGGCATAAATGTCTCATAGCAAAGCTTATGGCCATAGGTCTTAATGCTACCCTTGTTCAATGGATTGAGAGTTTTCTTTCCGAACGCACTATACGAGTAACACTAGATGGCGTTACTTCTTCCTCTTTCCTACAATTCCGGCATTCCTCAAGGCTCCGTTTTATTTCCAACTCTTTTCCTAGTTTTCATCAACGACCTTCTGTCGTCCACTCGCAATCCAATCCATAGTTTTGCGGATGACAGTACTTTAGATAGCACCTATGAATTTAACTCTGCTGCTGAATCACACAAGTATTCTATTACTTCCAATCGCATGGAGTTATTCCGTTCGCTAAACTCGGGCCTCAGCTTAATCCTAGAATGGCGCAGGAAAAAAAGCGTAGAGCTCAACGCCTCTAAAATACAGGCCTGTCATCTATACCTCAAACGTGATGTTCCAGTATTATCTCAAAATGTGACCTTTGGTGGCACAGATATTCCGACTTCTTGGCGTTAAAATTGATGACCACCTGAATTGGGCTCAGCACATCTTTGATGTTGCTCTCGACGCTTCTAAACGTCTAAGTTTTCTCCGAAAGTTCAAAAAGTATTTCACGCCGAAAGACCTCGCAACCATCTATAAGGTATACCTTAGACCATGTTTAGAGTACAATTCGCATGTTTGGGCAGGGGCACCCAAATCACACCTCACGTTGCGTATTCAAAAACATGCATTCCGACTGATTGGAGACGAGACCATCACGTCTTCTATCGATTCTCTCGAGCATCGCAGAAATTTCGGACTACTCAGCATTTAGTATCGCTACTTCCGTGGTAAATACAGTGCAGAACTAAGCACACTCATCCCTCTACTCTATAATTTTCCCCGAGATACTCGTCAATCTGAACGCTCACACGATTACACCGTTAAACCCTTTCCTTCTCGTACAGTGAAATATAGGCAGTCATTCATTTCCCGAACATCAAGACTTTGGAACACATTACCATCCCAACGAGTTCAACATCCAGTGCTTCAAAAGCAATGTTCACCGCCACTTTCGTCTTTCTCCACCTAAATTAAACTGATCTAACTTGAGTTTCTTTTCTCCAATTCCTGAACCGACACAGCTGTGCATAGCATTATAGGATGACCCCATAAGTAGTGTTCGTTACCTTAAAAAAGAAAAAAAACATAACACAATTATGACTGGGCTTAAAGCCCAATCATGTGATACTCTAGATGAGATGGAAATGACTTTGATATACCTGAAAATATGTATGTCATCTCAAATTCTTTCGAATAGTGAATAGAGACTTTTGCATGGGAGGTGGTAGAAGTAGAGGGGGAAGTTTCTATTTTTCGTATATGACACCGAACATGGCATGTTGTGTACGGATCAAAACAAAATTTTTTCGAATTATTAATATTTCTATTTGTATACTTTACACAAAATATCAAGTTGATACCTTTAACAGTTTCGAAGAAATATAATTTAATTTAAATTTCAAAATTTCGTGAAATTTGTGTGGGTGGGAGTAGAAGGAGTGAGATGAAGTTGATAATTATTTTTAAAATAAATTGCAATTATATTAATTCTGACAAAATTTTGTCTTTTTAGCTTTACTAGTTTCCATGAAAATCGAATATATGCATTTTTCAAAATTGTCCATTTGTATGGAAGGGGGTAGAAGGAGTAAGGGGATCGAGTCAATGTTCTGTGATATTAATGACATCTATTCCATAATACTTTGACTTGAATTTCAAGTCAATAGCTTAAATAGTTTCAAAGAAAAATCAATTCCTTAATTTTTCGAAATTTCATGAAATTTGTATGGGAGGGGGTAGAAGGAGTGGGGGGATGTACTATAGCTCAAAGCTTTCGAGAGTTATGCTGTAGACAGACGCACAGACAGACAGACGGACAGACAGACAGACGGACAGACAGGCGGACAGACGGACAGACGGTCACTCGGAATCGAGGTTTTTGAGCGACAACAGTTATTTCTGTACCCTTGGCGGCTCTGTGCGGTAAGGCAAACACAATATACTCTAAGATTTCATCTAGAGTATAAAAATATTTTCGCTTTTCTCCCCATGAGCAATATATTGGAACGTCGAGTTTCAACTTTCTATCAGCATTCGACTCTATCCATTCTCCCCCTCCCCCTCCTTTTCCCTTCCAAAAGACACTCTCTAAAATTTAGCTAGCGGAGCTTACTTATCCTTCTACAATTTATCCCAAAATTAACTTTCTACCTTTAAGAATTTCGGAAATATGACGGACAATTAAGTTATGAAACGCGAATAATCCAAATTTCAGGGTTGCAATTTTTTTCTGTGTCGGCCACTATACTTTATTATTATATCGTATTCACGTGGAGCGTGGTGCAGTGTAGTGTATTTTAAAATCCATCACGTGAACACTTCAATGTCGTAGAGGATTTTATACTACGATAAAAACACTAAAGTTTGAGGAAACTTGTTTTATATTTTCCAGTAAAAAAAAAAAAAAAAACAAAAACAAAACAATATATGCAAATGTCATCGAAATTATAATTCTTCAAGCATTCGATTAAAATAAATTTGAGGAGTTATGTTTTATATTCGAACAATTTTTTCAGTTTTTCCGTTTTAGGATTCTTAATTTCAAAAGGAATGGTTTGTGATTTGGATGGAAACTACTTTTAAGCACTACACACACTACGACGGCAGGTGAACATTCATATAACAGGCGGATTCTGAAATCCACTACATTACAGTACGCTCCACGTGAATAAAATATCAGAATAATAAAGTAAAACAAATAAATAAAAAATATGTTGATTTAAATAATAAACTTAAATTGACTTTACTTGACTAAAATTGGTTTGGTGAATGTTTTCACAGTGCATTTCGAATTGAAAGATAAAGGTCTCAGCAGAGACCGAAACGTCACGAATAATAAAGCGTAACAGTGTAGAATCCGGAAATCTTTCTTTCGATTGACTAAAATTGCTCGTAAAGCTCAATCATGCCATACAAAGAAAAATTTTATATAGGAGGAGGAGGAGGGAGGGGTAGAAGGAGTGACTGCCTTAAACTGATTTTGTTTTAATTTTCGCATCATGCTAGAATTGTGATCAAAATGGCTTATTCAACTTAAGCTTCAAAAAATTACAATGCAAGTACTAAGAAAAACATAACAGAATTATGATTGGGCTTAAAGCCCAATCATATGATACTCTAGATGAGATGGAAATGACTTTAATATACCGGCAAATATGTCATCTCAAATTATTTCGAATAGTGAGAAGTGACTTTACATGGGAGGTGGTAGAAGTAGAGGCGGAGGTTTGTATTTCTCCTATGTGACACCGAAAATGGCGTGTAAAATGCTTCGTGCTGAATTTAAAATTTTTAGTTTTCATTATTTTTAAAGAAATTGGTCATAGTTTTCCTTAAATTGAGGCATTTGTATGGGAGGTGGCAGAGGAAGTGGAACGTTTTAGATGATTTTGAAACTGCTTATCATCACCCTTATCACTATGCTTTGATTCAATTTCAAAGTCGACAGCTCTCATATATTCGAAGGAGAAATGCTTTTCTTGAATTTATAATACAGATATTTATATGGGAGGGGGTAGAAGGAGGGAAGCTGAGCTGATAATTTTTTCCAGCATTTATTGCAACTATTAAAAATCAAATTCTGGCAAAATTTTAAGTTTGTAATTTTTCTAGTTTTAATGGAAATCGATATAATGCATTTAACAAAAATGATGCATTTGTATGGGAGGGGGTAGAAGGAGTGTAAGGATGAAAACAATTTTTTTTCCTGTTATTGATATTTCAATTTTAATACTTTGTGCGAAATATCAAATTGATAACTTTAACAGTTTCGAAGAAAAATAATTTAATTTAAGTTTCAAAATTTCGTGAAATTTGTATGGGAGGGGGTAGAAGGAGTGAGGGGAAGTTGATAATTTTTTTAGTGCTGATTGGAATTCTAATGAAATGAATTCTGGCAAAAATTCGTTTTTATAACTTTACTAGTTTCGATGAAAATCGAAAAACTGCATTTTTCAAAATTATGCATTTGTATGGGAGGGGGTAGGAGAAGTGATGGGATCGGATCAATATTGAGTCACATTAATGGTATCTATATCATAATACTTGAACCCAAATTTCAAATCGATAGCTTAAATGGTTTCTAAGAAAAATCAATTTCTGAAAATTTCGAAATTTCGTGAAATTTGTATGGGAGGGGGTAGAAGGAGTGGGGGGATGTGGCCCGTTCACGAACTTAAAGTTTCTTTTTTGCTAAAAATGATACACAACAAATTTCAGCACGATAGCTTAAAGCGTTCGAGAGTTATGCTGTAGACAGACGGACAGACGGACAGACGGACAGACGGACAGACGGACAGACAGACAGACGGACAGACGGACAGACGGACAGACAGCAATTCGGAATCGAAGTTTTTGAGCGACAACAAATATTTCTGTACCCTTGGCGGCTCTGTGCGAGCATTATTTCTTAGCGTTACAAACGGTAAGGCAAACACAATATACTCTCAGATTTCATCTAGAGTATAATTAGTGGAATTTGTAGGAAAGGTGGCAAAATAGCGCGGAATTGATTTCTTTTGAAAAATACCTATAAACATCATGCAATTGATATGTAATTTTCAAGATAATTGACTTTTTAAGTAAAGTTTTGAAATTGTTTCAAATTGTGTGGGAGGGAATAGAAAGAGTGAAACTAATTTTTTCCATCTTACTAGTATTCTAATTAAATAAAAGTCGGGTAACATGTTGGTTTACAATGCAAAGGTCATGACCTCAAATCCCGGTCGACTGTTAATTCCAGCACACTGCCAGGTTGGGTATATCTGAGCTACCTCAATCTGCGAAAATGAAAAAATCGTAGTTAGAGGGTTGTGTGAACAGCTAAAAACCCTTCTACAATAAGTAATGAAAATGTTAAGGAAGCTGAAAATCAGGAGGCCAGGGCCGGACTTGGGCTGCAGTACCACTGTAGAAGTAAATGACGAATAATTTTAAGTATTTAGTACCCAATTTGAGTGTATAGTATTTCATGAAAATTTACATTTTGTGTGGGAGGTGGTGGAAGGAGTAAGGAATTCGTATATTTTATTATTCTAATAATAAAGTATTGTGATCGACACAGAAAGAAAAAAATTTGCTATCCTGAAATTTTGTTTTTTCGCGTTACATGACTAAATTAGCCGAAATAAACTGCCAACAAGTCGGGCGAAACTTTATTATTCTTGGGACAAGTTGCGGATGAGTGGAAAGTCAATATGCAGGTTAGAGTGGTTAGGGAAGGCTAAGTGAAAGGGAGTTCTTGGGCAGGACTGTTAACAATATTTCATTCGTTTCTGTAAGTTTGGGTTTTTATGAGGGGAGGAGTAGGGGTAATAGAAGGGCTGGGTGGATGTTAATAGCCTTTTCATTAATTGCTGGAATCACGTCCAATATTCTCTGTATAGAATGTGTTTCATAGACGAATTTGCGTAGAATTTTCATAAAATTCGGTGTGTTTTACATTCATAAAACCGAACATTTGTATGGAAGGGGCTAGAGAATATTAGGAAATCGTAAAATTTGATACGCAGTTTTATTTCGCGTCTCTTGTAAGGTGCTTGTATAGAATTTCAAGTTCGTAGCTTTTAGTTTGTTGGTTATTAGTTGATTTAATGAAATTGGTCGAAATCATACTTTTGTATGGGAGGGGGTAGAAGCGCAAGCGCGATTTCAAAACTTTTAAAGCAACTTCATTTGAATTATTTTTATAAGTTTTTCTGCCAAATTTGAAATTGATAGCTTTTAAGAGTTAGCTGATAACTGATTTCTTAAAAATGCTCGTAAAAATAATTTTGTATGGGAGGGGATAGAGGCGGTAGAGAAATCGTAACACTTGTGATGCAACTTTCTTTCATTTTTATTGTAAGATGCTCGTATGAAATTTCAAGTTCGTAGCTTTTAATTTGTTGGTTATTAGTTGATTTAATGAAATTAGTCAAAATCATACTTTTGTATGGGAGGGGGTAGAAGGGCAAGCGCGATTTTAAAAATTTTAACGTAATTTTATTTTAATTATTTTGTAAGTTGTTATGCAAAAATTTCAAATTGATAGCTTTGAATAGTTAGGTGATAATTGATTTCTTGAAAATGGTCGAAAAAATAATTTTGTATGGGAGGGGGTAGAAGTATTAAAGGTTTTCAACCAGTTAATGAATCGTATATTTAGGGTTTTTTTTTAAATGCATTTCGCAAATTTTCAAGTTTCTACCTTAAAATTTCACTCAAAAATTTTCAGTTTATGTGTTTTTTTCAATGCACATGATACACCTTGTGCACGTTAGACCGGGGGAGTCGGTTTATAATAAATATGGATCAAGTTAATATTATTTTTCTATGTACATTAAATATAGGTATTCACATGCGAAATTTTAACTTTTTATCTTTCACCAGAGCCCTAAAAAAATCACTCAAAATTTTCGACATTTTTGCTTATCACCTCCCTCCCCTTACACCTTTCAACTTAAAATTTTTACCAAAATTAACTATTATATAGTTCTACAATATGACAAATTTTTGATTTGATATCTGTACTATTTTTTGATATAAGGATTTGTAATTTTCAAAAGTGCGCCATTTTTGAAATGCTCCCCATTTCCCCCCACTAGTATTATTTCAACATATTATATTTTTTTTGTATTTGCCTTGTATAGCTGAATATAAGTTTTAAGTTTCAATTACATAGCTTAAGAGATAGTTGAGATATTAATTTTTAAGTGTTTTTCTTTGCACCCCCCCTGACCCTCCCCCTTACAATAATTAGCCGCTTTCTGAGCTGGCTCCGATGAAACTATATGCCACCTTGACGATCTTTTAATATAATTTTTTTACGATAAGTAATTTCGAAGATATAATCATTTGAAAAAAAAATTCGGCCGACAATTGGTTCTTAGCCCCCACTTTTCGCACCGCAATGGATGAAAAAATTAAATTATTTTTAAAAGTTGTCCTACAAACGTCTCTATATGTGTGTTGAGTTTTAGCTTCCTACCTGTTACCATGGTTGAGATATTTGAATTCGTATTTTTCGGTTTAAGCGCTCCCCCCGCCTCCCCCTGAACCCGTACACCCCCCAAAATGGGTATCCGTCTGAGATCCGCAACTATCTACAATCCCCCAAAAATGAACTTTCTATCTTGAAGGGTTTGGGAGTTAATGTGCGCTGAGCGTACACGTCGGCGTACGGCGTACGGCGGACGGCGTACAGACAGACGGATTTTTTTTTTTTGCATTTTTAGGCTAATTTAGTCATGAAACGCGAAAAAAAAAAATTTCAGGGTAGCAAATTTTTTTTTTTCTTGTGTCGATCACAATACTTTGTTATTATAATAATAAAGTAAAATGCAAAAAAAACATAACAGGGCTACGATTGCGCGTAAAGCGCAATCTTACGATACTCTAGATGAAATAGAATTTTTTGTGATCCCAAGAAATTTTGTATGGGGAGTGTTAAAAGGGATGATAGCATTGAACTAATTTTTTCGACATCATGCTAAAGTAGCTATGAAAATGTTTTATACAAAATGCTTACTCCAAAAACTGAATGGGAACTGAGAAAATTAGTGAGTTTGATTTAGTGAAAATGTACAGTTCGTATGGGAGGTGGTAGAAAGAGTGAAGGGATTTTAGTGATTTTTTCAGAAATAACTAGGAATATTATAAAATTGGCATCCCTTAAATTTCAGACTAGTGCCATTCATACTTTTCAAGAAAATCGATTTTTCGTGAAGTTGTGAAACTGTGTCATATTGTATGGGAGGGGGTAGAATTAGTGAAGCAAATCAAATATTTTTTTCTCATCTTAGTAATAATATTAATTAAATATTTATTACAAAATATGAGCTCAACAAATGTTATATGTTCTGAGAAAATCGGCTTAGAGCATTTCAGGAAAAAGTGTAGTTTGTATGGGAGGGGGTGGAAGGAAAGGGAGGAAGCAAATAATTTTTGTACTGTACATTTAAATCATTAAAAAAGTAACATATACCAAAATTCAGGCTAATAGCTTTTATACTTTTTGAGTAAATCCATTTATTGCCAAATTGCGAAATTGTGTCATTTTGTATGGGAGGGGGTAGAAGGGGTGAAGCTAATCATCTCATTTTTTTTTACCTTACTAACAATTTTAAATAAATATTTGGTGCACAATTTCAGCCCGCTGAGTTTTATAAGCACTGAGGAAATTGGCTTAGACTAATTCATGATAAGTACAGTTTGTATGGGAGGTGGTAGAAGGAGGAGGAGGACACGCACAATTTTTATACGATAGATTGATATTATTATAAAAGTAATATATTCTGAATTTCCGGCCAATAACTTTTATACTTTTTGAGCAAATCCGTTTATTGTCAAATTGCGTAATTGTGTCATTTTGTATGGGAGGGGGTAGAAGGGGTGGAGCGATTTGGCCCGTTCACGAACTTGACCTTAATTTTTTGTCAAAAACGACGTGTACAAAATTTGAACTTTCTAGCTCAACGCGTTCTCAAGCTAGAGAGCGCACGGACGGACGGACGGACGGACGGACGGACAGACGGACGGACGGACGGACAGACGGACGGACGGACGGACATCCGGTTTTGAGATTTTTTAGTGATAATATTAACTTCTGTATCATTCATTTTTTTCTCCGAGTCTTATTTCTTGGCGTTACAAACCTTAGAGAGAACTTATAATACTCTCAGATTCCATCTAGAGTATAAAAATCTGTCCCGCCGTACATATGGACTCATATCTCCGAGACCGTTAAAGGTATAGGGTTATTCTATAAGAGGTGTTATTTTGAATAGCCCGCTATTTCGGTAGATGTCACTTTAGAAGCTGTCATTTTTTGACATTTGACAAGTAGAAATTACGCCATTAATAAAAATGGAACGATACACGCTTCAACAACGCATTGAAATTATTAAAATTCACTATATAAATGGTGAAAATTTGGCAAAGACGGTTCGTAAGGTTATCCAATAAGAGGTGTTATTTTGATATTTAAAGAAAAATGGCATTTTTTGAGATAAATGATCGGATGTTTATTTCATTGTAAAGAGGAAGGTATGCCGTTAATAATGGAAAACAACATCAGCTAAATGGTTCGGCGGGGTCATTGGACCTTACTTTTTAGAAAATGAGGCTGGAGCAACAGTTACGATGAATGGATTGCGCTATCGAGAGATGATTAATGATTTTTTATGGCCAGAATTGGATGATATTGATCTGGACAACGTTTACTTTCAACAAGACGGCGCTACGTGCCACACAAGCACCGAAACCATTGATCTTTTACGGGAAAAGTTTCCGGACCGCGTTATCTCTCGAAAAGGTGATCGTAATCGGCCACCGAGATCTTGTGATTTAACACCTTGCGACTTCTTCCTTTGAGGCTACGTGAAAGATAAGGTTTACGCCAACGCCCAGCGTCGATTGAAGACCTCAAAGATGGAATTCGTGAGACTATCGAGGACATAGGGCAGCCACTTTGCGATTTGGTTATGAAAAATTTCATGGAAAGGATACGGTCCTATAAGCGTGGTCGTGGAGGCCATTTGGCTGAGGTTGTTTTCCATTATTAAGGGCATACCTTCCTCTTTACAATGAAATAAACATCCGATCATTTGTCTCAAAAAATGTGAAATAACACCTCTTATAGAATAACTTTATAGAATGTTCGTTTTTGGGTGGATTGTTGATTGGGTAAGTGAGCTCTATTTTCTAAATTTTGTGGGGTGTTAGGTGGAAGGGGGAGGCGGGGGAAGAGAAAGAGTCAAAATCTACACTTCCTAATATCTCCACCACGAATGCAGATAGGAAGTTGAAAATTAGTAGAGATATAGAGATGGTTGTGAGACAAACTTTAAAAATAATTTAATTTTTTTATCCATTGGCGCCCGAAAAGGGGGGGGCTAAGAACAAATTGTCGGCCGAATTGTTTTTTCAAATGATTATATCTTCGAAATTACTTATCGTAAAAAATTCATATTTTGGGACCATTAATGTGGCATATAGCTTCACCGGAATCAGTTTATAGACTGGCTAATTATTGTAAAGGGGTGGGTCAGGGGAGTGCAAAGAAAAACTCTTAAAAATTAATATCTCAACTATCTCTTAAGTTACATATGTAATTGAAACTTGAAACATATATTAGGCTATACTAGAAAAATACGGAGAAAATATAACATGTTGAAAGAATAGTAGTGGGGAGAAATGGGGAGTATTTCAAAACTGGCGCACTTTTCAAAATTATGAATCGTGAAATCTCAAAATTAAGTACAAATATCAAATCGAAAATTTGTTAGATTGTAGAACTATACAATTGCTATTATTTTATTAAAAATTTTAAGTTGGGTAGTGTAAGGGGAGGGAGGTGGTAAGCAAATATGTCGAAAATTTTGAGTGATTATTTTAGGGCTCTGGAAAAAAGATACAAAGTTTACATTTTGCATGTGAATACACCTATTTGATATACATAGAAAAATAATAATAACTTGAGGCATAATTGTTATAAACCGACCCCCCCGGTCTAACATGCCCAAGGTGTTTCATCTGCATTGAAAAAAAAACATAAACTAAAAATTTTTGAGTGAAATTTTAAGATAGAAACTCGAAAATTTGTGAAATGTATTTAAAAAAAGTCCCTAAATATACGAAATATTAACTGGTCGAAAATCTTTAAAATTTCTACCCCCTCCCATACAAAATTATTTTTTCGACCATTTTCAAGAAATTAATTATCACCTAACTGCTAAAAGCAATCAATTTGAAATTTTCCATAAAAAATTTACAAATAGTTGAAACAAAATTGCGTCAAAAGTTTTGAAATCGCTCTTGCCCTTCTACCCCCTCCCATTCAAAAGTATGATTTTGACCAATTTCATTAAATCAACTAATAATCAACAAATTAAAAGCTACGGACTTAGAATTTTGTACAAGCACCTTACAAGAGAAATGAAATTAAACTGCATCACAAGTCTTATAATTCCCTTACCCGCTCTACCCCCTCCCATACAAATGTTCGGTTTCGTGAATGTAAAATACACCGATTTTTATGCAAATTCTATGCAACTTCATCTATGAACCACATTCTATACAGAGAATATTGGACGTGATTCATGCAATCAATTAAAAAGCTATTAACATCCACCCACCTTTACTATTACCCCTCCTCCTCCACTCATAAAAACCCAAACGTGCAGAAACGAATGAAATATTGTTATATTGACTACGGCCCTGCCCAAGAAGTCACTTTCACTTAGTCTTCCCTAACCACTCTAACCTGCATATTGACTTTCCACTCATCTGCAACTCGTCCCAAGAAAAATAAAGTTTCGCCCGACTTGTTGGCAGTTTATTTATACCTAAGATTAAAATGATCATAAAAATAATAAATTTAAAATTTGGGATCGACAGCCTAGAAAATATGATTGACGTAAATTTTTGAAAATGTAAATTTTTGAAAATTGTGCATAGGAGGGGACGGATGAGGTCGAGCGATTTGGCCTGTTCACGAACTTGATCTTAATTTTTTGTTAAAAAGGAGATATGCTAAATTTGAACTTTCTACCTCATCGTGTTCTCGAGTGCATGGATGTCCAAAGATCATCCGGCTTTGAATTGATTGTACAATGTCTCTTAGTATACTAGTTAACTCTTATTAAGATTAAGTTATTTTATGAGCATATGTAAGTGTTCACAGATAAAATGTTGTATTCATTCACCACCTGTGTTTTACATTGCATAATCGACTTTTTTGATATTAATTATGTATTTCTATTTCTTTTCCAGGTAAGTTAAATTTGGCGAAAAAATCAATTTTGTTTTCAATATGGAACTTATTTGTAAGTATTGTGGAGTATAAATGAAAATGTAGCAGGGAATTTAGTCATATATTCGCTTAAGGTTTTGGAATATTTTTGAATATTTTACAAATTTTAATTGTCTTTTATTAGTCTACAGATTCTACTACAATAGCACTACAGCCCAAATCGGACCTTGGCCTCCTGATATTCAGGTTCCTTAACATTTTTTTTTATATTACTTATTGTGGAAGGAACTAGACAACCTCAGAGGCGTCCAACATTCGAGCCTGTTAAGGTTCGCAAACCGAACCAAGTGGCTAGAGCAAGAGGAGTGACTTCCAACTTATAACAATAGGGGGAGTACAATGGGCCCAACTAGATGGCCTTAGTGCTTGTTGTTCCGTGCAACCACCCTCCTACAACCTAAACCTATTGTGGAAGGGTTGTAAGCCTTTCGCACAACCCTCTTTCTGCGAATTTTTTATTTTCGTAGATTGAAGTGACCAAGGTATATCCAAGCAGGCAATGTGCTGGAACTATATATTGCGTCGACCGGGATTTGAACTCACGACCTTCGCGTTACAAGACCAACACACTACCTACTAGGTTACACCCTAGCTAGTCTACAGATTAACTTTACTCTTATTTGATTGCTATTTCGAGTGAAAGTAAAACAAGTTCAAGGATTGAAAAAGTTCGTTTGGGAAGAGCATTTTTTAAGAATTAACGTTAACTAAATAAACTGCCAACAAGTCGGGCGAAACTTTATTATTCTTGGGACATGTTGCGTATGTGTGGAAAGTCAATATGCAGGTTAGAGTGGTTAGGGAAGACTAAGTGAAAGGGGATTCTTGGGCAGGGCAATTGTCAATTTAACACTTTGCGGAAACGTTCAAAAGCTCCAGTACACGTAATCAATATTTCGTTCGTTTATTTATGCAAGTTCGAGTTTTTATGAGGGGAGGGGTGATAGTAAGAGTGGGTGGATGTTAATAGTTTTTTAATTGATTGCTTGAATTACGTCTCTGTATAGAATGTCAGTTTCATAGACGAAGTAGCATAGAAACCAAACATTTGTATGGGAAGGAGTAGAGGTGGTAGAGGAATCGTAAAAATTGTGACGCAATTCTATTTTCTTTCTCATGTAGTGTGCTCGTACAAAATTTCAAATTCGTAGCTTTTAATTTGTTGATTATTAGTTGATTTAATGAAATAGGTCAAAATGATACTTTTGTATGGGAGGGGGTAGAAGGGCAAGCGCGATTGCAAAACTTTTAAAGGAATTTCATTCCAATTATTTTTGTAAGTTTCATGCAAAATTTGAAATGGATAGCTTTTAAGAGTTAGCTGATAACTGATTTCTTAAAAATGCTCGAAAAAATAATTTTGTATGGGAGGGGGTAGGGGAGGTAGGGGAATCGTAAAACTTGTGATGCAATTTTCTTTGTTTTCTATTGTAAGGTGCTCGTACAAAATGTCAAGTCTGTAGCTTTTAATTTGTTGGTTAGCAGTTGTTTTATTGAAATTGGCGAAATCATACTTTTGTACGGGAGGGGGTAGAACGGCGATTGTGATCTCAAAAGTTCGCAGTTCGATTTACACTATTTTCAAATGATTTTGTGCAAAATTTCAAATTGATAGCTTTTACTAGTTAGGTAATAGTTAATTTCTTAAAAATGGTCGAAAAAATCATTTTGTATGGGAGGGAGTAGAAGCTTTCAAGGTATTCGACCAGTTAATATTTCATTCTTTTAAAGATTTTTTTTAAATGCATTTCGCAAGTTTTCAAGTTTCTACCTTTAAATTTCATTCAAAAATTTTCAGTTTATGTGGTTTTTTCATTGCACATGAAACACCTTGGGCACGGTAGACCAGGGGGGTCGATGCATAACAATTGTGGAATTTTTATTATTTTTTCTGTATGTACAACAAATAGATGTATCCAAATGGAAAATTTAATTTTTGTATCTTTCACTAGAGCCCTTAAAAAATCACTCAAAATTTTCGACATTTTTGGTTACTACCACCCTCCCCATACACCTCCCGACGTAAAATTTTTACCAAATTTAAAAACTATTTAGTTCTATAATTTGACAAAATTTGAATTTGATATCTGAACTCAATTTTGAATTATAACGATTTGAAATTTTGAAAAGTGCATCATTTTTGAAATGCTCCCCATTTCCCCCCACTACTATTTTGTCCAAATGTTATATTTTTTTCGTATTGCTCTAGTATAGTTTAATATAGATTCTAAGATTCAATTACATAGCTTAATAAATAGCCGAGATATTGATTTTTAAGTGTTTTTCTTTGCACCCCCCTGACCCTCCTCCTTAAAATAATTAGCTTTTATCTAAACTGATTCTAGTGAACCTATATGCCACCTTAATGGTCTCAAAATATGAATTTTTTATGGCAAGTAATTTCGAAGATATTAACATTTGAAAAAAAAATTCGGCTGACAATTGGTTCTTAGCCCCTCCTTTTCGCACCCCAATGGATAAAAAAATTAAATTTTTTTTTAAAAGTTGTCCTACAAACCCGTCTATATGTATGTTGAGTTTTAGCTTCCTAGCTGTTACCATGGTTGAGATATTTGAATTCGTATTTTTCGGCTTAAGCGCTCCCCCCGCCTCCCCCTGAACCCGTACACCCCCCAAAATGGGTATCCGCCTGAGATCCGCAACTATCTACAATCCCCCCAAAAATGAACTTTCTATCTTGAAGGGTTTGGGAGGCGGACGGCGGACGGCGGACGGCGTACAGACAGACGGATTTTTTTTTTTTTGCATTTTTAGGCTAATTTAGTCATGAAACGCGAAAAAAACAAATTTCAGGGTAGCAAATTTTTTTTTCCCAAGTCGATCACAATACTTTATTATTAAAATAATAAAGTAAAATGATATTGCATTGATAAAATTCTTGAACATTCATCGAGATTATTTTATAAAAATAATTTAAATTTTTAAAAATGTTACATTACATATCGGCTACAATTTGTTTCCTCTTATTAAATAATAATAAACATTATTATTAATATTTTTACTGAATTTATTATCTTTTGGTTTTGAGAATGTTTTCACAATGCATTTCGAACTGAAAGGAAAGATTTCCGGGTTTCACACTGCTTACTTTATTATGTGTGTCGTTTCGATCTCTTCTTGTTCAATGGCGCTACAGACCAATTTGGGCCTTGGTGTACAATTGCGGAATGGTTGTTAGCCCTTCGCACAGCCCTCTATCTACGAATTTTTCATTTCCGCAAATTGAGGTACCCTGGATTTCTAACGGTATTGAAACTCACGACCTTCGCATTGGAGACCAACACGCTACCCACTAGGCTACACCCTAGCTATTATCTAATATGTAATGAACTATTTTTAGCATTTTTGTTTAATTTAATAATAACTAATACTGTCATCCTAAATAAAATGGCAGGCATCAATAGACTATATTCATTTTTAAGTATTGTATACTATGTACATATTTAAAAAGCCAATGAAACTATCAATCAATCATTACAACTACGAGCACTCTCAATGAGATAATGCTGCATAAATTTTCCTTTCATAACCGGATCGCACTATCGTCACGATAAAACTTTTAGTTGCCATCAAGAATTTTTTAGCCATTCGACCTAAATTTCAATCGCACGGTTGCTTGTACATGCTTACTAATGTTGGCTATTCCTAGCAAGTTCACCATCTACCTTTCGAGTGGCACAACCGCATAATAACAAATTTGCAACAAGGCACGTCAGTCAGGCTGTGTTAATGAATTTCTCGTTAAACCACCTTTTTGTAACAAAGGACAAAAACAGATTTCTTCTACGAGGCGCAATCCTGAGCATCGACTCTTAGTTATCGTCAGAATTTGTTGCCTCCGTTTCTATTGCACGTTTTCATGTGCTATGGGAGCCAACTCCACTTCTTTCCTTGATCATTATAATCCAGAGCTTGTTTGGCGATGTTTTACTAAAAGTTCTACGCGAACGTTTCGTCTTACAATTTCCCACGGAATCTGCTGTTCTTAGTCTGCCCATTTGCATCCCACAGTTTTTTTTTATTTTCCTTTTAAAAATATTGATTTCATTCACTTTTATTTCACGCAAAATATACTACAACTTTGTCCCTTTAAAAAAAAGATTTAGATTTAAACACTGTTAGCTTTATTTCGCTAGGGTGTAGCCTAATAGGTAGCGTGTTGGTCTAAAATGCGAAAGTTGGGAGTTCAAATCCCGGTCGACACTGCCTGCTTGGGTATATCTTGGCCACATTAATATGCGAAAATGGAAAACTCGTAGATAGAGGGTTGTGCGAAGGGCTAACAATCCTTTCACAATCTATACATATAAATATAATTGTAGTGTCTGTCTGTTATTTGCTTATAAATGGCTATAAGTTAGTTTTTTGAGTTTTTTTAGCACTAACTAAGCATAAAAACACATTTTTGAAATTTTTGTCTGTCTGTCTATCTGTCTGTCTGTCTGTCTATCTGTACGATCGCTTTTCACGCACAAACGGCTGAACCGATTGTAATGAAACTTGCACAGTTTGTTAGGTGTCCATCGGAATGAAATCTGCTTTTGGTTTTATTTCACTCTCCTCACGCCTTCTACCCCCTTCCATACAAAGTGACTCATTTTCAAAAATATATATTAATCAAATTTTCTTGAAAACTATAAAAGCTATTAATTTGAAATTTGGACTATATTATTTCTATTATAAATTCAGTCTTTTGGTATACAAATTATTTAAGGTCTGTCACTCCTTCTACCACCTCCCATACAAACTACACTTTTTCATGAACCACTTTACACCAATTTTCTCAGTTCTCATCAAGCTAAAATGTTCTATTAAATCCTCAATTAACATTATTATTAATATCGAGATAAAATTAACCGATTAGCTTCACTCCTTCTACCCCCTCCCATACAATGTGACACAGTTCCACGCCTTCACAAGAATTCGATTTTCTTGAAAAGTCTGAATGTTACTAATCTGAAATTTAAAATATATCAATTGCATGATGATTATAGCTGTTTCTCAAAAAATCACCAAAAACCCCCTTCTCCTTCCACCACCTCCCATATAAACCGCACTTTTTCATAAGATACTCTAAGCGAATTTTCTCAGTACATTTAAATTTCATCGAGGTAAAAATTTAAACTTAATCCTTAATTAGCATTATTATTAACAGCGGGAAAAACATTTACCGAGTAGCTTCACTCCTTCTACCCCCTCCCATACAATGAGGCACATTACACGACTATGTAACAATTCGATTTTCTTGAAAAGTGTGAATGATACAGATCTGAAATTTAAAGTGTATCAATTGCATGATAGTTATAGTTGTTTTTCGAAAAATCACCAAAAACCCCCCACTCCTTCTACCAGCTCCCATACAAATTGCACAATTTCATTAAATTCAGTGCACTAAGTTTCTCAGTACCTACTCAATTTTTGAAGCTTAAATTTGGTACAAAACATTTTTATAGCTACTCTAGCATGATGTGAAACAAATTAGTTCAGTGCTGTCACCCCTTCTACCACTCCCCATACAAAATTTCTTAACACCGCAAAAATTTCGATTTCATCTATTAATAATATCGTATGATTTGGCTTTACGCACAATCGTAGTCCTGTTATGTTTTTATGCTTAATGTTATTTTATTTGCTTTTTTTTTTTAATTAACACCAGCTACAATTATTCACATGTTCTTAACGCTCTTCAACACGTATATGATCTCGAATCACGGGTTTGATTTGATCACGAGCCTGTCCCACAAAAATGGAAGTATCATGTTTTCATTCTTAATAATTTATGGTTCTGATTCCAACAATATACAAACCATTCTCTTCAAAGAGCCATTAAAGTAAGCAGATTTTATATCCCACATAATGCATTACTAACTACACTCTCAAAAATTGCTTATTATTGCTATTTGTACGCGGACGAAGTCGCGGGGGTTTGCTAGTAACAAATAAAATCTTAAGGAACCTGAAGGTTAGGAGGCCAAAGCCCGATTTCGGCTGTAGTCAGTGGCGTGGCGATCATTAATGCAAGGGAAGCATTGCTTCCCATACATTTTGCCTTCTATTAAGCCTAGAAATATTGAATTCCAATCGGAACGAATATCCAACATTATTTCAAAATTCTAGCCAAAAGCGCGCATTATTTTCGTACATCACTGTAAACACACTTTACGTGCACAGGACAGCGTTTTTTCTGACCGCTTTTGTTGAACGACGAAAGCCCAAAGCCATCCACAGGCAAAACTCGTTCTGAGATGCGATTTCAAAATTGCATACACCGGACAATCGGCCAGTATGTGGCGAAATTTTCCCGCTCGACTCGATCAAATTCGACAATACGACAGAAAGGGGAGATGCGTTGCGGTATTTGCTACCAGAGCTTTCAGTCACAAGGTATCGCATTCCTTCATTCTAAGTATTGCCAATATGGAAATTTTCTTACTGATCGAAAAATGTGAAAGAGTAAATCTGGCAATATTGCCAATATTTGTCGCGCTTTGAAGTGGAAATATATCGGCTTAAGCTTTTGCACATACAGTGACATCTTTATACTCTAGATGAAATCTGAGAGTATTATAAGTTTGCTCTAAAGTTTGTAACGCTAAGAAATAAGGCTCAGAGAAAAAAATTAATTATACATAAGTTAATATTGTCACTCAAAAATCCCAAAACCGGATGTCCGTCTGTCCGCTCTCTAGCTTGAGAACTCGTTGTGATAAAACGTTCAAATTTGGTATACGCTGTCTTAGACAAAAAGGTAAGGTAAAGTTCGTGAACGGGCCAAATCGCTCCACGCCTTCTACCCCCTCCCATACAAAATGACGCATTTTCAAAATTTGACAAAAAACCGATTTTATCAAAAATGCACTTTTTCAATATAGTACATAAACCAATTTACTCAGAACGTAGAAAATTTATCGAGCTGAAATTTTGAACAAAATATTTATTTAGAATTATTAGTAACGCGAAAAAAATTAGATGATTAGCTTCACTCCTTCTACCTCCTCCACTACATAATTTCGCAACTTTTTGCTACTGAAAACATGTCAAATGCATGATGTTTTTATTTATTTCTGAAAAACTCACTACGAACTTTCCATTCCTTCTACCACCTCCCATACAAACTGCACAATTTCACTACATCCAATACACAAATTTTTTCAATAATTATTATATTTTTGAAGCTTAAATTTTCAAGAACACATTCTCATAGCAACTCTAACATGATGTGAAAAAATTTGTTCAATGCCATTACCCCTTCTGCCACTCCCCATACAAAATTTCTCAAAATCCAAAAATGTCTCTTTATCTAGAGTATCGCATGATTGGGTCTTAAGCTCAATCCTAGTCCTGTGTTTTTAAAAAATAATTGCTTCCCTGGCTATCACGCCACGAGCTGTAGTGCCAGTGAAGGCAAAGAAGAAGCTTTATTTTGTGTGACGTTTCAGCCTCCGCTGAAACCTTTATCAAACCCAATGTTAAATTCAGATATTTTCTCTTAAAATTCAAAATGCACTGTGAAAACATTCACCAAACCAACGTTGTCCCTCTTAAATTGCTCACTGTTTATTTAATTCGTCTTTAATTTACTTGAAGAAAAGTGCGGTTTCACTTCAAATAAATTAACGTTTAACGAAAGTCGTTTTGAAGCCATTTGTGAGTGTGTCCTAAAATTTTTTCGACCTAAAATTCTCTTATGTTTTTATTTATTTATAAGCTGATACTTATTTCAGATTTGGTTTATGGAATTTTTGAAAAACCCAATTTTTCCTAATGCTGCGTGCTAAAAAAAAAAATTTTTCACGAGGGTATGTTTACCCCCCATAAAATCGGTTTTTTTTTTGCCTTGAGCTGTCAAAGCTTCATAGGTGAGTTACGACGGTTTCAATATTTTTTCTCTAAAACGGTGCACATTTCGATCTTTTTATGTGAGGATCGTTTACAGAAGATACTCCAACTATTAATTGTTGTCTGGTCAAGTTCCAATCTTGTCGTTTACTATAAATTTCGGCAATTTTAGATGGATTCAATACTTCTAGAACCGCGAATAGAGCGGATGGGGTAAAAACAGTATTAACCCGTAGGTTTTTGCTTAATATCCCGAAAAAGGTATGATAAAACATAAATCCATGTCTTAACTGTTTTACGTAAACAGTCCGAAATTGAACGAAGTCGTTCACCCGGTATTTGATAACTGAAGTTATCCCTTCCTTGCGTGTAGGGAAAAACATATAACATATAAAGGATGGGCATAATAACATCATAAAAACCCACAGTTCAACCCCTCAATGGCCAGCTTCCGCCCTTCTTCTTTTGGAAACTATCTCTGCTGGCGAGGCACCTCACTACGTCCAGCCCCGCCCCTTCAACCATCTTCCCCATAGCTCCCAGCTGCCTTATATCTGCATATCTTGGACAGTCGACCAATATATGCAGCCAGCTTTCAACCAGCGCTCCACATTCGCATCCTTTCATCTTCGATTTGCCCATCCTTTAAAGGAATTCATTTAGACTACCATGACTCGTCAAGAGATAGCCAAGACTTAGATAAAAGTCAAAATCCCGGTTATCTCTCGCGAAACTCGCGGTCGCAATAAATTTGTGCGTCATCCTTCCCTTATCGGTGCCGTCCCACCTGTCTTGCCTCAGTGACAGTTCAAGGAGTTCTTTGTATTCGCGAAGGCTCCTCTTCCGAGGTTAACCAACCATTAAACAGCAATGGGAGTCCCTTTCGGACCTTGTAGATGATAGCAAGACGCTTCACCTCCAAGTCCAATGGCAGAGCACCCGTGAGTACCTACATGCCCAAGGTGGAGACCGTGCGGCATACAGGTAAACATGCAATCGGGACTACTCATTGGCATGAGTTAATCGTGTTGATGCCTTCACCAGCCGCCAATGTTTCGTACCATACCTCCGGTCCATACGTTGCGCAAGCAACGAAAAGACCGTCGTATATGACAAGAACAGATCACCTGGAGAGACCCCACTCACAACGCAGCGGCCTGCGGATCTGGTTGACACTAGTGCAGGTGAGGCTTAAATACCAGCCGCTCAGAAACTTTGATGCCCAGGTATTTGACTTCAGTCGCGTATCTGAGCCTGACATAATAAGACAGATCCTATGTGTTGTTTTAATTGATTACCTACCATTATGGCTTTACCTCACTGTTGTCTTTAGCAACTCGGATTGATATTTTAACGACAATCATTAACGTCTACATCCACTAAGTATAAAGTCAAACTTACGACCGACGTACCTCAGCGGATGATACCAGTCTATAATTCTTTACGTCTACATCTACAATGGCACTATAGCCCAACTCGGACCATGGCCTCCCGACATTCAGGTTCCTTAACATTTTTTTTTATTACTTATTGTGGAAGGATTGTTAGCCCTTCGCACAACCCTCTTTCTAAGAATTTTTCATTTTCGTAGATTAAGGTGACCAAGGTATATTCAAGCAGGTAATGTGCTGGAATTATATATTGTGTCGACCAGGATTTGAACTCACGACCTTCGCATTACAAAACCAACACGCTACCCACTAGGTTACACCCTAGCTACTTTTTTCCGTGCTCTGCATTAACACTGGTAAGAGCAAGGCCTATCTTAAACCTTTCCCAATCATAGGGTCATGGGACCCGGTTGATCATCAACTCCACGTCGAGCACAAGATTTGCACTAAGCATTCGCAGAAATCGCATACTGTATAAGCCATATCTTCCGATATAACCGACAGCAGTACGAATAACGCTCTACCCCAGATGTAGGTGGTAAATCACAGCCACTACGTGTACCCCGAGGGGACCTCACCATGGCTGTATTGGTTTGCCCGCACCGTATAGTGTATAGTATAGTGAATTGAAAAATTCAATATACCAGCCATTCGACTTAGTTCCCCTACTATGATGAGATTCGAAGTCGATGAATATAGTGTAATGAATTGAAAATTTAATACACCAATCATCGACTTGTTCCCCCCATCTAGATAGGATACGGAGCCGACGACTAAGGTATAATGAATTAATTCAATATACCAGTCATTCGACTTGATCCCCCTTCCTTTGCTTTTCTACCATGCAGTGTCGGCTATACCAAACACCTACATTTCACGCCACGTAGTCCGTCTATTGGTCAACATATTATGCATCAATTTTCGCTACTTATATAATCATATAGTCTTAGGCTCTCAATGAATGCAACTACTAGTGTCCGCAACATTCGAATAAACATATCACGTACATCGTAAGATTTCGTACTTCGGGTCATAACCCCTAGCTATGAAAATGCACCTCTCTGTCGTTCTATTTTCTTATTATATAGACCTGTTTCTACTCTTTGAGTACATCAAACTTCTTGTCTCACTAATTGTACTTCCATTTATACTTCATTTTTTCATCATATTTTACAGCCGGGTGATAGGTTTGGAGCCGAGTCAACTCAACTTTGTCCTCCCCTATTTGGATGGGTTACGGAGCCGATGATAATAGAGTATAATAAGTTAAATTAAAATTCAATATATATATATATATCATTCGGCTTACTCCCCCCATTTGTAGATCTCTTAGCGCTACCCAGCCTGCACCACGAGGAGGTGGATAGTAGATCCACACCGAAGTATCGCAGGCCACATAATAAAACATAGAACCATATCTTAAACGCTTAGCGTGAACGTTCGAACAGAAGCCACGAGTTCACGGCTGTCTTTGGTAGTCACGGATTGTTTTTGTGACGACAATCATTAACGCCTCGAAGGTAGCAGTTTATACCAAATGCAAGTTTGGCATTCATACTGCTGGATGCGAGACCTATCTAAATCTCTGTCAGTCTACAGGTCCTCTGCCGCGATATGGGATACCACAACCACCACGTGTTCCGTTAAGCGGATCTCAACCATTGCTGGGGGTGGAAGCAACCTTCCATGGGCTCCCCGACTCCCATGGTACCAGAAAACCTCTGGTGAGGCTTCGTAGCCGTGCAGGTTACTCCAGTTGAGTTTCTTGCAACTCGTGACTGATCGCACTCTTCAGGTACGTGAGGACGGCGCTCCCCAAAAGGTAATACCGGAATTGACCTTGGTCGTTCACCCGGTATTTGATAACCGAAGTTATCTTTTCCTTTCGTGTAGAAAGAACATATAACATATAGGGGACGGACAAGACGACACAACACCATGTAGTTACACAATTAAGCCACCCTACCCTGACCTGCTTCCGCCCTTCTTTTCTTAAACGCCTCCCGTGCAAAAACACGGAGGCACTCGAAGCTCTCTCTGCTGGCGAGGCACCTCCCTACGTCCAGCCCCGCCTCATCAACCCAACACCCATGGCTTCCAGCTGTCTAAGATCCGCATATCTTGGACATTCGGCCGAGATATGCAGCCAGTTTACTACCGGTGCCCCACACACACATACACTAGCTCCCGATTTGCCCACCCTGAAAAGGAATTCATTCAGGCTGCCATGGCCCGTCAAGAGATAACCCAGACTCAGACAAAAGTCAAAGTTCCGGTTATTCCTCGCAAAGTTCGCAATAAATTTATGCGTCACCCTTCCCTTATCGGTACCGTCCCATCTGGTTTGCCACAGCGACGTGACCTTAAGTTCGAGGAGCTCTTTACATTCGCGAAGGCTCCTCTCCCTAACCTCATCTGAAGTTAACCAATCGTTAACCAGCAATGGGAGTCCCTTCCAGGTCTTGTAGCTGATATCACGACGCTTCACCTCCAAGTCCAATGGCAGAGCACCCATGAGTACCTGCATGGCCGCGATGAAAACCGTACGGCATACAGGCAAACATGCATTCAATACTACTCTTTGGCAGTTAATTGAGTTGGTGCCTTCACCAGGCGCCAATGTTCCATACCATACCGCCGAACGAACAAACCATCGTATATGGTACGAACAGATCGCCTGGAGAGACCCCACTCACAACGCAGCACCCTGCGGATCTGGTTGACTCTAGTGAGGAGACGCCCCCTGAGCTCTCGCAGGTGAGGCTTGAATCCCAACCGCTCAGAAACCTTGATGCCCAGGTATTTGACTTCCGTCTCATACCTGAGCCCTCTACCCTCCAGCTTTACCGAGGGATGACGATTTTGTGACAGTGAGCCCTTCAGCCGTTACCGTCTTCTCCCTCAATATTGCCACTCCTACCCTCAGACCCCATTCCCGAACGGTTGACATCAAAGCCTCACCCTTACGCTCAAGCTCAATTCTGGAGTTTCCCTCCGCCAGTATCAGCAAATCATCAGCGTATGCCGCGAAACTGCATGAATCCGCGAGCAGCACCAACAGTTCCATCATTAGATTCCAAATGAATGGACCACTGATGGAGCCCTGCGGATAGCCACGCTCCAGTACCTTCCATACAGTGTCACGGAGACCCCTCACATACGCTGTTCTGTCAGAAAAATAGCTCCTCCACAGGGCAATTTCCCGACACTTATAGGATCGAAGCTTGTCAATCACCACATCCCAACTTAAATAGTTAAATGCGCCCTTGAAATCTACAAAGATTCCAAGGACGTACTTGCTAGTACTCAGAGTGACGCAGTTTTTCACGTGCATCCACGCATCCTCCGTACTTTTCCCGGTACGGAAGCCAAACTGCCATTCGAACTCCAGATGGTTAGTTTTTTCCTCAAGTCTCCAAACCTTAATCCTCTCCAGGACCTTACCAAGGACCGGGAGAAGAGAAATGCCTCTGTAAGACCGAGGATTACTCTTAACCTTATCTGGCGACTTAAGAAGAACGACCACACGTGCAATCTTCCAACCTACAGGAAAAACACGATCCCTAAAGCATCGGTTGAAAACGCAAGTTACGTACTTAGGAATGGCACGCCAGATGCTTTTACACATCTCACAATAAGACAGTAAGAAGACTTTTACTGCACCAATTTCAACAATTTCAAATGTCCCGTCTTAATGATTTTGAGAATGATGCCCTTTTTAAGTTAAACCGGATATCATTTTGGATCCCATATCCGTAAGATAGGAAAGAGTGCAATGAGAATATCTTTCAGCTTAGGGTCAATGTAAGAAGCTCAGTTTGCAGTTGATCTATCTGTCATATTGCCATTTCGAATTTCACTGCCTCCAGTGAATCCTTTAAGATACCAGTAATGTCCATCAAATAGATAACATTTTATATTTCACAGCATTTCGACAAATCTACGATACACAGCAGAACAAAGCTAATATTTTCTGGTAATTTTGACAACATCCTGTCAAACTGTAATACCTTACATTTTTCGTACCCCATAGCAGTTTTGTCCTTGTACAAAAAGTAGACAAAAGTTAGAACTTCATTCTTACATACCTATGTATCCATCAAGATACATTGTTACTTTTCTCAAATTTCTTTATATAAAACAATCTGACAATACTTTTAATATACTATCGACATTTAAAGAAATTTTCCAGGACATTTTTTTTTCTTTGTAGATTTCTATGATAAAATGCAAGTGTCATAAATTTCCAATTTTTTCCATTTATCGCACGTAATTATACTTAAGAACCGTTGAAAATCCTCCCACTTAGGTTGGGCTCAAGAAAAAGCACCTGAGCTCATCTATTCTACTTTTTTTATTCCTTTCAGCTACATTTTGTGGTTCCACCTGAGATATAGAGAGAAAACTTTGAACATCGTTACATTGTTCCTAATAAAATATTTTTTCATCCTGCCTTAGTTTATTTCATTCTCGAACGTATTTTACACTTGCTAACTATATAGCTTCTATGTGTCTGTGTATTTGTAAAAGTGGAGAGATTGTGTCTAGTTAACTCTGGTTTGAGGGCCAAATTTGGAGTGTTTTTTTTTCCTCAAAAGCAGCCTTGAAGAAGATTCTCTATGTCGAAAGTATTTCAAGTCGATAAATTCTGGAGCATATTGTGTCAAGAGGTTTTGTGTCGTCTCGTAAGCCTGTGCTACATCTGCTTCCTAAATGGCGAGCGTTTTTCTTTCGATAATTTTTTTTTTTTCATTGGTAACGTCTTATGTGAAAAGTATGGAGGAAATTGCCTGTGAAGGAATACGTCTTATAAATGCTTTAAAATTCGAAGTTTTTCAATAAAAGGATTGACGTAAAGATGTTTTAGAGTCAAGTAAGAAATATAGTTTAATTCGAATTAGAAAACATAACAGGACTACGATTGGGCGTAAGGCCGATACTCTTTATGAATAGTTTTTTTTTTTTTATTTTAAAAAATGTTGTATGAAGAGTGATAGAAGGGGTGACGGCATTGAACTAATTTTTTCACATCGTACTAGAGTTGATATTAAGATGTTTTAATGAAAATTTAAACTTCAAAAATTAAATAGTTGCTAGTAAAATTCGTGTATTGAGTTTATTGAAAATGTGCAGTTTGTATGGGAGGTGGTAGAAGGAGTGAGGAGTTCTGAATGACTTTCAGAAATAACTAAAACCATCATTTGATTCACATATTTGAAGTTTCAGATCGGTAGCACTAATTCTTTTCGAGAAAATCGACTTTTCTTGAATTGTGAAATTGAGTCATTCTGGGGGATGCTGACTATGTTGTATAGTGCTGCGTAAAGGAGGTAGAAGTACCGGGTAAAAATGAAAACAAAAGGTTTTTCTTATTGGGAGATATATATTTTCAAGACCGCCCAAGAGCTGTTCCTAGTACAGTGCACGAGCTTAAAATGATTTCATTTGCCCGGGGTGACAGTATTTACATGGTTCTATTTACAACAATAGCTTAAAATTAAGAAAAATAGTGCTACCAGAAGGGTTTTTTTGCTATTTTATTATTATTATTTTTTTTTTCAGTTATGCTATGAGTTTATTATCTCATTTTATCTTAAATAATTAATTTATGTTACAATTTGAATTTCGCTAGGTCCATCTTGATCGTTTGTGGAAGTTCGTTATATCTTTTAATCGGCATAGTCCATTCGCACCATATTGCTCGCAGTTTCAAGGTAGATGTCATCTGCCTGTCGGGTGTTGTAGTCATAGTTGTTGCTATGATACTCTAGAATTTTTATTTGTGATTTTTTATCAGATTTATTTGATTCGCGGATTCTAGATGATACAGTTCTTCTCGAGTAAGAAGTTGATGAAACTAATAGACAGTTTTTGTCTGTTCCCTTTTGTCAATGCTGAGTAAATTTTGTATTGCTTTGTTTTGTAATCGTTGAATTGGGGTAAGTTTAAATTGAAATACTGAGCTATTTGAGCTACACAATATTGAAAGTGGAAATAGCGAATTCAATATAGCGCTCTTATGTATGTATGTTAGGAAACTTCCTGCTTATACTTTTGAAGATACCAGCTGTCGGATAAATTTTTTTTCTCTCGGATTGAATATCAGGATCCCAGGTTGCGAGTCTAAAAAGATTCCAAGATACATATGTATTTAAATTCAGCGTTTTTTGTAATTTTTTTCGCTGTTGAAGTTTATGTCATACAATGATGAGTCGTTAAAAAGCATGTATTTTGTTTTCTTAACATTAACGACGAAATGAAAGAAACGATTTCCGGATTCTACACTGTTACGCTTTATTATTCGTGACATTTCGGTCTCTGCTGAGACCTTTATAAAACTGATCGACAATTAAAAAATACAATTATTATTTTGAAGGAAGGGTAATTAAGGTTAAATTAGTTAATTAAGGTTAATTAATTAATAGTAGTAGTAATACGCATGCGAAAGAATACCGAAGGCCTGACGAGCTTTATTTAGCCGAGCCTCAACATCCTTTTCGGCTCCGCCATTCATGCTGACAATGCTTCCGAGATAGCAAAAATCTTGCACCTCTTCCACATCCTGTCCGTTAAGAACAATCGGTGTGCTTGCGTTCAAAACCATGTGCATGTACTGGGATTTACGCACATTTATTTTCAATCCCGCCTCTTTGCATTTAGAATACAACGAGCGAACATTTGACTCTAAGTCCGAACGGTTATGTGCAAGAAACACACGTCATCACCATAATCAAGGTGACTTAAGATGTTAAATAGTCTCCATTGAAGACCTTTACCTTCCCCACCTTCCAGTGCAGCTTTCAAAATGTCATTTATTACCACCAGAAACAGGGCAGCCTTGTCTGACACCCGTTCCCACAGGGAAGCTCTCGGACAGCTCTCCTCCATGCAAGACGCGACACCTTGCATCTTCGTAGGATTCTGTAATCATTGCTATAACCTTATCTGGAATACCTCTCCTACGCAAGGCATTTCATATGTAATCTCGATTAACGCTGTCGGAAGCCTTCTCGAAGTCCACAAACATGAGATGTAGTATTGAACCCATTTCGGCTGACTGCTCTAATATTATCCGTAGGGTATTTGTGTGGTCGGTACAAGACGACCCTTAACGGAATCCAGCCTGATAAACTTCGAGAGTGCTCTTGACGACATCACTAATCCTATTGAGAATTACCTTAGCCATAATTTTTGATACGGCTGTAAGTAGACATATACCACGCCAATTGTCAAAATCCCGAAGGTCGCCCTTCTTCGAAATTTTCACAATGATGCCCTCCTTCCATTCAGTTAGATATCTTCCTTCATTCCACACCTCAGTAAAGAGTGGGAGGAGTATATCGTCTCCGAATTACGTTCAACGGACACTCCTCTACTGAGTTTCTTGATCCTTGGTCCTTTATTATTTACTCTCTTCATAAATGATTTGACCCAATTTGTATCTTCAAACTGTCTCTTATTCGCTGATGACCTCAAACTATTCCGGGAAATTTCCTCCGTTTCTGATGACAGGATTCTCCAGGCTGATTTGTCGGCTGTCTCTCGTTGGTGTCAAACAACGATATCTTTTTGAACATAGAAAAGTGTTTTACTATGGAGTACTCGTATAAGACTACCTCCTCTGTTCTCTCTTACTCTATTAATGGATCCATCCTTACAGCAGTAACCACAAAAAAGGATCTAGGAGTGGTCTTTGATCGTAAACTTAAATTCGTCAATCATTTCTCCGAGATTACTAATAAGGCATACAGACTTGCTCGCTTCGTCCTCCGTACGACCGTCCAGTTTAATCGTCCAGGAACGGTTGCTCTCTTAATTGCCACACTCGTCCGTAGTATTTTGGAATACTGTTCCATCGTCTGGAATCCACACCACTCTTGCCATGTTCAAACCATCGAATCTGTTCAGCGTAGATTCACTCGAACCCTTTTCTACAGATTAAGGAAACCTCATATCGATTACAATGGCAGATTTGAAGTACTTCACCTACAGCCGCTACATTCAAGGCGGAGCTTTCTCGATGCTTACTTCCTCTACAAGATGTGCAATTACCTGCTCAATACCCACCTCTGTGACGACCTTAACTTTAGATCAGGAATAGTTTCAACAAGGAATTCAGACATCTTCAATCCTCCACGAGCCTCTCTAGATGTATACCATCACTCTCCGATGCTAAGAATGCAAAGAAACCACGACCGACTCCAATTTGGTTCTTTAGCTTCTTCTTTTCCATTATTTAAAAATAGAATTAAATCTTTCATATTTAATGTTTAAATTTTTAACTTCACTATTCATTTATTTTTTAGCGTATATTATAAACTATCATCTTCAATGTTTAAATTTTCCTCCTTGCTGCTCTTTTGTTTTCCGCTTTTGTTTAATTGAAATTGTAATCTTTTTGTTCAAGAGCCCAAATAAATAAATAAATACTTTTCGAGAAAATGCGTTTACTGCTAAATTCCGAAATTGTGTCATTTTGTATGAGAGAAGCAGAAAGGGTGGAGCGATGTGGCCCGTTCGCGATCTTAACCTTATTTTTTTGGCAAAAACAATCTGTACAAAATTGGAACTATCTAAGCTCACCGCGTTTTCGAGCTAGAGATCGAAGGGATAGACGGACGGGCAACCAGTTTTGAGATTTTTGAGTGACAACAAATATTTCTGTATCCTTGGCGACTCTATGCGAGCTTTATTTCTTGGCATTACAAACCTCAGAGCAAATTACTAATACTAAACTTCACAGAAGGTCTTAACCATCACTTACAATAGCTGCAATTAATTATAATTGAAACAGTGAGACTGCAACAAAGCTAAAACTTTTACATACAATATTATATTACAAACAATGTCTTAAATTTAGTCATTATTTTATCCTTGTAGCTATTTCGGCTTACAGTACTATTAAAGTTTCTTATGGCGCAAGCAAGCTAGGTTGTAGCCTTGTGGGTAGCGTGTTGGTTTTACAAGCCGAATGTCGGAAGTATTAGGCGACCTAATATATAATACTAGCACACTGCCTACTTGGATATACCTTGGTTACCTCAATCTCTTCTTCTTCTTCTACAATGGCTCTACAGCCCAAATCAGACATTGGCCTCCTGATATTCAGGTTCCTTAACATTTTTCATTACTTATTGTAGAAGGGTTGTTAGCCCTTCGCAAAACCCTCTTATTAAGAGTTTTTCATTTTCATAGATTGAGGTGACCACGGTATATCCAAGCAGGCAATATGCCGACCGGGATTTGAACTCACGACCGCATTACAAGACCAACACGTTATTATCTACCTAAGTCTACGAAAATGAAAATTTTTAGATAGAGGATTGTGTCCACAATAACAGAAAAAAACATAACAGGGCTACGATTGCGCGTAAAACGCAATCTTAAGATACTCTAGATGAAATAGAATTTTTTGTGATCCCAAGAAATTTTGTATGAGAAGTGTTAGAAGGGATGATAGCATTGAACTAATTTTTTCCCCATCATGCCAAAGTAGCTACAAAAATGTTTTATACAAAATGCTTACTCCAAAAATTGAATGGGAACTAAGAAAATTAATGAGTTAGATTTAGTGAAAATGTGCAGTTTGTATGGGAGGTGGTAGAAAGAGTGGAGGAATTCTAGTGATTTTTTCATAAATAACTAGGAATATTATAAAATTGACATTCCTTAAATTTCAGACTAGTGCCATTCATACTTTTCAAGAAAATCGATTTTTTGTAAAGTTATGAAACTGTGTCATATTGTATGGGAGGGGGTAGAAGTAGTGAAGCTAATCAAATATTTTTTTCTGATCATAGTGATAATACTAACTAAGTATTTATTACAAAATGTGAGCTCGATAAATGTTAAATGTTCTGAGAAAATCGGCTTAGAGCATTTCATGAAAAAGTGTAGTTTGTATGGGAGGGGGTGGAAGGAGAGGGAGGACGCTAATAATTTTTCTACTGTACATTTAAATTATTATGGAAGTAAAATGTTCCAAAATTCAGATTATTAGCTCTTATACTTTTCGAGTAAATCCATTTAATATCAAATTGCGAAATTGTGTCATTTTGTATGGGAGGGGGTAGAAAGGGTGAAGCTAATCGTCTAATTTTTTTCGTTCTTACTAACAATTTTAAATAAGTGTTTGGTGCATAATTTCAGCCCACTTAATTTTATACGCACTGAGTAAATTGGCTTACAATAATTCATGACAAGTACAGTTTGTATGGGAGGTGATAGAAGGAGGAAGAGGAGACGCATAATTTTTATACCTTAGATTGATATTATCATAAAAGTTACATATTTCAAATTTCAAGCGAATAGCTTTTATACTTTTCGAGCAAATCCGTTTATTGTCAAATTACGCAATTGTGTCATTTTGTATGGGAGGGGGTAGAAGGGGTGAAGCTAACCGTCTAATTTTTTTTGACCTTACCAACAATTTTAAGTAAATATTTGGTGCACAATTTCAGCCCGGTAAATTTTATAGGCACTGAGTAAATTGGCTTAGAGTAATTCATGACAAGCACAGTTTGTATGGGAGGTGGTAGAAGGAGGAAGAGGACATGCATAATTTTCTTAGGGTAGATTGATTTTATCATAAAAGTAACATAGTCAAAATTTCAAGCCAATAGCTTTTATACTTTTCGAGCAAATCCATTTATTGTCAAATTGCGCAATTGTGTCGTTTTGTATGGGAGGGCGTAGAAGGGGTGGAGCGATTTGGCCCGTTCACGAACTTGACTTTACTTTTTTGTCAAAAACGACGTGACCAAAATTTGAGCTTTCTAGCTCAACGCGTTCTCAAGCTAGAGAGCGCACAGACGGACGGACAGACGGACGGACGGACAGACGGACGGACAGACGAACGGACAGACGGATGGACGGACGGACGGACGGACATCCGGTTTTGAGATTTTTGAGTGATAATATTAACTTCTGTATCATTCATTTTTTTCTCCGAGCCTTATTTCTTGGCGTTACAAACTTTAGAGCAAACTTATAATACTCTCAGATTTCATCTAGAGTATAAACATAACAGAATTATAATTGGGCTTAAAGCCCAATCATATGATACTCTAGAACATGGTATGCAACTGCTGAATTTAAAGTTTTTAGTTTTCATTCTTTTTAAAGAAATTAGTCATAGTTTTCCTGAAATTGTATGGGAGGTGGCAGAGGAAATGGAGCATTTAAGATGATTTTGAAACTGCTAATCATCATCCTTATCACCATGCTTTGATTCAATTTCAAAAACGATAGCTCTCATATGAATGCTTGAAGAAGAAATGCTTTTCTTGAATTTATTATACAGATATTTGTATGGGAGGTGGTAGAAGGAGTGAAGGGAGCTGATAATTTTTTCTAACCGTAATTTCAATTATTAAGAAACAAATTCTGGCAAAATTTGAAGTTTGTACTTTTTCTAGTTTGAATGGAAATCGATAAAATGCATTTAACAAAAATTATCCATTTGTATGGGAGGGGGTAGAAGGAGTGTACGGATCAAAATAAATTTTTTTTGCATTAGTAATATTTCTATTTGTATACTTTATACAAAATATCAAGTTGATAGCTTTAACAGTTTCGAAGAAAAACAATTTAATTTAAATTTCAAAATTTCGTGAAATTTGTATGGGAGGGGGTAGAAGGAGTGAGGTGAAGTTGATAAATATTTTTAAAATAAATTGTAATTATAGTAGAATTAATTCTGACAAAATTCCGTCTTTTCAGCTTTACTAGTTTCAATGAAAATCGAAAATATGTATTTTTCAAAATTGTCAATTTGTATGGGAGGTGGTAGAAGAAGTAAAGGGATTGGGTCAATATTCGGTGATATTAATGACATTTATGTCATAATACTTTGACCTAAATTTCAAGTCGATAGCTTAAATAGTTTCAAAGAAAAATCAATTTCTTAATATTTCGAAAATTTATGTAATTTGTATGGGAGGGGGGTAGAAGTAGTAGGGGGATGTAGCCCATTCACGAACCACGCATACGGATCAGCCGGGTCGTGACGCTGACTTCTTCGCATCTATCAACGGTTTAGTGCAGCTTGTAGACAACTCCACTCGTCTACCTGACATTGCAGGCCAGTCTCCAAATTTGATTGACCTCTTTTTAACCACCCACCCACTAAAGTTTGAGGTCTCGTTATTGGCTCCAGTAGGAAAATCTGACCATTTTATGATTCGAGCACAGTTTCCTTATTCTAATAATAAAGTATTGTGATCGATACAGAAAAAAATTGCTACCCTGAAATTAAATGTAAATTTGTTTTTTTCACGTTTCATGACTAAATTAGCCTAAAAATCCGATACCGTTAAAGGTACAATGTTTGTTTTTGCATGGACTGTTAATTTGGTAAGTGAGTTCCATTATCTATTCATTGGGAGTGCCAGGTGGAAGCGAGACGCGGGGGGAAGCAAAGAGTCAAAAACTACACTTGCTAATATATCCGTTACGAATAGGAAGCTGAAAATCAGCAAAGGTATAGAGAGGGTTGTGGAACGAACTCCAAAAATAACTTAATTTTTTACCCATTGGCGTCCGAAGGGAGGAGGAGGCAAAAATAAATTGTCGGCCGAATTTTTTTTTTCAAATGATTATATCTTCGAGACTTCTTGATCTAAAAATTCTTATTTTAAGACCAACTAGGTGGCATACATTTGCATTATAATCTACTAAAAGGGAGACCAATAATTGTAAGAGGGATGGTCAGGGGAGTTGCAAAGAAAAATCTCAAATATCTCTTAAACTATGTATTTGAAACTTAAAATTTATATTAAGCTATACTATCGAAATAAAAGAAAAATATAAAATTTGGTCATAATAGTAGTGGGGGAAAATGGAGAGCATTTCAAAAATGGTACAGTTTTCAAAATTTCAAATCGATATAATTCAAAGCAGCTATTAAGTTGAAATTTTTACAAATTGTAGAGCTATGCGATTTATAATTTTAGTGGAAATTTTAAGGTGGGAGGTGTAAGGGGAACGAGGTGGTGGGCTAAAATGTCGAAAATTCTCGATAAATTTTTTGAGGACTCTGGTAAAAGATACGAAGTTAAAATGTCGCACCTGCATACATCCATTTGATGCGCATAAAGAATAAATATTAATTTGAACCTGAACTGATATCCACCAATGGGGTGCCCTAAACTGCACGAGATGTTTCACGTGTATTGAAAAAAATTCAAAAACTCTACAATTTTAAGTGAAATTTCAAGCTAAAAAAAAATCTATAAATCCCATACAAAAGTATTTTTTCGAACATTTTTAAAAAATCAGTTATCACAAAACCAGTAAAAGCAATGAACAACCCCCCTTTCCGCCCCACATACAAACCCAAACTTGCTGATATAAACGAATGAAATATTGATTCTATGTGCTGAAGCTATTAATTGTAGTCGTTAAATATTTGACGACAGCCCTGCCCTAGAACGCCCATTCACATAGTCTTCCTTATCTACTCTTCCTTCTCACATATCCTTGCCTCAAGTATAATAAAGTTATTCCCGACTTATTGCCAGATTTTTTTTTATTACTCCAACCAATGAACTTCACATTGCGCTACGCAAATACCCAAAGCTCATTATCCCCGCGCATTGACCGCAACCCGCATGCCCATATCCAACAGTCCAGCGATATCGTGTTACGATTTTCTCCCCGGCTGGGAAAACGTATTCACCGAAAAACCCCTCACACTAGGGGCGGAACGCTGCCTGTCCGGCCAACCCGTGGAGACGGGCCGTGGGCGCCAGTGGCTCGTAATTTAGGCGGCGTTCCTCCTTATCTCCTCTCGGACCGAGCCACAGGACCGAAGAAAATTACCTCAAGATCCGAAACTCTCGCGAAAGGCAAGATAACTATACACGCTTGTTTTTTTTTTTTACTAGGGGTCTTTAAAATTTCGATTCTAGTCGTATTAATTTACACCAACTCTTTTTATTCACTTATTTCTTAAATCTATTTGTAGTTTCATTAGCAAAAGAAAATATAATCTTAATCTAAAATAAAGGAACAAAGTCTTACGTTTACCTTAATCTATCAATCTATCTATCTAGTACTTCGTTGGGGCCCGTCGTTGCGTGTCCAGCGGTGTCCCCCGAATCTGCTTCGCCGGCTTTCCAATATCAATCGCTTTCTTACTGTCCCTCGAATCTGTTTCTGTTTCTCATCGCTTTCTATCTCCAATCGTTTTATCGCTGCTCGTCGAACCTGCTTCACTCGTTTTCTTCGGTTTTTTTCTTCACTACTCTACGTTACTCCTCGCCACCGACTTGTGGCACTTTTTCAAAAATCCAACACTTTTAAATTTTGCGACGGTTCGAGCTTTCCTACTACTCGCGTTCAGGCTTGGCGATGAAAGAGGACGTTATTTTTCCCATGACTTTCCGCCTAAACTCTTTGCGGGAAAAAATCGTTCGGTGATTCCCGACCGTTTTTAATTAACCCCGGTCATCACCCTCATCGGGGTTCGATCGAGTTTATTTTTTTCGTCATTCGCCGCTCTTATAACTTAATATCAAATTTTCCCCTCCGTATCAACATAACTTCCTTGTCGAGTGGGTAACGCTGGTTTATCTCCGACTCCGAACCGCAGCTAGCGCCTCTCGTGACGCAATTGCGACTCGTATCATCTGACAGTTCGCATTTGTTTACTTTCGGGTTTTGAGTGTAGCCGCGATAAAGGTAGTTATTTTCTTTTTTTCTTGATTAATTGCGAGTTATTCTAGACAGTGATTAGTGAATATGGTGCGCCGACTTCCACCCATGCCGCCCAAACGTTCCAGGTAAGTAATTCGGCTCGCTTTGTTCTACTATTGTCGCGGGTTGGCAATCGACGTGCCAACCAGGAAGTTGCAGATCGCGCTCCACGTACCGAAATCGCCGACTGAGATGTTTTGGTTGGAGATGCTCCTCCGGGTTTTCGTCCGTAATGCGGAAGTCCGTATGTAAAGCATTTGCACTCGCGATTTGTGTTGTTCGTTAGTGATGTTCTGTGATGGCCGGGTTTTCGTTCGCAAAGCGAAGATCCGCGTAAAGTATTTGCACTCGCGATTTGTGTTGTTCGTTAGTGATGTTCTGTGATGGCCGGGTTTTCGTTCGCAAAGCGAAGATCCGCGTAAAGTATTTGCACTCGCGATTTGTGTATTGTTTTGAATGTGATTGTCGATCGATGGAAATTACGCGCACTCAGGGGCTGTTTTGTTTTAACATAAATTTATTACAGAGACTTAGTTTTCTTGCCTGTCGTGTGCCGTCTTTCGCTATTTTATTTTTAGGTGCGAGCAACCTAGTCATAGTGTTGAAAGCTGCTACGGAAGGTGCGGCCTGATCGTGATCGAGATAAGTATTTAATCGAAATCCAGTTTTAACTTGCTATTAACTTGTTCCTTATCTCTCTTTCAGGTGTCCTGGCCCTTGTTACGGTGGAACCGTAACAATCGTCAACCGTCTTTCGATCACACGAACTTTTCACCATGACAAAAGAATGACGGTAACGCAAAAACGAATAAACTCGTACTAGAAGTTTGACTTCAATAGATTTCTTATATTACTGGAAAGCACCAAATAGACCTATTTTATACGCATAAAATAAATATATATTTTTTTTAACAAATTTTAAAATAATAATTTTAAAATATTAACTTTAATTCTTTTCTGTTAAATGTTGCTCTACTTTAGTTCAAGGTAATACGCTACTGCTGCCGAAACTGTCAATAAGAAATTCGAAAGTACCGCAACAGCACATTAAGAATATTAACTTAACCCTCCTTCGTACAATAAACAAGTAATTATAGTTTACGTGTATACACAAGTAGATATAGTAATAAATTTTCATATCTCCCCAAGTTCATAAAATGTGATGATAAAAATAATTCTGCTATTCCTAAAAATTTATGAGGGCAACGATATATCGAGATTCGTATCTGTTGGCCACAAATCTACAATTAATAACTGGTGCTAACGAGATATTAAAGAGATCCTATCTATTTAGGGCTCATTGTTTTTTATTGAATTTTCTTCCCATTGGGGAACAAAATCCACCCTATTAACCATGCAATACTTCTATTTATTTCGGTTAATTCTCTGGTACGTGTCCAAAACGTGGTCATTATGCCATAGGTCAGCGAAAGGAGCAAAATTAACGTCGCAAAGTATTGCTCTTTAGTTTTTTTTTTTTATGTCAGTGCTATCCACTCAAGCTATGAATAAATAAGTACACCCAAAAAGTGTTATAAATTTTCGTATAGTCACAAAAAAAAAATTAGACGAAGGACAAATTTTGTTTTTAGGCCTATCGTCACGGAATTTTGCCCGAGAGGTAGAGTTCAGTATTATGCTTGTTGTCCTATCGATTTGAAGGCGTTAAGTTTACGTCCGTTGAGCTTTTTTGCTGTAGTTTTCCTTTTTGTGGTGACCACAAAAAAGAGCTTGCCATTTCCTTTTCGTATTTTATTATGCATATTGGATTAGAGCATGAGTGCATAGCAGTCTCATCAGATTAGGATTAAGGGTTTTTAACCCGAGACTATAGACACGTCTAAATTTTTGAACATGAATAGGAGAACGGATTACATTTTTGTTTTTAGGGTTCGCTATCTCATTGAAGGTATATCCTAATGGGATCGCTTTTATACGTTTGCTATTGAGATCCATCCTTAAAGCCAATAAACCTGGCCCGTTGAAATTTGATATGTCTTTAAAATAGAACAACCGGAAATAATGATAATAATAATAAGTAGCTTAGAGGATAAAATGTTTGCATTGTTGTGAATCTTAAAGTTGCTGATAACTGATACTTGTCAAATGAAAATGTTAAGTTTGAAAAAATGCTGCTTAATTATTTGTTTGTGTAATGATCTCTTGTTCTTTAATGGCACTACAGCCCAAATGGACTTTAAGGCTCCTTAAGATTTTTTTTTGTTATTGTGAAATGGTTGTTAGCCCTTCGCACAACCCTCTATCTATGAATATTTCATTTTTTTAGATTGAGGTAACCAAGTTATATCCGAGCTAGGGTGTAGTCTAGTGGGTAGCGTGTTTGGCTTACAATGCGAAGGTCGTGAGTTCAAATCCCGGTCGACGCATAATTCCAAGCACACTACCTGCTTGGATATACCTTGGTTACCTCAATCTACGAAAATGAAAAATTCGTAGATAGAGGGTTGTGCGAAGAGCTAACAACTCGTCCGCAATAAATAATGAAAATGTTAAGGAACCTGAAGCTCAGGAGGCCAAGGCCCGATTTGGGCTGTAGCGCCATTGAAGAAGAAGGTATATCCGAGTATGCAGTGCTGGAATTATACGTCGACTGTGATTTGAGCTCCCGACCTTTGCATTGTAGACCAACATGCAACCCACTAGACTACACCCTAGCTAATAATGATCTCTACAGAGATACATTTTCTTTTATTTGAATCGATTAGACTTTTATTTTCTTAATTCAGTATTGATATTCGCAAATGGCTTGAGCAATAAACAATTTAATTTTTGAGTTGTTAAAATCTTTCGCAAAAAATTTCATGAAGCGAATTAAACATCGAGAAAATGCATACGCTGATCCGCTTAAAACAATCCCATTTGAATGGAATTCGGATGGATAACGCTGTACTTATTTTGGACCTTCTTCAAGTGTTATTTTTATCAAACGGCATTAAGCTACGCAATTTCTGAAGCATAAAAATCTAATCCTGGAAATAAATAAATATAAATCAGATAATCCTTTTACCTAACTTTAATTTCCGGCTAACAATCATAACATCCGAAAATCGAGAACGAAATTGTATTCGTTTTCGTCTGCACATATAAGACGATATTCAGGATATGGTGAGAAAAAAATTCTATCTTAAAGAAAAATTTTCGCCAGACAATATAAGTATTTGCTAAGTTGATGGATTTCTTCCGTTTCAACGATGTAATCTGAAATGTAATAATAAAAAGTGCTTTGATCCATTTTTTTGCAAGTAACATTATTCTTCGATGGTTGTCCATGTCAAGGTTTACTTTTTTCCCACTAGCTGATGTAGTGTCTAAACGCGAAAGAATAAAAAAAATCTCACACTTCTTACTTATCTTATTATTTTTCTTGGAAAAATATATCACGTAGCGGTGACTACGAAAAATAAAAAAAAACATAGAAAGGAGTAATCTTTAAAAAGCGGATAGAAAATGAAATCGCAGTATAAAGCGCTTAAAGTCGGGCAACTTTTATCCAAGAGTTCAGCTTTATCTTCCCACTGGCTGCTATGGGTTTCCGTGCGCCGAGTGCAAAAGTATTAAAGTTCACGCTCCAGTTCAGGATGTCGCCCGGATGTCACAGAAGGTATGCACCTACATGATATAATCGCATAATTTACGGGCTGGTCTGACTCTTCTATACCTTAGCCGAACACACATTCGCATACATTCGTGCGAATAGATGGTATATATCACATGCTCGAACAAGGCCAAATATGGCAACACTTTATGGCTTGTTATGAGTTCAGGCTACACTGACTATGTGAAGTCTAAAGTGTTTTCTTTCTCAATCTCAGAGACCGGTAAGAAATGGCAAAAAATTATGAAATTATAGTTGAAAATCTTAAGGAAGATGGCAATTAAATCCAAAGCCACCATATTTTTTTTTTTGTAATATTTAAACATAATGGGTATTAATTTGAAAAAAAAATCTTAAGAATTATTAAGCTAGTTTTGTTCACACAGACCCAATGCATGTCCTAAAATATATTAGATATTTGCATAATTTAATTCTAGATTCGGAGCAGTAGGGTTAGGGTTCAGGTTGTAGGAGGGTGGTTTCGTAGAACTACTATGCACTGGGGCCATCTAGTTGGGCCCATTGTACTACCCCTATTGATTAAGAGATGAATGTCACTCCTCTTGTTCTAACCTCTAGGTTCGGTTTGCGAACCGTAGCACGCTCGAATGTTTGAGGCCTCTGAGGTCGTCTAGTTCTTAGGAGAATCTAGAGCCCCAAACAAAGGAGACGACAGTTGGAGATTTGCGGACTGTGACAAAGATAATGTTCGATAGATTCTTCGTCTTCCTTGCAAACTCTGCAAAGGCTGCCATTCGCGATCCGCAGCCTAAATGCTTTAGCAAGCAATGACCTGTGTTTAGGCCAACAATAGTTCGGATACTATAACCACTACGTTGTGACAGCTGAGCTGTAATATTTTTATTCGATTCTTCCCAAATGGATTTGGCCGTTCTATAGCTGTCCAGCTACCGCCACCCCGCCAAGAAAGAATCCAAAATAGTTAATTTGATGCTAGTCTTCAGCACTGTTGGTACAACATCGACTGACTTCCTAGTGGAGTTAATGTTTGTAGATCCTTGCCGTGCAAGCGTGTCAGCTGCGTCGTTTTCTAACAGATCACTATGACCTGGTATCCAAATTACAAATACTTCGGATATAGCCACTAGGAAATGTAAAATGTGACTACAAATCGATACTAGTTTGGACGTAGTCCTGTAGGATTGGAGTGTCAAAAGCGCAGCTCTGCTGAGAAAATGTAACAATTTCCGAGACTGTTCTGCATCTATATAAATATAATTGTAGTGTCTGTCTATTATTTGTTTATAAATGGCTATAAATAAGTTTTTTGCTTTATTTTAGCAATAACTAAGCAGAAAAAAAACGTTTTTAAAAATTTTCTCTGTCTGTCTGTCTGTCTGTCTGTCTTTCCGGTTTTCACGCAAAAACGGCTGAACCGATTGTAATGAAACTTTCATAGTTTGATAGATGTGCACCGAGATGTAATCTGCGTGTGGCCTTATTTCAATACCACCACGCCTTCCAGCCCCTCCCATACAAAATGACTCATTTTCAAAAATATATATTAATCAAATTTTCTTCAAAACCAATGGAGCAAATCATTTGAAATTTAAAACATACTATTTTTATCAGAAATGTGATCTATGGTATACAAATTATTTGAATCCCCCTACTCCTTTCACCACCTCCCATACAAACTGCAATTTTTCATGAAATATTCTAAACTAATTTTCTCAGTACATATAACTTTCATTGAGCTCAAATATCGTACTCTATCCTAAATAAGCATTATAATTATCGGAAAAAAATTAACCTAGTAGCTTCACTCCTTCTACCCCCTCCCATACAATGTGACACAATTCCACGTCTTTACAAAAATTCGATTTTCTTAAAAAGCGTGAATGATACAGACCTGAAATTTAAAATATATCAATTGCATGATGATTATAGTTGTTTCTCGAAATATCACCAAAAACCCCTTTTTCCTTCTACCACCTCCCATACAAATTGCACAATTTCATTAAATTCAATGCATTAAGTTTCTCAGTACCTACTCAATTTTTGAAGCTTAAATTTGGTACAAAACATTTTTATAGCTACTCTAGCATGACGTGAAACGAATTAGTTCAGTGCAGCCACATCCTATACAAAATTTCATAATATCACAAAAATTTCGATTTCATCTATGGTATCGTATGATTGGGCTCTACGCACAATCGTAGTCCTGTTAGGTTTTCAAGCTTAATGTTATTTTATTTGGGCTTTTTATACTCTAGATGAAATCTGAGAGTATTATAAGTTTGCTCTAAAGTTTGTAACGCCAAGAAATAAGGCTCGGAGAAAAAAATGAATGATACAGAAGTTAATATTATCACTCAAAAATCTCAAAACCGGATGTCCGTCCGTCCGTCCGTCTGTGCGCGCTCTAGCTTGAGAACGCGTTGAGCTAGAAAGCTCAAATTTTATACAAGTCGTTTTTGACAAAAAAGTAAGGTCAAGTTCGTGACCGCGCCAAATCGCTCCACCCCTTCTACCCCCTCCCATACAAAATGACACAATTGCGCAATTTGACAATAAACGGATTTGCTCAAAAAGTATAAAAGCTATTGATCTGAAATTTTGAATATGTTACTTTTATAATAATATCAACCTACCGTAAAAAAATTATGCGTATCCTCCCCCTCCTTCTACCACCTCCCATACAAACTGTACTTGTCATGAATTACTCTAAGCCAATTTACTCAGTGCGTATAAAATTTAGCGGGCTGAAATTGTGCACCAAATATTTATTTAAAATTGTTAGTAAGGCCAAAAAAAATTACATGATTAGCTTCACCCCTTCTACCCCCTCCCATATAAAATGACACAATTTCGCAATTTGATATTAAATGGATTTACTCGAAAAGTATAAAAGCTATTAATCTGAATTTTGGGAAAGATTACTTCTATAATAATCTTAATCTACAGTAGAAAAATTATTTGCGTCCTCCCTCTCCTTCCACCCCCTCCCATACAAACTACACTTTTTCATGAAATGCTCTAAGACGATTTTCTCAGAACATATAACATTTATTGAGCTCATATTTTGTAATAAATACTTAATTAGTATTATAACTAAGACCAGAAAAAAATATTTGATTAGCTTCACTGCTTCTACCCCCTCCCATACAATATGACACAGTTTCACAACTTTACAAAAAATCGATTTTCTTGAAAAGTATGAATGGTACTAGTCTAAAATTTAAGAGATGTCAATTTTATAATATTCCTAGTTACTTCTGAAAAAATCACTAGAATTCCCTCACTCTTTCTACCCCCTCCCAAACAAACTGCACATTTTCACTAAATCTAACTCACTAATTTTCTCAGTTCGCATTCAATTTTTGGAGTAAGCATTTTGTATAAAACATTTTTGTAGCTACTTTAGTATGATGGGGAAAAAATTACTTTATTGCTATCATCCCTTCTAACACTTCCCATACAAAATTTCTTGTGATCACAAAAAATTCTATTTCATCTAGAGTATCGTAAGATTGCGCTTTACGCGCAATCGTAGCCCTGTTATGTTTTTTTAATTCACACAAGCTATAATTATACACATGTCCTAAATGCTCTTCAATACGTATATGATCTCAAATCACGGGATTGATTTGATCACGAGCCTCTCCCATTCAAATGCGAGTATCATGCTATCATTCTTAATAATTTATGGTTCTGATGCCAACAAAATACAAAACATTGTGTTCAAAGAGCCATTAAAGTAAGCGGATTATATATCCCATATAATGTATTACTAACTACATTCTCAAAAATTACTTATTATTGCGATTTTTATGCGGACGAAGTCGCGGGCGTTTGCTAGTATCTAAATAAATCTTGTGCACTCGTTAATAACTGATCCTTCCTCTTGGAACACAGTCGGGTGATCTGGAAGATGAAATGAAGTGTGGATGTCGAAGTCGTGGGAATAAATCTCTGCACCTGCTCCCAGGTTAGTTTTAGATCCGTCCGTATAGAGATGAGGACCTGTACAAGTGCTGAGTATCGTGTTTGTTGCCCATTCGTTTCGTTGACGAAACTTAATAAGAAACTTCCATTTCTCAGCCTGCGGTTGGTTCATGTAATCATTACTTGCAGTCTAAAAGGGAGTTTGTGTCTCTAATGACGGTCATGGCAAAATTTTATGCCATGACTTGTTGCTGACCATTAGTGGTTTTTAATCAAATGGCAGCTAGGGTGTAGCCTAGTGGGTAGCGTGTTGGTCTTGTAATGCGAAGATCGTGAGTTCAAATCCTGGCCGACGCAATATATAATTCCTCAATCTACGAAAATGTAAAATTCGTAGAAAGAGGGTTGTGCGAAGGGCTAACAATCCTTCTACAATAAGTAATAAAAAAAAATGTTAAGGAACTTGAATGTCAAGAGACCAAGGTCCGATTTGGGCTGTAGCGCCATTGTAGAGAATCAAATGGCTGCTAGGCCCGCTGCTAGTTTTATGAAAAGATCAGTGGAGGTAGTGAGAGAACTACTTCCTGGGCTGCAGTTGATGTGGTTCTAAGGCCACCTTTTATACACAGACATGCCATCTATTGGATTAGCTGTAAAGGTGCTAGGTTGGTCTTTAGTACCACCGCTGGCCACCATATCAGCTCGCCATAGCAAATACTTGGTCTGACATTACTGGTATACATCCTGTGGATAAGGTACGAGTTAAGGACCCATCTCAAACCGAATGTCTTTTTGCAAGCGAAGAAGCAATGCAAGCATTTTTTGCTCGTTCTTGAATGTTGGCCTTTAAGAATAATTTACTATCACGAATAAGACCTAAATATTTAACTTGTTTCAAGAGGACCAAAGTGATATTCCGAATGTTTGGTGGATTGAAAATACACGGTCTTCTTGTTCTGAAGACGAGGACCAGATCTGTTTTTAGGGGGTTGATGATAAGTCCTTTTCTAGTGCCCAACTGTATATCAGTTGCAAAGTGGACTGCATAAGGTTTTCAAGAACTTGTTCAAACTTACTAGTTAGCATGATGGCACGATCGTCTGCATTAGCCAGGGTAGCCCTTCCGATTTCAAATGGAAAGGGGTTTATTTACGGTTAGTACCCACAAGAGAGGCGATATTATGCCGTCCTGTGGGGTTCCTTTGTGTACAAAGCATTTTCTTGTCTCTCCACCCATCCGTGCTACGATTTTCACGAGCGAAGAAGCTTAGCTATCCAATCAGTCAGGAGAGGTTCCACACTATAGCTGTGCAAGACCTCAGGTATGGCAATAATGTTGACGTGGTTAAGTCATCGGTTGTAACCCGAAGTTTTCAAGCGTGTTTCGTAAGAAGACCGTAGCTCGTGACTCAATCTACTAGTGCCGATAGAGAGTTTCACTGAAGTCTCAATATTTTTATTTATAGTTATGATATTATGATAGAGGGAAACTCTATCAAACCCACCCCATAGCATCTTCGTGGTATTACACGTGTCGGTTTGTAACCATTTGATATTTTCCCTTCCCCACTCTTTGTTGACGTAATTTGTCTCTCAAGGAAATGCCAAAATTGTCCGTTTTCTCAACGGTGGCAGCGACAAATCCATTGCTGGCCAGCCTGTCCACTATTGCGCACCCAACAAAGTCACAAACTGCAGGTTTTCCCTAATTCTTCCAACAAATCCATTGAATGGTTCAAGCATCTTGAATTGCATCGGACAGGGCCTTCAGCTTTGCTGTCCAAGTAAAAACTAACTCGCTTAACATTTAAACCAACACAAAAGGCCAGTTCAGCCCCTATCGCATCAGCCATTACCTCCGATTGGAAGACCTTGGCATATTCTGGTAGATGTCTGGAGATTTGCGGATCAAAGCTTTCAGAAAAGAGGCCATAACCTCCTCTACCTGCATGAAATCTCTTCTAGTGAAAAGTATGAGCGTAGTCTTGTCAGGGTTGATTCTCAATTTTCTCTCAAGGAAATGCCAACATTGTCCGTTTTCTCACCGGTGGCAGCGGCAGATCCATTACTGGCCAGCCTGTCCACCATTGCGTCTCCAGGATTATCCCGATGACCTGGAACCCAACAAAGTCGAAAAGTGCAGGTTTTTCCTAAGTCTTGCAACATATCCATTGAATGGTTCAACTATCTTGAATTTCATTGGAGAAAGCCGGTGGCTCTTATGTGAATATCTATCAGTCTTTCAAAGGTTTTTAGAAGGAAAGATGTTGGTCTGTAGTTCTTCGGCTGTATATAACTACTTTTGTTTGCCTTCGATATGAAAACAACCTTTACCTCTTTCCAATTCGAAGACACAGACCTCGAAAATTTTAATCAGTCTTACAACGATGCTGTCCAGGCTATGCTGTAGCATACCAGGAATTATTTCATTTAGTCCGTCGACTAAAAAGGCATGAAGGTGCTTATTACCCATATCATTTTTTCTTTGGTTATTATTTCATTCACTATGCGAGAAACGGCTAAATTGTCATCATCCCCAGTTATAGTCAAACCAATTCAACCGCGTCAGAGATTCGTGTGAATTTCCACGCCCCGAGAAGTAACTATCCAGAAGTAGCTCCAGTGTGTCTGTCGACCAAGCGGTCCACGTAAAATCGCTCCTTTGCAGGAACCCCGCCATGGAAAGGACCTTTATACATAACTTTCTTAATTCTAGTAGCTTCACTTACTGAGTCAATTGTTGCGCAGAACTGCCGCCAAGATTGCCTTTTTTCCATGCTGAAATTCACTCAACCCGGCTTTATAGACATCCCAGTGCTTACAATTTCGTGCTTTATTTTCAAGTTTCCTAGCTTTACGGCGCAATGCTTGTAGCTTATCGTTCCATCAGGAGTTTGCTCCGTTTTTCACATTAGATTTTTTCATAGGGCAAGCCATACCATAACTTCTCATAACCGCAGTTGTTAAGAAGGTAACGTCTTCCTCAATAGCATCGCTCTCCTGTGTAGCAAGTGGGAGGAAGTGACTCAACAAGTTTCTTAGGTAGATTCCAAAAGCCTGCCAATTTGCGAATCTAGGATGCTTATTCGAGATAATGCTAGGAGCATCTCGGTCTATTGTGAAAGTTGTCCATCTTTGGTCGGATAGTGACTCTTCTCGAGAAACCATTAAAATCTTTCACTTCGAAGGTCGACGACAGGGATACCAGAGCAATGTCGATAAATTCTGCCCTAGTGTACTCGTTACCTCTCTTTCATCTCATCTACAATGGCGCTACAGACCGAACCTTGGCCTACTGATATTTAGGTTCCTTAACATTTTTCATTACTTATCGTGGAAGAGTTGTTAGGCCTTTGCACAACCCTCTTGCTACGAATTTTTCATTTTCATAGATTGAGGTGACCAAGGTATACCCAAGCAGGCAGTGTGCTGGAATTATACATCGACCGGGATTTGAACTCACGACCTTCGCATTACAAGACCAACACGCTAATTACTAGGCTACACCCTAGACCGTCACCTCTGTTTAGTATCATCGTACGTGTCCCTACTAGAAATTCAACACGTGACTCACTTCTCTTATTTGTATCTGAGCTTCCCCAAAATGAATGATGCGCATTCGCACCACAGGCCAGAATCAGATCAAATCGGTTCTGTTCCACGAAATTTACAAGCTGCCGGTAAAGTTCCGATGGTGGTGGTGTTAAAGAGTCGTACGGCATGTAAATTTAGGCTAGCAGGACGGCTTGCTTAGGACTCTACCCTTTCACAAACTTCTACCGTTTTGTTGTCGCTGCAAAACTGAGAGAGCTTTATTAATTTAAAGTCTTTCTTTGTTACGATACATGAACTCGGCTTACCTGCTGCGCTGCTGTGGTAATCATTGAACACACTTACGCTCCATCTAAGAATCTTGTTGTCACTACTCACCCACGGCTCTTAGAAGAGCGCCAAGTCGCCCCCTACCCTGCAGATTCACAGTAGTCGCTGCACTATGGTGGGAGTTAACCTACACCGCTCTAGCTATCGCTAAGCTTGTTCCCCAGGGTTAAGCGAATTCGGTATAGTCCGAAGTGCCCTAAGAATTTCATCTTCCTTATCGCTAGTGCTGAACTTCGGTCAATACCGATTTCCAATTTAACATCCTTCTCAGAATGCGTCATTTGTCGGATATTCCAGCTTTTCGTATCGAGGTCGTTCTGATTCGTTATTCTCCTCAAGAATCGCGACGGCTAGATGTTCCGATCTTTTACCGCAACGCTAGCGTGGATTAGACGAGGAACATTGTCCCACTGGACTACGGCCAGCCTTGCATTGTCATAAGGCGTCTTCTTTCCACCTACAGCTTTTGTGAGGAAGTAACTCGATTGCTGGACTGTACATAAAATTCTAAAAATACCCATTCGCTCCAATTTAACCTGATTTCGGGAACACTTCCTGGATCTATGTATACGTCTAGTAGGTTTGTGACCTTCTCCTCAATAGGGGACTGATTTTCGACATCATTCAAGTCAACGAACGCTACCTTAAGACTATTCGCAGCCACATCACTGAAAACCCGAGCTACAAATCTGGCTTTCTTTGCAGCAGAAATCTCTACACTGTCATCCAATCGCTCCTTTCGTTTAGCGCATAACACTTCAGATGACGATGGATTAACCACCTTTCGATCACGTGGGTGCTTTGCGGTTTCAGTCTTCTTTGGCTGTCGCTTAGACTCGCTACCGTTCTTCCTGATGCCCGAAGGGTCAAGTTGCGTCGGTGCAGAATCAGCGCATACTACACTTGAAAAAGAAGTAGTACTAGCCGCAGATTTGGCCTCCTCTTTTCTACGTAATCTTACTCTATCTCGACGACGTCTGCGATAGTCCGTGAACTCGATTTTTTTCCTTGCGTTGCACAGTCTGTCTTCTTCGCTTCCGATGCCTTCAATGGCAGCCGCTTATCGACAATAACCAATGGTTCCAGCGTGAAGGAGCTTTGACTTTGAAATTTCAAAGTCTCCTCGTTATTTAACAAGTCATGCCCAGCCAGAGTGATACTTTCCAGCGATACATCGCTATCGAAGATGCTGCCAAATCAATCGAAGCAGTAGTGGTTTCCATTGCTCAAATACTGCTGCATTGGATGGATCAGTAGCATTATCACGTCCACGACCTGGTCCAAACGCCGTGGAGGCTATTCAGTTGGCGACTAAGGAAGTGTCACTACCTAAAGAACCCTCGTCGGTAGTTGCAGCTCCTATCTGCACTTAGGTAGACATCCCTACCCGTCATTTTCTTTCTGCGTCCTCCAGGGTGGGTTTCCCCAAGCCGGTTTTCTTTTTCAGCTGCCAACCTGCGAAAAAAATACGTTTGGGATTTAATGTTATGAGGGATAAGGGAAATGAGCTACGAGGATAAGGGAATGATTTTTGAGAAGACCAGTGCCCTCCGAGGAAAGGTTTAGTTTTTGGTTGTGAAAAAAAAACATTAATACTTCTTTTAATAACTCCCTACATTAATACTTTTTTTAATAACTCCCTACACAAAAGTGTCAGTCACTTCAAAGTTAATCAAACAATCATATTGTCCAGATCCTTCACCAAGGTTTTGATTCAAGGATATGCGGAAAAAAAGGTTGGAAGGGGTTTTAGTATTTCCTTTGCTTCAGTCCGCTACTAATTTTCAAAATTAAACTACTTAGCCCAATAAAAAGAATGTGATTTCAAAATTCGGACGACATAATAAGCTACCACTCCATTAACGTAAACAAAAGTTTCAAAATTCAGATCTTATAACTGGTTTAATTAAATCCATTCAACTATATTTATCATATTATTTTATCGTGATACTTTCTTATTTATCTACTAATTTTGAGTTAAGTAGAAATTTTATTTTTAAACATTTAATGCTAAAAGCAAATCAATAAACGTTTCCATTTTTTTATATTTATATATTTTTTACATAATATTCACAATATTTTAGAAGGAGAATGCAAATTCGTCCTTCTAAAATATTGTGAATATTATGTTCGCTTACTTTTCACTTCTCTAATAGCTCACTACGTTTTCTTAGTGAAATCATATTTAAGTCTCCATTTTGTCATTTCATAAGCTTACCTGGCTACCATAAATAACTTTGATTGAAGAAAATCCCGAAAACTATCTTCTAATACTCTTTCAAAAGTAATTCAAGTGAAATTTTCGTTCTAATGGGAAAACTCAAGAGACTAAAGCAATAACTTAATATAAAACTGGGCGGGGATTTATTTCGGTATTCATAGAAATGTACGGTAATTCTATTCCTACGCCAACTGGTCAGGTTTTAATAACAAATTAATACCCAGACCGGTGCAGTTCAAAGACGAGAATTCTGTATCTAATATCTCTTCCCACCGTCCCAAAGTACTTCCTCTCAAGTTATTCGAAAATCGATTTCGAATGATTTGAGCTTCATGAATTATTTAACCACCAATGAGAATCAAATTACAGCTGTTTTAGAGGCAAACTCTTCGTAAGGTGGTGGGCGCCAGCAAGATAGTGCGCAATGCATAGGAAATAGATTTTAAGTTTCAAATTAAGTTCAAAATTTCAAAGTGCACTAAGCAGAAACATTTGTGTAGGAAAAGTTTTCACCTGCGATTCGAATCGTTCGAAAAGGTTGTGGGGGGCCAAAAGAACCGAGCAAAACGATTTTCCAATATTATAAATTTCGTTTTTGTAAAACCGGAAGAGCATTGAAATTTTAATTAGTTCCGCACTGCACTAATCCAAGTTTAATAGGCTATCCGATTTGGGTAAACCAGAGTAGAGGAAGTTAACGATTACCGAATGTACGAGACCCGTTGCTTGCAGAATTTTCCAATTAACTTCAAATCAGGTATATCTCCCCGGAGTGTTTCCGTGATGATGTCTTCTTCACGAGGCGTCGTATGACGGAAGGACTTGGAAGGCTCTAGTGGTATTTTCTAACCAACTATGACGGAAATTCGTTTTATCGGCAGAAGGCTTGAGGACATTTTCTCTTACATAACGATTAGATATATTTTTTTTTCTCCTTATCTTACATCCTTCCGACATGAATGCGATGGTGTAAGATAATGAAATGGCTTTTTCGGGATCATGGTCTTAGTGTTAGGAAAGTAGCTAGAATCGAGCTATTCTAATGGAAACGTACAGTAGTAAAAACAACAACTGAAAATAAGGAAATTAATTATGCTTGGGATGTAATAAGACGCAAAGCTTAGCCCATATTTATAAGTAATCTTAAGCAGATATTATTAGGCAATAGCATCTCTATTGTGTATAATTCCATGAAACGTCTTAATAATAGATAGCGCAGAACCGTAAAACATTTTATGACGTCCTATTTCGCTTTTATGCGCACTTTTTCTTCTTATCTGTATAGAAAAATTCTATTTTGCCATTTTTTATCGCCTAGCATCCACTTTTTTTCGGGAGTATTTTATGAAGAATCATTCAATTTTATGTTCACATATCGATGTAGATACATGCATGTAGAATATCGAAAAGTACTGTTGAAAAGGTCGCAAATTGAAATGAACTAGGATGTCATTTTTAACCGATATTCGAAAAGATGGAAGGTTATCAATGTTGTTGTTCGTGTTATGAAATAATGAATTACAAATAAAATACTTGTGAAAAAATCGACGGATTTTATATTTTGTAGTTCAAAATTTCATGAGATTTGTGCTCCAATGATAAACTCTTTGAATTATTTGGTTTTAATTTCGTATTAATGGGTTCCTAGATTCTGATATAATCGAAATTAATATTACACCAACATTAGTAAATCGTAGTTCATCTTTTATGTAGGTGTTCTAAGATTCTCGTTTTTATTTTGCATTCTTTTTTGAAATCTTTAAGTATACAGTAGTTTTATTTTTAAGTCAAAGGTTTTTCATTTCCACCCCTCTTATCCTCGATTCTTAAGCTACCCTAATTTAGTAATTTTTTCATATCCTCAAGATGTTCAAAATTTCGATATTCAGTTTTTGAAAAAAAAAAAAAAAAGTCGAATCAAAAAACCAAATTTGTTCAGAATGGCGAAGTTAGCTTCCTAAAGCTACAGATATTCTGGGAAAAGGCTCAAAACCACATAGTGTGTGGCGACCGAAGTATTATTATTGACTGAATTCTCGGTGACCGAAACGCATCCAAATTATACTGTGAAATAGTGTCCGTTCCGTTAACCATCTCTATAATTAATTACGTAATAAGAAAAACTGCCAACAAGTCGGACGTAACTTTATTATTCTTGGGACAAGTTGAAGATGTGCGAGAGTCAATATGTAGATTAGAATAGATATGGAAGACTAAGTGAATGAGGGTTCTAGGGCAGAGATGCTGTCAATTATTGCGATTACGATCAATAGCTCCAATACGTAGTATCAATTTTTCATTCCATTATTCATGAAAGTAGGGTTTGTATGGGAACCCCCCGACTGAAGGGGTGAGTGGATTTTAATACTTTTTTAATTGATTACTTGAATCTCGTTCAAAATTCTCTGCATAGAATTTAAGTTTCGTTGCCGAAGTAAATTCTTTGAAATTCGGTGTATTTTATATTCTTGAAACCATACATCTGCATAAGAGGAGGGTATTCATTGAAATTGATCGAAATCTTACTTCTGAATGAAAAAGGGTAGAAGGGTAAAACAATTTCAAAACTTGTGCTGCAATTTTGTTTCAGATATTTTTAGTGTTTGCATAAAATTTCAAGTTGATAGCTTTTAATGGTTTGGTGATAATTGATTTTACTTTATTATTCTAATAATAAAGTATTGTGATCGACACAGAAAAAAAAAATAATTGCTACACTGAAATTTTGTTTTTTCGAGTTTCATGACTAAATTAGCCTAAAAATGCAAAAAAAAAATCCATCCCGCCGTCCGCCGTACATATGGACTCAAATCTCCAAGAACGTTAAAGGTAAAATGTTCGTTTTTGAGCAGATTGTTGATTGGGTTAGTGATCTCCAGTTTCTAAATTTTGGAGAGTGTTAGGTGGAAGGGGGAGGCGGGGGGAGGGAAAGAGTCAAAAACTACACTTGCTAATATTTCCACCAGGAATGCAGATACGAAGCTCAAAATCAGCAGAGATATAGAGAGGGTTGTGTGACAAACTACAAAAATAATTTAATTTTTTTATCCATTGGCGTCCGAAAAGGGGGCTAAGGACAAATTGTCGGCGAATTGTTTTTTCAAATGATTATATCTTCGAAATTACTTATCGTAAAAAGTTCATATTTTGAGACCATTAAGGTGGCATACAGCCCCATTTGAATCAGCTTAGAGAGTGGCTAATTATTGTAAGGGGAAGGGGCAGGGGAGTGCGAAGAAAAACACTTAAAAATGAATATCTCAACTATCTCTTAAGCCATGTAATTGAAACTTAAAACATATATTAATCTATACTAGCGAAATTCGAAAAAAAAATAACCTGCGAAAAAAATAGTAGTGGGGGGAAATGGGGAGCATTTTAAAAATGGTGCACTTTTCAAAATTACAAATCGTTATATCTCAAAATTGAGTACAGATATTTAATCGAAAATTTTTCAGATTGTAGAGCTAAATAATTACTAATTTTGGTTAAAATTTTGAGTTGGGAGGTGTAAGCAAAAATGTCCAAAATTTTGAGTAATTTTCTTAGGGGACTGGTGAAAGATACAAAGTTTAAATTTTGCATTTGGATACATCTATTTGATACACATAGAAAAATAGAAAAATAATGATTTGTTCCACAATTGTTATAAACCGACCTCCCGGGGATACATCTATTTGACATACATAGAAAACAAATTATAATTTGTTCCACAATTATAAACCGACCTCCTCGGTCCAACGTGCACAAGGTGTTTCATATGCATAGAAAAAAAAAACAAACTGAAAATTTTTGAAGGAAATTTTAAGATAGGAACTTGAAAATTTGCAAACTGAATTAAAAAAAAAATCCTTAAATATATGAATTAACTGGTCGGATACCTTTAAAACTTCCTCCCCGTCCCATACAAAATAATTTTTTCGACCATTTTCAAGAAATCAATTATCACCCAGTCTGGTTCTGACCTTCGGGGAATGAGCATCGACAGAGCTAAGCCAGATAGTGTCTCGCTACTCTTTACATCTGACGGCAACCGGTTTTCGTTCCCGTCAAGCCAATACCTACAGCAGCGGTACTGCTATTAAACTGTGTTTACGAAGTTAAGCGCGTTTTCTTGTTTTTTTTTAAAAAAAAAAAACTATATTAAATAAAGAAAAAATAATAATTAACAATCTAGTGAACCCTCTCAAAAGAAGGGGACCCGATGTCCCTTCTCAAGGCCTAAATCGTGATAATTTAAAGTTCCTGAAAATGTCAGCAGGCAACATGTCATCAGCCAAAAATACGGTACATCGCGAGAACCGATTTGCTCTCTTAGATGATGAAACCGACGACGAAAATAATGACGACGACAACACCAACGGCACTGACGAACCAACACCACCAACCAAAAAGGTAAACATCCCACCAATAACACTCCCTACATTGGATCTCGACACCATCAAAATCATACTAAAGAACCTGAAAGTCACCGACTTCAATATCAAGTTCATGTCCATTGGCCGAAAGATATTATTCAACTCCAAGGAGAGCTACATCAAGACATTTGACTATCTGAAGGAAAAGAAAGTACATTTCTTTACACACCCCGCCAATGAAATACGTCCTATGAAAATTGTTTTATCTGGACTCCACGAAATGGACACGGGCGAGTTACAAGCCGAATTAAAAAACGTTGGAGTTGAATGCCGTGAAGTGAAAATGTTTCACCTCAAAATTAAGCAATACGACAAGCAAGCCATATATTTACTTTACTTTGACAGAGGATCAGTCAAAATCTCTGACCTTCGAAAAATTAAAGCAGTAATGGGGATTATAGTCCACTGGAAATTTTACACTAAACGTCAAAATCAGGTCACACAATGTCGAAACTGTCAGCTGTATGGCCACGGCTCCAACAATTGCTACCTACCAACTAAATGTCTTATCTGCGGAAGAGCTCACAAGCACACTGATTGCCCCACAACAGGTTCTGACAGTATCAGATGCGCAAACTGCGGCGGTAATCACATTGCAAATCATCTAGAATGCTCCAAGCGTACCGAATATATTCAGATTCGGAATCTTAATAAACCTAGTGGAAGAAAAACTAGGAACTCGACCGCCCGAGAGTTTAACGTCACTGCTGCGGATTTCCCCAGCTTACCTCGCAGAGAAGCAGCACCACCAAAAAGCAATTCAGCACCAAGGTCTATTAACTCTTTTACCAAAACTAACCCTTCCACCTCATATAGAAATAGTTTAATTAACCCAGTAATCACTAGTTCTAAGCCACCTGAATTATTGTTTAGCACAAAAGAATTAATTTCACTCTCGAACGAATTAATTATAAACCTGTCAAAATGTGTGTCTAAACAAGACCAATTCAATGTTATTGTCGAATTAGCTGCTAAGTTTCTATATGGATAATCACAGAACTAATCTCAAATCGCTTATCTGGAATGCGCAAAGCTTACGCAATAAATCCGCCGAGACGTTTGATTTCTTAAAATCGAACGATATTGATATATTATTTGTTACAGAAACCTGGCTTAAATCTCCCGACAAATTAAACGACCCTTGCTACAAAATCTATAGGCAAGATAGGCCAGATATCAAAGGTGGGGGTGTCGCAATTTTCATTCGCAGCAGTATAAATCATACCCTAGTACTCCCTCTAGCCACAAAAATAATCGAACACATTATTATTGAAATTACTGATCCAAAAATAAAATTAATAGCGACTTATTTTCCTGGGACTAAGTTAAACAAGCACAAACTCAATTTGTTCAATAACGATTTAAAACTTCTGTTCAGGAACCACTCTAGTGCACTAATATGTGGCGACCTTAACGCCAGACACCGACAATGGAATTGCTTCAGCTCAAACAAAGCTGGACGCTTACTTTTTGATGAAATCACTAAAAGGAATATGGTAATTCATACTCCCTCTAGCCCCACACACTACCCACCTAAAGGAAGGTGTTCTACAATTGATTTACCAATAACCAATGGTCTCATCGCAATTACTGCACCGATAACACTCAATGAACTGTCCTCCACTCATCTACCTGTATGTTTCTCTATCTTGCCCAACGCACCAATACCTAGTTGTGATGATTCACGACCCTGCTATTCCAAAACAAACTGGTTAAAATTCAATAGATCTTTAAAAAAAGACTTCAGCAATATTAAACTAGACCTATCTGAAGCTATAACACACGATGAAATCGATTTAAAAGTCCAATATCTTACCAGAAAAATACTGGATGCTGGCAAAAAATCAACTCCTAGATGTCGAAATTCCGACTACAGTTTAAAATTAGACAATACCATTAAGCTCCTGATCCAACAAAGAAACACCGTTAGAAGACAATGGCAGAGAACAAGAACTCGCCAGGTTAAAACACTTTTAACTTATTTAAATAAGGAAATCCAAACCCAAATTCTCGCTGCAAGGAACAAACGCTGGAACACTATGCTCTCCAATCTGGAAAAGGGATCCTCGAAACTTTGGCAGCTAAATAAGTTATTCAGAAATGGTCGCAGTAATATGCCACCTCTAAAAAATATGACTCAAATCATCTTCCAAGATGAAGCTAAAGCAGAGCTTCTTGCTGATAATTTTCAAAAGTTTCATACCATCTCCCAAACCTTAGGAAACAATGTGACTGACTCAGAAATTAATCTAATTTCCAGACTGTCAAACTATTCACCTGATATAATACCGTCAGTCCCGTGCAAACCGAAAGAAATTAAAAGCATTATTCGCTCAATAAAAACTAAGAAAGCTCCAGGTCCCGACGGTGTACTGCCTCTCATGATTAAAAACATGCCAATGAATGCAATAGTTTATTTAAATTTTATTTATAACTCTTGTCTTAAGATTGGATATTTTCCCCTAGCTTGGAAAATTGCAACAGTTATCCCCATACTAAAGCCAGGAAAAGATTCCTCTGAACCCGGGAGCTATCGCCCCATTAGCCTACTCCCTATCCTAGGAAAAATTTTCGAGAAAGCAATCCTAAGACGCCTGATTAATACGACCGAATACACCAACACTATTCCAAGCTTCCAATTTGGCTTCCGCCCAAAACATTCGACTGCCCACCAGCTTCTCAGAGTTAAATCGTTTATTCAAAGACAAATTACCTCCAAAGAGTCAGTTGGCATGATAATACTTGACATCGAAAAAGCATTCGACTCAGTTTGGCATAAAGGCCTTATCTCTAAGCTTCTTAATTTTTCTTTTCCGACATACTTATGCCAAATCATAAGCTCCTTCTTAGAAAACAGAAGTTTCAGTGTCAAATCAAAAGGAAAATTCTCCAGTTCAAGATCAATTCCCGCAGGTGTTCCGCAAGGTTCATGCCTCAGCCCAATACTATACAATATTTATACTGTTGATCTCCCAAAGCTCTCCCAATGTGAACTAGCCGCTTTTGCCGACGACACGGCGATAATCTCTGCAGGCTTAGATCCACAGATCATAATAAATAATTTGCAGCGGCAACTAGAAGAAATTTCCGAATACTACACCAAGTGGAAAATAAAACTCAATACATGTAAAACCCAGTGTATATTTTTTACGAAGCGTCGTGCTTCACGATTTCTACCAGCACCTTTTCTTAATATCCTAGGAGAACCAATTCATTGGTCAAGGTCTGTCAAATATCTAGGTATACACCTAGATTCAAAAATTAGCTTCCAAACGCATATAAACCAGACAGTTTTAACAATTTCTAGAATCATCAGAACACTCTATCCTCTAATAAACAGGAAATCACAATTATCCAAGGAAAATAAGTTGCTTTTATACAAATCAGTATTCCTACCCGTGCTATCCTATGCTGCACCCATTTGGATCGACTGTGCAACTGTTCACCGCAAGAAACTACAAATAATCCAAAACAAGTGCCTAAAGATCATATTAAACGAACCATGGCACATGTCAACACGGCTCTTACACAAAAATGCTAACATTAAACTGTTAAACGACCATATAACCGAAATTACGGAAAAATTTAAAGAAAGGTGTGCAAATTGCAATATCCCTTCACTAGCATCTCTCTACTACGAGATTTAGCAGCTAATCGACAAACATTGTTCTAGTATAGTATAAGTTTAGTTTAGTTATAGTATAAGTTTTTAGTTTTAGTTTTTAACCTATCAAAGGGTTTTGATCATTTTTTCCCTCATATGTAATAACCATTGCTTATGTTAAGACTAAATTTCTACTTGCTATAAGCTAATATTTTATATAGACCTAAGTTGCAAAGACATCACGTCTAATCTCTGTATAGTTTGAAATGAAATGTCTAATTGTATCTGAAATTCAATAAATAAATATCTACCTACCTACCTACCAATTATCACCTAACTATTAAAAGCTGTCAAGTTAAAATTTGCATAAGAAGTTTAAAAAATAGTTGAAACAAAATTGTCTCAAAAGTTTTGAAATCGCGGATGCCCTTCTACCACCTCCCATACAAAAGTATGATTTCGACCAATTTCACTAAATCAACTAATAACAAACAAATTAAAAGCAGCGAAATTGAAATTTTGTATGAGCACATTACAAGAGAAATTAAATAAAATTGCATCAGAAATTTTACGATTCCCTTACCCACACTACCCCCTCCCATACAAAAGTATGATTTCGACCAATTTCACTAAATCAACTAATAACAAACAAATTCAAAGCTACGAAATTGGAATTTTGTATGATCATCTTTCAAGAGAAATGAAATAAAATTTCATCACAAATTTTACGATTGCCTTACCCGCTCTACCCCCTCCCATACAAATGTTCGGTTTCGTAAATGTAGAATATACCGAATTTTATGAAAATTCTATGCAGCTTCGTTTATGAAACACATTCTATGTATACAGAGAATATTGGTCATGATTCAAGCCATCAATTAAGAAGCTAAATAATAAAGTTTCGCCCGACTTGTTGGCAGTTTATTTTAAAAATGGTCAATAAAAAACTTTTGTATAGAAGTTTTAAAGATATTCGTCCAGTTAATATCTTAAACTTTCAAGCATTTTTTTGTAATCAATTTCACAAATTTTCAAGTTTGTAGCTTAAGATTTCAATCAATATGTTTGAGTTTTTGTGTTTTTTTTTAATGCGCATATAACTCCTCGTGCAAGTTAGGGCCCCCCTTCCGCACAAACAGTTCTGCTTCAAATTATTGTTTTTTATTTATGCATACTAAACGGATTTATGCACCTGACAAATTTAAACTTCATATCTTCTACCAGAGCCCTAAAAAAATTAGTCAACATTTTCAACATTTTCGACCACCACGTTCCTCCCGTTACACCCCCCAAACTTAAAAATTTTACCAAAATTATAGGATATAAAGCTTTACAATCTGACGCAATTTCGACTTCCTGCATTGAATTTTGAGATATTTTGAGATATGACGGTTTGAAATTTTGAGTATTTTTCGGTTTTAACGCTCCCCCTGCCTCCCCTTTAACTCCTACACCCCCCAAAATTGAAGTCCGGCTGAGATCACCACCCATCTACAATCCACTCAAAAATGAACTCTCTATCTTAGGTTTGGGAGTTGAGGTGCATTGAGCCTTACAGGTACAGCGTATGGATCGACTGATTTTTTTTTGCATTTTTGGGCTAATTTAATCATGAATCATCTCTTTTCTGACTTCAGTTGGTGATGTTAAGGTAATTTCCAAGTTATCCTGAGACGGTACTTCTATAAATTCTTCTTGATCTTGTCTCGTATTTAGTTGGAATATGCTTTCAAGATATTTAGCGAACTTTTTTGCATTTTGTTCGTTGTTTCTCGCTTAGCTTCCATCCGTGTTTCTTATTGGTGGAATTTGTATAATAGGCCTTTTTAGATTTTTAGTCGCCTTCTAGAGAGAATCATTTGATATTTCTCTCAGGTAGACACTGATGGATTAATTTTTAGCTGTTTGATTTCTTGTCTTAGTTGGTGTGTTAGATTGCTCAGTCTTGTTCTCCCTTGAGGGGCACTTGTTTAATGCCATTTTTTCCCACTCTCCGTTTCTAAGAAAGTAGTTAAATGATTTCTATGGGGTAGTTATTGCCTTTCAATTTTGATTGAAATGAGGAGTATTTTGTAACGCTGCTTGCTGGATATCGGTAACGAATGGTTCCACTTAAATGTCCAATTGTTCATGAGTTTTTAGTGGCACTACTAGTTGAATTTTATTATCAATTCTCAGCTAAAGCATTCCCAGTCTTTTTGATTACTGGGTTGTTTATTTTCTGTATAATATTTTCACTCAAAGCTAAGGCTACCGACACACGATGCGAGTTAATATATATTATCTCGCTTTTTGATATTACTAGTGCCATTATCCTATACATAATTCGGCCTACTTATATCAAAATAGGAAGTTAATATATATTAGCTTGTATCGTGTGTCGGAAGCATAAGAAAATCAGAGAATGGTCTGAATTCATGTCTAGACAATCTTCAGTATACCTATCAGGATGCCTTAATGCAAGGAATTACGATAAATCGATTTGAAATTTAAATTTTAAAAAGTCGATTTCTCCTCTGGCTCATTTAGTGATAGGACGAAAGAAATATCAACATCCCAACACTAAAAACTGATAATAATAAAAAGAAAACCAAGAAATTGACAAAAATTCACATACATCGGTGTCAACTAGCGTTAAGTCTACATCTTAAGCACTTCTTATCGATAGAGAAGTCAAATACATCAGCATTCTTAATAACTGCTCTCGCAAGATGCGAAATTGGTTCATTCATACCATAGAGCAATCTAGGATACCTTGATAAAAATTAAATCAAAACACATCAAACCCAAGACCGTTGAGGAATCAACTAACCTTGTAAGAAAGTTATGAGCACAAATAACATCAGCTACTTCACGCCGTTTCGGAAGCGATGACATATTTAATAGCTGAAGTCGATCAATATATGGAAGAAGACGAAATCTGTCATCCCAATTAAGGTGACATAAGGTTATTCTTACAAATTCACGCTGAATCAATTCAATTCTGAAAATGAGCTCATCATAATAAGGAGGCCAAACTTGAGAACCATATTCAAGGTGCGAATGTGCTATAGAGACTTAGTCTAGCCAGCGAATTGCTAAATTCTTTGGATAAGTGTGTGACAATGCCCAACATAGAATTACCCTTCTGCATAATAATATAATATTAATATGCAAACCAAAATCAATTTTATAGTCAAAAGTAACAACTGGGTCAGAAATGGAACTAACTCGATCCAAAATACAGTCATTATCACAAACGGAGAGAGTTTCCTAGTAAATGACATTCGATCAATCAATCAAATTCCCATTAAGACCCCGTATTGGAGCATAGAACAGAAACAACTCTCTGCCATAAGGCGCAATCCTAAGCGTCAGCCTTTAGCTGTTGCAAGGACTTGTTTATTCCTCTGGCATCCTGCTCAACTGCTCGCCTCCATGTGTTACATGGTCGACCAGCCCGACGTCTTCCTTGAGGATTATAATCCAGAGCCTGTTTGGCGATGTTCCGCTCTGGTTTCCTCAAAGTATGACCGATCTACTGCCACTTCCGCCTTTGAATCTCAATACCTATTTTAGTCTGGCCAGTTGTACTCCAAAGTTCGTCGTTGGAGATCGCTTCTGGCCAGAATATTCCTTAAATGCGTCGGAAGCATTGGTTCACGAAAGTTTGCAGTTTGTTGGTAAGTCAAACGGTTACTTTCCACGTAGCAAAACCATATAACAACACGAATTTGATGCATACGCAAGCGAAGGGAGATCTCTCTTAACCTCTAGAAAGGAAAAATGATACCGAAGGCCTCAAGAGCTTAATTTAGACGAGCCTCAATATCGTTTTCGGCTCCGCCGTCCTTGCTGACAATGCTTCCGAGACAACAAAACTCTTGCACATCTTCCACATCTTGTCCATTGTGCTTGTGATCGAACCCATGTGCATGTACTTGGTCTTACGCACATTTATTTTCAGTCCCGCCTCTTTGCATTTAGAATGCAACGAGCGAACATTTGACTCTAAGTTCGAACGGTTATGTGCAAGCAAACACACGTCATCAGTATAATCAAGGTAACTTAAGTTCATAAATAGTCTCCATTGAAGACCTTTATCTTCCCCACCTTCTAGTGCAGCTTTCAAAATGTTATTTATTACCAACAGAAACAGGGCTGGTGATAATAAATAGTCTTGGCTGACATTCGTTCACACAGGAAAGCTCTCCGACAGCTCTCCTCTATGTACGCCGCGGCACTTTGCATCTTCGGAGAACTCTATAATCCTGGTTATGACCTTATCTGGCATACCTCTCCCACGCAAAGTATTCCATATGTAATCTCGCTTAACACTGTCGAAAGCCTTCTCGAAGTCCACAAACATGAGATGTAGTGGTCAACCCATTTCGACGGACTACTCCAAAGTTATTCGTAGTTTATTTGTTTGGTCCGTACATGACAACCCTTTACGAAATCCAGTCCGATAACCTTCGAGAGTGCTCTCCACGGCATCACTAACCTATTAAGAATTACCTTAGCCATGATTTTCGATAAGGTAGTAAGTAGATATATACTGCGCCAATTGTCTCAATCCCGAAGGTCATCCTTCTTCGGAATTTTCACAATGACGCCCTCCTTCCATTCATTGGGATATCTTTCTACATTCCATACCTCAGTAAAAAGTGGGACGAGTATATCGACTGTTATTCCCGGGTCCGCTTTGAGGAGTTCGGTTGGTAGTCCGTCAATACCTGGGGCTAGCCTTTCCGCCATTGATCGAATGTCGGAAACTATCTCTTTTTTATCTGGAAGATCGTCCCTTATAGAAGATGGTTGTGGTTGGATGATTGGTAATTGTTCTGTTTCTGGAATATCTTCCTAGGGCAAAATATTTAAAATATCAGAGAAGTATTCCTTCCTTCGCCACAACCGGTATTCGCTTATATTGAGGAGTGTTCCGTTGACATCTCTCATCAGGTGGTTGGCGGTGAAATTCCTGTTAGTCAACCGATTCATAATTTTTAATAGTAAATCCATATGTCCAAGGCAAGCCGCAGATTCTGCCTTATTGGCCAAATATTGAATGGCCTTTCTCTTGTCGCGTCTAAAAGCCTTTTTAAGCTGTATGTGAGCATCGCGGTAATTCTGTCTCAAGTCGGGTGTTGACATCGTGTTGAGAGATGATTACCAATCTGGTTTTTTTCCGATCGCCAACCTTGTCCCTTATGTCTTGCGACATCCAGGGTTTCTCACCGCTTTGCACATATCCCACAGATTCTTCAGCACTAATTAGAAAAGTATTTCTAGTAGCCGCCCGATTGGCGTCCAGTGTGCGCAATTCATTTCGCCCAATGTGGATGAATTTTCGCGTAGAATGGTGGTGTACTCGCGCTTTCTGTTGGGGTCTCTAAGTTTATCCACATTAAGCTTGCGCTTCATTTGAAGAATTTGTGATCGTCGGATAGCTGCTGTACACAATCTCCAGCGGGCAACCATCAAGAAGTGATCGCTCCACTCTTTGCTCTCACATCGAGGAGACATCTTCTCCATCAGCGACTTGCAACCAAATGGTCGATCTGCTTCTGAGTAACACCATGAAGGGAAACCCAAGATGTTTAATGGTGACTCTTGTGTGGAAAAAGGTCCCTCCGATGACCATTTGTCAAGTACTAGAAAACTCCACAAATAATTCGCCGTTTTCGAGTCTCTTAATCCAAGGTCGTGACGCGTCGACCCAATTGTCACCATGCTTCCCCATGGCGTGTTCTAGTCCAGTGTTGTCAGAGCCAACCTGGGCGTTCATATCTCCTGAGATGATAATATCACCTCTTGAACACGATCAAAGTTGGCACTCAGTTGTCATCAGGTGTTGTGGTGTTAGTTGGTACGTAGCACTGCAGAATTGTGACGTATCTGATACTGGTCCTGAACTTGACGACGATAATCCTATCCGAGATTGGTTCCCAGCTTTTGAGACTAGTGTAAGGACGACCGCCACGTCATTTTTGGCTTCACTTTGAGGACCAGCGTACAAAATGGTGTTTCCGCTCGGGGATTGGTTTTTTCCTGATCCTGTCCACTTAACCTCGCTCGAGCCCAAGATTTGGATGTTATAGTGTTCTATTTCACGGTCGATCACTGATTGGCGATGCAAGGACCGAACCTTTACCTGGCAATCAATGTTCGAACGTTCTAAAAGCCAATCATAGCCGGTTTTCGAATGCCAAAACTCGTTACCGTAGAATACGAGGCACTGTATCCGTTTGTCGTATCAGTTAGGTCTTAAGATCACGGGGGTAAGCCTTTGATCTAGTGAGCGTCCACTTCCTTTTTTTAGGGCAAGCAAAACTGTGTGTGGGTAAATTCTCCACAGGGGGAGAAGATCATTATGGCGACACCAGTTACTAAAATTAATCAAATACACCTGAAAAAAATTGCCAAAATTGGAATCAAGAGACCTAAAGATTTTAATGTCAGCTTGAATGAGTACTTCCGAATATTTACAAACAGACGCAACATCATTAATGGCCAGGATAACCAGAAGTGAGCCCAAATGAAAACCTCGAAAAATAACTTGATAAGTTCTATTAACTAGATATGACTTAATCCAATTGATAAACCATGTAGGAAAACCTAACAAGTCCAATTTGAACAATATAATAGAGTGGGGCAATCTATCAAAAGCCTTACTAAAATGCCGAAACCATGTTGTTTACTCGAAATTAAAGATTTACAGTGAAACGACATGCACTCATACACTATAGACTCAGACAGTTTTGGAATAGCTGACAGTTTAGTTATTGGCCGATAGTTTACAATACCAGATTTTGCTCCAATTTTGTGGGTCGATATGGTAAAGGAGGCCTTCCTCACACTAAGGAAAATCACAGACTTAAGGAGTTTCTGAAATAGTAGAGAGCTAAACAATAGAGAGACAGCAGTGTTTAAGGACAATTGATGGAACCCCATCATGGTCAGGTGAAGAAGCGTCCTTGAGGTGAGAGAGATTGTGATTAACGACATCATTATGAGAAATCGGTATACTAGACAAAGTGGTTGGAGCCATATCTCTAAAGTCATCAAAGTACGATATGTCAGGGATAAAGTCACTACCAGTAAAATATCTACTGAAGAATGTGGTGAAAAAATTACAAATAGTGAATTGATCATTACTATTGCTGCCAAGGAATTGAAAAGAAGCTGGATAACCATCAGAATTACGCTTATAATAAACAAATTTCCAAAATTTCAAGGGATCTCTTATAATATCCGACTGTACTTTAAGTAAATATTCAGAATACAAGCGACTAGATAAATCTTTTAATAAGTCATAATATTCTTCATACAAACGAAAATCAGTGTCATTCTTCGTCCTAGTATACCTATTCCAGGCAGCTTTGCGAGAATTGCGAATTACATGCAACTCACTACTGTACCAGGGATAAAACAATGAGATGTTCTTGCAATAGGTAAAAGGAACTATAGCAACAAAAAATTGGTAAAGGATATAAAAAAATCAACAACGGTACCCTCAAAATCGGAATTGTCAAAAATTTCATTAAAGTTGAAATTAGAGATAAGGAAATCCAATTGCGAAAAATCTGCCTTAATAAAATCAAAAGATAGCTCTTTCTCACAAGGACTGAAAATATGCTCCTCGTCAATTATAAGAAATATGTTAATAGGAGGGTGCAAGCAATGGTCGAAATTGAGGTTAAGCTCTCTTCCACGGAACAGGCACAGCAATCCAAATAAAAAACCAAGGCAGGCTGTCTTTCATAGGAATCCCTAACAAGGCTAAGTTGCTGGAGACCAACTGCAAATATACTCTCAATAAAAAAAACATTCAAAGAGGATAAAGCATTAGAAACTAAGAGAGTAGAATCAACGTCACGGAACTACCAAGGAAGACCTGGAATATTAAAATCTCCCAGTAAAATTAGTTCGTCAGAGATATTCATAGTTCTTTGAACAAATATTATGCAGTACACTGTTTTTTCATATAAAGTACAAGGACTCGATGGGGGAATATAGGTAAAAAAAACATAAATGTCCTTATTGCTAAACACGACCTCAAGACACAAGATCTCTAAACAATGATGATTGAGTACAGGAACAACTACTCAATCAATGCAGCTTCGGACTACTAATAATACACCACCACCTTTTAAACTCCGCCATAGACGGTCCCAAGCCCGGTTGAGAAAGGAGGAAGGAGTATGGAGTTAACCTGAATGGCCAGCAGCAACAGTGCGTCTCAGAAACTTGGCAAAAATATGACGTAGTTGGACTCGCAGCATAGCTGTGAGAACTCCAGCATGTCATATTTTGAAGAAAACTCTAACCATTGTAACACGTAAGTAGGACCGGCCCTCCAGGTCGAGGGTTGAGCAAGGCGCCGACAACGCATCACCGGAAAAAAAATCATTGTCCAGAAACCTGAAGAACAGCCTCGGAACGGATGGACTCAGCGGTAATGACCCCGCAAACGAAAAATGGACTACTCTATTGGATCTTGGAATGTTCGATCCTTATTTGGGACAGGCACTCTGAAAGAGTTCCTCGAAGAAGTGGCAAAACATAACATCAACATAACTGCCATCCAAGAAACGAAATGGCTCAGTAGCGAAATCATGGACATGAGATCGCACACAATCTATCCAAGTGGAAAATTGTCGGGAAGCAGAGAGTTTGGAGTCGCTTCACGAGTTTCAAACCAGTAAGTGTAAGATTGTGTGCAATCTGAATAAAAACCAAATTTTTCAACACATGGTTGGACAACGTCCACGCACCAACTGAAGGCAAGGACAATATAACTAAAGACGAATTTTATGCCATCCTAGAGACTTATGATTCACTGCCCTCGAATGACCTAAAAATTGTCTTAGGGGATTTTAATGCAAAAGTTGGAAAGGAGGAGACTCATAGGGGAACAACAGGAGGGCACAATCTCCATGATACAACCAACGACAATGGCCAACGTCTTATTGATTTCGCAAGCAGCAAAAATATGATAGAAAGCTCTACGTGCTTCCCACATTGCGATATTCACAAACGAACGCATCACCAGATGGTCACACCTTCAACCAAATAGACCACGTTCTAATTGAGAAAAAGGCTGCTTCCAGAATCTTTGATGTACTAACCCTCCGCGCTGCGAATTGTGACTCTGATCACTATCTAGTCAGAGTAAAGTATCGATGCCGAGTAGCTTGTCGTGGATATGCGAAAACGAGCAGAGCTGGCAAATTCAATATCGACAAGCTTAAGGACGAAACGGTGGCGTAGGCTTATATGTCAGCATATAATAAAAACCTGACACCAATATATAAAAACATCGAAAATCAAGTGGAGAATGTGTGAATGAAAAAAAGAGACAGCATCAAATCCTCCGCAGAAGAGGTGTTAGCGAAAACATAATGATTGGTTCGACCAAGAATGCCGGGATGCAATAGACAGAGAGAACGAGGCTTACAAAATTTTTACTGAACGACCAACACGAGCCAAAAAAGAAAGATATGACCACCTTAGACGATATGCGAAAAAGACCTGCAGGCGAAAACAAAGGAAGTACCATAATGACAATATACAAAAAATGGACGACGATATGAGACACAATAAAACGCGGGACGCATACGCAATAGTAAGAGAATTAAAAAAAGGATATAAACCAAAAACCAGTCCCTGCAAAGACACTGAAGGCAACATTATCAGCGACGCACAAGAAATCAAAAGGAGATGGGCTTCCTACTTTGAATAACTTCTTAATTCCACCCCATTAGCATCTATGACGACAGATAACATTTCAATTGAGGCCTCAACTGACGAAGAAGAACCATCATCGACACCATCCGCGCTTGCCGAAATCAAAGCAGCCCTATGTGACCAAAAACGAAACAAAGCGCCGGGAATTGACGAAATACCAGTTGAACTTCTGAAAAACGGTGGAAATTGTGTCACTGAAATACTGCACAACATGATATGCAAAATTTGGACAGAGGAAATCATACCCGACGACTGGCGAAAAAGCGTTATATGTCCAATTTACAAGACAGGAGACAAACTCTGCTGTGAGAATTCCAGAGGTATATCATTGTTGTGTACGCCCTATAAAATACTGACAAAAATAATTGAACGTCGTTTTAAGCCCTATACTAATCAAATAATTGGCGAATACTAAGGCGGATTCAGAACCGGACGATCTACAACAGACCAGATATTTTCGGTGAAACAGGTGCTTGAGAAATGCTGGGAATATAAAATAGACGTGCACCAAAAATTCGTAGATTTTACACAAGCATACGATAGTATCGACAGGAGCGTACTGTACTGTCCCACTGAGAATACAAACCGATTCAACAACCAGCTTTCGAACGGAATGTGGTTTAAAGCAGGGAGATGGTCTAGCCCCTATGCTTTTCAACTTGGCACTAGAGTATGTCGTCCGAAAAATCCCAGTCAACACCAACGGGACACTACTATTCAAGTTCACGCAACTAGTAGCATACGCTGACGACATTAACATCTTAGCAAGATCCTTCCCTAGTGCTAAGGAGGTATTTGTCAATCTTGACTCCGTCGCAAAAGAAGTCGCGTTGCGCATTAATGAAAGCAAAACAAAAGTAATGACGCAAACAGGAAGGAGAACGTCAATCAGACAAAACATAACAATTGTGGAATATAATTTGGAGAGCGTGGACAAATTCATATATCTTGGGGCTTATCTAGCAAAGGACGGTAATGAAACAGACGAAATCAAACGACGGATAATACATGCAAATAAGGCGTATTATCCGGTACTTCACAGGAACAATAAGCTGCGGATTTATAAAACTATTGTACGACCTGCGCTCTGTTATTGTAGCGAGACGTGGACATTAACGCGAACTTCCGAAAAAGTAGTTAACGCATTCGAAATAATTTTGGGACCTGTGAAGGAAGGAACGGAATGGTGAATAAGATACAACCATGAGTTGTATCAACTCTACGACGAGCCAGAAATTTCAACGTTCATCAAGCAACGTAAACTGCAGCGGGCTGGCCATGAAGAGCGAATGGAAGACATAAGAATCCCCAAACGTGTTCTTAAAGGCAAAGCAAGTGGTAACCGGCCATAAGGCAAACCACGCAAGCGATGGGAAGGCTCGGTTGATGAAGACAGCAAAGCAAACAACCGTTTCAAAATTTTCCAACTCCAGCTAACAGAGAGCGCTATAATGCATCAAGAAATACCTGCAAATCTATCATTGTTAAATTTGATCACGACCAAAAACTTCGGCGGAAGATCCTTCAAAGTCCAAAAGGCTCAAGATCTTTCTGGTTTTTTGTCAAAACGGTCAACAATTACGTATCGTTATTGATCCCAACAAAAAACTCGAATACACCACCATTCTACGCGAAAAGTCATCCACATTGGGTGAACATGAAATGCGCACACTGGACGCCAATTGGGAGGCAACCAGAAACACTTTTCTAACTAGTGCTGAAGAATCTGTGGGATATGTGCAAAGCGGTGAGAAACCCTGGATGTCGCAAGACACATGGGACAAGGTTGGCAATCGGAAAAAAGCCAAATTGACAATCATCTCTCAACCCGATGTCAACCAACGAACGCCCGACTTGAGGCAGAACTACCGCGATGCTCATATACAGCTTAAAAAGGCTGTTAGACGCGACAAGAGAAAGGCCATTGAAGATCTGGCAAACAAGGCAGAATCTGCGGCTTACCTTGGGGATATGGGTTCACTATTTAAAATCATGAAACAGTTGACGAACAGGAATTTCACCGCCAACCACCTGGTGAGAGATGTCAACGGAACTCTCCTTAATATGAGTGAACACCAGTTGCGACGATGGAAGGAATACTTCTCTGATATTTTAAACATCTTGTCAGATGAAGATATTCCGGAAACAGAACAACTTCCAAACATCCAACCGCAACAATCCTCTATTAGGGATGATCCCCCAGATAAGGAAGAGATAGTTTCCGCCATTCGGTCAATGGCGGGAAGGAAAGCTCCAGGTATAGACGGACTACCAACCGAACTCCTTAAAGCGGACCCGGAAATAACAGCCGATATACTCCTCCCACTCTTCACTAAGGTGTGGAATGATGGAAGATATCCGACTGAATGGAAGGAGGGCGTCATTGTGAAAATTCCGAAGAAGGGCGACCTTCGGGATTGTGGCAATTGGCGTGGTATATGTCTACTTACTGCCATATCAAAAATTATGGCTAAGGTAATTCTCAATAGGATTAGTGATGTCGTCGAGAGCACTCTCGAAGTTTATCAGGCTGGATTCCGTAAAGGGTCGTCTTGTACCGACCACACAAATACCCTACGGATAATATTAGAGCAGTCAGCCGAAATGGGTTCGCCACTACATCTCATGTTTGTGGACTTCGAGAAGGCTTTCGACAGCGTTAAGCGAGATTACATATGGAATGCTTTGCGTAGTAGAGGTATTCCAAATAAGGTCATAGCTATGATTAAAGAATCCTACGAAGATGCAAGGTGTCGCGTCTTGCATAGAGGAGAGCTGTCCGAGAGCTTTCCTGTGCGAACGGGTGTCAGACAAGGCTGCATATTATCACCAGCCCTGTTTCTGGTGGTAATAAATGACATCTTGAAAGCTGCAATGGAAGGTGCGGAAGGTAAAGGTCTTCAATGGAGACTATTTAACATCTTAAGTCACCTTGATTATGCTGATGACGTGTGTTTGCTTGCACATACCCGTTCGGACTTAGAGTCAAATGTTCGCTCGTTGCATTCTAAATGCAAAGAGGCGGGACTGAAAATAAATGTGCGTAAAACCAAGTACATGCACATGGGTTCGAACGCAAGCACACCGATTGTTCTTAATGGACAGGATGTGGAAGAGGTGCAAGATTTTTGCTATCTCGGAAGCATTGTCAGCATGGACGGCGGAGCCGAAAAGGATGTAGAGGCTCGGCTAAATAAAGCTCGTCAGGCCTTCGGTATCCTTTCCCCTTTCTGGAGGTTAAGAGAGATCTCCCTTCGCACGAAGCTGCGAGTTTTTGACGCATGCGTCAAATCCGTGTTGTTATATGGTTGTACTACGTGGAAAGTGACCGTTCGACTTACCAAGAAACTACAGACTTTCGTAAACCAATGCCTCCGACGCATTTTAGGAATATTCTGGCCAGAAGTGATCTCCAACGACGAACTTTGGAGTACAACTCGCCAGACTAAAATAGGTATTGAGATTCAACGGCGAAAGTGGCAGTGGATCGGTCATACTTTGAGGAAACCAGAGCAAAACATCGCAAAACAGGCTCTGGATTATAACCCTCAAGGAAGACGTCGGGTTGGTCGACCATGTAACACATGGAAGCGAGCAGTTGAGCAGGAGGCCAGAGGAATAAACAAGTCCTGGCAACAGCTTAAAGCCGATGCTCAGGATCGCGCCTTGTGGAAGAGAGTTGTTTCTGTCCTATGCCCCTATAGGGGGTCTTAACAGGAATTTGATTGATTGATTGATCCGGTTGAGAAAGCGAACCTATTGGCAGTAAATTTCGCGAGAAATTCTAAACTACCATTTTCAAACCAAACCCCTCCTATTGTAACACCATCAGGTTTTTCGATGCCTCCGCTACATTTCCGCACGCGTCTCAGTTTCAGGATCCTGCAGAAGCTCAATGTTCAGAAGTCCGCTGGTCCTGATGGCATTCCCCCCATTACCCTTAAAATGTGTGCCTCCTCTCTGGCTAAACCCCTTCGCAATCTTTTTCATCTATCTTACTCTTCTGGGTGCTTTCCACGATTGTGGAAAGTCGCGAATGTTCAGCCAATTCCCAAGAAAGGAAGTAAAGCGAACCCCGCTGACTACCGCCCGATAGCCATTACTTCAGAGCTCTCGAAAGTGGTGGAAACTGCTGTCAATCGCAAAATCGTTCACTATCTTGAGGATAAACAGCTTATTCACGATCGCCAATACGGTTTCCGTTCTGGAAGGTCAACGGGAGATCTTCTGGTATACCTGACGGCACGTTGGAACTCTTGCTAGCACAAATACGGCGAAGGTCAAGTTCTCGATCTTGACATTGCAAGAGTTTTTGACAGAGTTTGGCATGATTGTCTCCTTGTTAAGCTAACGGCCATTAGCCTCGATGCTACCCTCATTCAATTGATTGAAAGTTTCCTGTCCGAACGCACTATACGAGTAGTATTAGATAGCGTTACTTCTTCCTCTTTTCCAACTAATTCTGGTGTCACTCAGGGTTCTGTCCTATCGCCTACTTTGTTCTTAGTATTTATCAACGACCTTTTGTCTTCTACTCTCAATCTGATCCACAGTTTTGCAGATGACGGTACATTAGATAACACCTTTGAATTTAACTCTGCTGTGGATTCTCACAAGCAATCTGTTGCTTCCAAACGCAGGCAGTTATTCGGTTCGTTGAACTCCGACCTCGACTTAATCCTGGAATGGGGCAGGAAAAATAGAGAAGAGCTCAACGCTGCTAAAACACTGGCCTGTCATCTTTCCCTTAAACGTGATGTTCCAGCGTCGTCGTCTAATTTAGCCTTTAATGGCGTACCAATTTGCTCTGTAGATGAGTTTATCATATTAGGCGTAAAATTAAATAACCATCTTGATTGAAGCAAACATATCTTTGATGTTACCCTTGATACCTCCAAACGCCTAGGTTTTTTTCGCAAAAGTAAAAAATGTTTTACGCATCACGACTTAGCTACCATCTACAAGGGGCTTACATTCGACCTCGCTTAGAGTACAATTCGCATTTATGGGCTGGGGCACCCAAAACACACCTTGCGCTGTTCGATCAAATCCAAAAACATGCGTTCCGACTAATTGGAGACGACACCATTACGGTTTCTATTGACTCCCTCGAACATCGTAGGAACGTTGGAGCACTCAGCATCTACTATCGCTACTTTCATGGTAAATGTAGTGCGGAACTTAGATCACTCATTTCTTCACTTTTCATTTTTTCCCGAAATACTCGTCAAGCTAAACGCGCATACGAGTTTACCGTCAATCCTATTCCTACTCGTATAGTGAAATATAGACAGTCATTCATCTCCCGAACGTCCAGACTTTGGAACGCATTGCCTTCTAGCATATTTCCAAGCAAGTATAACCTTCAGCGCTTCAAAAATAATGTCCATCGCCATTTCCGTGTCTCTCCCCCAAAATTCCCATAACACTACCAAATTTCAGCCTCTACCTATACCGACATAACTGTGTAATGCATTAAAGGGTGACCCCTAAGTTATTAATCGGTGCGTAAAAAAAAAGCCATATTAAAAATCAGCAGCTGGCGGACGCGATCTTTGGATCGAGACAACTAGAGGCGACGACTTCAGGAGGCCAGGGCCCGATTTGGGCTGTCGCGCCATTGATGATGATGATGATCTTCTAATCTCAGATCAGAAACATATCGATCTCTACGAAATACTTGAAAGACAGAATTAATAAGTTCACCGACAGAAAAGCTACAGTTTAGTCTTGTTTGAGTTAGAGCAGTAATATCATAAGAAAAATTTTGAGTTGGAGCAAATAACTCCTGGGATTTATTGCGCATTCCATTTCATCTGCAAAAAGTGGCACAATATGCTTTTAACTATAAGGAAATCAATCAAATCAGGAATTTTCCCTGGATCAGTAGGCCAGTACGTAGGCTTTCGTGTTAGTGTTATAGTGATTCACATTTGTATTCCTATTGCACTAAACAACTGTCTTTCTTTCGTGGTTGTTAAGAGATAAATGAATGGCACATTTTATTTTATCACTCAAAAATCTCAAAACGTCATAAGTAAACATATCCACTCCTTTTACCCGACACACAAAGCACAATTTCACAAAATATTATACAATGGAGTACACTCATTTTCTTGATACCTATAAAATGTTTGAAGCACAAAATTTTGTTTAAAGCATTCTGACAACAATAGTAGCATGATGTGAAAAAAATTGTTCAATGTCATCGTAGTATTTCATCTAGAGTATCGCATGTTTTTCTTTTTTTTTTTTTGAATATTTTCCTTCAAAAGTTCGTTAACACAATACCTAATTTATTCCCTATGAAACCGAACGCAATCAATCGTATTGAGTTACTTAATAGGATCATTTATTTAGGCTTTGTACCGCTGCGGAAAGATAAAGATAGGTTAGGCCTCATTATTTATAAATAACAGGGTTTTTAAGGAGCTCCTATTTATTAATAAATGTAGCTATAAAAAAAGGAAATGCATATCATTAAATAGTCATTTATAAATGGTCAAAATTCTATTAAACATTTAACCTCGTGCCAGTCTGGCAGGATCCATTCCTGACTAAACCCTTTTCTAAAATTGCTGTTTAATCATGTTAATGTAAAGAGGAACCGGATGATAGTCAGCTACTCATCGAAACATTTTCTACCTTATGCAAAACGAGAATGATATGTTTCGTTTAAGTTGTTTGAGTGTAGCAAAATAAATGAAGGCACGTACCACTCGTAGTATACCGCAACGACCTTTCGGATATTATACGCCATGTAAAATACTAGTATTTTCATTGTATACGAATATAATGGACTGCTATTTAGAAAACTACCCTTCTCTTATCGCACTAGAATATTAGTCGAAAGGATTTCCACATGATGGAATGGAATCTATATTAAAAGCATTGTACGTCGAATGGAGTAACATTAGTGGTATTTGCAGAAGATACGTCCCGAATTGAATGAATAATATTCTATAGTAAAGCTTTGATGCTTTTAATTTTATTCAATCATCTGGTATTTCACCTAATAAAATAAATTAACTTGTGTTACACTTGCGGAGTACAGAATCATGCTAACCGAATGACCTTTTACTAATGGTCAGTCTATTCCTGCTAAATACTATGATAGTTCAAAATGGGTCTGCATTGGGCCATATCGAGATATCTGAACATGTTGATTAAAATGAGGCACTTTGTGAAAATTACTTTCAATTACATTGATTAATTGACATAGTAATGACGACTCGAAATTATTTTCAATTATTGTTAAGATCATTAGGCTGTAACAGACTGATTGCATAATCCTCAGCATTACTTGATCAATTTTACGATATAACTAGCAATCGCCCGCGACTTTGACCGCGTAAGAATCGTAAAATAAGCAATTTTTGAGAATGTAGTTAGTAATACATTATCCGGGATATATAAACTGATTAGTTTAATAGCCCTATGAAGAAAATGGTTTCTATTTTGTTGGCATCAGGTCCATAAATTATTAAGAATGAAACCAAGATACTCGCATTTGTATGGGACAGGCTCGTGATCAAATCAATCCCGTGATCTAAGACCATATTCGTATTGAAGAGCACTAAGGATATGCGAATAGTTATAGCTTGTGTTAATTAAAAAAAAAGTCCAAATAATATAACATTAAGCTTAAAACCATAACAGGACTACGAGACTGCGTAAAGCCCAATCATACGATACTACAGATGAAATTTTGGTGATGTTAAGAATTTTATATGCGGAGTGGTAGAAGGGGTGATAGTACTGAACTAATTTGTTTCACATCATGCCAGAATAGCTATAAAAATGTTTTGTACCAAATTGAAGCTTCAAAATTTGAATAAGTACTGAGAAAATTAGTGCATCGGATTTAGTGAAATTGTGCAATTTGTATGGGAGGTGGTAGAAGGAAGGGAGTGTTTTTTGGTGATTTTTCGAGAAACAAAACTGAAACATTTTAAATTTTAGTTCAGTAACGTTCACACTTTTCAAGAAAATAGAATTTTTGAAAAGTTGTAAAACTTTGTGACTTTGTATGGGAGGGGGTAGCAGGAGTGAAGCCAATCGCATCATTTTTTCCCGATATTAATAATAATGCTAATTAAGGATTCTATACAAAGTTTTAGCTTGATTGAAGCTATACGTATTGAGAAAATTGGTTTAGAGTATTTCATGAAAAAGTTCAGTTTGTATGGGAGGTAGTAGAAGGAGTAAGGGGTTTTTAGTGATTTTTTGGAAAACAACTACAATCATTATGCAATTGATATGTTTTAAATTTTAGATCTGTGACTTTCATACTTTCCAAGAAAATCGAATTTTTGTAAAGTCGTGGTATCGTGCCACATTGTATGGGAGGTGGTAGAAATAGTGAAGATAATCGGTTAGTTTTTCCCGATATTAATAATAATGCTAATTAAGGATTTGGTACAAAATTTTAGCTCGATAGAATTTATACGTACTGAGAAAATTGGTGTATAGTATTTAATGAAAAAGTGTAGTTTGTATGGGAGGTGGGCGAAGGAGTGGGGGATTTAAATAGTTTGTGTACTTAAAGATTGCATTTGGAGTAGAAATAAATTTCAAATTGATAGCTTTTGTAGTTTCCAAGAAAATTGGATTATTACATATTATTAAAAATGAGTCCTTTGTATGGCAGGGGGTAGAGGGCGTGAGGGCAGGGAAATAAAACCAAAAGCAGATTACATCTCGGAGCAAACCCAATAAACTGTGAAAGTTTCATTACAATCGGTTCAGCCGTTTTTGCGTGAAAGCCGGACAGACAGAGAAGAATTTTAAAAACGCGAGTTTCTCCTTAGTTATTGCTAAGATAAAGCAAAAAACTTATAGCCATTTCTAAACAAATAACAGACAGACACTAAAATTTTATTTATATAGATTCCGATACCTACAGATGTAAATGGAATTAGATTTTATTTTGATAAAAAGCGTTGTACAATATCTGATATCTACTAAAATTTTCTTTGCTATTACATTATCCATTATTTTTTTCTTTTTTTTTTTCAGAACATAAATTAATACCATAAATAATAACCAATAAATTTGAATGTGTAATATTTAATCCGATTTTTTTTTTTCAGTATCAACAGTATCGGTCGAAGCAGTATTGGGACGCACTGCAAATTTACCATGTGACATTGAGCCTGAAGCTAAAGAAGATAGAGTGTATATGGTGCTATGGTTCCGCGAAAGTGCGGGTAAACCCCTTTACAGGTATTTTTCAATATTTTCTTTATCATTGAATAAAATAAAATCCACAATTTAAAGTAGAATAAGAGTTTGAGAACTGAACAAGGTACATATTGTTTAGATGTACCGAATATACCCATGTCAGAAATATACATAGCCTCCCTGTTTGCTTAATAAATTTTCCAAAAGAGAAAATCCTTTTATTAAGCGAAAGGATAAACGCTTTATTCTTAACGTAGCTACTCCCGCATTCTGGGCATATGTATGTATGTATTTATGAATATTGTAGCATACAAAAGATTTTTGTTCTATGTTATGAAGGATACCGGTACCAATAATTTCCAAGTTAATCCGTTTACAATTTCACTCGGGAGAGTACCAAATAATAATAACAGCCGTGAGATTAACATGATTTATTTGGATTATGTATAAAGCCAAGTTTTTCGGTTATGCGGGATGGGGAATAAGGTAAACACAAAATGACACTTTTGAAATTAGCCATATTTTAATCTGGATATCTACCGTTTGCGGTTGAGAAAGGATAATTTTCGGGTAGACATGTTTTATGAAAATTAATTGGCCATGATAGTAGTAATATTGAATGCTTTTATGAATTATTTTCACAAAATGATTTATATGGGTTGATTTGCGATCGTTGAAATTGTATGTTTGCTAGTTAAGAAATAGATCGGTTATTTTTTTGTAACATTAAATAGATGTGAGTGTTGAACTTCAGGAAAAACTGCTTAATCTCATTGCAGTTATTTCTGTACATTCTAAGTATTTAATTTATGTAAGGTAACCCGAGCAGAACGGAGTACTAAGCTGGAAATATGTTTTAAAAACGCAAAAAGGTTAAATAAAGGAGCTGCTTTCTATAAACACATTATAATGTAACGATCTCAAAAAAAAAAATAATATTGTAAGAAAAGTAAAGAAAAGAGACAAATAACACTGTATGGCAAAAAAATTTTGTTGTTGGAGCCTTGACACCATTCCTACTGATTCTTATGTAAAATGACCTCCTGTATACGAACATGACCTACTTTTTTCTCACTACCCACCGTTTTCGGAGGTGTAATAAATCGACTCACGATCTATTACCTAAATCGACTCACGATCTATTACCTTTTTCCTCGTAACTTCCAACGTAATGTGTCCGATCCAAACTACATCCTCCTAAAACTACTCTTCCGCCAAAGGAATACGACAATCATACAAACCTTGCTTCGCACCTGCTTAGCTCATATGTCACGTTATCGAAACACCCCAAACACAAAACATACAAGATATCCGAGATAACACCATAAACAAAAAGCATACAAGATACCCGAGAACTGACCACACTCAGTGGCTATGATCATTATTTGTATCCATGTTGCTGTTATGAAATCGGACCTCACACGACCGTATTAGTCCGACCTCGTAGAGTATATACAGTGGCTCAATTAGGTAATCGGACAGTACCGCGGTGTGAAGATTTTTGTCTGTAATATGAGATAGACTTGCGATTGAAGTAGGTGATAGATTATGGTTACCGAATTGTGCGGACTTTGACCATTACATAATTCATACATTTTATTTTATTGTGGTCATAGGACACTTTTGACTTTTGAGTGAAACCTTTGTTTTGACTTCCCAAATAATCGAAGTTATCCGTAAGACGATTCTCGGAAACCATTGAATTTTGACGGTCCTTGCAATAATTTATGGATGATGCTTTCCCACGGGAAAGTAAATCGCAAGGTCAGCGTCTCTTAAGCAGGTACCGTATAATTAGGTTGGGATAGCCTCACCTCAGGGTGTGGTGCGCTCGTCGCATATTATACAGTAAGGTGTTCCGTCGAGATCGTCATCATAATAGGCTTGATGCTCCTGTAGGTGATGGAGTTATATGCGCCGTCCGTCGTGAATTTTATGCAACTTTATTTGATGTTCCTGGTGCAGAGAATATTGAACTATTGTGTGTGGCTATTTCTCTTGGTAACAGAAAACTATATGTTGTCACTATTCACCATCTTCTACTTACGAATCGGTTTACAACGCAACGGATACCCTCCTTAGTATCCTTCAACCGTCCGATGAACTTCTGATTTTTGGTGATTTCAACTTGCCTTACATAGACTGGATACGTTCCGATGACGACGACCATTTATTGCCTTCATATTCATCTTGCCCTCGTCATGAAATTCAATTTTTGGACGACATGCTGTCAACTGGACGACTTCAAATTTGTATTCCATTTTATATGGGTGTTTCATGCGTTGCATACCTATCTCCCGTTCGAACCCTTCCAAGAGGTTTCCCTGGCTTGACGATTGCTTACTTCATCAAAAAAATCTGAAAACACAAGCTTGGAAAGCGTATTGTCACTCAAGAAACGACTCGGACCTTTTGCTGTACTGCAACCTAAGGGACTCCTTCAATTCCCAATTCCGTGCTGCTTATTTTCAATACCTGCAGAATGTTAAATTACCATTAATAGACGAACCTAAACTGGAAATATGTCAATTCAAAAAGAAACTCTGATGGCTATACAACTAGTATGTCTCTGAATGATACGGTAAGCACTAATCCTATTGTGATCAGCAATTTATTTGGTAACCACTTTCGCACTGCTTTCTCCAGTAGTGTCTCAGTAATTGGCTTCAATTTTCAGTACTTGGCAAAGTTCCCCTCCTTAGTGCTAAAAGGTCTCTTTATTGATGATGCAACCATTTTAAAATACATTGGGTACATTGCCGATAATTTCTCTTGCGGGCCAGATGGTATCCCTGCGTCTGTAATTAAGAGGTGTAATTTAACTCTTTTACCTATTCTCAGCTATCTATTTAATTTATCCCTTCGATCTGGTGTTTTTTCCTTATTTTGGAAATTCTCTAAAATAACACCTTTACATAAATCTGGCAAGCGCGATGTTGTAAGCAATTACAGGCCAATTGCCATTCTTCCTTGTGTTGCTAAACTGATTGAGTCAATTGATTGCGATGTTTTGTGCTTCCATTGTAAGTCGATATTGGGATCGTTTCAGCATGGCTTTGTGAAAGGCAGATCCACCGTTACTAATTTGATTCAGTTCTCTAACTTCTGTCTTTCTGCTCTCGAGAATAGGCAGCAGGTTGACTGCATTTATACAGACTTCAGTAAGGCATTCGATAAAATTGATCACCTTATTCTTGTGAACAAGCTTAACTGGCTTGGTTTTCCTATTGGCTTTGTTTCGTAGATTAAGTCATATCTTACTAATCGTGTTCAGAAAGTGCTATTTCGTGGTGCCTTATCTTCCGAAATTTACAAATTTTCCGGTGTTCCTCAAGGTAGTCATCTGGGACCACTGCTATTTTTGTTGTTTATTAATTTATTGTTGACTCGAATATTCTTCTCTATGCTGACGACGCAAAGATATATAAAACTATATCTAACTACAATGATTGCTTATCTTTGCAGAGAAACCTACGAGTTTTTATAACTGGTGTGTGCTTAACAACTTACCTCTTAAGTGCACTACTGTCTCGTATTTTAGAATAAAAACACCAATTCTATTTGACTATGTTGTAGATGGGACCGCTCTACTTCGTTCTGATAAAGTATGGGATTTGGAGGTATTATTTAATAGCACTTTCACATTCGACAACCACGTTGACCATATTGCCAGTAAAGCAAACGCTATACTTGGTGTTGTTAAAAGAAGATCCAAGGAGTTCGGTGATCCATTCGTTACTAAAATTTTGTACTATGCCCTTGTCCGTTCTATTTTGGAGTATGCGAGCCCTGTCTGGTCTCCATTTTATTCTGTTCACATTAGCTAGAATCGAATCTGTGCAGCGTTATTTCTTAAGATTTGCCCTTCGTGGCCTTACGTGGTCTGATCCACTTAAGCTTCCATCTTATGCTGATCGTCTGAATCTCCATTTTATTCTGTTCACATAGCTAGAATCGAATCTGTGCAGCGTAATTTCTTAATATTTGCCCTTCGTGGCCTTCCGTGGTCTGATCCACTTAGGCTTCCATCTTATTCTGATCGTCTGAATCTTCTTTCGTTGAACTCCTTGGAGAACAAACGTGTGCATGCAAGAGTAGTTTTTGCTTTCAAAGTTATAACTGGAGTTATCGACTCTGACCAATTGTTGTCTTCGATTAATTTCAATATCCCGAATCGTGCCCGAATTTTGTAGAGTCCCACAGCATCGCACCAATTATGGATTTCATGAACCAATTTCGCCCATGCTCAGACTTTTCAATCAAAACTTCTCACAGTTGGATTTTTACATGACCCCTACCCAGGTAAAAGATCAGCTCTCTTGAAGTTAAATTGGGCTTTTTGACAATAAACGAATTCGCTCGAAAAGTATAAAAGCTATTGGTCTCAAATTGGAACATATTACTTTTATGATTATATCAATCTACATGAAAGTTATTGATCTGCAATTTGAAATATATTACTTCTATAATAATTTCAATCTGCTGTATAAAAATTAGTTGAGTCCTCCCCTTCCTTCCACCAACTCCCATACAATCTGCACTTTTTTATGAAATACTCTAAATGAATTTACTCAGTACGTATGAAAATTATCAAGCTGAAATTATGCACTAAATAATTATTTAGAATTATTAGTAAGACCAAAAAGAAATTAGGCGATTAACTTCACTCCTTCTACCCCTTCCATACAATTTGACACAATTCAACAACTTTGCAAAAAGTCTATTTTCCTGAAAAGTATGAATGCTACTGATCTGCAATTTGAAATATGTCAATTAAATGACGTTTACAGTTATTTCTAAAAACGTCATTAATAAATTCACACTCCTTCTACCACCTCCCATACAAACTGCATAATTTCACTAAATCCAATACACTAAATTTCTCAGTACCAATTAAATTTTTGAATCCTAAATTTTGTATAAAACATTTTGATAGCAACCTTAGAGTGATGTGAAAAAATTAGTTCGATGTTGCCACCCCCTCTACCACTTCCCCTACAAAATTCCTTGAAATAAAAAAAATTCTTTTTCATCTAGAGTATCGCACGATTGGGCTTTACGCCCAGTCTTAGTCCTGTTATGTTTATTTTATAATTTTCCATTTATTGTTTGTTATCTCATCTTTTCGTTCCTTTATTAATTTTGTTTTTTATTTTAGTTTTTATATTTTATTTATTTTTTCCTTAGTATTGATAGTTATCTATTGTATTTTGTTATTATTTTTTTTTATTGACTTCTTATTTGATATTTATTGTTTTATAGTAAAGTTTTATTAATTTTTTATTTTTTTTGTATTATTTGTAGTAATAAGGCAGATGAATAAACGAATATCATTATTATTATTATTATTAATTATTATGAACAGGATTTAAAACCAGCTACTGTAGCTCTACCTACAGTAGCAGGCGATTTTAAATCCTGGCTTTTTAAAAAAAAAACCTAAAAATAAAAGTCAGTATGTAAAAAGTTTTTGCCGGATAAGCACACAATGTGGCATATAACTAAAGTTGTAAATTAAAAAAATTGATAATTGTTCAAAGAATAAATAATTTTAAATTATTTATATCAAAGGGTTGAAGTTTATTAACTATACCTCATAAGCGCAGTTTGTCAATATCGCTATAGCAGTTCACTATAAGTCCTTCAGGCAGTTCGCTAATAGAAGTTCGCTATAACGCAGTTCTAACAAAGAAGTATCAATACACCGTTTTTATTTAAATCTATTTTAAGTTCGTTTAATTTGCTTGGTAGTGAAAATAAAAATAAATTCGAGCAAAATCAGTGCTTTTTACTTAAACCAAAGATCGATCGAAGCATTCAGTATTGCTTCCCAGCGTAACGGCTCCCACATCGTTACAGGGGAGATCACCGCCCCTCCCACCTATTTTCATCAATTTTCTATATTTTAGAGGGATAAAAAGGATTATTTTAGCCCTTAAATACCTTTTGAGGGGCTAGAGAGGTGAAAATATCTAAAACATGGATATATTTAGCAAGAACGTAACTTGGTGGTGGGGCAGGGGAGATGTGTGGAAATTCTTGCTTCCAACCCCATTCATTCTCCTCTCTCTTCCACAAAGCGCGATCCCGAGCATGAGCCTTTAGCTGTTGCCAGTACATGTTTATTCCTCTGGCCTCCTGCACAACTGCTCGCTTCCATGTGCTACATGGTAGACCAACTTGACAATTATAATCCAGAACCTGTTTGGAGATGGTTCGCTCTGATTTCCTTACAGTGTGACCGATCCACTACCACTTTCGCCTTTGAATCTCTATAAAAATATTTTAGTCTCTCCAGTTGTACTCCGTTCGTCGTAGGAGAACACTTCTGGCCAGAATATTCCTAAAATGCGTCAGAAGCATTGGTTCACGAAAACTTGCAGTTTCTTGATAAGTCGAACTGTCACTTTCCACGTAGTACAACCATATAACAACACGAATTTGACGCATGCAACAAAAACTCGCAGCTTCGTGCGAAAGGAGATCTCTCTTAACCTCCTGAAATGGGAAAGGATACCGAAGGCCTGACGAGCTTTGTTTAGACGAGCTTCAATATAATATTTGGCTCCGCCGTTTATGCTGACAATACTTCCGAGATAACAAAAATCGTATACCTCTTCCACATCTTGTTCAACAATCGGTGTGCTTGCGTTCGAAACCATGTGCATGTACTTGGTTTTACGCATATTTATTTTCAGTCCCGCCTCTTTGCATTTAGAATGCAACGAGCGAACATTTGACTCTAAGTCCGAACGGTTATGTGCAAGCAAACACATGTCATCAGCATAATCAAGGTGACTTAAGATGTTAAATAGTCTCCATTGAAGAACTTTGCCTTCCCCACTTTCCAGTTCAGCTTTCAAGCTCTCATTTATTACCACCAGAACAAGGCTGGTGATAATAAGCAGCTTTGTCTGACATCCGTTCGCGAAGGAAAGCTCTCGGACAGCTCTCCTCTATGTAAGACGCGACACCTTGCATCTTCATAGGATTCTTTAATCATAGCTATGACCTTATCTGGAATACCTCTCCTACGCAAAGCATCCCAAATGTAATCTCGCTTAACGCTGTTGAAAGCCTTCTCGAAGTCCACAAACGTGATATGTAGTGGCAAACCCATTTCGGCGGATTGCTCCAATATTATCCGTAGGGTATTTGTGTGGTCGGTACAAGACGACCTCTTACGGAATCCAGCCTGGTAAACTTCGAGTGCTCTCGACGACATCACCAATCCTATTGAGAATTATCTCAGCCATGATTTTCGATACGGCAGTAAGTAGACATATACGACGCCAGTTGCCACAATCCCGACGATCTCCCTTCTTCGGAATTTTCACAATGACGCCCTCTTTCCATGCAGTCGGATATCTTCCTTCATTCCGCATCTCAATAAAGAGTCTGAGGAGTATATGTTATTTCTGTGACCGCTTTGAGGAGTTCGGTTGGTAGTCCGTCAATACCTGGGACTTTGCTCCCCGCCATTGACCGAATGGCGGAAAATATCTCTTCCTTATCTGGGCGATCATCCCTAATAGAGGATTGTTGTTGTTTAGTAGTTGTTCTGTTTCTGGAATATATTCCTCTTCAAATATCAGAAAAGTATTCCTTCCATCGCCGCAACAGGTGTCCACTCATATTAAAGAGAGTTCCGTTGGCATCTCTCCCCCGGTGGTTGGCAGTGAAATTCCTGGTCGTAAACTGTTTCATGATTTTGAATAATGAGCCCATATCCCCAAGGTAAGCCGCAGATTCTGCTTTGTTGGCCAGATCTTCGTCTAACAGCCTTTTTCAGCTGTAAATGAACATCGCTGCAGTTCTGCCTCAAGTCGGGCGTTCGCTAGTTGACATCGCGTTGAGAGATGATTGCCAATTTGGCTTTTTTTCGATCGCTAAGCTTGTCCCATGTATCTTGCACCATGCAGGGGTTTTCACCGCTTTGCACACATCCAACAGATTCTACAGCACTAGTTTGAAAAATTTTTCTAGTTGGCTCTCGATTATCGTCCAGTGTGCTCATTTCATATTCGCCCAATGTGGATTACTTTTCGCGTAGAATGGTGGTGTCACGCTTTGTGCTGGGGTCTCTAAATTTATCCACATGTAGCTTGCGCTTCATTTGAAGAAATTGTGATCGTCGGATACCTGCTTTGCACAATCGCAAGCAGGCAACCATCAAGTGGTGATCGCTCCCCACGTCAGCTCCACGTTTCGCTCGCACATCGAGGAGACATCTCCTCCATCGGTGACTTATAGCCAAATGGTGGATCTGGTTCTGAGTAACATCATCAGGGGAAACCCAAGATGTTTTATGGTGACTCTTGTGTGTAAAAAGTGTCCCTCCGATGACCATTTGCCGAATACTACAACACTCCACACATAGTTCGCCGTTTTCGGGTCTCTTAATCCAAAATCGTGACGCGTCGACCCGAGCGCCACCATGCCTCCCCATGACATATTCTAGTTCAGTGTCCTGAGATGATAACAATATCACCTCCAGGAACACGCTCGAAGGTGGCACTCAGTTGGCTATAACTCCGCTTTGTCACCAGATGTTGCGGTATTAGTTGGTGCGTAGAACTGTAGAATTATGACGTTTCTGACTCTGGTCCTGAGCCTGATGACGACAATCCTATCCGAGATTGATTCCCAGCTGATGAGACTGTTTCTCGCTCTTAGTGTAAGGAGACCCGCCACGCCATTTTTGGCTTCGCTCTCAGGGCCAACGTACAGAATGGTGTTCTCGCTCGGAGTTCGTTCTTCTCCTGATCCTGCCCACCTAACCGCGCTCAAGCCCAAGATTTGGATGTTATAGTGTTCCATTTCACGGTCGATCACTGATTGGCGGTGCAAGAACCGAGTGACCCCAGCCCTTCCCCCGTCATTCAATGTTCGAACGTTCCAGAAGCCGATCATAGTCCGTTTTCGAATGCCAAAAGTCGTTACCGTAGAATCCGTCCATATCCGTCCGCTTCCGTGATAAGCCCATGATCCAGTGAGTATCCATTTGCCATTTTTAGGGCAAGCAGGACTGACTTTGGGGGAATTCTACTGCTCCCATCACATAGGGGGATAGTTAGCTCAGGTCTGTGGAGTCGCTAGTCTGCAATGATAGTTGCAGAAATTGGTAAAAACCGCATCCTACTACTACTCCCCTGCGGGCATAAAAAGATTGCTCTAAATTTAGTTCGATTGAGGTGACACACAGCACTTTTCACTGACTGTGTCCTTTTCTTAAACCTATTCACAAAACTGACACACTATGACAGCCTCGTCATTTGCGCTATCTATTCCCGCAGAGGCAAAGTGTGCCCATATTTAACACATGAAAGAAGCGACTCAACCATTAATTGACTTGGAGAAAAATTCACCGCAATAAAAACATTTACGGTCAGAATAGGTTACTTCCCCATTCCGCCCTACCCACTCCACACCAAGGGTAAGTTTTCGGTTAGGGAGGTAAGACCACTCGAGAAAAATTCGCAAGCTATCGTTGAACTACACGAAAATTAAGACAATTAAATGCCCTTCAAGCACGTACTAGCTACTCATCGATCAATAAGTTTAGAATGACAAATAGATGGCATTACTATTGAAAAATCCGTATGATTTTCAGGAAGTACCAATCTTCCTTGAATATACCATATGTCCAAATTTCATTAGAATCTGACGTTTAGTTCAGAAGTTGCAGTAATATAAGTGACGCTATTCTTGTAATTCTAAATACAATGGGAAAATCTGAATTTCGTGTGTTGATAAAGCATTGCTTTTTAATGGACTAGGGGGTTAGCATGTTAATCTACAATGGGAAGGTCGTGAGTTCAAATCCCGTTCGGCGCATAATTCCAGCACGCTAGCTGCTTGGGTATACCTTGGTCACCTTAATCAATCAATCAAGGAACCAATTATGGAACCTGAAGATCAGGAGGCCAAGACCCGATTTAGGCTGTAGCGCCATTGTAGAAAAATAAAACTTTAATGGGAAAAAATATCGTTCAAGTAAAGCAATAGCTTGATAAGTAATACTCTGCTCCATCGAGACAAAAGGGAGAGAAGTGGTTTGTTGATTTGAATACCGATGGTTCTGATCGCTCTGGTCATCCCAATTTGGCAGTTGTTGCAGAAAACATAAAACAACATAACAAAATTATGATTGGGCGTAAAACCCAATCACATGATACTCTTGATGAAATATGAAATTAACTGTTTTGAACTTTTTAGCAGCAAAAGCTCTAATGAATCATCGATGCAACTACACTCCATCCTTGATGATATTATTCATCGGAACGTTCCCTATCGTGTCATTTCTAGTCGTGACTACCCTGAATGGTATAACCATTCTATTATTTGCGCTCTTCGTAAAAAAGCGCGTTTGCATAAAAAGTATAAGCGTTCGTCTCTTCTATCCGATTACCAAAACTATTCCCTTCAACGTAAGCGGGTCAAATCGGACATCAAGAAGGCTTTCTCTGCATATATTTCTCAGCTCGAGGCGGCACTGTTGCGCAATGAGACCAAACCGTTTTGGTCGCATGTTAGAAAGCGTAGAAATAAGCAATTTTTTCCTTCACAACTTAAGTTTGGTGATACTTCCACTACCTCTCCACAAGAAATGTGTGAGCTTTTTGCCAATTACTTTTCCTCTGTGTTTAGCCACTCGAGTAATGATCTGTCTTATGACTTCTTCATCCCACCCCAGGAGTCGATCTCTGAGATATCCATTAGTGAGAGGGACAATATATCAATCATCCTTTCTCTAGACTCGAAAATCGGTGGCGGACCGGATGGGATCCCGAACCTTTTTGTGAAAGCTCTCTCCTCGGAGCTCGCAGTGCCATTATCTATTTTGTTCAATAAGTCTCTTGAAGAAGGCTCGTTTCCCGCATGCTGGAAGTTAACATAGTACCCATTTTAAAGAAAGGAGATAACGAAAATGTCTTGAACTATCGCCCTATTTCCACCCTGAACTGTTTTGGAAAGGTTTGAAAGATTAGTTCATAATGTAATGTGGGAAAAACTTTATCACTTGGTATCACCAGCCCAACATGGATTTGTGAAAGGTAGATCTACTTCTACTAATTTATGTGAATTCACTAATTTCGTTGCTCAATTCTGAGATCGTCATAATACTGTCCAAGTCATATATACCGATTTTTCTAAAGCTTTCGACACTGTTAATTGTAAAATTCTAATCTCAAAACTTGAAAGGTATGGTGTCTCTGGCTCTCTCCTGAACTGGTTCAGTTCGTACCTTACGGACCGTCGTTTCCGAATTACGTTCAACGGACACTCCTCTACTGAGTTTCTTGCTAACTCTGGCGTCCCTTAGGGATCGATCCTTGGTCCTTTATTATTTACTCTCTTCATAAATGATTTGCCCCAATTTGTATCTTCGAACTGTCTCTTATTCGCTGATGACCTCAAACTGTTCCGGGAAATTTCCTCCGTTTCTGATGACAGGATTCTCCAGGCTGATTTGTCGGCTGTCTCTCGTTGGTGTTCAAACAACGATATCCTTTTGAACATTGAAAAGTGTTTTACTATGGAGTACTCGTATAAGACTACCCCCTCTGTTCTCTCTTACTCTATTAATGGATCCACCCTTACAGCAGTAACCACAATAAAGGATCTAGGAGTGGTCTTTGATCGTAAACTTAAATTCGTCAATCATTTCTCCGAGATTACTAATAAGGCATACAGACTTGCTGGCTTCGTCGTCCGCACGAGTTTAATCGTCCAGGAACGGCTGCTCTCTTATTTGCCACACTCGTCCGTAGTATTTTGGAATATTGTTCCATCATCTGGAACCCACACCACTCTTGCCATGTTCAAACCATCGAATCTTGTAACAGCCGCGATGAGTGGTTTCACCAGAACCCTCTCATCGACACCCTGCTGACACGCCAACTTGGCAGTGTCCCATGAAGGTCTACGAAGTGACTGGTGGTACATCTAGCACACGCACGTACTAGCTCGTCGGTGGGGGTGGGTTTGTCACTTCTTTTCATGGACATGTTAAAACTAATGTACCAAAAGGGGGCTGACCACCAGGTTTGGGAAGTCCTGGTGAGGTAGTCAGCGGGCTATGATCGGAATATCTATAAAAAAAGAAAAAAAGGGGGAAAACGAGTCTGCAGTCGGGGTGGACCTCTCGACCCAGGGGGGGCTAATGCATCATCGTCTCTCTCTCTCGCCCTCCTCTCGTCCCCTTTACTCCACGGTTCTAGCCTTCCATGTTATTTGTTTTTAAATAAACAAAATTGTTAAATTAGAGTAGACGACCGTGCACTTTACTGCTATTTAGATTTTTATCAATTTGGGCAATACAATCAGAGATAGTTCGATTGAACTATAGAATACATTTACATTTGAATATGTACCTGTACTCAAAAAAAAAACGCTTGATTCTCGCCAATTTGCAAGAATTAATAGCTCGAATTGTAGACGAAATTTCGTTTTACACGTACGTAAACATCTTACCTATTGGTAATTTACTAACCGACACAATTGCGCACGACCGCATTAGAAATATGTAGCGTTAACAACTCTTTTTTGGAGAGAAATGAAAAGAAATATAATTAAAGTAAAATGATAGAACAACCGATCTCAGAAACGTTACGTGCGGTGGAAGATAAATAAAATCGAAAAAGGATAAGAATTAATTTAAATTTACCTTATCTGATTATATATACTAAATTGTTTTATAATTCACGGTCATTTCCTTTAATAATTTTACTTTGTTTTATTGTAACTCGATTTTATTTTAGTCTTAAATTATTACGTCAGGCAATTTGAACTTATTCCGTAAAAATAGTAATTATCTATTTCTTATTTTCAAATAGGTTTTCTTGTACTTAATTCATATATCTCTCTTATTATTTGTATATATATATACTTGTTTTGTTGATAAATTTTTTTCTCTTGTTAATATAGTTTTTTTTTATTATTGAATATAATTCTCATTAAGGTTGGTGGGCTTTTTCTTAAGTTTCAAAAAAAATATAATGCAAAAAAAAATGGTGATTTTCGAAAAAAGTTAATGGATAGTTTGCGCACGTCACTTAGGTTTTCTGGTGACGCTCAGCTGTTTATAGCGCCATCTATGAACTGATAGGGTGACCAAACGCCCAGCAGCAAATTGGTTCTTAATTTAAAATTTTTTTTTTTTTTTTTTTTAAAAATAGTTTCTATCCGTGCGACCATTACAATCTGTTCAGCGTAGATTCACTCGAACCCTTTTCTACAGATTAAGGAAACCTCATATCGACTACAATGACAGACTTGAAGTACTTCACCTACAGCCACTGCATTTAAGGCGCACCTTTCTCGATGCTTGCTTCCTCTACAAGATGTACAACTATCTGCTCAATACCCACCTTTGTGACGACCTGAACTTTAGATCAGGAATAGTCTCAACAAGGAATTCAGACATCTTTAATCCTCCACGTGCCTCTCTAGATGTATACCATCACTCTCCGATGCTAAGAATGCAAAGGAACCACGATCGACTCCAATTTGGTTCTTTAGCTTCTTCTTTTCCATTATTTAAAAATAGAATTAAATCTATCATATTTAATGTTTAAATTTTTAACTTCACTATTCATTTATTTTTTAGCGTATATTATAAACTATTTTCTTCAATGTTTAAATTTGCTGTTCTTTTGTTTTCCGCTTTTGTTGAATTGAAATTGTAATCTTTTTGTTCAAGAGCTCAAATAAATAAATACCAATATTTGTATGGGAGGTGATAGAAAGAGTGCAGCGAAGTTCATTTCTTTTTAGCATTTATTGCAAATGTTAAGGGACAAATTTTTGCAAAATTTTAAGTTTTTTTTTAATTGTGCATTTGTATGGGACCTAATTTCCTAGTCAATAGCTGAAATGGTTTCGGAGAAAAATCAAATTCATTAAATTTCAAAATTTCATGAAACTTGTATGGAAGAGGGTAGAAGGAGTGAGGGAATATCGCCCGTTCACGAACTTAATGTTACTTTTTTGGTGGAAATGACATACTACAAATTTCAGCACGATAGGTCAAAGCTTTCGAGAATTATGTTGTAGACAGTCGGACAGACAGACGGACAAAGTCGAGTTTTTTGAGCGACAACAAATATTTCTGTACCCTTGGCGACTCTGTGCGAGCATTATTTCTTAGCGTTACAGGCGAACACAGTATGCTCTCCGATTTCATTTAAAGTATAAAAAGTGCTCTTTCACCAAGACAATGCTCAGTGTCACAAGTCGATAGTAACGATGGCCAAATTGCACGAATTGAAGTTCGAATTGCTTCCCTACTCACCGTATTTTCTGGATCTGGCTCCCAGCGGCTACTATCTGCTTACAGACCTAAAAAGAATGCTGCAGGGAAAGAGATCTGCCTCCAATGAAGATGTGATGGCCGAAACTGAAGTCTATTTTAAGGCCAAAATTAAATCGGTCCACAAAAATGACATCGAAATGTTAGAGGAGCGTTGGAATAAATGTATTACTCTTGAAGGAGACTATGTTGAAGAATGAAGTCGAAGTTTGCCTAGAAGTTGTTGTTTTATTAATCATCCTACGAACTTAATGAACGATGTGTTATAGATTTAATGTAAACAAGTGTGTGCACATTACCGTGATTACAAAATTATCTAAAATTTGAATACAGGAGCAAGAAAACACAGAACGAAAACTTCACGCAGCAATTCTCAAGAAAACTAGATGAACATGGCTACCGTAATTTAGCAGTAACAGGTTGGTCTAGTTCTACTTATTTCCGGTCTCTGGCTGCACCTCCGTGACATCAAAAAACGTCGAACTTCTTTCCGCCCCGGTACCCCGTTATGCCCCGGATTCCTCTACTTACATTATGCATGCTTACTTGAACGTAGATGAAGCCTTATTTAATATCCAGAGAAAGGAAGCTTTTTCATTCAAATGAATCTTACATACACTTATACTTTTGGGCTTCTCTTGATATGTGAGCAGCAAAACAGAAATCGCTCCGCTCTAAGGTGTTCTGTCGTTGCTCTAAGAGGTTCGTTCTTACTATCGTAGAAAATTCTCTTTTGCGAAATATTGCATAATTTATGACTGTCATATAAAATTCATTTGAAATGACATGTGAACTTTGCTTCTTTGCACATTTATTTTTATCTTTGGATGTGATATAAATTGTGTATCACAAAAATTCATTTTCTTTTTTGTTCCACATATTATGAAATAAAGGGTAGCTATTGTCATCGCGAAAACATCCAACATCCCGTATTTGGTAGATTTAGAGTATTTGAGGTCGTGGAACCCAAATAAGAAGGTTTCATTGTGACTTCTGTCTACGTATCTGTATGTTCTGACAATAACTCGAGTAAATCAAAACAGAAAAGGGAAGGAGTGTTCGCAAAAGATCGGAAGCCTCATCGGACAGATCTATATTTATACTCTAGACGAAATCTGAGAGTATATTGTGTTTGCCTTACCGTTTGTAACGCAAAGAAATAATACTCGCACAGAATCGCCAAGGGTACAGAAATATTTGTTGTCGCTCAAAAACTTCGATTGCGAGTGACCGTCTGTATATCCGTCTGTCTACAACATAACTCTCGAACGCTTTGAGTTGTTGTGGAGAAATTTTCTTATGTCATTTTTAGCAAAAAAAGTTACTTTAAGTTCGTGATCGGGTTACATCTTCCCACTCCTTCTCCCCCATCCCTTCCATACAAATTTCATAAAATTTTGAAATTTAAAGAAATTGATTTTTCTTTAAAACTATTTCAGCTATTAACTTGAAAGTTACCCCATCCCACACAAATGCTCAATTTTAGTAAATGTATTTAATCGATTTTCATAGAAACTAGAAAAAATAGCAACTAAAAATTTGAATTTGTCTCTGATTAATTGCAATAAATGCTAAAAAAAATCAACTTGGCTTTACGCCTTCTACCACATCCCATACAAATTTTTTTTGTGGAAATTCAAGAAAAGTATTTTTCCATCGAACATATGAGGGCTATATACTTAAAAATTGTAATAAAGCAATGTGATTAGGATCTTGGTAAGCAGTTTCAAAATCGTACAAAACCTTCCACTTCCTCTGCCACCTCCTATATAAATGCTATAAATTCTGAAAAAATTGTTCGATTTCCTCGAAAATTATGAAAACTTCAAACTTTAAATTTAGCATGAAGAATTTTGCAAACCACGTTCGCTGTCATATAAAAAAATGACAAACCTCTTCCCTTTGCATCTACCACCTCCCACACAAAAGTCCTTATCCAATCTTCGAAGAACTAGAGATAACATATTTTCCGGTATAAACTCTCCCATTCCAGCTAGAGTATCGTTCTGTTACGTTTTTAACTCTAGATGGAATCTTGTAACACTCTCATTATAAGTTTACTCTAAAGTTTGTAACGCTAAGAAATAATGCTCGCACAGAGCCGCAAAGGGCACAGAAATATTTGTTGTCGCTCAAAAATCTCAAAACCGGATGTTTGTCCATCCATTCGTTCTCTAGCGCGAGAGCGCGTTGTGCTAGAAAGTTCAAATTTTTAACACGTCGTTTTTGACGAAAATGTAAGATCAAGTGAACGGGTTAAATCGCTCCACTTCTTCTACCCCTTCCCATACAAAATGACTCATTTTCAGTCATTTACTGTAATCAAGTTTTCTCGGAAACTATAATAGCAAATAATTTGAAATTTGGGATGTACTATTTTTTTCACAAATGTGTATAGTATAAAAATTATTCAAATCCCCGCACCCCTTCCATCTTCTATAAAAATTGCACTTTTTCATGAATACTATAAACCAATTATCTCAGTACGTGCAACATATTTGTCGAGCTCAAATTTTGTACTAAAATCTTAATTAGCATTATTATTAAGATCGAAAAAAAGCTAAGAAATTTCAGTGCTTCCACCCACTCCCGAACAACAATTTCACTACTTCACAAAAAATCTATTTCTTTGAAAAGTATGAATATTACTAGTCTAAAATTTGAGAAAAGAAAATTTCATAATATTATTTTTATTTCTTAAAAAAAAAATAACTGATATCCCCCACCCCTTCTACCACCTCTCACACAAACTGCGCAATTTCAGTAAATCAAATAGACCAATCTTCTAAATACCTATTCAATTTTTGAAACTTCGATAATGGCCGGTGCAAACGACGGTATGGACGAAACGGTCGGTGTGGACGTCGGTATGAACGACAACGTTCGGTGTGGACGATGGTCGGTTGTATTGGGCTTAAAAATTAGTAGCGCTTGTGATGAAAAGTCAGTTGTGAAGTGTCAGTTGATATTTGAATAGTGGAGTCGAAACTGGTAAGCGAGTATGGGAGTGGGAAGGCGGGTGTAAGTCCTGTGATCGAAAGGCGCAGCTCAGTAAGCGACAATAACTGAAATTTTTTGAAATCAACAAATTTCTCTTTCATTTAGAGTATCGATTGGGCTTTACACCCTATAGTAGTCCTTTTCTATTTCTCGAAATTATCATCATTGAAAGACGGCGAGGCTGTAACTACAATTTTTCATCAACAAAAGCGCAACAAACCCTTATCGAATAGCCCTGGCTTCCTGAAGTCGTCGTCTCCAATCGGCTCGATCCAAAGAACACATACTTCACTCCAACTCTTAATTTTTTAAGATTACTTCGCTGGCTTTTGCCTACACGTCTGTTACCATTCGCTTTTCCATTAAAACCACGTTCGGAGATTCTTCTGTCTTCCATTCGCTCTACATGGCCAGTCCACTGCAGTTTTCATAGCTTGATGAACGTTGAAGCCTCTGGCTCATCGTAAAGTTCATACAACTCACGGTTCTATCCTACTTGCCACTCCGTTCCTTACTTCACTGGTCCCAAAATTCTTCAGAGGACCTTTCTTTCGAACATGGTAGCTGATTTTTCGGAAAATCGCTTGAACGTTCACGCCGCGCTGCCACAAACGAGCACAGGTCGTACATTAGTTTCATATATTCGCAGCTTACTGCTCCTTTGTACTTTCTTAGATTTCATTATTGATACCGAATAATACGTTTTACTTGCTACTATTATCCATCGATTGATTGCGTCCATTTCAGTGCCGTCTAGATTAGCCCTCCAAATTATCGGAAGTACAAATTGAGATCAGCCGTTTATCAATAGATGGCGCCAGCAGTAAATGCTGAACAACAATGTCGGATTAGCCCTCCAAATTATCGGAAGTACAAATTGAGATCAGCCGTTTATCAATAGATGGCGCCAGCAGTAAATGCTGAACAACAATGTCGGATCAGAAACGTCACATGGTAAACTTAGGCATCTGCCAATAACTCCTAATCATTAGATTTGTGAAGTTTTATCAGCGTCATATACTTTTTTGTTCGCGAATATGTCGAATCTTGAGCCAAATAAACATCATTTGCGAGAAGTTTAATTCAAAACCATTTGCGGCTTAGGGGCGTCGAATGATTATTGAAACTTATGGTAAGGGTGCTTGAAAATGAAAATGGTTATTTCCGCCAAATCCTTCATAGTGCGATCTAGTCTGAAGTAACCACTGATTTCATCCTTCATTCGTTCCATCTGGCCATTGTGTTGGCTATTTACATTAACACTAATTTACCTTATTCGGGACTTAATGCCCCTATGAAAAGTCTATGGAATATAGTATTGATGTGTATCCTGTGAACCTTTGAGTCACAGGATTTCAAGTTTTTTGAATTAAAATCAGCACAAACTTTATTTAATCACTTTTTCCATTCACTATACCGCTTCCTTTTTCTGACTCTTTCGCTTCTTAACGTCGACTGTTTTGCTTTCCGAAATGTCGGTTGACTCCGTCGACTGTACGATCTCAACTAACCACACAGTAGTCTGATCTCCACTCTTTCGCTTTCCAATTCAGACTTACTTTGTCGCGAATGCCCTTGTCGAATGCTTTCGGCTCTTCATGCCAAATGATTAATTTATTTATAATAATTCCAAATTCTTTTTTTTATATAGTTGGAGAGCACGTGAGAGCACTGCGACCGTTTTAGCCTATTGTGCGTTTATTGCCCCTTCACCCTACCATAACTCAATAGCTTTGGCTAATCTAAGTATCTTTAAGGGAGCCATGCTGGCCACTTCCTCGGTAGAAAGGAAATCTTTTCCGAGAAGAGTGTGTCTTTTCCTAGCTACTGCTTCCAAGTGACAAAGGATGTGTTCTGTCCTTTTTGAGTCTTCGAGACAGAGGCGGTAGATGTCGGTTTCAGCTAAGCCCATATTTTTGAGGTTTACTCCACTGTGCCCCGTCATTAGACCGCAAAATGGTTCTGGTCCAAAAAAATTTGCTTCTGCGCCGTGTTTTGCAAGACGATCAGCCTCTTCATTTCCCTCAATTCCCATATGTCCTGGTACCCACATTAAGGTTACATCGTTTCATTTTCGTAGGCAGATTAGGTTTTGAAGGCAGTCCCAAACTATCCTCGATCCGTGTTTATTAGATGCTAGGGCTTTCAGAACCGCCTGACTATCCAACAGGATATAAATAGATTTGTTGCGATTACATTCGTTATATTATCTTAGATGCATAGCTTCATTGCAATTACTTCAGACTGGAAGATTGTGGCCTCCTTGCGGAGTGGTTTTGAAACTGTGAAGTAGGACCTTTAACTCCGGTTCAGAGGTGGGCGAGCCATCTATATACCAGATGGTTAATTCCTCTTCCATTTCAAGTAGCATGGATTGCCAGTCCTGGCGTTCTCTGATTATAACTTTGAAGGGGATTGCAATTTGAATTTTGTCGGCATCGTATCCGATAGTGTAAGAACCTCTATTTTTGGGTCTTTTAGGATTTTGAGGTGACATTTAAAATCTCCTGATCTGTAATTGTTTTCCCTCTGTATTCGTAACAGGCTACCGAAGCTCCTTTTTTATTAGGAAATATATCGGAGGGATGTTTAGGAACATTTTCATTGCCGCCGTAGGACAGGTTTTCATGTGTTTCCTGTGATAGATAACAAGGCAAGCTAGCTTTTGGGTTTTTTGTGGCGTAATCTGTGCTTTTTGTTGTAAAATTTAAGTTCGCCATATCGTTGATCCGCATGTGACTATTGGGAGGATGATTGTTCTGTAGCACCAGTAGATTCTTCATTTTGGGCTCTAACTTTCTGCCAAATAAGCTTTTGCAGGCCGAAAATGCCTTTAGTGCTTTGACATGAGTCCATTCTATATGTTTGTTCCAAATGAGTTTGTTAACAAGTATCGCACATAGATAATTGACCTCATCTGAAAAGGGTGTTAACGTTCCATTTATAGAAGGAGGTGTTATATAAATTTTCCTTCTATTTGTAAATGGTACTACTTCAGTCTTATTTGGGTTGATGTTCAAGTTCTTAGACTGGCACCAGTTCATTATCACCTCTAAGGCTAATTATATCATTTCTAATATTATTAAATCATATTTGCCTCTAATGATAATGACAAGGTCATCGGCATATCGTATTGCCTCGTATTCTTGTTCTGTTACTAGGTCCAGGAGCTCATTTACTACAATTGACCAAAGAAGTGAAGATGGTACCCCTCCCTAGGTACTGCCCCTATAGGTCTGTGCAGCCAATGTGCTATCATCTAGATCCATGGTTATTATTCGGCTCTTTTGTATGGCGTGTATCCATTTTATCGTGACCGTTTCTATACCCTTTTTCCTAGCAGCCGCTATTACGGCTTCATGGGGAGTATTGTCAAATTCTTCTTCTATATTTAGGAATGCGCAAAGGGCAATTTCTTTATAGTCTTTTGCCTTTTCAATTTATCTCACCAAACCATGAAGGGCTGACTCTGTCGATTTGCCTTTTTGGTAGGCATATCGATTATTTTTAAGACAGACCTTGTTAGGCCCTGTTCGTATGTGAATGTCCACTAACTTTTCTATCGTTTTGACGTAGAAGAAAATAAGGCTTATAGGGCGGCATGACTTAGGCTGATCAATGATACGATTCCCTGCCTTCGGTACAAATAGCACCCTCGCTTTCCTCTAGATTTTTGAGATGTATCGCCAAACAAAGCTGGCTTTAAAGATCCTTATCATAATTTGCATTAAGATCTCTCACCCCTTCTGCAGTAATGCGGGGAATATTTTATCTACTCCAGCTCTTCTAAATTTTCGTTATTGTTAATTAATTTGCAGCCTGGGAAATGTCTTGCCAATAACACTCCAAGAGTTTCAATGCTGCTGTTAGTTGAGGACCCATCCGGTCTCTCTAATAGTCCGATATCTATCGGGGTGCCTTTTGATAACACCTTTTAGAGTCCTGAGGCCGTTGGGAGATCATCTATCTCTTCCCAAAATCTTTTCCAAGACTCTTTTTTTAACTTTCTTAGAAGTTTGATATATTCGGTAAGGGATTCTCTGTATTTGTCCCAGTTCCCAAAGGTTTTTGCTCTGCTGAACAATTTCCTAGTTTATTTGAGTTTGCCGCTAGTTCCTTGTTCCACCAAGGTGTTTGTTTGGCCCTTTTTTGTGTAGAGCAGGACAACTTTGTTCGTAAGCATTAATAATATTGTTTACGAGTTTCTTTGTGGTTTGATTAATGCAGTCTGGGCTGCTTATTGATTCCTCTTCGATACCTAGTTCGTACTGTAGGATTGACTGGTAAAGATTCCAGTTGGTACGTTTAGGGTTTCTGTACTGGCCTATATAGCCAAATGAAGTCTTAATATCAAAACAGATTTTTCCAATGAAGCTTCTTTTGACACGTGCCAATTTTGGAACTTGTCAACCAGGCAGGGCTTGTTATGGTTAGGTCAAGTACTTCCTGCCTGGATGAATTTATGAAGGTCTGTGTGTTACCTTTATTTATTATGATTATAATCTAGATAATGTTGTAAATACGTTGAACACCTTCTTAATCCGAGCCCATCTCCCATACGAACAGCAGCAGCAGACACAATTGCAGGTATAACTGATGTAACAGCTGATAAAGGATCCGCTTTGAGTCCTGCCACTCTCGCTGAAGTGAAAACAGCCGGAGGTTCATCCCAAACAATAAAGCGCCGAGCACTGATCAAATTCCAGATGAGCTTCTGAAAACCGGTGACACCTGCATAGATTAGTCACGGACATATGGACGCAGGAAACACTTCCTGAAGATTGGCGCAAGAGCATCATATGTCCAATTTATAAAAAAGGTGACAAACTCAGCTGCGAAAATTATGACCGAGTCTTTGTCACTAGTCAGAGTAGGAAACGATTTAACTTCCAGCTTTAAAACAGACAACGGCCTTAAGCAAGGTGACGGCCTCGCATCAACGCTGTTCAATTCAACACTCGAATATGTTGTTGGGAAACTTCCCGTTGACACCAAGGGAACACTATGCTTCAAATCTACACAACTCGTAGCATATGGCGGCGATATAGATATCCTTGCAAGATCGTCGGAGAGTGCCAACGAGGTATTTGTAAACCTTGACTCGGTAGCAAGGGAAGTTGGACTACGTATTAATGAAAACAAAACAAAAATTATGACGCAAACTGGGAAAAAGACGCCAATCAGACAAAATATTACGGTAGGAGACCATAACCTAGAAAACGTAGACAACTTCATATACTTAGGGGCGAAGCTATCGAAGGATGGAAGCGAACCCATCGAAATCAAAAGAAGGATAATGATGGCCAACAAGACTTATTATTCGGTACTTCCAATAATCAAAACCAAGAACGTGCACAGGAAAACCAAACTTAAGATATACAAAACATCATAAGACATGTGCTATGCTGTGCTATGCTATGTCAGCGAAACGTGGACTTTAAATCAGGCGTGGGAAAAACTACTTAATGCCTTTGAAAGAAAGGTCCTCAGAAGAGTCCTCGGACCTGTGAGGGAAGACTCGATCTGGAGAATACGATACAATAGAGAACTGTATGCCATCTTCGACAATCCATAAGTGTCAACCCTCATAAAATTTAAGAAGTTACAATGGGCTGGTCATGTGGAGCGTATGGATGACGGCAGAATTCCCAAACGCACACTAAAAGGGAAAGTCAACGGACAAAGAGCGGTCGGAAAACTACGGAAGCGTTGGGAGAATTCGATTGACGCAGAGAGCAAATCACTGCTAAGATTTTCTAACTGAAGGACACGGTCACTGAACCGAGATGGATAGAGGCAAAGTATTCAGGAGGCCAAGGTCCGATTTGGGCTGTAGCGCCATAGTAAGTAAGTAAGTAAATCGATAAGGTTGTTAGTAATAACGTACTCCAAAAGTGACTTAGTCTGATATCACTACTTCGCCAGATAATAGCCCAGAATGACTGGTCTTTTGTGGATTTTGCTGTATTCCACAAGCTCCAAGATGCCTTGAGGTGGATCGTCTAGCTCCTCAACAGGAAAGTATGCCGAGGCAATTATCACCTCTTGAACTCCTCCTGCCTTTGATATGTTCACCAGTACCGCTACTAAATCTGTTCGGATGAAATAGGCATATTCAGGTAATTAATTTCTGGTGATATTAGAATTGCAGCTTTTTGCCTGTTGCTTTTTTATCGAAAATTTACTTACCCAGTTTTCGAGAAATACCAATAATTTTTCCCTTCGCGGCTCTGGGTTCCTGTATTAGGGCTATATGGAATTTCTCTTTTGCGAATCTCCATGTTATTGTGGCCATGGCCGCTACTGCATGATGAAGATTTGCTTGAATAACTTTAAGTTTATTTAGAGTTAAGGCCATCTTCATTGAGCTATGGCTTGCCGCTTTTGAGCTCTTGACATTTGGGCGGAGAGTCACACTTAAAAATTTATAGCAGACTCTGTGCCCCTTTAGTTTAAGCTTCTCCGTCGATTGGCCGTCGATGGAGAAGTTTATAATGGTGTTTGTGCCCTCTACTCTCCTGCTAAGTACCTTTCAATTTGACTAAAACCAGCATTTTGGGCATCAATGACGGTAGTTATCTCCTCTGACGAGTCTGTCTCGTCAGGAAAATATCGCGTCATTATTTCTAACCGCGAAGTTTTCTCCTCCCGGACTGCCCTGATGTTTGTGGACTCATCCGTCTTGATGCTCCCTGCTGTTTTTTCCAGCCATATTGCGGTTTGCTCATTAAGACAACCGATCAGCATCCATCCCGTCTTAAGGTTGAGTCCACCAAATTGTGGATTTACCGCTTCTTTTGCCGCTTTAGGTATGTCTCTCAAGATCGATTTTTCTGTTGCAACCAGCTGCTCCAATGTAAAGATTTTGTGAGGATGTTCGGTATCTGATCTATTTAACCTCGTCTCTGTACTCGACGTAGAGGGCTAAGCCTCTGCTGCAGGTCTATGCACCGTCGTGCTTCAGGTCTTATGCCTTTCGTTATCACTTCCTACAGATGGCGGTGTTGTAGATTCATTACTTTATTCTGTGCTGGCGATACTGTTTTTTCCATTGGCTGGCAAGCAAGATCGTACGCTTCGTTTGCTGTTTCACCTTGGTTACGATGATACGAATACCGTCTCCTGGCAGCCCCGTTTAGCCTCTTTTTATTTTCTTTGAGCGTTAACTGTTTCAGCTCTGCTGAAAAAAGTTCCTCATCCACTAGAGGCTAACTAAGGATTTTTCTATCCGCTTTGAGTGTCGGTCGTTTATACTTTGTCATGACCAGAGGATTGGCCTCTACAGTCACTTGACATACTTTTTGTGGAGGGTTTGTTATTTTATTTCCTTCTTCGATTACGATATCAGCCGCTGTTAGTGATGCTTTAGGGGTCGTATCTGCCCATTTAGTTACACTTGGGTTAACCATTTGGTTCCCACGAGCAGCACGAGAAAGTAGAGTCCCCCCTAGCAGAACTCTGCATTACCAGGGGAAGGCTAATTGAAACTGGAGGGCGCCTGCTATCCAGAGCTTGCATATTACCGGTTAGATGCCCACTAACCATACATCCTTGGCACATGCTGTTTAAGCGTAGATTTTGGGATTTTTCTTTCCAAGGTTTACTCCTCTAGCGTCGTAGTACGATAGTTAGATAGTACGTACACTTGCGAATCACTTTAGGAATAAATGCCCTTGTAATCATCAATATCTTGAAATCTGCCTAAAACATCACCAGTCCAGATTACAAGAATACCAATGCTGTGACAGGATACGGAATCGATAACTAGTTGAACGATTTAATCCCTCCTACCACATCTGCCAAAGACCATAGATAGGATATGGAGCCGACAGCAAGCTATTCGATTTTTCCCCCTATCATTTCCTACAAAATCTTATTCAAAACAAAAAAGTATTTAAAAAATATATCATACGAATATTAGATTTAAAATTTAAAACAGTTAAAAATCAACAAATTATTTATCGCATAAAGCTAACTGCATACTAGATAAAATATAGCCAATTTGGCAGTAATTATTATTGAAAATACGCGAAATAGGTGCCATTGGTTTGTTTTGTCCATAGTTTGTGCAATAAGGAATGTAGAGTGGCAAACAGTTTCTCAAGGATCGACGCGGAATACTAAAAGTTATGGCTTTGAATAAATATAGGGATTCAATTTCTCTTAAAATTAATTTCAATGCAAAAGCAGCCCTGAGGATAATCCGTCTATTCTCGAGAGACTTTAGAGGAGGGAGCTTAAGGCACCGACCAAGATCCCTTAGGGCAAACCTTAAGAACCTTCGCTGTTCAGACTCAATCCTAACTCTTATGTTCCTCGTAATAAGGAGTCTACACCTGATAAGCATACTCAAGAATAGAGCCTACAAAAGCTCAGTATAAAGTCTCAGTTATATAAGGATCATTGAAATCCTTACACCATCTTTTAACGAAACCGCAAACAAAGTTAGCTTTACCTTAGTCGACATGATCGTCAAACGTAAATGCGGTTATAAAATATACACCGAGATCTAGTATCTTGTCAGTCTGTTGTAGTGTGCTACGGTCTAGGACATAATGAAAATGTAAGGGAGATTTATTCCTAAAGAATGAAACGCTTGTACTACTAATATTCAAAGACATACAGTTTATGCACACCATTAAAAAACAACGTTGTAAATCACTTTGAAGTGCGGAATCATTCTGATTCGAAATATCACAAAACAATTTTGCCTCGACAGTGTAGAGCAAAATTTTCAAGTGGTAAATAACCGAACTCACGTCTTTAATAAATAAAATAAGTAACAGTGGTCCTAGATGGCTTCCCTCTGGCACACCAGATGTGTTGGGTATAGTAGAGGAATAAACTCCTTGAAAAATCACTTTTTGGGTACGATTAGATAGGTAAGATCTAATCCCATCTGTGAAAGTAAACGGAAATCTAAGTGCGTATATCTTGTAAGCAAGAATAGCATAGTCACCTTAATAAAAATCTTTGCATAAGACAGTATAGATGCAGTCAACCTGCTTACCGCCTTCAATCAGTGGAATAGTGAAATTAGAAAATTTCATTAGATTTGTTGTGGTCGACCTACCTTTGGTAAACCTATGTTGGACTGGACTAATGATTGATTTACAATGAAAATTCATTATGTCACAAACAACAGCCTCAAACAACTTAGGAATGCAATAGGTCGATAGTTACACACATCAATCATTTCTTTGCCGTATGAGTAATCCAATGCGTTTCGGCATCAGAATGTATGTATGTGACTGTTGCTGCCTGTCGTTGCCGAATATCAATGAGTAATCCATTGACATTCGGTATCGGAATGTACCTAGTCCTGCCATAAGTTCTGTCACATAATTTCTCACATTGGCAACAACTTTATTTTATGAGTGACATTTCAATATCGGCCAGTTTTATAAACGTCATAATGTTGTTGACAGTTGATGGTCATTTAAAGTGTGTTCGTTAACGTGTGAAGATGGAATGGGGTGTAATAGAAAACCGAACTGCAGTGATTGCACTACATAAGTGTGGAAAATCCGCGAGTGAAATTTTCAAGTTGTTGTGCCCGTTAAAAATAACGCAAAGATTTGTGTATCGTGCGATCCAGAGATATAACGCGATCCAGACTATTGAAGATCGACCTCGTTCTGGACGTCCGCGTGATGTACGTTCTCCTGCTGCCATCAAAGCGGTCGAGAGTCGAATTCGTCGAAATCCGCTTCGTAAACAACGAATCATGGCTCGAGAGATGAACATCTCCACCCGAAGTATGTCTCGCATCATAAAATCTGACCTCGGGATGAGTGCCTTTCGACGATCAACGGGACATTTGCTGACTGAGCAGTTGAAGCAAATTAGGAGCACCAGATCGAAAGAGCTCCTTCGGCGGTACGGCAACAACAAACATCGAGAAATTTTATTTACCGATGTAAAAATTTTTACGGTGGAGGAACATTTCAACCGCCAAAATGATAAGGTGTATGCCCACAGCTCCGCAGAAGCCCGAGAAGTTGCCACTAGGGTACAGCGAGGACATCATCCAGCATCAGTCATGGTATGGTGGGGTGTCAGCTACGAAGGGGTCACCGAGCTTCATTTTTGCGAAAAAGGCGTAAAAACTGCAGCGAAAAATTATCAAACGGACATCCTGGAGGGATGTGTGAAGCCGCTGAACTCTACGCTATTCAACAATCGACATTGGGTTTTCCAGCAAGATTCTGCGCCAGCCCACAAAGCTCGAACCACACAAGCGTGGTTGGAAACCAATATTCCACAGTTTATAAGGGCGACGGAATGGCCTTCTGGGAGCCCAGATTTGAATCCCCTGGACTACAAACTGTGGGCGGAGTTAGAGTCCATGGTGTGCACGAGACGACACCCAAATATTGAGAGCCTTAAGCGATCTTTGACAGAAGCAGTAGCTAATTTTCCGCTAGAAACAGTGCGTACTGCTATCGATGACTGGCCCAACAGATTAAAGAGCTGTGTTAAGGCTAAAGGCGGCCACTTTGAATAATTTGTTGCTTATTTTACTTCCATTAGTATGCCAAAATAAAATATATTTTCCTTTGTCAAAAACTCTTTTTCATTTATACAAAAATTGCCCATATACGTGTGACAGAACTTATGGCACGACTAGGTACATATATGTGCCATATATTTGTTTTTGTTTGAAGACCTTGAACATTTAATCGAGTCGTATAGTGGTCGTAATCGACATTTACGAGGCTATACATTGGTTGCAGGTGTTCTTTATTTCCTTGCATAGTGCTGTAGTTGGAGACCTAAAACATTTCACAGAAGACCTTAAACATTCGAATAGTAGCATAGTGTTCGCGTGCATGCACTTATTTGCTTCGGTGGTTAAGTGATAGATTGCGAACATGCGATGAGCAAGTAGAACTGTCATGCGATTGTTCTGTACACTGTTACAGAACAATCGCCATATACAAATGTACAACACGGTGGGCTTCCTATACGAAAATTATGTGGGATAAATTGTATTACCAATCTATTTCTTTCCAGCGGCATACAACTTCCAGCCATCAAGATCACCTCAGTTTCCAATGCATCCCCTAGCGATTCCCTACTAAGTTCATAATACTCCCTTGTTTGCGTTAGCCATATCGACTTAGTTGTGCATCGTGAATTAAAGAGTACGCGTTTAGTTATTTCGATGAACATTGAAAAAAAAAATCATTCCATCCAGTTTTAAAAACAATTAAAAATCTTAAATCTTAACGACATTACGTGAAGGGGACAGTCTTAAAATTTATTTCCAACTTTACCATTTCAATATTATTTAGAACAATTACGCTTAATACTTTAATTCAAATTAGACGAATTATAAATAGTTAAGATTTAATCTACGAAAGATCTTCGAAACTAACACTTAATTCCTTTGTAAAGATTTTCCTTATAAATTTGCATTTATTCTTGCAGGAAGTGCTTATGAAATATTTCTCCACACAGTACACGTTACTCGCAGAAGCCAAGTAATTGTATATGTACATATATAATTACTTGTCTTATGTGTATAATTACTTGTCTTATGTTTCAGCATATGAGTTGAAAAATTGTATCCTAGCATGAAGGATAGATTTTACGTCTACAGGTATCTACCTTCACATCGTTATAATGCTCCTAGGTGTGTACAGTTGACGTAACTTTTCGGAAACTATGCACTCCATCGTTCTGTTGATAAGTTGTAGGGAGTACAAGCAAAAGGGATAAAGGATGATCTGATATTGTATGTTCTTAGTTCGTATAGACATAGAAGCTTAAGGCTGAGAAATTTTCGAAGTTTTCCCTATCGCATGTGTGTGGGTACACATATTTTTTGGTTTCGTGGATTTTTTTCTTCGAAAAAGTTAGGTCGTTACCTAAACTTAAGCAGCATGTTGTTTTGCACCCAAGAATTACGTACTCATCTTAATTGCTCCTTCAAACATGTTAGCTCAGAGACATTTAACACTCAAGATAATGAAACATTTCAATTTTTGGTCGGCTTCTTATATGACGTACATACAAATATGGTTATACCGTTGTACTTCTTTGCATAAATGAAGAATTTTATGGGAATTTTCCTTTATGGGTGTATTAATAAGGAAATGAGAAAATTTTAATTGCGAATGGTACTCAAAAGTAAAATTTAAGTGAGTATTTTCAAAATTGCTTACAGGCTAATAATTTAAAAATTTCTCATTCTATCTTATTTGTAATTATAAAAATTTCTGCAAGGAATGTGGAGTTATGATGATTTTTATTTTTAATTTAAGTACTATAAATATCCAAGTGCATTTGATAGCGAAATTGTTGACTATGGGTTTTTTTGGTTTGTCAATTTTGACTTTTTACGCACTAAGACCGCCTCGATTGGGTATCCCCATGAAACCGAAGAGCGTTTATACATTAGGTGGAGCCTCAACTCTTCCTTTTTTTCACTTTTAATACATTAAATCTAACATTCAAAATAAATTTTAAAAATTAAAATAAAGATTTGAAACATTTCGATATAATCGATTTGACTCAGTCCTTTTGAACTTTGCCGTCCATACAGCAAAAGGAGAATAAGCTAGACTTTTCGCTAACAAATTATCCCTTACTTTCTTCGCTTTCAAAACATCGACTCACTCGTCGACGGCTCTAAAGCCTAGTTCGCACTAGGCTAGTAATTTAGTCGAGTAGTGAGTAATTTAGTTACTAAACGACTGCTAACTGACCAAAAATCGTTCGCACTACAGTCGTGTACAGTTCATTAGTGAGTGCATTGCAAGATGAACAACAGGCAACAAAGTAAATAAGCGACGTGTTGCAATCATTTAGAATGAAATCACGCACTTTTTCGATTATCTCTGGCGTTTGAACCGAAATAAATTGGTCTTTTTGTATGTTGTTCATCTTTTAGTGACTCTCTTCCATCGAAAAAATTGTTTATATGTCTCACAAAACTATTTGATGGGCTCAAACAATAGATTCACTACATAAAGCAAAATGTTTTTGATAAACTTCTACTACATTTTGCGTTGAATTTAATATTCGTTCTTTGAAAAAGAAACAATAGCTGTGTTTTTTTGCGGCTGTATCCAGAGCAGATTAGCGTAACTGCATAGAAAGCAACAACAAATTATCTATCCAGAGTAGGTTATTATCTACTCTGGATCAATAGTTACTGTGCTCATTAATAGATGGCTCAGACGTTTTCAGAACTTGGGACTTTCATTTCCCAGCCGTTGGTAGCAATGAACTTTGACATTTCTGACAAAATAACGTATTCTCATACCCTCAGTTATTTCTCGAAGATACGCAGTGAGAAATTTTTTTTTTTTGTGAAAAATGGAAATCATTCCAAAAATTAAAAGGTAAAGTAACGATTTCAATATTTATTAGGTGAATAATTCGATTTTGTTTTTTATATAGATTTCGTCGTTGTTGGGGCCGAGGCGAAACCTCACTTGATTCTATTAGTCCCAATAAAAACATTTTCATATTTGGACCTGTAAGGAAAAGTTTTAAATTATCGCCGAGAATTCACAATATATTACAGAAATTAGCTGTTATAATTCACAACTGGCAATTCGAAGTAAACTTGTCAAATTGTTTCCAGGTGCAACAACTTACCAGTTCAATACTTTAGAACTGAACTTCTACTCTGGATCGTTCATTTGAGGAGTATCTTCACCTGCTCTACTCTCGTCCGCAAAAAAACACAGCTAATGATGCTAGTATGTAACAGAAGGTGCAACTAATTACTGGCGTCAGTCTTAGCTTAATTCCGGGAATAAGAAAAATAAGTAATCACAAAAATTACAAACAATCACCTCAATTGCTCATCCTATTTTGTACATTCGAAACGTATAATACAAAAATTGAATAACAAAAAAAAATATATATACCGACTAACTGAAAATAACGTAGAAAATTGAAAGGATTATCTCAATAACTTGGTTGTAGTTGAAAAATTATCTTAAATATAAAAACTTCAAATGCAGATTGCTTTAACTATATTACAAACATTGATTTAACTTCATATTTAGGGCCGTTCAAATCTCAATATTATCGATGCTATTTTGGATTAATATTTCGTAGGAATTCATCCAATAACTCGAACCATTTTATTGAGGGAATGTACACTGCATCAGCCCCGGCGCCGGAATTTGTAGACTTTTGAATTTTCTTTAATTCCTGAGTAGGTCGATCTAACAAGAAATCGAAAAAGAAAGATGAAAACAAAAAAATATCTACTTGTAATGGCTATTGACATATGTTATAAATAAATGTCAACACTAACCTGATGTTTTTAATTTTTGATTTAACCTCCTTCTCTCCAAATCCAGGTACGTACATATATCATTTCATAACATTTCATTTTCCAAATCAACATATGCAGATTGCTTCATCTGTTTATTTTTAAAAATATCAGATTTCACGTTCCTTAAACACTCGTGTTTTAAATAATTTGATACAAACTTTAGGGTTAAGCTTTCGCTCCAGCACGACATGTTTACGACACGGGAACTACCAACTAATGAACTTGACTAAAACGCCAAGTTTGCACTTGTTTCGTATATGTGTGTGTGTGCGAGTGCGGTTCGCTACTCGCCCGAAAAATAGAATGAAATGGATCGAGTATTTAATAGAGTAGTTTAGTCACTTACTAAACTACTCCACTAAAATTGTGTTGTTCAGGCACGTTTAGTAACTAAATTACTCGCCACTCGACTAAATTACTAGCGTAGTGCAAACTAAGTTTAAACTAGATTGACTGCTCTCCTCGGGCGCTTGCCTTTTTATATCGCTCTCTATTCGTTCGCCACTCATTCGTTCGCAGTCGGCCACAGTCAGATTTCTCTATTATTTCGACCAATTTCGACACCCGTCGGGCATAGTCGGCCTTTTCCGTTGTTTTTCTGGAGCGAAAAAAAAAAGATGCTTCGATTTCAGCTAAAAGTTGTTTCTTTTGTCAACCGAGTTCCTGTTTCTTTCGGGCAATTAGTTCCCGTTTTATTGCAGAAAGCTCTGACTTCAGTGAATCCAGAAATTCTTCAGCAACTTTTATTATTCGAAAAAAATTCGCTCCAGATTGCTTATTTTTCAGTAATTTCTTTTTTACTATCAAAACTATAAAAATTGAATTGCCTGCCAATTTCAAATTTTGAAAATCATAATTTTTTTTATAAGTTGTATTAACTTTATAATTTAAGTTGATTTTTTTTTATGTACATCAATTTTTTCCTCCAAAATCAAAATCTAAACTGACCAGAAAAAAAAATAATTTTTCTCTTTTTTTATATACATACATACACCATGCTCGATAAAAAAAAAAAATATTCACTACAATGAATTTTGACACGATCGTTACAAGTTTCCTCCTCCTCTCTTCATGGGGCCATACATAAAAAAATATGTTGGAGACTGTATGGCTAAGGCAGGGTAAGGCGTCGCCTTCGTCGAGGCATCTAATCGGGTCAACATCCGCGATCAGAGAAAGTCCTAGATTTTTTGTTGAAGTACCTACTCTGGGGTAAGTCGACGTGACGAGCTCTAAAGCTCGATTTGTTGTTATAGGCGATGGTTTTTATGGTCAGTATCGGAAAAAACGAACCCCCCCCCCCACGACTCCCGTAGCTAGACCAGGCAACACGCTAGCACGTCGCTCCAGCCCGATACTGCCATCGAGATGGATGTTGTTGGATCTCGGACCAGATTGTTTCCCGAACCTTAATTTTTCCTTTCTCTTTTCGATTATTTCGATATTTTGGTATCGAAATAATCCGCTTGGTCACACGAAAACACAACAAAGCACGTTTTTCTATTTCTACACTCAAAATTTCATGATTTTCGAAAAAGTTTTTAAGACACAGTGTTCTATAGTTTAAACATAACAGGGCTACGATTGTGCGTAAAGCGCAATCTTACGATACTCTAGATGAAGTAGAATTTTTGGTGACCCCAAGAAATTTTGTATGTGGAGTGTTAGAAGGGATGATAGCATTGAACTACTTTTTTCCCCATCATGCTAAAGTAGCTACAAAAATGTTTTATACAAAATGCTTACTCCAAAAATTGAATGGGAACTGAGAAAATTAGTGAGTTAGATTTAGTGAAAATGTGCAGGTTGTATGGGAGGTGGTAGAAAGAGTGGGAGAATTCTAGTGATTTTTTCAGAAATAACTAGGAATATTATAAAATTGACATCCCTTAAATTTCAGACTAGTGCCATTCATACTTTTCAAGAAAATTGATTTTTTGTGAAGTTGTGAAACTGTGTCATATTGTATGGGAGGGGGTAGAAGCCGTGAAGCTAATCAAATATTTTTTTCTGATCTTAGTGATAATACTAATTAAGTATTTATTACAAAATGTGAGCTCTATAAATGTTATATGTTGTGAGAAAATCGTCTTAGAGCATTTCATGAAAAAGTGTAGTTTGTATGGGAGGGGGTGGAAGGAGAGGGAGGATGCAAATAATTTGTCTACTGTAGATTGATATTATCATAAAAGTAACATATTCAAAATTTCAGGCTAATAGCTTTTAGACTTTTTGAGCAAATCCGTTTATTGTGAAATTGCGCAATTGTGTCATTTTGTATGGGAGGGGGTAGAAGGGGTGAAGCTAATCGTCTAATTTTTTTTGGCCTTACTAGCAATTTTAAATAAATATTTGGTGCACAATTTCAGCCCGGTAAATTTTATACGCACTGAGTAAATTGGCTTAGAGTAATTCATGACAAGTAGAGTTTGTATGGGAGGTGGCAGAAGGAGGGGAAGGACACGCATAGTTTTTATACGGTAGATTGATATTATCATAAAAGTAAAATATTCAAAATTTCAAGCTAATAGCTTTTATACTTTTCGAGCAAATCCATTTATTGTCAAATTGCGCAATTGTGTCATTTTGTATGGGAGGGGTAGAAGGGGTGGAGTGATTTGGCCCGTTCACGAACTTCACCTTACTTTTTTGTCAAAAACGACGTGTAAAAAATTTGAGCTTTCTAGCTCAACGCGTAGCTTGAGAACGCGTTGAGCTAGAAAGAGAGAGCGAACGGACGGACGGACGGACAGACGGACAGACGGACGGACGGACATCCGGTTTTGAGATTTTTGAGTGATAATATAATCTTTTGTATCATTCATTTTTTTCTCCGAGCCTTATTTCTTGGCGTTACAAACTTTAGAGCAAACTTATAATACTCTCAGATTTCATCTAGAGTTTAAAAATTGGCACTGCACGAAATAAGCTGTGAGCTACTGAACGCCTTGAGGAGAAATTCACTGGATTTCATGCCAAGAAAAATTTCGTCGCCATCGCGTTGGTAACCCTTAAAATCTGAAATAAGCTCAAAAAAAATAATTGTTTGGTCCATTGAATTGCGGTAAAGAGAATCATATCTTAAGAATTTCCGGTGATTTCATCCTCTATTTCACAACAAACGAAATCAGTGACTCAACCGGAAAGCTTATTCTGAAAAACTTCCACAAATTCCATGTGGGAAATAAATTGTAACTTGATACTTTTGATCTAACTTTTAAGTAGCAATAAAAATACCATACTAACGTTGTAGATAAAGAAATTAAATTGCAAATCAGACAAGCATAATATAAACAAATGCTCTTACAGAAAAAAATCAAAAGAAAAAGGAAACAATTAACGTAGTAAACTAATGAATCATAAGGGATGTTGAACTACTTTATTATTCTAATAATAAAGTATTGTGATCGACACAAGAAAAAAAAAAACTTTGCTACCCTGAATTTTTTTTTCGCGTTTCATGACTAAATTAGCCTAAAAATGCAAAAAAAAAAAATCCGTCCCGCCGTCCGCCGTGCGGAGTACGCCGTACATATGGACTCATATCTCCGAGACCGCTAAAAGTAGAATGTTCGTTTTTGGGTGGATTGTTGATGGGGTAAGTGAGCTCTATTTTCTATTTTGCGGGGTGTTAGATGGAAGGGGGAGGCGGGGGAGGGAAAAAAGTCGAAAACTACACTTGCTAATATCTCCACCACGAATGCAGATAGAAAGTTGAAAATCAGTACAGATATAGAGAAGGTTGTGGGACAAACTTTAAAAATAATTTAATTTTTTTATCCATTGGCGTCCGAAAAGGGGGGGCTAAAAACCAATTGTCGGCCGAATTGATTTTTCAAATGACTATACATATCTTCGAAAGTACTTATTGTTAAAAATTCATATTTTGGGACCATTAAGGTGGCATATACAGTGTTGTGCAAAACTTAAGCAACTCACTACATGTCGGAATGAAAAGGAAAATTGCAATCAAAATATAAAGAATTGTTTTCCCTTTTTTTTTTAAATTTACACGTTAGCATGTTGCTTAAAGTTCTGCAATAAAAAAAGTACATCAGTATTTTAACTGTTCTTAAAAAAACATAACAGAATTATGATTGGGCTTTACGCCCAATCATATGATACTCTAGATGAAATGAGAAAGAGTTCAATGTACCGGAAAATATGTCACCTCTAATTCTTTTGAATAATTAATAGTGACTTTTGTATGGGAGGTGGTAGAAGCAGAGGAGGAAGGTTTGAAATTTTTGGATATGACACCTAATGTGGTATGCAAAATATTTCGTGCTGAATTTAAGGTTTGTAGTTTTCATTATTTTCAATTGGACATAGTTTTCCTTAAATTGGGGCATTTGTATGGGAGGTGGCAGAGGTTCTTCTCCACGCACATAGAACACAAGCTTTTCAACTCTGCGATCATGGTCCGACCTACAGCACAAGATTTCGTGAAAATTTAAAGAAACTAACTGCAAAGTGTAAGCTGACAAAGACACAGCAACATGCATCATATTTACTAATAAAGTACTTTAATGAACTTCCACTTGACATCAAATCTTGTATAAATAGTTTCACCTTTAAAGTAAGTAAAATTAAGAAATTGGCTTCTCTCTTGGAATTCTAATATTATATAATAATACAATATAAATTTGCGCTCACAAATTAAATACAAACAATGGTAAATTAACAAGTGGATTAGTATTCTTAGTTGTTTAATTTGCATAACAAACATATTTTATTTTTCTTTTTATATTTTATTTTTCTTTTTATATTTTTCATACTATTTATTTTAACTTCTTATTTTATTTATTACTTTTTTTTCTCTTTGAATTATTTTCTCACTTATTATTATTTTTTTTTTTTTTTGATCACTCTACTTTAAGACTTAAACAAAACTCTTAACACAAGCCTGCTTATAAAGCGTTAATAAATTTGTACGAAATAATGTTTTTATAAATAAATTATTATTAAAAAAAAAAAAAAAAAAAAAAAAAAAAAAAAAAAAAAAAAGTGGAGGGGCTTAAAAGATTTGGAAACTACTTATCGACCTCATTATCGCTAGGCTTTGTTTCAATTTCAAAATCGATTGCTCTCATATGTTCGAAGAAGAAATGCTTTCCTTGAATTTATAATGCAGATATTTATATGGGAGGGGGTAGAAGGAGTGAAGAGGAGCTGATCATTTTTTAGCATTTATTGCAATTATTAAAAAACAAATTCTGGCGAAATTTGATGTTTATACCTTTTTTAGTTTTAATGGAAATCGATATAATGCACTTAACAAAAATTATGCATTTGTATGGGAGGGGGTAGAAGGAGTGTACGGATCAAAACGCATTTTTTTGTCATTATTGATATTTCTATTTTTATACTTTGTGCAAAAAATCCAGCCGATAGCTTTAACAGTTTCGCAGAAAAATAATTTAATTAAAATTTCAAAATTTCGTGAAATTTGTATGGGAGGGGGTAGAAGGAGTGGGGTAAAGTTGATAATTTTTTGAATACTAATTGCAATTATAATAAAATTGATTTTGGTAAAAATTCATTTTTAGAACTTTTCTAGTTTCAATGAAAATCGAAAAAATGCATTTTTCAAAATTATGTATTTGTATGGGAGGGGGTAGAAGGAGTGACGGGATCGGATCAATATTCAGATATTAATGACATCTATATCATAATACTTTGACCTAAATTTCAAGTCGATAGCTTAAATAGTTTCAAAGATAAATCAATTTCTGAAAATTTCGGAATTTCGTGAAATTTGTATGGGAGGGGGTAGAAGGAGTGGGGGGGAGGGGGTAGAAGGAGTGGGGGGAGGTGGCCCGTTCACGAACTTAAAGTTTCTTTTTTGCTAAAAGTGAGGAAGCGTCATGGTCTGGACATGTTTCTCAGCATTAGGTCTTGGTCCCTTTCATAGAATAATAGAAATTATGGACAGATTCCTGTATAAGGACATCTTAGAATTTAGAATGTTACCTTATGCAGAGTGGAATATGCCACTTCGATGGGTGTTTCAACATGATAATGACCCGAAACACACAACGAAATTAGTTAAAGAATGGCTTAGCTCTAAAAGGATTCAAGTTCTTGATTGGCCGGCACAATCGCCCGACTTGAATCCTATAGAAAACTTATTCGGTATATTGAAACGGCGCACATAGGGGTATTTCATATAAAAAGTTGGCCAAAATTATTTTATGATTTTTTTTGTCTCTTTTGTGTAGAAGTAATCTTTTTTTATCAGTTTAATGAGGGTTTCAAATCAAATCACTCATATTCCGAACTACTAATTTCTCTATATATACAATAACTGTTATTCTTCATCACTGAGGGCGTTTGTATTCTTTTTTGGGTAATAACAGCCTGTTTACGATGTCCTGGTTACACGCATCTTGGGTGAACTTCCTGGAAAAGCCGAGTCAGTTTGTGTTCCACAATAACAAATCCACTATAAGTTTGTATTAAGGTTTTCTGAAGTGAGTTGATTGACTTCATATATTCAACCTCTTCATTTGTAATATCGGTTGTCTCAAGGATGAATCTTATGCGGATTGACCGACAGTATCGCGGCGATGAAGGTGTTGGATTTTGCCAAACCACCTTCTTCTGGCCATAAATATCTGACAGAAGTTGCAAGAAAACAAAGGAACTTTAAAAGATATTTGCGTCACTTTCAGAATCATTTTCAAATCATTGTTTATACTGGCGTTGCTGAGCGCCGTCACATCCCCATTTCGATATTAGTTGAAGATTTTCCCTTTCTTTCTTCGTCAAACTCTTCACAACTTCAGATAAACTCATGGACAAACGTTTACCAGTACAATCTAATAATGGTTGTAAATCTAATTCAACGCAAGTGGATGTTACTCTGTATGATTGCCGCGGTGGATAGCATTCAGTTTTAGCCTTTTGCAGGACACAATAGCATGGAAATCTAGATTTGTCAGATTGTCTTACTATATCGTACTGTCTTCGTGTGAATTCGGCTTCAACAAATATGGACAAAGCCTATGTAGGAGAAAGCTGTTTATGCTCTTCTGGTTTTGTTAAGCATTTTCTTAGTTTTTAGCTTGAGTTGGAGAGGTATTAGTAATATCTTTAATAAAACTAGACGCATCCGCTTGATCTAATTTTCTTAAGCTCATCTTAGTCGCATAACTTAGCTCTCCTGTGTAAGTCTTCCGTTTTCCGTCTTTTAGTTCGCTCTCTTGATTCCTGAAATAGCTTCTCTGGATAACCACTTTTCACTTCTACGAAGGTAGGTATTTTAATTGAACCTGCTAACCATTCACGGTTTTTTTTTGACAAAAACTGGTTCCGTACTTCGAGTAGTAGACCAACGAAGTCTGAATTGTGATTTAAAATGTGAAAGCTGGCGTCTCAAATCCTTATAGTTTCCCTCGGAGCATTTGGTGACGACAATCAGATGTTTCTCCAAATATTACAATTTCTCATCAAATTTTCTGCGATGGGATTCCTTGATTATATCGAACAATGTCTTTCTGGTCATTTCTATCCATTTTCCTGTTGAAGTTGTTAACAAAAATTTTCTCTTTTATTGATGCTTGCAAAAATTAGAAATTATAAGCACGTGACAAGTTTTTTTTTGAAACAACATTTACAAGCAAATGGAGTATTTTGGACAAAAGTTTTGATTGATTATCATAGATAACAAATCTAATTTTATGATTCAAGAAGTTTTCCTGCTTGGCAAAGTTTGGAAGTATTACTTAAAATCTTTAATTTTTAAAAAAAATTAAAAATTTTTTTTTTTTTTTTCGTTACTTTTAACAGAAAAAAAACGAAATCCTTAGCAGTATGGAATTTGAAATTATATGTAAAATTGTCTACGTACCTTCAACATGACAATCCATATCTAACGAATACAGTAATAAACTTCAGTTAACTAAATCCTTTAAAAAATGCAACACGCTTTTAGAGACGTTGAAAAAAAAAATGTTCATCTACCCCTAATTTAAATGAATTACCGCCTACGGTAGACACATTTATTATTCGAACAATTTAAAAAAAACGTCATAAGTAGATGAGCCCATCCCTTGGCTATTGTTTAAAATGATCAGGTATGTAAAATATTGAAATTGGGAAACTGGACTTTTGGCCAGCTTTTTATACTAAATACCCCTATGTGCGGCGTATGGGAACAGTACAGTTTGCAAACAAGAACCAATTGTTTACGAACCTAAGAACCGAATGGGAAAAAATTGACATATCAATTTTAAATAATTTAGTTGAATCAATGCCTCGCAGATGTGCCGCTGTTATAAAAAATAACGGCTATTACACGAAATATTAATAAAAGTTGCTTAGATTTTGCACAGCCTTTTTTTTTGTGTATTTTGTATTTGTGTTTTTTAAGAACATTTAAAATACTGATGTACTTTTTTTATTGCAGAACTGTAAGCAACATGCTAACGTGTAAATTTAAAAAAAAAGGAAAAAAAATTCTTTATATTTTGATTGCAATTTTCCTTTTCATTCCGACATGTAGTGAGTTGCTTAAGTTTGCACAGCACTGTAGTTCCATTGGAATCAGCTTAGAGAGTGGCTAATTATTGTAAGGGGGAGGGTCAGGGGGAGTGCAAAGGAGTGCATTTAAAAATGAATATCTCAACTATCTCTTAAGCTATGTAATTCAAACTTGAAACGTATATTTAGCTAAGCTATGAAAACACAAAAAAAATATAACATGTTGAAATAATAGTAGTAGGAGGAAATGGGGAGCATTTCAAAAATGGCGCACTTTTCAAAATTACAATATATATCTCAAAAGAGAGTACAGATATCAAATCGAAAATTTGTCAGATTGTAGAACTATATATTAGTTAATTTTGGTAAAAATTTTAAGTTGGGGGGTGTAAGGGGAGGGAGGTGATAAGCAAAAATGTCGAAAATTTTGAGTGATTTTTTTAGGGGTCTGGTGAAAGATACAAAGTTTAAATTTTGCATGTCGATACGTCTATTTGATGTACATAGAAAAATAATAATAACTTGATTCATAATTGTTATAAATTGAAGGTGTTTCATGTGCATTGAAAAAAACACATAAACTGAAAATTTTTGAGTGAAATTTTAAGGTAGAAACTTGAAAATTTGCGAAATGATTAAAAAAAATCCCTAAATATATGAAATATTAACTGGTCGAAAATCTTTAAAACCTCTACCCCCTCCCATACAAAATTATTTTTTAGACCATTTTTAAGAAATCAATTATCACTATTAAAAGATATCAATTTGAAATTTTGCAGAAAAACTTATAAAAATAGTTGAAATTAAATTACGTTAAAAGTTTTGAAATCGCGCTTGCCCTTCTACCCCCTCCCATACAAAAGTATGATTTCGACCAATTTCATTAAATCAACTTATAACCAACAAATTAAAAGCTACGAACTTGAAATTTTGTACGAGCACCTTAAAGTAGAAAAAAAAAGAAAATTACATCACAAGTCTTACGATTCCTCTACCCTCTCCCATACAAAATTATTTTCTCGAGCATTTTTAAGAAATCAGTTATCAGCTAACTCTTAAAAGCTATCAATTTCAAATTTTGCATAAAAACTTATAAAAATAATTCAAATGAATTTGCTTTAAAAGTTTTGAAATCGCTCTTGCCCTTCTATCCCCTCCCATACAAAAGTATGATTTGGACCAATTTCATTAAAGCAACTGATAACCAACAAACTAAAAGCTACGAACTTGAAATTTTATACAAGCAACTTACAAGAGAAGCGAAATAAAACTGCATACCAAATTTTACGATTCCCCTACCTTCTCTACCCCCTCCCATACAAATGTTCGGTTTCGTGAATGTAAAATACAGCGAATTTTATGAAAATTCTATGCAACTTCGTCTATGAAACACATTCTATACAGAGAATATTGGACGTGATTCAAGCAATTTATTAAAAAGCTATTAACATCCACCCACCCTTACCCTTAGTTGAGCAGGAGGCCAGAGGAATAAACAAGTCCTGGCAACAGCTTAAAGCCGATGCTCAGGATCGCGCCTTGTGGAAGAGAGTTGTTTCTGTCCTATGCCCCTAAAGGGGTCTTAACAGGAATTTGATTGATTGACCCTTACCCCTCCTTCTCCCCTCATAAAAACCCAAACTTGCAGAAATGAATGAAATATTATTAAATTGACAACAGCCCTGCCCAAGAACTCCCTTTCACTTAGCCTTCTCTAACCACTCTAACCTGCATATTGAGAACTTGTCCCAAGAATAATAAAGTTTCGCCCGACTTGTTGGCAGTTTATTTTTAATAGTAATAAATTAAATCAAAGGAATGTGAAAAGTAAACAGTGAATTAGTATAAAAGGGCCAAGTTAGTTTAAGAAGTTATCCAGTTGTCTAGTATTGTTCGTCCAGTTGTCTAGTTTTGTTCATCCAGTTATCCAGTGAAGCTGAAAAGTGTTCGTTACCAAGTAGAAAGTTAAAAAAAGTGTAAAGTTTAAAAATAATGAAAGTCAAAAGGTGTAAAAAGTAAAAAGTCTAAATATATGAAATATACCTATATATAAAGAAATTTAAATCAAATAATTAAATTGTATTTTATTGTTTTTGATTAATGAAAAGCAAAATAAAAATTAGAATTAAAAAATGTTAAAAATGTGTTCTTCGCTGAAAATCTCAAAGCTGAAAATTTAAATAAAAACATAATTAGAGTGAGACAAAAGCTCTGAGGGACACGTTCGTGACGTGTCCCGACGAGTCCACGTCAGATCTTATCTCTCATTCTTGTACACACCCTTAGCCAAAGCCCTCTAAAGTACAAAGCCCTCTAAAGTAGAAAGCCATTTAAGTCAATCCAATAACATGTTGGAGTTATAATAGAAGTGACAGCTCCATACAAATTCGCTCCATTTTGTATTGAGCAGACACGGCGGGCTTCCTAAGAATCGAGTCTATTCTTAAATGCAGTTTTAAAGATAGTTCAGCTTTCTAAGGTACTTTATTGATAGTCCTTGGCATGTAATTATTACACGTTGATATCAGTGCAAAAGATTTTTAATTGAAAAAAGTGCGATCAAAGTTAAATCTTGGCTTCTCACACCGAAGAAAATCTGTCACAGTTCCCCGGTTAATTTTCACACAGAGAATTGTAGAGTTTTAGTTATTACGAAAAAGTAAGCACTCGCGTAATATTTCCGTACTTAATTTGAACTAATTATGTTTTTTTCTTGTTTTCGGTAAAACGTGTTTTTACAAGTTTGTAGAAAAATAATACAGGTGATCTTGTAAAATGGAAAAATCCATGACGTCACAACCACTGGACTCATTCAAGATGGCCGCTTACGTCAGTTCTGCCTAGCTTAGTCTGTAGAAAGCTTTGCCTTAGAGCTTTTACTCGCTTCGTTTCCAACTTTTTCGGCCGGTGTTCGATGATTTTCTTTCGCTCAATGTTCTTCATATTAGCAGTGTAAATTTTTCTCTCCTTTTATTTTCTGCCAGTTGTTGCCCGGCTCGTAACCTTTGACCTTGAGTATTACTCACTCGTCAGGCAGCCGCCGAATTACCGCGTGTTTTGTGTGGAGCCGGAAAAGCCGTTTATTTTATTTTTTCCGCCACTGAAATTGCTTTCTGTATCGTCCGTGAAATATTTGGATTCGAGCGCGAAGCAAATACGTGGAGAAAAGCCGCACGCAAAGTGTTTAAGTGTTTGTTGATTTACCTTCTACGCTTGCATGGGGAAAACGGGAACAAAAACTGCAACGTGATCACGGCTTTCGGTTGTTTTTCCTTTATTCATGCGCTGCAACAAAAACTTCCGCGAACTTTCCGCGTAACAGGCGAAACCTTGTTTGAGATGAAAGTTACTCGGTGCGCGGAACTGCTGAACTCTTCTTCCTTTTTGCCAGAAACGACGTCGCTACCGGGACTTCGGTGATCGGTGGTGTCCTTGTTCGCCCACGCTTTGTTATTGCCGGACAACGAGTGAAACGTCAAAAACGCGAACCAATCGGAATTCTGCTGCTGCTCTGTAGTTGATTTTCTTCCTTCTTCGATTTCAGATGTTCTTGGATATAAATTCTAATTTTCGTGCTAAGAAATAACAAAGTGTTAATAATTAGAGAAAACCAAGGAAATGTTGCAGTCCGGGTACCCGTTGATTTGCTTATTGTTGCCTGTCATAACTTTCGATCGATGCTTTAAGTCGGGCTCCTGGTGATAGGGTTGTGCTAACTAGCGGAAGAAACAGCGGTCGCTATCACAGCAGCAGTCATCACGGTCAGGGAAGCCAAGAGGCAAGTGGACAGCACTCGTCTCATGCACCTGTCGTACAGGTCGTTACCGGAAGCGGTCAACATATCAAGCATCGCAGCTCTTACACTATGTTGACCGCGGCAATGTCGCAGGTCATCAGCCATGAGCTTAGTAAGTACTTAATTTTGTTTTAATTTTACTTTAGATCGAAACTGAGAGTATAAGTTGGCTCTAAAGTTTGTAACCCTAAGAAACACGGCTCGGAGTAGAAGAAACTATCACTCAAAAATCTTTAAACCGGATGTCCGTCCGTCCGTCTGTCCGTTTCCTCTTTAGCTTTAGAACACGTTGAGTAAGAAAGTTAAAATTTTACAGACATCGTTTTTGGCGAAAAAGTTAGGTCAAGTTCTCGAACGGGCCAAATCGCTCCACTCCTTCTTCCTCCCGTGTTTCTAATCATGCCTTCTGCTGTGTCCTTCCACAGGTTCGTATTCGATTGAAATCCTCGTTTCGGCTTTTTAACTATACCGTAAGCCGCTCTCATTTTGTTGTATTTAAAATCTTCATCCATTTTGCATAGTTCATCTTCTTTTTTCTGCAGATTTTGTTCGCAAATCGTCGTAAGCTCGTCAAATGGGTTTCTTGGCTCACCAGTTCAGTAAATTATTTGTAAGCTGCATTTTTTTGTTCATTGCATCTCGGCATTCATCATTGAACCAATCATTCTTCATTCGCCGCGTCTGGTGGCCTATAACCTCCTCTGCGATGGACTTAATACAATCTTGATCGAGAGCCATAACTGCCCTTTGGGCAATTCGTGGTTGTTGAATGCTTGGCCGAAATGTCTCTGTTGTGAGGGAATTTTAAATTCGATAGATCAATATCTTTATTCTCTTCAAATTTGTTTTGATTTTCCTACAATTCAATTTACACAAATAACTAAATCAATCAATCAATCAAATTCCTGTTAAGATCCCCTATAGGGGCCAAGGACAGAAACAACTCTCTTCCACAAGGCGCGATCTTGAGCATCGGCCTTAAGCTGTTGCCAGGACTTGTTTATTCCTCTGGCCTACTGCTCAATTGCTCGCTTCCACGTATTACATGGTCGACCAACCCGACGTCTTCCTTGAGGATTATAATCAGAGCCTGTTTTGCGATGTTTCGCACTGGTTTCCTCAAAATATGACCAATCCACTGCCACTTCCGCCTTTGAATCTCAATACCTATTTGAGTCTGGCCAGTTGTACTTCAAAGTTCGTCGTTGGAGATCACTTCTGGCCAGAATATTCCTAAAATGCGCCGGAGGCATTGGTTTACGAAAGTCTGTAGTTTCTTGGTAAGTCGAACGGTCACTTTCCACGTAGTACAACCAAATAACAACACGGATTTGACGCATGCGTCAAAAACTCACAGCTTCGTGCGAAGGGAGATCTCTTTTAACCTCCAGAAAGGGGAAAGGATACCGAAGGCCAGACGTGCTTTATTTAGCCGAGCCTCAACATCCTTTTCGGCTCCGGCGTCCATGCTGACAATGCTTCCGAGATAGCAAAAATCTTGCACCTCTTCCACATCCTGTCCGTTAAAAACAATCGGTGTGCTTGCATTCGAAACCATGTGCATGTACTTGGTCTTACGCACATTTATTTTCAGCCCCGCCTCTTTGCATTTAGAATGCAACGAGCGAACATTTGACTCTAAGTCCGAACGGTTATGTGCAAGCAAACACACTGGTTCAGCATAATCAAGGTGACTTAAGATGTTAAATATTCTCCATTGCAGACCTTTACCTTCCCCACCCTCCAGTGCAGCTTTCCAGATGTCATTTATTACCACCAAAAACAGGCCTGGTGATAATATGCAGCCTTGTCGGACACCCGTTCGCACAGGGAAGCTCTCGGATAGCTCTCCTCTATGCAAGACGCGACACCTTGCATCTTCGTAGGATTCTTTAATCATAGCTATGATCTTATCTGGAATACCCCTACGCAAAGCATTCCATATGTAATCTCGCTTAACGCTGTCGAAAGCCTTCTCGAAGTCCACAAACATGAGATGTAGTGGCGAACCAATTTCGGCTGACTGCTCTAATATTATCCGTAGGGTATTTGTGTGGTCGCTACAAGACGACCCTTTACGGAATCCAGCCTGATAAACTTCGAGAGTGCTCTCGACGACATCACTAATCCTATTGAGAATTACCTTAGCCATAATTTTTGATACGGCAGTAAGTAGACATATACCACGCCAATTGCCACAATCCCGAAGGTCGCCCTTCGAAATTTTCCATTCAGTCGAATATCTTCCTTCATTCCACACCTCAGTAAAGAGTGGGGGGAGTATATCGGCTGTTATTTCCGGGTCTGCTTTGAGGAGTTCGGTTGGTAGTCCGTCTATACCTGGAGCTTTCCTTCCCGCCATTGACCGAATGGCGGAAACTATCTCTTCCTTATCTGGGGGATCGTCCCTAATAGAGGATTGTTGCGGTTGGATGTTTGGTAATTGTTCTGTTTCTGTGATATCTTCCTCTGACAAGATGTTTAAAATAGCAGAGAAGTATTCCTTCCATCGCCGGAACTGGTGTTCACTCATATTAAGGAGAGTTCCATTGATATCTCTCACCAGGTGGTTGGCGGTGAAATTCCTGTTCGTCAACTGTTTCATGATTTTGAATAGTGAACCCATACCCCCAAGGTAAGCCGCAGATTCTGCCTTATTTGCCAGATCTTCAATGGTCTTTCTCTTGTCGTGTCTAACAGCCTTTTTAAGCTGTATATGAGCATCGCGGTAGTTCTGCATCAAGTCCGGCGTTCGTTGGTTGACATCGGGTTGAGAGATGACTGCCAATTTGGCTTTTTTCCGATTGCCAACCTTGTCCATTGCAACTTGCGACATACAGGGTTTCCCACCGCTTTGCACATATCCCACAGATTCTTCAGCACTAGTTAGAAAAGTGTTTCTGGTTGCCTTCCAATTGGCGTCCAGTGTGCGCATTTCATATTCACCCAATGTGGATGACTTTTCGCGTCGAATAGTGGTGTATTCGCATTTTTTGTTGGAATCTCTGAGTTTATCAACAATAAGCTTGCGCTTCATTTAAAGAATTTGTGGTCGTCGGATAGCTCCTGTACACAATCTCAAGCAGGCAACCATCAAGTGGTGATCGCTCCCCACGTCAATTCCGCATTTCGCTCGCACATCGAGGGGACATCTTCTCCATCGGCGACTTATAGCCAAATGGTCGATCTGGTTCTGAGTAACACCATCAGGGGAAACCCAAGATGTTTTATGATGACTCTTGTGTGGAAAAGGGTCCCTCCGATGACCATTTGCCGAGTTTTACAAAACTCCACAAATAATTCGTCGTTTTCGGGTCTCTTAATCCAAGGTCGTGACGCGTCGACCCAAGGGTCACCATGCCACCCCGTGACGTGTTCTAGTCCAGTGTTGTCTGATCCAACCTGGGCGTTCATATCTCCTGAGATGATAATAATATCACCTCTTGGAACACGTTCGAAGGTGGCACTCAGTTGGCTATAAAGCTCCTCTTTGTCACCAGATGTTGCGGTATTAGTTGGTGCGTAGCACTGCAGAATTGTGACGTTTCTGACACTGGTCCTGAGCCTGACGACGATAATCCTATCCAAAATTGGTTCCCAGCTAATGAGACTGTTTCTCGCTCTCGGTGTAAGGACGAACTCCACGCCTTTTCTGGCTTCACTTTCAGGGCCAATGTACAGAATAGTGTTTCCGCTAGGGGTTCGTTCTTCTCCTGATCCTGTCCACCTGACCTCGCTCAAGCCTAAGATTTGGATGTTATAGTGCTCCATTTCACGGTCGATCACCGATTGGCGGTGCAAGGACCGAGTAACCCCAGCTCTTCTCCCGTCATTCAATGTTCGAACGTTCCAGAAGCCAATCATAGTCCGTTTTCGAATGCTAAAAGTCGTTACTGTAGAATCAGTCCGTATCCGAGGCGCTGTATCCGTTTCTCGTATCAGTTAGGTCTTAAGATCACTGGTGATAAGCCCATTTGCCATTTTTAGGGTAAGCAGGACTGGCTGTGGGTGAATGCTACAGCCTCCATCCCACTGGGGTATAGTTAGCTCAGGTCCGTGGAGTCGCTAGTCTCCAGAGATAGTTGCAGGAATTGGTAAAACCTCATCCTACAACTACCCCCTTGCGGGTATCTTTCTAATGCTGGTCACCTTTTGCTCTGCGAGTTCGCTAAGAAGTTGTTCCTCAGAAAGCGAAATGATGTTTCTCGAATAGAATCTAGCTTGAATAGAGTTGAGATCTATGTGTGATGATATTTTAACCGGAATGGTGTCAATTTTCATGGACTTGATGAATTTATTGGCGGTGAATTGTTTTTTTGTTTGAGGGTGCCTTTGTTGACACGAAACCGATTCACCAGATCCCGATTTTTCCAATGAAGAAACGACAAGGTATCTAGGAAGATTTTCTTCGTTGGTGTAGGTTGTCGGAAGCGACGGGATGTCGTCATTAAAGTTCACCGTTTGATGACTTTCTTTTTTTTGTTGTTGTCATCTAAACGCGATAGAATCGAAAACCGGTTTTCTGCCTGTGCCTGCCTGTTCATGTTATACGAGTAGTACTAGATGGCGTTACTTCTTCCTCTTTTCCCATAGATTCCGGCGTCCCTCAAGGCTCTGTTTTATCTCCAACTCTTAAAATGTTTTATACAAAATTTTGGCTTCAAAAACTGAATAGGTACTAAGAAATTAGTGTATTGGATTTAGTGAAATTGTGCAGTCTGTATGGGAGGTGGTAGAAGAAGGGGGCGAGTTCTCAACGAATTTTTCAGAAATAACTATGCGTCATGCTTTTGATATGTCTTAAATTGCAGATCAGTAGCGTGCATTCTTTTCAGGATAATCGACTTTTTGTGAAGTTGTGAAATTGTGCCATTTTGTATGGGAGCGATTTGGCCCGTTCGCGAACTTGGCCTTACTTTTTTTTTGTCAAAAATAACGTGTACAAAATTTAAACGTTCTAGCTCAATGTGTTCTCAAGCTAGAGAGCGAACAGACGGACGTACATCCGGTTTTGAGATTTTTGAGTGATGATATTAACTTCTGCATTATTCTTTTTTCTCTCCGAGCCTTATTTCTTGGCGTTACAAACTTTAGAGCAAACTTAGAATACTTTCAGTATAAACACTTTTCGCTTAAAATTCGTACAGAATATTTTATATGAGAAACTGGGGTTTGTTCGTGAACCTGTCAAATCGTTTCACCTTTTGTTCAAACCTCCAGTCTGAATGAAATAATTACATGTGTCAAATTGACCCAACTCAAATTTGTATAAATAGTTGATATGCATAGCTAATTGGTAATAATTGTTCCGGATGTTGATTATGGCAGTCACGCGTACCCGCCTACTACTTCCAATTTCGTTTATTTTCTCTTACTTTGAATCAATTCATTTAAAATAGTTTAATTAAATTATTAATTGGGAAATAACGTTCTTGACATTTTCAATAAATTCACTATTACCCTTCAAATAAATAAATAACAATTGCCTTTCAATTAATGGAGTTAATTTATTTAATAAATTTCGATAGCATTGTAAACAATACTAAAAGTGAATTGCTTGCATTTTTAGCTCCATATGCATTTCATCTGTACAGAAAAATCGTTTCAATCCCAATACTGGCATACGTTAAAAAATGCAATATTAAACTTTTCCAATAACATAAAATTTTTGCAAAATTCACTTACAAAAAAAAACTTAATAAAGGATCTATGAATGAGTACGTAAAAGGGACACTCAAACGGATTCGGCTGCCAACATTTTTTAGTGGAAGCCAATAAAGCCGTCAAATATCGTATAATGCTGAACAAAGCAATCTATTGACTTAGAATATCCTCACAATACGTATGAGTAACATACAGCTATCTTAAAGGATATTATTCCAAATATTAGGCCAACAATTCGTTTTACTTTGAGATAGGAGAACGATTGAACAAAGATATGTAAATGCGATATGCGTTCCCGGCTCTAATCGAATGCTCTCTGTATCAAATAAGTAACATACGCATCGCAAAAGTACCACACTACCATAAATATTACAATTGTTCTTCTTTTTTTTTTATTATCCTTCCAATAGTAAGTGCTGTTGTTGTTCTATAATATACGGACCATAATGGCCAAACCATAAGCAAAATTTCAGCCATAAATAACAGAGCTGGCTAGCACTTAGGGTCCACCGTAAACTCAATTTTCCAGAGAAATGGAGAGATGGCCAACAAAATTGTACACACCTTTAGCATGTTATCATTAAATATACACTCCCGTCGCGCTAGGTGCCGTACAAAGCAGTAAGGGGACGAAATCCTTAAAATCTGTATTATAGCAAAGAACTCTCATACCGGAATACGAAACTAAAGAATTGGACCATTCACATAAAACACAAGTTCGGTTCTATGTGTTTTGAAGAGGTTCCAGATTATTCCAATAGGAAACTACTAAATATTCGTATATATCTATCTATAAAATTACAATCTGATGATGATGCTGAGTAAATTGTGAAAGTTTGAAGCACCACTAAAGCCCTTGTAATATCCTGTGACACACGTAACCATAATACCATTTACGTTTTTGCAAAAATTACTCCCGAAAAGGTCCTTTCTTTTTTTCATTCTTATTCGAAATTTATGCCAGTGATTGGACATAGCATCACGCACATTGACAATTATTTGTCACCAGACTACAGAATCAGATTCTGTTCGAAGCATTACTTTTTGGATTACCTGAAAATCCTTTTTCTTTTCTCCATCACACTTTTTCCAACCAATTCGCCCGGGAAAACAAAAAGTTCCATTGTGTAATTACAGATCGGATTTCCACAGCACACTCGTACAATACACTCGAATATATCAAGAAAAAGAGTGGACCAGGAAAATTATAAAGGATCCAAGTTCCTATACCAGCGGTGCGAGAGCTCGAGAAAAGTTTTTCTGCAGTAGGATTTATGGCGGATTAGGTTCATAATCGCTGATTTATTAGTTAATGGCAAAAGGAAAGTTCATTTCTAGCCGAAGTAATGTCCTCTCGTTTATCGGACATCGAAGGCGGTGTGTAGGAGCCAAGCATCCGAAAAAAAAGCTTTGTAAGTTTTTATATCTTTTATGGTCCGAACGAGACGAGTACCTTATGTTGGAAATGGGTGACCCATCGGGCATGCTTTTATATGAGTCACGTAATACACTTAATACTGGGCAATCAGAAGATTTAGTGCGTGTAACCTTTTAAGATGATCATCAAGTATTTTGCCACTAGATTTAATGGGATGCAGGTATTTTCGTTTCCTGGGTTGTGGTATAAACGAGAGGGTTTTATTTTTATTTCTTATTTTTATTTTTCAAATCTAGGATATGACGGTATTATGTAATTGCTTGTTTTCCGATTGATATGAGAACTAGTCGGTGAATGCGAATTTATATGGATTCACTACAATATTGATAAGTAATTCAATTTGCCTAGGGTGTAGCGTAGCGGGTAGCATGTTGGTCTACAATGCGAAGGTCGTGAGTTCAAATCCCGGTCGACGCATAATTCCAGCATACTGCCTGCTTGGTATACCTTGGTCACCTCAATCTACAAAAAAGGAAAAAAAAAAGTAGATAGAGGGTTTTGCGAAGGTCTATCAACCCTTCCACAATAAATAATGAAAAAATGTTAAGGAACCTGAAGGTCAGGAGGTCAAGGCCCGATTTGGGCTGTAGTGCCATTGTAGAAGTAGAATTCAATTTTGATATTATTTTCAGAAAATTTTAGTTTCTAAATTTTATGAGTGGTCCTGTCAGCTCTATCTGTTCATCATATACAACTGAACAACGAAGCAAATTAATGCGCGCATACGAACACTATAAGGACCACCTGCATGAACACTATACGATCGGAATATTCAAGGTCCACAATAACAAAAACACTGAACATCTGCCACCAAATGCGACTCGAACGGAATATTCAGCTAAAGTTGTCTATACTACACCTAGAGACTCTGCCGACAGGAAAAAGACTCAGACGACGAGGAAATACTTTAGAAAGCAACAAAAACTACACAGCTAGGGTGTAGCCTAGTGAGTAGCGTGTTGAACTTGAATGCAAAGGTCGGGAGTTGAAAGTCCGTTTGACGTATAATTCCAGCAAAAAAGAAAGGAACCTCTGTAAATCCAGCTTACAACGTGAAAAATATTTGCATGACCAGAAACTGAGGCAAAAAATTTTGAGAAATCCTAAGGGCAGCAAAATTTTTTGGTCTCTCGCTCGTTCCATCAGAGGTAGTTCTGCATTTTCGATTCCATCTTTAATCTACAATAATGAGGTTATTACGGATCCTAACATGAAGGCAAACATCTTAGCGGACCAATTCGCTGCCAACTCTTCTTTACCACCAACGAACTCTAGTATTCCAACGTATACTATGCTATATTCCTCCGTAGGACAGAATAGTATTCGTCCGCAAATCGTTTACCGAGTTCCTAAGAATCTAGATGCTAATAAATCGTCCGGTCCAGATAGAACCCCTGCCCTTGTCCTTAAAAATTGCTGCGCTTCTCTAGCTAAACCTCTATGCAAACTTTATCGTCTCTCTTTATCGTCCTCCACTGTCCATCTTCATGGAAGCTTGGAAATGTTCAGCCAGTTCCAAAAAAAGGAGAACGCACAAATCCCGCTAATTATCGCCCAATAGCAATAACCTCTATTCTGTCCAAGGTCATGGAAACAATCATCAACAATAGAGTAATAGAATATCTCAAAATCAATGATATTATTGACGACGAACACCCTCACTGAACGTTGGAACAAGAGCATTCACCAGTTTGGTGAATCTTGTATTATCGCTCTTGATATTTCCAAGGCTTTTGATAGAGTATGGCACACTGCCCTTTTAATCAAACTTAAAGCTATTCGTTTGGGCGACTGTCTTATTTCCTGGATTGAAAGTTTTTTAGCCAATCGTTCAATGTGTGTGGTTTTGGATGGTGTGGTTTTCTCATAAAATTAACGCTGGTGTCCCTCAGGGCTCGGTTCTTTCTCCTACCCTTTTTCTGATATTTCTTAATGACTTCCTATCTTCAACTTTCAACCCTATACATAGTTTCGCCGATGACAGCACCTTAGACTTCTCCTATTACTTCAACAGTGCGTCCTTAGCCCGATGTACTAGCTTAGTAGAACAACGTAGGAACATGGTTCAGTCATTGAATGACGACTTGGCTAAAATTCTTAGTTGGGGCAATAAGAATCAAGTTGAGTTTAATGCTTCGAAAACCCAGTGCTGTCTTGTGTCCCACAAACGTGACTCTAACCTTGACCCAATCACCTTCGGTGGTCAGTCACTAACCACTTCTTCAAGTGTTAAGATGTTAGGTATCCAAATCACAAATAACTTATCTTGGAACGAACATATATTTAACATCGCCAAGGAAGTATCTAAATGCTTTGGATACCTAAAACGATGTAAAAACTTCTTCACCGCTTCTGGGCTATTAACAATTTATAAGGCCTATATTAGACCTCGTTTTGAATTTAATTCCCACCTATGGGCGGGAGCTGCAAAAACTTCTCTCTCCTATCTGGATAGTATCCAGTCTCGGACTATTAAAATTATAGGAGATTCTGACATCACTTCTTCGCTCGATTCACTCGAGCATAGACGAACTATAAGCTCCCTTACCCTTTTGTATCGCTACTACAATGGAGCTTGTTCGGACGAAATCTCTAATCTCTTGCCCTCACGTATCCCCTTACCCCGTAATATTAGAGCTGCTTCGCGCGCTCATAAGTATTCTCTCAACTCCACCTTCGGTCGCACTGTCAAATTTCGTGATTCGTTTTTAAACCAGACTGTTCGAATATGGAACTCGCTGCTTGCATGGGTATCCCCCTGTGGGATGGGGGTAGTAGAATTCACCCACAGCCAGTCCTGCTTGCCCTACAAATGGCAAATGGACACTCACTGGATCATGGGCTTATCACCCGTGATCTTAAATCCTACCTGATACAAGAAACGGTTACGGCGCCTCGGATACGGACGGATTCTACGGTAAACACTTTTGGCATTCGAAAACGGACTATGATTGGCTTCTGGAATGTTCGAACATTGAATGACGGGGAAGGGCTGGGTCACTTGGTCCTTGCACCGCCAATCAGTGATCGACCGTGAATTGGAGCACTATAACATCGCAATCTTGGGCATGAGCGAGGTCAGGTGGACAGGATCAGGAGAAGAACCAACCCCTAGCGGAAACACCATTTTGTACGTTGGTCCTGAGAGTGAAGCCAAAAATAGCGTGGCGGTCATCCTTCCACCGAGAGCGCGAAACAGCTGGGAACCAATCTCGGATAGCATTATCGTCGTCAGGCTCAGTAGCAGCGTCACCAACGTTACAATTCTACAGTGCTACGCACCAACTAATACCGAAACATCTGGTGACAAAGAGGAGTTTTATAGTCAACTGAGTGCCACCTTCGAACCTGTCCCAAGAGGTGATATTATCATCTAAGGAGATATGAACGCCCAAGTTGGATCAGACAACACTGGACTAGAACACGTTATGAGGAGATATAGTATCCCTTGGGTCAACGCGTCACTACCTTGTATTAAGAAACCTGAAAACGGCGAATTATTTGTGAAGTTTTGTAGTATTCGGCAAATGGTCATCGCAGGGACCCTTTTTGCACACAAGAGTCACCATAAAACATTTTGGGTTTTCCCTGATGGTGTTACTCAGAACCAGAGCGACCATTTGGCAATAAGTCGCCGATGGCGAAGATATCTCCTCGATATGCGAGCGAAGCATGGAACTGACGTGGGGAGCGATCACTACTTGATGGTTGCCTGCTTGAGATTACATACAGCAGCTATCCCACAATCTCAAATTCTTCAAATGAAACGCAAGCTTAATGTGGATAAACTCAAAGACAAAAAGCGCGAATACACCGCCATTCTACAGGAAAAGTCATCAATATTGGGTGAATACGAAATGCGCACACTGGACGTCAATTGGAAGGCAACTAGAAACATTTTTCTAACTAGTGCTGAAGGATCTGTGGGATATGTGGAAAGCGGTGAAAAACCCTGGATGTCGCCAGACACATGGGATAAGGTTGGCGATCGGAAAGAAGCCAAATTGGCAATCATCTCTCAACCCGATGTCAACCAACGAACACCCGACTTGAGGCAGAACTACCGCGATGCTCATATACTGCTTAAAAGGGCTGTTAGACGCGATAAGAGAAAGGCCATTGAAGATCTGGCAAACAAGGCAGAATCTGCGGCTTACCTTGGGGATTTGGGTTCACTTTTCAAAATCATGAAACAGTTGACGAACAGGAATTTCACCGCCAACCACCTGGTAAGAGATGTCAACGGAACTCTCCTTAATATGAGTGAACACCAGTTGCGGCGATGGAAGGAATACTTCTCTGATATTTTAAACATCTTGTCAGAGGAAGATATTCCAGAAACAACCACTACCAAACATCCAACCGCAACAATCATCTATTAGGGACGATCCCCTAGATAAGGAAGAGATAGTTTCCGCCATTCGGTCAATGGTAGGAAGGAAAGCCCCAGGTATAGACGGACTACCAACTGAACTCCTCAAAGCAGACCCGAAAATAACAGCTGGTATACTCCTCCCACTCTTTACTGGGGTGTGGAATGAAGGAAGACTGAATGGACGGAGGGCGTCATTGTGAAAATTCCGAAGAAGGGCGACGTTCGGGATTATGGCAATTGGTGTGGTATATGTCTACGTCTGACGCATAGTAAATCAAGGCCAAGGTAATTCTCAATAGGATTAGTGATGTCGTGGAGAGCATTCTCGAGGTTTATCAGGCTGAAATCCGTAAAGGGTCGTCTTGCACCGACCACACAAATACCCTACACGACCCTACGAAATCCACGAGTGCAAGATTTTACACGGGTTTTCGCCTTGCGAACGAAAACCCGGCGTTCACTGGACAATCACCAAAGACAAGCGACAAACCCATCACAAACCGCGATGAGTGCAAAATTTACTCGGATTTTCGCTTGCAGACGAAAACCCGGCAGCCACGATACAATGTCAGACATAACCCACGAACAAAAAGTCGGAGACCTGGCTTCTTGGTGCGCGAGCTGCATTGTCCCGGGTGGCACGTCAATTGCCAAGCCGCGATAAATGTTGACCACGGAATCAACAAAAACACTTGGCACAACTCTTATCAAATTAATATCACACTTACCAGAAAGAAGTAAAAGCCAGCGAATCGCTTTATCGCAGAGTCTGCAAACAGTTCACTGTGCAGAAAACTGGAGGAGAAAAATTACGAAGCTTGGAGGAGAAACTAAAGAGCCGGCAGTACGACGATCTGGTCTGCAGGTAAAGCTGAGGTGAACGGCCGGATCATGAGAACTTGAGGAAATAGGAATTGTTGAGGTAGTCCCGCAACGAATCGAAAAGGGACCAAATTCAACTGAATCGTCCTCTTTGATAAGTGTCGCTAGTCTAGGATGGTCTAAGCTTAAGCTTTTCCATCGATTGGCCGCTTAACCTCTTTTTGTTTTCTTTGAGACTCAATTGCTTCAGCTCTGCTGATAGCAGTTGTTCGTCCATCTGAGGCTTGCTGGCGGTTTTACTATCCGCTCTAAGTGACGGTCTATTTAGCATTTGAGTGAGCGGAGGGTTAGCCTCTACAGTCGCTTCAAGCGTGGTTTCTGCACGGGTGCTTGTTTCGCTTACCACCTCTTTCACGTATTAGCCGCTGTCTGTGATGCCTTGGGGAAAACATCAGCTCCTTGTTTATTTTTAAAATTATTCATATGAATCTCATGAGTAGCGCGAGAAAGTAGAGTCACTCCTGGCTGAGCTCCGCATTAACAGGGGAAGGATGATTAAAACTGGAGGGCACCTGGTATCCAGAGTTCCCATAATAAGGGTTAGTTACCGACTAACCACTCCATTCATCCATTGGCACCGTAGATTAGGGGATTTTTATATACGAGGCTTACTCCTTTAGTGTCGTCCTTTATAATGGTCACAATGGAGGTAGTACGTACACTTGCAAATCACTGCAGGGATAAGTCCCCTTGTAACCATAGAGCCTCTTGACAACTGCCTGAAACATGACCATTCCAGATTTAAAAAAGATCCATGCTGTGAATGGAACGGAACCGACAGCTAGCTGAACGATTTCAATACCTCCCTATCACATCCCCCAAAGACCATAGATAGGATACGGAGCCGGCTGCAAGCTATTCGACTCATTCCGCGCTATCTGTAGATCTTTTAGCATCATGAGGAGACATTTGTCTGTAAAACGCTTGAGCAATGTCAAATGCCAGAACTTGACCTTCACCAAATTTATGGATGCAAGAGTCACCTGTAGATGTATGCAAGGTCACCTGTAGAACGTCCGAAACGGAATCCGTATTGGCGATGAGATTGTTATCTTCAAGATCGCGGACCATTTTGCGATTCACAGCCATTTCTATCACTTTCGACAGAACGGAAGTAATGACGATGGGGCTATAGTTGGCGCGTAACGCTTTGTTTCGTTTCTTGGGAATCGGTTGAATATGCGCCACTTTCCACGTGCCCAGAAGAGTAAAAGAGGTGAAATAAATTGCGCACCGGTTTAGTCAGGGAAGAAAAACAATTTTTAGGGACTAAGGGGGAAATATCACCGTGACCTGCAGATTTCTGAACATTGAGCTCACGAAGAATTCTGGAGGTAAGTCGTGTGCGACAATGAATCGCAGGTAGAGGAACTTCAGATGGAGTTATAAGCGAGGGAGACTGGTTTGTCGCTGGTAGCCTGGTGTTTCGTGCGAAACTTGCTGCAAGTAGATTGCCTTTCTCAACAGGATGGATTACAATTCGGTACCCATCTAGAAAAGGTGGTGTAGATGATTTTGCATGGTTGTTGTTGACCGTTTTAACAAATGATCAAAAAGCTCTCGAGCCATTTGGTGTCTCGAGAATTATCGGTCAAAGTTTTTGATCGTCTCGAAACTTAGCACTTTTAAAAATAGACTTGCAGATATTTCTTGACATGTTGTAAAGAGATCTGTTGACTCTTAAAAATTTGGTGTCTGCGTCAATAGAATCCTCCTAGCGCTCCCGTGGTTTTCCGACCGGTCTTTATCCGTTGAATTTCCCTTTTAGTGTGCGTTTGGGAATTTTTCCGTCATCCATCCGCTCCACATGACCAGCCCATTGTAACTTCTTAAATTTTATGAGGGTTGACACTTTTGTCGAAGGCATACAATTCTCTATTCTATCGTTTTCTCCAGATCGAGTCTTCCCTTACAGGTCCAAGGAATCTTCTGAGGACCTTTCTTTGAAAGGCGTTAAGTAGTTTTTTGGACATCTGAGTTAATGTCCACGTTTCGGTGCAGGTCTTATAATTGTTTTATATATTTATACTCTAGATGAAATGTGAGAGTATATTGTGTTTGCCATACTGTTTGTAACGCTAAGAAATAATGCTCGCATAGACTCGCCAAGGGTACATAAATATTTGTAGTCGCTCAATCGCCCTCTTCCGAGGGTCCGGCTGCCCGTCTGTTTGTCTATCTACAACATGACTCTCAAAAGCTTTGACCCATCATGCTGAAATTTGTCATATGTTATTTTTAGCAAAAAAGTAACATTAAGTTCGTGAATAAGTCACATTCCCCACAGCTTCTACCCCCTCCCAGAAAAATTTCATGAAATTTCGAAATTTAAAAAAAATTTGTTTTTCTCCGAAACCATTTCAACTATCTACTTGAAAATTAGGTATAATGTGAATATTGCTAACGTCAAAAAATATTGATCCTTACTCCTTCTACCCCCTCCCATAGAAATGTGCAATTTTCAAAAATGTATTTATTCGGTTTTTACTGCAAATGGCATAGCTAAAAGAATCAATTTTTGCCATAATTAATTTCATTACAATTCCAACCAATTTTGGAAAAACTATCAACTTCACCTCACTCTTTCTATACCTCCCATACAAATTTCTCGAAATTTCGGAAGTTCAATAAAATTATTTTTCTTCAAAACCGTCAAAGTTATCAGCTTTGAATTTTGAGAAAACCATACTATTATATTTATCATTCATGTCGAAAAATGTAATCAATTTTCATTGAAACTGGAAAAAGTGCAAACTTCAAATTCTGCCAAAATTTGTCCTTTAATAATTGCAATAAATGCTAAAAAATATGAACTTCGCTTCACTCCTTTTACCACACCCCATACGAATTTGTGTATTGGAAGTTCAAGAGAAGGATTTCTCCTTTGAATATATGAGAGCTATCGACTTTAAAATTGTAACAAAGCAATGTGATTAGGATGTTGATAAGTAGATTCAAAATCATTCAAAACCCTCCACTTTCTCTGCCACCTCCCATTCAAATGCCATAAATTCAGACAAAAATCGTTCAATTTCCTCGAAAATTTTGAAAGCTACAAACTTTAAATTAAGCATGAAACATTTTCTATACTAAGTTCGGTGTTATAGTATATACAAAAATTACAGACTCCTCCCGTCTGCTCTTACCACCTCTTATAAAAATTTCACTATTCACTATTCGAAAGAATTTGAGATGACATATTTTCCGGTACAATAAACTCTTTTCTATTTCATTTAGAGTATCATATGATAAGGTTTTACGCTCTAAAGTTTGTAACGCCAAGAAATAATGCTCGCACAGAGCCGCCAAAGGTACAGAAATATTTGTTGTCGCTCAAAAATCTCAAAACCGGAAGTCCATCCATCCGTCCGTTCGCTCTCTAGCTTAAGAACGCGTCGAGGTGGAAAGTTCAAATTTTGTTCACTTCGTTTTCGGTAAAAAAGTAAGGTCAAGTTCGTGAATCGACCAAATCGCTCCACACCTTCTACCCCCTCCCATACAAAATGACACAATTTCGCAATTTTACAAACGGATTTGCTCGAAAAGTATAAAAACTATTGATCTGTGATTTATAATGCTTTCAAACTACCATATAAAAATTATTTGCGTCCTCTCTCTCTCCTTCCACGACCTCCCATACAAACTGCACTTTTTCATGAAATACTATAAACAAATTTACTCAGTGCGTATAAAACTTAGCGAGCTGAATTTGTGTACTAAATATTTATTTAGAATTATTAGAAAGACCAAAAAAAATTAGACGATTAGCTTCACTCCTACAAAATGACTAATTTTCAATCATTCAAGATTAAAGATTCTTTATTGAGACTTAAAAATATAAATATTAAAATTGAATACTTAGAGAAAATAATGTTGCTGGCTATATAATTTGGCCAAGCCTTATGTCTAATAACATATGTTTCTTGAAACTAAACTAAATGACGAAGCGATTACATACCTAGTTTTGGATAGGGTCACCCTTCCTCCCGGAGTTGATGCCTTCAAGTAATTTTTTACACTAAACTAAACTAGAACTAATAACTAAAGACTACTTATGCTAATGTTATAACTAAAATTAAAAATAAATGAGCGAGAGAAAAGGGTGGTTAACTATCAACGCAAAATGATGCGTTGGAGGCTTGTTAGTCATCCTTTTCCTAGGTGGGTATCGATTGAAAAGAAAATTTAAGTAAATTACTCTTTCAGCAAACCAAATACGCGTAGTCAACCAAAGATAAAGGCGGAATAAATTGGCTAATTTAATCTCTATATATGCTAGTTGATGCCTTTTCATAAAATATTATTCTACAGCGACCCTCTGAAGATTCTTGCAAAACCTGGACTGATTCCTCGCTCCATAAACTAATTGGTGATGCATAGTATTGGCTTAAAAACGGCGTGTTATGATTGTCTTCATACAGCTTTTTAATTAATGGGTTCGGGTGAGTCGCTAGTCTGACGGCTGATTGTTTAGGTAAATATAGCAGATATATCATCAGGTGTCCCAAGTTAGCGTCTCCGTACAGGGAGACATTGCTGAAATGGGTCTTATCTGCAAGCCGGTGTCCTTTCCCACTTGCATTTCGAAAACAGATAAGCTCCGATTTCTCAGCATTTATCTGTATACCCCAACTTTTAAAAAAATCATTGGCTCGCAGTAAGTGTTCTCTTAGTGCAGCGAGGGCGCCATGTGGTCTATTAGCGTGAGCAAAAATCAAAGTGTCGTCGGCATAGAGTATTGCTTTGGAGCTTACTAAAGAAACTCCAGAAGCGCCAACATCCAAAGGCAGGTCATGAATAAAAAAATTAAATAACTTTGGCCCGAGGACAGATCCTTTCGCTACTCCAGCATTAAAAGGGATGATTGTCGAAGTGGAGTTCGCTATCTCTATGAAGAGCTTTCTGCCTGTTAGAAAGTCAGCAATAATTCTGATAAGAGCTTGTAGACATCCTGTCATTAAAAGTTTATATCCACACTGAATCGAATGCCTTTTCTAAGTCTATCGAATAGGCAACTGTACATTTTCTCTGCCGGAGATTTTTTAAAATGTTATCTCATATAACACTGCGTGCTCGGCAGAATTAAATTTCTCGAAACCGAATTGTCTGTTGGGAATAAATTCACTGCAAAAAATATTTAATTTCGTTTGGATGCATTTTTCCAAAATTTTGCTAATATTTGATACCATTGAAATAGGCCTCAGGTTGGTTATATCATTAGACGCACTGCTTTTCGGAATAGGGTGAAGCTTCGTGGTTTTCCAACTTGATGGGAAGTATCCATTGTTGATGCAATTATTAAAGATGATAATTAGCTTTCCGGATAATTGATTGGCGCATCTGCGCAGTATATAATTGGGGACGCCATCCGGACCTTTCGATTTTTTCCCATTCGTGCAGTTTATTAGGTCTTCTACGAGTTCTCTGTTGAAGAAATTATCGTTGTTGGTGGCCACATTATTTGAACGGATGTCGGAGGAGAATGTAGTTAAAACTGAATTTTCACTTGAATCATAAAACTGCCTTACTCTTTCCTGAACGACTGCAGTTAACTCCGTATTATTCTGAGGATTCTTGTCCCTATACAATTCGTAGTAAAAATCCGTACACGCTTCTAGTTTGTCGTTTATTGAAGAACACTCTACATTTTTATAAGAAAGATTCTCCCTTGCAATATTCAGTTTTTGGTATTTTCTGCCTGAGATCCTATCTATTTCTTTAAAGGCAAATGGTGACGGAGAAATATTTTTAAGTCTATTTTTGTAAAGTTCATTCATTTCCTTACGAATTGTATTTCTTATAATGGAATTAAGGCTACCGACACACGATGCGAGTTAATATATATTATCTCGCTTTTCGATATTACTAGTGTCATTATCCTATACATAATTCGGCCTACTTATATCAAAATAGGAAGTTAATATATATTAACTCGCATCGTGTGTCGGTAGCCTAAGGCATTGAATTCTTGAATTAAGTTCCTGATATTCCGCATTCACGCGGTTGTAATTTCGATGAAAGATTCTTTTTAATTGCTTTAGCCAAATTTTTCTAGTCCTTAGAAGGTTCAGGGCATGTGCTGAGAGATCTCTATATTTCATGTTTTTAACCGGGATGATAGTAGAGTGTTATTCTATGCAAGTTTTAATACTATTAGTTATTTTAAATAAGTATTCATCAATTTCTTCAGAACTTAAGTTGCGATCAGTGGGTACGTGAAAGTCAAGCTCTTCGGATAAGTCATCTTTAAATTCTTCCCAACTGATGTCTTTAAAGGATCTATAAGTTTCTTGAGGTTGCATAAATGGATTAAATTGAGTAAAATTAATTTCAAGCCAACGAGTAAAATGGTCGGAAGGGGATGGCAATGTTTTGCACGTAACATTGGTGTTTTGATTAGCGTTAACTGAATTTGAGGAAATTAAAAAAAAAATCTAGAACAGATGACGAACGCGGAAAGGTTCGCCCGCTCGCATTACATGAGTAATTGTCTTTGATAAAAACAGCGGTACCACGGCCGAAATCGCTTCTGACCATTTTATAATTTTTGAGGCTAACTTATGTTTAGGTTTCAAACGCGTTTCTGAAATCAGGGCTATTGAGGGTTTTAAATGATTAAGTGTGTCTTCTAGTGACTTTCTTCTGTAATGTGAATTGAGGAGTTCACGTTTGCGGCATAGATCTTTAAATCCATTATACGTGGGCTAACAGATCAGCAATAAACTTGATGTAAGCTGAGGCTTGATCAAATTTGGACGAGATAGATTTAAAGTTCATCATAAAATTTGTAACCTTCTCCATTAAGATTGGTAAAGAAACTCCAAATAGTGAACCTGAAATGTCTAAGAATTTGTCAAATATTCCGGTTTCGGTGTTTGGTATTCTGGCTCTGATCGGGCTACTATCACGCACTATATTTGCGAATGAACGATTAGAGGTAACTAAGTTATTAACCGAACGTTGAACGAAGTTCCTATTCACCTGATTCTTGCGGGTGTTTTCTAACTTTATCTCTTCCCTTTTTTGTTAGTATTTCATAAACACCTCGCATTTATTATAATTGGCGGGATGCCCTTCTGATCCACAATTAATCCATAAAGCCTTTGGGGGGCTAGTACCCTCGTTCTTCCTTGGCCATGAATTTTTGTCCTCGTGGTTACCACCACATTTGACACAACGTTTATCATAGCAACAGTTGGCTGAGACATGTCCAAATCTTTGGCATCTGTAGCATTGTATGACTTCCTTACTTTTGGGTTTTTCAAAGTAAATTTTTTAAAACAGAATATATATATATTTGATCTTTAAAATCTTCTTGAGGTCATCACCACTTTTCAGAGTTATTTTGAAAATATTAGAACTGATACCATCCCTTTTGGCCCAAGCAGTTAGAATCTGGTTCACTTTAGCAATAGAAATGGAAGGATCAATCTGTAGAATATCGTTCAGAATGTCATTTGTACTGAAATCTCCACTCATGCCTCTTAGAATTACGGAACTGGTTCGTAATTCCTTGGGAGTGAACGAAAAGACATCAGCTTTTAGGGGTCTTATATCTTCTATAATTCTTTTATGAATATTTACGTCATCTACATATAACTTTTGCCTATCTACGCCCTGGTTGACAATTCGTATTCTTACTGAGCTTGACATTTTTCTAACAGAGTCAATAACAGTCTTAGCACCTAGAAAAGTTATAAATATCGGTGGGCACCACTGAATTTTTTGTTTTATCCCAGCTGACTGAGAGTTATTAACGTTCGTAAGATTCACATTCTTATTTGAAATATTGGAACTAATAGAAGGCCCGTCATCAGTATTCAAATTTGACAATATACTAAATCTATTATGATATTGATTATATTAACCTTTCTCCATGTTGATGGTTTTGCGTTTAGCCCTTTTTGCAATGAGAGTCTCCGCTTCCTCGTTGGCCCCTGCGAAAAAACTTTGGGCGGATGGCAGCATATTTTCGGAATCTTCCGGAGTTCTGATCTCTTCGGATGCGATGGATAGTCCAGAGGAATCTCTTTGGATCGAGTACAATTCGCCTCGTGTTGTGCAACCATTCATAAATGCTCCGTCACCTCTGCTTTGGGTCTTCTTTATGGTAAGTTTTGGAATTTTCGCCACGGCTCTTCTTGATATTTGTTCGTCATCTATCCTGTCGTTATTGTCTAGCTCCATATCCGTTTCTCCAAGTAAATCAAACTTTGATCCATTGGAATTGGGGATCAGTATCCCATTCGACCGCTTCAATGGATTCGAGCTTGCCTTCAAATCGCTAAAATTTGCGAGTTTCGATAACTCCCTGAGGAGGATTAAAAAGTCACGATAACCACTAATTTATATATTAAATTAAGCAGCTCCGTAAGTTTTATGTCATCAATGATCTTTTTAGGATTAACAAATGAAACTTTAGTTATGATGTACCGAAAAAAGAATTCGTAAACACAGCTCTCTGGCACAGACGTCAGACAACCGAATTAATTCTCCCTTTTCAATCATTCACATACATCAAATTTTCTTGGAAACTATGGAAGCTAATGATTTTAAATTTGGAATGTACTATTTTTCATAAATGTGATGAACTGTATAAAAATTATTGAAATCCCCCCACACAATTTTCCACACAATCGTTCAATGACGGATTTGAAGTTGGTGACTTGGTGTTTAAATTTCTTGTCAACGATAAACGCAACTCCAAACTCCCGGCTTCCCGATTTTTTTCCACATTTGAAAATTGTGTGCGATCCAATGTCAGTAACCTCGCGTCATAAGAATTTAGTTTCTTGGAGTGCAATGATGCTCTTATTGTATTTGCATCCTTGTTCCAGAACTCTCACTGCTCCTGCTCTGCACAGGGATCGCACGTTCCAAGATGCGCAGGAATAGTCCATTTTGGTCGTTCGCATTGAATCAATCCAGTCCGAGGTGATGTTTCAGGTGTCGAAACAAGTCTGATTTTTCCGACGATGAGTTGCTAATACATCGCCCAACCCCCAACCTGGAAGGCCATATTATAGTGCTAGAATTTTTCTTTTTCATTAGTGCTCGCGCTTATGATTTCAGCAAGTCAGGTCCGGATGAACAAGATCAGTACCCGGTGGCTAACACGTGGAGATATGATGAGCACAATTGATGTGTATATAATAGTTACAACACTGGGCGACGCCTAATGACGCCGATCAGATGCCTACCCTATCTATACCCATCCAACCACCACTACAATATTATTACACACCCTAACCTGTAGATTAACTTCTCGCGCATCCTGAAATTTGCTCCAGGAATAATAAAGTTGCGCCCAACTTGTTGGCAGATATTTCTTTTAGGAAATCTAATAAAGTTGCTTTCGATCTAAATTAAAGTTTTCGAAGATATAAAATTGAATTAAAAATCATCTGTTACTTTGTACTTTTCCAAATTACACTCTTTACACTCTCACGTATTACAACGCAATGCAACGTAGCATGTACTGTAAAAACTTAGTGGAAAATATATGATATGAAACTACATGTTAGTTTTACTATTTCTGTGCTAGGATTTAAAAGTTGGCAATAATTGTTGTTTACACTTGGGTAAAAGTTGAAATCACCCCACGTAGTTTTATCGCCATAAAGTTGCAGTCACATACAAAAAAGAATCTAAAGCGAGGTTAATTTTGAAAAAAAAAAACAAGAAATGTACATCTATAGCAGAAATCCTCTATTGCAGAATTCATTTACTACTTTATGAGAGCCTCGAAAGTAGTAGAAAGTTTTTCTTGTCATAAACCACGTATATTTCCAGCAAGGAAGAGGTTCGTTTTCTCGGTTGCTCTTAGAGCGTTCAAGTGACAAAAAATGCCTTGAAATATAAGAAAAGGAAAGATGAAAAAAAAAACTTAAAGAAGAGATTGAAAACTTTTATTTAGTTGCATCTAACTTTTCAGTATGACTTTGGCTCCTCTCTAAAGTGTTATCGTGTGCGCAAGGAAGAGATTAAATCTGCGGTAACCCAACATATTTCTGTTAAGTTTTTACCCCGTAAGCTCTTTGAATATTTCCATTGTCAGATCGGATAGCAACCTCATCTTAAGTTGTATATTATGCCATCTATCGGGAATCACGTTCCTCTTTTTACCCCAAAACTTTATCCTTTAAAACTTGTTCCCCGAGTCCTGGACTATTGATACACAACTCTCAACTCGAAAGCGTGTCTCGTTTGGGGCAAGGGGCTGCTGAAGCCTCTTCCCGATCTCCGATACGTGTGTGAATTTGAGATTTTCAACTTTTCTTATCGTTCCGTAACGATAAAATCTTGCGTGTGAGTTTTAGGTCAATACTTATATATTTTTTTTTTTTTTTAAATGTTGAGGTCGTTTTCGAAATAGCGTAGCGAGTGAGAGTCATAAAGGGAATAAAATATAAGTTAAGCAGCGAGGTACCATAGGTTACGAATCGATATTGCTTTCGCTCTGTTTCAACGAGTACAGGAATAGGTTGCGGTAGGCACGCATAGTATTATGACGAAATTATAGTGTTATCGATTTACTCACTTCTTTTTTTCTTCAGGCGTACAAAGTATGCTATACGATAATGTCGCCAGCAAAGTCAAGAAATGCTAAAATTATTTATTAAATAAGATTCATGATAAATTTTTAGCATGTGGAATTTTTTGAACATGGTAATATAAATAATATATAAAATTGCGTAATAAAAATATGGCTTTTAGTACTCTATATGTAGATGTATAAAAACCAAGTATATCGAAAACATAACAGGACTACGATTGGGCGTAAATCCCAATCATGCGATACTCTACCTAGTCGTGCCATAAGTTCTGTCACACGTATATGGGCAATTTTTGTATAAATGAAAAAGAGTTTTTGACAAAGGAAAATATATTTTATTTTGGCATACTAATGGAAGTAAAATAAGCAACAAATTATTCAAAGTGGCCGCCTTTAGCCTTAACACAGCTCTTTAATCTGTTGGGCCAGTCATCGATAGCAGTACGCACTGTTTCTAGCGGAAAATTAGCTACTGCTTCTGTCAAAGATCGCTTAAGGCTCTCGATATTTGGGTGTCGTCTCGTGCACACCATGGACTCTAACTCCGCCCACAGTTTGTAGTCCAGGGGATTCAAATCTGGGCTCCCAGAAGGCCATTCCGTCGCCCTTATAAACTGTGGAATATTGGTTTCCAACCACGCTTGTGTGGTTCGAGCTTTGTGGGCTGGCGCAGAATCTTGCTGGAAAACCCAATGTCGTTTGTTGAATAGCGTAGAGTTCAGCGGCTTCACACATCCCTCCAGGATGTCCGTTTGATAATTTTTCGCTGCAGTTTTTACGCCATTTTCGCAAAAATGAAGCTCGGTGACCCCTTCGTAGCTGACACCCCACCATACCATGACTGATGCTGGATGATGTCCTCGCTGTACCCTAGTGGCAACTTCTCGGGCTTCTATGGAGCTGTGGGCATACACCTTATCATTTTGGCGGTTGAAATGTTCCTCCACCGTAAAAATTTTTTCATCGGTAAATAAAATTTCTCGATGTTTGTTGTTGCCGTACCGCCGAAGGAGCTCTTTCGATCTGGTGCTCCTAATTTGCTTCAACTGCTCAGTCAGCAAATGTCCCGTTGATCGTCGAAAGGCACTCATCCCGAGGTCAGATTTTATGATGCGAGACATACTTCGGGTGGAGATGTTCATCTCTCGAGCCATGATTCGTTGTTTACGAAGCGGATTTCGACGAATTCGACTCTCGACCGCTTTGATGGCAGCAGAAGAACGTACATCACGCGGACGTCCAGAACGAGGTCGATCTTCAATAGTCTGGATCGCGTTATATCTCTGGATCGCACGATACACAAATCTTTGCGTTATTTTTAACGGGCACAACAACTTGAAAATTTCACTCGCGGATTTTCCACACTTATGTAGTGCAATCACTGCAGTTCGGTTTTCTATTACACCCCATTCCATCTTCACACGTTAACGAACACACTTTAAATGACCATCAACTGTCAACAACATTATGACGTTTATAAAACTGGCCGATATTGAAATTTCACTCATAAAATAAAGTTGTTGCCAATGTGAGAAATTATGTGACAGAACTTATGGCAGGACTAGGTATATAAAAGAGAAATTTGTTGATTTTAAGAAATTTTTTATTTAGTGAAATTGTGCAGTTTGTATGGGGGGTGGTAGAAGGAGGGGCGAGTTCTTGATGACTTTTTTAGAAATGACTATTGTATATACATTCATACTTTTCAAGGGAAGCGACTTTTTGTTAAGTTGTGAAAAGGTGCCTTATTGTATGGGAGGGGGTAGAAGGGGTGGAGCGATTTGGACGGTTTACGAATTTGACCTTACTTTGTAAAAAACAACGTGTACAAAATTTAAACTTTCTAGGTCAACGCGTTCTCTAACTAGAGAGGACACGGACGGACGGACATCCGGTTTTGAGATTTTTGAGTGATAATATGAACTTCTGTATCATTAATTTTTTTCTCCGAGCCTTATTTCTTAGCGTTACAATTTTTTCACCCATAGTTTTTTTTTTTGCTATAAGGCATTTTTGTTTTTTTACGAAAATGTACCGATAAATGTATCATTGGTAATCTATATTTTGTTACTGGAGCATCCCTTAAGAATGTCCAGCAATAATCAGCAAACAAACTGGAACTCCATTTGCCTTGATATCGTTTTTTCCATCGCCAAAATGTTTTGCTGGAACCGTACCCCATGTTTTTCACTTACTGGCCTCAAAATGTCGAGGTGGAAGTCGAGATGAGAGTCCAGAAAGTGAATTTTAAGGGCCAAGTTACAACCCATTTCCTTGCCAGTATCAAGTAGTTCGCTCACAATATTTTTGTAATCGTCAACTTTCACATTACCAAGAAAATTTTCAACAACTGATGTAAAAGCGCTCCGAGCTCGTAACTCAGTTTCAGTTAGTACATAGTTAAATATTTCATCTCTTGTAATTTCCCTTGTTTGTGGACCCACAAATATGCCGTCCTTAAGTTTTGCTTCACAAATTCGCTGGCAATTTTAGTTTTAATTACAAGAAATCTCTGCCACTCCGATCCATTGCTTTAACAAAATTCTTTATCAATCCTAATTTAATATGCAAATGTAGAAGTAATACCTTTTCGGGATCAACTAGTGGTAGCGTTTTTTAGTACGGGAATTAGTGCCTGACGTAGTGGCCTCTCCTGCGCACGATTGTCACATTCAGAAAGGAAAAAACCGTAGGACATTTTTTTTTATAATTTGGGGAACACGTGAGAGCACTGCGACCTTCTCGGCCTATTGTGCGCTTTTTGCCCCTTCACCCTACCATAACTCAATAGCTTTGGCTAATTTAGGTTTAGGTTGTAGGAGGTTGGTTCCATAGAGCCACAATGCACTGAGGCCATCTAGTTGGGCCCATTGTACTCCCCCTATTTACTATAAGATGGAAGTCACTCCTATTGTTCTACCCACTTGGTTCGGTTGGCGAACTGTAGCAGGCTCGAATTTTGGATGCCTCTGAGGTCGTCTAGTTCAAAATAGTTTGTTTGAAGTTAGTCTTCAGCGCTGTTGGTGCTCCATCGGCTGACTTCCTAGTGGAATTGATGTATGCAGATCCTTGCCGTTCAAGCATGTCTACTGCCTCGTTACCTAGCAGGCTGCTATAGCCCGGTATCCAAATTAGAAAAACTTGCGTTATAGCCGCTAGGCGATTCACATTGTATCTACAAATGGACACTAGTTTGGGCGTAGTCTTGTAGGATTGGAGTGCCAGAAGCGCAGCCCTGCTGTCCGAGAAAATGTAATAATTTCCAAGACTGTTCTGCATATCTAGAATAATTTTTGTGCCCTCGTTAATGGCTAATACTTCCGCTTCGAAGACTCTCGCGTGTTCTGGAAGATGATATGAAGCTTGGATGTCGAGGTCGTGGGAATAAATCCCTGCACCTGACCCTGGTTAGTTTTAGATCAGTCCGTATAGAGATGAGAACCTGTACAGGTGCTGAGTATCGTGTTTGTCGCTCATTCGTTTCGTTCAGGAAACTTAATGTGAAACTTCCGTTTCTTAACCTGCACCTGCGGTTGGTTTATGCAGTCATACTCGTGGTCTAAAAGGGAGTTTGCGTCTCTAATGACGTTAACAATTTTGCCATGACCAATTTGTGGCGCTGACTATGAATTAGTGGCTTTTAATCTAATGGCAGCTAGGCCCGCTGCTTGTTTTATAAAAAGTGAGTGTAGTGAGAGAATTACCTCCAGAGCTGCAGTTGGTGTAGTTCTAAGGGCACCTGTTATGCATAGCCATGCTATCCGTTGGATTAGCTGTAAAGGTGGTAGGTCTTTGCCACATACCGAAGCTATGGCAAGTGGATAAGGTGGTTTTTAAACCTAAACAAGGCAGAGCCTTCCATAACATCACGAAGGCTTTCCGATCCATCAACCTAACATAGTTCCTTCTTGAAGGCCTGGAAAAATTGGTGGACAGCTACATATGTAGTCTGATAAGGATGGTTCTTTCGAAACTCTCCAGTTGTGGATCACTAGTGATTTAGAGTTAGTTGCAAGAGTTAGGTCGATTATCTCGCTTCTTGCTCTATTTATAAAGGTGGGACTGTTGCCAACATTACAAACATTTAGATTGTTCATGCTAAGAAATTCTAGAATTGACTTACCGCGATCGTTGCTGTCTGTGCTAGGCCAGACTAGGTGTGATGGGCATTGGTATCACAACCTATTACCAAGTCCCATGTGTTGGACTGGACAAGCTGGCACAGGTCAGTCGTTGGAACATCCCTTGCTTCGTATGATTATATTTGGCTGCGGTGTTCCAATAAATGACCTCTCACAGAGCGTCGTTGTTTGGTTCGGGCTGCTGAATTGCGGAATTAATATCAATTTTGATGCCTTTTTTTGCAACGACACCTGTTTTGGGTCCGTGAAAGACTGTAAAAGTCTTGTTACACCATCCTAGAATGTGGTTAGAGCTATTTAACCACGGTTCCTGGACAAGTGCAACAGCCGAGTAACCTCTTGAGAAGTGTTGTTGGAGAGTGGCGGTCGCCGCTCTACTGTGATGTATACTGCTGCTTGAACCACTCTGCGTTTACCGGCTTCTGAGGTTGGCCGCATTTAGTTTCGGTAGTTTGAAGTGGACCTTGTTGAGTCCACAATCCGCGAAACCTTTCGCTACGGACAACCTTTCCATGGAGCTTTGGTCGAATCTGAGAACAAGAAGTTGGTCCTTGTCTTTTTGCTCTCTATGGAAAAGCTTCCATACTTCCGTGGAAAGATTGTTTTGTAGCTTAATGTCCTGCAATAGGAGTCCAGGGTCTTCAATGATATCTGGAATCCATGCAGACACTTTTGTCAGTCTCGAAGCCTCAGCACCTTCCACCAGCTGTAGCTTGATGTCCTTCAAGAGCACGTTCATATTGGAAACCGCCTCCTGAAGGAAGACCAGAGTGTTTTGGTCAGCACAAGTTATCCTAAGATAACCTGGCTCGAAGTCATACTTCAAAAGCTTGGCTTAGGTGGTGGACTACCTAAGAGGTGTTCCCTCAGAATGTTCCCCAATGAAGAGTAGATCTGAGGCCTCACCGACTCTGGTATAATGCCTAGCAAGTCGTTGGTGTTAATGACTGCTGCCTGGAGGGAACTCATAGCGACGTCGCTATAGGTAGTCGATCTCGGCTATTTCTTTTTTGCTACAGGTATCGGCGCAGTGTTATCATCCGATCGGATGCGCTTGTGTGTCTGCTTCAGTGGTTTGAGGTTATTATCGGTGACTATGCCTGCGGACGATGAGGGTTCTTTGACATTGCCAGAGGCGGTGCCACGAACCGATCGTCCCGAAGCAAGTGGGGATAAACGTTGTTGAACCGCTTCGACATTTTCCACTAACGGGTGAAAAATGGGAATAGCAGCTGATTGGGGACCCGGAGTCAAGCTATGAGTCTTACTCCGTTGGGCTGCCTTTCTGAGCATACTCCTTCTTTTCGTTGCCGAAAGTTGCAATGTTCGACACTACTTTCAGCAAAGTGGTCGGAACTTGCAAACACTCTTTCGCAGGAGGCCTTACTACTCTGTCCACATTCGCTTCGGAAGTACTAGCTTTATTAATCAGAGAGATTGCTGGGATACTGAGACCTTTCGCCTCCACTCTGATTATTTCGGCCGACACGCTGGTTGGGCGTGAAGCTCCTGCAGCTCGTGAATCCACCGTCCCTGAGGACAGTCGACTCCGAACTGCAGGTACTTTAGTCTCTACCGCACCGTCAAACTTTGCTTTGGCAGCTTTTCTAGGAAGCCCATCTCCTTTTTGTTTCTTGCGTGTCGCTGATAATGTTGCCCTCTGCGCCTTTGCAGAGACTGGTTTTTGGCTTATATTTATATCTTTTACTATAGCGTATGCGCCCCGCGTTTTATTATATTTTGTCTCATATCGTCGTCCATTTTTTATATCTTGCCATTATGGTACTTCCTTTGTTTTGGCTTGCAGGCCTTTTTTGCATATCGCCTAAGCTCGTCATATCTTTCTTTTTTGGTTCGTGTTGGTCGTTCAGTAAAAATTTTATAAGCTTCGTTCTTTCTATCTATTGCGTTGCGACATTCTTGGTCGAACCAATCATTATTTTTTCGCCGTGCTTGATATCCTAACACCTCTTCTGCAGAGGATTTGATGCCGTATCGTAGTTTCATCAACATATTGTTACATACAGACCTGGCAGCCCCGCAACTCGATCTCTCTCGAATAGTCAAGAATTATGTAGAACAGTATACGCAACTATGTAGAGAGCTACAATTAAAGATCTAGAGCTTTCTAGTATAGTTCACACATACACACCGAAGGTACATCGGATGCTCTGACACAATTAATGCAACATATGATGAACAAATTAGATCAACAATCTGCGGACATTAATCAGAAATTAGATCAACAATCTGCGGACATGAATCAGAAATTAGACCAACAAAGTCAGCTGTCAGCGGACCTTAATGAGAAATTAGATCAGACCTCAAAGAACCTCAACCAAAAATTGGAGCTGCAAAATAATATAATAGATACCATGGGTAAGGCAATAGAAGAGAACGTTGGGAAGAAACTTCGAATCTTCGAAGAACAAATTACGGAAAGAATATCCGGGATTGTAGAAGAAGTCGAACGCCTAAAAAGGGACTTCGATAACGTGAAAGCGACTGGAGTCATCAAGGCAGAACCATATGACGTACCCTCTAAAAATAAACTAAGAAGGAAGGATAATGTAACATCAACACTTCTTCAGTCAAGCAACCTTAGAGGCGAACAACGCAAGCAAGCAGAAGATCTAATCGAAACATTCAGCGACGTCTTTTCCACCGGTGATGACGATTATGGCAGAACGAACTTAGTGAAACATCGTATAGATACCGGAAGTGCTACACCGATACGTCAACCTCCAAGAAGAGTACCATTAGCGAAACAAGGAGAAGTCAATTCAATGGTCAAAACTATGGAGCATCAGGGAATCATCGAAGAATCAAAGAGCCTGTGGATATCGCCAGTGGTGCTGGTAAAGAAAAAGGATGGCAGTACTCGTTTTTGTGTGGACTACAGGCAACTGAATGATGTTACGAAAAAGGATAGCTACCCACTACCTACAATCGACGATATCATGGACACCCTGACTAATACTAAATGGTTCTCAACGTTGGACCTGAAAAGTGGTTACTGGCAAGTAGAGATAGATGAAAAAGATACAGAGAAAACAGCATTCTCTGTCGGCAGTGGACTGTGGCAGTTCATCGTAATGCCATTTGGCCTATGCAATGCTCCAGCTACGTTTGAAAGACTAATGGAATTCGTTTTCGTTGGCCAAAAGTTCCTTCTTCGAACGGATCACGCATCGCTTAAATGGCTACTTCAGCTTAAGAACCCCGAAGGCCAAGTAGCCAGATGGATAGAAAGGCTTGAATTCTACGATTTTGAAATTGTTCACCGAAGAAGAAGAATCCACGGTAATGCCGATGCGCTTTCACGTCGTCCTTGTCCACCGAACTGCAAGCATTGTCACCGCGTAGAAGGAAAAGAAGCCGGAGAAACCATTCAGAGGATAACGACCGAACCAAAGGATGGATGGAATCAGCAAGAATAGAAGATGCCCAACGTAAAGATCCAGATATTTCACCGATCATGGCATGGAAGGACGAAATGGAACGGCCTGAGTGGAAAGACATCTCACAATTCAGCGAAACCTAAAAGTGTTATTGGGCACAATGGAACTCCCTTCACCTAGACGGCGGATTATTAAAACGGAAATGGGAAAACGCTGACGGAACATCGTATCACATGTAAACCATCGTCCCGCATTCTAAAGTCGAGGAGGTTTTGAAGGGATATCATGGAGGTACTTCCGGTGGGCATTTGGGTGTAAATAGCACTTTGGCAAAGATACGAGTGAGGTTCTATTGGATCCATCTCCGAGATGATGTCGAAAATTGGTGCCGTAAATGTACTACGTGTGCATCGAGTAAGGGCCCACAACGCAGATCAAAGGGAGAAATGCAACAATACAATGTGGGAGCTCCAGTCGAGCGAATTGCTGTAGATATTGCTGGACCATTTCCGGAATCAGAAAATGGTAATCGCTACATTCTAGTGGTCATTGATTATTTCAGCAAGTGGCCTGAAGCTTAAGCTTAAGCAAACCAAGAATCAGTAACCGTCGCAGAACAAATTGTTACCAACTGGGTGAGCAGATTTGGAGCTCCACGAGAATTACACTCCGATCAAGGGCGCAATTTTGAATCTGAAATATTCAAACACGTGTGCCAAATGCTGGAAATAAACAAAACCAGGACAACTCCATTACATCCACAGTCCGATGTAATGGTGGAACGTTTCAATAGAACATTGAACTCAAACCTATCCAAACTCGTCAGCGAGAGGCAACAGGACTGGGATCAGCACATCCCTCTACTTTTAATGGCCTACAGAACATCGGTACATTCAACAACGGGAGAAACTCCCTTCCGAGCCATTTTCGGGACAAATATTCGAGTCCCTGCGGAACTAATTTTTGGAGTGCCACCAGACCAACCAACCAATGCCAAAGATGACGTCTCGGATCTTCGATGTCGACTAAATAAAATTTATAACCTGGATAGAGATAAAATTGATTTGGCGGCCGACCGCATGAAGACGAGGCATGATCAACGGGCGAATTCATCAGGATTCCAAGAGGGCGATTTAGTTTGGTTATACGATCCCTAACGACAGAAGGGCAGATCGCCGAAACTACAGCGCAATTGGAAAGGCCCTTACCAAATCATCAACCGGTTAAATGATGTCGTCTACCGGATTCAGCTACATCAAAAACTTCGTACTAAAATGAAAGTGGTACACCTCGACCGACTAACAAAGTGCCATGGTGCCATTGATGAAGTGAACGACTCTGTTCAGGATGAACAGGGACTAAGGAGAGTGTAATGTTACAGTAATACAGAACAGTATACTCAACTATGTCAATCAAATCAAATTACTGTTAAGACCCCCTATAGGGGCATAGGACAGAAACAACTCTCTTCCACAAGGCGCGATCCTGAGCATCGGCTTTAAGCTGTTGCCAGGACTTGTTTATTCCTCTCGCCTCCTGCTCAACTGCTCGCTTCCATGTGTTACATGGTCGACCAACCCGACGTCTTCCTTGAGGGTTATAATCCAGAGCCTGTTTTGCGATGTTTTGCTCTGGTTTCCTCAAAGTATGACCGATCCACTGCCACTTTCGCCGTTGAATCTCAATACCTATTTTAGTCTGGCGAGTTGTACTCCAAAGTTCGTCGTTGGAGATTACTTCTGGCCAGAATATTCCTAAAATGCGCCGGAGGCATTGGTTTACGAAAGTCTGTAGTTTCTTGGTAAGTCGAACGGTCACTTTCCACGTAGTACAACCATATAAAAACACGGATTTGACGCATGCGTCCCCACTCAACTATGTAGAGAGCCACAATTAAAGATCTAGAGCTTTCCAGTATAGTTCATTCATACACACCGACGGAAGCTTCGAGAATAGTCATGATCATGGGGAGAGATGTATAAAAGCGCGAAAGCTCTCAGCGAGAGAACCAGTCATTTTTAGACGCGAACCAGTGAAAGCGATAGAAAAGTACCCGGCGGTATTACCATATAGTGCGAATTAAAGTGCGAATAAATAAATTATCACTTATTTTTAAACGAATTGTGTTTTACTTGAAATCCCGGCGAACCCTTAGATCGCAACAATATTCTTCACTGGCATATTTTGGAGTTTTTCATTTATTGGTGCCAAGTGTGTATTACCTGCTGACATGTAAGCCTGTGCCACCGTTTCGTCTTTAAGCTTGTCGACATTGAATTTGCGAGCTCTACTCGTTTTCGAATATGCACGACAAGTTCGAGTTCAGTGGACGAACAAACAATGGTAACATCCTTATTTCTTCAACCTGGTGAAAAAGTATTGATTTCACCACTTCACTTTCAAACTTTGCAATTTGCAAGTTACATCTGAATTATAAATGACTTTGCATAATTCGTTTCTAGTTACTAGTTCTGGATTTGCGGTGACCACTCATGGTAATTAGATGCTTCAAAGAAGTTTTGTTTGTGTTTCGGGTGAATTTAACATATCACATCCTCTTTTTTTTCAAATCAAAAAAAGTGAAAACTTTATAATCATGTTTGAAAGTTTCCTCAAAATAGTGACCGAATATTTTAATTAATCCTGTTACCAACGTGGTAAGGAGTGCAGAGCTATTGTCGTCCAAGTAACTTCACAGATATTGTAGTCGTACTTTATTACAATAGGCGACCGAAAAGAGTACAGTTTTGTGAAAATTTTATGATTTGCACGGTGTGAAAACTAGAAACCTATAAAATAGAAATGATATCACCGAAAAGTGCATTGTCTTGAAATTGGAGAAGGAAAAATGCTATTCGTTTTTTTTTTACTCAGTAATGATCCCATCTACATTCGCTTCCTGCCGTAGCATTTCTTTTGCATGATTTTCTGTAGTCCCTAGGTTCACACATTTTATTTATCTTTATTGTTATTGTTAAAAGTTGAAAGCAGAGCCTCCACGGCAGAGCTCCTGTGCATGCAATTTTGAAATTTATAGCCCTAAGATTCTCTCCAGATAAGCTGTTTGGAAGCGGCACTCTTTTAAAAACGCACCATTTGGTTTCAGGACCGCAACGATACTTCAAAGTTGTATTTTATGCTGGCCACCTATACATGGGCATCTTTTCCTCACGTATATTACGTATAAAACCGTGTTTTTTTCATATAGATATTTTCGGATGCTTGCTTATAATCACAAGAGCTTGAACCCGGACGATATAATCTTTAAGAAAAGAAGGGAAACACAGCATCAAGTGGCTTCTCACAGGAAGCATACCTGTAGTTGGCATACGAGAATTTATTGTGCTGTACTGCCGAAATGAGGGTACCTTAACGTCAGCAAACATCCTGTAAAAGACAACCTGAGCCTCTCACCAGCGGAGTGTACGTTACGGCGTTATGTGCTTTTCCGAGAACGAGAAAAACACCTCCTGCTTCTCCGTTCGAGCAAGTCCTAGTATTGGGTATTTGCGATATATTTTCTATGTAAGGACGAAGCGAAGAATGCTTCGGTGTCTTATATAACACTAAAAGATGTTTACTATGAAAAAAAAAAAAGTAAGGAATGTCCTTGCCATAAGAAGAGGATGAGTAGTCGTGTACACGAGCCAACTGTGAACGATACTGATGATGGCACGACACCAGTTTCTTAGGTGATAACAAACAGGCAAACGTGCCGCGGTTTTTCAATGGGGTACTTAACAAGCAAAATATTAATTTTTGTCATTTTTCTTTTAAACTTACCCCGAAAAAATAAAGCACCCTTCTTAACAACAATACAAGGGCACCAACCAAACTGATAAGAATTATTAATGAGTAAATAATGGAAGTAATCTCTTGGAAGGTGAGTTCTGGAAGTCCTTTAATGGCAACCGCATTACTTAATGTAAAATATTACATAAATTTTTTTTTTTTTTGTTAATTTTCTCGTGCTTTTTCGGTGCCATGTCGACTTAGGCAAAAGGACATTTACCTACATTTTAATGGGACGAAACTTTTAGTGTCATCTCCCTTTATTCGATCAACTTCTGTGCCGAAAAGCAAAGTGATTATAATTATCAAATTAGACATTAGATTTCTGATGAACAAATTGATGTTGATCGAAAAGGGTTTACATAAGACAACAATGTAATTAAGTGTAAATTATGAGCGGAAAACTTGTGCTATTCGGCTTCTTTGTGTTGAGTGTTTTGACGATGGGATAACGAAAAATTAAGTGATAAATGATGACAGTAATTCGATTATTTTTTGAGAATCTTCTCAGTCATTAGGGCAAAAGGTAGATTCTATTGTTGGATTTATTTCGATTATCAGTTATGAATAATTTTCAGAATTAATTGCGGCATTCTCTGTTCTTACCGTTCATTAATTCCATTGATTAACATAATTTATCAATTCGAATTTTGATGATTTTTAGCGTGATACGTATTAATTTGATGATAATTTGCAATTTAAGTGATTTATTGGAAATTTACATTGAAATAAATTAAATATTATAATAAAATGAAAAATGAATTAAAAAAAAGGATTTAAAAATTTAACTAAACTAGTTCAATAGATTTAATGAAATTCTGTAGTTTGTATCGGAGATGGTAGAATGAAGGAGGCTGGTGGATGGAAGGGGGGGAGGAGGGGCGGGGCTGCTAGTGATTTCTTAATTAACAACTATGAACATTATGCAATTGCCAACTTTCATATTACAGACCCATAGCATTCATTCTTTTCAAGAAAATCGATTTCTTGTGAAGTTATGAAATTCTGCCACATTGTATGCGAGGGAGTAGGAGTGACGATAAGCGGTTAATTTTTCTGAGCTTCATAATAATGGTAATTAAGTATATAATCCAAAAATTAAGCTCGATAAATGTTATACGTACCAAAGTGCGCAGCGATCGTCGTCAGTACCATCGTCCACACCAACTCCAAAGCGAAACATCGTCAATACCTATATGTAACGAAATTGGAGCACTCCGTTCCGCTAGCTTCCTCCGGACCTCATAGCACGGTTAGCAGCAAGTCAGTGCTGAAAACGTAGTGGAAGGATTTGGTCCGGGGCAGACAGTATCATTGTTGAGGAAAGAGCGTTTACGTTACCTGCCGGTACGCGTTTACACTGAATTAAAGAAGATCATTCGAAGAAAGTCCTAGGAAGCAACGAACGGCGAAGGCACATCGGGGACGACATTTACAAGCTCATGGCGGACTGCCACAACGCCTTACGGAGCTCTGCTCCGTCCTACCTCAAACGTAGTGGAGGGATAATTTAATGAAAAAAATCAAGGGGAATAAAGGAGTTTCATAAAAAAAAAAAACAAAAACGTACCTTAATCACTGCTGTCCCGGTCGCCTACGAGTTGCAAGCTTTAATTTTTTTTTATTATCAATATATCAAATTCCTGTTAAGACCCCCTATAGGGGCATAAGACAGAAACAACTCTCTTCAACAAGACGCGATATGTTGAGCATTGGTCTTAATCTGTTCACAGGACTTGTTTATTCCTCTGGCCTCCTGCTCAACTGCCCGCTTCCATATGCTACATGGTCGACCAACCCGACGTCTTCTTTAAGGATTATAATCCAGAGCTTGTTTGGCGATGTTTCGCTCTGATTTCCTCAAAGCATGACCGATCCACTGCCACTCCCGCCTTTGAATCTCAATGCCTATTTTAGTCTGTCCAGTTGTACGCCAAAGTTCGTCGTTGGAAATCACTTCTGGCCACAATATTCCTAAAATGCGTCGAAGGCATTGGTTCACGAAAGTTTGTAGTTTCTTGTCTGTTGTATATTGGGTCCTGAAGAAGTCCCAACGTACATACTTAAAGGGGGAAGGGGGGGGGGGGTGCTCATGTTCTAGATTACAACTCCACCTAAATCTAGTTACTTAGCCTACTTAAATATAATATTTTACCCTACTTCGCAAAATAATTTCATAGCATTATTTCGTAAACATAAGTTCTCACATAAATGTTAATACACATTATTTTTACTTACCTAAATATTTTCAATTTAATATTGCAACGTTATTACAACTTGCAATTCTTATTCCGCATTTCGGGCAGGAAAAAGTCGGTCATATATTCTTAATTACTTAACTGTTATGATTTGACCGACTTCCCAGTTTACTCATGCGGCACATGCCGACCTTCAGAGTCATGCCGGCAGCAAAACGCCGATACTAGCCATTTCACAATAACAAGCCGGTATAAACAACCATACTTGAAAAGTGCTGAGGCTAGTTATTAACAAGCCGGCGCTAAACATAAGTCAGTAGCCGGCATATGTCATGCGTTATTGGCGATAATGACCCTGAAAGTGGCGCCATGTGGGAATTGCTTTGTAAATGTTAACGTTGTTACACAACATTTCGAACGGTCACCTTCCACGAAGTACAACCATATAACAAAACGGATTTGACGCATGCGTCAAAAACTCACTTCATGCGAAGGGAGATCTCTCTTAACCTCCAGAAAGGGGAAAGGATATCGAAGGCCTGACGAGCTTTATTTCGACAAACCTCAATATCCCGCTCCGCCAACCATGCTGACAATGCTTCCGAAATAACAAAAATCTTGCATCTCTTCTACATCTTGTCCATTTAGATCAATCGGTGTGCTTGCGTTCGAATCCATGTGCATGTACTTGGTTACACGCACATCTATTTTCAGTCCCGGCTCTTTGCATTTAGAATGCAACGAGCGAACATTTGACTCTAAGTCCGATTGGTTATGTGCAAGTAAACACACTTCATCAGCATAATCAAGATGACTTAAGGTACTAAATAGTCTCTATTGAAAAACTTTACCACCTGTCAGTGCATCTTTCAAGATGTCATTTGTTACCACCAGAAACAGGGCTGGTGATAATATGCAGCCTTGTTTGACACCCGTTCGCACAGGAAAGCTCTCGCAGAGCTCTCCTCTATGCAAGACGCGACACTTCGCATCTTCGTAGGATTCTTTAATCATTGCTATGACCTTATCTGGAATACCTCTTCTACGCAAAGCATTTCATATGTAATCTCGCTTAACGATGTCGAAAGCCTTCTCGAAGTCCACAAACAAGAGATGTAGTGGCGAACCCATTTCGGCTGACTGCTCCAATATTATCGGCAGGGTATTTGTGTGGTCGATACAAGACGACTCTTAGCGGAATCCATTTCGGCAGACTGCTTTAATGTCATCCGCAGGGTATTTGTGTGGTCGGTACAAGACGACTCTTTAATGAATCCAACCTGATAAACTTGAGAGTGCTCTCGACATCACTAATCCTATTGAGAATTACCTTAGCCATAATTTTTGATACGGCAGTAAGTAGACATATAACACGCCAATTGCCACAATCCCAAAGGTCGCCCTTCTTCGAAATTTTCTATTCAGTCGAATATCTTCCTTCATTCCACACCTCAGTAAAGAGTGGGAGGAGTATATCGACTGTTATTTCCGTGTCCTCTTGGAGGAGTTCGGTTGGTAGTCCGTCTATACCTGGGGCTTCCTTCCTGCCATTGACCGACTGGCTGAAACTATTTCTTCCTTATCTGGGGGACCGTCCCTAATAAAGGATTGTTGCGGTTGGATGTTTGGTAGTTGTTCTGCGTCTGGAACATCTTCCTCTGACAAGATGTTTAAAATACCAGAGAAGTATTTCTCCCATCGGCTCAACTGGTGTTCATTCATATTAAGGGTTTCGTTGGCATATCTCTCCAGGTGGTTGGCGGTGAAATTCTTGGTCGTCAACTGTTTCATGATTTTAAATAGTGAACTCATATTCTCAAGGCAAGCCTTGTTGATCAGATCTACAATGAAATTTTTCTTGTCTCGTCTAACAGCATTTTCAAGCTGTAAATGAGCATCGTGGTAGTTCTGTCTCAAGTCGGGTTTTCGTTGGTTGACATCGGTTTGAGAAATGGTTGGCAATTTGGCTTTTTTCCGATCGCCAACCTTGTCCTATGTGTCTTGCGACAGCCAGGGTTTCTCGCCGCTTTGCACATATCCCACAGATTCTTCAGCACTAGTTAGAAAAGTTTTTCTGGTTGCCCCCATATTGGCGTCCATTGTGCGCAATTCATATTCGCCCAATGGGGATGACTTTTCGCGTAGAATGGTAATGTACTCGCGCTTTTGTTAAGGTCCCTGAGCTTATCCACATTAAGCTTGCGCTTCATTTGAAGAATTTGTGGTCGTCGGATAGCTGCTGTGCACAATCTCAAGCAGGCAACCATCAATTGGTGATCGCTTTCCACGTCAGCTCCACGCTTCGCTTGCATATCGAGGAGACATCTTCTCCGTCGGCGACTTGTAGTTAAATTGTTGATCTGGTTCTGAGGAACACCATCAGGAAGACCTAGATGTTTTATGACGGCCGTTGTGTGAAAAAAGGGTCCCTCCGATGACCATTTATTGAGTACTACAAAACTCCACAAATAATTCGCAGTTTTCGGGTCTCTTGACCCATAGCAGTAACGTGTCGACCCAAGGGTCACCCTGCTTCCCCATGACGTGTACTAGTCAGAGTCAACCTGGGCGTTCATATCTCCTGAGATGATAATATCACTTCTTGGAACACGATCGAGGGTGGCACTGAGTTGGCTATAAAATCATCTTTGTCACCAGGTGTTGTGTAGAACTGTAGAATTGTGGAATTGTGACAATTCAGACACTGGTCCGGAGCCTGATGACGACAATCCTATCCGAAATTGGTTCCCATCTGATGAGACTGTGTCTCGCTCTCGGTGTAAGGAAGACCGCCACGCCATTTTTGGCTTCACTCTCAGGACCAACGTGCAAAATGGTGTTTCAGCTAGGTGTTCGTTCTTCTTCTGATCATGTTAACCCGACCTCACTCAAGCCCAAGATTTCGATGTTACAGTGCTCCATTTCACGGTCGATCACTGATTGGCGGTGCAAGGACCGAGTGACCCCAGCCCTTCTCCCGGCATTTAATGTTCGGACGTTCCAGAAGTCAATGATAGTCCGTTTTCGAATGCCAAAAGTCGTTATCATAGAATCCATCCGTATCCAAGGCGATGTATCCGTTTATCGTATCAGTTAGGTCTTAAGATCACGGGTGATAAGCCATTTGTCATTTTTAGGGCAAGCAGGACTGGCTGTGGGTGAATTCTGCTGCCCCCATCCCACAGGGGGATAGTTAGCTCAGGTCCGTGGAGTCTCTCGTCTCCAAAGATAGTTGCACGAATTGGTAAAAATCGCTTTCTTCAACTACCCTCTGCGGGGATTTTTATACTCTAGATGAAATCTGAGAGTATATTGTGTTTGCCTTACCGTTTGTAATGCTAAGAAATAACGCTCGCACAGAGCCGCCAAGCGTACAGGAATATTTGTTGTCGCTCAAAAACATCGATTCCGAGTGACCATCTGCCCGTATGTCCGTCTGTCTGTCTGTGCGTCTGTCTACAGCATAACTGTTGCAAGCTTTGAGCTATAGTACTAAACGTTCTTAGCAAAAACTAACTTTAAGTTCGTGAATGGGCTACAGCCCCCCACTCCTTCTACGCCTGCCATATAAATTTCGAAATATTAAGAAATTGAATTTTCTTTGAAACTATTTAAGTTACCTACTTGAAATTTGGATCAAAGTATTATGATATAGATGTCATTAATAAGGCGGAATATCGATCCGATCACCTCTCTCCTTTTACCCCTTCCCATAAAAATGGGCAATTTTGAAAAACACATATTTTCGATTTTCATTGAAACTAGTAAAGGTGAAAAAACGAAATATGGCCACAATTAATTCTACTAGATTTGCAATTAGTTTTAAAAAGAATTACCAACTTCACCTCACTCCTTCTACCCCCTCCCATACAAATTTCACGAAAATTTAAAATTTAAATTAAATTATTTTTCTTCGAAACTGTTAAAGCTATCAACTTGATATTTTGTATAAAGTATAAAAACAGAAATATCAATAACGCGAAAAAACATTTGTTTTGATTCGTACACTCCTTCTACCCCCTCCCATACAAATGCATAATTTTTGTTGAATGCATTTTATCGATTTCCATTCAAACTAGAAAAAGTACAAACTTCAAATTTTGCCAGAATTTGTTTTTTAATAACTGCAATTAATGTTACAAAAAATAATCAGCTCCGCTTCACTCCATCAACCCCCTCCCATGTAAACATCTGTATTATAAATTCAAGAAAAGCATTTCTCTTTTGAATATATGATAGCTATGGACTTTGAAATTGAATCAAAGCATGGTGATAAGGGTGATGATAAGCAGTTTCAAAATCATCTAAAACGTTCCACTTCCTCCGCCATCTCCCATACAAATGCCGTAATTTCAGGAAAACTATGTCCAATTTCTTTAAAAATAATGAAAATAAAAACTTTAATTAAATTCATCAAAAATTATTTTGCATGCCATGCTCGGTGTCATATACGAAAAATACAAACCTCCCACTCTACTTCTACCACCTCCCATGCAAAAGTCTCTATTCATTATTCGAAAGAGTTTGAGATGACATATTTTCCGGTATATTAAAGTCATTCTCATTTCATCTAGAGTATCATATGATTGGGCTTTACGCCCAATCATAACCTTTTTTTTTCATAAATCTTACGTCTTTTGTTGGACCACACACTACATACGCACTTTATTAATTTTCTTTTTAATAATTTGTTTGTATTTTTTTTATTTTTGGTTAGGTTCACGTTTTTTATGCTACTTCACATTCGTACTTGATTCGAAACGAAAACATAACAGGACTGCGATTAGGCGCGAAGTGCAATCGTGCGAAAATTGAAGAAAAACTTTTTTAATTTATAAAATTTTGTAGTGGAGATGGTAGAGGGGGTGACGACAGTAAATTAATTTTTTCACATCACGCTAAGGTTACTATCAAAATGATTTATACAAAATTTAGGATTCAAAAATTTAATAGGTACTGAGACAATTAGTGTATTGTATTTACTGAAATTGTGCAGTTTGTATGGGAGGTGGTTGAAGGAGAGGCGAGTTCTTAATGGTTTTTTCAGAAATGACATCATGCTTTTGACATGTTTTAAATTGCAGATCAATAGCATTCATACTTTTCAGGAAAATCTACTTTTTGTCAAGTTTTTGAATTGTGTCAGATTGTATGGGAGGGGGTAGAAGGAGTGAAGCTAATGGTCCTATTTTATTGGTCTTACTAATAATTCCAAATAAATATTTAGTGCACAATTTCATCTTGATAAATTTTATACGCACTGGTTTAGAGCGTTTCATGAAAAATTGCAGTTTGTATGGGAGGTGGTGGAACGAAGGGGAGGACTCAAATAATGTTTATACAGTAGATTGAAATTATTATAAAAGTATTATATATCGAGCGGGATTAGAACTCTCGACCTTTGCATCGCAGAGCAACGAGCGACCCACTAGGCTGCATATCAGCTTATGAAAAATGTAAAACGGTCGGCCGACAAAAATGGTGTTTTAAGTTACAGTCAGTTCGGATAGAGGAGTCAAAATTAGAGATGTAGTCAGTCGACTGAAGAGTTGGATCGCATCAATTATGTCGGTAACAATTTATCCACCACACAAGATTGCATCGCTTGACACGGTAAGTGCGCGAAGTGTTATTGCGCTGCGACACAGTGCGAGTGATGTGGGCTATAGAGTGATTCGCCAAAATCCATTGATAATGCGATATGTTGCTTTTGATCGGTGCAGTGATGCCTCTTTCTCTCACAATTTTAAAGAGACAACACGAGCACAGGGCTTTGATGAGTGGCCGGGCATACAAATGTTTTGGGGTGTTGAGGGAACGAAAGGCACAGCAATCCAGAGTTATCCCATGAAGAAGAAAGAGCAAGGCATCACAGTAAGTTTGGTAAACCTGTCAAAGTTGGCGCTTTTGTTTTCATATGTATGCTACGTATGCGTGTGATTGAAATCTTTTAACTCTTTTGTACCACTCTTTTAGGTCGACTCAATTAAGTGAGGTTGACTCAACACAATGAGTCAAAATCAAATCAAAGCATCGCTTGTTAAAGTCGCGATAGAGTAGAAAGCGATAGAGCAGTCGAAATCAGGTCGTCGCGTAGTCAGTCTGGATTGAACAGTCGACGAATCAGTCGATGTTTGGAAAGCAAAAGATTCCAAATTTTCTTGGTGTTACCTATTGTCGGCTAATAGCTTTTGGTGATGGTGGTCAATTTGTTCCAAGTCGTCGACCGGGATCTGAAGCATGATGAATTTTGTTCAGTGTTGTTTATCTCCGATACACAGATTCGAGTATCTAAAATTGAACAAATTATGATTTTAGCATGTTTTAATTTCTAAAAACATCTCAATAAAGCATAGACAAGCATTTTATTTCAGTGCTTACTTTCTTATCATTACGATAATATAAAATTTATTATATTCCATTCATAATATACCGCAGTCCTTCATCGTACAACCGCAATAAAACACAATCATTGTGTTAAAATTTTAACAAATTTGAAATAAAATTGACATATACCCATGCAGAGTAAAAAGTGACAAAACATAGATAGATAATATGGCACGAACACCCAAACCTCACACTTCCAAGGGATGTCTTTCTGTTCGCGCCATTCTCTAGCCACATCTCGTATAAAATAATATTTAAATTACGACCCCATAAAAACAACATCAGGTGCGCTACATAACAAGCGATCCCGTGCCAGTGGTGTTTGGTTTGTTTTTTTAGTCCTTAAATATTGCACGTTTATATCGCTGTTAGGTCTTAAAGTTCAAGTCAAACTTCATTTTACGTACAATTTATAACAAATCCAAGTAAAGCTGCATACTGCAAATTCGAATGCTAAAGGAGCTCAAAATCTGAATTATTAAACAACAATCTCAAAGATGAAGGAACATCGTGTCGTCGTGTATCGTTTTGAAAACAAAGCGATTTTCGTATAGACGAAGCTTCATTATCATGAAATCTGATGGAGAATGTCACGGTTTTCCATTCAATGTTTTAATAGTAAAACCATTGTCTGGTCGTGGAAATGTAAATGGAAATTAAATCGTTGTTGTCGCACACGGAATCGACTCTATTCATCCATATTGTATTGTTCTGTGAACACATGTGATAACTTAAAAGCTAGCGAAGGATCAAAATAAATTGATGGAAATTTGAATTCGTCATATCAACATATCGTTAGGATTATTACACATAATGCTAAAAGTTGTAACGTAATAAGTTGAATTTAATAAATATTACTAACAGTTCCTGATCCCTGTTGCAACCCCATAATGCTGACACTACTGCCTCCTAGAAGTGCGACACCAGTCAGTGTCGCTGTGGCGTCCGACCCAAGTGCATATTCTGTGTTGAATTAAATAGTTTACCAAAAATATAACATAAATGTTGTTAAAACTGAAGGTAATTTGTGTTTTCACCTGCCTGTAGGATACAACAGACGATGATATTTTTGCATTTGTTTTATTTTGTGCCCGCATTACAATGGATGAGTAGACAAATATTTCAAAATGAATAGACTAAGGCACGAAGTCTGGAACTGAGGACCGACCGTATCTTTAGATCTTGTTAAAGGCAGCAATGTCGACGGATTGAATATGATCCTCATCTGCCTGGATAATTTCACATAACTCATCAGTCGAGACCTTATCGTCCTGAATTACGCATCAGATTTGCAATTTTTGATGCCGTAGCCGACCGGTACGAGTTTGGAAGCGCCCCAAAGAAGACCGTCCATTGTGATAGTGCGGACTCTTGTTTCCATTTCCTACATTTCGGTCTCATCGTCCCACGGCTTAACGTCGAGCAGGATCGATGATTTGGCAATGAGGGCAGGTTTCGTAGACTTCTTGGCAGCGTATGCAGTTAAGCGTTCTTCGCGGATTTTTGACGATGCGATGTATGATACCATCTCTGGACACTGGGGAATTTCGGTGCCGGAGCTTTGCCAAGATCCGTAAAGGCACTCAAACCAACCTTGGACGGAGCAAATCCTTCTATGTAGCTGTTTGCAAGCAAGAATTTATTCAATTCTGTTATTGCCTTATCGGTTGTAAGATCGTCGAATTCCATTATTCTGTTGAATTTAAAACAATTAGCTGCAGCACTTGGAAAAATGTGATAAATCGTCAAAAGGTTGACAACTGGAAAGGACGCTGGCGCCTTGGCTGCGTTGCTAGAGAAACAACCGAAATTCATTTCAACACAAACAGAATTGTTAAGTAAGGTAATGGAAGCGCGGAACTTCAAATACCGTCGCGTGACGAAAAAGCCATGGACATATTAACAAAGAGTATGACAAACTTTCATTATGATCCGGAAAATAACATGATTTTTTTCCATCTTTCTGGTAGCATACGGATTCCGCGTCGAAAAAACTGCTCTTCTTTTGAGCCGATCCACGAATTGACTCAATTTTTGGCTTCTTCGTAAGAATGGAAGTGCTGCTTAGCCAGGCCATGCGTCATCGATCGAAGTAGGTGGTAGTCCGAAGGGGCGAAGTCTGGAGAATGTGGCGAGTGGGTTAGGGCGTCCAATTTCAGTGTTTCCAGGTACGCCTTCACAACGTGAGCAATATGTGACCGAGCGTTGTCGCGCAGCAAAATCGCTTTGTCGTGTCTCTCCTCGTATTAAGGCCGTTTCCCCTTCAATGCTCGGCTCAAACGCATTTATTTTTGTAGCGATCTCCCGTGATGGTTTCACCCGGTTGCAGCAGCTCAGAATACACCACGACGAGTTGTTCCCACCAAATACCCAGCATAATTTTCGAGCCATGAATGTTGGGATTGGCCGTCGATTTTGAAGCATGGCCGCGGTATCTCCACGATTTTTTTCGCTTTGAATTATGGTATTGAATCCACTTCTCATCGCCAGTAACGATGCGATACAGATAACCCTTCCAGTTTTGCCGTTGGAGTAGTTGTTCGCATGTGAAAGACGCCGTTCAATGTTTCTTGGCTTCAACTCGTATATGGCACCCAATTTCTTTGCTTTTGCATAATTCCCAGGCTATTTAAACAATGCGAAATAGCTTGTTGAGTCCCGCCCAATGAATCTGCAAGTTATTGCGTTTGGTATGAATGTTTGTCCAGTGATTCCTCCAATTCTGCGTCTTCGAAGTTTTTAACCGCTCCGAGACGCTCTATGTCTTCCACGCCGAAATCACCCATTTTATAGCGTTGAAACCGAAAGGAAAGGAAAATGTCTAGCAAATGACGCTTATTTGGCTCAAACTTCAACATATTCGCGCACAAAAAAGTGTATGACGTCGATAAAATTTCACAAATTTAACGATGAGGATATGTTGACAGATGCCTAAGTTTACTATGTGACGTTTTTGATCCGCCATTGCTGATCATCGTTTACTGCTGGCGCCACATATTGCGAAACGGCGGCAATTTGTACTCCCGATATAATATTTAGTAAATGAATGATGCAAATGGGAAATAAAACCAGCAAGATTTAAAGCTGCCTGGGGATGAATACGAGGAAGTATCCGGCTCGACGGACCAATGTTTTGTGTGCGAAAAATTTCAGCACAATGGGCGCGCGAAATCACAGCACTACGATTTTGCTTATTAAGTACACAGCACAATTTCTTTGATTTTAAACAAAGTAGAGCGAAATTCACAGCCCAATTAACTTGGATTTAACTACGTCACATAGAAAACAAAGGAAAAGATTGAAATTAATTTAGTAATACTGATCGATAATAATTGATAATTAATTTAAATTTAAAATATCAGCGGCAAACTGCAGTCAAATCTAACGGTTTCTTATTTAAATGAGTCCACTGACCCACATCCAGTTGGTCTGCTCAGTTGCCGCTTGCAATTACCTAGATCTGTTATGAACAGCTAAAGTGTAACCTAGTAAGTAGCGTGTTGGGCTTGTAATGCGAAGGTTGTGAGTTCAAATCCCGGTCGACGCAATATATAATTCCAGCACATTGACTGCTTGGCCACCTCAATCTACGAAAAATGTAAAATTCATAGATAGAGGGTTGTGCGAAGAGCTAACAACCCTTCCACAATAAGTAGTGGAAAATGTTAAGGAAACTGAATGTCAGGAGGCCAAAGTCCTATTTGGGCTGTAGTTCTATTGTAGAAGAAGTAGAAGTAGAAGTTGTGAACAGCTGGCTATTTGGGGTGTACTGGGGGAAAGTTGTATTGTTGCTAGCATGTAGAATGAGCGGAAGCTGCTGATAGCTTGACATCCTCAATCGATCGCGATATTGTGGGAAATGTCAAGTCAATGTCGGTTTTTTTTGGTTTACCTTCGTCGTCTTGTTGTGCGTGCGTGCGTTCTAGGATCTGCGGGTGAGTGCGAAAAGTGAGAAAATAGATTAATATTCTCCTTTGTAGAATTGAACGACGAAGTCACCAACGGAACGACAAACACACGCTGTGTTGTCCGATTCAAGTGCTCACCACTTTTCGCTTACTCTGTGTTGAATTTAATCAATGAATCCAATCAAACTTCTGCTAAAGACCCCCTATAGGGGCATAGGACAGAATCAACTCTGTTCTACAAGGCGGGATCCTGAGCATCGGCCTTAATCAGTTGCCAGGACTTGTTTATTCCTCTGGCCTCCTGCTCAACTGCTCGCTTCGATGTGCTCCATGGTCGACCAACACGACGTCTTCCTAGAGGATTATAATCCAGAGCCTGTTTGGCGATGTTTCACTCTGGTTTCCTCGAAGTGTGACCGATCTACTACCACTTCCGCTTTTGAATCTGAATGCCTATTTAGTCTATCAAGTTGTACTCCAAAGTTCGTCGTTGGAGATCACTTCTGGCCAGAATATTCCTAAAATGCGTCGGAGGCATTGGTTCACGAAAGTCTGTAGTTTCTTGGTAAGTCGAACGGGTTCGCAATTATGTTAATATGAGATCCAGTTACCGCTGTTATCTATAATTGTCTGAAATCTTTTTTGACAACTTTGGCTAAATTTTTTATCGTAATCCTCATTTAGACCTCTCCAAATTCGTTTTAAACTTCGAATAAGCTGTTGCGTAGTGGATATTTTTTCCCTTTTAGTTTATTCGTCATGAGTGACCAATAGGATTTGCATTGGGACTCTGCGATGGCCAGTCCAAAGTTGTTATCCCATTTTCTGCTTTCCACGGTGTACAGAGGCGACTTCGATGTTTGGGTCCGTTGTTTTCTTGGAGAATCCAGTCATCGTTTTGGAGTCCATACAGCAACTCAGCAAAAATCCCTTTTTGTAAAAATTCAGCATTCAGATTTCTGGTAAAAGCAATCAACTTCTTAAATCCTTTTTCAGAGAAGCATTAATAAACGTGCACCTTCTCTGGATATTTGACGGTACGTTGCAACAATGTCTAACCGCTTTTTTTTCCAAGTCTTCTTCCAGTGGTTGAAGATAACAAATGATGACTCATCGGTAAATACTGCGTTGCTCCAATCGCGTTCCAAATACTCCGGTGCCCAACTTAATCTTTTTTCTATTATTAGCGGTTTGGGGTTTGTGCTCCTGTTTTTGGTGCCAGATTCTTCAAACCTGCTTCTAACTGTATTTAAGGGCACCCAATCTCCTGTTTTAATTAGTTTTTCCTTCCTCTGTCGCAGAGTTAATGTCGTTTTTCCTGAACAGCGGAGCGATCAATTTATCGCCCCTTCTTGATGTACCTCTTTTAAGGCCTTTATCTGGCTCCTCATCATAGATATCACCATGCCAATTATACCTCGACTACTTTTGTACATATGAAACACTGGTTTTGGTATATTTTGCGGCCTGCCTCATACTCATTCTGGGTCCTTTAGGATGGGTAACCAGAAACTTAACTTGTTATCTTTATGAAAGGTCAAACTGTACTGACCACATAAATCTACCGCGAATTCGGTATGTCATACATAATTTTCCATATCACGTAAATGTTTGATTAGGTAGGAAGGAATTACTCACGACACGCTCTTCTTGAACACACTGTAAATAGGAGGAGTACAATGGGCCCAACTAGATAGAGCCCCAGTGCATTCTGGTTCTACCAAACCATCCTCCTACAACCTGAACCTAAACCTAGTACCAGGATCACTTTTCAGAAGAACAAGCGCACCGTGCTTCTTGACTTCGGTGATCGGACAAGTATCGGTAGATCCAATGCACTGTGGAAATCGAAAAAAGTTCGATCAAAGATTACCTAATTTTCGAATACGAATTCATGTTGAAAGTATGAATTTTGTTATTTGACACATAATTGGTTGAATTTCGACCACAGGCGATTCTAGTTCCTTTTGATTACATCATCACAATGTGCAAGATATACATTTATTTGAAACTTGAAGATGAATGCAATTACGGAAAGCTTTCCGACCCGTGACTATCATTTTTTGATTATTTGACGGATTCGCGAAACGTACGAATGAGCGCATCATATTGACCAAGCCAAAAAAGTTTTTGATAAATTCTTAAAAACTAATCAAAATCAATAAGAAGTCTAACGATTTCTTTTATTCTTTTCAGTTTTGATGTTCGAGGCAGACCATTCGAAAAGGCTCTCTATTGGTCGGATACAAATTCTTTCGGACCTAGAGCATATTTCATAACGAAAGCTGTACCAGCTACGTTGACAGTAAACAATATACAATTAGATGATGAGGGTGTAAGTAATTTTTTTTTATTAAATTTATATGATAATTTAAAGCAAACTAAATTTTTATTTCTTTCAGGTTTATAGATGTCGCGTCGACTTCCAAAATTCTCCTACCAGAAATCATAGAATTAACTTAACGGTTATTGGTAAGTAAGCCATACTTGAAGCCGTGAAATTAATTCAATTCTTCTTCGTAATCGGAATATTTTAATAATATAATTATAATACCATTTTTAAATAATTTTCGCACCCTTTTCTATCACACCTCCTTCTGAAGTCGACTCGGCAATGTTAAGTGATTTCGACACACTCTTTATTAGGATGTACAAGTAAGAGTTGAGTAAAGGAAATAACTTTTCTCTATTCAATTAAATTCTCCCGAATTTTCTTAACTAATTCGTAAGAAGCACCCTTGCTTCGAAATTTCATTTTAACTTTGTGTATATCCTTCGTGCTTCTTTTTTTTTTTGCTCAGTTCTATCGTGAAATTTTCCTGTGCTGTGCAAACGAAAAATGCCAGCAACAGAGTTCTACTTCTTGTTGGGGATGTTATAGGATAATTCTGTTAGCTGTTAATTCCTATCCGATTATCAACCCATCTGAAAACGAATTTTACCTTCTGAACGTTAGACGATTTTCGAAACGAGAGCGAGTTAAGGATGATCGAATTTAAAGGAAGCGCAAGGGCGAGAAGGTAAAAACAAAAATGAAAAATTTCAGCACTCTACTTCATATGTAAAATTCAGTGCAAACAGTCATATAAATGTCTTGAAATTCTATGTACATCAAAGGATTAGATCCTTTCCTTTCAGCTCCTCTTCTTTTTGTTTTTTGCTCCTTTTTCTTGTCACAATCTTTGCCATTTTTTATAGGATTCAGATAACTTGATTACTCAAAGAGATCATCTTAGGCATTTTTTTTTCATGATTAGGGAGAAAAATTTCGATGGCTTGTGTTCTTTTTCAGGAAAATTTTCGATATTTTTACTTCAGCAAATCATTTATGCGGGTTTGGAGTTTTTTTTATTTACTAAGGTTTACGTACTGTAAGAATCGACAAACTTCCTTTTCAATAAGCAAAATTCTTATTCACATTTGTTTAGAAACTTATTAATTAAGGAGTTATCGGAATAAATTACTTTGACTCTGCTTTCGGAGTTTTAAAATTAAAAAACAAATGGAGTAAAAGTTTTGGTTAGAAGTTTTAAAAGTTCTCCAATCTTTTATCACATCCATTACCTATAAAATATTGCAAGATGGCATGTAAACTGGTAATTTAAAAAATGTTCTCACAACTTACTAAACTAAACCATTCTAATTTTCCTTTATTATTCTACTAATAAAGTATTGTCATCGACTTTCAAAAAAATATAAATTGCTACCCTTTTTTAGCAACACAAAATCCATCCATATGTACACCTTTCGCCGTACGCAATAACTCCCAAGCCCTTGAAGATAAAAAGATTATTTATGGGTGTATTACAGATTAGTATAACTTAGGGGGTCACCCTTTAATGCAATGCACAGTTATGTTTTCCATTTCCTATGGAAGTGGAGGTATTAAGGCGGAGAGAGACGAAAATGACGGTGGACATTGTTCTTGAAACACCGCAGGCTGTACTTGTTTGGAAACAAACTAGCTGGCAAATCATTCCAAAGGCTCGACGTTCGGGAAATGAATGACTGCCTATATTTCACTGTACGAGAAGGCAAGAGTTTGACCGTGTACTCATGTGCGCGTTCAGCTTGGCGAGTATTCCGGTGAAAAGTATGCAGCGGGGGAATGAGTGCGCTTAGTTCCGTACTGCATTTACCGTGGAAATATCGATAGTAAATGCTGAGTACTCCGACATTTCTGCGATGCTCAAGAGAATCTATAGAAGACGTGATGGTTTCGTCTCCAATCAGTCGGAACGCATGGTTTTGAATACGATCGAGCAACGCGAGGTGTGTTTTGGATGCCCCAGCCCAAACATGCGAGTTATACTCTAAACGTGGTCTTCTACTTCTACTTCTAGAATGGCGCTACAGCCCAAATCGGACCTTGGCCTCCTGATATTCAGGTTCCTTAACATTTTTCATTACTTATTGTGGAAGGGTTGTTAGCCCTTCGCACAGCCCTCTTTCTACGAATTTTTAATTTTCTTAGATTGAGGTGACCAAGGTATATCTAAACAGGCAATGTGCCAGAATTATATATTGCGCCGACCGGGATTTGAACTCACGACCTTCGCATTACAAGACCAACATACTACCTACTAGGCTATACCCTAGCTAAACGTGGTCTAGTGTAGGCCTTATAGATGGTTGCTATGTCGATGGGTGTGAAATATTTTTTGCATTTTCGGAGAACACCTAGACGTTTAGAGGCGTCAAGGGCAATATAAAAGGCCTTGGGTAAAATAATCGAAACGTACCCGGGAGAAGATGGTATTGTTCGAGTAGTCACGGTGAAAACAAAAAGGGCTACGTTAAAAAGACCAATAAATAAGATTTGCCCCTCCCGCTAAATGAAAAACTCGAGAAATTAAGGCAACAAGCAGTACCACCGATAAAAGAAAAAGAAACCGCTCAGAAAGCAGACTCGAACACAAATTAAAAAAGAGGAGAAAGCTAAGAATCAGGTCAATAACTTATATGGCGATGATTCTAATACTACTCTTAATTCCATTAGCAGTCTGCGAGAAACCTGTTGAAATCACACAGTTTTCGAATCACCCTGAAATATATTTTGAAGAAATTGGTCAAATAAGAATGACCAATAGTGAATGGAATATAATAAGCTACTACTACTACTACAATGGAACGTTTGTTGGGATACATACAACCGTCCAGCGAGAATATAATGGTAAACCTATATAGAGATCAATATTACCCAATATCGAGTGTGGAGCTTAATACATGCAAGGTATTACCAGGAAAATACCGGATTTGCCAACAACGTCACCCCATCTTCACAATGCGTTCAAACATAACTAGCTGTGAAATCAAAATGCGTACGCATCAGGTAGATATATCACCCACGTGTGACATCTGCTCTAAGATTCCGGGAAATTATTTGTGCCAGCTACAGGAGACCAACACTTGGCTATATTCATTCCAGAACAAAGAAACTCTAGATATTGTTTGCGGCGAAAAAGTATTTAGTCAACCAATTAAAGAGGAGGGAATGTTAAGAGTGCAACCAGGATGTAGTATCAAACAGGAAGCTACTATCATTACGGCATATAATTCACACGAGAATCATGTGCAAAACACTTTATTTTCCGACCTCAACTTAAGTACCGAAATCGCCAAGGCAGCAAGGCACAACGTTCTTCTACTCACCAATAATTTCACTGTGTCAAACAACTAGGAGCTTGAAGACATCAGAGCCGTAATCAAAAACCACAAGAAAGCCTTAAACCTTCCTTTAGAGCCGGTTACGCAACATGATGTCCACCAGTACGTAGTAGTTTATGTCACAGCCCTTATCGCCGTGAGCATCCTAACATACGTGATCTACAACAAGATATACGACTCGAAGACCTCTAAACCAAAACCTAAGCTAAGACGAAAATTCGAGGTCGTTTTCAATTTGGGGGCCGAAGATATTGCACATGCAACAGAATTAGGCTAGACTCAACCAATTCCGTGTGCAACAAGACAACGCACACAATTCTTCATCATACATATCTTCATGGAAATCAAGCCTGTTGCACATGCAACAGAATTATGTTAGACGCAACACATCCCGTGTGCAACGATATACCGCACATAACAATAACACCTCATCATTATACCTCACACATTCCGTATGTAACAAAACACCGCATACAATTCATCATCATACATCGCACCATGAACAACAATTTTCTTATTCTCAGAATGCGTATTTTTGATCATCAGCAAATTCTTAAGATTTGGTCACACGGATTATGGGAATATGAAATATATTAGAATAAGCATAATTTTGTAATAAATAGATTGAGTTTGAGAATAAAAGATCATTCGTAAATTACGTCTCACTCGACCAAAAACCTTTCTTTTAATTATTCCCTTGGTCAAAAGCCATTGCGAACACTGTCTATACTCCGGTCATGGTCAAAGCAATTCCGCCGCGTCAGAGTTTCTCCTGAATTTCTACACCCCGGGAAGTGACTACCCAGAAGCAGCTCCTCTATTTCTGTGGACAAGGCGGCCCATGGATCATTGCTCCTTTGCAGGAACCAAACCATGGAAGGGCCTTTTGAAGTAAGTAAGTTTAGCCGGTTCATTTACGGAGTCAATAGTTGTGCAGAACTGCCGCCAATATTGCCTCTTTAACGTGCGTACAGAGTGCCTAAGTTCACTCAACGCGGCGTTCCCAGTCAATTTCTTGCTTATGATTTTTATGTTGAAGTTTAGTATCTTTACGGCGCAATACATGTAGCTTAAAGTTCCACCAGAAGTTTGCTTCATCTTTTCACTTTAGATCAAGCCACACCACAACATCCCATAACCGCGGTTATTAAGAAATTAGCGTTCTCCTTAATGGTATCGATTCCCTGTACAGCAAATATAGGTGAGTAACCCAACAAGTTTTCTAGGTGGATTCCCAAAAGCCTGCCAATTCGTGGCGCTAGGATTACTATACGAGACGATACTAGGAGCATTACGGTCTATGGTGAAAGCTGCCCATCTGTTGTCGGATAGTGACTCTTCTCGAGAAACCATCCGAAAGTCGACGACAGTGATACCACAGTAATGCCGATAATCTCTGCCCTGGCTTTGGTAACAAAGGTGTAACTTCTCTTTGCTATCAAGTGCTACAAATTCAACAAGTGACTCACATTCTGGAACGTTCGAACATTGAATGACGGGGGAAGAGCTGGAGTTACTCGGTTCTTGCACAGCCAATCAGTAATCGACCGTTGAAATGGAGCACTATACCATCCAATTCTTGGGATTGAGCGAGGTCAGGTGGACAGGATCAGGAGAAAAAGTGGAAACACTATTCTGTACATTGGCCCTGAAAGTGAAGCCAAAAATGGCGTGGCGTTCGTCCTTACACCGAGAGCGAGAAAAAGTCTCATTAGTTGGGAACCAATCCCGGATAGGATTATCGTCGTCAGGCTCAGGACCAGTGTCAGAAACGTCACAATTCTGCAGTGCTACGCACCAACTAATACCCCAACATCTGGTGACAAAGAGGAGTTTTATAGCCAACTAAGTGCCACATTCGAACGTTTTCTAAGAGGTGATATTATTATCATCTCAGGAGATATGACCGCCCAGGTTGGATGAGACAACACTGGACTAGAACACGTCATGGGGAGGCATGGTGACCCTTGGGTCGACGCGTCAGGACCTTGGATTAAGAGACCCGAAAACGGCGAATTATTTGTAGAGTTTTGTAGTACTCGGCAAATGGTCATCGGAGGAACCCTTTTTCCACACAAGAGTCATCAAGAGTCTTGGGTTTCCCCTGATGGTGGTACTTAGAACCAGATCGATCATTTGGCTATAAGTCGCCGATGGAAAAGACGTCTCCTCGATGTGCGAGCGAAACGTGGAGCTGACGTGGGGAGCGATCACCACTTGATGGTTGCCTGCTTGAGATTGTGTACAGCAGCTATCCGACGGCCACAAATTCTTCAAATGAAGCACAAGCTTAATGTGGATAAACTCAGAGATCACAACAAAAAACGCGAATACACCACTATTCTAGGCGAAAAGTCATCCCCATTGGGTGAATATGAAATGCGCACACTGGACGCCACCTGGGACGCAACCAGAAACACTTTTCTAACTAGTGCTGAAGAATCTGCGGGATATGTGCAAAGCGGTGAGAAACCCTGGATGTCGCAAGACACATGGGGCAAGGTTGGCAATCGGAAAAAGCCAAATTGACAATCATCTCTCAACCTGATGTCAACCAACGAACGCCCGACCTGAGGCAGAACTACTGCGATGCTCATATACAGCTTAAAAAGACTGTTAGACGCGACAAGAGAAAGGCCATTGAAGATCTGGCAAACAAGGCAGAATCTGCGGCTTACCTTGGGGATATGGGTTCACTATTCAAAATCATGAAACAGTTGACGACCAGGAATTTCACCGCCAACCACCTGGTGAGAGATGTCAACGGAACTCTCCTTAATATGAGTGAACACCAGTTGCGGCGATGGAAGGAATACTTCTCTGATATTTTAAACATATTGTCAGAGGAAGATATTCCAGAAACAGAACAACTACCAAACATCCAACCGCAAAAATCCTCTATTGGGGACGATCCCCCAGATAAGGAAGAGATAGTTTCCGCCATTCGGTCAATGGCGGGAAGAAAAGCTCCAGGTATAGACGGACTACCAACCGAACTCCTCAAAGCGGACCCGGAAATAACAGCCGATATACTCCTCCCACTCTTTACTGAGTTGTAGAATGAAGGAAGATATCCGACTGATTGTGAAAATTCCAAACAAGGGCCGACTTTCGGAATTGTGGCAATTGGCGTGGTATATGTTTACTTAGTGCCGTATCAAAAATTATGGCTAGGGTAATTCTCAATATATTAGTGATGTCGTCGAGAGCAATCTCGAAGTTTATCAGACTGGATTCCGTAAAGGGTTGTCTTGTACCGACCACACAAATACCCTACGGATAACATTAGAGCAGTCAACGGAAATGGGTTCGCCACTACATCTCATGTTTGTGGACTTGGAGAAGGCTTTCAACAGCGTTAAGCGAGATTACATATGGAATGCTTTGCGTAGGAGAGGTATTCCAGATAAGGTCATAGCTATGATTAAAGAATCCTACGAAGATGCTAGGTGACGCGTCTTGCATAGAGGAGAGCTATCCGAGAGCTTCCCTGTGCGAACGGGTGTCAGACAAGGCTGCATATTATCACCAGGCCTATTTCTGGTGGTAATAAATGACATCTTGAAAGCTGCACTGGAAGGTGGGGAAGGTAAATGTCTTCAATGGAGACTATTTAACATCTTAAGTCACCTTGATTATGCCGATCACTTGTGTTTGCTTACACACAACCGTTCGGGCTTAGAGTAAAATGTTCGCTCGTTGCATTCTAAATGCAAAGAGGCGGGATTGAAAATAAATGTGCGTAAAACCAAGTACATGAACATGGTTTCGAACGCAAGCACACCGATTGTTGGACAAGATGTGGAAGAGGTACAAGATTTTTGCTATCTCGGAAGCATTGTCAGCATGGACGGCGGAGCCGAAAAGGATCTTGAGGCACGGCTAAATAAAGCTCGTCAGGCCTTCGGTATCCTTTCCCCCTTCTTGAGGTTAAGAGAGATCTCCCTTCGCACGGAGCTGCGAGTTTTTGACGCATGCGTCAAATCTTACCAAGAAACTACAGACTTTCGTGAACCAATGCCTCCGACGCATTTTAGGAATATTCTGATCTCCATCGACGAACTTTGGAGTACAACTGACCAGACTAAAATAGGTATTGGGATTCAAAGGCGGAAGTGGCAGTGAATCGGTCATACTTTGAGGAAACCAGAGCGAAACATCGCCAAACAGGCTCTGGATTATAATCCTCAAGGAAGACGTCGGGTTGGTCGACCATGTAACACATGGAAGCGAGCAGTTGAGCAGGAGGCCAGAGGAATAAACAAGTCCTGGCAACAGCTTAAAGCCGATGCTCAGGATCGCGCCTTGTGGAAGAGAGTTGTTACTGTCCTATGCCCCTACAGTGGGTCTTAACAGGAATGTGATTGATTGATCAACTGTTTCACCTGATTTCAGGGCACTGCTCTGACCCCACAAATGCACAGCTTTGACTTCCTTCCAAAGTGGTTTGGTGTAGCGGTCAATGTTGAGGATTGTCCATGATTTTTTGCGTTTTCGGTTCTAAAAATGTGTCCATTTTTCTTCCAGTCACCATCCGGTGCAAAAAACTCCAACAAACAAAAACGGCTCCAACAAAAAAGTACGTGCCGCAAATGTTATTTATTTTTCTCGAACCTCGGCATGTTTATCACACGAAAAAAATTTTACGCTAACCGAAAATCGTTTAATTATCGATAGCGGTTTGAAAGGAACCTCCATGGAAACAAAATGACATAAGAGTTAAGACTGTGAACCAACCCTTGTTTACAGCGCCATTTCTTCAATTAACAATTAAACATAACAGGACTACGACTGGGCGTAAAGCCTAGTCGTGTGATACTCTAGATGAAAGAGATTTTTTTTTATTTTAAGAAATTTTGTAGGGGAAGTGGTAGAGGGGGTGACGACATTGAACTAATTTTTTCACATCACGCTAAGATTGCTTTCAAAATGTTTTATACAAAATTTAGGATTAAAGAATGTAATAAGTACTGAGAAAATTAGTGTATTGGATGTAGTGAAATTGTGAAGTTTGTATGGGAGGTGGTAGAAGGAGTGTGAATTTATTAATGAAGTTTTTAGAAATGACTGTAAACATCATTTAATTGACATATTTTAAATTGCAGATCAGTAGCATTCATAATTTCCAGGAAAATCGACTTTTTGTAAAGTTGTTGAATTGTGTCAAATTGTAGTGAAGCTAACCGCCTAATTTTTTTTGGTCTTACTAATAATTCTAAATAATTACTTAGTGCATAATTTCAGCTCTTTAAATTTCATACGTACTGAGTAAATTTATTTAGAGTATTTCATAAAAAAGTACAGTTTGTGTGGGAGGTGGTGGAAGGAAGGGGAGGACTCAACTAATTTTTATAGATCAGATTGAAATTATTATAAAAGTAATATATTACAAATTTCAGATCAATAGCTTTCATGCTTTTTGAGAAAATCCGTTTAATGTCGAATTGCGAAATTGTGTCATTTTGTATGGGAGGGGGTAGAAGGGGTGAAACTAAATATCTAATTTTTTTTTGGTCTTATTAATAATTCCAAATAAATATTTAGTGCACAATTTCAGCTCGCTAATTTTTACGCACTGAGTAAATTGGTTTAGAGTATTTCATGAAAAAGTACAGTTTGTATGGGAGGTGGTGGAAGGAGGGAGAGGAAACGCATAATTTTTATATGATAGATTGATATTATCATATAAGTAATATGTTCCAAATTTGAGACCAATAGCTTTTATACTTTTGGAGCAAATCCGTTTATTGTCAAATCGCGCAATTGTGTCATTTTGTATGGGAGGGGGTAGAAGGAGTGGAGCGATTTAGCCCGTTCACGAACTTGTCCTTACTTTTTTGTCAAAAATGACGTGTACAAAATTTGAGCTTTCTAGATCAACGCGTTCTTAAGTTAAAGAGGAGACGGACGGACAGACGGACGGACAAACGGACGAACATCCGGTTTTGAGATTTTTGAGTGATAATATTAACTTCTGTATCATTCATTTTTTTCTCCGAGCCTTATTTCTTGGCGTTACAAACTTTGTGGCAAACTTGTAATACTCTCAGATTTCATCTAGAGTATAAAAATTATTAACCGCCACACTTGGTATTTCGGCACTTTTTAAAAGCTTCGATTTCTTGCCATTCTTAAAATTCAATGTTTCCGTGAAAAGAAAATAAACATGCTGCGAAAAATTTGTTACCGACATGAAATGCTTTTACGAATATTATACAAGTTAGTGATTGCTCGCCAACGACAAATCCTTAAGAAAACTTCGTAAGAGCAAGAACTTTGTCCTGTTCCAAACACAAGAAACCAATAAAATTTTCGACTTTATAAAGAGCAAACCGAAAAAAGTTTGCTGAAGAAATTTTCCATCTAGAGTTTCTTTAATCTGCGGATTCCCACATCCCGTATATGATAATGCGTCGAAAAAAAAAACAACTTAAAGAAAATTCACCAACATTTACATAATTTGACAATTCTTGCTTCCGACAAACTCAGCACTTTTTCTATATAGCATTCTCATATTATGCACATATCCAGTGCCTGTGCAGACCCGGATCGAGGTACACTGTAACGTAAGAGTATAAGTCACCAAGCGAACTAATACATTTAAAGCAGCCATATAGTAGGAAAATTATACCGAAGCGAAATCCATTTTTGTACCGAAAAATCGGGTTGCGAGAATCCTCGCAATTCAGGCTCCGTCGACAGTCACCCGTGAAGAAGTGGTCCTAAAGATGTATCAATGCTAATACGTCTTTCGGTATAGGAAAATGCCGGATCTTTTCCCACTGTGCCAAACTTTTAAGTGGAATGTGAACATTATGGCGGAAAATGGAACTGATACATGGCGATAGTCGTCGTTGAAGAATCCTTACCCATAGACATCCCAGATCCCTATCTCCAAAGCGCTATGCTCTCCGGCCATGCCGGCTTGCCTGGTCGTCTATGGAAGCAGCGTGAAAGCTGAATTCTGGGACAATATTAACCATACCATAACTTTGTGTGATATATTAATGGGAAACATGGGGAATGAATCCTGCCGTCATTGTAGAGTTTTCGTTTTCTCCGTTTATACTTGTATAACATTTTCCTTTTTATAACAGGAGTTTTTGGCAGAATATTCTTTCCTTTTTGCCCTCTAGCCTTAACTAATTTTTGTTTATTCAGCAAGGGACCCATAATGGAGAACTATACATTTGTCTGGTTCCTTTACCACTCACTCTCAGCCCCACCACTCACTGCATGTTTTCGTAAGGTTGAATAAGAAATTGTGTAGCCCTCTAGTAGTATTACTTTCTGTTAGGGAAAACTTAGACATTCTCTCGGGTATTTATTATATTATTTTACTAAAAGGAACTTTCATAGTTGTGGAAAATAAAGTTTGAGGTGATTTTAACTAGATTTATGCCGTCGTGTAAGTGGTGATATCTGTAAGCCTGAGTTTTCAGAACAGATATAACTCTGAAATGGGTCCTGGAGAAATAATTCTATGTTTTTTATTTCTTCTGAAAGATGAAACTACTTAAAGTTTATGAAAGTCTGTGAAGTGCTGCTACGAGGAGTAAAGAAAAAAATGGAAAATTTTTATTCGATGGAAACGAGAAAAGGGTCAACCTTTTCCAATTTGCTAAATTATTGAAATTATTTGTCAACTGATCACTGTCATATACTCGCTGAGATTTGGAACAACGTTTTTCAACTCATCACGGTAGAAAACACGAAAACAGAACATGAGCACAAAGATGTGATTGACTGAAATTTAATTCAGAAAATCATTAATAAATAAAGAGAATAATATGGGCTCTAGAACCCACCCCAGCGGAACTCCTCCAGTATGAGTAATTTCAAAAGGCAACATGCAAATACATATTGATTTCTCAAAAGGCAGCTGAGGAAGACGCATTGATGTGTGTCATCAAATTTTGAATGAGAATTCTTCGGTATAATTTCAAAGTCCTTAATACTAGCAGGCAGTATGTCGATATGCCGAAAGTTACTGCAAGAATGAGAATCAGACGAAGATAAAAAGAAGATGAAAATCGAGCGTAGCTCATGAAAATGAAGAGAAAAAAAAAATAAACCAACATGATAATCAAGTCTTCTACTTCTTCTGCAATGGCACTGCAGCCCATTGTGGGCCTTGGCTGCTCCAGATCTCCAGGTCTATTAACAAGCGATAATCAAGTCTAAGGGGCAACTCATTCGTATACTCGTAAGTATTTCTTGGGAAAAAAATGTGCTACCTCGAAATTTTGTTCTTTCGCATTTCATGACAAAATTAGCCTTAAATTTTTTTTGTGGCACCAAGTTCAACTTAGGGGTCACTCTTTAATATTACAGCGTACAGTTCAGTCGGTTTAGGAAGGAATGGAACAAAATGAAAATAAACAAAATAAACAATTAATTGAATAAGGACGGACAGGATAAAAGAAATGGGTGAATGTTGCCTTTAAATTGCGCGATGTTATAATCACTAGGAAAAGCGGCCGCGGGTAGTGCATTCTACATTTTGGATGTTCGAGGTATGGATGACTGCCTAAATTTCACCGTACGCTATTCGGGTGGCTCAGCCGTATAGTCATGAGCGCGTCCAGCAGCACGAGTATTGCGTGTGAACTTATATAAGGGGGGATAAGACGACTAATCTAATGGCTATAGCGGCCATGGAAATATCTGTAGTAGAGGGTGAGTATTCCGACATTTCTGCGATGTTCAATGGAATCTAAAGATGTTGTTACGGTATCAGCTGAATTCGATCCAGCATCTTTAGATGAGTTTTGGGTGCTTTAGCCCAGATATGCGAATTATACTAGAGCCGGGGCCTGATGTATGATTTGAAGGTGGTTGCAAGATCGGGTGGTGTAAAATATTTCTTGCACCTTCGGAGAAAGCCTAATCACTTGGAGGCGTCTAAAGCTACATTGTGGATGTTTTTTTCATTAATGTGCATACCCACGAGGTAGAAACTCTTCGAATGATCAAGTGTTACACCATCAAAGATTAGGTCAGGTACCGACATGTCGCATTTAAGAGAAAGATGCCAGGATTATGTTGTAGTGGCATTAAATTCTCGATTCGGTCTGCCCATTGCAGGATTGTATTGAGGTCAGTATTTAATGAATTTAATAACTCCCGGCGCTGATAGGCATAGAAGACTGCTGCGCCTCAACAATTGAGTCGAAGCTGTAAGTGTTTTCAAGTATACTGTCATTTGCAAAGCTGTGAGTTGGGTTGAGAGTCGACGACTGAAGGTCGTTAACAAAAGTTAAAAATAAAGTAGGTGATAAAACCGAGCCTTGAGAGACGCCGGAATTGATAGGAAAGAGAGACGAAGAGACGCCATCTGAAACAACTTGTATGGCGCGCTTCGATAGGAAACTCTCAATCCATAACAAAAAAGCAGCATCAAATTTGTGTATGCAAGTATTTCAGCGTTCGGGTAGGTAAATCAATAAATCGCCTGTAGATCTTTCCGAAAACCCTATTGGCGATTATCTATGAGTTGATTGCCTGCCAAGTATTGTATGGCCTTGCGGTTGACAGCAGTTTCAATGACTTTTGACAGCACTGAAATGATAGCTATTGGGCGATAGATTGCGGAGTCCAACTTGCGTCCCTTCTTGAGTATAGGCTGCACATTTGCTTCTTTCCAGCCATTTTTCCTGAAGAGTAGTATAGGTGGAAAAGGTTGTAAAGAGATTTAGCCAAAGATGAGAAGCATTTTTTAAGGGTTAAGCGGGGAATACCGTCCGATATTGAGATCCTGAAGAATTTTAGCAATGATTCTAGTACGAAACTATATGGCATACAATATGGCGCCTATAGGCGATACAGTTGTTGGTGACTGATTACTAGGTGCTAGGGTTGAATTTGTCGCAAAACTCGCTGCTAGTAAATTTGTCTTTTCAAGTGGATCAACGACTGAGCAGCTGCCGTCAGAAAGAGGTGGTGTGGACGATGAAATAAAATTGAATGAAAAAAAAATCCACCTGGAGGTATGTCGTACGGCGTAATCCGTACATGCACACTCAGCAAACATTAACTCCAAAATCCTTGAAAATAGGAAGTTCATTTTTGGGTCGATTGGAGATGGGAGCTGATCTCAGGGGAGCATCAATTGTAAGGGTTTTTTTTGGTTAAGAGGAGGCGGGAAGAGCCCTAGTACCAAAAACGAATTTGAATATCTCAACTGTGTTTTTATATTTTGTTTTTAAGGAACCGAATACAACTTAGGGGGGTCACTCTTTAATGCTAGGCACAGCTGTGTCGGTATAGGAATTGGAGAAAAAAAAACTAAAGTTGGGTAAATTTAATTTAGGTGGAGAAAGACGAAAACGACGGTGTACATTGCTTTTGAAGCAATGGATGTTGTATTCGTTGGGAAACACTTTGGCTGGTTCTAGCTAGAGCTGAAAATCTACGTACTTAGAGAGGAATTTGTGCAACAAACTTTGAAAATGGGGTCCGAAAAAAAAAAACAAATTGTCGGCCGATGTTTTTTTATTCTTCAAATGATTATATCTTCAGAAATACTTAAAATAAAGTGTTCATATTTTAGGACCAATTGCTAACTCACTTTCCGGGTAACTCTACATTCGCTCCGCGCTGAGAAAAGCATCAGCTCAAGCCTTCTGAAATCATAATCTCGCGGAACTAATTCCTATGGACAATACACAGCTTCACACCATATGAATCCCCTGGGCCGGATGGTATAATGTCTGCCGAATTTCAAAACACTTTTGATACCATCCTTCGACGTTATTTTTAGAGGTTGACTACGACTGATTCACATTTCTGAAAGTGAAAGTATTTTTATCCCCAAAGCGAGAAGAAGCTCCCATAGATGTCCGAAGGACCAATATCTTCATTCCTTCTAAAAACCTTAGAACGATCGATAGATATCCATCTACGCAGCAACATCGATCAGCGAATGTTGTCTGCAATCTAGCACGCATTCTTTTCTACAATGGCACTACATTCACGTTCCTTAACATTTTTTGCATTATTTATTGTAGATGGGTTGTTAGCAATTCGCACAACCCTCTACCTACGCATTTTTCTTTTTGGTAGATTGAGGTAACTAAGGTATATCCAAGCAGGTAGTATGCAGAGATTTGAACTCACGACCTTCGCATTGTAAGGCCAACACGCTACCCACTCTAGCCTACACCCTAGTCAACATGCATACTGGAAGGGTAAATCGGTTGAAACGTCGTATGCCATATTGAAGGTTTTTTAAATATTAAAGATACACTATGGTAGCTTTCGAATTAGGGGGAGGAAGAGGAGCGGGGGGCTTCGTACAACGACCAAAAGTAATTACGGACGCACTTTCATTTCTGAAGGTGGACGCTTCGCTTGGCGTGCTGGTTAATTTGATGTTTACATCTAGGATTATCAGCCTAAGACTATGCGTCGCATCCGCTAGAAGATTTTTTAGTAGTGGTACTCTGATAGGCGAACTCATGAATGTGGTTTGGGAATGAATCCACGCAAATCCGAGCTAGTCCTTTTCACAAGGAATCACGAAATTCGCCATGTTGACTCTCCTAACCTGGTTAGTAACATTCATGTTTTCTCAGATAGAGCAAAATATCTGGGTCTTCTTTTGGATAGAAAACTGAGCTGGAGACCTAATATTCTACTTCTTCTACAATGGCGCTATAGCCCAAATCGGACCTTGGCCTGCTGTTATTCAGGCTCCTTAACATTTTTCATTATTTATTGGGGGTTGTTAGTCCTTCGCATAACCCTCTTTCTACGAATTTTTCAATTTCGTAGATTGAGGTGACCAAGGTATATCCAAGCAGGCAATATGCTGGAATTATATATTGCGCCGACCGGGATTTGAACTCACGACCTTCGCATTACAAGACCAACACACTACCCACTAGGCTATACCCTAGATTCCTAATATTCAGGAACGTGTAAACAAAGCTGTGGTTGCGCATTACTCCCATAAGAAAGGTATGGAATGGGGAGTGCACCCCAAAATAGTGAATTGGCTCTACATTGCCATCATCAGATCCATCTTGCGTTATGAAATGATTAAGTAGTGGACTGTCCTAAAGACAGAACCAAACCGCACTCTCCTCAGCAAGGCGCAGAGAATAGCATGCTTATGCATAAGTGGGGTTCTAAGAACAACCCACTCTGCAGCATTAGAAGTACTGTTTCATCTGCTACCTCTCGATATTATTGGTAAACAGATGGTAGCAAGTGCAGCGACCGCCTTAAAGAAGCTCGCCAGTGGACTTCATTTAAATTGGTCACTCCTTAATTCTGGAAGATGTCGATAATTTAATCGAAAACACAAACTACACTCTACGAAGTATTGATTTTGATAATAATTTCCTCACCGTCATCCCCTCGAAACAAAAGTGGGAGGCAGATGAATTATGGGAGGAGGAGTCCATATCCTTCTACACTGATGGCTGCAAAACTATAACTGGAGTATGAGAAGGTGTTTTCTCCGATATGCTTAACTTGAGCATATATTTCCGTCTTCCGGATCATTGTGTTGTGTTCCAAGCAGAAGCGATGGCGATAAAACAAGGCTTGGGCTGGCTTATATATATACTAAGGATATTGGCATCTTCACTGATAACCAGTCAGTCATGTCTAAACCCAAGACTGTTCTTGATTGTTTCGCGTCTCTGATGTAGATATTTGCTAGTGTTGGGTCATAGGGCCATTCTGGGGAACTGCAGGGCCGATGATCTCGCCGGCATGGAACAACTTTGCAGATCCAGACAAGCTGACTCTCGCAACTTATAAGCTGCAGCTTAAGATGGAAGCGATTAGAAAAGCCAGATTCTGATGGGCAAATGGTGTTACATGCAATGCGACCACACAGACATGGCCTGCGCTGAATCTAAAACGCTCTGGTAGACTGGTTTTGCTAAGCAGGTGAACTATTAGTGCCGTTGTAAGAGTCGCTACAGGAAGAAATGCTTAGAGGGCTGGCATTCCGTTTAATGATTTTTGCAGGAGCTGCGAGGAAAAGGAAGAGAAGATTTTTCATGTGTTAATTGTCCTGCACTTTCTAGAAGAAGGAGGCGACACCTAGGCGCACACTTCTTCGATAGTCTCTAATCTAGGAAATGCAGAAGCCGGGAGCCTTCAACGCTTTATAGAAAGCTCCGCTTGATTCTCCGAGTAAGATTCTCTTCTGAAATCTTGCGGCATCATAACAGGTCAACTTATGGTCTATGTGCGCCGTTAAACGTCAACTTAAACACTTTTCGTTCACTATACCGCTTTCCTTTTTCCGTCTCTTTCGCTTCCAAAACTTCGACTGCCTCTTTCGACTGCTCGATCTCGACTGTTACTTTCGTCTTCTACTCTGCAACTTACTCCACACTTCGCATCCACATAGCAGCACAGGACTAATTATTATCCTGTAGATGCGTAATTTATTGTTTTGGTGGAACTTCCTTGATTTCATTATGGGGAGACCGCCTAAAATGCTTTTTTAGCTGCCGTGATTCTTCCTTGAACTTCATGTCGTTCATTGCCGTTTATTGTGAGAAGAGCTACGAATTCATCCACCTGCTCGAAGTTGTATTCGCCCGTAGTAATATTCTGCTTCTCGGGGATAGTCCTTCGTGGCTGGGTCATGTATTTAATTTTCGCTTTATTGACCCTCAGTCCTACTTCACCCGCTGCTGACTCCAGCTATGGATAGGGCTAGAATATCCCCGTAGTCTGCGTACGCCACCAACTGTGCGGATTTTACGAGTAGCGTACCTCTGGTGTCCTGAGTTTACTGAAGTTCCCTTCCTGACGAAATAATCGAGCACCAAGTTTAAGGATATGGGGGCGAGACCATCTCATTGTTTGAGACCTGACTCCATTGAAAAGCTTTGAGTCAACTCGTTTTTGATTTTCACTTGGCACTCATTGTTTTCCATCGTGGCTTTTATTGACCGAACTAGTTTCGGTGGGACACTTAGTTCAATCGTTATTCTGTACGGAGGATTATGGTTGACAGTATCGTATACTGGACAAAAATTGACGAACACCACATTTTTAGCATTTTGGTAGCATCTGTTTTATTGAGAATAACTGGTCCGTTGTCGATCGCCCAGATTTGGGGTCATCTTGACATTTTTCTAGGATGTTGTTAGCGTATTCACTATGTCTTTGTTCGAAAATTTTCGTTAAAATTTTGTAACATGTACGCAACAATGACATTCCTCTGTAATTTTCGCCACGCAGATGGTCACTTTTTCTTTATCCAGTGGGGTACAAAAAAAAGGGACTAAAAACCAATTGTCGAATTTTCGAAATTACTTAACGGAATGAGTTCATATTTAACGACCCAATAGTTGGGCTTATAGATCAAACATAATCAACTTAGAATGAAGCTAATACTGCAAAGATATTAAGCAGATATTAAGCTGAAATTTTGTCTGATTGAAGAACTTCTCCTTCTACTTCTACAATGGCGTTACAGCCCAAATCGGGCCTTGGCATCCAGTCATTCAGGTTCCTTAACTTTTTCATTACTTATTGTGGAAGGGTTGGTTGTTAGCCCTTCGCACAACTCTCTTTCTACGAATTTTTTAATTTTCGTAGATTGAGGCGACCAAGGTATATCCAAGCAGGCAATGTGTTGGAATTATATATTGCGCCGACCGGGATTTGAACTCACGACCTTCGCAACACGCTACCTACTAGGCTACACCTTAGCTGATTGAAGAACTATAGGACCTATAATTTTTATAAAAATTTTAAATTTGAAAGTGTAGTGTAGTGGAAGTTTGACGTCTTCCTTGAGGATTATAATCCAAACCCTAATTGGAGATGTTGCGCTCTGGTTTCCCCAAAGTGTGACCGATCCAATGCCACTTCCGCCTTTGAATCTCAATTCCTATTTTAACTTATACAGTTGTACTACAAAGTTCGTCTTTTGAGATCACATCTGGCTAGAATATCCCTAAAATGCGCCGGAGGCATTGGTTCACGAAAGTTTGTAATTTCTTGGTAAGTCGAGTGGTCACTTCCCACGTAGTACAATCATGTAAGACCACGGATTTGACGCATGCGTCAATACTCCGGAGATCTCTCTTAACCTCAAGAAAGGGGAAAGGATACCGAAGGCCTGACGAGCTTTATTTAGACGAACCATAATATCCTTTCCGGCTCCGCCCTCCATGCTGACAGTGCTTCCGAGATATTAAAAACTCTTACACCTCTTCCACGTCTTGTCCGTTAAGAACAATCTGTGTGCTTATGTTGGAACCCATGTGCTTGTAAAGGGTTTTCCAATAAGGACTTGACAACTTTTTTTCAAAATAAAATGCAAACCATTTGAGATATTTCAAAAACTTTATTATTTACCATGATAAAAATGTTAAGTTTACTGAATAAATTGACAGTGACAGTTCGATGATTAGTGAAAGGGTGCGTTCACAAATTGAATTCAAAGTTGTCAAGTCCCTATTGGAAAACCCGATACTTGGTTTTACGCACATTTATTTTCAGTCTCGCCTCTTGATATTTAGAATACAACGAGCGAAAATTTTGATTCTTAGTCCGAACGGTTATGTGCAAGCAAACACACGTCATCAGCATAATCCAGGCGGTTTAAGATGTTAAATAGTCTTAATTGAAGACTTTTTTTTGCCTCCATCCAGTGTAGCTTTCAAGATGTCCTTTATTACCAGCAGAAATAGGGCTGGTGATAATATGCAGTCTTGTCTGACACCCGTTCTCTCAAGATTCGGACAGCTCTCCTCTGTGTGAGACGCGACTCCTTGCATCTTCGTCGGATTCCTTAATCATAGCTAGGATTTTATCTGGAATACCTCTCCTACGCAAAGCATTTCATATGTAATCTCGCTTAACGCTGTCGAAAGCCTTCTCGGGTCCACAAACATGAGATGTGGCGAACCTATTTCGGCTGACTGCTCCAATATTATCCGAAGGGTATTTGTCTGGTCGGTACAAAACGACCATTTACGAAGTCCAGCCTGATAAACTTCGAGAGTTCTCTCCACGAAATCACTAATCCTATTGAGAATTTGCTTAGCCATGATTTTCGATACGCCAGTAAGCAGACATATACTACGCCAATTGCCACAATCCCAAAGATCGCCCTTCTTCGGAATTTTCACAATGACGCCCTTCTTCCATCCATTCGGATATTTTCCTTCATTCCACACATTAGTAAAGGCTGGGGGGAGTACATCCGCTGCTATTTTCGAGTCGGCTTTGAGGAGTTCGGTTGGTAGTCCGTCTATACCTGGGGCCTTCCTTCTCGCCATTGATCGAATGGCGAAACTATCTCTTCCTTATCTGGGGGATCATCCATAATAAAGGAATGTTGCCGTTGGATGTTTGGAAGTTGTTCTGTTCCTGGAATATCTTCCTGTGACAAAATGTTTAAAATGTCAGCGAAGTATTCCTTCCAACGCCGCAACTTCACTCATATTAAGAAAAGTTTCGTTCACATCCCGCACCAGGTGGTTGGCGGTGAAATTCCTGTTCGTCAACTGTTTCATGATTTTAAATAGTGAACCCATATCCCCAAGGTAAGCTACAGATTCCGCCTTACTGGCCAGACCTTTAATGGCCCTTCTGTTCTCACGTCTAACAGCTTTCATGAGCTTTGTATTAGCATTGCTTTAGCTCCGTCTAAAGTCGGAAGTTTTTTGGTTGACATCGGGTTGAGAAATGATTGCGAATTTGGCTTCCTTGTATCGCCAACCATGTCTCATGTATCTTGCGACTTCCAGGGCTTTTTACCGCTTTGTACATTTCCCACAGATTCTTCAGCACTAGTTAGACACATATTTCTGTTTGCGCCCCGATTGGTGTGCAGTGTGCGCATTTCATATCCGCTCAAAGTGGATAACTCTTCGCGTAGAATGGTGTTGTACTCGCGCTTTTTGTTGGGGTCTCCAAGTTTATCCACATTAAGCTTGCGCTTCATTTAAAGAATTTGTGGCCATCGGATAGCTGCTAGAAATTCTAGGCAACTCCATTTACCAAACTAATATTCTATACAGTCAATTTGGACGTGATTCAAGTAATCAATTAAAAACTTATCAACATCCATCTACCCCCTCCATACAAACCCAAAAGAAATAATCGCATTTAAGTGTTATATAATTGACAACAGCCCGCTATAGAACCCCCATTCACTTAATCTTACCTGTCCACCCTATTGACTTCCCACGCATCCGCAACTTGTCCCAAGAATAATAAAGTTGAGCTGACTTGTTGCCAGATTTTTATGAGATATTTCTTAATATTCGCAATTGACCGAATCAACTACGCTTGTTACGCAATATTCGATAACATCTGTCTATATCTGTGCTCCTGTGTCTCTCGACAATGGCTGAAGAAAATGTGATAAATCCAAACCTATTCAATAGCTTCATAGAATATCTTAAGATTAAGAAATATACCGTCCATAAGTTTGTTGAACTATAATACCTTAATCTTGTTTATGCAGGATATCTACAGATACCTACATCCGTTTTATCTGCAATAAAATGAATATGAAAACTATGGAAAATATAATGTTGCAGATTTTAATTAACATCTGTCTTAACTGGAGTTTACATACATTATAATTATCGAACTCTAATGATATTATCTCAGCTCAACGCAACCTAACAAACATAACATCTCAAGTTCTTCCAATATGGAGAATATTGAATAATTCTTTTTTTGTATGAACAATGCTTGTTATTGATTATGTAAATCCTTGATATTCCGAGAGATTTCAAGTTCTGATGTCTTGAGTTCAGAATCATTCAGTTGAGGGTTTTGGAGACATGTGTCTGTATTATAAGGACGTATATTTGTAGGACACACATAGAAAGGGATTCTTCATAGTAGCTGTCTGTTGACAAACCTCTCAACTATTCATATCGTTGCATTCTATAAACTGTAGGGTCTAGGCGTATCCACTTGTTCTAATAACTGCACATTCAAAACCATGTATCTCACTTCGTAGAGAATATGCAGAAAGGACGAACACGAGTGCTTTCGACCCACCCACAATTTTCCATTTGCTTCCGCAGACTAACCACTGAGTGCTGTTGACGTCTATTACACTGTCACTTTAACTATCTTAAATAGCAAACATATAATATTCATTTAAAATTCTTTACTTACGATACATTACTGTTGCATATAAATATGTGTGCTAATAGAGCTTAAGTGCTCATATACATATTTTTTCTTTTTCTAAAGTCTCTCCAATCGAGTGAAGTTGAGACTAAATTTTTTTTCTCTTTTAGCATTCAAATTTCTGTTTACTTTAATATTAAGTTATATGATGTTAAATATGCATTTTTAATAGGACTTTTGAAACTTTAATTTATTCGAAACGATTTACAAACATGTTTACTTTGCAGATAAAATTAAGTTTTCTGTTCATATTTAAGAAATGATGGAGTACTAATGTGAAAAAAAAATTGTGACTTTAAGAAATGTCGCGAATTATCACTGTACAGTAAAATTTTTATTAACACTTCGCAACTATATTTTCTAAATTTAGTATTTTGCTAAAAAAAAATTTCAAATACGAAATGAGCAATTTGGACACAACATAAGCGTTCTTCAATCTGCAAATGCTGTCGGGGATATCATATTTTTTAAAAAGCAATTGGTTAAAATAAATAATATTATTTTTTCGCCATTTTATGTTGAATCAGGTATACCTCAAGGTAGTCATTTGGGACCTCTACTGTTTCTTCTTTCCATAAATGATGTGTTTTCAGTTTTCAAATATTGTAAATTTTTCTTATATGCTGATGATATTAAAATATTTTCTAGAGTATTCAAAATTTCTCACTGCAATATGTAAAAATACATTTTTCCATTTCTGGAATGGTTAAAATTAAATTCACTACAATTGAGTTTTTCCGAAATGTAAAATTTTCTCTTCTCATAGATCTGCTTCTCCTATAATTTTCGACTACAAAATGTATGACTTAGTTTTTCAAAGAACAGAGTAAAAATAAAGAAGAAGATATAATTGTTGACTCTCAGTTAACATCAAATTCTGTCTCCGCTAGGATATATAAAACGTAATAACAGTGATTTAGTAGATTCTCTAAAAACTCTTTTTATATCGCTTGTAAGGCCAATTTTAGAGTATTGTTGCGTTATATAGGTTCCTACATATGATGTGCATGTAAAGCGAAACGAAAGAGTACAAAGGAATTTTACTAATTTAGCTTTACGTAGGTTGAACTGGTCATCTGAATCACCTCTTTATGAAATGCGATGCCAATTACTAGGATTGCACATCCTTGCACAACATCGAAAGATGCTTGGTGCCCAACTCCCTACTTAGAAAGTGGGTTGAACAAGAGCATAAAATCTATTGGAATAGACTTCAAGGTTTATCGATCTCAAAAAACATAATCCTACAAAAAAAAGTTGTATTAGTAATTTAATTGGCTTAATGACGGGGCACAGTGGAGTAAACCACCACCTCAAAAATATGGGTTTATCTGAAACCGACACCTGCGGCCTCTATTTCAAAGACTCAGAAACGACAGTACACATCCTACGTCACTGTGAAGCAGTAGCAAGGAAAAGACGCAATCTTCTCGGAAAAGATTTCCTTTACACCGGGGAACTAGGCAACATGGTTCCTTTAAAAATACTTAGATTAGCCAAAGCTATAAAGTTATGGTAAAGGGGAAATAACCGCACAATAGGCCGGGAAGGTCGCAGTACTCTCACGTGTTTCCCAAGCAATAAAAAATATCGTAGAACGATTTATGGTAGTAGCGAACCAATTTCTAGATGTCTGAATTATTATAATTCTATAAGCGATAAGATTGACTTCAGTAACACTAGAACGGTATTTAAATCTGAAGTTTTTGAAGCATTTATCTTCTTTAAGAATTATTAGTCCTGATTCTTTATACTCTAGATGAAATCTGAGAGTATTATAAGTTTGCCACAAAGTGTGTAACGCTAAGAAATAAGGCTCGGATAAAAAAATGAATGATACAGAAGTTCATATAATAACTCAAAAATCTAAAAACCGGATGTCCGTCCGTCCGTCTGTCCGTCTGTCTGTCCGTCCGTGTCCTCTCTAGCTTAAGACAGCGTTGAATTAGAAAATTCAAATATTGTACACGTCGTTTCTGATAGACAAGTAAGGTGAAGTTCGTGAACGGGCCAAATCGCTCCACCCTTTCTACCCTCTCCCATACAAATTAACACAGTTTCGAAATTTGAAAATAAACAGATTTGCTCAAAACAGAGCAATTGATCTAAAATTTGCAATATATCACTTTTACACTGATTTCAATCTACTGTATAAAAATTATTTGTGTCATCTCCCTCCTTCCACCACCTCCCATACAATCTGTACTTTTTCATGAAATGCTCTAAACCGATTTTCTTAGTGCGTATAAAATTTATAGAGCTAAAATTATGCACAAAATATTTATTTAGAATTATTAGTAAGGTAAAAAAATTAGACGATTAGCTTTACCCCTTTTACCCACTCCCATTCAAAATGACACAATTTCGGAATTTGACAATAAACGGATGTTGTAAATAAAAGCATAAAAGCTGTTGATGTGAAATTTTGAACATTTTATTTTACGATGATTTCAATCTACTGTATAAAAATTATTTTATTCCTCTCCTTTCTTCCATCACCTCCCATACAATCTGGACTTTTTCATGAATACTATAAACAAATTTACTCAGTACGTATAAAATTGATCGAGCTGAAACTGCGCACTAAATATTTATTTGAAGTTACTAGTAATATATGTATATAAATACAAAATTGATGATTACCTTCACTCCTTCTACCCCCTACCGTACAATCTGACACAATTTCACAACTTTGAAAAAAGTTGATTTTTCTGAAAACTATACATGCTACTGATCTGCATTTTAAAACATTTCAAAACCATAATGCTTATTAGTTATTTCTGAGAAAAGTCATTAAAAACTCGCCGCTCCATCTACCACCTACCATACAAACTGCATCAATCAATCAATCAAATTCCTGTTAAGACCCCCTATAGGGGTATAGGACAGAAACAAATCTCTTCCACGATCCTGAGCATCGGCCTTAAGCTGTTGCCAGGACTTGTCTATTCCTCTGGCCTCCTGCTCAACTGCTCGCTTCCATGTGTTACAAGGTCAACCGACCCGACGTCTTCCTTGAGGATTATAATCCAGAGCCTGTTTGGCGATGTTCCGCTCTAGTTTCCTTAAAGTGTCACCGATCCAGTACAACTTTCGCCTTTGAATCCCAATACCTATTTTAGTCTTCCCAGTTGTACTCCAAAGTTCGTCGTTGGAGATCACTTCTGGACAGAATATTCCTAAAATGCGTCGGAAAGTCTGTAGTTTCTTGGTAAGTCAATCGGTCACTTTCCACGTGGTACAACCATATAACAACACGGATTGGACGCATGCGTCAAAAATATCTCTCTTAACCTCCAAAAGCCTGACGAGCTTTATTTATATCAGCCTCAATATCCTTTTCGGCTCCGCCGTCTATGCTGACAATGGTTCCGAGATAACAAAAATCTTCCTCTTAAACATCTTGTCCGTTAAGAACAATCGGTGTGCTTGCATTCGAACCCAAGTGCATGTACTTCGATTTACTCACATTTATTTTCAGTCCAGCCACTTTGCATTTAGAACGCAACGAGCGAACATTTCACTCTAAGCCCGAACGGTTATGTGCAAGCAAACACACGTTATCAGCAAAATTAAGGTAACTTAAGATGTTAAGTTGTCCCTTACCTTCCCCACCTCCCAGTGTAGCTTTCAAGATGTCATTTATTACTGCCAGAAACAGGGCTGGTGATAATATGCAGCCTTGTCGGACACCTGTTCGCACAGCTAAGTTCTCGGACAGCTCTCCTCTATGCAAGACGCAAAACCTTGCATTTTCGTCGGATTCTTTAATCATAGCTATGACCTTGTCTGGAATACCTCTCCTACGCAAAGCACTCCATATGGAATCTCGCTTAACGCTGTCGAAAGCCTTCTCGAAGTCCACAAACATGAGATGTAGTGACGAACCCGTTTCGGCTGACTGCTTCAATATTATGCATAGGGTATTTGAGTGGAAGGTACAAGACGACCCTTTACGGAATCCAGCCTGATAAACTTCGAGAGTGCTCTCCACAACATCACTAATGCTATTGAGAATTACCATAGACATGACTTTCGATACGGCAGTAAGTACACATATACCACGCCAATTGCCACAATCCCAAAGGTCGCCCTTCTTCGCAATTTTCACAATAATACCCTTCTTCCATTCAGCCGGATATCTTCCTTCATTCCAAACCCCAGGAAAGAGTGTGAGGAGCAAATCGTGTTATTTCCGGGTCCGCTTTGAGGAGTTCGGTTGGTAGTCCGTCTATACCTGGCGCTTTCCTTCCCTCTATTGACCGAATGGCGGAAACTATCTCTTCCTTATCTGGGGGATTGTCCCTAATAGAAAGTTGTTGCGGTTAGATGTTTGGTAGTTGTTCTGTGTCCGGAATATCTTCCTCTGACAAGATGTTCAAAATAGCAGAGAAGTATTCCTTCCATCGCCGCAACAGGTTTTCACTCATATTAAGGAGAGTTCCGTTGATATCTCTCACCGAGTGGTTGGCGGGGAAATTCCTGTTCGTCAATTGTTTCATGATTTACCCATATCCCCAAGGTAAGCCGCATATTCAGCCTTGTTTGCCAGATCTACAATGGCCTTTCTCTGTCGCGTCTAACAGCCTTTTTAAGCTGTATATGAGCATCACGGTAGTTCTGTCTCAAGTTGGGCGTTCGTTGGTTGACGTCGGGTTGAGATATGATTGACAATTTGGCTTTTTTCCGATCGCCAACCTTGTCCCATGTGTCTTGCGACATCCAGGGCTTCTCACCGCTTTGTACATATCCCACAGATTCTTCAGCACGAGTTAAAAACGTGTTTTTGGTTGCCTCCCAATTGGCGTTCAGTGTGCGTATTTTATATTCGCCCAATGTAGATGGTTTTTCGCGTAGAATGGTGGTGTACTCGCGCTTTTTGTTGTGTTCTCTGAGTTTATCCTTGCTTGCGCTTCATTTGAAGAATTTGCGGTCGTCGGATAGCTGCTGTACACAATCTCAAGCAGGCAACCATCAAGTGGTAATCGCTCCGCACGTCAGCTCCACGTTTCGCTCGCACATCAAGGAGTCATCTTCTCCATCGGCGACGTATAGCCAAATGGTCGATCTGGTTCTGAGTAACACCATGAGGGGAAACCCAAGATGTCTTATGACGGCTCTTGTGTGGAAAAAGGGTCCCTCCTATGACCATTTACCGAGTACTAGAAAACTCCACAAGTAATTCGGCGTCTGGTCTCTTAAGGTCGTGACGCGTCGACTCGATGGTCACCATGCCTCCCCATGCCTCCCCATGCTGCATTCTAGTCCATTGTTGTTAGATCCAACCTGGGCGTTCGTATCTTCTGAGATGATAATAATATCACCTCTTCGAACATGTTTGAAGGTGGAACTCAGTTGGCTATAAAACTCCTCTTTGTCACCAGGTGTTACGGTATTAGTTGGTGCGTAGTACTGCGGAATTGTTTCTGACACTGGTCCTGAGCCTGACCTATACGAAATTGGTTTCCAGCTAATGAGACTGTTTCTCGCTCTCGGTGTAAGGACGAACGCCACGCCATTTTTGGCTTCACTCTCAGGGCCAACGTACAGAATGGTGTTTGTGTTCTTCTCCTGGTCCTGTCCACCTTACCTTGCTCAACTCCATGATTCGAATGTTTTACTTCTACAATGGCGCTACAGCCCTAATCGGACCTTGACCTCCTGATATTCAGGTTCCTTAACATTTTTCATTACTTATTGTGGGAGGGTTGTTAGCCCTTCGCACAACCCTCTTTCTACGAATTTTTCATTTTCGTAGATTGACGTGACCAAGGTATATCCAAGCAGGCAATGTGCTGGAATTATGTATTGCGCCGATCGGGATTTGAACTCACGACCTTCGCATTACAAGACCAACACGCTACCTACTAGGCTACACCCTAGCTTCGAATGTTCTAGTGCGCCATTTCACGGGCGATCACTGATTGGCGCTGAAAGGACCGAGTGACCTCAGCCCTTTTCCCGTTGTTCAATGTTGGAACATTCCAGATGCCAATCATAGTCCGTTTTCGAATGCCAATAGTCGTTACCGTAGAATCCGTTCGTATCCGAGGCGCTGTATTCGTTTTTCGTATCAGTTAGGATTTAAGATCACGGGTGAAGATTTGTTACGGGAGGAAGAAAATCCTTCATCTCGCTTCATTGGCGACCAAACGTATGTGACAAATACTTTATTTTGGTACGTAGTATTCCGTCTTATCGGCCAAGATCCTCTTTGTCTTGGTCCGTCTTGCCTTACGCCGTACATATGGACTCATATCTCCGAGACCGTTAACGGTAGAATGTTCGTTCTTGGGTGGATTGTTGATTGGGTAAGTGAGCTCTATTTTCTAAATTTTGAGGGGTGTTCGGTGAAAAGGGTGGCGGGGGGGGGGAGTCGAAAACTACACTTGCTAATATTTCCACCACGACTGCAGATAGAAAGTTGAAAATGATGATGAATCCCATTTGTTGTGGGACAAATTTTAAAAATAATTAAATTTTTTTTTATCCAATGGCATCCGAAAAGGGGGGGCTAAAAACAAATTGTTGGCCGAATTGTTTTTTCAAATGATTGTATCTTCGAAATTACTTATCGTAAAAAATTCATATTTTGGGACCATCAAGGTGGCATATAGTTTCATCGGAATCAGCTTAGAGAGTGGCTAATTATTGTTAGGTGGATGGTCAGGGGTGGGGGTGGGGGGGGGGGGGGTTCATAGAAAAACAGTTAAAAATTAATATAATATAAAAAATTCCCTAAATATACGAAATATTAACTGGTCGAAAACCTTTAAAACTTCTACCCCCTCCCATACAAAATTATTTGTTCGACTATTTTCAAGAAACTAATTATCACCTAACTATTAAAAGCTATCAATTTTAAAATTTACACAAAACCTTTTAAAAATAGTTGAAACAAAATTGCGTCAAAAGTCTCGAAATCGCTCTTGCCCTCCCCCTCCCATACAAAAGTATGATTTCGACCAATTTCATTAAATCAATTAATAACAAACAAATTAAAAGCTACTATTGATTGATTGACCTTACAAGAGAAACGAAATAAAACTGCATATCAAATTTTACGATTCCCCTACCTTCTCTACCCCCTCCCATACAAATGTTCGGTTTCGTGAATGTAAAATACACCGAATTTTATGAAAATTCTATGCAACTTCGCCTATGAAACCGACATTCTATACAGAGGATATTGGATGTGATTCAAGCAATCAATTAAAAAACTATTAACATCCACCCACCCTTACTATCACTCCTCACAACTCCCCTCATAAGAATGGATTTTTTCGGTCAATAACCCACCCCAATTTCCTGAGCCGCCGGCAAAATCGTGCTGCCCCGGTCTAAGAAATCCCCATTATCTGAAGCGGGATGAAGGATTTTCTTCTTCCCGTAACAGATTATAAGTACGTATTTATTTATTTATTGATAATAAGTACGTATTTATTTTTGTTAGATCTATAATCAATTGTTGAAGACAATAATTTTCAACAGAGCCAAATTCATCTTTATTGAATTTGGCTCTGTTGAATTAATGAATTATTTTTCTTAACACTCAAAAGACCGAATTTATAAATGAATTCGAACAAGATGTTCAAACTACCGCATTCGAATAGCAACATCCTTTACACAAAAAGGAGCTAAACTAAACTATTATTAGGAAAAGATATTTCATTCGGCGTTCCTCAGGGATCCTGCGAAAACCTAATCCGTATTCTTTATGAGAAGCCACGCCGCTTCATGCTCACCTTGTAATGAACGTCCTTAGGGCAGATATCCCTTCGACCAATAATATTATACACATTTCTCTGGCATGAAAGTATCAATTCAAGCACATGTAGAGATATCCAGAATTATGTTGCTTGATTGTATCAAAGTTTGATGTCCTTTTATGAACTGAAAATCCAATCTAATCGCGAACAATATCTACCGCAAATAACTTATGCTTCCGAATTCTTGAATTCCTTTGTAGAAATCGACAAATATAAAATTCTAATCGGTCGAAACAAATATTTGAGTATTATCGTAACCTAATAAGCCATTGCACATCTCAAATAGAGACCGAGAAGTCCGCAGAAGTTTTTTTCTAGAATTGAAATGTACTAAATTTTTATCATAGTTTATAAGATTTAGATATAAGTTAAATTTCAGTTTTAAAAAAATTTAGAATTTTATTTTATTAGTTTGTGGTTGTAGTTATAATTTCCGGTTGATAATCATTCCCAAAAACATTAAATTTCTGACCTCTGAAAGGCTCGATTGTTTGAAACCCTTGCAATGGCTGCCCTACAGAAATGCGGCTGCGGAATATTGAACCACTTCCACAGTTCAGATCTGGCCCCTTCCGATTGCTATTTGTTCAAAAAACTGAAGAAAATTTAATAACGATGAAGAAGTGAAGTCGACAATTTCATCCTATTCTGAAGGCTTTAATAAAACATTTTTTTTTAAGTAATTAATAAACTTTGTGAGAGATGTAATAAATGTGTTAGGGTTAATGGAGAATATATTCAATAGCAAACATAAAAACTTGCTTAATTTTAACCCCCTTCCCTGTCATTCCGCAAAATTTGTGTACTCCCCTCACATTGGCACAAACTGTTCAATTGCTCAGAACTGAAATAATTTTTTTTCTTCTTTACGTGTGAGGAGTTGATTGGCTTGTTACGACAAACGCTTTTACGTTTTTTTCAACAGAAAACTGTTTAATTGATCATTTTTTCCTTGACTATGCGATTAATTGCGACAGAAGTTCATTTTAACAGCGTACATTTCTTTCCGTGTACCTATTCAATTTTCGTAGCATACATTTTCTATACAAAAAACAACATTTTTATAGCTACTCTAGCGTGATGTAACAAATATGTACGTGTTCACTGATGTTACCCCTTCTATCACTCCGTGTTGTGAAAATATAAAAAAGGATAAACAAATTGCCAAACTTGAGATCAAGTTAAATGGATTAGAACAAAAACAACTTAATTGCACGGTGGAAATTTCTGGGTTACCTGATGCGAGAGATGAAGAAAACAACACCTTGGTCCAGGATATTTTCCGCAAATTACATATATCCAATAAAATAGAAACCATCAATAGAATATACAGACGGCGTAGAAAGGACAAGAAGGGTAGAAATATGATCATTGAGTTCAATTCAAAAAAATTGGCGTATGAATGTCTATCAAAGCGTGGGAGGCACAATATTAATGACCAGACAATCTATATTAATGAAAGCCTCACACTCGAAGACTATTTTGGCTTACGAAGGTAAGAGCTCATGAAACAAATTATAAATGGATGCTGGAACGGCAAAGTGCTTTGCAAAAAAGACGAAGAAGGAAAAGTGATCCTCATAATATCTGAAGCTAACCTCACTTTTTTATCGTAAATTTTCAGTATATTCACAAGTATTTCAATTCACAACATATAAACGATATAACTCTAAAATAAACTGCCAACAAGTCGGGCGAAACTTTATTATTCTTGGGACAAGTTACGGATGCGTGGAAAGTCAATATGCAGGTTAGAGTGACTAAGACTAAGTGAAAGGGGTTCTTGGGCAGGGCAGTTGTCAATATAACACTTTGCGGAAACGTTCAAAAGCTCCAGACAATCAAATTTCTGTTAAGCCCCCTATAGAGGCATAGGACAGAAACAACACTCTCCCACAAGGCGCGATCCTGAGCAACGGCCTTAAGCTGTTGCCAGGACTTGCTTATTCCTCTGGCCTCCTGCTCAACTGCTCGCTTCCATGTGCTACTTGGTCGACCAACCCGACGTCTTCCTTCAGGATTACAATCCAGAGCCTGTCTGGTGACGTTTCGCTCTGCTTTCCTCAAAGTATGACCGATCCACTGCCACTTCCGCCTTTGAATCTCAATACCTATTTTAGTCTGGCCAGCTGTACTCCAAAGTTCGTCGTTGGAGATCACTTCTGTCTAGAATATTCCTAAAATTCGTCGGAGGCGTTGGTTCACGAAAGTCTGTAGTTTCTTGGTAAGTCGAACGGTCACTTTCCACGTAGTACAACCATATAAGAACACGGATTTGACAGTGCAACTTTCACCACCAGAAACAGGGCAGGTAATAATATACAGCCTTGTCTGACACCCGTTCGCACAGGGAAGGTCTCGGACAGCTCTCCTCTATGCAAGACGCGACACCTTGCATCTTCCTAGGATTCTTTGATTATAGATATGACCTTATCTGGAATACCTCTCCTACGCAAAGCATTCCATGCGTAATCTCGTTTAACGCTGTTGAAAGCCTTCTCGAAGTCTTCATGTCAATTCAAACATGAGATGTAGTGACGAACCCATTTCGGCTGAATGCCCCAATATTATCCAAAGGGTATTTGTGTGGTCGGTACAAAACGACCATTTACGGAATCCAGCCTGATAAACTTCGAGAGTGCTCTTTACAACATCACTAATCCTATTAAGAATTACCTTAACCATGATTTTCAATACGGCAGTAAGTAGACATATACCATGTAATTCCGACAATCCCGAAGGTCGCCCTGTTTCGGAATTTTCGCAATGACGCCGTCCTTCTATTCTGTCGAATATCTTCCTTCATTCCACACCTCAGTAAAGAGTGGGAGGAGTATATTGGCTGTTATTTCCGGGTCCGCTTTGATGAGTTCGGTCAGTAGTCCGTGTATACCTGGGACTTTCCTTCCCTCCATTGACAGAATGGCGGAAACTATCTCTTCCTTATCTGGGGGATAGTTTCTAATACAGGATTATTGCAGTTGGATGTTTGGTAGTTGTTCTGTTTCTGGAATATCTTCGTCTGCAAGATGTTTAAAATATCAGAGAAGTATTCCTTCCAACGCCGCAACTGGTGTTCACTCATATTAAAGAGAGTTTCTTTGACATCTCTCACCCGGTGGTTGTCGGTGAAATTCCAGTTCATCAACTGTTTCATGATTTTAAATAGTGAACCCATATTCCCAAGGTAAACCCAAGATTCTGCCTTTTTCGCCAGATCTTCAATGGCCTTACTCTTGTCGCGTCTAACAGCCTTTTTAAGCTGTATATGAGCATCGCGGAAGTTCCGTCTAAAGTAGGGTGTTCATTGGTTAACATTGGGTTGAAAGATGATTGCCAACTTGGCTTTTTTTCTGATCGCCAACCTTGTCCCATGCGTCTTGCGACATCCAGGGTTTCTTACCGCTTTGCACATATCCCACAGATTCTTCAGCACTCTTTAGAAACATGTTTTAGGTTGCCTCCCAATTGGCGTCCAGTGGGTGTATTTCATATTCGCCCAGGGTGGATGACTTTTCGTGTAGAATGGTGGTGTACTCGCGTTTTTTGTTGGGATCTCTTAGTTTATCCACATTAAGCTAGCCCTTCATTTGAAGAATTTGTGGTCGGCGGATAGCTGCTGTACTAGGCTGTAAGCTACGGTGTAGCCTAGTGGGTAGCGAGTTGGTCTATAATGCGAAGGTTGTGAATTCAAATTCCGGTCGACGCATAATTCCAGCACACTGCCTGCTTGGGTATGCCTTGGTCACCTCAGTCTACGAAAATGAAAAATTCGTTGATAGAGGGTTGTGCGAAGGTCTAACAACCCTTCCACAATAAATAATGAATAAATGTCAATGAACCTGAAGGTCAGGAGGCCAAGGCCTGAATTGGGCCGTAGCGCCATTGTAGATGTAGGATAGCTGCTGTACACAATCTCAAGCAGGCAACCATCAAGTGGTGATCGCTCCCCACTTCAGCTCCACGTTTCGCTCGCACATCGAATAGCCATCTTCTCCATTGGCGACTTATAGCCAAATGGTTGATCTGGTTCTGAGTAACACCATCAGGGTTAACCCAAGATGTTTTATGATGACTCTTGTGTAGAATAAGAGTCCCTCCGGTGACCATTTGCCGAGTACTATAAAACTCTATTAATAATTCGCCGTTTTCGTGTTTCTTAATCCAAGGTCGTAACGCGTCGAACCAAGGGTCACCATGCTTCCCCATGACGCGTTCCAGTCCAGTGTTAAGAGATCTAACCTGTGCGTTCATATCTCCTGAGACGATAATAATATCACCTCTTGGAACACGTTCGAAGGTGGCACTCAGTTGGCTATAAAACTTCTCTTTGTCACCAGATGTTGCGGTATTAGCACTGTAGAACTGTGACGTTTCTGACACTGGTCCTGAGCCTGACGACGATAATCCTATACGAGAGTGGTTCTCAGCTGATGACACTGTTGCTCGCTCTCGTTGTAAGGACGAACGCCACGCTATTTGGCTTCACTCTTAGGGCCAACGTACAGAATGTTGTTTTCACTAGGGGTTCGTTCTTCTTCTGATCCTGTCCACCTGATCCCGCTCAAGCCGAAGATTTGGATATTATAGTGCTCCATTTCACGGTCAATCACTGATTGGCGGTGCAAGGACCGAGTGACCCCAGCCCTTCCCCGTCATTCAATGTTCGAACGTTCCATAAGCCAATCATAGTCCGTTTTCGAATGCCAAAAGTTTTTACCGTAGAATACGGACTGATTCTGATCTGAGGCGCTGTATCCGTTTCTCGTATTAGTTAGGATTTAAGATCACGGGTGATAAGCCCATGATCCAGTGATTGTCCATTTATCATTTTTAGGGCAAGCAGGACTGGCTGTAGGTGAATTCTACTGTCCCCATCCCACTGGGGGATAGTTGGCTCAGGTCCGTGGAGTTGCTAGTCTCCAAAGGTACTTGCAGGAATTGGTAAAACCTTATCTTTCAACTACCCTCTTGCGTATAGTCTAAAGTGATGTGTCAAATATGTGTTCACTGATGTCACTCCTTCTTTCACTCCGTGTTGTGTTAAATCCGTGTTGTTATATGACATGGAAATTGGCCGTTGGGCTAACCAAGAAACTGCAAAATTTCTTGATCTTTGACGACAAACTTTAGAGTACAACTGAACAGACTGTAATAGGCAACGTGGTTCAAAGGCGGAAGTGGCAATGGATCTGTCACACTTTGAGGAAAGCAGAGCAGAAATCGCCAAACATGATCTCAACTATAATCCGCAAGGAAATCGTCGGTTGGAAGTGAGCAGTTGAGCAGGAGGGCAGAGGAATAGAAATAAAATACTAGGAACTTTTCTGTGAACGAACCATCAGATTTCTCTAACAATCATATTTTATTCGTAACTATCCTGTGTAATCTCGCGATACTAGCTAAACTGTTGATACCTTGGCAAAACGATTTCCAGGACTTTCTTCTAATTTTATGATTGTTCTCTGTTAAATCTTTTGGGCCTGGATACCACCCTTCAGTTTGTTTCATTGAAGAGTTTTCTCCCTTTTACTATGAGCTTGGTGAGTGGTTTAATCAACCAAGGCGTGCTGCTGTTTCTATTTCACTGGTAAACAGTTGCAATACCGATGGTAATTTGTACTGGTGCTATCTCAATGGTGTCTATATCTTTTGTATTTAACTTCTTGCCTGACTTTGGTTACGAATATTGGACTATTACCAACATTCATGGTTTCTAGCGTATGGCTATAATATATAGTTCAAGAAGTAAGAGTACGTTGATGTCGGTACTTGCCCACGCCATATAATGTACATTCGCATCCACTTATAAGTTGCTTGCTCGTTCTTTCGCATAGGTACATCAAGTTCCTTATGGTCTTTGAGACTTCTAAGCATTCGCGGGGATGTTCGCTGAGCAAATAACGACCTCTGTGATAACAACCTCGAGAGACAGCTCTAAATAGGCCACCACAAGAGCCTAAGCACAGAATCCTGATATGGGAATGTATTTAGTACCTTTTTCAAAAAGTAAACAAACTTTCGATCTACCTTCATTCGTAGAAACATAGAGAAGTGTACCTTCTTTTATCCGTTATACATAATTCAGCAGTGAATAAGGCGCTTGGATGAGATGAAACTCGATATAGGCTTCAGAAAACCTGCGAGAGATTACAGCTGATGCAGCTTTGGCTTGTTTCAGAACTTCCTGAAGACACCGAGGTAGATTTGTTGCCTGCAACTCTTATATAGACCAACTTTCGCTCAAGACAAATTTGGTTTGTGGATTATTCTTGGCCTATTCAGATTTTTTTTCCTTGGAGGTTCCGAGGACGGCTTTCTGTGCCATGCCTTTAGATATTACAGGCTGCGTCTTGGTTGCCCTGGCCTGTCGCTTGGTAATTTCTGTACGTAGGATCGATTTGGAGGGGTTAGCGTTCTCACTTTCTTCTGTCTCTTCTGGAATCAAATTCTCCGGCTCCGTTCCTATCGTGTTTCCTTTCATTCTCACTTGAATTACTGATAAGTTCAGGAAAGGGCGGCTGATTTTGATTCCGCCCACGGTTTTAAAACAGAGATATTGCTGAAGATCCAGTCCCGCATTTCCTTATTATTGCATATTATGGAGATCCATACACTTTTTTAATTTTGTGCAACTAACTGAGGATAGAGTTCGTCTCATTCAATCTTGTTCACTTCCTCCAAGATTATAGTTTTGGTCTTCTTAAGCTGTTCCTCATCAATCGAGATCGTTCGGTGCTGAGAGTGTAGAATCCCTACCTTCATTTGTGATTAAACATCCTTAAATGAGGCCTTGGAAGTGTTCAGTATCGGTTTGGGTCTTATCCTCTGACCTTCTAACCCGTTTTATCTGTGCGGGTTCATTGTTCTTCTGTACCGGATTGATTCCTTTTAGCACACTCTTTCTCAATACTTTGCACCTAGCTTTAGACCTGTTCTGGATTGCTGCCATCAGATCATCAGAACTGTTCCTTTCCTATGTAGGTGGTCGTAATAGGGAATCGATTGATTGATTGACCATTTATATTATTCAAGAATATTTTTAAATTTTGTATGGGAGGGGTAGAAATGGTCCGTCCACGAACTAGACCTTACTGTTTCGCAGGAAACCATATGTACCCAATTTGAGCTTCCTAGCTCAATGTATTCTCAAGCCAGAGGCCGCTCGATAAACGGACATGCGGTTTTCATATTTTCGAGCGAAAACAAATATTTCTGTACGCTTTAAATCCGAATCGTTAAAGACTGAATGCAGAAACAAACATAACAGGACTACGATTGGGCGTAAAACCTAATCATACGATACTCTAGATGAAAGAGAATTTATTTTATTTTAAGAAATTTTGTAGGGGAAGTGGTAGATGGGGTGATGACATTGAACTAATTTTTTCACATCACGTTAAAGTTGCTATCAAAATGTTTTATACACAATTTAAGATTCAAAAATTTAATAGATACTGAAAAAATTCGTGTATAGGATTTAGTGAAATTGTGTAGTTTGTACGGGAGGTGGTAGAAGGAGAGGCGAGTTCTTAATGACTTTTATAGAAATAACTGTAAACATCATTTAATTGACACATTTTAAATTGCAGATCAGTAGCATTCATGCTTTTTAGGAAAATCGACTTTTTGTAAAGTTTTTGGATTGTGTCATTTTGTATGGGAGGGGGTAGAAGAGGTGCAGGAATTTGGCCCGTTCACGAACTTGACCTTACTTTTTTGTCAAAAATCCGGTTTTGTGATTTTTGAATGAACTTCTGTATCATTTTTTTCTTCGAGCCTTATTTTTTGGCGTTACAAACTTTGTGGTAAACTTATAATACCCTCAGATTTCATCTAGAGTATAAAAACGTCGAACTAAAAATAAGCTCACACGTGCTATCTGTCTCGAGACATAAACAAATAAGGGGCACTACGATCGAAATTAAGAAATATACATAATTTAGTTCAACTGATAAATTATCGACAAATTTTGTTTATAAAATTCATCAATTATTTAATTCCATTGTAAAATCAAAAGGGTTCTAATAACCTAATCCCAAAAATTATTAAGAAAACTTTTTTTTTATAAAATATTATTTTTAACTTTAAATGGAAATATCTTAAAATTGTAGTTTTTGGCATAATAGCTTTTGACGCAATTTATTATAACAATAAATATTACTTTTTTGTTTTCAGTTCCTCCTCACGTTATGATGGTTTATGATGCATCAGGACGAGATATAGCTGGGGTGGTTGGGCCTCTTTTAGAAGGCGACAACCTAGTACTAACCTGTGAGGTCAGAGGAGGTAAGAAAAATTTATCTGTGATGAAAAAAATTGGAACAATTATTAATAAAAATATAAAAATTTGTCTATGGCTATAACGTGATCAATTCGCCTACAATACGTTTAGTTCAGAATACACGTTTCCGTATCTAATTTTATTTTTATATCGGCTTCGGATAAAAATAAAGGAAAGAAGGAAAGCACGATGACCGACATAATTTCATTTATGAGATACTTGAAGTTTTTCACCTGCACCTGCCATCGGGCATTCATTCATCCCAACTGAATCCAATTCGATGACCCAATCATAAGGATTTTAGCTAAGCACACTGGGAAGCTTTTAGTGAAAATCAATATTTAATTTTCATGTGGTCACCGGTCGGGTTGTAGCTTATGCTATCCAGTAGTTACCTACAAACTTATTCTTGGAAGAGTGAGCGACCCGTCCAATGATAATACGAAACTGAGTGTACTTAAGTCACAGAAATGATTTTTCCTCAGAAATATAAATTCTCTCTCCTTTTATCCAGCAAAAGACCGTTCTTGTGCTTTCCGGGCAAAAAGGAAATGCATATTTAAAATCACTTCTCTGCATAGTATCATATACAATATATAGTATAAGCATAGAATTTCGAATATTATGATAAGTACCATTTGAAAGCTCAGCTATATGCTTAGAACGCAGAGCAGTTGTGTAGTGCGACAAAGCATTGCTATTATAAAAATTTCGAAAAGAAAAAGAATTTAAAATTCCTTGAGGAAAGACATTTTTCTCATTCCTGAAAAATACCTTATGAAAAGTCGGACAGAAGAGAATTTATCACACGGTCACTTTTATTTCTCGGTAGTTGGTCTGTAATAAATATCGCAATATTTTTATTAAAATATTCTGAAAGTAATGAAAGTATGTGCGTGAGTAATGGATATAATTAACACAAATATTTTTTTGTCTTCCTGTAGCACGCATTAAAGTTTTAACTATCATAACTTTTTATTTATTTAATTTTCATAGTTAGGTAATAAAATTAATATAAGCAAACAAAATATTCGAATTCCGGTTGAGCCTTCAATCAAAGACAGTTCTCTTCTGCAAGGTGTTATCCTGAATATTGGTCTTTAGTTGTCGCGGTTGTCGCTAGGACTTTTTTATTCCTTTGGCCTCCTTTTCAAGTGCTAGTTTCTTTACTATGTTTGGGAGTTTGTAGTCAAAAGAGAATCCGGCCGTCGAAGGACTCTTGGTTCACAAAAGAATGTCTCGCGGCAATTCAGGCTAAGAAATAATCGTTTAAAAATTTTCCAACTCCAGCTAACAAAGAGCTTTATAATGTATCAAGAAATTCTTGCAAATCCGTCCTTAAACGTGTTAAATTTGATCACGACCAAAAACTTCGGCGGAAGATTCTTCAGAGTCCAAAAGGCTCAAGATCTTTCTGGCCTTTTGTCAAAACGGTCAACAATAGTTACATCTCTTCATCAACACCACCACTTGTCGATGGTGACCGTACCGTTATTGATTCGATTGGGAAAGCGAATCTATTGGCAGTAAGTTTCGCGAGAAACTCCATGCTACCAGCTTCAAACTAAACCCCTCCTATCGCAACACCATCAGGTTTTTCGCTGCTGCCGCTACATTTCCGCACGCGTCTCATATTCAGGATCCTGAAAAAGCTCAATGTTCACAAGTCCGCTGGCCCTGATGGCATTCCCCCCTCCTCTTCTGGTTAAACCCCTTCGCAATCTTTTTCATCTATCTTACTCTCCTGGGTGCTTTCCATGATTGTGGAGAGTCGGGAATGTTCAGCCAATTCCCAAGAAAGGAAGCAAAGCGAACCCCGCTAACTACCGACCGATAGCCATCACTTCAGTGCTTTCGAAAGTGATAGAAATTGCTGTCAATCGCAAAATCATTCACTATCTCGAGGATAAACAGCTTATCCACGATCGCCAATACGGTTTCCGTTCTGGAAGGTCGACGGGAGATCTCTCGGTCTACCTGACGGAACGTTGGAACTCTCGCTTCCACAAATACGGCGAAGGTCAAGTTCTTGCTCTTAACATTGCAAAAGCTTTTGACAGAGTTTGGCATGAATGTCTCCTTATTAAGCTAACGGCCATTGGTCTCGATGCTACCCTCATTCGATGGATTGAGAGTTTCCTGTCCGAACGCACTATACGAGTCGCATAAGATTGCGTTACTTCTTCTTCTTTCCCAACTAATTCTGGTGTCCCTCAGGGTTCTGTCCTATCACCTACTCCGTTCTTAGTATTCATTAACGACCTTTTGTCTTCTACTCTCAATCCAATCCATAGTGTTGCAGATGACAGTACTTTAGATAACACCTCTGAATTTAACTCTGCTGCGGATTCTCACAAGCTATCTATTGCTTCCAAACGCAAGGAGTTGTTCAGTTCGCTGGACTCCGACCTCGACTTAATCCTGGAATGGGGCAGGAAAAATAGAGTAGAGTTCAACGCTGCTAAAACACACGCCTGTCATCTTTCCCTCAAACGTGATGTTCCAGCGTCGTCGACTAATTTAGCCTTTAATGGCGTACCAATTAGCTCTTCAGATGAATTTATCGTATTAGGCGTAAAATTTAATAATCATCTTGCTTGGAGCAAACATATCTTTGATGTTGCCCTGGATACCTCCAAACGCCTAGGTATCCTTCATTAATGCAAAAAATATTTTACGCCTCACGACTTAACTACCATCTACAAGGCTTACATTCGACCTCGCTTAGAGTACAATTCGCATTTATGGGCTGGGGCACCCAAAACACACCTTGCGCTGCTTGATCCAATCCAAAAACATGCGTTCCGATTCATTGGAAATGACACCATTACGACTTCTATTGACTCCTTCGAGCATCGTAGGGACGTTGCAGTACTCAGCATTTACTACCGCTACTTTCATGGTAAATGTAGTGCGGAACTTAGATCACTTATTCCTCCACTTTACAGTTTTCCCCGTAATACTCGTCAAGCTAAACGCGCGCACGAGTTTACCATCAACCCTATTCCTACTCGTACAGTGAAATATAGGCAGTCATTCATCCCCCGAACGTCCAGACTTTGGAACGCATTGCCTGCTTGCATATTTCCAAGCAAGTATAACCTTCAGCGCTTCAAAAATAATGTCCATCGGCACTTCCGTCTCTCTCCCCCCAAATTCCCATAACACTACCCAATTTCATCCTCTTCCTAAACCGACATATCTGTGCAACCCCCTAAGTTATAATCGGTGCTATAAAAAAAGAAAACAAAGAAAGCATTTCGCTCTAGCTAAGTCGCATGTAACCGATCCACTGCCACTTTCGCCATTGAGTCTCAATGCTTTTTTTTTTTAAATTATTGTAGTTTGTATGGAGGCTGGTGTTGTGGAATGCGCACTTTTAACCGAAGACTACTATTACTATAAAAACATTTATCGAAGAAGGATTCCGTGGCGTAGTAGGAAGCGCGCTTGCCTTACAGTCAATAGGTCGTGGGTTCGATTCCCACTCCAGACGGTGGTATTTTTTTCCAAGCACGAATTTTCAGTTGCTACTGGGGATATAAAATTATTCGAAATAAAATGAACAAACGGTGTAAAAGTGAAACAGTTCCACTTTAAGAAGGGTCCGCATACTCAGTTGATGGTTTCTGTTCGCTTTCTATCATTCATTCCCATCACTGCAAATTGCACATTGCAAATATTTGTTAGTAGCAGTCAGTACAACTAAAAAACATAACAGAATTATGAATGGGCTTAAAGCCCAATTACATGATACTCTAGATGAAATAGGAAAGAGTTTATTGTACCGGAAAATATGTCATCTGAAATTCTTTCGAATAATGAATAGTGACTTTTGTATAGAAGGTGGTAAAAGCAGAAGGGGGAGGTTTGTAATTTTTGTATAAAACACCGAACGTAGCATACAAAAAGTTGCATGCTGAAATTAAAATTTGTAGCTTCATAATTTTCGGGGAAATTGAACAATTTTTGTTGGAATGGAATTTATGGCATTTGTATGGGAGGTGGCAGAGAAAGTGGGCGGTTTTGGATGCTTTTTAATCTGCTTATCAACATCTTAATCTCATTTCCTTGTTACAATTTTAAAGTGGAAAGCTCTCATATGTATGTTCGAAGGAGAAATACTTTTCTTGAACTTCCAATACAAAAATCTGTATGGGAGGTGGTAGAAGGAGTGAAGCGAAGTTCATATTTTTTTAGGATTTACTGAAATTAATAAGGGATCAATTTTAGCAAATTTTTAAGTTTTTACTTTTTCTAGTTTCAATGAAAATCGATTAAATCCATTTTCCAAAATTGTGCATTTGTATGGGAGGGAGTAGGAGGAGTATTCGAATCAAAACCACATTTTTCGACATCAATGGTATTTCATTTGTAATTGTATACTTTCGTCAAAATTTAAAGTTGATAACTTTGACGGTTTTAGAGAAAAATTAAAATTTCGAAATTTCGTGAAATTTTTATGGGAGGGGAGAGAACGAGTGAGGTGAAGTTGATAGTTTTTCCAAAATTGGTTGCAATTGTAATAAAATTAATTGTGACAAAAATTGGTTCTCTTAGCTTTGCTAGCTGCAATGCAAACCGAATAAATGCATTTTTGAAAATTGTTCATTTGTATGGAACGGGGTGGGAGGAGTAAGGTGATCATATCAATATTTTTTGACGTTAATATTTGTCAGTAGCAGTCAATTCACTAGCTTTACCACTCATTACGGTCGTTCTCACTCCCCTTCTCCTACCTGCCCAATCCCATTCCTTTCCTCCATTACTGTGTTGGTGCATTGCACATAAAGGCCGAGATTGCCTATAACACAGTTCATTCTGTAAGAAGAATAATGTGGGATTTTATCGATAAAAAGGCTTCGACTTTAATTATACAGGACATGGCGAGGGTCGGAGTATAACTAGAATAGCAACTGGCGTTCGCCTTGTGTGTATTTTGTGTAATTAATGTTGAAACATTCCGCTCGCCTCATGTGTAGCATGAAAAATGCGCATTGCGAAGATTCCGCCCGCCGTGAGGGATGCTTCTGTTCTGATGTTTAGTAATTTTTTTTTATTCTGTTTAGGTGTGCGAGCTCATTTTCATTGAGTCCCAGATTCCATTGGGTGGGTGGTAGATTTTTGTCCTTCAATATAACCAGATCGTTAACTTTGACTTCTTCCTTCACCTTCCGCCACTTATGCCGCAGTTGCAAATGATTCATGATCTCATGTCGCCAACGATGCTATATATTCTCTTGTATGTTCTGACCTAACTCCCTTCGTTCTAGTCGATTAACGGAGTAGTCCACGTGGAATGGTGTCAAAACGGTCAAAAGGCTTTCCCTGACCAAGAAATGTCCTGGTATCAAGGCATTCATGTTTTTGGGGTCGTTCGTGATAGGATAAATTGGACACGAATTGAGACATTCCTCTACCTAAAAGATCAGAGTCAGCCTCTTCTCTTCGTCAAGTACGTTTATTCAGATGATTTGTTTAAAGTGGTGTTTGAAGACCTTAATACCATAAAGGCTACCAAAGTATAGGGGTCCGGGTGTTCGGTGCCTTCCATGAACTGACTCTCAGACGTTTCGGGCGACTTGATTAGGTCTTTAATATGTTCGGTCAGTTACTTGTCGGCGGGCGCAACGTTACGTGCGTTATTGCTGTAGAGTTTAGTGCACTGTCCTTGACGGCTGACACAACTGCGAAAAGCAGCTTAGAAGGCATCTGAGGTCAGACCGAAAACTAGCTCCAAGTAGAACTTACTGACGAAACGGACGAAGATGCATACATAGATTTTGAAGACCCTTTGGTAACGACCCTTTCATTGCTTTACGAACGAATGGCCGACATACTCGGTACCTGAGTGAGGGAATAGCTTCACAGGCGTCACTCGATCGATCGGAAGGTCCGCCATTGGCTGATGTCTCGTGACGGCTTGCAGACGACAGCATACTACGCAATGTCGTATCGTTTGCTTGACTAAACTGCGACCGCCAATGATCCACTATCTTGAGCGGAGATGTTGAAGAGTGGGCTGTATAATGTGACTTTATGCGCCTGGCGAACCAGTAATTGCGAGAAGTTGCTCCCCTTCGTAAGGATCGTATGTTTCTGCTCGTACGGTAGCTGTGAGTGATTGAGTTGCCCTCCGACTCTTTAAACCGGATCCTGCGCCATGAATAACCTGAGTTTCGAAAGGTGGCTGCTATTCGGTATGGATTCTTGGCTGGTTGACGTGGGATATTTCAGTTGAGAAGAACGAGGACTGAATGATTTTCGTCCAAGTTGAACGAGCGGCGTAGATCTTCGTCATACTGAGCGGTCCAATTCGTTTATCCTCGGTTCGCGCGTTGTTGTAGAGCCACATGCAATAAGCCGTGATTCGTACTGATTTCGGAAACGAGGAGTTACCGTTTGGAAAACTCACACTTCTGGTCAGTCGCCTCCCTACAAATAAAATGTGGCGACATTGGCCAGAAATTAGAAAATTTCTTGATCCAGCCAGGTCCAAACCACCAAGAATCACATGAGGTGAGCTTAGTTGCGAAAATTTCTCTAGTTATGCGATCAGCTTAATTTTCCTTGGAAGGTATATGATGATTCCAGATCCCTTGAGGAAGCTTCTCGTGTATCAACTAAACTCTAACCTGAACTAACTATCCCCCTGTGGGATGTGGGCAGTAGAATTCACCAACAACTAGTCATGCTTGCCCTAAAAATTGCAAATGAACACTAACTGGATCATGGGCTTACCACCCGTGATCTCAAATCCTAAATGATACGAGAAACGGCACAGCGCATCGGATACCGACGGATTCTACAGTAAAGGCATTCGAAAACGAACATTGAATGACGGGGGAAGAGCTAGGGTCACTCGGTCCTTACACCGCCAATCAATGATCGACCGTGAAATAGAGTACTACAACATCCCAATCTTGGTCTTGAGCGAGGTCAGGTGGACAGGATCAGGAGAAGAACGAACCCTTAGCGGAAACACCATTCTGTATATTGGTTCTGAGAGTGAAGTCAAAAATGGCGTGGCGGTCTTCTTTACACCGAGAGCGAGAAACAGTCTCTTAGCTGGGAACCAATCTCGGATAGAATTATTGTCGTCAGGCGTGAGAGCACTGCGACCTTCTCGGGGTATTTGGCGTTTATAGTCCATTGACCCTACCATAACTCAATAGCTTTGGCTAATCTGAGTATCTTTAAGGGAGCCAGGTTGGCTAGTTCCTCGGTAGAAAGGAAACCTTTACCAAGAAGATTGTGTCTTTTTCTAGCTACTGCTTCACAGTGACATGGGATGTGTACTGTCGTCCGAAGGATTGGTCTCTACAGTCACTTCAAGCGTGGTTTCTGGAGGGGTGCCTGTTCCGCTTACCACCTCTTTTACGGTATTAGCCGCTGTTTGTGATGCCTTGGAGGAAGCATCAGCCTCTTATCTATTTTTATTGTTGTACATGTGGTTCCCGCGAGTAGCGCGAGAAAGTGGAGTCACCCCTGGCAGAGCTCCGCATTACCTGAGAAAGGTTGATTAAAACTGGAGGGCACCAGGTATCCAGAGTACGCATATTAAGGGTTAGTTACCCACTAACCATTCATCCATTGGTATATGCTATTCTACCGTGGATTAGAGAATTTTTATATACGAGGTTTACTCCTCTAGCGTCGTACTTTATGATGGCCACCATGTAGGTAGTACGTACACTTGCGAATCACTATTGGGATAAAACCCCTTGTAATCATGGTTTATCGGCGTAGACATGGGACTTCACATATTCCTAGAGAAAAAAATGTAATGGCATCAAATCGCACGAACGAGGTTCCCAGTTAACAGGTCCATTTCGTGAAATTAATCGATCATTTAATGTTTCTTTCAGGAAATTAATTGTATCGCGTGCTGTATGGCATGTGGCGCCGTCCTGTTGAAACCACATGTCTGCGACATTAATGTCTTCCAGTTGAGGCACAAAAAGGTCAGTAATCATGTCTCTGTACTGCTCACCGTTGACTGTAACGTTCTGACCATCACCATTTTTGGAGGCATATGTACCCGCACTTGACGACGTCTTACGGGATGTGTATCATCGTTTAGAGTAAACGTGCTGCGAAAATGACTCATAGTTTCTCGAATTAATTGCTCTAATAAACAATTACTATAAAATGCAAAAAACAAAAAAATTTAACAACAAAAGTTGCTTCGGCGTGAGTAAAAAATAAATTCCCAAACCAAATTAACTCCAAAAAACCAGGAACTGTCAAATCGGCTGTCACAGGAAACAGTGTTGCCAATTTAAAGTTCTCTGCCTTTAAAAAAAACACGCTTTATAATAATATTTTTACGAAAACAATTCTTACGAATTTCATTTTTTTTACAAAAAGCCAGTGTCGTTTGAAAACTCAGTATCTCCTCAAATCTCATCCGCCTTTCACATTAGCTCATTCATTCTAATAATATTCCTACTGGTCCAATTAAAGAGCCTTTCATACCAATTAAGCGATGCGAATTCATAGCATATTCTTTATTATACGACATATTTTTTTTGAATTCAATTTAAAGAGGAACTTTCTAAAGAAGACGTAATCCGCAAAAAAAAATGCTGAATTTTCCTCCGTAATTTATAAAGCCGTAGAGTATCGTTATATTTAAGTCAAAAAGAAATAATGTATCTATGTATATGGAATTATTTACAATAAAAATTCTCTCTCAAGCTAACCGTGCTTATGCATCTGTCATTCTAAATCTAAAAGGAATTACACGGTGTATAGTCCGAGTAGCGAATTACAAACTAGATCTGTTCAGCGTTTATGCCATCTATGTATGTTCACATATATTTAGTCAACAGAAATGGTCAGCGAATAAAATCTAAAATAAAGGGTTTAAGAGAATAAATGCTCGTATGTAAAAGACAGAAAAAAATTTACGAACCGGAACTTTTAAATTTTCGTATAGTGCAGAAAATAAATGGCATTCACACAACCGTGGACGACTTTCCTGTTTATAGTTTTCCAGTTTGAAATGCGAAAATGTGATACGTGTAAAAGTCTTTTCGAGTACCTTTGCATTTTTCATCTACCACATTTTATATGTTCGTATATTAGGGTGGAGGGTTGGTAGAAGACGATACATGTGGGACATTTTACCTATCCACCGCATTCTCTCACATTGTTTTACACATCAGTTAACATTTAATAATTACAGACCTAGTTTGACAAATGCGCTTTACTTACTATATGCAACGTACATGAGTTTTCTCTCAGTGTTTTTCATTTTTAGGAGGCGTTCGGTGGGAAATGAAATAAGTAGTTCTGGAAAATATGTTGCTCTGTTATAATTTTTGTATGATTTGTTAGGATGCTTATATGGTCTTATTATGTGCTAGCAAGACTGCAACATGCAATGCATATTTATGATCGTTTGAAAAAACACTCGGTGGGAAAACAGATTATTTCACTGTATGGACTTATGAGGGCTTAAATATTGTTGCGAGCTAGGGGTTCGCCGGGATTTCAAGTAAAACACAATTTGTTTAAAAATAAGTGATAATTTATTTATTCGCACTTTCACTTAATTCGCACTTTAACTTAATTCGCATTATATGGCACCACCGATATTGTTCTATCGCGTTCTTGCACCGGTTCGCGTTCTTCCACAGATGTCGCTGAATGACTGACTGTTCGCTAAAAGCTACCGTGTTTTTATACTGTTTTCCCTAATTCTCGAAGCTTCCGTCGGTTGTCGTTGGGTGTATGTCTAGACTATATTAGAAGGTTCTAGATCTTTGATTATGGGTTTTTTACATATTGGGAAACTGTTCTGTAAAAGTCTGGCATATTCCGGAAAGATCATTGCCAGATCTATAACATTAGCCTCTCCTTAGTCCCTGTTCGTCCCGAACAAAGTCGTTCGTCCCAAACAGAGTCGTTCGTCCCGAACAGAGTCGTTCACTTCCTCAATGGCACCATGGTACTTTGTTAGTCGGTCGAGATGTACCACTTTCATTTTAGCACGAGGTTTTTGATGTAGTTGAATCCGATAGACGACATCATTTAACCGGTTGATGATCTGCTAAGGGCCTTCCCAGTTTCGCTGTAGTTTCGACGATCTGCCCTTCTGTCGTTTGGGATTGTATAACGAAACCAAATCGCCCTCTTGGAATATTGATGAATTCGCCCGTTGATCATACCTCGTCTTCATGCGGTCGGTCGCCAAATCAATTTTATCTCTGACCAGGTTATAAATTGTCTTTAGTCGACATCGAAGATCCGAGACGTAATCTTTGGCATTGGTTGGTTGGTCTGGTGGCACTCCAAACATTAGTTCCGCAGGGACTCGAATATTTCTTCCGAAAATGACTCGGGAGGGAGTTTCTCCTGTTGTTGAATGTACCGATGTTCTGTAGGCCATTAAAAATAGAGGGATGTGCTAATCCCAGTCGTGTTGCCTCTCGCTGACGAGTTTGGACAGGTTTGAGTTCAATGTCCTATTGAAACGTTCCACCGTTCCATCAGACTGTGGGTGTAATGGAGTTGTCCTGGTTTTGTTTATTCCCAGCATTTGGCACACGTGTTTGAATATTTGAGATTCAAAATTGCGCCCTTGATCGGAGTGTAATTCTCGTGGAGCTCCAAATCTGCTCACCCAGTTGGTAACAATTTGTTCTGCTACGGTTACTGATTCTTGGTTTGGAATTGCTTTCCGTCAGCGTTTTTCCATTTCCGTTTTAATAATCCGCCGTCTAGGTGAAGGGAGTTCCATTGTGCCCAATAACACTTTAGGGTTTCGCTGAATTGTAAGATGTCTTTCCACTCAGGCCGTTTCATTTCGTCCTTCCATGCCATGATCGGTGAAATATCTGGATCTTAACGTTGGGCGTCTTCCAGTTCTTGCTGATTCCATCCATCCTTTGGTTCGGTCGTTATTCTCTGAATGGTTTCTCCGGCTTCTTTCCCTTCTACACGGTGTCAATGCTTGCAGTTCGGTGGACAAGAACGACATGAAAGCGCGTCGGCATTACCGTGGATTCTTCCTCTTCGGTGAACAATTTCAAAATCGTAGGATTCGAGCCTTTCGATCCATCTGGCTTCTTGGCCTTCGGGGTTCTTAAACTGAAGTTGCCATTTAAGCGATGCGTGATCCGTTCGAAGAAGGAACTTTTGACCATAGAGATATTTGTGAAAATGTTTTGTTGCTTCTACAATGGCTAATAGCTCTCGGCGAGTTACGCAATAGGTCCTTTCTGATTTTGAGAGTACTCGGCTGTAGTATGATAGCACTCTCTCCTGCCCGTCGATCTCTTGTGATAGTACTGCTCCGATACCGACATTGCTGGCGTCAGTGTCTATGGTGAAACCGTGACCTGGTTTTGGATACGCCAGAACTGGGGAGTCGCAGAGTTGGTCTTTTATCCTCTCGAATGCTTCCTGGCACTGTTGACTCCATGTAAATGGCTTTCCTTTTTCTTTTAACTGATGCAGACATTTTGCCGTGTTGGCAAAGTCTTTTGCGAATCGTAGGTAATATGTCGCTAAGCCTAAGAAGCTGCGCAACTGGTGTTTATCACTCGGAGTAGGCCAATTTTTCACCGCCAGTATCTTTTCCGGATCCGTCTTTACGCCATCAGCTGAAACGATGTGACCTAAGTACTTGACTTCTGCACTAAACAAAGTGCACTTTTTCGGACTCAGTTTTAATTTTGCCGCTCGCAGTCGCTGGAAGACTTCCTGTAGATTTGTTAGATGTTCCTTGAATGTTTTTCCGATAACGATCACATCATCCAGGTAAACGAGACAAGTTTTCCAACTCAGGCCACGCAAAACGAATTCCATTAGTCTTTCAAATGTAGCTGGAGTATTGCACAGGCCAAATGGCATTACGATGAACTGCCACAGTCCACTGCCGACAGAGAATGCTGTCTTCTCTCTATCTTTTTCATCTATCTCCACTTGCCAGTAACCACTTTTCAGATCCAACGTTGAAAACCATTTAGCATCAGTCAGGGTGTCTATGATATCGTCGATTCTAGGTAGTGGATAGCTATCCTTTTTCGTAACATCATTCAGTCGCCTGTAGTCCACACAAAAACGGATACTGCCATCCTTCTTCTTTACCAGCACCACTGGCGATATCCACGAGCTCTTTGATTCTTCATTGATTCCCTGATGCTCCATAGTTCTGACCATTGAATTGACTTCTCCTTGTTTCGCTAATGGTACTCTTCTTGGAAGTTGACGTATCGGTGTAGAACTTCCGGTACCTACCTAGTCTCTCGCATGTGGTCACTGCCGTAATGAAGATCCAATATCTGGACTAACGTCGAAAAATCTTGTTGTTGCTCCTGCGAAGTCGTTTGAAGGACCTCTGCTGGTGGACCTCTTAGCGCCAATATAAGAGCCGTTCCTCGTTCCAGATCATTCCAATGATTATTTCTTGCGGCGGCCTCAAATTGGGTCTTATAAATAGCCCACGGTGTTTGTCCATCGTGTCTATTTTATTATTTTGCTGCTACAATTTTTGGTTGAGGTCCTTTGAGGTCTGATCTAAATTCTCTAGTTTCTGATGTCCGCAGATTGTCGCTCTAATTTCTGATTAATGTCCGCTGATTGTTGTTTAATGTCCACTGATTGTTGTTCTAATTTCTGGTTAATGTCCACTGATTGTTGTTTAATGTCCACTGATTGTTGCTCTAATTTGTTCATTATTTGTTGCATTAACTGTTTTAGAGCATCCGATGTACCAGAACACTACTCTCCACGAGCTTCTTTGATTTGAAACTCAAAACTATCTGCATCCTCACCCTCCGCCTCAAGTGTCTCGATCATACGGCTGACAAGTTCAGACTTGCTTCCTGTCGTAGATAACTCGCGTCTACTGAGCTCTTCCTTCAGCTCTGTTAATTTCAAATCCTTTAGATAACGCGGCATTTTCACTACCGGTTATTTTAAGTTTTTCCGCGATTCGAATTCACTTAAATTTACTTCCTTAATTAAAGTCACTGCTCACTAAAGCTCTCGAGAATATTCGATTTCACAAAATTCTCACTGTCCGTTCGAGAATTGTAGTTTCACTTTTTTGCTCTCACAAAATTATCCGTTCGAGAATTTTAATTTCACTCGCGATTCTTAACCCGAAGTAATCCTTGAAATCCCACTTCTGACAACAATTGTTGCGAGCTAGGGGTTCGCCGGGATTTCAAGTAATACACAATTCGTTAAAAAATAAGTGATAATTTATTTATTCGCACTATATGGCACCACCGATATTGTTCTATCGCGTTCTTGCGCTGGTTCGCGATCTTCCACAGATGTCGCTGAATGACTGACTGCTCGCTGAGAGCTACCGTGTTTTTATACTGTTTTCCCTAATTCTCGAAGCTTCCGTCGGGTGTCGTTAGGTGTATGTCTAGACTATATTGGAAGGTTCTAGATCTTTGATTATGGGTTTTTTACATATTGGGGAACTGTTCTGTAAAATTCTGGCATATTCGGGAAAGATCATTGCCAGATCTATAACAATATTGTTCAGAGTGTCGCAATTCTAGAGTAATACTTCTGTTTTTGATCTTATGACACATGAACTGTTTTTTTTTTCAAACACAATTGGTGCGTATTTGTAACCGTCGTATCTTAATCAAATGTAGATCTAAACACTCCTAGTACTTAATTAATAAAAATTTTACTTATTCTCTCAGCAATAAAAAAATTTCTGTACGTCCGAAAATGTAAAGATTTATTTTGAGTTAAACAAAATTTAATATCTTGATCAAGTTTTAACTTTATAATTATAATAGAATAGTTTTATGTTATTTCTGTAGAATCTGCACTCTAAATTATTTTGAAGCATTTTTCCGAAATTTTAGAATAAATGTTTGAATTAAATCAAAAAGTAATGCTGAAAAATGAAATAATTTAAATAATTGATTAATTGACATTATTTTTACGAAGTATTTATTTTGTATTACCTTTGGATCAGCTTTTTTCCAGCACTGATGAAACCACCATGCCTTATGGCACAATGTATCTCCCTCAGGATGAATACAACCCTTACCCATATTTAAGGCAATATCCCGCATCGAATCGGGTACCATTTCATAAATTTTTTCCAAATGTACGTCACCATTGTCGTCAACCAATCCAGCTTCGTGGAATATGCAATTCATGTAGCACTTGAGTGCTTCGTCTTCATGAATCTCACCGTCACTAAACTCCTTTATTGCTTCTGTAAATCAAGATTTCAATTACCGTCAGTATAAAACTTTCACATCTGATTTATAACGAAAAGCAGACTTAACGCAGCTTACGCAGCCAATTCATTCCCAATGAAAACGGTTGGCTGCGTAAATCTGACCGACATCCAATGGCGGACAAAAGTCTACGGCAGCACCTTATATTGAGGTTCTGGTCAATTGGAAGCTTTAATCAAAAATCCATTTAAAAAATTTATTTATAAAAAAACAAAAACTTTTCATAACAAACTTAAAGAAAAATTCATAAAAACATAAAAAAAATTAATTGACAAAAGCCTACGGCAGTCAGTGTTGGCTGACTTATACACCAAAAATTTCCAACTAAACCTAACGGTATTTCTTCGAAATTTGTGCAGACCTACCGCGATGCTCATATACAGCTTAAAAGTGCTGTTAAACTCGATAAGAGAAAGTCCATTAAAGATCTGGCCAATAAGTCAGAACCTGTGGCTTACTTTGGGGATATGCGTTCACTATTCAAAATCATGAAACAGTTGACGAACAGGAATTTCACCGCCAACCACCTGGTGAGAGATGTCAACGGAACTCTCCTTACTATGAGTGAACACCAGTTGCGGCGATGGAAGGAATACTTCTCTGATATTTTAAACATCTTATCAGAGGAAGATATTTCAGAAACAGAACAACTACCAAACATCCAACCGCAATAATCCCCCAGATAAGGAAGAGATAGTTTCCGCCATTCGGTCAATGGCGGGAAGGAAAGGAGAGGTATGGACGGACTACCAACTGATCTCCTCAAGGACCAGGAAATAACAGCCGATGTACTCCTCCTACTCTTTACTAAGATGCGGAATGATGGAAGATATCCGACTGAAAGGAAGGAGGGCGTGATTGTGAGAATTCCGAAGAAGGGCGACCTTCGGGGTTGTGGCAATTGGCGTGGTATATGTCTACTAACTTCCGTATCGAAAATCATGGCTAAGGTAATTTTCAGTAGGATTATTGATGTCGTGGAGGGCACTCTCGAAGTTTTTAAGGCTGGATTCCGTAAAGGGTCACTTGTACGACCATACAAAAACTTTACGGATAATATTGGAGCAATCCGCTGAAATCGGTGCGAACCCATTTCACGTCTTAATGGAACACCACATCTCATGTTTGTCGACTTCGAGAAGGATTTAGACAGCGCTAAGCGAGATTACATATGGAATGCTTTGCGTAGGAGAGGTATTGCAGACAAGATCGTAGCTATGATTAAAGAATCCTACGAATATGCAAGGTGTCTGAGAGCTATTCTGTGCGAACGGGTGTCACACAAGGCTGCATATTATCACCAGCCCTGTTTCTGGTAGTAATCAAATGGGGAGGTAAAGGTCTTCAATGGAGACTATTTAACATGACCTTGATTATGGTGATGACGTGTGTTGGCTTGCACATAACCGTTCAGACTTAGAGTCAAATGTTCACTCGTTGCATTCCAAATGCAAAGAGGCGGGACTGAAAATAAATTTGCGTAAGACCAAGTACATGCACATGGGTTCGAACGCAAACACACCGATTGTTCTTAACGGACAATATTTGGAAGATATCTGTTATGTCGGAAGCATTGTTAGCATGGACAGCGGAGCCGAAAAAAATATTGAGGCTCGTCTAAATAAAGCCTGTTAGGAATTTGGTATCCTTTCACCTTTTTGGAGTTTAAGAGAGATCTCCCTTCGTACGAAGCTGCGAGTTTTTGACGCATGCGCCAAATCCGTGTTGTTATACGGTTATGCTGCGTGGAAAGTTACCGTTCGACTTACCAAGAAACAACAAACTTTCGTGAACCAATGCCTCCGACGGATTTTAGTAATATTCTGGCCAGAAGTGATCTCCAACGACGAAGTTTGGAATACAACTGGACAGATTTAAATAAGTATAGAGATTCAAAGGCGGAAGTGGGAGTGGATCAGTCACACCTTGAGGAAACTAGTGCGAAACATCGCCAAACAGGCTCTGGATTATAATCCTCAAGGAAGACGTCGGGCTTGTTGGCCATTTAGTACATGGAAGCGAGCGGGTGAACAAGAGGCCAGAGGAATAAACAAGTCCTGGCGACAGCTCAAGGCCGATGCTCAGGACTGCGCCTTGTGGAAGAGAGTTGTTTCTGTCCTATGCTCCTATAGGGGGTCTTAATAGAAATTTGATTGATTTATGGAAATAAAAGAGGACCGTGAATGGAACCCTGAGGAATTCAGAATTCGCCAAAAAAATGGGGGATGATTTGCCGAGAAAGGTCAGTCTCATACTTCGATCAGATAAATATGAAAAAATCCAATTGAGAAGCGAACCACAGATACCGCACTTCTTTAATTTTGAGATAAGTATCTTAGGATTCACAAATTCAAATTCTTTGGCAAAGTCGGTATATATGGTGTGAAGCCATATGAAGGATTTTGAAACAATATTAGTAAGTTCGAGGAGATTTGAAGTCGTGGATGTGCCTTTAAGGAAACTATGTTGCTTCGGAGAAATAAGATGAGAAAGATGTTCGGAAATGGGGTTATGAATTAATAGTGCAAATATTTTTCCAATGTTTAGGTTTAGCTTGAAGGAGGGTGGTTCAATAGAACCACAATGCACTGAGGCCATCTAGTTGGGCCCGTTGTACTCCCCCTATTTATTATAAGATGGAAGTTACTTCTCTTGTTCGAACCAGTTGGTTCGGTTTGCAAATCGTAGCAGGCTCGAATGTTGGTCTTCTGGTTCTGAGAAGAATCTAGAGCCTAAGCAAAGGAGACGACTGTTGGAGATTTGCGGACAGTGACAAAGATAATATTCGATAGATTCATCGACTTCCTCGCAACTTCTGCAAAGGCTTTCGCTCGCGATCCGCTTCATAAATGCATGCAGCTTTAGAATAATATATATTATATATTATATTTTTCCAAAGCAGTCCAGTATTGAGATTGGGCGATAGTTTTTAACGTTAAAAATTGTGATGACGATTGCCAGCTTCTATAAGAGATTTGCTGAAAATCATCGGAAGGGGAGAAGATAATTCATCACAAAGCGATTTGGTGAACCGGTTGGGAATACCATCTGGACCACCATTGGTGTTTGGATCCAGCAGACTAATGCAATTCACGACATCGACCGAAGAAATAGGGATGAAGCCCAAAGGTTCATGGCTCTCAATATAACAATCGTAGTTTAGATCCTTGTCGGTGGAAGAGATAACATAGCTGAAGTATGAAGAGAGGGAAGCGGAGACGACTTTCTATTCTTCTTAGGACAAGAAAAGCTAAGTCATATTGCGAGCTAAGTACGTCCCAATGAAACTAAGGTTACGGTTCCAATCATTTTTAATAGAGTTCTTGGCAAACAATCTATGCGACGATATATCAAGTAGTCAGAAATATGATTTGAAGTACTAGAATTGTAGGCTTAAAAAACCAGTCAGTATAAGTTTTCTTCGCAAAGAATTGCAGTATATAGTAACATGTTGCTCAAGCATGTTGTCAAGCATGTTGTCAAGCATATTTAGAAAGAGTGTTAGAGGGTGCACTCAATGTACCCCGTACCCCCGTAACATAATTACGTCGTTTGAAAAGAACTTCACGCAAGTTCAATCAGTTCAACTTAAACTGACAGCACCACCGCGTGGACTACGCTTCCATCAGGGGCCAACGTCATATCTAAATACATATATATTTATATAATACTTAACAGTTTTTTCTTACAGAATAACTTGTGTTGTAGGCATCTTCGGTCTTTATGTGCAATGGACAAATACAGTCATGGAGGCAAGGAATGAGATTTGGAAGGTAGGGGAGAGGGGAGTAAGACCGTAACGAATGGTGAAGCTGGTATAATTTTTCAATTGTACTGGCTGTTATTGACAAATATTTGCATATATTATGGAGGACTGAATGATAGAAACCGGTCAGAAACGATCTACTGAGTATATAAACTTTCTGGAAGTGAAACTGTTTCACTTTTACATTATTTTGCCTTTTTTATTTCAAATAATTTTTCATTGCAGTAGCAACTGAAAAATTGGTGCTTAAAAAAATCTATCTGCCTGGAATGGGAATTAAATCCACGACCTATTGACTGTGAAGCAAGCACGCTGTCCACTACGCCTTCTCTTTACAATACGAATTTGACATTTAATAAATATTTTTGTCAAAACCTTATTTATTTTGTATTACACATACCTTCAGTAACACCTGTCTTGCCTACGCAAATATCATGAAGTGGTTGTAGTTTGTCAATTATTTCCTTCGGTGGATACTAAAAAAAATTGTTTTAATAATTTCTGATACAATTTGATTCAATTTCAAAAAAAAAAAAAAAAAAAAAAAAAAAACATCTATCTTACCTCATCGTCTCGGCGTGGTGCAACTTTCTGACTCTGAGAAAATGATAGTGTAGCAAATACGAAAACTAACAAGAAGTTCATCTTTGCATTGACAATTATTTCGCTAAACTGAAAAGACTTCTAAGTTATTCGTCTTTTATAATTTTGACATTACTTTGTACATGATTCACGTCGCAGACGAGTTTTAATTATAACCGAGAAAATGGGCGGAGCTTTTGATTTTTAATTACAAGTAAATGGCAATTTGTAAGAGGGGTAATTAAAACCATTTCGATATGAGTTGCTTTTTGTTTTCTTAAAATAATAAAAGCATTATATATTATTAGATGATATCTAAGGAATACTTAGGACAGATATAAATTATAGATTATCAGTTTAATGATTTAAAAAAAAAAAAAATTGCTACTTTATTCTACGTCGAGTAATATCATACAAAATTTAAAATTTTTATATTCATTATATTCGATTCGATTATGCTCAGATTTGGTGTAAAATATTTTGGTAGCTACTTGCCTAGCAACTGTGAATACAACGTTGCAATCCAAATTCGCAGTTTAACTTTATCAGCAATTATTTATACAAATGTGTTCTAATTAGGCATACTTTCAATCAATTTCTTTCCTATAGGGTATACATATGTATTTGCGTAAATAGAACCCTCGCTGACTCCGCATTTGAGTGGGGAGCCAGAGTTCAAAGGGGCCTCGAAGCGGTGGTGCCGAAAGGAAATTGACAGCAAACTATTCTTGAACTTTGAGATCGGGGCCTCTCCTTAACAAGCGTAAGAACCCACAAAAAACAGGTTTTTGTTTTGTGATACTTCTTATTTTGAATAAGGGCATAGAACTCTTTAAAAAAGCATTTTTTTCATTTTATGCGTGGAGTCAATATCATTTGAAATTTTGATATTTTTACTTTAGTCAAATCGGTAAAAAAACATCCGGCCAGGAATCGAACCCAGGGCTGCCCGCGTTGCAGGCGAGTTCTTTCATTGAACTACCGAAAACGAAGAAATTTTCTTGCCAAAACTGAATCGCCTATTTCACGTGACTTCAAATATATGCACAGTTTTTGCTTATTATTATGATGATTTGAATCGATTTCTTTAGTTTTCAGTATATTTTTCTGCCGATTTTTCAGTCTGTTATTCAGAGTTTTATAAATTTGAGGCTTTAAATACAACACACAGTTAATGTTAACGATCATACTAGCATTAAACTGCCTATATCAGAAGTCAACTTCTGAAGTCGATAGGTCCACTGATTATAAATGTCGCAAGCTAATAAAAAAAAATATTCACTATTAAATCTGTCGACGGGGATTTCACTAGGAAATCCGGGACGCTTGCTAAAATTTTGCATAGAGCTTAATTTTTGAATTTATATTTTATACTAGAGATCGCCCGCGACTTTGTCCGCATAAGAATCGCAATAATAACATTTTTTGAGAATGTAGTTAGTAGTACATTATATCGGATAAATAATCTGCTTAGTTTGATGGCTCTTTGAACACAATGTTTTGTATTTTGTTGGAATCAGAACCATAAGTTATTAAGAATGAGAGCATGATACTCCCATTTTTAAGGGACAGGCTCGTGATCAAATCAAACCCGTGATTCCAGATCATATACGTGTTGAAGAGCGTAAAAGACATGTGAATAATTGTAGCTGGTGTTTTTTAAAAAAAGCCCAAATAAAATGACATTAAGCTTAAATACATAACCGGACTTCGATTGTGCGTAAAGCCCAATTGTATGATACTACCGATGAAATCGAAATTTTTGTAATCTTAAGAATTTTTGTGTGGGGAGTGATAGAAGGGATGACAGTACTAAATTAATTTATTTCACATCATGCTAGAGTAGCTATAAAAATATTTTGCACCAAAGTTAAACTTGAAAAATTGAATAGGTAACTTGAGAAACCTAGTGCATTGGATTTAGTGAAATTGTGCAATTTGTATGGGATTGGGGGGTTTCTGGTAGTTTTTCTAGAAACAACTATAATCACCATGCAATTGATATCTTACAAATTTCAGATCAGTTAGATTCACACTTTTAAAGAAAATCGAGTTTTCGCAAAATCGGGGCATTGTGTCACATTGTAAGGGAGGGGGTAGAAGGAGTGGAGTTAATCGGTTAATTTTTGCGCAATAATAATAATAATGCTAATTAAAGATTTAGTACAAAATTTTAGCTCGATCAAAGTTATACGTACTGAGAAAATTGGTTTAGAATATTTCATGAAAAAGTGAAGTTTGTATAGGAGGTGGTGGAAGGAGTGGAGAGTTTTTAGTTATTCTTTGAGGAGCAACTACAATTATCATTCAATTGATATATTTTAGTCGTGGAATTGTGTCACATTGTAAGGGAGGGGGTAGAAGGAGTGGAGTTAATCGGTTAATTTTTGCTCGATAATAATAACAATGCTAATTAAAGATTTAGTAAAATTTTTTAGCTCGATAGAAGTTCTACGTACTGAGAAAATTGGCTTAGAATATTTCATGAAAAAGTGAAGTTTGTATAGGAGTGGAGAGTTTTTAGTTATTCTTTGGGGAGCAACTACAATTATCATTCAATTGACATATTTTAAATTTCAGAACAGTAACATTCATTCTTTTCAAGAAAATCGAATTTTCGCAAAGTCGTGGATTTGTGTCAGATTGTATGGGAGGGGGTAGAAATAGTAAGCTAATTAGTTACTTTTTTCCTAATATTAATAAAAATGCTAATTAAAGATTTAATACAAAATCTTAGCTTGATGAAAGTTATACGTACTGACAAAATTGGAGTAAAGTATTTCATGAAAAAGTTTAGTTTGTATGGGAGGTGGTGGAAGGAGTAAGGGCATTCAAATTATTTATATACTTGAAGATCGCATTTATAATGGAAATAATATTTTTTAAATTTCAAATTAATATCTTTTATAGTTTCCATGAAAATTTGATTATTATAAATTTTTGAAAATGAGTCACTTTGTATGGGAGGGGGTAGAAAGAGTGAGGGAAGTAAAATAAAACCTAAAGCAGATTACTCCCCGAGGTAGACCTAATAATCTGTGAAAGTTTCATTACAATCGGCTTAGCCGTGAAAACAGGAAAGACAGACAGACAGACAGAGAACATTTTTAAAAACGTTTGTTTCTGCTTAGTTATTGCTAAAATAAAGCAAAAAACTTATTTATAGCCATTTATAAACAAATAACAGACAGACACTACAATTATATTTATATAGATAATAAAGTATTGTAATCGACTTGGAAAAAAAAAATTGCTACCCTGAAATTTTGTTTTTTCGCTTTTCACGACTAAAATAGCCAAAAAATGCAAAAAAAAAATCCGTCTGTCTGTACGCCGTCCACCGTACGCCGACGTGTACGCTCAGCGCACACTAACTCCCAAAACCTACAAGATAGAAAGTTCATTTATGGGGGGATTGTAAATAGTTGCGGATCTCAGGCGGATACCCAGGGTGTACGGGTTCAGGGGAGGCGGGGGGAGCGCCTAAACCGAAAAATACGAATTCAAATATCTCAACCATGGTTACAGCTAGGAAACTAATAATCAATATACATATAGAGGAGTTTGTGGGACAACTTTTAAAAATAATTTATTTTTTTTATCCATTGGGGTGCAAAAAGGGGGGCTAAGAACCAATTGTCGGCCGAATTTTTTTTCAAATGATTATATATTCGAAATTACTAATCATAAAAAAATGATCTTTGGAGACCATTAAGATGGCATATAGATCTACTAGAATCAGTTTAGATAGAAGCTAATTATTGTAAGGGGGGGCGTGCAAAGAAAAACACTTAAAAACGAATATCTCGTCTGTCTCGTAAACTATGTAATTGAAACTTAAAACGTATACTAAGCTTTGCTAGCGAAATATGAAAAAAATATAACATGTGGCCATAACAGTAGTGGGGGGAAATGGGGAGCATTTCAAAAATAGCGCACTTTCCAAAATTACAAATCGGTATATCTCTCAATTTATATATCAAATCAAAAATTTGTCAGATTCTAGAACTATATAGTCTTTAATTTTGGTAAATTTAAGTTGAGGGGTGTAAGGGGAGGGAGGTGGAAAGCAAAAATGTCGAAAATTTTGAGTGACTTTTTTATGGCTCTGGTAAAAGATACAAAGTTTACATTTTGCACGTCGACACATCTATTTGATGTACACAGAAAAAAATAGTAATTTGTTCCAAAATTGTTATGCACCGAAGTGGGGTTCTAACGTGCACGTGGTTTTCCATGTGAACTGAAAATTTTTGAATGAAATTTTTAGTTAGAAACTTGGAAGTTTTGCAAAATGCATTTAAAAAAAATCTCTAAAAGTTTGAAATATCAACTGGTCGAATATCTTTAAAACTTCTACCTCCTCCCATTCAAATTTATTTTTTCGACCATTTTTAAGAAATCAATTATCACCTAACTATTAAAAGCTATCAATTTGAAATTTCGCACAAAAACTTACAAAAGTAGTTGAAATAAAATTACGTTAAAAGTTTTGAAATCGCACATGCCCTTCTACCCCCTCCCACACAAAAGTATGATTTCGACCAATTTCATTAAATCAACTGATAACCATCAAATTAAAAGCCCTTGAGAAACGGCGTATACATGCCAGAGTTGTTTTTGGTTTTAAAGTAATTACAGGTATAATTGACTCTGACAAATTGTTGTCTATGATTAATTTCAATGTTCCATATCGCCCTTTACGAAATTATGAGCTTTGTAGAATTCCGCAGCATCGCACAAACTACGGGTTTTATGAACCAGTTTCATTCATGTTAAGAGATTTCAATAACTTCTTCTCGCAATTGGATTTTCACATAAGTGTCCCACAAGTAAAAAGTCAGCTTTCGTGATGTTCATAATGTTTGATTTTGTATAAAGTTTAAATTTCTGTGTACCTAATTCTGTTTAATTGTTATTAATTAATTATATTATTAATTTATATTATTATAACTGTTGTTAAATGTAGTAATCAATTTTTTGATGAATAAATTATTATTATTATTATTAAATTGTGTCACAAATTTTATGATTTCCTTACCTCCTCTATCCCCTCCCCAACAAATGTTTGGTTTCGTGAATTTAAAATACACCGAATCCAATGAAAATTCTATGCAACTTCGGCTATCAAACTGACATTCTATACAGAGAATATTGGACTTGGTTCAAGCAGTTAATTAAAAAACTATTAACATCCACCCACCCTTACTATCACCCTCACCTTCATGAAAACTCAAACTTGCATAAATAAACGAACGAAATACGGAGCTTTTGAACGTTTCCGCAAAGTATTAAATTGAGAGCGACTCTGCCCAAGAAGCCCCTTTCTCTTAGTCTTCCCTAACCACTCTAACCTGCATATTGACTTTCCACGCATGCGCATTTTGTCCCAAAAAAATAAAGTTTCGCCCAACTTGTTGGCAGTTTATTTTTGTAGAAAAGGGGACTTAAAAATGATGTAGTGGCAGCACTTCGCAGAGACATTTATTGGAAGTTATGCTGTATTTTTCAGATAACATGCTCTATAGGGTGATAATCATCGGGGTTCGCATTGCATTCCTTCTTTTCGACTGAACATTTGCGACTTTCCAGGCCTGTGGAAAGTACCCCGAAAAGTATGAAAGATGGTAAAGATTGCAAAGTGGTTTAGCTAGAGAAAACTTAACAGAATTATTATTGGGCGTAAAGCGCAATCATATAATACTCTAGATGAAATGGGAATGAGTTTTTGGGCCTGGGAGCGCGGACGAGGTGGTGAGGAAAATCACGTTTTGAAATAAATAATATTTTATTGAAAAACTACGAAGTGAACGGTGAAGTGACTCAACTAATAAAACCGAAACTGGAACTAGAACTGGAATCGAAAGGCCAGCGCGACTGCCTTTTAATCCTCGTCTTCCTGCTGACGCTGCGGCGTGTGTGGCTGCGTACGTTGGCTCCACCTGTGCGCGATAAGCACAAAGTAATTGCTGATCGCGCGCGTCGTCGCGCATGCCACTTGATATATTTTTCGTTGCATATCTGGCGATATGCAAGAAGGGACGGTTTGCTTGTGCGCAATAAGCATGTATACGTCCGCGAGATGCGCACAGTGTATCGTCAGCATATCTGTCGATATGCAAAAGTGGACCGTTTGCTTGTGCGCGATAAGCACACCTAGGTCCGATGTCATTAACGCTGGAATGTGTCGACGACGTCGTATCGCCACAAGTTCAATGTACCGGAAAATAGGTATGTCATTTCAAATTCTTTCGAATTGTGAATAAAGGCTTTTATGTGGGAGATGGTAGATGTAGAGAGAGGAGGTTTGCAATTTTTATATATGACACCAAACGTGGCATGCAAAATGTTTCGAGCTGAATTTAAAGTTTGTAGTTTTCATTATTTTCAAAGAATTTGGACATAGTTTTCCTGAAATTGGGGCATTTGTATGGGAGGCGGAAGAGAAAGTGGAGGGTTTTAGATGATTTTGATACTGTTCATCGACGTCCTTATCAGTATGCTTTGTTTCAATGCCAAAGTCGATAGCTCTCATTTATTCGAAGTAGAAATGCTTTTATTGAATTTATAACATAGATATTTGTATGGGAGGTGGTAGAAGGAGTGCAGTGAAGCTGATAAATTTTTTAACATTTATTAAAATTATTAAGGGATAAAATCTGGCAAAATTTTAAGTTTGTACATACTTTTTCTTGTTTTAATAGAAATCGATATAATGCATTTAACAAAATTATGCATTTGTATCGGAGGAGGTGGAAATGGAAGGATCATTGGGATCAAACCAAAATTTTTCACTGGCACTGATATTTTTATTATTAGACTTTCGACCAAACTTCAAGTCGATAGCTTTCAGAGTTTCGAAGAAAATTAATTTCATTGAATTTTCAAAATTTCGTGAAATTTGTATGGGGGGTGGTATAAGGAGGGGAGTGAAGTTGATAATTTTTTAAAAACAGATTGAAATTATAAAAAAATAAATTTTGGCGGAAATTCGTCTTTTCAGCTTTGCTAGCTTCAAATCAAGCTTGAAAATCGAAAAAATTAATTTTTCAAATTTGTGCATTGTACGGGAGGGGGTACAAGGAGTGAGTAGAGCACATCAATATTTTCAGATATTAATGGCATTTATATCATTATATCATTGACTTAAATTTAAAGTCGATAGCTTAAACAGTTTCGAAGAAAAATCAATTTCTTAAAATTTCGAAATTTCATGAAATTTGTATGAGAGGGGGTGGAATGCAGCCCGTTCACAAACTTAAAGTTTATTTTTTGCTAAAAATGACAGAACAAATTCAGGACGATAGCTCAAAGCGTTCGAGAGTTTTATTGTAGAGAGACGGCAGTGAGATAGAGGGTCACTCGGAATCGAGGTTTTTGAGCGACAGCAAATATTGTTGTGGTGGCTCAGTGCGAGCATTATTTCATAGCGTTACAAACGTTAAGAGAAACATAATATAGTTTCATTTCTAAAATATAAAAGTCTTCTTTATTTCTTAAATTTCCGGATTTTTGTAAAGCCGTCTAGACGAAGGATACATTAAGAAGAATATTATTCCGAATTATATTGTCATTTGGAATAAACAAATATTTAAAAGGAATTGTGAAATTCAATATATTTATATAAATGTCAAAATTGCACCCTTGTAACTTTCAGAATGTTAATTGAGAACAGAAACAACTATATTGCAAGTAAATGCTACTTTTATAATTAGTTAAATCTGTTTCTCACATGAAATACGCAAAAAGTACGTCTAATCGAAATGGAAAATACTTCGCATTCGTATGCATGTAGGTAACTATGTACGTACTGTGTAATTAAAATCATTCTTTCACTTAAAGTGCATGTAACAATTGAAATCTGAATTGTCGCTCTTTACGGCATTATTCGACGGAGCTAGAAACAGGGTAGTTATTAATTCTTGTAAATGACAGAGTGCTTTCGTGAATAAAGGGTACTTGTGAACACAAAGCCTTTATTCACTCTTACCACCGTACACGCTCCATTTTCATCAACTGTCATATTATATTGACTTAATCGTAGTAATTAATTTTTAACGAAGTCATGGATATGCAAATAAATAGAAGTATTATATTTGTTTGTTCGAAGTCAATAATTACCTTTCAAAACTGCCAATAAGCGCCGAACGATGGCTTTATTAATGCCAGGGCTTGGAGTATAAAATGCCCTGAAAACAATGGCACAATTACAAAACCACAGAGTTGTTGAAAAGTTGACAAGCGTTTTTCAAAAACCGGGAACTAGCTACGTGCTACGGTGATTTTGAAAGCAAGTAGCGAATAACAAAAAATGAAATTCCTTCAGCTTCTGCTGGCAGTGATTGGACTTTTTTTCGCCTTAGCCGGTAGCCAAAAGGTACAACCTCGCCGTGACGACCAGGTAATTTAATTAGAGAGTGACCATTTAAAAAAAAAAATCGCCGTGTATTGATTGAAAAAGGTACGGGTTTTGTTCTACCAAATTTTTCTCTTTTTTTTTTTTCATAAATGAAGTACCCACCGTCCGAAGTTCTAGTGAAACTAAAGCCCATCCATGATACATGTCTACAAAAAACAGGTGTTACGGAAGGTAGAGTGATTCAATTTGATTGAGGCAACGTAGCTATTCAAAAATACATTTTGAAATTTATTCGGATTATGAGGGTAGGTAATAGGAAAATCAAATTCTATACGTTCGTACTTTGCATTTTACAGAAGCAATTAAGGAGTTTAGTGATGGCGATATTCACGAGGACGAGGCACTCAAATGCTACATGAATTGTATTTTTCATGAAATTGATGTGGTTGACGACAATGGCGAATTGCATGTTGAAAAGTTGAGAAATTCCATACCAGATAGTCTAAAGGATATCGGCAATAATATATTGGGAAAATGCATGCAAGAGCCTCATGGCAATACGCTTTGTGAGAAGGCATGGTGGTTTAATCAATGTTGGAAATTAGCTGATCCGAAGGTTTTAATTCTATAAAGTTCGACTAAAAAAAATTAATTTATCACAGGATTTTTTTCTTTTCAAGCATTACTTTTTGCCGTAGTAATACTGACACAATAGAACTGTAATGGGGATCAGCATAAGTAATAATTAAGTGAAGCTTTAAGTTACATTATAGTTTATACAATTTTTATATGTAAAAATCATGTATGTAGGTGATAAAATTGAAATAATAATAGTAGAGATACTATTTTCGCGTTTTTTACTGCAATAAAAGAGTCTATTGTTCGCACCCAGTAGAAAACCGTCTGAAATTCTATTGAATTGCACGTAATAGTATTAATCAAAAGGCGCTACTGCCAGGATACTCATAGACTTGAGAGTTTGTTCACCCGCAAACTATAGGTAGGACCTTATTATGTAAATTACTCGCAAGGCGTTGTAAAACAACAACACCCCTTTCTTTCTGCAACTTGAGCTAAGTGAAGCATATGGTTGTGCAACTCTTTGCTTATATTTAGATGTTATTTTACATACCTGTGATTTTTTCACTGCTCTTTTAAAACTTCAATCGCATATTGCGATTGAAAATTTAAAAGAGCTGCGATTAAATGAGCAGAGAAAATGCATACTTTTTACGGTCTGTCGCCAAAAAAATTACCGCAACGATCATCGCTACAAATCCCAGAATTTTTGTTCCCACTCGCACATTAATCGCGTAACTCACACATCCCACCTCATCCCGACGAGATCATTGCTCAGAACAAAGCACGCCAAACAAACCACCGCTTACCCACAAAAGCGCACCACATTGACTACATTCGCACATCCCACCTAAACGATCAGATCATAAAACCCATCGATCAGATCAAAGCTCGCTAAATAATCGCAGTCGCACTTCACACAGCCCCAGCTCTAAGCTCACTGATCGAGCAACAAAAGAGCACTCATATGAACGCCGTTCATATGGAAGCTCTTTCATTGCTTGATACATTTGATCGCTCGCGCTCAGCGATATCTACAAACTGTTCACTGCTCAGCTCAGTGATATCAAAGACTATCAAAAATATAAACTATCCCAAAGCTAGTTGGTAGTCTTTGGTGATATCTACACCACATACACACTGCTCGTGCTCTCAGTGCCATTGCTTTACACTAAAGAAGTATAGTAATGAATGAATAGGTCATAGGTGAAGTTCGTTTGAAATTTGTTGAGCGATCGGTGAGGTGGAACGTGTGAAGTGGTCAATGAGGTGCGCTTTCGTGGGTAAGCGTCGATTTGTTTGGCGAGAATTGTTCAGAGTTAGATCTCGTCGGGGTGAGGTGGGAAATGTGAGTTGTGGCTATTGCAAGTTCCACCGATTTATGTTGCAGTCCACTATGTTGATAAGGGCTTTACGTTCTTCATTGATGAAATTGCTTGTCTGAGTAATATCGAGTGAAAAAAGAAAACAATAAACCCTTTTGGTTTGTTTTCTATGACCAAATTTTTTTTTCTTTATTTTGATTGTGTACATGCGATACGATTGACATTTTTTATCAACCTGACTCGATTGCGCTCGATCGTTTTTTCGTACTTTGGATAGTAAAAGGAAACCTTTTCATTCCGAGGGGGAAATGAGAGAAATGTTCACTATGCGCACCGAGGTGGTGGTACTGAACATGAGATTGGGTTTTGATGATTGTTCGATGTAGGATTTCGCAGAAAATTGCTGTCTTGTGTGTTTATACTCTAGATGAAATCTAAGAGTATATTGTGTTTGCCTTACCATTTGTAACACTAAGAAATAATGTTCGCACAGAGCCGCCAATGGTACAGAAATATTTGTTGTCACTCACAAATCTCGATTCCGAGTTGCTGTCTGTCCGTCTGTCTACAACATAACTCTCGATAGCTTTGACATATCGTGCTGAAATTTGTTTTATGTCATTTTTAGCAAAAAAGTAACTTTAAGTTCGTGAACGGGCCACATCCCCCCACTCCTTCTACCCCCTCCCATACAAATTTCATGAAATTTCGAAATTTAAAGAAATTGATTTCTCTCCGAAACTATTACAGCTATTGAATTGAAAATTAGGTCATAGTATAATGATATAAATATCATTAATCTCAAGAAATATTGATCAGATCTCCCTACTCCTTCTACCACCTCCCATACAAATGCACAATTTTCAAAAATGCATTTTTTCGGTTTGCATTGCAACTAGCAAAGCCAAATGAACCAATTTTTGTCATAATTAATTTTATTATAATTGCAACTAATTTTGGAAAATCTATCAACTTTACCTCACTCCTTTTATCCCCTCCCATACAAATTTTACGAAATTTCGGAATTTCAATTAAATTAGTTTTCTTCAAAACCGTCAAAGCTATCAACTTTAAAATTTGAGAAATGCCGAATTTTGGTAAATGCATTTAACCGATTTTCATAGAAACTAGAAGAAGTAGGAATTTGAAATTTTGCCAGAATTTGTCCCTTAACAATTGTAATAAAAGTTAAAAAAAATATCGCCTTCACCCCACTCCTTCTATCACCTCCCATACAAATTTTTATATTATAAGTTCAAGAAAAGTTTTTCTCCTTCGAACATATGAGAGCTATGAACATTAAAATTGTGACAAAGCAATGTGATTAGAATGTTGATAAGCAGTTTCAAAATCATCCAAAATCTCCCACTTGCTCTGCCACCTCCCATACAAATACCATAAATTTAGACAAAAATTGTTCAATTTCCTCGAAAATTATGAAAGCAATAAACCTTAAATTCAGCATGAAACATTTTGTATAGTACGTTCGGTGTTATATACGAAAATTACAAAACTCCCCTCCTCTGCTTTTACCACTTCCCAAACAAAAGGTAAGTGAGTATTTCATCTAGAGTATCATATTATTGGGCTTTACGCCCAATCATAATTCTGTTATGTTTTTTTATTGAGTTGTGTTATTTTTACCAACAATAAATACTTTGAATTTCTTGGATTTGATTCCAGTTCAGTGTTCTGTGCTATTCCGTTTAATTCATTTCGTTCTTCTGTTTCAATTTGAATCATTGCTAAATTAAATAAAAAATTACAGCTGTATTCGAAGATATTCGTCATTGCAAGAGCAGTTTTTGCCATCCTTGTGCACTAGCATGGAGAATAGAGGTGATAAGCTATGTATTAGAAAAGCTGCTATCTTTCATAGATATTGAAAAAGAGGAATCGCAGTTGATCACTGCGATTGGAAAAGATCAGATTTTGCCATCCTTACTTATATTTCGAAACATTTTAATACCAGAGCCCTTTATCTAACATTCTTAACACCAGAGTCCTTTATCTAAAATTTACCCAATCGCTGGATTCTTTCTGAGAAAATATAAAATTCAAGGAACTTATGTATGATCTTTTTTAACATTACTAGTAGCGGCACTTGTGCTATTTTGGATCATTCGTTGATGCGGGTAGATGGTTAACTAAGGGGAATTTTCAGTTAATAACTAACCAGTCGCAACAAGCAGTTGGTTATTTGATATGAAAAAAATCTGAAGCTGCCACCTGGATAGTATAAATTTTGATACTTTTACTATGTATTAAAAAAGTGAAAGTGATGAATGTTTTAATTGTTGGTAAGGTTACATAAGTTGTGTTTAGCGCAAGTAAGACCTACTTTTATGTAGTTACCCATCTAAAAAAATAATATTTATCATTGAACTGTCTCGTCCCCCAATATAAAATAAACTGCCAACAAGTCGGGCGAAACTTTATTATTTTTGGGACAAAATGCGCATGCGTAGAAACTCAATATGCAGGTTCGAGTGGTTAGGGAAGACTAAGTGAAAGGAGCTTCTTGGGCAGGGCAGTTCTCAATTTAACACTTTCCGGAAACGTTCAAAAGCTCCATATTTCATTCGTTTATTTATGCTAGTTTGAGTTTTCATGAAGAGAGGGTGATAGTAAGGGTGGGTGGTTAATAGTTTTTTAATTGATTGCTTGAACCAAATCGAATATTCTTTGTATAGAATGTCAGTTTCATAGACGAAGTTGCATAAAATTTTCATTGGATTCGGTGTATTTTAAATTCACGAAACCAAACATTTGTATGGGAGGTGGTAGAGGAGATGGGGGAATCGTAAAATTTGTGATGCAGTTTTATTTCTTTTCTCTTGTAATGTGCTTTTACAAAATTTCAAGTTTGTAGCTTTTAATTTGTTAGTTATTAGTTGATTTAATAAAATGGGTCGAAATCATACTTTTGTGTGGGATGGGGTAGAAGGGCATGTGCGATTTCAAAACTTTTAACGTAATTTTATTTCAACTACTTTTGTAAGTTTTTGTGCGAAATTTCAAATTGATAGCTTTTAATAGTTAGGTGATAATTGATTTCTTAAAAATGGTCGAAAAAATAATTTTGTATGGTAGGGGTAGAAGTTTTGAAGATATTCGACCAGTTAATATTTCAAACTCTTCGAGATTTTTTTTACATGTATTTCGCAAATTTTCAAGTTTCTACCTAAAAATTTCATTCAAACATTTTCAGTTTGTGTTTTTTTCACTTTGTGCACGTTAGACCCCCACTTCGGTGCATAACAATTTTGGAACAAATTATTATGTTTTTTCTGTATACATCAAATAGATGTGTCGACGTGCAAAATTTAAACTTTGTATCTTTTATCAGAGCCATATAAAAAAATCACTCAAAATTTTCAACATTTTCGCTTTCCACCTCCCTCCCCTTACACCCCCATACTTAAATTTTTTACCAAAACTAAAGACTATATAGCTCTACAATCTGACAAATTTTTGATTTGATATCTGCTTTAAATTTTGAGATTTGGTGATTTGTAGTTTTGGTAAGTGCGCCATTTTTGAAATGCTCCCCATTTCCCCCCACTACTATTATGCCCATATGTTATATTTTTTTCATATGTCGCTAGTAAAGCATAGTATACATTTCAAGTTCCAAGTACATAACTTAAGAGACAGTCGAGATATTAATTTTTAAGTGTTTTTCTTTGCACCCCCCTGACCCTCCCCCTTACAATAATTAGTTTCTATCTTAACTGATTCTAGTAGATCTTGATGCCATCTTAATGGTCTCAAAATATCAATTTTTTATGGGAAGTAATTTCGAAGATATAATCATTTGAAAAAAAAATTCGGCTGATAATTGCTTCTTAGCCCCCCTTTTTCGCACCCCAATGGATAAAAAAATTAAATTATTTTTAAAAGTTGTCCCACAAACTTTTCTATATGTATGTTGATTTTTAGCTTCCTAGCTGTAACCATGGTTGAGATATTTGAATTCGTGTTTCTCGGTTTGAGCGCTCCCCCTGCCTCCTCCTGAACCCGTACACCCCTCAAAATGGGTATCCGCCTGAGATCCGCAACTACCTACAATCCCTCCAAAAATGAACTTTCTATCTTGAAGAGTTTGGGAGTTAATGTGCGCTGAGCGTACACGTCGGCGGACGGCGTACAGACAGACGGATTTTTTTTTGCATTTTTAGGCTATTTTAGTCATGAAACGCGAAAAAAAAAATTTCAGGGTAGCAAATTTTTTTTTTCCCAAGTCGATCACAATACTTTACTATTAAAATAATAAAGTATTTCAAAATCCGCATAAATGTGTTAACTATAGAAATTCGTAACATTAAAACAAAATATCAGACTGATTGATTGAAATTAGCTAAACTCTAAATTATTTCAGGACTCAAATTAATGTGATAAGCTGAGTCCCCGAGTTCTTGCGACCTTAGACGAACGTCAGGTCCGTCATTCTAATCCGACTCTTTTATTTAGCTCTTCTTGAAAAATTTGGAGTATTGCCACAAATCTTCCTTTTTTACGGAACAAATGAGTAATTTTCCTTTTAACTGATTAAAACATTAATCTGCAAATTTTTGAGTTTTTCCAGAAAATGTATTACGTCGTTTCTCGACAAATTCAGACACTCTAATAAGCGAAAATTCATATCGATTGCTGACGATCGGTTCAGTGCTCCTTCAAGTAGAAAATCTCTGTAACAATTTAAAAAGAAATGTCGCCAGTAGTAAGTCGATCACAATAATTTGTTATTGGAATAATAAAGTGCATATAAATATTTGTTATCGCTCAAAAACCTAGATTTCGCGTGACCGTCTGTCTATCTGTCTAGAACATGACTCTCGAATGCTATGATTTGAAATTTGTATACTCTAAAAAAATCCAAGAGTATTATAAGTTTGCTCAAAAGTTTGTAACGCTGTAAGGCTACAGAAATATTTGTTGTCACTCAAAAATCTCAAAACCGGATGTCCGTCCGTCCGCCCGTCCGTCTATGCGCTCTCTAGCTTGAGAATGCGTCCAGCTAAAAAGTTCAAATTTCGTACACGTCGTTTTTGACAAAAAAGTACGGTCAAGATCGTGAACGGGCCAAATCGATCCACTCCTTCTAACCCCTCCCATACAAAATAACACGATTTCGCAATATGACAATAAACGGATTTCCTCGCAATGTATTAAATCTATTGATCTGAAGTTTCAAATTAATTACTTTTTTGATGATTTCAATTTACTATATAAGAATTATTTGAGTCCTCCCCTTCCTTTCACCACGTCCCATACAGACTGCGCTTTTTCATGAAATACTCTTAACAAATTTACTCAGTACGTATAAAATTTAACGAGCTGAAATAGTGCACTAAATATTTATTTGGGATTATTAGTAAGACCAAAATAATTAAACGATTAGTTTAACTCCTTCTACCCCCTCCCATACAATCTGACACAATTTCACAACTTTACAAAAAGTAGATTTTCCATGCATGCTACTGATTTGCATTTTAAAACATATCAAAAGCACGCCCCTCCTACCACCTCCCATACAAACTGCACAATTTCACTAAATCCAATATACTAATTTTCTCAGTACCTATTAAATTTTTGAATCCTAAATTTTGTATAAAACATTTTGATAGCAACTTTAGCTTGATGTGAAAAAAATAGTTCAATGTCGTCACCCCATTTACCGCTTCCTCAACAAAATTTCTTAAAATCAAAAAATTTCTCTTTCATCTAGGGTATCGCACGATTTGGCTTTACATTCAATTGTAATCCTGTAATGTTTACTGCAACCGAAAAAGAATCCTTTTCTTGGAGCCAATTGGTTGAAACATTTTAAAATCTGCAACATATCAATTGATAATAAATAATGAATCTTTTTTCCTGAGAAATCTTCATTTCCATTTACATACATTTTGTTTACTTTATTTATTATTATTTTATCCTTACAACCCTGATAGTTAAGCTCTGATTCACGAACGCTTACGTACATTTATGGCGTAAGCGCAGATACTTTTGACATTCGTTCAGAGAATGTTTTTTTCAAACATTTATTAAACGCGACAATTTGAATTTTTAATGTCATTTTATTCGTGAAAAATAAGATAAATATCTAGGTGGTTTGCTCTGAAAGATTTACGCATATAGGTGCGCGTCTATTATAATCAGTCCACAAAGGTTTCGCAGATACCATCGTAGTTCGTCATACAGCGCTTTTATAAACGTAGAAATAATCCTTAAAAAATCTCACTGTACTGTAAGTTTAATCTAAATAAACTGCCAATAAGTCGGGAGAAACTTTATTATTTTTGGGACAAGTTGCGGATGCATGGAAAGTCTATATGTGGGTTATGTAGGTCTGGGAGACTAAGTGAAAAAGAATTCTTGGGCAGGGCTGCTATTAATTTAATTTAATATCTCATTCGTTTATGCAAGTTTGGGTTTTTATGAGGGAAGCGGGAGGGGTGATAGTAAGGGTGGGTGGATGTTAATAGCTTCATAATTGATTGCTTGAATCATGACCAATATTCTCTGTATAAAATGTGTTTCATAAACGAAGCTGCATAGAATTTTCATGAAATTCGGTGTATTCAACATCCACGAAACCGAACATTTGTATGGGAGGGGGTAGAGCGGGTAAGGGAATCGTAAAATTTGTGATGCAATTTTAATTCATTTCTCTAGTAACGTGCTCGTACAAAATTTCAATTTCGTAGATTTTAATTTGTTTGTTATTAGTTGATTTAATGAAATTGGTCGAAATCATACTTTTGTATGGGAGGGGGTAGAAGGGCAAGCGCGATTTCAAAACTTTTGACGCAGTTTTATTTCAACTATTTTTAAAAGTTTTTGTGCAAAATTTTAAATTGATAGCTTTTAATAGCTAGGTGATAATTGATTTCTTGAAAATGGTCGAAAAAATAGTTTTGTATGGGAGGGGGTAGAAGTCTTAAAGGTATTCGACCAGTTAATATTAAGGATTTTTTTTTTAAATAAATTTTGCATATTTTCAAGTTCCTACCGTAAAATTTCATTCAAAAATTTTCAGTTTATGTGTTTTTTTCAATGCACATGAAACACCTTGAACACGTTAGATCGGGGGGGGTCGGTTTATAAGAATTGTGGAGGAATTTTTTTTTCTATGTATATCAAATAGATGTATCTAAATGCAAAATTTAAACTTTGTATCTTTCACCAGAGCCCTAAAAAAATTACTCAAAATTTTGGACATTTCTGCTTAACACCTCCCTCCCCTTACACCTCCCAACTCAAAATTTTTACCAAAATTAATAATTATTTAGCTCTACAATCTGACAAATTTTCAATTTAATATCTTTACTCAATTTTGAGATACATTTAACGATTTGTAATTTTGAAAAGTGCGTCATTTTTAAAATGCTCCCCATTTCCTCCCACTACTATTATTTTCACAGGTTATATTTTTTTCGTATTTTAGTATAGATTAATACATGTTATAAGTTTCAATTACACAGCTTAAGAGATAGTTGAGATATTCATTTTTAAGTTCTTTTCTTTGAACCCCCCTTGACCCTCCCCCTTGCAATAATTAGCCTTTCTCTAAGCTGATTCTGGTGGAGCTATATGCCGCCTTAATGGTCCCAAAATATGAATTTTTTATGAAAATTAATTTCGAAGATATAATCATTTGAAAAACCAATTCGGCCGACAATTTATTTTTAGCCCCCCTCCTATTCGGACGCCAATGTCCCACAACCCTCTTTATATATCTGTTGATTTTCAGCTTCCTATCTGCATTCCTGGTGGAAATATTAGCAAGTGTAGTTTTTGACTCCTTCCCTCCCCCCGCCTCGCCCTTCCACCCAACACTCCCCAAAATTTAGGAATTGGAGCTCACTTACCCAATAATATATATAATAATAATGTGCCCAAAAACGAACATTGTACCTTTAACGGTCTCGGAGATATGAGTCCATATGTACGGCGTACGGCGGGACGGATTTTTTTTTGCATTTTTAGGCTAATTTAGTCATGAAACACGAAAAAACAAAATTTCAGGGTAGCAATTTTTTTTTTATTTTCTGTGTCGATCACAATTATTAGAATAATAAAGTAAAATTGTAGCAATAAGAATTGCAAAAGCATGATTTCAACTATGTTCAATATATTGAATATCCACAACTCTATGCCTGAAATTTAAATATGCGAAAGTACTCCTAAATCACATACGGAGAATATAAGTAACACATACATATCTGCAAATCTATCGCCAGTACATTACTTTAATTGAAAAGTGGGGACAAGCATGTTCAAAGCAGATAAATTGAAATTCGTCGGAAAATCAAAAAATAACTGCATTATCCTTTTGTATTGAACGTAAAATTGAATTTGAACTATACTAGAAGACACTGATACTTTCTGTCATTTAATAGAAATGTGTGATTTGAAATCAATGAACGAATAGTGTACAAAAAAAAAGGTTTACAAAACGAGAGTGAAGTAGTAATTTCCTTTTAGACTGTTTTATCTCTGGTACACTAGTGAGTTGCGTGCAACTTGCAAATCTCGCAATGCTGCCTGGAATAAGTATGCTAGGACGAAGAATGTCACTGATTTTTGTTAGTATGACCTTTGCAAAAATTTATCTACTCGCTTATATTCTGAATGTTTAATTAAAATGCAGTCAGATATTATTAGAGATCCGTTGAAGTTTTGGAAATTTGTTAATTGTAAGGGTAAATCTGATGGTTATCCAGCTTCTTTTCAATTCCTTGGCAGCAATAGTAATGATTAGTTGACTATTTGTAATTTTTTTGCCACATTCTTTAGTGGATCTTTTACTGGTAGTGACTTTATCCCTGATACATCGTACTTTGATGACTTTAGAGATACGGCTTTAATCACTTTGTCTAGTATACCGATTTTCTATGATGATGTAGTTAATCACATCTCTCACCTTAAGGATGTTTCTTAGCCTGGCCCTGATGGGGCTCCAACAGTGCTGCTTAAATGCTGCTGTCTCTCTATTGCTGAGCCACTCTCTACTATTTCAGAGATCCATTAGGACTGGGACTTCCCCTAGTGTGTGGAAGGCCTCCTTTATCATACCGACGCACAAAAGTGGAGCAAAGTCTGCTATTGTAAACTATCGGCCAATAACTAAACTGTCAGCTATTCCAAAATTTTTTAAGTCTGTGGTATATGAATGCATGTCGTTTCGCTCTAAATCCTTAATTTTGAGTAAAAAACATGGTTTCGTCAGTCCACTGTCACTAATCTGAAGGAGTTTGCAAAAATAAAAAAAAAACATTTCAGCTATTGAGGAGGGTAAGCAGTTTGATTGTTTATATACTAATTTTAGTACGGCTTTCGATAAATTACCCCACTCCATTATATTGTTGAAATTGAACTCGTTGGGGTTTCCTTTCATATCTACTTAATAGAACTTGTCAAGTTCTTTTTTGGGGTTTTACTTCTAAGCCATTTATTGCGAATTCCGGTGTTCCTCAAGGAAGTCATTTGGGGCCACTTCTGTTCATCCTGGCCATGAATGATGTTGCCTTTGCTTTTAAAAATTCGGAAGTACTCATTTATGCTGGCGACATTAAAATCCTAAGGTCTCTTAATTCCGATGACAAATTTTCTTCAGGCGGATTCGATTAATTTTAGTAATATAATGATCTTAGACTGATTTTCGATAATTGTCATGTAATTTCATTTACTAGAAAACTCTCTCCGTTTATAATTTACAGTCTTAATGACTGTATTTTGGATCGAGTCAGTTCCATTATTGACCTAGGTATTACATTTGACATTTGAAGACTCTATCGAACATTATCTTTGTCATTGTCCGCAAATCTCCAACAGTTGTCTCCTTTGTTTAGGCGTTAGATTCTTCTCAGAACTAGACGACCTCAGAAGCGTCCAACATTCGTGCCTGCTACGGATCGCAAACCGAACGAATTGGTTAGAATAAGAGAAATGACTTCCATCTTATAATAAATACGGAGAGTACAATGGGCCCTACTAGATGGGTGCATTGTCGTTCTATGGAACCACCCTCCTACAACCTAAACCTAAACCTACATTTGACTATAAAATTGATTTTGGCTTGCATATTAATATGCTCGTATAGAAGGGTAGTTCTATGTTGGGATTCACCACACGCTTTTCGAAAGAATTTAACAATTCGCTTGTTAGGCTAAGTCTCTGTAACACCTTCGTTAGATCTCACCTTGAATATGGTTTTCAAGTTCAGTCTCCTTATTATGATGAGCACATTCGCAGAATTGAATTAATTGAGCGTAAATTTGTAAGAATAGCTTTATGTCGCCTTAATTGGAACTAAAGAGTTCGTCTTCCTCCGGTTGCTGATCGACTTCAGCTATTAAATATGTCATCGCTCTCGAAACGACATGAAGTAGCTGATGTAGTTTTTGTTCATAATCTTTTTACAGGATTAGTTGATTCCTTCACTCTTTTGGATTTGATGCGGTTTGATGTTGGTCAATTTTTACCAAGGTGTCATAGATTGCGGCGGATTGGTTTTCACCGGACAAAGTATGGTATGGATGAACTGATTTCGCGTCTCGCAAGAGAAATTAATAAGAATGCTGATGTATTTGATTTCTCTATTGATAAGCAGTGCTTAAGACGTAGACTTAATGCTAGTTGACACCGATCTATGTGAACTTTTGTAAATTTATTATTTATTTATTTTTTTACTATCTTTACTTGGTGTTGGGATGTTGATGTTTGTTTTACCCTTTCACTAAATGATGATCCAGAGGATAAATTGATTTTCAATTTTACTTTAATGTTCTAATAATAAAGTATTGTGGCCGACACAGAAAAAAAAATTTTTTTCTACCTTGAAATTTTGTTTTTATGACTAAATTAGCCTACAAATGCAAAAAAATATGCGTCACGTCGTACGCCGTACATATGGACTCATATCTCCGAGACCGTTAAAGGTAGAATGTTTGTTTTTGGGTGGGTTGTTAACTGGGTAAGTGAGCTCCATTATTTAAATTTTGTGGAGTGTCAGGTCGAAGGGTAATGCGGGGGAGGAAACGTCAGGAAGCTGAAAATCAGCATAAAGTATAGAGAGGGCTGTGGAACCAACTTTAAAAATAATTTAACTTTTTTATCCATTGACGCCCGAAAAGGAGGGGGGGAGGGCTAAAATCAAATTGTCCGCTGAATTTTTGTTTCAAATAATGATGTCTTCGAAATTACTAACCATAAAAAATTCATATTGTGGGACCATGAAGGCGGCATACAGATCCATCAAAATCAGCATAGAAGGAGGCTAATTATTGTAAGGGGGAGGGTCAGGAGGGGGGGGGGTGCAATGAAAAACATTTAAAAATGAATATCTCAATTTTTACGCTATACTAGCGAAATACAAAAAAAATTTGGTCATAGCAGTAGTGGAGGGAAATGGGGAGCATTTCATAAATGTTGCACTTTCCAAAATTTAAAATCGTTATATCTCAAAACTGAGTACAGATATGAAATGGAAAATTCATCAAATTATACAACTACATAATCTTTAATTTTGGTAAAAATTTAGGGGTGTTAGGTGAGGGAGGTGGTAGGCAAAAATTTTTAAGCTTTTTTTAGGGTTTTGGTGAAAGATACAAAGTTTAAATGTTGCATGTTGACACATCTATTTGATATACATAGCAAGAAAAAAAAAGACTAATTTGTTCCATAATGGTTATAACCAGACCCGCCCGGTCTTACGTGCACTAGGTGTTTCACGTGCATTAAAAAAAAAAAGAAAAAAAATAAGAACATTTTGAATGAAGTTTTAAGGTAGAAACTTGAAAATGTGCAAAAATACATTAAAAAAAAATTCCTACATAAATATGAAATGTTAACTGGTTGAATACTTTCAAAATTTTTACACCCTCCCAATCAAAATAATTTTTTCGACCATTTTGCAGAAATTAATTATCACCTAACTGTTAAAAGTTATGAATTTGATATTTGCACAAAAATAGTTGAAACGAAACTGCGTCAAAAGTTTTAACAACGCGCCTGCCCTTCTACCCCCTCCCATACAAAAGTATGATTTCGGCCATTATTAAGAAATCAATTATGACCTAACAATTTAAAGCTACAAACTGGAAATTTTGTACAAGCACCTTACAAGAGAAACGAAATGAAATTGCATCACAACTTTTACGATTCCCTTACCTTATCTACCCCTCCTATACAAATGTTTGGTTTCGTGAATGTATCTTATAAAAATTCTATGCAACTTCGCCTATGAAACTGACATTTTATACAGAGGATATTGGATGTGGTTCAAGCAATCAATTAAGAAACTATTGACATCCACCCACCATCACTATCGCCCTTCGCCCCTCCCCTCATAAAAACTCAAATTTGCAAAAATAAACGAAAGAAATATTGATTGTATGTACTGGAACTATTGATTGTTTCCGCAATTAAGTGCTAAATTGACAACAGCCCTGCCAAATAACCCCCTTTCACTTAGTCTTCCCTAACCACTCTAACATATTTTTTGACTTTCCTCACATCCCCAACTTGTCCCAAGAATAATAAAGCTTCGCCCGACTTGTTGGCAGTTTATTTATACTCTAGATGAAATCTGAAAGCTTATTGTGTTTGCCTTATCGTTTGTAACGCTAAGAACTAATGCTCGCACAGAGCCGCCAAGGCTACAGAAATATTTGTTGTCGCTCAAAAACTAGATCCCGAGGGACCATCTGTCCTTCTGTCTACAACATAACTTTCGAAAGCTTTGGCCTATCGTGCTGAAACTTGTCATATCTCATTTTTAGTAGAACAGTAACCTTAAGTACGTGAACGGACCACATTCCCAACTCCTTCTACCCCCTCCCATACAAATTTCATAAAATTTCGAAATTTAAAGAAATTGAATTTTCTATGAAACCATTTCAGCTGTTGACTTGAAAATTAGGTAATAGTATTATAATGTGAATATCATTACTGTCAAAAAATATCGATCTGATCCTCTTACTCCTCCTAGCCACTCCCATACAAATGCACAATTTCCGAAATTGCATTTGTTCGGTTTTCATTGCAACTAGCAAAGCTAAAAGAACAAATTTTTGCCATAATTAATTTTATTACAATTGCAATCAATTTTGTAAAAACTACTAACTTCATCTAACACTTTCTACCAACCCCCCTCCCCCCCCATTCAAATCTCTCGAAATTTGTGAATTTCAATTAAATTATTTTTCTTCAAAACCGTCAAAGCTACTTTAAATTTTGAGATAAGCATAAATATCACTGATGACAAAAAATTTGCTTTTGATTCGAATACTCGTACTATCCAAGGAGGATATGTAAAATAGAGTGTCTGACATGCTGTCTCATGTGGGAATACTTTTTGATTGGAAATTTTTGAAAACTGTGTCAAAGCTTTTAACTTGGTTTCAAACTATTACAAAAATAAAAAAATACCATAATTTGTATTCTCTCTTTGTTACTAATATTCTTTCAGCGATAGAGTAATTTTCAGTGTAACGGATTTTAGTGTTTTATTTCAGATCTTGAGTTTTTCGTTTTTTATTAGTTTTTGGTTTGTGTCTAAGCTAATCACTTTAGCAACGTATAATTTAACGCGGAACAGAGATAGATGAATTGGGCTTAATTATGTCAGGGCAGGATATCGAAACAATTCTTTAAAAAATTTATCGATTGTTTCGGACAATTTAACGTGTACCAGACAAGGATAGTGAAATCCTTTCATTCCCATTTTCTTACAGGGCAAAGCATGAACATGGTCTCTTCTTATTGTAAATACTTTTTGGTTCTACCCCCTCCCTTACAAATGCACAATTTTGCTAAATGCATTTAATCGATTTTCATTGAAGCTAGAAAAAGTAAAAACTTAAAATTTGCCAGAATTTGTCCCTTAATAATTGCAATAAATTCTTAAAAAATATGATCACTCCTTTCAATTTTCAATTTTTCATTCTTCGCCATCAGGTTATTTTAGCGAATGGTTTCTTCGGATGAAGCGCAATTTTGCCGATTAGTCAGGACCATAGGAGAGGGTGGACATGTTTCGTAGAAAAATATTTTTTTCGTTCTTGACGACGACGGATTTCTTGGATCCTAGACCTAATTTTGAGGCCGAAACGAGGGCATTTTATTTCCTCGATGAAGCACCAGAGTAATTAATCTACTCTACATCACTTTTTTTTGTTTGGCGAAACATATAAAAAAAATATGAATCGCAGAAAAAAAAATTGTTTTTACCATTGAATTTGATTGGGTTCGTAGGTTCGTACCTGTGAACACGCACAAAAATCTTTACACAAAGAAAAGAAATTGCTTTAAAAAAATCTAAAAATCAATGGAATCTTGAGAACCAGTTTTTATTTTCTTTTCTCAAATAAAACTAAGCCTAAGGTACCTTTGAAGAAATAAATTAACTTTGGGCCCTGGTATATCACAGCTCTCCCTCCGCTTCTCCTCAGCTCGATGATCGGGTTTTTTCTTCTTTTTGCCAACACAGTGCCAAGTCGCACAGTTTTCATCAAAAAAAAAATTCTTTTTAAATTTTTTTATGTCAAAAAAAAACTCAATCGCACTTGCAGAGGTTCAAATCGTCCTCCCGGTTTTTCTTACTTTTTCAATTTTGGAGCGTTTTTTCTTCGCCCTAAATTCGCCGGATTTTTTTTTTAAATTTGCGTGCAGAGCAAGGACAATTTGCCGTCTCGCTTGTAGATGTCGCTACACAGATTACACGAAGAAAAGCAAATCTACTCCCTGGCAATCACATAATCTGGTTCTGTACAATGAAAAATTATATCCACATCTACGAACCCATCCAGAGGTCAATAAACAAGAAAAAGGAATTCAATTTGTGTTTTTATTTATTCATTTTTTTTTTAATGTTGGTTTTGTCACAACCTCCCACTTTCTCCGCCACGTCCCATACAAATTGCATAAATTCAGACAAAAACTCTTTTATTTCCTCGAAAATGATGAAAGCTACAAACTAAATTCAAAAAACTTTAAATGCTAAAAAAAAATATGAACTTAGTTTCACTCCTTCTACCACCTCCTATACAAATTTTCGTATTGGAAATTCAAAAAAAGTATTTCCCCTATTGCTATTGACTTTAAAATTTTAACAAAGCAATGTGATTAGAATGCTGATAAGCAGATTCAAAATCATTCAAAATCCCCCACTTTCTCTGCCACCTCCCAAACAAATGCCATGAATTCCGACAAAATTTGTTCAATTTCATCGAAAATTTTGAAAGCTACAAGCTTTAAATTCAGCTTGAAACATTTTGTGTACTACGTTCGGTGTTATATACAAAAATTACAAGTCTTCCGCCGCTGCTTTTACCACCTCCGATACAAAATTCACTGTTCACTATTCGAAAGAATTTGAGACTATCATATGGTAGGGCTTTACGCCCAATCATAATTCTGTTACGTTTAAATTTGGAATCGATTTATGGCAATTTCCTGCATTAAAGAATCCTGATAGTGATACAAAACTTCAAGACTGTGTACTTTGTAAATTAAGACATAATTTCGTTAAAAAGTTCAACATAAAGACAATTAAAACCAAAAGTCACGTTAAATAAAATCATTCTTTTAATGCCTTGATAATAAATTTGAAAACTTAACACTTCCCCGCTACCTGAATAACTAATATGCTCTTAGTTTCTCGATTTTCAGAATAGAAAATAATGCTGAAAAATTAAAATCTAATCTTAACTGTCCTTTTTAAAAAAAATTTATTAAAACTATACCTTTGGATCAGCCGTTTTCCAACACTTATGCAACCAAAAAGCTCTCTCATACTTTGTATCACCTTTTGGATAAAGACACTTCTTTCCCATATTAAGTGCTATATCATGCATCGAAACTGGCAGCGAGTCGAGAATCTTTTCCAAATGAACTTCTCCGTCGTCATGAAGTACATCTGTAAAATGGAACACGCAATACATGTAAAGCTTTAGAGCCTCATCTTCATGAGCTTCGCCATCACTGAATTCCTTAATAGCCTCTGAAAATAGAAAAGAAAAACCGTCATGCCGAGGATGAAAAACAGGAATTGAAAAGAATAGCAAAAAAGTGACTTCATGTCACCTTAATCGAAACACTACTAAGGTAAAAAAGTCCAATGGCCCCATAGCCAGCCGCACATAAGCTCCTGGCATGTATCAACTAGGACCTACTCTCGGAATTACTTGTATGACACCTTACCTTCTGTAACTCCGGTTTCCTTTATACAGGCATCATGTGCTGGTTTTAATGCCTCGAGCAGCTCAGGCGGTGGATACTGGAAGCAAAGGACCGAGAAAAAAAAATAAATAAAAGCAAAATTATAAACTCATGTACGTGCACATATCGCTTCGACACTGTTTCCTAGAGCTCTGATCTCACTTAAAAGCGGAGCCTGGATATGGGCATGCAAGAGCATAAATTCTCAGCCGAAAACCACATATGATCCTGTTTCAGACTCATATGCTAGACTGCCTTAAATCAATACACTAGGGTTTCGGCTTCTATACCTCTGCATCTCTTCGGGGTTCAACTTTTTGGCAAGACACTCCGTAGATGTACAGTGCAGCAAAAATGCCCCAGTGCGAAAGTTTCATTGTCGGTATTCTGGACTGGGCCGAATGGGGTGGTGAAAAATAATCGAAATGGAAAGAAAATAACGAAAAAATATTGGACAAGCTATGCGATACGAAAACGAAACGAAGAAAAATAACCGGGGCACAAATTGATATGTTGGAAAGTTATGTGAACACACCCGAGCACATTTCAATTCTTTTAAACGTTTTGACTGACCGTGTGTATTACGGCCGATGAGCAAACCTCCCCGCAAAAGTTAAAATGTAATTACAAGTTTGGCATGTGAAAAATTAAATTGTAATTTACGTTCGACTGACATCTTGTCAATCAGCTTGATAAATTAACAATATGGTAAGTGACGGGTGGGGTGGTTCCTGATATGCTACTAAACTGTTGTTTATTTTCCGACTACTGCATAATTTTCTACTCTATTCTATTCGCATGGGTATATTGTGTGTATGGTGAAATTTTGACGGATGAAAAATAATGACAGACATTCGTGAAATGGAAGTCTATTATAATGTTTTTTGGTGCCTTGATACTACTGTTTTCATTTTTTTCTCTCTTCATATTGAAATGAATCGCTATTTTGCAATGTCTATTTCAAGGTTGAATCAACAATTCAATTTAGTATCAAAATCAACTTTGGCTGTCATTTGAAATTATTCAATTTATCAATCATTTTAGATTGTTTCGAAATTTCTTTAGGAAGAATATCTAATATGTTGGAGCTTGGGCTAGGTTTCAGGAGTCCACAAAAAGCCCTTAGCCATTATCCTAACTTGTGCCTGAGACACAACCTACAGATCTCTATTTCAATTAATAACTCCGCTAATCTTGTTTTGCTCAATTTCGTTATTTTATCATATCTCCAGTTAATTCAAATTTCGCGTAATTTATTGTTTTTCTGAGATACTCAATAGAGGTATACCGATATGCTCACCCTAATCCTGTATTATGGGTGAAAAAACATCCAGTAAAATCTGAGAGTATAATAAGTTTATTATAAAGTTTGTAACGCTAGAAAATAACACTCCGAGAGAAAAATTAACAACATCCCTCAAAAATCTCGAAATTGGATGTTTATCTTAGAAAATTGGAACTTCTAACTCCCTCAAAGACACGTTTATGGCGGTAAAATTTGTTTATATAAGTTTATAATGCAAAAATCAAGCGCAGTGCAAATTAGTAATGTCAAGTTTCGTTACTTTTCGGTACCAGTAACTATTCGCTAGTTTAAGGAAAGTAATCGTTACATTTTATTCGTTACCAGGTACTCGTTTACTTGAAATATCATATTTCCATATCATTTTGCAGGGATGGGTAAGCCAGTTTTGTAAATCATAAATTCAAATGAAGAAATTGCCTTTTGTTTCCCATGCAGTAACCATTTATATGCAATAAGAAATCGATTGAGAATCGCTCTTGATACCGAAAACGTGTCCCAACACAATGCGCCAAGTTCGATTTATTAATTATTCCTCTTCAAAGCAGAAAATACCTTTAAATACTAAAGGTCTTCAACAAAAATCTCTCAAATTGATAACGAGGACATTAAAAAAACATAACAGAATTATAATTGGGCGTAAAACCCAATATATGATACTGGAAAGGAAATAGGAAAGAGTTTATTGTACCAGAAAATATGTCACCTCAAATTCTTTCGAATAGTGTATGGGAGGTGGTAAAAGCAGTGAAGGGAGGTTTGTAATTTTTATATATAACACCGAATGTAGTATATAAAATGTTTCATGCTGAATTTAAAGTTTGTATCTTTCATAATTTTCGACGAAATTGAAAAATTGTTGTCTGAATTTATGGAATTTGTATGGGAGGTGGCAGGGAAAGTGGTAGGTTTTGGATGATTTCGAATCTGTTTATCAGCATCCTAATCACATTGCTTTGTTACAATTTTAAAGTCGATAGCTCTAACATGTTCGAAGGAGAAATACTTTTCTTGAATTTCCAATACAAAAATTTGTATGGGAGGTGGTAGAAGAAGTGAAGCGAAGTCCATATTTTTTTAGCATTAATTGCAATTATGAAGAAACAAATTCTGGCAAAATTTGAAGCTTGTAATTTTTCTAGTTTCAATGAAAATAGATTAAATTCATTTACCAAAATTGTGCATTTGTATGGGAGGGGATAGTATTTGAATCAAAACCAAATTTTTCGACATAAATTACTATGTTTATATGGACACAAAACTTCACGATTGAAACTTCAATCGCGATGTCCAATCCTATAAACAGTGATTGAAACTCACTCGCAATCTAAATCCTGAGTGAAACTTCAATCGCGAACTAAAAATATCTTATAAACAGTAAGTGAACTGACGGCCTACTATCCCACCGCATATATTCATTTTTCGTGACTATCCAGCGTGTGAAGTACCATTTTCATGCAATTCCCAACACAAATTAATAAAATTTGCAATATGTTTTGAAATCACATCATTTTTACTTTGATGGGTTGACGAACTGTCATTGTACTTCCGATCTTAATTCGGAACTTTCACATTGCAAGTTTATCTTGCGTATAAACAAATCGCAAGTTTCAATCGCAATTCACAATCGCAATCGAAAGTTCTCCGTATAAACATAGTAATTGATATTTGTAAAAGTATACTTCTCTCAAAATTTAAAGTTGTTAGCGTTGATCGTTTTAAAGAAAGTATTTTAATTGAAATTCCGAAATTTTGTGCAATTTGTATTGGAGGGAGTAGAAAGTGTGAGGTGAAGTTGATAGTTTTTCCAAAATTGATTGCAATTGTAATAACATTAATTATGCCATAAATTGATTCTTTGAGCTTTGCTAGATGTAATGAAAACCGATGAAATGCATTTTTGAAAATTGTGCATTTGTATGGGAGGAGATAGAAGGAGTATGGGACTCAGGTCAATATGTTTTGACGTTAATGGTATTCAAATCGTTATACTATGACTTAGTTTTCAAGTCAATAGCTGAAATGGTTTCGGAGAAAAACCAATTTCTTTAAATTTCGAAATTTCGTGAAATTTGTATGGGAGAGGGCAGAAGGAGTAGGGGGATGTGGCCCGCTCACGAATTTAAAGCTACTTTTTTTGCTAAAAAAGATATGTGGAAAATTTCAGCACGATAAGTCAAAGCTTTCGAGAGCTATGTTGTAGACAGACGGACAGACGGCGAGACGGTTGCTCGGAATCGAGGTTTTTGAGCGACAACAATTATTTCTATACCTTTGCCGACTCCGTGTGAGCATAATTTCTTAGTGTTACAAACGGTAAGGCAAACGCAATACACTCTGAGATTTCATCTAGAGTATAATTATACAATCCAGTAGCGCTGATCCCACAACCCTAATACTAGCAATGGCTGCCCTGCCGCTCGAGTGGAGCGCCGCAACTCTATTAGACGTGGTGCTGAAAGAACGCACAATTTATTCAGTAAAATTTACAGTAAGGTAGAGTATGAGTATTTGTTGCAAAATACTTCCTTTGACTCACATTTCAGAATTCAAATATCCTCGGTCACTCGTAGCATTAATTTTAATTTCTTTTGAGATTTTATTTTCTTTCTGTTCTTAAGTACGTTAACTATTTTGTATTAGCTTTCTTTGTTAAACAAGTATAATCACTATAATAAAAATAAATAACTAATAATATGAATAATAAAAAAAAAAAATAATAAATTACATTTAAATTCTGTTCGCGGCAATAGACAGAAAAAAAATGGACGAAAAAAAAACTGCCAGGGCAACACTGCTGTAAAAAAATACTTTGGCGCCAAAACTGTCGATCAGATTGAAATAAAATCCGTTGGGGATCTGGTCTGAGAGCTCAAGTAAAACAGCGAAAAAGTTTGTCGGGAGAAGGAATCGAACTATAGGAAGCGGAGGATGCTTTTTGGGTGTTGAGGAGTATTGAAAAGTGATTAATATATCGAAAAAAAGAGAACAAAAAGTGAATTAATTCTAATTGAAAGTGAAATAATACAAGACTTATATAAAAAAAAAGAAATTACATATAACAATAAAATATTAAACAATTAAAGCTTCAGCTTAATATTAATTTTTTGAGTGAGCAAACAAAAATAATAAAAATAAGTGCATCGCCTCAACGATCGATTCTACAGAGAAGAATACCACTGGAAGGAGCAAGGGCCCCAACGTTTTGTCCAAGTAATTAGATTTAAGATTTAAGAAAATTTAAGAAAAAGAATTTTTTTTTTTTGTGAAATAAATTATAATATATGATATATTCTGTTTTCTTTAACATCTTAAAATATTAAAAAAAAGGAAAAAAAAGAATAGGAAAATACTCTACTAGAATTTCAGTGTTAAGATTGGTGTCATTACGGCGGCACAGAAAATTTAATTTTTGCGCGCGAAATAATATAATATGAGTAAGTGAGGAACTCATAAGAGGGTTCCCGGCCTTTCTCCGGAGAATTGGTAGGCATTGATATGGTTGATGAGTGATACGCGATAAACGTGAATTTTTCCATTAGTTAACAATAGCGGTCATGAAATCCTCCGGTTAGGCGGATTTACCGCTCATAGTAGTACGGCATCCTGATCCTTTTCCCGTTCCGTTTTGCTCAGCACGAACTAGGATGAGAATTTCTTAGGTCAATGACCCACCCCAAGCTCCTGAGCCGTCGGCAAAATCGTGCTGCCCCGGCCTAAGAAATTCTCATCATCTGGAGCAGGATGAAGGATTTTCTTCATCCCGTAACATATTCCTCCTCGTTCTTGCTTTCGAATTGCGGTACGGCGTTGTACACAAGTGTACATTTTCCTCTTATGATGTAACAAAAAAAAGCAACTAAACGTTAATTTCAGTGTAGGTACTTTTTTTTTGCATGTGGAACGAATACTCGGGTAACGAAACAGTAACGAAATGATTTGACATATCAGTTACTTTTTCGAGAGCTCATTTCGTTCCGTAAGTACCGAATATATATCTGCTTCGATACCCGTTATTTCGGATTTCAGTCGGTAATGAGTACTCGTGTAACGAACGGTTACTTTTTAGACATCACTAGTGCAAACTGTTAGCAAATGTACTCGATTTCCCAAGTGAAACCCCTGTCGGCAACTTTAATAGTGAAAATTGTGTATGCTCCAGATAGAATCTGTATTATAAGTTTGCTCTGTTGTTTGTAACGCCAAGAAATGCTCGCACAGAGTCGCCAAAAAAAATATTTGATGTCGCTCAAAAATCTCGAAACTGTCCGTCCGTTCGTTCGCTCTCTAGCTTAAGGGTTTTCAATACTCAGCCCATTATTCAGAATTGACTCTTTCGCTATCTGCTTTGGCAAATTGAAAGATGAACTACTATACCGACCGATAGAGGCATTAAAAGCGATTCGAAAGTGTAAAATGACCGTAGATAATGGTTCATATTTATCGTCCACATACATTTGCTCCAGTGAATCGTTTCATGCTCGATTAGTCGAGTAAACTGATTTGCTCGGTATCGGGTAAAAAATTTGGTCAGTCGAATAGCAATGTTGCTGACATCATGATCGCCGTCATAGGAATGTCGGAACGGAGAAAAATCATTCTCAAAAAGCTTAGAGTGACGATCTCTTCAACCCTTCATTGTTTCGCGCTCGGCTCAGTATTTTCGCATACTTTTTTACGCTGCGAGTTCGAAACTTGATGGCGTACACTTTTTTTTTTGATCAATCGCATTTTTTCATAGATTTTTTAATATGACAATATGATATCTACATATATAGTAAAAATCAAAAAGCTCTTAAAAAAAATCGACTGCCAAAATTATATTATCGCCTTTTTTTTGATAATCGGCTGCGGTATTCATCCACCAGATACTTTAACTTTTCCACGCATATCACTTCCAAAAAACACCTTTTCTCAATAATTTTCTAAATTTACCAAATTCTTTACCACTTCCGTAAGATAAAAGAATTATCGCGCCATGTATGGCTGTCAAATGAGATCACATAAATAAACACATAATTAATTAAGAGTACATATGGTGTTGGAGCCATTCTTTGTGTTAACAAATACGATAAATAACGATTGCTACTTGATATGGCAATAGAAATTTATTCGGTGCGAAGAGACTAACGTCTTCTGGTGAGAAAAATAAACTATTTGACGCATTTATTAAAAAAAAAAATATTTAAGTCTTCCCACTCCTTCTACCGTCTTCCATAGAAACTGAACAATTTCACGAACAACAATTCACCATATTTCTTTCAGTACCTATTAAATTTACGATGCTCAAATTCGATGTAGAGTATTTTGGTTTCAATTTTTTTATATGGGAAGAAATTAGTTTGATCACATCTCCCCTTCTATCACCTCCTATACAAAATAGCGCAATTTTACAACTTTATAGTAAGTTGATTTTCTAGGAAACTATCAAAAGTAGTGCACTGAAATTTGAAAATATTATTTGATTTTTATTAAAAAATTTGAATTGCTTTCACTTCTTCTACTCCCTGCCATACAAACTACACCATGTGCAAATTTTCTCTCAGAAATATGAAGCTCAAATTTAATAGAAAAGTATTTTGAGTATTGAGATCGTTCGTTCGGGAACATAGCTCAGCGTTACGTCCATTCTGGATTACATAGCTATGTTCCTTTAATATGGAAAACACTTGGATATTGATGTAAGGATATTGGGAAAAAATTAATGAGGACGAGAACACACCTGACGATTACTACTGCAGTCGTCCGTATACACGGCACAACATAAAAACATAACAGAAATATGATTGATGGAATGGGAAAGCGTTTAATGTACCGGAAAATATGTCATCCCAAATTATTTCGAATAGTGTATTATGACTTCTGTATGGGAGGTGGTAGAAGCAGAGGGGGGAGTTGTGTAACTTTTCTATATTAAACCGAATGTGGCATGTCAAATTTTTCTTTCTGAATTTAAGATTTGTATTAGGTTGTTGCAGATGAAATGGCGACTTTGCTAGTGAAATTTCAAACAACTTTAACTCTTATAAAACTTAATTTTATTAACCAAAATATATATCATCAGATGCAATACACATATAAGTGCATTTACGCCAGGTTCGTAGCAGTCTGACTTTCTAGACTGAAGAAATTCCTTGAAGTCATTTTTGATGGCTGCTTCATTATTAAATTGTTTCTCTACCAAAAAATGATCTAGATGTTCATAAAAGTGGTAATCGGTTGGCGAGAGTAGAGATACTCGATACACACTAACACTTCTGTCCTAATAGAGTTTGGACAATGCCCTTATACCAACAGTTAAGACTGCGTTTAGAAGCACAAGAAGGCAACATAAAAAATACGAAATTCGGCCAAACTTGAGTTTGGCCGATTTCAAATTTACGGATACGAGCGAAAACTTGCGTTAAACTACAAGTTTTTGAATGGAATTCTCATTAAAACCGAAAATGAATATGACTTTCATAAATAACAATTCAATTTGATTGTGTTTACTTGATAAAAGAAAAAGAATTGAGAAAATTCAAATTTCGGACGAAATTTCCCGCGCAATCGGGGTACACCCCATGTCCAAACTCTATTAGGACAGAAGTGTTAGTGTGTATCGAGTATCTCTAGGCGAGAGAGGTCTGGTTAATATGGTATGAGGAAGAGTCGCATACTGCAACTCGTTTAATTTTTTGACCGTTATTCTTGTATTATTTCTCAGTAAGCTCATTCGGAACCCATTTATCAAGCTTTTTGACTTTTTCAAGCTATTGCAAGTGCCGGGAAACTGTCGAATATTGTACACCCAGTTTCTTTGCAATGTCCCTTACAGTTTGGCGTGAGTCAGACTCGACTAGTAAACGCAGCTCGGCTGACTTTGAAGGGTCATATCGCCTGATCGGAATTTTTCGAACCATCGCTGTGCGGTTCGTTCGCTTACTGTGTCAGTTCCAAATGCCCTGTTGATGTTTTTAGTTGTCTCCCTTGCGTTGTGGCCAAGTTTGAACTCGTAAAGAAAACGTAACCGGTTTTTTTCTTTCTCTCCGATCTCAATGAAGTCCAAAACTGAAATGATTCATGAGCAAATGTAGGAGTATTTATACTTCAATATTCATTACTACCAGAGCCACCTGACGGCAGTTTGAGACATGAAAATTGCAACTAACTTCACTTCATCGCGAAAGTCGCCATATTATTATATTTTCAAAGAAATTGGATATAGATTTCCCGAAATTGGGGCATTTATATGGAAGGTGGTAGAGAAAGTGGAGGGTCTTATATAATTTTGAAACTGCTTATCATCGTCCTTACCTCCGTTTTTTTTTTGTTTTTTTTAGTTAATGCATTACAATACAATATAACAGTTCTTAAATATAAACAATCTTATATCTTATGCACTACTCCTCCTTATAAGGTAGAATACCTTGTATTAGGAGTGAGGAGTTTTTTGCTGATTTCTTTTTTAAAATATTTTTACTTTAAGAATTTACAATTTTTAGTTGTTTACATGTAATATGTTACTTAAAAGACTTAAAAAAACTATAAACAATGACACAAAAATTCATATTCATATATTATATTCATATGTGTTCAATTAAAGATGTGTTCAAAATTCTGTGCTTCTGTTATTCTAATTTATAATTTCTGTATAATAGTAGCGCTTTATATATAATTTAAAATTCATAAGACTATCCGAGGTTCTAATGAAATTTGGCAAATTATTAAATAGTTTAATTCCTCTATAAGAATAATGGCTTTGTCCTAAGGTAGTTTTCTTTCGTGGTAGTGTTGATTCTTTGATAGTGCCATTACGTGTGGCATTAGTATTTATCGTGATTTGTCCTAGTTTAAAATCCTTATATGTTTGAATAGTAGCAATGATATCGAAAATCTTATCAACACTGAGTACATTTATTATGGAGATGGATGTTATGTCTACGCGGCTTCTTCAGTAATATTTTTAATAATGTTTTTTGCATAATTTCCAATGGCCTCATGTTTGATACAGCAGCGCTCCCCCAAACTATAATACCATACCATAATACAGAGTGTATTAGCGCAAAATAGAATGTTCTGACTGCAGTTTTTGTTAAAAATGTTCTTACAGTAAAACAGATCGGAATTAATCGCTTTAGTCGATTTACGGTATTTGCAATATGAATATCCCATTTTAAGTGTTGGTCAAATGTGACGCCCAGGTATCTAATATGACTTACATTTCTAAGAGGCTTACATAGACAGTGTGATGTACAGTTATCAGAATGAACTGTGATATGTAACGATGACGGAATAGCGCGACTGTTATGGGCATAAACGATGTATGCACTTTTTTCTACATTTAGTGTCAGTAGATTAGCATCTAGCCAGTTTTTTATTAATGACTGGCTGTAATTTGTTTTTGTTTTAACCAAATCTCAACTATTGTCCTCTACAAATAGAACTGTGTCATCGGCGAACGATATTAATTCACCCTTTATTTGCTCCTGAAACAAGTCATTGACATAAATTAAAAAGAGTAGTGGGCCTAGAACAGTTCCTTGCGGGACTCCACAATAAAAGGAAAGCTCATTACTCGATTCTTGCTTAATATTAACAATTTGCTTTCGGTTTGTAAGGTAATTTGCAATCCAATCTATTAATCCTTGTTTGAAATTGAGTTTGTGTAATTTGTTAATGATATTACAGTGAGGTATCGAATCAAAAGCCTTAGCTAAATCGAGAAAAACTGCGCATGGTTTATTACCTCTATCTAAAGAATCATTTATTTTCTTGCTGAGTAATGCAATGGCATCATGCGTACTGTAACCCGGTCTAAAGCCGAATTGGTTGTTCGACAGAAGCTTGCTGTTTTCGATATCAATAGTTAGTTTGTGTTTAACTATTCGCTCTATAATTTTTGCGACGTTGGAAATCAGCGATATTGATCTATAGTTACTGATATTAGATTTATCTCCATTTTTGAAAATTGGGGTGATTTTGGCTTTTTTATATATATCAGGAAATATTCCTGTTCGTAGGCTGGCATTTATAATATGCTTTCGTATGTTGGAAGGAGAAATGCTTTTCTTGAATGTGTATGGGAGGGGATAGAAGGAGTTCAGCGGAGCTGATCATCTGATCATCTTTTTTAGTATTTATTGCTATTATTAAGGGACAAATTTTAAGTTTGTTATTTTTGTTAGTTTTAATTTAAAGCAATAAAAAACATTTACCAAATTATGCTTTTGTATGTGAGGTGGTAGAAAGATATATGGATCAAAACAAAATTTTTCATAACTTATATTTCCATAATATAAGTATAATTCCAACAAAACTACAAATCGATAGTTTTTACAGTTCAAAGAAAAATAATTTAATTAAAATTTCAAAAATTCGTGAAATTTGTATGGGAGGTGGTAGAAACTACACAAAAAACGAAACACTGCACTTTTCCGCGAAGACGCGTCGCACAGTGGTAAAAACGGTGAATCTGGGTGGACATTGCTCATAACTTCTAAAGAAATAAACGAGATCACATGAAATTTTGTGAGTACCTTCGTAAGATCCTTAGCACTACTTGTGTAAACTGCGGCATAGATCCGATGCGACGCAGCGGCTGTTACAACGATCGTGTTGGCCGCATTGAGACGGCATCTCATACCCACCGAAAAAAGGCGTGTTTGGTATCGTTTGTAATGTTTTTTGCTACGCTAAATCGACTGAAACTACTTCCAGAGCTCTATATACAATTTTTTGCTCATTTTTATTTTCTCTATTTACAAAAAAATATTCCAAAAATAATTTAAATTCAAACCAGAAGAAGAATCAAAATACTGAAAATAATCAGATTCTATACTATAAAATAAAAAAAAAAGATTACTGAAAAATACCGAAAACAATATTTAAAAAAAAAAAAAATTACATACTTTACTCTTCCATCTCTACGATCTCGGATGAATCCTTAGAGCCAGCTGGCTCTGATAGTAGATATAATAATTCATCCGGAAAACATTTATCTTTGTGATTAGAATGCACCAAAGCACCACCACCATCATCAATTGCCAAAGTTGAAATGTATGGATCAGATGAATAAAGAAGGGTGTGGAACAAGTCTTCCATCGTACTTTTTCGGCTGATATATCTTGTGTTGTCTCTTCTAAATCTTTTCAAATCCTTATTTCTCGTTTCGAGGGCTTCTTCCGACATCATCCCAATTGATACGGAACACGAATCAATAATTTCATGTGCGTGAATTAATATCTTATGTACACTTGCATTGGGTACCAGTTATAAAGGGACACATATAGTTCAGCTGTCTCTCTTGTGTACGCTGAAAAACGATCTACATTGATGTCGAATCCACTAGAAACAGCCTGAAGGATGATGTTGAACCTTTTCAGCAATTCTTCGTTAGGTCCAGTTATCGTGGCGGCAAGAGTATATTCTTCAAAAAAACGAGCTGCTGTGTTGCCATCGTTAGTTGATCCAAAGCCTTGTTTCACAACATCAACAAGCAATCCGGTTTTTTCCCGCAGCACTTTTCTTTTCGTTTTCTCCACAATTTTCCACAACTTTCAAATTCATTGCATTTTTTTTGTAAATCCGCCATTTGCGTATTTGTAGCCGATAAGAAATACTTAAAAACATCTCGAGGCAGCGAATGTAGGCGTGAAGTGAAGAAACTCCGAAGCTGTACTATGTTGTATCTTTTGGCCGACTAAATATCGATGGAAGATCATTCATTAACTTGGGGGTAGCAACGCATATGCTGCAGGTTTGAACCGATTTTCCGGTATACGCACTAATCGTCTTGCCGTCAACCATAGTCATCTTCAGATCATAGTGAACTCTATGAATTGAGTTTTTCCCATCTACATAAAGACTCTATTTGTGATTCAATGGCTGCAAATTCTCTCCTTATCTGTAGGGTTGTCTCTTTTTCAAAAATAATTTTAATTGGCCTACAAAACCGTGGGGATGACGATTTTTTTGTTGTGTCAAATTGTCTTGTTGTCATTATTTGTTTTTAGCTCTAGAGGCACTAGGCAAATCGAATAGAGAGCTAAATCGGTAGAATTGAATCTCTTGTTTGGGGCTTGCTCTTCTAGGTTCCCGTCTTCGCCATCATCTTCAGAGTCTGATTGTAGTTGTCCATCTTCCACATATCGCTGCTTATAGTTGGAATGACCGGAACTACCATCGCAGCCCCATTTGCAATACAATGTTAAGTCAGGAACAGCATTGCTTTTCAGATCGTCTTTCAAATACAATGCCAACCGTTGACTGGTATGGTCCAAAAGGGCCTGTAAACTGACTTGTGTGTTTATTATTATTGACTCATCGCTTGAATAACACTGCTTTTTTGCCTCCAAAACTAAGGGGTAGGATGAATAAATGGGGGCTGAGCGATTTTTGGCTCCAACTTGCATAAATGTATATGAACATTTGGTAAAATGCCCCTGAATAAAAAGTGCCAGTGCTTCTTCATGAGAATAACGTTTCGGCGAAGAAATTACAGTGGTGTAGGCTTTTTTTACAGCAATGGCAATACCTGGGGAATTTTCAGTTATTTCTTTTACCAAAGTCGATTCATCTCGCTGTTCAGAAGCGTATAAGCTGACCCTTGCAGCGTGTATCGTGTGCTACCCACACATCAAAAAGAGCTCGTATAAAGAGGGGCATTTTCCCGAAAAAAAAAAATAAATTTCTCAGTCCTATGGGTTTGGATGGGTGTGATTCCAGTTTTACTTTATTATTTTAATAATAAAGTATTGTGATCGACACAGAAAAAAAAAAAAAATTTGCTACCCTGAAATTTTGTTTTTTCGCGTTTCATGACTAAATTAGCCTAAAAAAGCAAAAAAAAAATCCGTCCCGCCGTACGCCGTACATATGGACTCGTGCCTCCAAGGCCGTTAAAGGTAGAATGTTGATTTTTGGGTGGGTTATTAACTTGGTAAGTGAGCTCCATTATCCAAATTTTGGGGAGTGTGGGGTGGAAGGGGGAGGCGGGGGATGGAAAAAGTCGAAATATACACTTGCTAATATCTTCACCACGAATGCAGATAGAAAGATGAAAATCAGCACACGTATAGAGAGAGCTGTGGGACATATTCCAAAAATAATTTAATTTTTTTATCCATTGGCGTCCGTAAAGGGGGGGCTAAAAACAAATTGTCGGCCGAATCTTTTTTTGAAATGGTTATATCTTCGAAACTACTTACCATGAAAAATTCATATTTTGGGACAATTAAGATGGCGTATAGATCCACTAGAATCAGCTTAGAAATAGGCTTATTATTGTTAGGGGAAGGACCGGGGGGGGGGGGGGGGGGGGGGGGGGTGGAAGGAAAAACACTTAAGAATTAATATCTCAATCTCTTAAGCTATGTAATTGAAATTTAAAACATATACTAAGCTATACTAGCGAAATACAAAAAAAATATAAAATTTGGTCATAATAGTAGTGGGGTGAAATGGGGAGCATTTGAAAAATGGTGCACTTTTCAAAATTAGAAATCATTATATCTCAAAATTGAGTACAGATATCGAATTGAAAATTCGTCAGATTATAGAACTACATAATTTATAATTTTGATAAAAATTTTAAGTTAGGGGGTGTAAAGGGAGGGAGGTGGTAAGCAAAAATGTCGAAAATTTTGAGTGGATTTTTTAGGACTCTGCTGAAAGATAGAAACTTTAAATTTTGCATGTGAATACATCTATTTGATATACATAGAAAAAAAATAATAATGTGATCCACAATTGTTATGAACCGACCACCCCGGTCTAATGGGCACAAGCTGTTTCATGTGCAACGAAAAAAACACGAAAACTGAAAATTTTTGGATGTCATTTTAGGGTAGAAACTTGAAAATTTGGGAAATACATTTAAAAAAATCCCTAGAAGTATAAAATATTAACTGGTCGAATACCTTCAAAACTTCTACCCCCTCCCATACAAAATTATTTTTTCGACCATTTTTAAGAAATTAATTATCACCTAACTATTAAAAGCTATCCATTTGAAATTTAGCATAAGAACTTATAAAAATATTTGCAAAGAAATTATTTTAAAAGTTTCAAAATCACACTTGCCCTTCTACCCCCTCCCATACAAAAGTATGATTTCGACCAATTTCATTAAATCAACTAATAACCAACAAATTAAAAGCTACGAACTTGAAATTTTGTACGAGCAGCTTACAAGAGAAAGGAAATAAAATTGCGTCACAAATTTTGCAATTCCCCTACCTCTTCTACCCCCTCCCGTACAAAATTATTTTTTCGAGCATTTTTAAGAAATCAGTTATCAGCTAACTCTTAAAAGCTATCCATTTCAAATTTTGCCTAAAAACTTATAAAAATAATTGAAATGAAATTCTTTTAAAAGTTTTGAAATCGCGCTTGCCCTTCTACCCCCTCCCATACAAAAGTATCATTTCTACCTATTTCATTGAATCAACTAATAACCATCAAATTAAAAGCTACGAACTTGAAATTTTGTACAAGCACACTACAAGAGAAAGGGAATAAAATTGCGTCACAAATTTTACGATTCCCTTACCTCCTCTACTCCTTCCCATACAAATGTTTGGTTTCGTGAATGTAAAATGCACCGAATCCTATGAAAATTCTATGCAACTTCGTCTATGAAACACATTCTATACAGAGGATATTGGACGCGATTCAAGCAATTAATTAAAAAGCTATTAACATCCACCCACCCTTACCCCTCCTCCTCCCCTCATAAAAACCCAAACTTGCAGAAATGAATGAAATATTGTTAAATTGACAACAGCCCTGCCCAAGAATTCTTTTTCACTTAGCCTTCCCTAACCACTCTAACCTGCATATTGACTTTCCACACATCCGCAACTTGTCCCAAGAATAATAAAGTTTCGCCCGACTTGTTGGCAGTTTATTTATATATTCTGTAGATATTATACTTTGAAGCCATGTATCCGGAAGGCGAAGAAACATGAAGAAAAATAGTTACAAAAATTAAGTTTTATGATAATTTAGAACGTAACTTGTCGTTAATGAACCCAATAATTTAATATTTTTCAGAACCTGTAAATTATGGCTAATTATATTCTACTTACCTATACTAAGTGCACTCAGAAGGAAAAATTTCAAAACGCGCCACTTTGAAAGCCAGCAGAGCAATATTTTGCACGGTCTGAATTTGTACAGAGCTGAGAACTATCTGTTGCATTGGAAAGAGGGACTTGTTTGAACAAGTATTATAATGTCAAATGGTATTCTTAATGTGGTTTCTATTTCGTCAACCATCCTTGATAACGGTACAAATTCAATTCGTCGATCTGTTGATGTGAATTTTTTTTTCAAATGTCTACCTAGATAGAGCGTTTTTACCACTGTACGTCGTCAAGATTGAATTTTGAGGATATTGCGAAGTTGAAAGATAAATTAACTGCATCAGCGTCAGTAATTTTTCCGAGAGCACTCTCTCAATTGAAATAAATTCAATTGCCTGACCTCATTGACTTTTATTTAACCCCTCCTTCCTTGCGGATTGGTCTAATTTCAGAAGTATTTTATATAGCAAAAATATCAGAATAAGTTTCGAGACCTTAGAAATATACTAGCAACTTTGAATCTATGGTGCCCTGAGTGGGAAGCGTAATAAGCGGTGCATTCTTTCAAAATATTCGTCAACAAGTCAGGCGCAAGCCCATCACCCCCAGCCAATAAGCAGAATTTGGCAGACAGAGAGGACCAGGGCAGGCACCGCGATCACGATCATCAACTCCAGCTCATAGGATTAATACCTTACTCATGCACCCAAGCAAGCCTGGGTCTGTATGGGGATGACAGAAAGGCTGGGTGGATGCCAATAGTCATTCAATTGATTGGTCACATTACGCCCAAAGCCTTCCGTATGGAATGCCGGCCTCACACAGGAAGTTTGATAGGTCTTCCAGGAAATCCGGCAAAATTCACAGTCATGAAATCATATATCCGAACGAGATGAGGTAGATGAGACGAGGGAGTCGCAAAATCCACTCCGCCTCGTCAGAAAGGCGCTCGTACAAAACGTCAAGCTTGCAGCCCTGAACCCATCGAACACCAGCCAGAAACCGGTCGAAATCACACCTCAAAATACCCGACGCAACCCCGCTTCAAATATTTCCAGAAGCACCCGTACAAAACCTTATGCTGACAGCGCCGATTGGATGAAAAAATACCCTCGCATGGGAGGAGGCAAGAGCTCCCAACACATTCAACCAGTGAACATCTCACACCTTCGTACACCTTTCCCATAGGTGCAAAAAAAACCACCCAAAGTCGCCAAATTTCCAAATTTTGGCCGACAATCCGTTTCCAGCCGTTCCTTTTGGACCCCACTAGACATAAAAATTAGTTCACTCCTTTTCTCACTTTAGATTCTCTTAATTACTAAATTTTGATTACTTCACTGTTTTAAAATTTTCTTTTTTTTTCCAACCTAAAGACTTAGATATTTAAATATGACTTTTTCTTGACTATGTAAATTATAAAAAATATACAATGTACAAAGTGTAAATATTAATAATTTTCTAACAATTCTAAGATCCACATGTTTGGTCAAAGGGCGATCATATTCTTGCCAACTCCGGAAGAGTTTTTATGGAATATAAAAGCCTCAGAGGCGCATTCTAAACTAATTACTTGTGAACAGTACAAACAATCAGGCAATATAGCTTACAAAATACCTTAACGTTGCGTCGTGAATTAAAATTTCTTCAATAACATACTGTAAGTAATTTTGCGATATGACTGTATTTTCTCTTTCTAACATATAAACTGATATGTTCGCATTGTTTTGAGCGTCACAATTTGTATCATTGCCATCAGTTTCTGCAAAATTTGTATTTTGAAACAAATAACTTTTATCTTCGTCCTCGCTATTAGAGTTTTGGTCAGATTTCATTGCAAGCATTTCCATATTCGACCCATCATACGATTAAAAGCATACAAAGAATGATTTATACTCTCATCACCCTTACTCCTGACACTCGCAAGAATGTTTTCTAAATGATCTTGATTCTACTTAGATTGCGACAAAAAAATATTCATAATTTGTAATTAAAATTACTCTGAGGAAAGATATTTCAAATTTTTTTTTGTCCTTAATTATTATCCCAAAAATGAGCTGAAACATCATTTTCTCACGAAGCGATTCTGCTGAGAGCATGTCTAAGACCGACGTTACATTTTACGATGCTCGAAATTGTAAATTTAGTCTTAAAAAGAATTCTTATCAGTAAAGTAAAAAAAATCGTTACCAATTATTTTTTTTTTATTAAATGGAATAAATAATTTGTTAACTTATTTTCAAAGAAAGATCTGCTGAAAGAAACCAAAATGTCCAATATACAATTTCATTCATTCATAAATCATACAAAACCTTTGGTTTACTAGAGATTCATGAACCCAAAAACAAAACCAAGGTAGCAACTTTGCTAAAAGAAACAAAAACGTTTAGGAGATCAATTCAATTCTACATACGAAAAAAACACACAACGCAAGAATCCATTTTCTTAACCAGTTCATTATCAATGTCTGCCGTACTACGTCCTCATTCGCTTTTAACCTTGTTTCCCTTTGTGCTGGCACCGGTATTGAATTCGCTTGGATGCGAGGTAAGTGAGTGAGCTTTTTCGTTGTGTGACTTTTTTCTTGTACTGAGTGAGACATGTCTAAGTCTTCACTTATCTCTGATAATAGTGTCTTGGCTTGTGTTGTTTATTTTTTTTCCAAATGATTTGTGTTATAGGCAATTTTAGCCTTTATGTGCAATGCACAAACATAGTTATGGGGGGAAGGAATGGGATTGAGAAGACAGGGGAAAAGGATTGAAAACGACCGTAACGAGTAGAGAAGCTGGTATATTTTTCAGTTGTACTGGATGCTATTGACAAATATTTGCAGATGTTATGGAGGAATCAATGGTAGAAAGAGAATAAAAACCATCCTTCTTGAAGAGGAGCTGTTCCACTTTTACCACGTTTGCCCATTTTATTTCGAATAATTTTCATTGCCAGTACCAACTGAAAAATTCGTGCTTAAAAAAATCCCACTGTCTGGATTAGGAATCGAACCCACAACCTATTGACTGTGAAGCAAGCACGCTGCCCACTACGCCACGGCAGCCTGTGTAAATACAATAATTTATCATTAGTCCTTAGCTAAGATGAAACTTTAAGTTCGTGAATGGCCTAAACCCCACCTCTCCACTCCTTCTACTCCGTCCCATGCAAATTTAATGAAATTTAGAAATTAATTATACTTTGAAACTAGTTAAGCTATTGATTTGAAAATTAGGTCAGAGTATAATAATCATAATAATATTAACTTCAGAAAACAGTGATCCGATTCCTTTACTCCTTCTGCAAATGCACAATTTTCAAAAATGCATTTCTTCGATTTTCATTTGAACGAGCAAAGCTAAAAAAATTTTCGCCAGAATTATTTTGGTTTGGTGAATTTTTTTGAATTATTTTATTATAATTGCAACGAATTTTGAAAAACTTAGCAACTCTACCTGATTCCTTCTAGTCTCTCCCATATAGTTTTATTTAAATTATTTTTCTTTCAAACTGTGAAAGCTATCGATTTGAAATATTGCTGCATATACTCTGTGGGGCATTATATTATTTACTATTTTAAAAATACACTACTCAAAATTTAATAACTTATATTTTATAATAGTTTCATGTAACGTAATAAACATTTTTATTATTATAATGTTTGCTTAGCCTTTTAAATTCCAACTGAAAAACTGAATAATCGAAATAAGTTTTTTAATGAAAATATATAAACTTGTTTACTAGGATTGAATTAACATTTAGTACCCAAAATTAATTCAAAGTTATTTGTGTACTAAATGTGATAAAAATTTTGCTTGCGTCGCCACATACTCCTTCTCTTAACAGGAATTCGATGATTGATACTCCTTTTACTTCCTCACAAACAAATGCATTATTTTGGTTATATCGATTTGTATTGAAACTTGAAAAAGTGGAAACTTAAAATTTTTTCAAGAATTCGTCCCTTTAAATCGAAAAAAAAAAAATCAAATTCGCTTCACTCCTACCCCCTCCCATACAAATTTCATTTTCAATAGCGCATTTCTCCTTTGAACATATGAGAGCTATCGACTTTAAAATTGGAGCTATCGATCATGATAAGGATGTTGACAAGCGGTTTCAAAATCATCCAAAATCTTCTTCTTTCTCTGCCACCTGCCATACAAATGATCTAATGTTAGTAAAACAATGCCCAATTTCCTTGAAAATTATGAAGACTGCAAACTTTAAATTCAGCGTGAATTATTTTGCATACCGCGTTCGGTGCCTGTGCTCGGTTACAACATTTTTGAATTAAACTTTCAATACTCTCAGGTATCGTCTAGTAGAGTATGATAGATATTATTATTGAATAGATATAATTCGCACACTCCAAGTAATTTCTAGCAATTTTCTCCATATTTTTTCGTAGCTGTAGGTGGTTTTAGTAAATGAAATAAAACTAGAATGCAATCGTATCATTTTCAAGCAAAACTCTTCACTCAGATAATAATGTAAAATACTGCTGAGTGCACCAGTCCAACGCTGACTGCACCAGTCCAACGCTGACTGCAGATTATACTTAAAAGTCAAGTATTCTAGTCGACTCTTTATAACAAAGCAACTTTAATTATCCCGAATTGAGTTAACGTATGAAAGCACGGTGATCTAATACAAACATGGAACACATTAGCAGCTCTTCTGTGTTTATTTTCGTAACGAATTAACATATTTCGGTGCATAATTTTACAATTGAATATTCTGTTATACAAGCATAAGTTCCAAGGATTTTTTATTTTTCTCACAATTGCACGGCTGAGTCGTTGTTAGAATTTCAAGTTTTGTTACTTTTCCCCTAAGTCGAAAGCAGTAATGAGTTCAGCTATTAAAACAGAATGCACTTTACGAAATGTGGATGGCAATTAAGTTATTCTGCTAACGTTGGATAAGTGAAAGTTTTCTCTCGTCTCCTAAAGGACTAAAAATCTCGGTCAGAGCAAAAAAAAAAAGTGAACTAAATATTCTTGCTCGTATAATAAGAAACGAAATCTTTGAAAGAGAGTACAACTATGACTGTTCGTCTGTAGGTGGTTGCTATTAGTGGCTGACAGCGCTGTCAGGTACAAGGGCGAAAAGGAACGTGAAAATGCCAGAATATTTGCAGAGGTAGTTGTATTAAATCAGTTTTCAAGACGGAATGGAATATTTGAAGAGCCCATTATGTAATTACGGCTAACTAAAACGTTCTGCTCACCTTGCAGGTACTTTGCCGAAAGTTTCGGTGTATGCCGGCATCACATCTTCTTGCATTAAACATTTCTTGTGAAACTCCATTTTCTACGATTCTTAGGTAGTGTATATGTTCGAAGCTCGCAACGAAGAGATTTGAAACTGAGATATCATAAATTACCAAATGTCCAAAGTTTAAGCCCGTATGGCATTCCTGTTTGTCTTCCAGAATAAACGAGAATATATCTTAGGCTCGGTGTGAATAGAAGCAGCAAGCAAACTGCAGAGAAAGGAGGCGCTATCCGAACTATACTCGATGGTATGAGGGTCCTTTGTATTTGATTTGTGTCTGTACAGCATTTATTTCTCATTTTTCGCAGTGTTTTTATGGCCAATTTTATTTGTCGTTTTCTTCTACTTAACTGACAAGTAGACGAATCCACAAAAGCTGTTACCCTTTTGTTGTTACTCTTCAGTTCGCACTTTGTTTCACACAAATCTTCTTCAATATTTCCTATCTGTCATATTTAAAAAGTTCACAAAATAATAAATTATGAATAAACAATGGCTTGAATTTACCCCAACGGATAAAAACTTTTTCCGCCTTTCGCGGTTTTCCAAAAATACGGCGAAGGTGTAGCCTGCTACTTGTTAGGTATGGAAATATGTCAAAAACTTTTGTAACAATTTCAATAACGGTTTTGTTTTTATAACAAACATTTTATGCTTCGAAAGGGAAGTGAAAGGACTCATCTTGAATCCTTAATGAAAAATATTTTTCCATAACTCAAATATTAATCTTCAAGTGAATTATAAAGAGCAGAATTATGGTAATAGAAATTCGTTATGGATGAAATGCTTTTTGTATTGACTTGCGATTTAATTAAAATTTACTGGCGATACGTACATGCCGGCGATACGTACTAGGGAAATGTGATTAACTTAATTCGATAAATTGGATACGAACTTTTACTGATATGTAGTATGAAAACGCATGAACATTGCTTTTTTGTTTCAGATGCATCGATTGCAAGACAGTTGTTTTAATTTTTAATAAATTGTGTGAAATTTGTATTGAAACTAAAAAAAATAATTCGAATTAGTGTTGAACTTTGTGAAAAATTCAAAACGTTTTGGAAAATGATATAAAATTATTATCTGCATCGGCTGCTAGCTTTATATTGCGTGAAAATTGTCGAAATGGCGGACTTGATGTCCTTTAGTTCGGATACATCAGCTCATCATATGCGCTCTCCATTCATAGCAAAACAAGGGAAGTACTTCACAATTGGATACTTTTTTGTATTTTTACGGCCATCGAAAATAACTTAGAGGGTTACTCTTTAATGCGCGATGCACAGTTAAGTCGACATGGGTACGGGGTAACAAGTGGATATGGGAAAATTTGTATTAAACACAGGAGGAAACATTTTGAAATGGCAGTGATCGTTACTCTTAAATTGTTGCAGGTTGTATCCCATTGGAAAGAGACACATCACTGTCGTCCGAGGAATGAAGGACTGCCTAAATTTCACTGTTCTCCACGGCAAGGGCTTCGCAGTGTATTCGTTCCGCTTGGCGAATATTTCGGGGGCATTAAATAGAGGAGGTATTAGGGTACTTAGTTCCTTAATTACCATGGATATATCTATAGTAAATGCAGAGTGCTCCGATATTTCAAAGATGGGAGTTTATTGAGACCGATATAGCCTCATTTCCTCTTAATCGGACTACGTGTTTTTGAATACGGTCGAGCAAAGCTAGGTGTGATTTTGAGTCCTCAGCTCAAACATGCGAATTATATTCAAGTCGAGGGCGAATATAAGCCTTATAAAGGGTGACCGAGCTATCGGTGTGTTTTTAAATTACCGGTTGTTTTGCACCTCGCAACACTAATGACATTCTAACCTTGACAGAAATTCAGTATCATGTCTCCGTTGAACGAAATGAGTCGATTTACGCTTTAACAACGCTGGGAAGTATTGAAAATTTATTTCCAAAACGGCGACAATTGGACCGAAATTGCAAGAAAATGTCGTACGAAATTCGGTCGAGAAAGTGCACCTTCAGTGAGTGGAATTAAAAAAATGGTGAAAAAAATTCGTAAAACGGGCACGTTCCCGTGTTCATCCCGATCGTTCGGCCGAAAATATCACCGCGGTGGCCGAGAATGTGCACCGACAGCCGAGAACATCGTATCGCCGTCGTGGATTGGAAATGGGCATCAGCCGCTCTTCCATGCAACGAATTTTGCGTAAGGATCTTGGTTTGTGGCCCTACAAAGCTCAATTAGTCCAGCAATTGACGCCCCAGACCATCCGCTTCAATATCGATTCACTGTTTGGACTTCCGACCAACTTGAAATTGATGAAGATTTTGCTCAAAAAATCATCTTTTCAGACGAAGCTCATTTCCATGTCGGCGGGTACGTAAACAAGCAAAATTGTCCCATTTGGGGATTTGAAAATCCTCAGGCATATGAAGAAAAGCCAATGCATCCATTGCGTGTGACTGTGTGGTGTGGATTGTGGCGCGGCGGCATCATTGGCCCGTATTTTTTCGAAAATGAGTCCGGCCAAAGCTTTCTACATCTCAAGCTGGGCAGAACTGACGTAGCGGCCATCTTGAATGACTCCAACGGGTGTGACGTCATGGATTTTTCCATTCCAAAGGACCACCTGTATTATTTTTGATGAACTTATCGTAAAAAGACGTTTTACCGAAAACAACACAAAAGCATAATTAAATCAAATTAAACACGGAAATATTACGCGAGTGCACACTTTTTCGCAATAACTAAAATTTTACAATTTTATTCGTGTGAAAATTAACCGGAGAACTCTGCACAATATGAGTGACAGATTTTCTTCGGTGTGAGAAGCCGAGATTTAACTTTGATCGCACTTTTTTCAATTAAAAATCTATTGCACTCATATCAACGTGTAATAATTACATGCCGAGCACTATTATTAAAGTACCTTAGAAAGCTGAACTATCTTTAACACTGCATTTGAGAATAAACGCGATTCTTACGAAGCCCGCCGTGTCTGCTCAATACAAAAGCGCGCGAATTTGTATGGAACTGTCATGTTTGTTATGACTCCAACGTGTTGTTGTTGGATTCAGTTACTTGGCTTTCTACTATAGAGGGCTTTGGTCCGGCGCGACCGTTACGGTCAATGGCGAGCGTTACCGCCACATGTTAATATCTTTTTTGTGGCCATATCTTGAAGATATTGATTTGGACGATCTTTGGTTCCAACAAGACGGTGGTCCGTGCCACAAAGCGGGCCAAACAATAGCCGAAGTGCGTGATGGTCGCATTATCAGTCGAAATGGCGATGTCTATTGGCCGCCAAGGAGCTGCGATTTGACACCTTTGGATTTTTATTTGTGAAGAGCCGTGAAGGACAAGTGTTATGCGGACAATCCACAAACAATTAACCATTTGAAGGCCAATATTGAAGCAGCCATTGCCGATATACATAGAGCCGCAAACAATCCAAAATGTGCTTCGAAATTGGACCGACAGAATGGCGTACTGTAGGGCCAGCCGCGGCAGCCATTTGAATGAAATAATTTTCCATAATTAACCGGAAGGATTGTACTTTCAAATAAAAAAAAAATTTCGAAAAATATTAAACGGTTTTTTTTTTAATTAATTTTTAAATCGACACTTTTATTTGGGTCACACTGTAGATGGTAGCAATTGTAGTTCGGAGGCAGAAAAGTATTTCTTCCAGTACCGCAGCATACCTAGACGTTTCGAAGCATCAAGAGCGAGTTTGCGAATTTTTTAGCTCCCATCAAGGTGATTGTTAAATTTTACACCCAGCAACGTAAAGTCTGTGCGCCATTCAAAGACACATTAGCGTTATGTTTAAGAGTTAGAGACAGGACTGCGTTTTTAAGGCATTAAACTCTATTCTGTTTTTCCTGCCCCATTCCAGGATTGAACTGACGTCAGAGTTCAGTGATTGAATCGACTCATTACGAAATGAAGCCAACGATGTCAGACGAGGTTAAAACGTCATGCTTTTTAACCTAGCTTTAGAATACGTCATCAGAAAGTTACCCGTTGACACAAGAGGTACGCTGCTTTATAAATCCAGCCAGATAGTGGGTTATGCGGACGATATCAACATATTATCACGCTCTTTCACATCCGCAAAAGAAATTCTACTAAGCCTCGATCAAGCAGCAAAAGAAGTTGACCTGAAAATCAATGAAACAAAAACGAAAATAATGACACAAACAAGGAAAAGGACCCACAATAGACAAAACATTACAATTGACGAATATACTTTGGAAAATGTGGACGAATTCATATATTTAGGCACAAAATTGACAAAGAGTGGAAATGAAACGAACGAAATAAAAAGACGAATCCAGATCGCAAATAAAACGTATTGTTCAGTCTTAGCTATTCTTAAGGCCAGCTGCGTACACAGGAAGACCAAACTCCAAGTCTACAAATCAATAATAAGACCTGTGCTTTGCTACGGATGCGAAACATGGACCCTTACACAAGCATCCGCAAATATGTTGAACGCTTTCGAAAGACGGGTCCTGAGACGAATAATTGGAGCGAAACGTGATGGTGACCGATGGCGAAATAGATACAACAGTGAGCTGTATGATATTTTTGACGAAACGGAGGTTTCCACTATCATCAGACTGCGGAAGCTGCAATGGGCTGGCCATGTACAAAGGATGGACGAAACTCGAATTCCTAAAAAGGTATTCGAGGGGAAAAACGGAGGGCCGGAGGCCAGTGGGAAAACCCAGGAAACGCTGGTCCGACTCTGTTGACGAAGACTGTTCATCGCTGCTCGGATTTCAAAATTAGAGGACGCGGTCACTGGACCGAGATCGCTGGAGACTTCGGCTACGGGAAGCCAAGGCCCGAAAGGGCTGTAGCGCTGCGACGACGACGACGACGATGTCAGACGAGCCTCTGCAGGAGAGTGAAATTGGTAGATATTATCTAGAGTGCTGTTAACTGCGAAACACTGAACAAGATTGAGAGTATACAAAAGAAGGTCATTTATGAAAACTGAAAAGAAAGCACACATTTACTGATACGAGAAACGGATACAGCGCCTCGCATACGGACTGATTCTACGGTAACGACTTTTGGCATTCCTGGCAACAGCTTAAGGCCGATACTCAGGATTGCTTCTTGTGGAAGAGAGTTGTTTCTGTCCTATGCCCCTATAGGAGATCTTAACAGGAATTTGATTGATTGATTGAAAAAGAAAGTAGGAGATAAGATTGAGCCCTGAAGGACGTCGGAATCAATGGAAAAGGGTGCAGAAGTTAATCCGTCTAGTACGAATAGAGCTCTCGGAGAGGAAAATCTCAATCGATTGATGAAACGAAGTGTTGACACTAAAGGCCTTTAGTTTGGCTAAGAGACATTTGTGCCAAACTCTATCAAAAGCTATGTCAATGTCAAGAGGAAGAACTTGACCTTCACCAAATTTGTGGATGCAGGAATTTCAACGCTCGGTAAGATAGACCACGAGCTTGCCTCCAGAACGACCCGAGCGAAATTCATATTAGCGATCATGAAAGAGATTTTTATCGACGAGAAAGTTGACTATCTTGCAATTGACATAAGTTTCCAATACTACTGAAAGCACTGAGGTAAAGGCTATGGGGTGGTAATTAGTGTGGTTCGCTTTACTTCCTTTATTAGGAAATGAATGAACATTCGCGATCTTCCAGATCTGAGGAAAGCACCCTGAAGAGTACGAAAGATGGTAGAGATAACGAAGAGGTTTAACTCAAGAGGAAGCGCAGTTTTTAAAGACAATAGGGGGGAGCCATGTGGCCCAGCAGACTTGTGAATATTCTGATCCTGGAAATAATCTCGAATACGAAGTGTTGGCAGCAAGAAGTCAGAGTCCGGTAAGTATGGAGGTCTCTGGTTCGACTGTGGAAGCTTCGAGTTTCTAGCGAAGTTTGCTGCTTTTTGAACAGGATCAACAACGATTCGGTCACCATCGAGAAGAGGAGGAGTTGAGGATGTGACGACATTATTATTGACCGATTTCTCAAATGACCACAAAGATCTTGAGTTTCTGGGATTCGCAATGATCTTAAGTCGACGTTTCCGATCTTGTTCAAATTTAGCTCGCTTTAAAATTTTATTGCAGGTGTTTCTTGCCACTTTTAAGGAGTCTCTGGTTAATACCGCCCGATTGTTATGAAAGATAAGAGAAGACTGCCTCTAATTACATGGAGGTACTCATTGTTGAACCATGAATTATTTGCAGGTCTGATACTATTGTTTGTCTCGGTCACAAGTTGCGAGATGGTATCACAATTTCCGGACTCAAAGCACAGCCTCCAATTAAAAGCGCGGTAGAATGAATTATGATCCTCCCATTTGGCTTTCTTATAGTGCCATATCGTTCTACATAGTGTCTTTGTAGTCATTGGATTTCCTGCTGTGATTGGAAACTGTGCCCGGATCATAAAATGGTCAAATGCACTTATCCAACAAATAACCATTTGCCTCCAGTTTCGATACAAATTAAAAAAAAAAAAGAATCTGGAAAAATATCCAAATATGGCAAAATTAAATTTGATAAAAGGTTTCTATTCTTACTCAGAATATTTTCTCTTCCGATTACGAAAAATGTTAGCTTTATTATTATGATAAAAAAAAATTAACCGATAACTTCTTCTCGTTGTGCCACCCCCCAAGCAATGAACACAATTTCACAACATTGTAATATATCAATTTTCTTGAAAAACTTAAAAGCTAATGATCTGAAATTTAAAACACGTAATTTTAGCTTATTATTCTGATAATAATGATGAACGACACAGGAAAAAAATTACTACCCTATAGTTTTTTTTTTTGCGTTGCATTAGCTTAAATATGTTAACAAAAAAAAACAATCCATCTGTCTGTTTGCCCTATGCCGTATATGTGGACTAATATCCCAGAGATCCTTAAGATAGGAAGTTCATTTTTGGGAGGACTGTATTGTTAAGTAAGTGAGTTCCATTACCTAAATTTGGTGGAGAGCCAGGTGGAATGGGAGGCGGGGAAGGATAGAGTTAGAATCTATACTTCCAACAATACCTCCAATGTCAAGAAAGCTGAAACTCGACATTCGAATATAATGAATTATATGTAAAAAAAGCAGAAATCAATTTATTTTGGTCCAAAAAGAGAGGCTATAAAGAAATTGCCAGCCGAATTTGCATACTCTAGATAAAATCTGAGAATATTATAAGTTTGCCACAAACTTTGTAACGCTCAGAAATAGGGCTCAGAGAAAAAAATGAATGATGCAGAAGTTCATATTATTACTCAATAATCCCAAAATCAGACGACTATCCGTCCGTCTGTCCGTGTCCTGTCTAGCTCGAGAACGCATTTTTGACTGAAAAGTAGGAACAAGTTCGTGAACGGGCCAAATTGCTTCCTCCCATACAAAATGACACAATATCTTAATTTGACAAAAATCTGATTTTCTCAAAAAGCATGGAAGCTATCTAAAATTTTTAGTATAATATTTTGTATAACGATTTCAATATACGGTAAAGAAGTCATTCGAAACTTTTCACTCCTTCCACCATCATCCATACAAACTGCACTTTCTTATGAAATACTATAAATCAATTTGCTCAGTTCGTGTAAAATTTATCAAGCAGAAATTGTGCAGTAAATATTTATTCAGAACTAGCGATGGGGGTGGTAGAAGGATAATTTTTTGAGAAACAACCATAACTACCATGTGATTGATACATTTTAAATTGCAAATCAAAAATGTTCCTACTTTGCAAGAAAATCGAATTTATGAAAAGTTGATATTGTGTCACATTGTATAAGAGGGGGTAGAAGGGGAGAAGCTAATTGGTCGAGGTGGTGGAAGGATTGGGGGAATTCAAATAATTTGTATACCATAGATCACATTTATGATGAAAATAATAAAAAGGTTTGAAATTATACGCTCCTATAGTTTTAAAGAGCTATGGTGTAGCCTAGTGTGTAGCGTGTTGGCTTACAATGCAAAAGTCGTAAGTTTAAATCCCGGTCAACGCATAGTTCCAGCTCACTGTCTGCTCACTGCTTGGATATACTTTGGTTATCTTAATCTACCAAAACGAAAAATTCACAGATAGAGGGTTGTGCGAAGAGCGAACAACTCTTCCACAATAACCAATGAAAATGTTAAGGAACCTGAAAATCAGGAGGCCAACGCCCTATGTATTTGGGCTGTCGGGCCATTGAAAAAGATAGCTTTAAAGAAAATTTGATTATTAAATATTTATGATAATTAGTAATTTTGTATGGGAGGGGGTAAAAGGCGTGGGGGTATTGAAATTAAACCAAACTCAGATTACATCTCGAACCATACCTAACAAACTGTGAACATTTCATTATAATCCCCTTAACCGTTTTTGCGTGAAAGTCGGATAGACAGAATGAGAAGAATTCTAAAAACGCGTATTTCTGCTGTTTTATTGTCCAAATAAAGCAAAACACTAACTTATAGTCTATTATGAACATATAATAGACAGACACTACAATTATATTTATTTGTATAGATTATTAGTAAGGTCAAAGAAATTAGACTTCTAGCTTCACTCCTTCTAGCCCATACAATATGACACAATTTCACAACTTAACAAAAAGTCGCTTTTCTTCAAAAGTATGAACAGTACTGATCTGTAATTTAAAATATTTCAATTGAATAATATTTATAGTTATTTTTGAAAAAGTAATTAAGCATTTCGCACTCCTTCTACCACCTCGCATATCAACTACATACATACTTACTTACGATGACGCTACAGCCCAAATCCTTCCAGCGCTTTCGTGGTTTTCCGACCGGTCTTTGTCCGTTGACTTTTCCTTTTAGTGTGCGTTTGGGAATTCTTCCGTCATCCATCCGCTCCACATGACCAGCCCATTGTAACTTTTTAAATTTTATGAGGGTTGACTCTTCTGGATTGTCGAAGATGGCATACAATTCTCTACTGTATCGTATGCTCCAGATCGAGTCTTCCCTCACAGGTCCGAGGATTCTTCTGAGGACCTTTCTTTCAAAGGCGTTAAGTAGTTTTTCGGACGCCTGAGTTAATGTCCACGTTTTGCTGCCATAGCATAGCACAGGTCGTATAATCGTTTTATATAACTTAAGTTTTGTTTTCCTGTGTACGTTTTTGTTTTTAATTATTGGAAGTACCGAATAATAAGTCTTGTTCGCCATAATTATTCTTCTTTTAATTTTGATGGGTTCGCTTCCGTCCTTCGATAGGTTCGCCCCTAGGTATAAAGTTGTCTACGTTTTCTAGGTTATAGTCTCCTACTGTAATATTTTGTCTGATTGTCATAATTTTTGTTTTATTTTCATTAATACGTAGTCCAACTTCCCTTGCTACCGAGTCAAGGTTTACAAATACTTCTTTAGCACTCTCCAGAGATCTTGCAAGGATATCTATGTCGTCGGCATATGCTACGAGTTGTGTGGATTTGAAGCATAGTGTTCCCTTGGTGTCAACGGGAAGTTTCCGAACAACATATTCGAGTATTAAGTTGAAAAGTATTGGTGCGAGGCCGTCGCCTTGTTTATGGCCGTTGTCTGTTTTAAAACTGGAAGTCAGATCATTTTCTACTCTGACTTGTAACAAAGACTCAGTCATTGTCATTCTTGTCAGTCGGACCAGTTTCGGTGGGACTCCAAACTCCAACATGATTTTATACAGTACGCGCCTGTCGATACTGTCGTATGCTTGTTTGAAGTCAACAAATATCTGGTGCACATCAATATTATATTCCCAGCACTTTTCCAGCACCTGTTTTACTGAGAATATCTGGTCCGTGGTCAACTACATAATTTCTCTAAATCTAATGCACAAATTTTATAAGTTCATATTAAATTTTTGTAGTTTATACTTTGTAATACAACATTTTGATATCATCTCATGCCTGATGTAAACAAATTAGTTCTATGCCGTTACCCCTTCTACCACTTCCCATACAAAATTTGTTAAAATCAAAAAATTTCTATTTCATCTGGAGTATCGTAGTCCTACTATGTTTTTTTTTCAATTGATTATATCTTTGAAATTTCTAACCGCAAAAAGTTCATTAAGACAAAGACGGGTTGGAAAAACAGGGAAGTGCTGGAAGGATTCCATTGAAGCAGACAGCAAATTACTACTAAGATTCTCAAACTGGAGGACTCGATCACTGAACCGAGATGGATGTAGATGAACTTCAGCTTTATATTTTTGAATTTTAAATTGGATCTAGAGCTAAAGAATGTGTACATCTATACATAAACAAATTAATTGTAGTGTTTGTCTCTTATTTGGTTATAAATGGCTAAAACTTGTTTTATGCTTTATTTTAGTTAAAACTAAGCAGAAACACACGTTTTTAAAATTCTTCTCTGTCTGTCTGTACGGCTTTCACGCAGAAACGGCTGAACCGATTGCAATGATACTTTCACAGTTTATTAGGTATGCTTCGAAATGTAAACTGCGTTTGGTCTTATTTCAATACCCCAAGCTTTCTCTCCCATACAAAATGACTCATTTTCAGAAATATATTGTTGCGAGCTAGGACTTCGCCGGGATTTCAAGTAAAAACACAATTCGTTTAAAAATAAGTGATAATTATTTATTCGCACTTAATTCGATTTTCAATTTAATTCGCGCTATATGGCATTACCGCCGCGTACTGTTCTATCGCTTTCCTAGTTCGCGTCTTCCATAAATGTCGCTGAATAACTAACTGCTCGCTGAGAGCTTTCGCTTTTTATACATTTTATGACAGTTCTCGAAGCTTCCTTCAGTGTGTATGTGTGAATTATGTGTGAACAGTTCTCGAAGCTTCCTTCGGTGTGTATGTGTTATACTGGAAAGCTCTAGATCTTTAATTGTAGCTTTCTACATAGTGGTATACTGTTCTACATAATTCTGGTCTATTCGAGAGAGATCAAGCGGCGGGGTTGCCAAGTCTGCATATAACAATACAGGGTGTTTGGTACTCCGTACATAACCTTGTAAGGGGTTATTCCTGGATATATTTTGAGCAAAAAATTGTTCTACGGAGATAGCCAATTTTCAATAGCCACGGAGATACAGGGTGATCAAGAAAAGTCCTTCGGACCTGTACCCTCACTCACTCAAAACGCTATATCTTGAAAACCAATAATCGCATTTCAAAGTGTTATAGCTTGTTTTTTAGGGAAGCAAATTATCTTTCATTTAGTGTAATAGTCCGTATTGTACCTGTACCCAATCCTGAGGTATTTCCTTCATACCACAAATTTTTGATACTTTGACCCTCAAAATTCTGTGATCAATGTAGTTTTTCTCAAGAAAACGCATTATAAAAATGTCATTTTAATGTTGTTTTTTTATGTGCCATATTATTGCCTACAAAAGATGCACACATACTTATGACTTAGGTTTTCCCGTTTTCCAGGTAATAAGCGAAAATACATATGGCTTAAAAATAAAATATGCCATAAACCAACCCTCGTTCTAAAAAAACTACCTGAAATGTTGTTAAACTGAAATATTCTTTGTGTCCTTTAATTACTATTTAAATTATCAATGAATGTCCTTTAGGTGAATACAGCTGACTTAAAGGCCGAGCTCCATGAAATCGGTGTCAACTGCCAAGAAGTCAAGAAGTTCAATCTCAAACAAAAATACTACGACAAGCAAGCGATGTATCTAATCTATTTCGAGCGAGGCACCGTTAAAATAGGTGACTTACGTAAAATTAAAGCTGTCACGGGTGTAGTGGTACACTGGAAGTACTACAGTCAAAAATCAAAGCAGCCGACACAATGCCGTAATTGCCAGCTGTTTGGACACGGATCATCGAACTGCTACCTGCCTACAAAATGTTTACTCTGCGGAAAACAACATCAGCATACGCAATGCACAACGAAGAAGGATGAGGAGATTGTTTGTGCTAACTGTGAAGGAAATCACATTGCTAGCCATCCAGACTGCAAAAAGCGCCACGAATATTTAAATTTAAAAAACAAAAACACTAAACCGACACCAAAAAAAACACCAAGCTACACGTTTAACGCGAACGAATTCCCGACAATTCGTACTACAAGATGTCAACAACACAATACCACAGTAAATACCAGCACAGAACATATTAATAATGTTTGGAACAATTTCAATACAAATAAGAACTCTAACATTAACCATAATGAATTGTTTACCACTAATGAACTAATCCTATTATCCAAAGAACTAATCAATAACTTAGCTAAATGCCAAACTAAAAACGACCAATTTAATGTAATTGTAGAGCTCGCAGCCAAGTTTCTATATGGATAAGCCTAGATCGGAAATCAACACTATCATCTGGAACGCACAGAGTATTAGAAATAAAATTATTGAAACACTCAACTTTTTAAAATCTAATAATGTCGATATTCTTACCGTAACGGAAACTTGGCTACACTCGAACGATAAATTTCACGACCCTTTATACAAAATTTATAGGACCGACAGAACTGATCGCGGTGGCGGTGGTGTCGCAATATTTATTCGTAATGACATAAAACATACGTTACTTCCTCAAATAGACACTAAAATTATTGAAACAGTTGGTATTAAACTAACTGACGAGAAAATTAATATAATAGCAGCTTACTTTCCGGGGACTAAGCTTACTAAAGTAAAACTCAACTTATTTGAGAGGGATATAAAAATTTTGTTTAATAACTCCTCTAGCACGTTACTCTGCGGCGATCTAAACTCTAGACATCGCCACTGGAACTGCTTTAATGCAAATCAAGCTGGCAAGATTTTGTTCAATCAAATAACTAAATCGAATATGGTAGTTCACACACCATCAAAGCCAACGCATTATCCAGCAAAAGGTAGATGCTCTACCTTAGACTTACTATTAAGCAACGGACTGTCTTCAGTAACACCTCCAATCACTCTAAATGAACTTTCATCTAACCATCTCCCCGTATCTTTCACTATATCACTTAACGAACCTATAGCAAGATCAATTAGAACCTTGCCATGTTACTCTAAAACTAACTGGCAAAAATACCAACGAATCCTTAAAAAATCTATCAGCACTGAGAAGTTAGATCTTTCAAGCTCAATTTCCCAAAATGACATCGATGCGAAAATAGCAAAAATAACCTCTAGAATTCTCGAGGCAGCAAAAGCTTCAACACCCTACATAACCGTACCTGATTATAGTCTGCAAATAGACAACAATACTAAAACCTTAATCCAGTACAAGAATATATTAAGGCGGCAATGGCATCGAACCAGAGATCCCTACCTAAAATCACAAGTCAATAGTTGCAATAAACAAATCCAAGACAACATTAGGCAAGCTAGAAATCGACGCTGGGGCAACATGCTATCAAACCTACGGAAGGGATGCACGAAGCTGTGGCAGCTCAATAAACTTTTCCGTAAGGGTCATAGAATCATGCCTCCACTTAACAGTAATAATGAGACTATTTGCGACGACCAAAACAAAGCCGATGTACTTGCAGACAATTTCCTAAATTACCATAATATTACTCAAGGACTTGGTAATAAAGACACCGAAAAACAAGTCGAAGAAGTCGTAGGAAACATCTCCACAATCTTCTCACCACAAATATTAGCATCGACACTCAGCAAACCAAAAGAAATAAGAAGCATATTACGAACTCTAAAATCAAAAAAGGCTCCTGGTACAGACGGAGTACTAATACCAATGGTGAAAAATTTACCGAAAATCGCAGTTGTCAACCTCAATTTCATCTACAACTGTTGTTTTAAAATAGGATATTTCCCCCAGGCTTGGAAAATAGCAACAGTAACTCCGATTCCAAAGCCAGGTAAGGACCCAACACAACCTGACAGCTATCGACCAATAAGTTTACTGCCCATCCTGGGGAAAATATTTGAAAAAATAATTCTAAGCCGGTTACGTAATGAAATTGAGGAGCTTAACGTTATTCCTGATTTCCAATTTGGTTTCCGTGCAAAGCACTCAACAACACAGCAGCTTTTTAGAGTTAAGTCGCAAATACAAAAATCCCTGCACGCCAAAGAATCTGTTGGCATGATAACTCTAGATATCGAAAAGGCCTTCGACTCCGTTTGGCACGACGGCTTGGTTTACAAACTAGTGAAACTCTCTTTTCCTCCTTACCTGTGTCAATCAATAAGGTCGTTTCTTAGCAACAGAAATTTCACTGTTAAAGTGAAAGATAAATTATCTCGCCATAGAGCTATCCATTCAGGAGTCCCACAAGGTTCTTGTATCAGCCCCACCCTATATAATATCTTCACAGCGGACATCCCTAAACTTAATTCCTGCGAACTAGCAACATTTGCAGATGACACCGCTATTTTATCTGCAGCTCCAGATTATCAAACAATAATAAACAACCTACAAGATCAACTCGAAAAAGTCTCAGAATACTTCCACAAATGGAAAATTAAGCTTAATACTAGCAAAACGCGGGCTATATTCTTCACAAAACGTAGATCCTCACGTTACTTACCTCCACCTACAATCAACGTACTTGGAGAGCCTGTATCATGGTCTAAATCTGTGAAATATCTAGGAGTTTATTTTGACCCTAAGCTAATTTTCCAAAATCATGTTGACCAAACTATCTCAAAAACAGCTAAAAACATTCAAATTTTGTATCCACTGATCAATAGAAAGTCCCAAATGTCCCAAGAAAATAAGCTGCTCTTATACAAAATAGTAGTACAACCAGCATTAACATACGGAGCTCCTGTTTGGAAAATCTGTGCAGCTACCCATCGCAAAAAACTGCAAATCATACAAAATAAGTTCCTTAAAATTATTCTAAATAAACCGTGGTACTTCTCAACTCGTCTTTTGCACGAATTAGCAAAAACGAATGAACTAGAATACAAATGAACTAGAATACAAATTTAAAAATAAATGTTTGAATTGCGGCATCACCACAATCGAATCGATCGTCGATTAGAATAGTCATTAGTTTTAAGTTAATTTTAATTTTAGTTAAATAAGTAGAATTAATAATTTAAACATTGGGTTTTGCACTTTTTCCCAAACTTATTAAACCTACTAAAATTGTTAGTAATAAATCTGCACATTTGCTACTCAGTACAAAACAAAGTTGTAGAGACAATGTTTAGTCTAAGCTCTGAAAACGAAATCATTAATTAAATTTAAGTTGAAAACATACGCAATAAATATACATACATACAAATTTTCTTGAAAACCATAGGAGCGAATAATTTGAAATTTATACAAATTATTTGAATTCTCCCCATTTCTTCTACCATCACTATGCAAACTGCACCTTTTCAAGAAATACTATAAACCAATTTGCTCAGTACGTATAACATTTATCGAGGTCATATTTTGTACTAAATACTTTATTAGTATTATAATTAATATCGGGGAAATGTAAATCGATTAGCTTCTCCCCTTCTACCCGCTCTCATACAATGCGGCACAATATCACAACTTTTCAAAAATTCGATTTTCTTGAAAAGTCTGAAAGTTACTGATCTGAAATTTAAAATATATCAATTGCATGATGATTATATTTGTTTCTCAAAAAATCACTAAAACCCGTAATCCTTCTACCACCTCCCATACAAACTGCACAATTTTACTAAAACCAATGCACTAATTTTCTCATTATTTTTTTAAGTTTTGAAGCTTAAATTTGCTACAAAACATATTTATAGCTACTCTATCATGATGTGAGAAAAATTAGTTCAATGCTTTTTTAAGATCAACTAATTTCTCTTTCATCTAGAGTGTCGTATGATTGGGCTTTATGCACAATCCTAGTCCTGTTATGTTTTTAAGCTTGATGTTATATTATTTGGCCTTTTTGTGTAATTAACACAAGCTGCAACTATTCACATGTCCTTAACGTTTTTCAATACGTATATGATCTCAAATCACGGGATTGATTTGATCACAAGCGTGTTCCATGCAAATGCAAGTATCATTGTTTCATTCTTAATAATTTATGGTTCTGATAGCAATAAAACAGAAAGCATTGTCTTAAAGAGCCATTAAACTAAGCAGGATATATATATCGCACCTAATGCATTACTAAATAAATTTTCAAAAATTGCTAATTATTGCGATTCTTACGCGGCAAAGTCGCGGGGGATCGCTCTACACAACACTGGCAGTACAACCCGAATCAGGCCTTGACCTCCTGACCTTCAGGTTCCTTAACATTTTTTGATTATTTATTGTGAAAGGATTGTTAGACATCCGCACAACCCTCTATCTACGATTTTATTTTATTTTTTATTTTCGTAGGTTGAGGTGAACAAGGTATACCCAAGCAGGCATTGTGCTGAAATCATGCGTCGACCGGGATTTGAACTCACCACCTTCGCACTGTAGACCAACGTGCTGCTCACTAGGCTACACCCTGGCTTTACGCCCAATCTTAGTCCTGTTATGTTTTTAATTTAAAATTACTGGTCTAATATTTTAGAAGATTATTGACAGAAAAAAATATACGAGTAAGATTCATAATGCCATTGTTTTGTTTATAATTATATCCTGAAAATAAGTACCAAACTTTTCATTTTGTGCTGTTAACCCATTGAATGCGGGGTCGAGCTAAACATCGTACTCTGGTGGCGAGTTCGACCTACATACATTCATGTCGAGACTAAAAAATGTTTGTTTGCGTTACTGGAGTGCTAAATTCCTCTTTGGGTGCCAAATTGGGTTAATTTAAGGCCATCGCCTAAATATTCCTGTTGAGAAACACTGGTCCACGATTAATTGATATTTGATATTCTACCGAAAAATCAACACTTCAAATTATCCGTTTAAGATCTCTTCTCAGTATGAAAATGTGTTGTCTACTTGTACTGATTTGAATTGAATTTATTAGTAAAAAATAACATTCAATTATGTTGTCGAGTTCTATCAAAAGCCAATTACGTCTAAAAATACAGAGAAGGTCATTTATTCGACCAGACAAAATTCCACTTAATCTAAACATTACAGTACTGGATTCATTCTACGAAATTAAGTGCCGCTCACTTGACATTTCTACTTGCTTAATAAAATTTAATTTTCAACGATTCTACCTTCACCTTGCGATATAAGAGGATAACAAATCCCCCGAGTCCACTTATCTTGACGTTATTATCTACTACCTTGACTCGCTTAGTAATTTTTGAAGAACCTTCTCACTCGCAACGTGATGTCGTTTTAGACAAAAACTTTCATCTCTTAATTCTCATAAGTCTTGAATTTCAGTCGCTTCCAGCTACAATTACTATACAGACAAAATGTGTAATTAACCCATTCAATTGGTAAATATTTACCGCGTAAGGACCATAAAAATAATATTAATTACACAACTGCAGATCTTGAAGATATCCGAGGTTTGATGGTATGAAGAAGATGCCTCTCCAATTTCTTCTTCTGCAACTCGAGCACACCAAAGAATACTACAGTTTCGAATATAATTGCTTTTTGTAAGATTGCTCGTTGTTCTTTCTTATATCGCAGCAGAAAGGGTGGGATGAGGACGATGGTTGGAAATCGTTTTTCAAAGAACTCAACATTTCCTCAGATTGAAATGGGGTGGCGAGATGAACGAAAAAGTGGTTTGGAATCCTACGTGGTGAGAAATATGATTCTCTTGAAATTTCATTTGCTTCTTACCTCGTCCTCATGCGAATTTAATTAGAGGGCTAATTAAATTATTTTGACTTATTCATAAATTGCCATTTTCATTACCACAAGGGACACTGCCGAGCTGATAAATAAGACGGCTATGAGAAAATTAAGTTTTCTTAACGTTAGAATTGGTTAATTTCGTTAAAACAATAAAAACGAATCTTTCGAGAATACAACGATTGTGTTAAGGATGTTTCACGTTTAGATGAACTTGAAAATGGTATTCTTTTGAGAATTTCCATTTTGTTGGAGAAGCTATTATATTAATTCGATTACCAGCTTTTTAGTAATTTTGGTTTTAATAATTTATTTACTTCAGAATGTTTAGTATAAGTGAGATAATAATAATTATGGTCGAGACACAATTGTGAAACACTTTAGATAAATGTCGAACTTTTTGAACATGTATCCCGATAATAGTGATAGCTGGAGTTTATCAATTTTTACCTATACAACTGAAATTTTCGGTCAAGAAATAATATGATTGTTATTCGTTGCAGGCACTTCCGTTTGATTTATTTTATGTTATCTGAAAAACGCAAAACGCAGAATAACTACCAATAGATGTCTCTTCAAAGTGCTGCCACGACAAAATTTTTAAGTCTCCTTTTCTACAAAAGTAAAAAAATTGTGTAGTATAATTTAGTAGTATAATTTATTTCAAAACTGTTCTTACTTTTTAAAGTTGTGGTGTTAATTGGGAAATGAAACCAAATATTTGAATTATTTAAAAAAAAAAAATGATTCAAGGAAACCCAAAATTGATTACAGCGATAGGTTTCAAACTCCACTCCCTTCTTATTGGACTATACTATTACATTATTTGAAGGGGAGATGACACTAGATAGGTCCGAAGAAAATTTTTCGTCTGCTTTAAATTAGAGTTTTCAAATTTGTAACCAAAATTTCATATGTTTTTGATCGAAAACTGAATTATTGTCATGAGAGAAGCAATTTACCGAATGGCTTCCAGAGCGCCACAAAGTGAAGACGTTTTTCTCGAAATTGCGTTTTCTAATCTGGTGAAGAGGGGATCTCAGAATATGAAATACTGAAATCACTCACATAGAAAGGACATTTAGAACATAAAAATCTGAGGAAGTAGTTTTTGGCGATCGATTCAAAACTCTTTATTGAATTAACATTTTTTTCCAAACCTTTGGTAAAAATTTAATTTTGAAACGAGCACAGTTTCTTCAAAAAGCATATTTCGTTGAACTGCCAGAAACTGCAAGATTGAACTATTATACCAAAAAACATTAAAACATTATCTTGTCGTCTGTATTCAGGAAATGAATAATCTACTACATAGTTTTTGGATGTTTTAGAAGTACTTTCTGCAAACTTCACAACAACATTATAGGCTTGAAGAATAAATAATTTTTTTTCTAGAGACGTATAACGAGCTCTCCTTGTTCAATTAGTTCCAAAAATTACATTAATTGTAGGTCTTTGGAGGACAATTCTAGCTTAAAATTAATCTGTCAGCAACTTTTAATCACGTTTTGAGGAATTTAAGAAGTAGCAAAACACATTTCTTATATTCCTCAACTGTTTACAACATTATATTGTTGCGAGCTAGGGGTTCGCCGGGATTTCAAGTAAAAACACAATTCGTTTAAAAAATAAGTGATAATTTATTTATTCGCACTTTAATTCAATTTCCCGCTTAATTCGCACTATATGGCAATACCGCCGCGTACCTTTCTATCGCTTTCACTGGTTCGCGTCTAAAAATGACTGACTCTCTCGCTGAAAGCTTTCGTGCTTTTATACATCTCTTCCTATACTCATGACTTTTCTCGAAGCTTCCTTCAGTGTGTATGTGTGAACTATACTGGAAAACTATAGATGTTTAATTGTGGCTTTCTATATAGTTGAGTATACTGTTCTACATAATTCTTGTCTATTCGAGAGAGATCGAGTTGCGGGGCTGCCAGGTCTGCATGTAACAATATGATATTATACAAAGGTTAGCATTTTTATAATTTATAAAATAATTTCATTATTTTTTATTATATGTTAAATCCTACAATTTTAACATTTTAACCACCGCTCTGCATACTACATTTCGTGTTTGTTTTCACAGGTAAAATTAAAAATAGCACCAAAAATTTGTTTACAAAAAAGTTTCGTGAATTATAGAATCTCTGAGAATTATTATTTGATATGACAAAATAAAAAGTGCATAGAAAAATTTGTTCCATAGAAAATTTGTTTTCACAGTCCTAAATTCAGTGCATTTGAGTACCACTTAAGTTTTTCTCTGTATTTCGATTTGGCATTTCAATTAAAAAATACGCAGAAATTTCTTTGTCGTGTAATTAGAGCGACACCTGGTATTATTCTCTCATTTTAAAAATCTGCCCATTATTGCCCAAACGCAAAACTGGTAACCAAATTCACACATAGGTAGAGTTACCCGGTTACCCTACGAACTTCACAGTTAACATGATCTACCCTCAGCTTTTGCGAAAGTTGAGCTTTGATAGAATTCAGGTTGCAAAAGTAAACTAAATATCAGGTGTGGCGCTTTTCTTAATAGAATTTTGAAAACTGCAAAAAAAAAACCAATAGACCTGCCTTTGAAGCCTGGCGACACAACGAACCCCTGAGTATCCTTCAATATCAAAGCTATGCACGATATTAGAATGAAGTGGGGCAACCAATGAAAGTATGACCAAAGATTTTAACACCTTGTACTACGGAGAGATGTCGAGGACCCAAAAATATGTCGCATCATTTTTATATAAGGACGTATACATGCTCTGTATGACTATAGCCGTACTAGCCGTACTCCAAGACTGGCCTTTGGCCGGTCTTTTTTTACGTCTACGTAGGCGAATGTATAAAACTCAGAAGAACTGTGTTTAATTACCAATAATTACTGCTGGTCTTGCTGCCGTGCTCCGCTAAAATTATTGTTGCGAGCTAGGAGTTCGCCTGGATTTCAAGTAAAAACACAATTCGTTTAAAAATAAGTGATAATTTATTTATTCGCACTCTAATATAATATCCCGATCACTTCGCACTTTATGAAAACACCGCTGCGTGTTTTTCTATCGGTTTTTATGACAACACCGTCGCGTGTTTTACTATCGCACTTTACTGGTTCGCGTTTTTCATGAACATCGCTGAATAACTGACTGCTCGCTGAGATCTACCGTGCTTTTATACCATTTTCCCTAATTCTCGAAGCTTCCGTCGGGTGTCATTGGGTGTCGTTGGGTGTATGTCTAGACTATACTGGAAGGTTCCAGATCTTTGATTATGGGTTTTTACATATTGGGGGACTGTTCTATAAAATTCTGGCATATTCGGGAAAGATCATTGCCAGATCTATAACATTATTTTATTTTTACTCTAGTCAAAATTTACCAAAAAAATATTTAAAGAAAAGATATTTATATCTGGAATCGAACCCGGGACCCCACGTCAGTCGAATATTCTATTCACTAAGCCATGGATGCTGATAAACTTAACTTGCTAAAACGTAGTCATTTACTTAATGTTGACAATTTTTTTCGTATGAGAAACTTTAAACCCTTTTTCGGGGGTTTATTGTGTAATATTTTTTGGATTTGAAAGTTTTTATAGTACTTTCGTGTTTCAAAGAATTTAATAAAAATAAGCGCAAGTCTGTAGGTGCTATTGTTTGGTCTAGGACTATCCATCAGTCACTTATATTCGAGCATAGAAAGTCTTACAGAGCAACACCCGTTTAGGGATGAAATAACAGAACTGACTGAGAAAAGAGGTGGTGTGATAATGAGCTGTGGAAAAATGGACGAAAATGGTGAACTGGCGAAACAGTAACTCGATGATGAAAGTAGTGAACCGAAGGTAATGGTCCCTGATACGAGCTAAGGGTAAAGAAATGGGCGAATTTTATTGTTAAGGAGTTGTCAAAAAATTATTAGCGGTGTGAGCCAAATATTCCACCATCCCAACTGCACCCCTTGTGGAGGGCTGTAAATTAGTACCTGTATGAAGTGACAATGGAGGGATAAAGTGAAGATACATAGTAAATGCTGAAGTGAGTAGCGATTTGGTTACAACCAGCGAGGGAATTGAAATCTGAATCAAATAAATGAGTTGGTAAAACATGAATGACACTTTGAGGAAAGTAGAGTGAAACATCGCCAAAGAGGCTCTGGATTATAATCCTCAAGGACTAGACTACGGGGTTTTTTTTACAGAATGACCTGTCTTATAGGCAATTTCGGCCTTTATGTGCAATGCACAAATACAGTCATGGAGGGAAGGAATGGGATCGGGAAGGTAGGGGAAGGGGAGTGAGAACGACCGTAACGAGTGGACCATATAGCACATGAAGTTGACCAGGAGGCCAGACGAGTAAACAAATCCTCGCAACAGCTTCAGACCGATGCTCAGGATCGCGCCTTGTGGAAGAGACTTGTTTCTGTCCTATGCCACTATAGCGGATCTTAACAGGATTTTGATTTGACTGATTGATAGTTTATACGTTTAGTTTTAATTTTCGTAACAAAAAAACTGAAGACATCCAAAAAAGATCTGCATAAACTTAAATCGATTGTTTTCCTCTCAAAAGACGACAAACATGGGCAATATTTCCAGATCAACCAATTCACATTTTTCTCCCTGATAATTTTTCGGCTTGTACCGAAATTTCAGTACTGGCAGTACTTTAATCGAAGGAATGCGATGTCTTGCCACTGAGTGCATTAGGTGGAAGCACCGTCATCTTGATATACAGGCCAAAAACTATCCCGATCATTTATTAGTTAAGCGCCCGAAAACACTCTTAACAAAAACTTTATGACTCACTTTTTATCAACTGAAACTGTAGAACACTAATTATGAACCGAGATATGTTTGTTTACATATTCTTTACGGATTTTAATTCATAATTAGCGCAACAATAAACAAAATAGCCAGAAAACGAAACATCGAAAGGACATGTTAAGTATTGTCCTTAAAAAATATTGAATTGCATTGGAAACGATCGCGAGCACTGCGATACTTCACTTAGCAGCATTGAATGTAGTAGTTGCGATTGCATTTGCTGTAACAAATGTGTAAATGAAAAAAATTGTCGTATATGAACACTGTCCGTGTTTGATCAAATTCTATCCACACTAATGCATTAATATAAGCTCCCAAACAAACCATCGCGATCTTCTGTACAGCCAGGCCAGAAGATAGAGAAGGCTGTGGTGGAAGCAATTACTGCTATGCATCTCCCCTTCTTATAGAAGTCGAACTTGCGCTCGTCTCGAGCGAAAATTTTGCTCGTATTGACCGGTGGTCTCGGACTCTCGTACATGCGACACATCTCCTCTTCCTATTGAAGTCGAAGTTGCACTCCTCGATCATTATTAGGTATTTGTTTAATTACACAAATTATTACAGGGTTATTTTTAGCTATACACTATACTGCAGATATTAGACTAGCTTTTCATAGAATTACACATATATGTCGAGTTGCACTCCTCGCAGACGATTCAACCGTCGAACCGACAACTGCAAATCTCTTTTGTTCATTATCGACCTGAGCTATTGCAATTCGCTTACACAAAACTCTCGTGTATAGTTTTTCTGTGATTGTGTATATTCTACTAGAAATACAATGATCGCGCGTTCAAGACAAAAAGTTTATTCTATATAATTAAATTCTGATAAACCTAGAAATTAAACGGTTACGTAGTGCACAGTGCGATATCGTGATTGCTTAGCTGCTAAACTTAAATTCATAACTGATAATAGCCGTTGTTTATTATATCTAGTTACTTGCCATTGTTGCAGCATTTTAGGCATTAAAAGTTTAGTGAAACCGAACTGTTGCGGAATTTCTTGGCGTATACGTGGAACTTGAAAGCTTGAAAATGCAAAGTTGCAATTAATAATCCTGCCGTATCTGTTCGATGTGGAAGCATCTGCGCTTGAGCTTACCACATGCATTGATGATTTGCTGACTCCACCAACATTTTTTGTCGCAATAAATCTTCCGGGAATGTCATGGGCATGTGAGGATTGCCGCGCATCGGGCCTCTCAGTCATTAGCAAAAAATCGACGAGCTAATGACTACAATCTGTGGTCTAGCCGCTAACGTTGCTGCGCTCTCGCAGTCCCAGATACTTACGTCAACTTCGCTACCATCATCAGATGAGGCTATCAACAGTGCTCGACTTACAAGAAGCGCTACTGCTGCCTCTCTTCGTCTTTTTCGGTTGCATCAGGCTCGAAATGTAGTAGAAAACAAACAAAAACTTCTACAAAACCAACACCGTTGCAATCTCCGGTTCCTGCGACAAACGCAACTCTACCGCCTTTGCCTGCTAGCGGTTTGCCTAATTCGTTGGATGGCACCGTCACCAAAAAAACACCATCGAACATATCGGTCAGTTTGAACCCTGCGCTTACGCTACGTGTTGTAGAGCCCCCAAGCAGCTCTTCGTGTCTCGACTGGCTTATGACACGTCAACGAGGGAAGTTACTGACTACATCACGACAAAGCTGGGTTACATTCGAGCAGTCCTCAGCTGTAGTAAGCTGACACAAGATAATCTTTCCGACAAAATTATCGCATCCTTTAAAGTATGCTTACCAGCTAACCTAACTATTGCCGACTCAGCTAACTTTTGGCCTCCTGAATAGCTCTCAGCGGAATTTTCGTCGAGGATTCAAACAGCGGAAACTTATGTAAACCCTACAGGTTTGCATGTAAACAACTCGTCAATTTCGAATGAACTCATCAATATGTCTAGCGTTGGCTGCAGTTCTACCTCATTCAATAATAATTTATCGAATCTTACAATTCTCTATCAAAATGTACATGATCTTAGAACCAAACTGAATGACTTCCTGGTGTCCACTCTTGAAAGTATGCCTGACATTCTATGTGTTACTGAATCCTGGTTGATCCCTTTTGTGCTTGACTCCAAATTTTCCCCAAATTGCTACACAATTTTTAGGCATGACCGTGATCTTCTACGCTCGATCAAAAAGGACGGAGGTGGAGTACTCAATGCTGTTAAAGACACCTTGCCATCGTCACGTTGTTCGGACTTCGATGTTTTTCCTATTGAGCACCTTCATCTCAAAATTAAGGTCTCTCGTGGTCGATACCTCTATATTTGTTGTGTCTATTTCCCATGTTGCTGCGATGTGGGAACTATCAAAAAGTTCTTTGACAACCTTTCCGATTTCGCTAACTCAACTGGTCCTAACTTCACTTTTCTTATTTGTGGGGACTTTGATCTTCCTGACTTAAAGTGGAATGCTGGTTGGTCACGCCCTGCACTGCCTTTGTCTACCGCAGACTTATGTGTCGATCACTTTATGAGCCTAAGTTCATTAACTCAACATAACAAAAACACTAATCATCGTGGAAAGATTCTTGACCTAATTTTTTCCAATGGTAGTGCTTCCCAAATCTGTGTTGTCACCTCCATTGGATTAGTGCCACCCGACCCTTATCATCCTCCTCTCCAGATTAATGTGCAGATTGAATTATCGAATCCCTCTCTTAATAGCGCGATCAAAAAAGACAACTACTAAAAGGGTAATTATGAACAAATCTGTCGTGAAATTAGTAATGTCGATTGGGTCGAATTCTTTAATAAAAAAACTGTAAGGAATTTTCTATTCAACTATATTTAATTCTTGATGGCGTAACTCATCGGTATATTCCCTATCGAGGGACTTCTAAACAAGAATACCCAGAATGGTTTACCCACTCGGTTATTAAAGCTCTTCATAAGAAAAAACGTCTGCATAAAAAGTATAAGCGTACTTCCTTCTTATCTGACTATAATAACTTTTCCTCTCAGCGCAAACAGGTGAAATCGGATATCAAGAAAGCTTTCTCTGAATACATTTCTGAGCTTGAGGCGTCTCTGTCACATAATGAAACCAAACCATTCTGGTCACACGTTAGAAAGCGTAGCAAAAAAACATTATTTTCTTTCAAAACTTAAGTTTGGGGATATTACAACTTCCACTCCGCAAGAAATGTGTGAACTTTTTGTCAAATACTTTTCCTCTGTGTTTTCCTTCTCCAACAAAGACCTTTCACATGACTTTTTTATCCAGAATTACATCAGTGAATTGTCCATTAGCGAGAGTGATGTTATCTCCATTATCAATTCCCTAGATCCAAAGACCAGTGGCGATCCTGATGGGATTCCTAATCTCTTTGTGAAATTTACCTCTTCGGAACTCCCGGTGCCACTTTCCCTTTTGCTCAATAAATCACTTAAGGAAGGCTGTTTTCCTGCTTGCTGGAAGTTGGCTAATGTTGTTCCCATTTTAACGAAAGAAGACACCGAAAATGTCGCCAACTATCGCTCAATTTCTACCTTAAACTGCTTCGATAAACTTTTTGAAAGATTAGTCCACAATGCGGTCTGGGAGAAACTTAATCATTTAATATCACCCGTCCAGCATGGATTCGTTAAAGGAAGGTCAACTACCACGAATTTATGTGAATTTACTGACTTCGTAGCACAATCCTTAGATCAACACAACACTGTTCATGCCATATACACTGATTTTTAGAAAACCTTTGATACTGTCAATAGAAAAATTCTTATTGCAAAACTTGAAAGGTACGGTGTCACTGGCTCTCTCCTGAATTGGTTTGATTCGTACCTCACGGATCGTCGACTGCGAATAACGTTCAATGGACATTCTCCTGCTGAGTTTCTCTCTAACTCTGGTGTTCCACAGGAATCTATTCTTGGACCACTGCTATTTACGCTCTTCATTATCGATCTGCCCCAAATTCTATCATCAAATTGTCTCTTATACGCGGACGACCTCAAAATGTTCCGTGAAATTTCTTCTTATTCTGACTGCTTGGACCTCAAGACTGACTTGTCTACTTTGTCCAGTTGGTGTTCTGATATGATATTTGTCTGAACATTGAGAAGTGTTTTGCTATGGAGTTTTCGTATAAGACTACCTCTCCTGTCCTCACTTACTCTATTAACGGATCCACCCTTGTAGCAGTATCTACAATAAAGGATCTAGGAGTGACTTTCGATCGCAAGCTTAAATTCGTCAATCATTATTCTGAGATTACAAAGAAGGCATACAGACTTGCTGGGTTCGTTCTCCGTACGACAGTCCAGTTTAACCGTCCAGGAGCAGCAGCCCTGCTATTTTCCACTCTCGTCCGTACTATCTTAGAATACTGCTCCATCGTGTGGAACCCTCACAATGCTTGCCATGTTGCGGCCGTCGAATCCGTTCAGCGTAAATGTACTCGCATCCTTTTCTACAGACTAAAAAAGCCTCATATCAGCTACAATGACAGACTTATAGCACTTCAACTCCAGCCTTTGCATCTACGACGGGCTTTTCTTGATGCTTGCTTCCTCTACAAACTTTACAACTACTTGCTTAATACCTATCTCTGCAACGACCTGAATTTCCGGCAGGGAACAGTTTCAAGCAGGAATTCAGATATTTTCTATCTTCCTCGAGCTTCACTCGATATTTACTAGTACTCCCCGATGTTGGGAATGCAAAGGAACCACGATCAACTTCAACTTGGATCTTTAACTACTTCTTTTGTTTTATTTAAAAATAGAGTAAAAACTATAATCTTTAATGTATGAAATCTTATTATCACTGCTCTAATATTTCTGCTTTTGTATAAATGAAAATGTTATCTTTTTGTTCAACGCGTTTACATAAATAAATAAATATGTTAGAAAATTTTGCTTGTATGGCCGGAGGTCTCGTACATGCGTTTTTTAAATCGCATCTCATCGATCCTTCCCTGTAGAAGGCTTTGAACTTTCGCTGGTCAGAAGAAACGTGAGAAAAAAGGTGTCTTGTGCACGTAAATGCGCACTTTCTTTTAAAGAAATTTTTTATTTTTATAATCGTGCTGATTTCTGTTTTATTTTTCTAAACTGAATAAATAAACACGCCACTGCCATATACGGTCTTACTTCTTCTTTTACAATGGCACTACAGCCCAAATCGGGCCTTGGCCTCCTGACCTTCAGGTTCCTTAACATTTTTCATTATTTATTGTGGAAGTGTTGTTAGACCTTCGCACAACCTTCTATCTTCGAATTTTTCCCCAACCAATTATGAGTCGACCGAGATTTGAACTCATGACCGTCGCATTGTAGACCAACACGCTACCCACTAGGCTACACTTTAGCTAAATAGGGTTTTACGCTATTATTGTTGAGATATACATATGTCATTTTGTTGTCGCCGGGTCGTGCGCTTTCCTCTAATTTGAGAACGCCTAGAATTAGAAACTTCAAATGTGTATGTGTATTTTTGCCCAAAAATTATGGTTCAGTACATGAAAAGGCCAAATCCTCTCACTCCTTCTACCCCCTCCCATACAAAATGTTGGAAACTACCTAAGTTATTGAATTGATATTTCGAATGAAATGCTTTGTTGCTATTTAGAGGCTACCGAATAAAATTTTTTAGAATACCTCCACTCCACCCCCACATTCAATATCTTGTCTTGAAAATTGGTCAAACTGCGAATTGTATGGAAGTTGTGAAAAATTGTGAAATAATTTTCTCATCTCTCACTGCACACAGATTTAGAGCTTTTCTGATTTGATACGGACTGAGAAAATGGATATATTGTACAGAATTTCGATAAATTTTCCAGTTTGCATTTGGAGGTGGTAGAAGAAGTGGAGGGATTCGGTTAGTTTTTACATTGATACGTGCGAAGGACGTGTGCATTTACTATATTTTAATAAATCAATTATCACCAACACATCAAAAGCTATCATTTTGGAAATGTGTACTGTATGCGAAATCGGACCCCGAAGGTTCATTTCGTATCAAATTCATCTTTAACGACGAACCTCGGAGCGCAACTGAACGAACTAAGATAAACATTTAGATTCAAATACGAAACAGGCAATATATCGGTTACACTTTCTGGAAACCAAATCACGAATATGTCAAAAACTAATTTTAACCCCAGGATAGACGTCGTGTTGTTTGACAAGAAAGCACATGAAAACGAACAGTTGAAAAGGATGCCGGAGGAATAAATAAGTTCTGACGAAAACTGAAGGCAGATGCTGAAAATCACACTTTCTGGAAGAAAACTGTTGCTCTCTTATACTCTTACAGAAAGAAGTTGATTGATTGAACCCATCTCTCAATACCCTCATGCTAGAAAACGAATTTCATCTTCTCTATTCACAGATCTTAGTTATTTCGTAATAATTAAGCTGGAGATTTAGGCAGTTTTAATGTCACGCACGCCTTCCATACAATCTAAGTGACTCTGTTAAAGTTAATTTCCAAAATCATTCTAAACAAAATTCAGGTTCAGTTCCTTATAAAAGTATTTCATGGATACTCGTATGACTTAAGATATTTTTAATATACACGACGCTCTGAATGGACGGTATAGAATTTTACTTTGAAAATGTTTTCTAATTAAATTTCGGGTAATCTACTTATTTTTAAGTATCCACCTTACATACATTTTTTAGTCTTTTTATCAAAATATTCTTAAATCAAAGTTGTATCCATTAGAGTTGCGTTTAATCCGTCTTATACTTTCAAAAAAAAAACAACGGTTATGAATCCCTTTTCATTTTTTTTACAGAAAAAGCACACCGTATTGTTCATAGTAAACAGGATGTTATTATATGAAGGGATCCCGGTTCCGAAAAAAAGGATATTCACGGAATTCAATTATTTGCGTTACTTTATGCCATTAAAAAGTCATTATGGGCAGTTAAGGTGTGCTCAAGAGATTATTTTCCGGGTTAAAAAATAGAAATTTCATCGTATTATACAATAAACGTTGTCTTGTATTGTTTTCTATAAATTCTTAACACGTAATATCTTTTCGAAGAATTCTCATTTCATTTGAGGGTGAGGGATAAATTTATTAAATTATGAGTAAACCATAAATATGTACGTCCATTGTATATCGTACCTTTATTGTGCAAATGTTGGTCGAATAACTAATGATACCGCAGCGCAAAACGTTTCGCCTGGATAAACATCAATTCCAATTAAAGCTTTTCAAATATATCTGATTAAGCATAATTCGAAACTTCAAAGTAATCCGAGATAAGTATTTGCCTAATAACAGCAAGATAAAAGGATTACGCTACTAAAAGTCTTGATACCGTCTATTTCTATGACAGTTTCTTTTCACTCCTTCTTATCCTTCATAAGCCATAGAGTCTCTAAGTGAGTCATCTCTGCAGTATACAAGGAATTTACCATCACTTATTACTTCTGACATTGACTCTCCCAATATCTTCAATAATGCGAAAAAGGACGGGAAGCAAAAAAAAACAAAAATATTTCGTTTTTTTCCACCACCACTTTTTATCACTGGAAAGCTTATAATGGTGATCTCCGATTTTTCTTCCCTAATATAAGATAAACTTCCTGGAAAAAGACGTGTATGGAGCCCGCGTACTTCTGTTCCCTGCCAAATAATATAACAAATAAGCGAACAAAAAAAAATTTCGAAGGACGAAGACTGTTTTTCTTCTTTTCCGTTCTTGATTTTTTTTTTATTACAAAATAATATTATATCGCATCGTCGTCTTTTTTGAAGGATGATTCTGCAGATTTGACATGACAATGATTGTTTCCTCCTGGTTTTTTTATATTTCGGTGAAGAAAAAAAAAAGTTCCCGATGGTGATGCAGTGAAATAGACTTTCTTCAAGGGATGTTCGGGTAAAGACTAAAAAAATACGACCAATTTGTGGAAGAATACATCATTATCATTTTGGGCAAGGGCAGACCACCACCACACCAAAAAAAAATATTTCAGTGGTCTATTCTCTAGTTTAAAGACGCTGAGAATAGGCCGAAAAAAAGTAATTATCTTCTATAGAAATATATTTTCTTTGACACGGGAATATACGAGAGGTTTTCTTAGACATTTTGCTCCTATGTCGAGTAGGTACGCTTCTTTGGGACTTTCGAATCGCCAATGATAATTCATTTTTCTAGGATATCTTCAAAGTTGTGCTTCCTTTGGGAAAGGTACATGTGTTTCTTTTATAGATGTAATAAGTTCGAAATGAATGTGATCGCTTATGTGGACAGGCGATTAATGATTACCTTATTTTATTGGTTACGTTGCTTATTTTTCTCCGTTGAGAGAACTAATATACTAGATTTGCTAACAGCACGAATAGTTCCAATTAAATTTACAATTTGTTATTTGTCTGCACCATTAGTTAATTACATGTGTGCCATCATACTGAAACATTTATTTTTTGTTCGATTCTTCTTACAATGTACAACGTTAAAAAATTCTGAAAGTACGATGAGAAAGACACGAATCTTCTTAGCCAAAAGCCGATACTTTCTGATTCCTCAACCAATGCATTTCATATACAAAAATAGATTAAATCTCGAACGCAAATTTATCGCTATGATTTACAATATTTAATCCATTTTTTTTCGCACAACTATTTCTGTAGTCAACAAGAGATGGCGAGACCAGTTGCCGCGAGCCTTCAAAGCGTTACTATCATCTTTCACAAGATTTATAAAAAAGTCAGTGCGAAACTCAGAGTCTTCTTAAAATCGCGACTCAGAGTGTGTTAAATTTCTGTTAAGACCTATAGGGCATAGGACAGAAACAGCACTCTTCCACATGGCGCGATATCGTGTTTATTCCTCTGGCCTCATGCTCAACTGCTCGCTTCCATGTGCTATATGGTCGACCAACCCGACGTCTTCCTTGATGATTATAATTCAGAGCCTGTTTGGTGATGATTTGCACTAGTTTTCTCAAAGTGTGACCGATCCACCGCCACGTTCGAATTTTAATCTCAATGCCTATTTTAGTTTGTCTAGTTGTACTCAAACGTTAGTCGTTGGAGATCACTTCTGGTATGAATATCCCTAAAATGCATCAGAGGCATTGGTTCACGAAAGTTTGCTGTTTCTTTCTAAGTCCGACGACCAATATCCAAGAAGTACAACCATATAACAACACAGGTTTGACGCATGCGTTGCATACTCGCAGTTTCTTAGGAAGATCTCTCTTAACCTCCAGAAATGGGAAAGGACACCGAAGGTCTGATGATCTCTATTTAGACGAGCCTCAATATCCTTTTCGGCTCCGCCGTCCATGCTGACAATGATTCCGAGATAACAAAAATCTTGCAACTCTTCCATATCTTGTCCGTTTAAAACAATCGGTGTGCTGGTATTCGAACCAATGTGCATGTCCTTGGTCTTACGCACATTTATTTTGAGTCCCGCCTCTTTGCATTTAGAATACAACGAGCGAATATTCGACTCTAAGTCCGAACGGTTATATGCAAGCAAACACACTTCTTCTACAATGGCACTACAGCCCAAATCGGACCTTGGCCTCCTGACATTCAGGTTCCTTAACATTTTTCATTACTTATTGTGAAAGGGTTGTTAGCCCTTCGTACAACCCTCTTTCTACGAATTTTTCATTTTCGTAGATTGAGGTGACCAAGGTATATCCAAGCAGCCAATGTGCTGGAGTTGTATATTGCGTTGACCGGGATTTGAACTCGCGACCTTCGCATTTCAAGTCCAAGACGTTACTGTAACGAAAGGCCGTAGAGCACGGTTTCTGCCAGCATGAATGAGGTGGCTGGTTGACCGTGCTTATTGGACGTTACCTTTACTGGAACAGATCCATGAGGGTTCGGATGCCCAATCTAGACTTTTCTCATGGAGTGTACCAGGTGTAGAAGATATTGTCCTGACTGTGATGCACCTTGCTAGCTCGTCGGGCGGGGGGGTTCTTGTCACCATATCTCCACGGTACAATACTTGTGCATCTAGGGTTGGCCTAAGAGGGGTGAGAATATAGGGTTTCCAAGCCCTATCCTCTTGGAGGTAGCCAAGGTCAAGAAAAAAATAGGTGGTGATTCCTGTATGAGGGCGCAGCTAGATGTTCCTTCCAATTCCCCAAGGAATCAGTATTGCCAGGCGTCATTTCTTCCCAGCAAAACCCCTCCATCCCCCATGCAGCAATTTTCCCTGAACCTTGATCCTGTACACATCGGAGGGGTCGCGCGGTTCCAGGACCTGTCGATGCTTCACGCAGACCAACAAATGGATAGACTAAAAAAAAAATGTATATACAAAAATCCAAATCAATGCAAGCAACAAGTGATAACTAATTTTTTTATAGGAAAAATCCAATATAAGGTTTAAACTAATATTTAAGATTATTAAGTAAAGTGCAAGATATTTTCAAGAAAAACCGTCGGTTAAAAGAAACACTTCCCCATGACTTTCATAACGTAATAGGAACACTGTCATAACTTTCGATTGAAATGGGACATGACTTCAACACATCTTAAATTGATGGGATATATTTAATCGATTTAATTGTTGTAAAATTGCAGCATGACATTGATAATATTGACTTTATTTTATTATTCTATTAGTTATACTCTAGATGAAATCTGAGAGTATATTGTGTTTGCCTTACCGTTTGTAACGCTACGAAATAACGCTCGCACAGAGCCGCCAAGGGTACAAAAATATTTGTTGTCGCTCAAAAACCTCGATTGCGAGTGACCGTCTGTCTGTCTGTCTGTCCGTCTGTGCGTCTGTCAGCATAACTCTCGAAAGCTTTGAGCTATAGTGCTAAAAACTTTTGTGTGTCATTTTTAGCAAAAAAGTAACTTTAAGTTCGTGAATAGGCTACATCCCCCCACTCCTTGTACCCCTCCCATACAAATTTCATGAAATTTCGAAATAATAAGAAATTGATTTTTCTTTGAAACTATTTAAGATATCGACTTGAAATTTAAGTCAAAGTATTATGATATAGACGTGATTAATATCATGGAATACTGACCCCATCCCCTTACTCCTTCTACCACCTCCCATACAAATGAACAATTTTGAAAAATACATATTTTCGATTTTCATTGAAACTAGTAAAGCTGAATAGAACACACATTTTGTCAGAATTAATTCTACTATAATTCCAATTTATTTTGAAAATAGTTATCAACTTCACCTCACTCCTTCTACCCCCTCCCATACAAATTTCACGAAATTTTTAAATTTAAATTAAATTATTTTAAAGTTAAAGTTAGCAACTTGATATTTTGTATAAAGTATACAAATAGAAATATTAATAACGCGAAATAAATTTATTTTGATCCGTACACTCCTTCTACCCCCTCCCATACAAATGCATAATTTTCGTTAAATGCATTTTATAGATTTTCATTCAAATTAGAAAAAGTACAAACTTCAAATTTCGCCAGAATTTGTTTCTTAATAATTGAAATAAGTGCTAGGAAAAATTATCAGCTCCGCTTAACTCCTTCTACTACCTCCCATACAAATAGCTGTATTATAAATTCAAGAAAAACATTTCTCCTTCAAGTATACATATGAGAGCTTTCGGCTTTGAAATTGAATCAAAGCATGATGATAAGGATGACGATAAGCAGTTTCAAAATCATCTCAAACGCTCCACTTCCTCTGCCACCTCCCCCAATTTCAGGAAAACTATGATTAATTTCTTTAAAAATAATGAAAACTAAAAACTTTAAATTCAGCAAAAAACATTTTGCATGGCATGTTCCGTGTCATGTACGAAAAATACAAACCCCCCCCTCCCCTCTACTTCTACCACCTCCCATGCAAAAGTCTCTATTCACTATTCGAAAGAATTTGAGATGACATATTTTCCGGTACATTAAAGTCATTTCCATCTCATCTAGAGTATCATATGATTGGGGTTTTAGCTCAATAATAATTCTGTTATGTTTTTAGTATTGTAATCGACAAGCAAAAAAAAATATTGTCACACATTAAATTTGCTTTTCACCTATCATGGCCAGTACAAGTTCAAGCAACTCGATGCTTGCTCTGTTACCAAGTGCTTCAGTTGTCCATCCGACGACCATAAGGTTTACGACCAAAGCTGCCTGTCGCTTTTGAAGCACAAGTCTGTGAACAAAATCATCGCTGACTGACGTCTCAGCTAAAGCTGCATGAACCATCTTTAGAGACGACGCAGAAATCCGCTTACTCTTCGGAACCACTATCAACATTCTTCCCACAACGACTGCTTCAAGCTACGAGCTCCTACACCTCACCCGCACTGTCCCCTCCCAACCTTCTATCCTGAGACCTATTCCCGAAATACCCCATCAAGTATCAAACTCTCCAGGAGCACACCACCTAGTGCTCGGTGATTTTAATGCGGCGAATACCTTATGGGGCTTTTCGTATAGCTCTCGCGCTGGTAAAACATACGAGAACTACTCCCCCCTCCTTATCGAATGGATAATACACAAAATACTAGAGAGTAGCGACCACTTACTTATTTTTATCCGCATATCCGAAATAGCGCAGCCCAAGTCATTCATCTCAAACCCCAAAAAACACTTACCCCGGTTCAAAGAAAACTTGGCCAACTGGGACCTCGTCCACCCAATACCTTTAGCATCAACCCACACAATCCGCCAATCCCAATCAAGTAGCGGCCAAACTTAAAAGACTACTGCGAATTGCCACCTCTTTGTCTATACCTATGACCAACTTAGCCCAAATTTCACGCAGATGACCTACGTGGCTCACTCCCCGTATTGCTGAACTCATCCAATCTAAGAATGCTTGCTGGAAACAGCTCAAGCGATCTCCCACTCTCTCCAACGACATTGCATACCGCAAGTCGAAATCTTTACTACGACGGGAACCTAAAGTCGTCAAACGTATCTCCTAGGAATCATTCGTCAACTCCTTAGACCCTACACTCGATTTCTGTACCTCCTAGAACAAAGCAAAACGTCTGAGATCAGATAGAGCTCCTCCAAATTTCCCATATGTTATCATCACCTATTCCACCCAAATATGTAATCCAATCGCTACAAAATGGAGTAAATACTGCTCCAATTTGTCTTTGCGCCTCATCTCATCCAAGAAAAACTCATTTTCAACCCCGATCTTCTCTCGATTCAACCACTGACGCTTGAATGCCTCCAAGCGCCATTCACAATAGCTGAATTGATGCACCAACTTTGCTAAAAATACGGCACCCGGAGATGACAAAATATCGTACGCCATGATAAAACACTTCACCTGAATTTAAATCGCGACTTCTCCTTCTATATTTCCACCGGCATCCTTCCTTACTCATGCAAAACCGCTATCCTAAAGCCTGTCCCTAAAAGTTGTAATAATACGCACCTTTTCGACAGCTATCACCCATTATCACAACTGCTCGCCCTCTAAAATCTTGGCAAAAAGGATCACTCTAGCAGCAGAGAATTATTTAGAGAACGAACAGCACGGTTCCTGCATTGGACACGGTGTTCTCTTCTACACCTTCTCAAGCACCGTATTGCGCAAAATCTTAAAGCACGTGAACACAGCTGGCTTCCGTCGATTTGGAGAAGGTATTTGTGCGTGTTCTCCTTTCGCGAACTTTCAATTCAACTACACGTTTGAGGTATCTCCAAAAAGTTCCTTAAACTGCTGCACTTCTTCCTCTCGTCGAGAGAAATCAATATGGAAGTTGGCGGTCACTACTCCTACTCCCTCCCAGTCGACAATCGAGTCTCACTAGGATCCTCGATCGTCCTCTACAACGCCTACGTCAACTTGCTCCTTCTCCAAATATCACTTCCACATCCTATTCCGACACAAACTTTGTGGACGCTTGCGCAGACAACTTCTATATCCTCGCATCATTCACACCGGATGCAGTGCAGAAAACTCCAAGCTATTCTCCCGTCGCTCAAATTCTGGGCCCAGCAAGTTTGCGCAATAATACCAACCTATAAAATTGATGCCCTCCATCTCTGTCGGGAAACTTCCTGACTCCACCATTCCCCTTCAAAAATAACTCTGTGTTCATGGAATCACGTTCACATGCAACTTGCGTTCCAGAACGCCCATATCGAGCGCCTTTCCAATTGCCTCCAATCCATTCACAATCTCCTTAAGATGCTGTGCTAAATAAAGAAGGGGCCTCACTTAGAGGTTGCACTGTAACTATTGAAAACGCCAACTGAGGGGATTCCGCAGGATGACATCACTTCCCAATTCTGGAACACCAAATCGAACAAAAATAAACTGGATGTTTATAAAATAAGTTCTACATAGCAGCAACCGGAGGACTTCGTGAGACCCCGACCTCCGCTTTACGCATTGAAGACCAATACAATTCTTTTGACGTCCTCTTCCTCCCCAGATCCCTGAACCTAGCGAGGAAAGAACTTATCTCAACCACACACTCGCTCCACGATATCCTCTTATTCGAGATCGACTCTCCAATATCCTTGACCCCCTTCTCTCGGAGAGGCAAACTTGAATGATTAATATCGAAAATTGATTCCTACCTACACATTCACCGCTATCATCTACCTCAACCTAAGATTCCCCAAATTGTCGCATGCTCCAATTCGCCTCCCCAACCGACCACCTATTGACATCTCGCTATGTGCTTTCCCCAAACACACTACTCTTGCCTCCATTTAACGAATTTTCCACAAACGGATCTTACAATCCATCTGCAACAAACTTGTTTTATACACAGATGGTTCCTACCCATAGTTCACACTCTCGTACGCATCCGTGAAACACTGCGTAAACAGCTCCCCAATAACTCTCTACCAAGCTATTCTTCCTGAGCACTCAAGTAGTAACGTAGCTGAGATTTTAACTGTCATACACTTTTCCAGTATGCAGAACTTAACCAAGGTTATAAACTGAGCATCCTTTAATTTCTGTCCAATCCCTTTGGCAAATGCCCTCAGGTGCTATCGTCCGACATGCACTCTCCCTTTTCGCTTTCATGTCTCTTGGTTTGGTTCCTGGACACGTCGGAATCCTTGCCAACAAAGCAACCGATGCTGACGCTAGGGACAACATTACTCCTGGTGACAGACTCACCAAACTTCCATCTCATACATAATAAACCAAATCCTGGTCCAGCAATGCATCCTTTCTGCACTTCCATAAAAACTTTTTATACAACTTTGTATGCAATATTGGCATATATTGTATATGGAGTTATTATTAAAAATAATTCAAATAATTATTGCAATGACTACGATTGGGCGTGAAGCTGATACTCTAGATGAAAGAGAATTTTTTTGATTTTAAGAAATTTGTAGGGTAGACGGGGTGACGACATTGAACTAATTTTTTCACATCACGCTAGAGTTGCTATCAAAATGTTTTATACAAAATTTGGGATTCAAAAATTTAATAGGTACTGAGAGAATTAGTGAATTGAATTTAGTGAAATTATGCAGTTTGTATGGGAGGTGGTAGAAGGAAGGGCGAGTTCTTATTGACTTTTTCAGAAATAACTACAAACATCATGCTATTGATATGTTTTAAATTGCAGATCAGTAGTATACATGCTTTTCAGGGAAATCGACTTATTGTAAAATTGTGAAATTGCGTCAGATTGTATGGGAGGTGTGGTCTATTTTTTTGGTTTTACTAATAATTCTAAATAAATGTTTAGTGCACAATTTCAGCTCGAAAAATTTTATACGTGCTGAGTAAATTTGTTTAGAGTATTTCATGAAAAAGTGCAGTTTGTTCAGGATGTGGTGGAATGAGGGGCAAGACTCAAATAATTTTGATGCAGTATATTGGAATCATCATAAAAGAAATATATTCCAAAATTCAGGTCAATAGCTTTTATTCTTTTCGTGCAAATCCGTTTATTGTCAAATTGCGAAATTGTGCTATTATATAAGGGAGGGTGTAGCTAACCGTTTATTTATTTTTTTTGGTCTTTGTAATAATATATACATATTAATATAATTGTAGAGTCTGTCTGTTATTTGTTTATTAATGTCTATAAATAAATTTTTTGCTTTATTTTAGCAATAACTAAGCAGAAACAAACGTTTTTAAAAATTTTGTCTGTCTGTCTGTCTGTCTTTCCGGTTTTCACGCAAAAACGGCTAAACCGATTGTAATGAAACTTTCACAGTTGGTTAGATGTGCACCGAGATGTAATCTGCGTGTGGTCTTATTTCAATGCCCCCACACCTTCCACACCCTCGCATACAAAATGACTCATTTTCAAAAATATATACTAATCAAATTTTCTTCAAAACCATTGGAGCAAATTATTTGAAATTTAGAACGTACTATTTTTATCAGAAATGTGATCTATGGTATACAAATTATTTGAATCCCCCTACTCATTCCACCGCCTCCCATACAAACTGCACTTTTTCATGAAAGGCTTTTCACCAATTTTGTCAGTACGTGTAACTTTCATCGAGCTTAAATGTTGTACTTTATCCTTAATTTGCATTATTATTAATATCGTTAAAAAATTAACCGAGTAGCTTCATTCCTTCTACCCCCTCCCATACAATATGACACAATTCCATGACTACAAAAATTCGCTTTTCTTGAAAAGCGTGAATGATGCAGATCTGAAATTTGCGTAATGATTATAATTGTTTCTCAAAAATTCACTTAAAACTACCTACTCCTTCCACCATCTCCCATACAAACTGAACTTTTTCATGAAATGCTATATACCAATTTTCTCAGTACGTGTAACTTTCATCGACCTTAAATGTTGTACTTAATCCTTAATTTGCATTATTATTAATATCGGGACAAAATTAACCGATTAGCTTCATTTCTTCTACCACCTCCCATACAATGTGACCAATTCCACGACTTTACTTAAATTCGATTTTCTTGAAAACCGTAAATGTTACTGATCTAAAATTTAAAACATGTCAATTGCAAATTTACTATAGTTGCTTCTCAAAAAGTCACTTAAAACCCCCCCACTCCTTCCACCACCTCCGATACAAACTGCACTTTTTCATGAAATATTCTAAACTGATTTTCTCAGTACATATAACTTTCACCGAGCTCAAATTTTGTACTCTATCCTAAATTAGCATCATTATTAATATTGGGAAAAAATTAACCGAGTAGCTTTCCTCCTTCTACCCCCTTCCATACAATGCGACACAATTCCACGACTTTACAAAAACTCGATTTTCTTGAAAAGCGTATATGATACAGACCTGAAATTTAAAATATATCAATTGCATGATGATTATAGTTGTTTCTCGAAATATCACCAAAAACCTCCCTTTCCTTCTACCACCTCCCATACAAATTGCACAATTTCATTAAATTCAATGCACTAAGTTTCTCAGTACCTATACTCAATTTTTGAAGCTTAAATTTGGTACAAAACATTTTTATAGCTACTCTAGCATAATGTGAAACAAATTAGTTCAGTGCAGCCACTTCCCATACAAAATTTCATAATATCACAAAAATTTCGATGTCATCTATAGTATTGTATGATTGGGCTCTACGCACAATCGTAGTCCTGTTAGGTTTTCAAGCTTAATGTTATTTTATTTGGGTTTTTTTTTTTAATTAACAGAAGCTATAATTATTTTTATGTCCTAAATGCTCTTCAATACGTATATGATCTCAAATCACGGGATTGATTTGATCACGAGCCTCTCCCATTCAAATGCGAGTATCATGCTATCATTCTTAATAATTTATGGTTCTGATTCCAACAAAATACAAAACATTGTGTTCAAAGAGCCATTAAAGTAAGCGAATTATATATCCCATATAATGCATTACTAACTACATTCTCAAATAAACTGCCAACAAGTCGGGCGAAACTTTATTATTCTTGGGACAAGTGGCGGATGACTGGAAAGTCAATATGCAGGTTAGAGTGGTTAGGGAAGGCTAAGTGAAAGGGAGTTCTTGGGCAGGGCTGTTGTCAATTTAACAATATTTCATTCGTTTACGGGTAATTGTTTTAATTAATTGTTAATTAAAAGTTTGGGTAATAGCTTTTTAATTAATTGCTTGAATCACGTCCAATATTCTCTGTATAGAATTCATAAACGAAGTTGCATAGAATTTTCATAAAATTCGGTGTATTTTACATTCACGAAACCGAACATTTATATGGGAGGGGGTAGAGAAGGTAGGGAAATCGTAAAATTTGATATGTAGTTTTATTTCGTTTCTCTTGTAAGGTGCTTGTATAAAATTTCAAGTTCGTAGCTTTTAGTTTGTTGGTTTTAGTTGATTTAATGAAATTGGTCGAAATCATAGTTTTGTATGGGAGGGGGTAGAAGAGCAAGCGCGATTTCAAAACTTTTAAAGCAACTTCATTTGAATTATTTTTATAAGTTTTTATGCAAAATTTTGTAATTGATAGCTTTTAAGAGTTAGCTGATAACTGATTTCTTAAAAATGCTCGAAAAAATAATTTTGTATGGGAGGTGGTAGAGAACGTAGAGGAATCGTAAAACTTGTGATGCAATTTTCTTTCCTTTTTATTACAAGCTGCTCGTACAAAATTTCAAGGTCGTAGCTTTTAATTTATTGGTTATTAGTTGATTTAATGAAATTGGTCGAAATCATACTTTTGTATGGGAGGAGGTAGAAGGGCAAGCGCGATTTCAAAACTTTTAACGTAATTTCATTTCAATGTAAGTTTTCATGCAATAGTTAGGTGATAATTGATTTCTTAAAAATGTTCGGAAAAATAATTTTGTATGGGAGGGGATAGAAGTTTTAAAGGTTTTCGACCAGTTAATATTGCGTATATTTAGGGATTTTTTTTAAATGCATTTCGCAAATTTTCAAGTTTCTGCCTTAAAATTTCACTCAAAAATTTTCAGTTTATGTGTTTTTTTCAATGCACATGAAACACCTTGTGCACGTTAGACCGAGGGGGTCAGTTTATAACAATTATGGATCAAGTTATTATTATTTTTGTATGTACATCAAATAAACGTATCCACATGCAAAATTTAAACTTTGTATCTTTCACCAGAGCTCTAAAAAAATACTCAAAACTTTCGACATTTTTGCTTATCACCTCCCTCCCCTTACACCCCCCAACTTAAAATTTTTACCAAAATTAACTATTCTATAGTTCTACAATCTGACAAATTTTCGATTTGATATCTGTACTCGTTTTTGAGATATAAGGATTTGTAATTTTGGAAAGTGCAGCATTTTTGAAATGCTTCCCATTTCCCCCCACTACTATTATTTCAACAGGTTATATTTTTTTTGTATTTTCTTAGTATAGCTTATTACACGTTTTAAGTTTCAATTACATAGCTGAAGAGATAGCTGAGAGCCCCCCGGACCCTCCCCCTTACAATAATTAGCCACTCTCTAAGCTGATTCCGGTAGAACTATATGGTGCCTTAACGGTCCCAAAATATGAATTTTTTACGATAAGTAATTTCGAAGATATAATCATTTGAAAAAACAATTCGGCCGACAATTTGTTTTTACCCCCCCCTTTTCGGACGCCAATGGATAAAAAAAAGAAATTATTTTCAAAGTTTGTTCCACAATTTTTTCTATATCTCTACTGATTTTCAACTTTCTATCTGCATTCGTGGTGGAGATATTAGCAAGTGTAGCTTTCGACTTTTTCCATCCCCCCGCCTCCCCCTTCCACCTAACACCCTCCAAAATTTAGAAAATAGAGCTCACTTACCCAATCAACAATCCACCCAAAAACGAACATTCTACCTTTAACGGTCTCGGAGATATGAGTCCATATGTACGGCGGGACGGATTTTTTTTTTTGCATTTTTATGAAACGCGAAAAAAAAAATTCACTGTAGCACATTTTTTTTTTCTTGTGTCGATCACAATACTTTATTATTAGAATAATAAAGTAAAATTCGTAGATAGAGGGTGTGCGAAGGTCTAACAATCCTTCCACAATAAATAATGAAAAAACGTTAAATCCTCTGAAACCATTCCTGAAATCCGCGCGGTGGGCTGGAGCGTAAGATTATAGTGTAGAGATACTCGATACACACTAACACTTCTGTCCTAGTAGAGTTTTAACAATGCATGTAAAGCGATTGCGCGGGAAATTTCGTCCGAAATTTTGAATTTTCTCAATTATTTTTCTTTTATGAAGTAAACATTGTTATTAGTCATAACGTGTAGCTTAACGCAAGTTTGTGCTCGTGTCCGTCCATTTGAAATCGGTCAAACTTAAGTTTGGCTGTTTTTCACATTTCTTATGTTGCCTTCTTGTGCTGCTAAACTCACTCTGAACTGTTGGTATTAGAGCATTGTATCGAATATCTCTATGATAGTGGAACCAGGTGTCCATCCTTGACTTAAACCGCAGGTTCTTCAGAGATTCGATGACCTGCGAAATAGCTCAACAAACGTATATTAAATTTGCAGATGTTCATGCATTTGTAGAAGAACTGTACTTATCTTCGACAAAAATAAATACATCCATGCATTATTTAAATAAATGGTTGATATTAGTATCAATTTGTTGAACAATTGGTTATTGCGAACTTCGGTTATACTGAACGAAAAATGATGGTCCCTTCGAGTTCGTTATAACCGAACTCTACTGTATATGCATTCGTGTATCTACATTTTATAAAATAAATAAATATGGCGAGACATTCGAACACCCGTAGATCATAAATCTATCTATGACCGAGAAGTATAAAATAAGATAAGCAATTTTAATTGGGCACCCTAAACTAAAGGCCTAATTTTATCACATCTTTTATGACCATGCGATAAAGCACTTAAAATTTTTAGACAGTTCTTAAACTCCTTGAAAAATTATACCACTTATACCAATCATAAATTTAACAGAATATTAAAAGCCCACACTCTGTATCGTGTGAGTAGACACTTTTCGCCGTATGATGTGTTGCCATTATTATAATTACTTGCACTCAACCATATACTGCTACTACATAAAATATTTCTTCGCACAATAGCATGACTTTTTATGTGAAATTCTCATTAAGTCTAAAAACAAGAAAAGTACACTATACACATTTCACGTTTTACCCTTGAAGGAGAAACCTTCAATTAATGATTTCATTATACGCTTTTCCCTTTAGGACAGTATTCCCGTCACGTGATTGATATGTAAACCAAGCGTTACTGGCATTGTATGTTCAGCTACTTATGAATGTACCTATACACACATCATCTTTAAATAATGTAAGCTGGTTTCCAGGTCCCAAAAACGCCAGAGGCTTTTGCACATAGGAATTCCGAATACGGGAAAAAAATTTGTTAAAGAATTTAATTAGGGCCAAATAATGTAATTAAGTATGCAATTAAGATCTTTCGAAATGTCGGGTTCAGCATTTACATGGGCGACAGAAAACGAAAAAAAAGAGTGTAGGTACTTGAAATAAATGAAATTCCCATTAATAGAAAACTGTTTCAAGTTATTATACAGATTATTCAAAGGATTATGTAAGAACTGTACAAGCTTCAGATAATATCGGTCAATAGTGTAGTTAGTTTTTTCTGAGTATCAAACCATTTTCGCACTTAAAATCCGTTTTAAGTGTTCATTTCAATAATGCCCATTCCAAAAAAATAAACATAAGATTGCTGAACTACAAATATGCGTAGAAACTGTAACAAGCATTAATCAATAGCCACGTTTCCTCTGCGTACCCCAATTTGAATCGAATTTTTCTCGGCGTACAATAATACAATACCAGTGGTTTGGTGAATGTTTTTATAGTGCATTTCGAATTGAAAGAAAAAATTTTCGGATTCTACACTTACGATGTAATATTCGTGATGTTTCGGTCTCTACTGAGACCTTTATCAAACTAGTAAAAGGTTTCAGCAGGGACCGAGCAAATAACAGCCAGACACTACAATTGTATTTATATGTATAGATTATAAGTTCGTTTCTAGCAAACAGAATATTCAGGGTTGAAGTAAAAATAAAATACTCGAGCCCAAGATCGGTTCTGCAGGTGTTCCGCAAGGCTCATGCCTCAGACCAATACTATATAACATTTATTCTGCAAATGTCCCAAAGCGCACTCACGGCGAACTTAGTGCTTATACTGTTGAAACAGCCGTACTTTGGCTTGGATCCCCAGCGGCAACTCAAAAAAATTTCCAGCTACTTCACGAAGTGGAAACCAAATACCTCTAAAACTCTGGCTTAACTTTTAAAAGGGTTTTTTTTTTAACTGAACTGTTTGTTATCTGTTGTACCCTAAATCTTTATATAAACTTAACCTGTAAAGATACTACATCCAATCTCTGTATAGTTTAGAAAGGAATATCCAATGGTTTTTCAAACTTACTTATCTATTATAATTTATTTATTAAAATACATCTATCTATCAATCTATACATCTATACATATAAATATAATTGTAATGTCTCTCTGTTATTAGTCTATAAATGGCTATGAATTACGTTTTTGAAATTGTTATCTGTCTGGCCGGCCGGATTGAACTCAAAACTGCTGAACTGATTGTAATGATACGGTTTGTTAGGTATGCTTGGAGACGTGATTTGCTTTTGGTTTTATTTTAATCCCCCACGCCTTCCACCCCCTCCCATACAAAATGACTCATTTTCAAAAATATATAATAATAAAATTTTCTAGGAAAATATAAGAGCTAATAACTTGATATTTAGAATACAATATTTTTATCATAATCTATGGTATACAAATTGTTCGAATTCCCCCACTCCTTCCATCACCCCCATACACACTGCACATTTTCATGGAAATACTATAAGCGAATTTTCTTTGCACGTATACCATTTATGCAGCTCAACTTTCGTACTAAATCCTTTATTAGCATTATTATTAATTTTGGAGAAAAATTAACCGACTAGCTTCCCTCCTTCCACCCTCTCTCATAAAATGTAACACGATTTCACAACTTCTCAAAATTTCGATTTCGATTTGAATGTTACTGATCTATAATTTAAAATAAATCAATTGCATGATGCTTATAGTTGTTTCTCAAAAATCACTCCTCCTACCAATTCCCTTTATAAACTGCACAGTTTCACAAAATTCAATACACTAATTTTCTTAGTACATATTCAGTTATTGAAACTTATATTTGGTACAAAAAATTGTTATAGCTACTTCAGCATGATGTAAAACAAATTGTTTCAATGCTATTACCCGTTTTTCCACTCCCCATACGAAATTTATTAAGATAATAAAAATTTCTATTTCAGCTTTAGTATCGAATGAAATTAGGGTGTAGCCTAGTGGGTAGCGTGTTGGTTTACAATGCGAAGGCCATGAGTTCAAATCCCGGTCGACTTATAATTCCAGCACACGACCTGCCTGGGTATACCTTGGTTACCTCAATCTACGAAAATGAAAAATTCGTAGATAGTTAGAGGGTTGTGTGAAGTGCTAACAACCCTTCCGCAATAAATAATGAAAATGTTAAGGAATCTGAAGGTCAAGAAGCCAAGGCAAGATCTGGGCTGTAGCGCCATTGAAGAAGAAGAAGATCGTGTGGTTGGGTTTTACGCACAATCTTAGTCCTGTTATGTTTTTGCGCTTGATATTATTTTATTTGGTCTTTTTTTTAAAATTAATACAAGTTTTAACTATTTACATTTTCTTAGCAGTCTTCAATACAAATATGATCTCAAATCACCCCCATGAACACGGGCCTATCCCATACAAAACAAATATCGTGGTTCTAATTTCAACAAAATACAAAACATTGTGTTCAAGGAGCCATTAAACTAAACAGATTATATCCCACATCATGTATTACTAACTACATTCTCAAAAAGTGCTTACTATTGCGATTTTTACCAAACGAAATCGCGGGGAATCGCGAGTGTAGAATAATGAAAATATAATTATCCGCTGATTTTTCACGTAAGAGGAGTGAATGTGACCACTTAATCTTACAATTGCCGCTCTAGACTATTAACTGATTTATATTTGAAAAAAAAAGTTTCGCTTTTACATTTTTTGCAACTGATTTGTTTGTGTCCATGGGTAAAACTGTTCTGCATTTTCCGGGGTTGTGATCGTAAATCAACAATTTCTAAAGTACGAAAAAATCGAGTTATTGAAATCGATATGTCAGGTAAATTGAACAGTTTTCTGATTCATTAATTATTCAACTGCAGCTTTCCAGAATGAAAATTAAGATCATTCATATTAAAAATCGCACTAGGGTTGAGAAATACAATAGTAAAACATAACAGGACTACGATTAATACTCTAGAAAAATTAGAAATTGTGGTAAAAGGCGTGACAACATTGAACTAATTTTTTTTACCATTGTGCTAGAGTATCTATAAAAATTTATTATGCAAAATGTGGGCTTCAAAAATTGAATGATCTGAGAAATTTTGTGTTAGATTTACTGAAATTGTGCAGTTTGTATGGGAGGTGGTGGAAGGAGTGGGGGGTTCAATTAGTTTTTTTACCAGTTATTGCAATTACGATGAAAGTATCATACTTTATGTGCTTAATTCAAATTATTATTTTTTTGCAGTTTCCAAGAAAATTTGATTCTCGTAAATTTTTGAAAATGAGTCATTTTACTAGGGAGTGGGTAGAATAGGTTTAGCGTTTTGCCCCGTTCAAGAAGTTGGCTTTATTTTAAGTTAAAAACGACGTGTATAATATTTGAACTTTATTGCTCAACACGTTCTCAACCTAGACAGCACACAGGCGATACTCTAGTTGGAATTAAAGTTTCAGAGACCTGTTTTTTTGTGATTAGTATACATTATGTCTGAAAAAACAACAGAACTACGATTGAGAGTAAGCAAAAATCTTGCGATATTCTAGATGAAACTGAAGTTTAAGTGACTTTATATGGGATGATTTTCCTGCCACATAACCTACTTTTGGCTATACATTTTATGTCTAATTAGAGCAGTATTGTCTTGAAAATTGTTTCAACGCGTATCGCTAAACTTTTACTTTTGTATGGGAGGTGGCAGAAGGAGTAGAGTGATTTCAACGATTTCTACAGAGGTTGCTAAGATTAATATCGAATTAATACGATTTAAATGTTAGTAACCTTTATGCTTTCCTACAAAATCGACCAACTATAAAATTGTGCAATTGAACCGTTTTATGTACAGAATGGTCTGTGTTATAGGCAATTTTGGCCTGTGCAATGCACAAACACAGTCATGGAGGGAAGAAATGGGATTGGGAAGGAATGTGAAGGGAAGTGAGAACGACAGTAACAAGTGGAGAAGGTGGTATATTTTTTAGTTGTATTGGCTGCTACTACCAGATGTTATGGAGGACTGAATGATAGAAAGCGAACAGACCCCATCTACTGAGTACAAATACCTTCTTGAAGTGGAACTGTTTCACTTTTATACCGTTTTCCCATTTTATTTCGAATAATTTTTCATCACCAGTAGCAACTGAAAATTCATGCTTAAAAAAATCCCACTGTCTGGAGTGGGAATCGAACTCACGATCTATTGACTGTGAAGCAAGCACGCTGCACACTACGCAACGGATTGAAGGAGTGGCGAGATCGGACTTATTTTTCACATTATATAATATTATATAGTTGTTACTGAATAAAAAACAATAAGAAACCCCCACTCCTTTTACCCCCTCACATGCAAACTGCACCATTTCACGAAATGCAATGAACCAATTTTATCAGTACCTATCAACATTTTGAAGATCAAATTTAATACAAAGCATTTTGGCAGTGACTTTAGTCATATGTGAAAAATAAGTTCGATACCTCCCTTGCGAATTGGCACATTTGCAACTTTATAATATGTCTACTTTCTTGGAAAGCATAAAGATAACTGGTCTGACATTGTATTAATTCTATTTCGATTTGAGCGACCGGTGCAGAAATCACTGAAATCCCCCTCTCCTCCTATCACCTCACATACAAAAGTCACAGATTAGCGATACGCATTAAAACAATTTTCAAGAAGATACTGCTCTAATTAGACATAAAGTATATATAAGTAGGTTCTGTGGCAGGAAAATCATCCTTATTCGTTTTTATGTTCTATTGTGTTATGCGTTACCGTCATCCTTTTGTCATGGTAAAGAGTCCGTGGGAGCGAGATACGTCTGACAATATTGCAGGGCTGTTGGTTATGGGAACGCTTTGAGATTTATCGAAAAAGTTTCAAACGGTTGTCTATGGAATCGCTGGGCTGTTGGATATGGTCGGACGGGTGATAGCCAAGTGGGTGGCGTGTTGATCTTGTAATGCGAAGGTCGTGAGTTCAAATCCCGGTCGGCGCAATATATAATTCCAACACATTACCTGCTTGGATATACCTTGGTCACCTCATTCTACGAAAATGAAAAATTCGTAGAAAGAGGGTTGTGCGGAGGGCTAACAACCCTTCCACAATAAGTAATGAAAAAATTTTAAGAAACTTGCATTTCAGGAGGCCAAGGTCCGATTTGGGCTGTAGCGCCATTGTAGAAGGGTGATAGCCAATGAGTGGGGATCATGAGCTTTGAGAACTATGAAAAAAGTTTCAAATACCCAAAGGTTGTCGATTGAACCACTGGGCTATTGGATATGGCCGCGCGTGTTGTAGCCAATGAGCGGAAATCATGAGCCTTAAGATTTATCGAAAAAGTTTCAAACATCCAAAGCGACATATTTGTCGATTCTGTGGGCTGTGTTGTTGGATAGCGGGGATGATGAGTTTTGGGTGTTTGAAACCTTTTTGATGAGCCTCAGGTAGATCAATGCGAAGTTCATTACTTGGAGTCGTAATAAAAATCACAGCTTCATACAAATTCGCTCGCTTTTGTATGGAGCAGACACCACGGGCGTCGGAAGAACAGTGCTTATTTTTAAACACAGTGTTAAATATAGTTTAGTGTTTATAAAATACTTTGTTTATAATACTCGGCATACAATTATTATACGTTGATATCGGCGCAATAGATTTTCATTTGAAAAAGCGCCAAGTTATATCTCGTTTTCTCGGAACGAAGAGAATCTGTCATAGATATTTTGCAGAGTTGCCGGTTAATTTTCACACGTAACACTGTAGAAATTTTGTTACTAGGAAAAAGCTTACATTCGCGTAATGTGCAGCATTTAATTTAATTATGTTTTTTTTTCTAATCTGCAAACGTATCGATACTATCAACTTGAATTGTAGCTATTCCATAGGCGAAGACCAATATATTTTGTTTGGATATTGAATCGCTGTTTTTTAGTTTCCCTTTTGTCCACTATCCTCTCCAATATTCTCACCCTTTCGTTGTCATCGATTCATGGCTTTGTTTTTGTGCCATAAGTTTCACTTCACCCGTCCGTCGTGACACACTACTATTTTACTTTATTATTTTAATAATAAAGTATTGTGATCGACTTGGGAAAAAAAAAAATTGTTACCCTGAAATTTTGTTTTTTCGCGTTTCATGACAAAATTAGCCTAAAAATGCAAAAAAAAAATCCGTCTGTCTGTACGCCGTCCGCCGTACGCCGACGTGTACGCTCAGCGCACATTAACTCCCAAACCCTTCAAGATAAAAAGTTCATTTTTGAAGAGATTGTAGATAGTTGCGGATCTCAGGCGGACACTCATTTTGGAGGCTGTACGGGTTCAGAGGGAGGCGGGGGGAGCGTTTAAACCCAAAAATACGAATTAAAATATCTCAACCATGGTAACAGCTAGGAAGCTAAAACTCAACATACATATAGAGGGGTTTGTGGGACAACTTCTAAAAATAATTTAATTTTGTTATCCATTGGGGTGCGAAAAGGGGGGGCTAAGAACCAATTGTCGGCCGAATTTTTTTTTCAAATGATTATATCTTCGAAACTACTTCCCATAAAAATTTATATTTTGAGACCGTTAAGAAGGTATCAAGATCTACTAGAATCAGTTTAGATAGAAACTAATTATTGTAAGGGGAAAGGTCAGGGGGGGTGCAAAGAAAAACATTTCAAAATCAATATCTCGGCTATTTATTAAGCTATGTAATTGAATCTTAGAGCCTATATTAAGCTATACTAGAGAAATATGAGAAAAATATAGCATTTGGACAAAATAGTAGTGGGGGGAAATGGGGAGCATTTCAAAAATGATGCACTTTCCAAAATTTCAAACCGTTATAATTCAAAATTGAGTACAGATATCAAATTAAAATTTTGTCAAATTGTAGAACTAGGTAGTTTTTAAATTTGGTAAAAATTTTACGTTGGGAGGTGTAAGCGGACCATTTTTAAGAAATTAATTATCACCTAATTAGTAAAAGCTATCAATTTGAAATTTTGCACAAAATCATTTAAAAATAGTTGAAATAGAACTGCGTCAACATTTTTGAGATTACACTTGCCGTTCTACCCCCTCCCATACAAAAGTATGATTTTGACAAATTTCATTAAATCAACTAATAACCAACAAATTAAAAGCTACGAACTTGAAATTTTGTACGAGCACCTTATAATAAAAAAGAAAGAAAATTGCATCACAAGTTTTATGATTTCCCTACCTCCTCTACCCCCTCCCATACAAAATTATTTTTTCGAGCATTTTTAAGAAATCAGCTAACTCTTAAAAGCTATCAATTTCAAATTTTGCATAAAAACTTTTAAAAATAATTCAAATGAAGTTGCTTCAAAAGTTTTGAAATCACGCTTGCCCTTCTACCCCCTCCCGTACAAAACTATGATTTCGACCAATTTCATTGAATCAACTAATAACCAACAAACTAAAAGCTACGAACTTGAAATTTTATACAAGCACCTTGCAAGAGAAGCGAAATAAAACTACATATCAAATTTTACGATTCCCTACCTTCTCTACTCCCTCCCATACAAATGTTCGGTTTCGTGAATATAAAATACACCGAATTTTGTGAAAATTCTATGCAACTTCGTCTATGAAATACATTCTATACAGAGAATATTGGACGTGATTCAAGCAATTAATTAAAAAGCTATTAACATCCACCCACCCTTACCCCTCCTCCTCCCCTCATAAAAACCCAAACTTGCAGAAATGAATGAAATATTGTTAAATTGACAACAGCCCTGCCCAAGAACTCCCTTTCACTTAGCCTTCCCTAACCACTCTAACCTGCATATTGACTTTCCACTCATCCGCAACTTGTCCCAAGAATAATAAAGTTTCGCCCGACTTGTTGGCAGTTTATTTTTGTTTGTTTTTTAATTTACAGTTTGGCATTGATAATGTTAATATTATTATAAACTGTCGCTACGAGAACCAGAGAATTTAACAAGCTGTATATGTATGTGCAGAGATTTGCGCTGTGATCATACCACTAGCAACTGTTGAGTTTTTTATTTTAACTGTGACCGTGTATATACATATTAAAGTGGCGAACGGGTCACTGAATTTCTGGTAAATAATTAAACTACTATTTCAACAAGTTCACTTTATTTCCACTGCAAAACTTAATCTAATTTAACTAAATCCCTTGCCAATCTTCTCTTTCGCTTTCTAAACATCAACTGATTCGTCGACGGGCCCAAACCAGACAGACTCGTTCATTAAAAACGCTCGCTTTTTTTATTGCTCTTGTCGGCCGAACCATTCCCCTTGTTCGAATCTTTACCTTTTCGGTCGAGCGTTAATTGCTTTTATAAAGCATTGCCACGTCGCCCGAGTTTTTTTTTCTGTTGGCCGAGCCTATGCGTGTTTTTTGTTCCTTTCTTGATAAAGAACTTACAGGTATTCATAAAGCATTCTATCGTCGCTCGAGTCTTTTTCCTGTCGACAGAGCCTATACGTGTGGTTGTTGTTGCTTTTCTACATTGCTCGTGTAACTTTTTGTTGGTTGGATGAATGTTCAAGGTCTTCAGACCTTGAAAATTCCGATCAAGTCTCATAACGTTCATACTGGTGTTCCTTATATTGTTCGTACGAGCGCATTAATTTGATTCTGTGTTGAGTGGTTGCAAGTAGAGCTGACATATAGAAAAGATCCTTTTGAGCTTTGTTGCCTCCCAGTAAGACTTCTGCAAGCAAGCACAGCTTTAGGCCTTGGAAGTCTTTCGAAACCGGAACTCTCTCGATACATTTATCGATTACTAGACCACAAGGACTCTTGCTTGGGCTTAAATTATATGTACATAACTCGGATTGTAAATACTCGAATTTATCTTTGATCTGAGTTTTAAGGGTCATCATCACCGATCTTTTTCGTTGTGTTAAACTTTAAACTTTTAAAGTTAGCGAGTCAAGTAGATTCTAGATGTTCATATCGTAGTTAGTAATTTTTTGAACATGAAATAATTTCGAAGACAGAAATTTGCGTGCTGTCTTTCGGAATCTTAGATCTGAATCTATGCAATTCTTAAATTTCTGATTGTTTGATTGTGAAATCAGCTTTAAATTGGTGGTAACTACAACCAGAATACACGTGACTCGATAAAAATCACAGTTCAGCTTTAAAAGAATTTCGCTAAAGTACAAAAAATAAGAAGACCGGTGCTGATGCCCCTTAACAGAAATACGCTAGAATAAACCATCAGGGAAAGGAGTAAGAATTGAAAGACTCTTCTGTGGACAGAATATCGAAAGAATGTTGGGCGAAAAAAGTTTAAGTTAAATGCAACACGATCTCTATTTCTTAGTTTGCGAATCATTAAGAAGTATCACAAATACCTATGTCGATGCGCTCGATCGTAGCAATTTCAAAAGACTTTTCCTATTACCCCGAAGCTGCAGTTGGTATGTTTGATGTTTGTATCATAATCTTCAAGCTCAGCAATTTGCATAACTTGAACCAGTGCCGGCAGTCAAAATTGTTCTTGACTAAGCTAGCATCTAAATATTGTAGCATTGGTTGGAAAAAGCACTAAGAGATTCATACAAAGCAGCAGAATTTAAGGATAACCACAGTCTTGCAAATATATTTATAAAACTCAACAAACATCTTGCTGTTTTCCCATTGAATAAAAATCATTTTAAATGGGACTACTTCAATATAACCGGACACGGTCAGTTTACCTTGATTAACGATTACTCATAATGGGGAAAGTAGGATCTGGGGTTTAAGTACTACATCCTCAAATCATCATTTTATTTTACCAGTATCCATTTCATAAATATGAAGATGAGTTATTCCTTAGCATCCACCTTTAGTCTTCGCCAGGACTATTTTATTCCCTTGTTCTTCATTTTAACTACACATCACTTCTACTACATTACGTCTTTCTTGATGGTTATATTCCAGAGTTTGTTTGGAAGTGTTTCGCTCTGAGTTTGTCAAGGTGTGCCCAACCCGATACCATTTTTACCTTTGAATTTCATTGTATATCGAGGTCTGGCTTCATACATCTTTGTCTGAAATGACTTCTGGTAAGAAAATTTTCAAAATGAGTGAGAAATGCACGACAGTTTGCAGTTTCTTGTTTACGACTTATGACCTTGTTTCTATTCAGATAATCAGGAAGAAATTTATGCTCTGGAACCAAGCGAGCTAACCTGAACAATAGTTTGGAAATTCTAAAAATCTCTTCAAAAATTGCCAATTTGGAACTTCAATCTACAATGTACTAGATTTTTTTTTTAAGGCATTAAGTTTAACTTAGGTGTCACCCTATAATGCTATGCACAGGTATGTCGGTATAGGAATTGGAAAAAAATTAAAGATTTGGTTGAAGAGAGATGAACGTGACGGTGGACATTGCGTTTGAAGCACTGAAGGTTGTACTTATTGGGAAACACTTTGGCTGGTAGTGTGTTTCAAAGTCTTGACGTTCGGAAAATGAAAGACTGTACAAGAACCCTTGCTTTCTCGTATAGTGATATAGGTGTACTCATGTCCGCGTCCGGTCGGCACAATATATAATTCCGGCACATTACCTGCTCGGATATACCTTGGTCACCTCAATCTAAGAAAATGAAAAATTCGTAGAAAGAGGGTTGTGCGAAGGGCTAACAACCCTTCCACAATAAGTAATAAAAAATGTTAAGGAACCTGAGGCCAAGGTCCGATTTTGGCTGTAGCGCCATTGTAGAAGTAGAAGAAGATGTCCGCGTTCAGCTTGACGAGTATCCTGGGGAAAGTATAGAGTGGATGAATGAATACGCTTAGTTCTGCACTGCATTTACCATGAAAGTAGCTATAGAAAATCCTGAGATGTGAGTTATATAATTAACACACTAGCGTTCGGTTACTGTCTCTTCTTCAATGGCACTTTAGCCCAAATCGGGCCTTGGTCTCCTGAGATTTAGGCTCCTTAACATTTTATTTGTTGTTGTGGAAGGGTTGTTAGGCCCTACAAAAAACGTGTCTTGCTACCAGCCGGAACTCAACATAACATCTAAACATTAAGCGGTTTACCGTCAGCAGTATTTGGAGTATTTCCTGATTAACCGAGGTAGAAATACGTCCATTTAGGACTGCATACCGCTAATATTTCATTTTCAAAAAAATTTGTCGGAAATTATGTGATTGACAGTTGATACGAGCTGTATAAGAAGACGACATGGTCATTTTTGTGTTACCTTGCAGTTCATTTTTGTGTTACCTTGCAGTTCATTATTCTTATATTCCTGTTAATAAGGGCTGAAAATTGAATTCGAAACGAGAAATAACCTCTACTAATTGCCTCTGCTTCTTCACCATGAGACATTCAACAGGAAAGACGTGGGATTTAGTAAAACGGACTTGAGTGGTACAGGCAGTTCCCCTGACAAAAACATCTAAGTGAACTCAATCTAGTCATTCTCTGGATATCAGACAGAACTGCCGTAAAGGTAGATAATGTTGCGGTTCTTGTTCGATTAATTGGTTAGCTTAAGTGCATGTTGAGTAAAATGAGTATAAGTGCATATGCACAATAGCTTGTTACAGAGTTTAATGACGTACGTACAAAAATAGGAAATGTCTGTTTACGGATCGCCAATTTAAGAAACCAATCATTAACTCAAACCGAAGGATGTAGAAGAGCAGCATTGCTCTTTTATATCTTCTACCAACTTTACAGCGTGGGCCCGATTAACTGTCGCAGTTTTTCGAAGCACCGTTATTCGTATGTAATCAAGCAGATTCTTGTCGCCTTTGCATGTTTTGTTGTGAAAATAACTGAGTATAGTTTTGACATGGCCAGTAACAATTGAAATTCTGTGAAAGATAGAAGAAAAAGAGGATTTTGTGCAAAAATTACACATGCAAGACAAAAACACAGGCGAGATAGTTAAGTTGCTAAAAGACATAGGTGTAGACCGTAGATTTGTTCAACGCACTGTGGCTCGATTTAAGACAACTGGAAGTGTTAAAGTAGCCAAAAAACCAGGGCGAAAAGGAACAGTAAGAACAACTGCACTGGTGAAGAATGTACGTGAAAGAATTAGGGGAAACTGCGCAATATCGGCTCGAAATCTATCCAAAGAGCTGAATGTGAGCCGTAAAACCATTCGAAATGTTTTAAAAGAGGACTTAGGACAAAAGCCTTACAAAAACAAGAAGATTCATGGTCTTACGGAGCGTCAGAAAACAATGCGACAGGGAAGAAGTGGTTTGTTGCTTCAGCGGCGCGCAAGTTGCAATATTGTGTTCTCTGATGAAAAACTATTCATATTGCAAAAGAGCTACAACCAACAGAATGATCGCGTATATACAACAAGTATGCAGGATATCCCAACAGATAAAATTGCTGTTGAGAGATATCAAAACACAACGTCTGTCATGGTGTGGGGGGGCCATATCCATAAAAGGCAAGCTTCCCCTCCTTTTTATTGATAAAGGTGTCAAAATCAATGCACAATACTATTTGGATGAAGTGCTTGCAAATCATTGTTACCCTCATGCATCTGAGCTCTTCGGCAACGAGCCATATTGTTTTCAACAAGACTCTGCTCCGGCTCATAAAGCGAAAACTGTTCAGCGCTGTTGCAAGGATAATTTTCCATGCTTTATTGCGGTTGATGAATGGCCTGCATCTTCCCCGGATCTAAATCCATTGGACTTCTGTATATGGAGATACATGCTTGACAAATTAAAAAATATAAAAAACATAAATTGGACCAATTCAAGCGTCTTTTAAGAAAAATTTGGAATGAAATTCCAGTCGAAATGGTCCGTGCCGCCTGCAATAATTTTCAAAAACGCTTGAAGCTAGTAAAAAAATTTAAAGGTGAAAGATTTGAACTTAAGCACACATAATGTAAGCCAACAGTCTATATAATAAATAAATTTGTTTTGTTGCTCAATATATCCATTAGTTTTTTTTTTTCTACAAAAAATAAAGTGCGACAGTTATTTGGGCCCACCCTGTAGATTCAACTGCTCTTACCATAAATAAAAGCTACGTCTTTACCACAGGGAAAAGTCTCTTATGGGGTGAAATCATAAGAAGGGTTATACTACTCCTTGAATATTAAGCTATAAGTTGGCGCGCCAAAATAAAATATTTCTTTAAAATATTTAAGGATTTCTTCAGTATTTTAAAACAAAATAATTAATTTTTTTTCTCTTTCTATCTTACAGGACGACCGGAACCAATAGTAACATGGTTCAATGGCACTCAACCACTTCAGATTGGTAACGGAGTGTTAATGGGACGACATGTCACCGTCAACCGTCTCGAAGTGCACCAAGTAACCCGAGATGCTCTAAATAACACTTATAGATGTGAAGCATCCAATACAAAGCTAGCGCCTCCATCTATTAAAACCGTTCGCCTTGATATGTTGTGTAAGTAGATTGCATCGCTCCCTATAGCTTATGATACGTTACATAACATACGAGTACAACATATAACGCTCAATTTCGAATTAAGAAGGATATTCGATGAAAAGAAGAGGTGTAAAGTGGCTCAGAAGCATGAATACACACTTCACATATACACAAATCCACATAATTGCAATTAGTGCAAGATAGATATAGATTTTTACACTCGGATACATATTCTTCTAAATCTCGAGACAAGAGTACTTTTTTTTATTCTCTAAGTATGGATGTTTTCATTTCAGTGAAGCCGATACATGTAAACATTACAGAAAAGCCAAAGATCTTCACATCAGGAAGTGAATATAAGCTAATTTGCAACGTTGTTGGATCCGTGCCCGACACTGAAATCAAGTGGATGCAAAACAATCGATCCTTTAAACGAGGAAACGTAAGTACCTAACGCAGTATTATATACATATCTTCCATTAGAAGAAAAATTAATTAGCTACCTAAAGTTAATATCCCTTAAACTAATAATTATTACGTTCTTTAATTTTTTAGATCCCCGGAAATAATTACCACGAAAAGTTAAACGGCTTTTAATATCGTGGCGTAGTGATTTAAGACCGCACTAGTATAACTTTCATAACTCGTCTCTTTAAAATTGGGAAAGGGAAGTAAGATTTTATGCTGGGTAGTAAAAATTTTATTGCATTTTTTAGTCTGACAAAAATTGTGAAATTTGATGAGGACCCATAAAATGGTATATGTATACGAAGTTCAGTTTTAATGAGTTTTCGTACTATCGAAAAAGAGGAAAGAGATTTCGTACTTCTGCTACGAATCATGCCAGCAAAGATCACTCTAAATGGTGTAGTGTTGAAAAATTGATTAGAAAGTTGTTTCTAAGTTTTTTTCTTCAGAATGCTGTTTCTGGTGTTGTTTTAATAGAAAATTCTGAACTTTTATTACAAAGCAAAAATTTTTCCATGTTCCAAATTTCAGTCAACCTGTCATTGACTGAAAGTTCCAACATGTAAATTTGAAATTTTCATACGTTTATGTCGGCTCCACACACTGGCCATACGATATAGCAAGTCTCATTTGGTCAACGTGAGGATGGTGAAGGAGTTGGTGGACGTAGCCGCTTGCACTTGCGTCTTGCTATCGGGTTAACTTTTTTTTTGTTCCGCGTCAAAGGAACTGGCAAATGCTCTCATGTGCCAAGGTTGTCTTGTCCATTTTTAAAGGAATAAAAAATATTTCTCTTTTCTGTATCTTTATTACTAAATAATCAACTTTTCAGACTCTCCTTATTTCTTACAAAATGTCGAAGTACGAGCAATATCCATTCCTGCCTGCACGGATTCCGATATTAAAAAAAACCAGCATAGAAGGACTACGATTGCGCTTAAAGCCCAATCACGCGATACTGTAGATAAAATAGAAATTTCCGTAACTTGAGAAAATTACTCTAATAATAAAGTGTTGTGATCGACAAAGAAAAAAAAAGGTTTGCTACGCTGAAATTTTTTTTTTTTCGCGTTTCCTGACTAAATTATCATAAAAAGGAAAAAAAAAGCCGCCGTGCCGTACGCCGTACATATGAACTCATATCTCCGAGACCGTTAAAGGTAGAACGTTCGTTTTTGGGTGGATTGTAGAATGGGTAGTGAGCTTCATTATCTAAATTTTGGGAATGTCTGGTGGAAGAGGGAGGCGGGGGAGTGAAAGAGTCAAAAACTACACTTGTTAATATCTCCACCACGAATGCAGATATCAATCAATCAAATTCCTGTTAAGACCCCCTATAGGGGCATAGGACAGAAACAACTCTCTTCCACAAGGCGCGATCCTGAGCATCGGCTTTAAGCTGTTGCCAGGACTTGTTGATTCCTCTGGCCTCCTGCTCAACTGCTCGCTTTCATGTGTTACATGGTCGTCCAACCCGACGCCTCCCTTGACGGTTAAAATCCAGAGCCTGTTTTGCGATGTTTTGCTCTGGTTTCCTCAAAGTATGACCGATCCACTGCCACTTTCGCCGTTGAATCTCAATACCTATTTTAGTCTGGCGAGTTGTACTCCAAAGTTCGTCGTTGGAGATTAATTCTGGCCAGAATATTCCTAAAATGCGCCGGAGGCATTGGTTTACGAAAGTCTGTAGTTTCTTGGTAAGTCGAACGGTCACTTTCCACGTAGTACAACCATATAACAACACGGATTTGACGCATGCGTCAAAAACTCGCAGCTTCGTGCGAAGGGAGATCTCTCTTAACCTCCAGAAAGGGGAAAGGATACCGAAGGCCTGACGAGCTTTATTTAGCCGAGCCTCAACATCCTTTTCGGCTCCGCCGTCCATGCTGACAATGCTTCCGAGATAGCAAAAATCTTGCACCTCTTCCACATCCTGTCCATTAAGAACAATCGGTGCGCTTGCGTTCGAACCCATGTGAATGTACTTAGTTTTACGCACATTTATTTTCAGTCTCGCCTCTTTGCATTTAGAATGCAACGAGCGAACATTTGACTCTAAGTCCGAACGGGTATGTGCAAGCAAACACACGTCATCAGCATAATCAAGGTGACTTAAGATGTTAAATAGTCTCCATTGATGACCTTTACCTTCCCCACCTTTCAAGATGTTATTTATTACCACCAGAAACAGGGCTGGTGATAATATGCAGCCTTGTCTGACACCCGTTCGCACAGGGAAGCTCTCGGACAGCTCTCCTCTATGCAAGACGCGACACCTTGCATCTTCGTAGGATTCTTTAATCATAGCTATGACCTTATCTGGAATACCTCTCCTACGCAAAGCAATCCACATGTAATCTCGCTTAACGTTGTCGAAAGCCTTCTCGAAGTCCACAAACATGAGATGTAGTGGCGAACCCATTTCGGCAGACTGCTCTAATATATCCGTAGGGTATTTGTGTGGTCGGTACAAGACGATCCTTTACGGAATCCAGCCTGATAAACTTCGAGAGTGCTCTCGACGACATCACTAATCCTATTGAGAATTACCTTAGCCATAATTTTGGATACGGCAGTAAGTAGACATATACCACGCCAATTGCCACAATCCCGAAGGTCGCCCTTCTTCGGAATTTTCACAATGACGCCCTCCTTCCATTCAGTCAGATATCTTCCTTCATTCCACACCTTAGTGAAGAGTGGGAGGAGTATATCGGCTGTTATTTCCGGGTCCGCTTTGAGGAGTTCGGTTGGTAGTTCGTCTATACCTGGAGCTTTCCTTCCCGCCATTGACCGAATGGCGGAAACTATTTCTTCCTTATCTGGGGATCGTCCCTAATAGAGGATTGTTGTGGTTGGATGTTTGGAAGTTGTTCTGTTTCCGGAATATCTTCCTCTGACAAGATGTTTAAAATATCAGAGAAGTATTCCTTCCATCGTCGCAACTGGTGTTCACTCATATTAAGGAGAGTTCCGTTGACATCTCTCACCAGGTGGTTGGCGGTGAAATTCCTGTTCGTCAACTGTTTCATGATTTTAAATAGTGAACCCATATCCCCAAGGTAAGCCGCAGATTCTGCCTTGTTTGCCAGATCTTCAATGGCCTTTCTCTTGTCGCGTCTAACAGCCTTTTTAAGCTGTATATGAGCATCGCGGTAGTTCTGCCTCAAGTCGGGCGTTCGTTGGTTGACATCGGGTTGAGAGATGATTGCCAATTTGGCTTTTTTCCGATTGCCAACCTTGTCCCATGTGTCCTGCGACATCCAGGGTTTCTCACCGCTTTGCACATATCCCACAGATTCTTCAGCACTAGTTAGAAAGTGTTTCTGGTTGCCTCCCAATTAGCGTCCAGTGTGCGCATTTCATTTTCACCTAATGTGGATGACTTTTCGCGTAGAATGGTGGTGTATTCGCGTTTTTTGTTTGGATCTCTGAGTTTATCCACATTAAGCTTGCGCTTCATTTGAAGAATTTGTGGTCGTCGGATAGCTGCTGTACACAACCTTAAGCAGGCAACCATTAAGTGGTGATCGCTCCCCACGTCAGCTCCACGTTTCGCTCGCACATCGAGGAGACATCTTCTCCATCGGCGACTTATAGCCAAATGGTCGATCTGGTTCTGAGTAACACCATCAGGGGAACCCAAGATGTTTTATGATGACTCTTGTGTGGAAAAAGGCTCCCTCCGATGACCATTTTCCGAGTACTACAAAACTCGACAAATAATTCGCCGTTTTCAGGTCTCTTAATCCAAGGTCGTGACGCGTCGACCCAAGGGTCGCCATGCCTCCCCATGACGTGTTCTAGTCCAGTGTTGTCTGATCCAACCTGGGCGTTCATATCTCCCGAGATGATAATAATATCACCTCTTGGAACACGTTCGAAGGTGGCACTCAGTTGGCTATAAAACTCCTCTTTGTCACCAGATGTTGCGGTATTAGTTGGTGCGTAGCACTGCAGAATTGTGACGTTTCTGACACTGGTCCTGAGCCTGACGACAATAATCCCATCCGAGATTGGTTCCCAGCTAATGAGACTGTTTCTTGTTCTCGGCGTAAGGACGAACGCCACGCCATTTCTGGCTTCACTTTCAGGGCCAATGTACAGAATAGTGTTTCCGCTAGGGGTTCGTTCTTCTCCTGATCCTGTCCACCTGACCTCGCTCAAGCCCAAGATTTGGATGTTATAGTGCTCCATTCGGTCACTGAATGGTGGTGCAAGGACCGAGTAACCCCAGCTCTTCCCCCGTCATTCAATGTTCGAACGTTCCAGAAGCCAATCATAGTCCGTTTTCGAATGCCAAAAGTCGTTACCGTAGAATCAGTCCGTATCCGAGGCGATGTATCCGTTTCTCGTATCATTTAGGTCTTAAGATCACGGGTGATAAGCCCATGATCCAGTGAGTGTCCATTTGCCATTTTTTAGGGCAAGCAGGACTGGCTGTGGGTGAATTCTACAGCCCCCATCCCACAGGGGGATAGTTAGCTCAGGTCCGTTGAGTCGCTAGTCTCCAAAGGTAGTTGCAGGAATTGATAAAACCTCATCCTACAACTACCCCCTTGCGGTAATGCAGATAGGAATTTCAAAATCAGCAGAGGTATAGAGAGGGCTATTGTACAAACTTTAAAATTAATTAAATTTTTTTTTATCCATTAGCGTCCGAAAATATGGAGCTAAAGACCAATTAGAAACGAAATAAAACTGCATCACAAATTTTACGATTCCCATACCGCCTCTTCCCCCTCCCATACAAATGTTTGGTTTCGTGAATGCAAAACACACCGAGTTTTATGAAAATTCTATGAAACTTCGTCTATGAAACTGACATCCTGTACAGAGAATATTGGATGTGATTCAAGCAACTATTAACATCCACCCACCCTTATTATTACCCCTTCTATCATAAAAACTCAAACTTGCAGAAATAAGCGAATGAAACATTGATTACATGTACTGGAGCTATTGATCGTTTCCGCAATTAAGTATAAATTGACAACAGCCCTGCTCAAGAACTCCCTTTCACTTAGTCTTCCCTAACCACTCTAACCTGCATATTGACTTTCCACGCATCCGCAAATCGTCCCAAGAATAATAAAGTTTCGCCCGACTTGTTGGTAGTTCATTTGCACTTTGTCTCCATCAACTTAGCCGGAATTCCTATGGAAGACAGCTTGTCCTAGTTTTTTATTCTGACTACTGTGCCTGTTCCATGGATGAGAGTTAATTTCTACCATTATTGTCTTGCACCCTGCTATTAACATTGTTTCTTATAATTTATGAGGAGCATGCTGTCAGCCCTAGTGAGACCGAGCTAAAATTCTTGACAATTCTGATTTTGAGGTTAAAACCGAAAATTAAGAATTCAAATAACTTAACGAAGCTTCTAGCTAGGAACCTGAAAATCATACATAGTGGGGTTTATAGCATAAACTTTAAGAACAATTTGATTTTTATACTCTAGATGAAATCTGAGAGTATTATAAATTTGCCACAAAGTTTGTAACGCTAAGAAATAAGGGTCGAAGAAAAAAATGAATGATACAGGAATTCATATAATCACTCAAAAATCTTAAAACCGGATGTCCATCTGTCCGTCCATCTGTCTGTCCGTCCGTGTCCTCTCTAGCTTGAGAACTCGTTGATCTAGAAAGCTCAAACTTTGTACATGTCGTTTTTAACAAAAAACCAAGGACAAGTTCGTGAACGGGCCAAATCGCTCCACCCCTTCTGCCCCCTCCCATACAAAATGACACAATTGTGCAATTTGATAATAAACGGAGTTGCTCGAAAAGTATAAAAGCTTTTGGTCTCAAATTTCGAACATATTACTTTTATAATGATATCAATCTATCATATTAAAATTATGCGTGTCCTCTCCCTCCTTCCACCACCCCCCATACGAACTGAACTTTTTCATGAAATACTCTAAACCAATTTAGTCAGTGCGTATAAAATTTAGCGAGCTGAAATTGTGCATTGAATATTTATATGGAATTATTATTAAGACCAAAAAAAAAAATAGACATTTAGGTTCACCCCTTCTACCTACTCCCATACAATATAACAGAATTTCGCAATTCGACAATAAACGGATTTTTTCAAAAAGCATGAAAGCTACTGATCTGAAATTTATAATAATTTCAATCTGCTGTATTCAAATTAGTTGAGTCCTCCCCTTCCTTCCACCACCTCCCATACAAACTGCACATTTTTCTGAAATACTCTAAATAAATTGACACAGTACGTATGAAATTTATCGTGCTGAAATTATGCACTAGACAAATATTTAGAATTGTTAGTAAGACCAAAAAAAATTAGGTGGTTAGCTTCACTCCTTCTACCCCCTTCCATACAATTTGATACAATTCAACAACTCTGCAAAAAGTCTATTTTCCTGGAAAGTATGAATGCTACTGATCTGCAATTTGAAATATGTGACGTTGCTAAAGCGTTCTACAGAGTTTGGCATAAATGTCTCTTAGCCAAGCTGAAGGCATATGGTCTTAACACAGTTTTTTTTAAATGGATTGAGAGTTTTTTCTCCGAGCATTCTATTGGATTCGTGCAAGACAGAGTAACTTCTGCACCCTTTTCTATTGATTCTGGCGTCTCTCAGGGCTCAGTTTTACCTCCAACTCCCTTTGCAGTCTTCATGAACAACCTTCTGTCGACTACTTTCAATCCTATTCATTGTTTCGCAGATGACACCACTTTGAAATACATCTACCAATTTGACTCCCCTGTGGAGTCTTGTCCAATATTGGCGGCCTCGTGCCGTGTCAAACAGTCCTGCCATCTATCTCTTATACATAACGTTCCGACTTCGGCCCCTAATATGCCCTCAAATGGCGTACAGATTTCATTTTTTGCAGACTTATGTTACGAGGTGTAAAATTTAAGAATCGCCTTGATTGGAGCCAACACATATACGAAGTCGCTCTTGATGCTTCAAAATGTCTAGGTGTTATGCGGATTGTAAGAAATACTTTTCTGCCTCTGAACTAGCTATCATTTACAAGGCTCACATCCGCCCACGTCTTGAGTATAACTCGCATGTTTGTGCTGGGATCCCAAAATCACACCTAGCTCGACCGTATTCAAGAATACACATTCCGATTAATTGGAGGCTTCAGTAGACTCCCTCGAGCATCGTCGAAATATCGGAGTACTCTGCATTAACTATAGATGATTCCATGGTAAATGCAGCAAGGAACTGAAAGCCCTAATACCACCAATGCCCCCGAAACACTCGCTCAACTGCACGCACACACGAGTACACTGTGAAGCCCTTGCCATGGAAAACAGTGAAATTTTGGCAGTCCCTCATCCCTCAGAAGACGGGCAATTTCTTTCCAACCGAATACAACCTGCAGCAGTTTAAGAACAACGTTCACCGCCACTTCAAACTCTTCCCTCCTGTGTTTTCCTACTAATTTCCTTATATCTATTTGTTTCCTTTCCATGTCGACTTAACTGTGCGTCGCGCAAGTGTGACTCCCTAAATTTGTTTCAATAACGGTAAAAAATCTTTCTCAAACAAATTTAGATAGTTTTGTCAAAGCATTATTATAAATGCGTTTGTGCACGGTGACTTATAAATGTTACAGATAAAAGCCACATTTACCGTCTTGCCTTGACCGTCCCTGATTCAAAGCAAGTTGATATATATTCGTTGTCCTTTCTCCTTTTACGCCTAATCCTCTGCTATTTTCGATTTGTGTTGTTGTTCCAAATCGATAAGAGATTTGTAATGCGTCATATCCATATCCATATGCAACGAGAATATGAAAATTTTCAGGTTTTAAACCTGTTCTTTTTATACTCTAGATAAAATCTGAGAGTATATTATGTTTGCCGTACCGTTTATAACGCTAATGCTCGCATGATGCTGCCAAGGGTACAGATATATTTGCTGTCGCTCAAAAACCTCGATTCCCAGTGACGGTCTGTCCATCTGCCTATAACATAACTTTCGAACGCTTTGAGCTATCGTGCAGAAATTTTTTGTTTTCCATTTTTTAGCAAAAAAGAAATTTGAAGTGAAAAAGCTATATCACCCACTCCTTTTACCCCTTCCCATTTTAAGAACGTGATTTTTCTTCGAAACTATTTAAGCTATCGACTTGAAATTTGGGTCAAAGTATAACGATGTACATATCACTTACATCGCAAAATATTAATCCGATCCTCTTACTCCTTCTACCCCCCCCGAAACAAATGCACAATTTTGAAAAATTCATTTTTTTGATTTTCATTGGAATTAGGAAAGCTGAAAAGACGAATTTTCGCTGAAATTAATTTTATTATAGTTGGAAGCAGTTTTGGAAAAGAATATTAACTTCACCTCACTCCTTCTACCCACTCCCATACAAATTGCACGAAATTTTGAAATTTGAATTTAATTATTTTTCTTCGAAACAATAAAAGCTGTCGACTTGAAGTTTTGTGAAAATTAAAATAAAAGAAATATCATTGGATACGAAAAATGTTGTATTAATCCGTATAATCCTTCTACCCCCTCCCACACAAATGCATAATTTTATTTAATGCATTATATCAATTTTCATTAAAACTAGGAAAAGTATAAAAGTCTGTATTCACTATTTGAAAGAATTTGATATGACATATTTTCTGGTACACTAAACTCTTTGCCAGTTCATATCGAGATATTCTAAATGAAAACTGAGAATATTATGACGTTGCTCTAACGTTGGTAACGCTAAGAAATAAGGCTCGGAAGAAAAAATGAAAAATACAGAAGTTAATATTATCACTCAAAATATCAAAACCGGATGTCCGTCTATCCGTCCGTCCGTCTTGCCGTCTGTCCGTCCGTTCGCTCTCTAGCTTAAGAACATGTTGAGCTAGAACGTTCAAATTTTGTACAAGTTGTTTTGACAAAAAAGTAAGGTCAAGTTCGTGAACGGGCCAAATCGCTCCACCTCTTCTACCTCCTCCCATGCAAAATGACGCATTTCCGAGATTTGAAAGTAAACGGATTTTCTCGAGAGGCATGAAAGCTAATGATCTGAAATTCGGAATATATTATTCCTATATCAATTTCAATCTATGGTACTACCCCTACTTCTTCTACCACCTCTCATATAAACTGCACTTTTTCATGAAAAACTATAAACCAATTTACTCAGTACGTATAAAATCTATCGAGCTGAAATTTTGAACAAAACATTTATTTAGAATTATTAGTAAGACAAAAAAAAAATTAGATGATTAGCTTCACTCCTTCTACCCCCTCCCATACAATATGACAGAGTTTAACAACTTTTCAAGAAGTCGTTTTTTCTGAAAAGTTTGAATGCTACAGGTCTGCGATTGAAAACATGTAAAATACACAATGTTTATAGTTATTTCTGAAAAACTCACTAAGAGCTCCCCACTCCTTCTACCACCTCCCATACAAACTGCACAATTTCACTAAATCCAATACATTAATTTTCTCAGTACCTATTAAATTTTTGAAGCTGAAGTTTTCAATAAAACATTCTGATAGCAACTCTAGCTTGATGTGAAAAATTGGTTCAATGCCGTTATCCCTTCTACCACTCCCCATACAAAATTTCTTAAAATCAAAAAATGTCTCTTCATCTAGAGTATTCTGTTATGTTTTTAATTATAGCTTTAATAAACAAAATATTAATTTTTATTCCAATTGACTGAGTGACTTTTTGCTATTCATTTAAAGAAGTTGTCTCGTTTAAGATTCATTTTTTTAAGAAATCTCATCGTTGTAAAGACAATATTTAATTAAAGATAAATTTCTCATTTAATCCAACTTCTAAATACTTTTTCTTAGAAATAGAGTCGAAAATTTTAACGTTTCCCCTCTTTCCCGCAAATTCCGAATATGTAATTCAAAAAGGAAAATCAATGCATAAAATCTAATAAAATATTCTTATTCATGATTGAATTTTCTTCTTTTCCAGGTAAGCGTGTCTACAAACTCAAGTACAGTAACGTCAATTCTCACGCTACATCCTTTGCCCGAAGATGATGGAACGATTTTGAAATGCGAAGGCTCCAACCCTCGTCTGACAAACTCAGCCCTGGAGGATTCACTGGTTATAAACGTCATGTGTAAGTAAGATGTGTATTGTCCTTGTTTGATTCGAGTCAGTCTTTTTTTTTTTTTTTGAGCGTTTCCGACTGAGAATTCCAACGCAAAGTAGCGCCAGGTTGACAAGACGCAACGAACAAATTTTCAGCTAAGCCTTCTGGTAAATAGCGAATTCCATTTGACTTATTGTACCGGCTTTTTTCAACCTGGTTATGTTTGCGAATTCAAACAGAAATTATTTCAGTCTCCTTTTTTTTTTTGCGTTTCCTTTCGCTAAATATCTTCTCATTCCTTAAGTCTTTTTGGTCGAAAATAAAAGCCAACCTGCTAAGTATGAAATATTTGCATAAGTATGAATTGTGGTTTCCAGTCAAGAAAAATTAATGTTGCGTTTTATCACTCTCTGTATACTGCGAGCAAAGGGAGTGAAAAACATCGCCACCAAGCCCAACTAAACCAACTTTTCTTTCGAGATGGCTTGCAGTTTATTTTATTTATTTTCGTATTTATTTTAGTCATTACATCGCGCGCGGAAGACGAAGAAATCATGGACTAACTACCCCTAAGCGGGTATAAGGAACAGCTTTAATGGGTTTCGTTTGAAAGTATTTTCCGGACGAAGGACACACTTTCAGATTAGAGAGTCTGTGGCAGTACAAAACTTTTTCCGTTACGCTCTAAACTCATGGATAAATTAGAGTTTTCTTTTGTCAGCGCTCCTAGAAATTTATCCAAGACGTTTTTAGATGATTATTTTGCTCTGTGTAAAAGTACGATCTGTCATAATGTACCTTATGCTTAGACCAACTTGAAATGACGAATGCTTCAGATTAAAATTATTTCGGAGCTGATTAATTGAAGTAGTCTTAGCGAAAAATTTATTAATTTATTGTTCAAAAGATGGCTATTTGGCATTTGCGTAATATTTTTGACGGTGGGATTCTGCACAGTTTCTGCCACTTTATCTGGTAAAGGGGCAAATTAAATTTTAATTGTTTCTCTCGTGGGATATTAATAATGCTTATGATGGGAAGTTCTTTTGTTTTAATAACGCTTTCCATTTACCGGCGATTTAACGGTGCCGTAAGATTTTAAGTAGAGTGCTCTTGGAAAGCTCTTTCGTTTAAGCATCGCTACGGTTACGACAAATTTTTTTTTTAAATGTATTATCGTGTAATTGCATAAATTTGTAGCTGCATTTTATTTTCGATATGGTATCAAACTAAAAATTAACGTTATAGGTTGAATTTTGGTGATTAATATCCAGTTCATGTACAACGTTTTTGTAAACAATCTACACCCCAAGCCACTGAACCTAAATAAACAAATTATATGCCACTGGAAACGCATTTTCATAAAGATATGCCCTTTTTAGGTTCTAGCTCTCTATCTCATTCGGATCCAGTTTTTTTTCCACAAATTCAACAATATGCACGAGCATGTTTGGCCATGTTACCGAAATCTGAGAGTATCTAATAGCAAGGCATCAAATCTATTCAATGGCTTTTGTATATCGTCACCCTTATGCCAGAGGCACGAAAATGCCTAATGCACTAATGTGGGTTTCTTTTGCGAAATTGGTTGAAAGAAGCTATGCCTGAAGTACGAATGTAATATCTGAAGTGGATTAATGAGAAAATGCTAAATTTATAACACGACAGTAAAAAAACTACTGATTTTTAGGAACAGTTAAACTTTGAAACCGCTATGACTCAAAACAAAACTACTGATTTGCATTCTCGTGCCATAAGGGTGTATGTGTATGTATATAAAGATGTTTATGTATATAAATGAATTGCTTTACATATACTATTGTACTTCTCTTTAAGTAGTTTGTAATATTCTTAGTCATTACAAGTAGTTAATGGACGACACAAGTGTCTTACTTACACAACTGTTATAGGCAATTTCGGCCTTAATGTGCAATGCACAAACACAGCCATGGAGGGAAGGCATACGATTGGGAAGGTAGGGAAAGGGGAGTGAAAAAGACCATAACGAGTGAAGAAGCTGGTATATTTATCAGTTGTACTGGCTGCTACCCAGCAAGTATTTTAACGAGCGCTCATAAATTATGATCGAAAAACGATCGTTTTGCATGCCCAAGCTGCAATATGCTTGAAAAACAAATAACATGATAAGTAGTCTAAACGTTCGAAAACCGAGCAGGAGGGTAAAATAAAATTATGTGAACCATATGTAAACCAAACTTTGCAGAGTTCACATCACACGTGCGATATCCGAGTCCGAAAATGATGTTGACACCAAATAAACAAAATAATTCGTTAAAGACTCGTTAATGAATTAACGAGTGTTTTGATCATTAATGAGCGTCGTTAACGATACATTAACGAGTCATCAAGCGAACTAAATGGATATTCATTAATGAATTACTTTTAACTATTCATTAATGAATTGTAAAACGCTTACAAGAAACGAGTATATAATCAAGTATATCATCGAAGATGCTAGGGTGTAGCCTAGTGGGTAGCGTGTTTGGTTTACAATGCGAAGGTCGTGAGTTGAAATCCTGGTCGACGCATAATTCCAGCACACTGCCTGCTTGAATATACCTTGGTAACCTCAATCTACGAAATTGAAAAATTCGTAGATTGAGGGTTGTGCGAATAGCCAACAACTCTTCTGCAATAAATAATGAAAAATGTAAAGGAACCTGAAGGTCAGGAGGCCAATGCCGGATTTGGGCTGTAGCGCGATTGAAGAAGAAGATATCATCGAAGATCACAATTACACACTTATTAATATAAACTACCTACTGAGTATATGAAGTAGAACTGTTTCACTTTTGCACCGTTTGCCAATTTTATTTCGAATAATTTGTCATTGCCAGTAGCAGCTGAAAATTCGTGCTTCTAAAAATCCCACTGTCTGAAGTAGGAATCGAACCCACGATCTATTGACTGTGAAGCAAGCAAACTGCGCACTACGCCACGGAAGCTTTAATCCAGAGCGAGAGAGAAACTTGAGGCTCAATCAGAGCTGCTGTTTATCGATTTTTGATTTTTGAGCATGGTATCCGTACTTTCGAAAAACATGCAACCGCTTAGAGAAGATCGAGACGAAACGACGTATTTGCTACTTTCATTCACATAATCAATAAACAAGACCTGGCGATAGCTTAACTGTTTCTGTCTATTGACAGATTGATTAATTGATAATATGAAAAAAAAGGAAATTATGGTAATCTTGAAAATTTTCGATATCTGGCTTTTGATGGGCTTACATGAGGTACGTGGAGCCCAAGAAATGATGTTTGTCTGTATGTTTCGACGATGACTGAAGTAAACTACAAGGGAAATGAGGAAGAATAGTTGTAAAAAATCGATCTCATTAGCATACAGAACCGTATTGCTTTTGGAAATGACGGCTAACCGGAAACGAAAGCTATAAGCCTTTAACCTAAAAAAATCACAAAAACTATTGTTAGTATAATCACTCACTCTCTAAAGGTTTTTCTCTATGACGTACAATTACCGAGATATACGACATTTTGTCTAGGGTGTAGCCTAATAGGTAGGGTGTTGGTCTTGTAATGCGAAGGTCGGGAGTTCAAATCCCGATCGGTGCAATATATAATTCCAGCACACACAGCAAAATGAAAAAATTCGCAGAAAGAGGGTTGTGCGAAAGGCTAACAACCCTTCCATAATAAGTAATGAAAAAAAATGTTGAGGAACCTGAATATCAGGAGGCCAAGGTCCGATTTTGGGCTGTAGCGCCATAGTAGAAGTAGAAGAACGACATTTTGTCTCTATTGAATCTGAATTCGTCACAGTTTCAATCAGATAAAAAAACAACCTGAGGAAATTTGCAGATCTTCAAAAATATCACATATATTCTTTCTGTTTTCCTTAATTTTGTTAGTATACTAGCGATCCCCGCGACTTCGTCCGCGTAAAAATCGCAATAATAAGCAAGTTTTGAGAATGTAGTTAGTAATACATTAAGCGGGATGTATAATCTGCTTACTTTAATGGCTCTTAGAACAAAATGTTTTGTTTGAATCACAACCATAAATTATTAAGAATGAAACCATGATACTCGTATTTGTACGGGATAGGCCCGTGCTGACAGGGTTGATTTGAGATCATATACGTATTTGAAGAGCGTTAAGGAAATGTAAATAGTTGTAGCTTGTGGTAATTCATAAAAAAATTTAAATAACATAACGTTAAGATCAAAAACATAACAGAACTATGATTGCGCGTAAGGCTCAACACTCTAAATGATATAGAGAATTTTTGCGCTCTTAAAAAATTTTGTATGAGGAGTGGTAAAAGGGATGACAGCATGGAACTAATTTGCTTCACATGATGCTAGAGTAGCTATAGAAATGTTTGGTATCAAATTTAAGCTTCAAAAATTGAATTAGTACCTATTCAAAAATTATTGTATTGGATTAGGTGTAATTGTGCAATTTGTATGGGAGGTGGTAGAAGGAATGGGATGTTTTTAGGGATTTTTTCGAGAAACAACTATAATCATCATGCAATCGACTTATTTTAAAATGCAGATCAGTAACAATAATATTTTTAAAGAAAATCGAATTTTTGAAAAGTTGCTCAAATGTGTCATATTGTATGAGCAGGGAATAGAAGGAGGGAAGTTAATCGGTTCATTTTTTCCCGATATTAATAATAATGCTAATAAAGGATTTAGTACAAAATTTGAGCTTCGATGAATATTATTCGTACTTTGAAAATTGGTTTAGAGTGTTTCATGAAAAAGTGCAGTTTGTATGGAAGCTGATGGAAGGAGTGTGGTAATTCAAATAATTTGTATACCGTGAATCACATTTATGATAAAAATAATATTTTTTAAAATTTCAATTTGTTAGATCTTCTAGTTTTCCAGAAAACTTGATTATAATGTTATTTTGAAAATGAGTCATTTTGTATGGGGTGTAGAAGGCATGAGGAGATGGAAATGAAACAAAAAGTAGATTACATCTTGGAGCATACCTAGGAAACCTTGTAAGTGTTATTACAATTGGCCCAGCCGTTTGAGCGTGAAAGACGGCCGGAAATACAAACAGACAGACAACAATTTCAAAAACGTATTTTAATGCTTATCTATTGTTAAAATAAAGCAAAAAACTAACTTATAACCATTTATAAGCAAATAACAGACAGACGCTACAAGTTTAATTATAAAATCAGTTAAAAACGCGATTATCAAACGCTGCACAAATGGAAGATGTCCTTTAAAACGAGATGTAATTAATTGGCACCTAGTTCGACTCATCTTTTTTTATTTAATTCTCCTAACAATTAATTGCTTATTAAATAATTCAATAATTGATTTAAATACAGTTGGATATGTATAGACATTTAATGGGGGAGATGCGATAGAAGGGATGGTTACACGTCAATATTTTTTTAATTAATTGCTCGGATCGCGCTCAAAATTCGCTGCATAGAATGTTAGTTTCATAAACGGAGTTACTTCGAATTCCTATGAAATTCGGTGCATTTTATACGCACGAAACCGACTGCGGGCAGAGGAGGAGAGGGAATCGTATACTTTGCGATGCAGTTTTATTTGCTTGTACAAAATTTGGTGGCTTTTTGTTCATTTATTTAAATTGGTCGAAATCATACCTTTGTATGGGAGGTAAAAGGGCAAGAGAAATTTCAAAACTTGTGATGTAACTTTGTTTAAAATATTCGGGAAAGTGTTTGTACACAACTTTTATTGGTTTGTTGATAATTTATTTCTTTAAAAAAAGGAAAAAAAAACTTTTTTATGGGACGGGGTAGGCATTTTGAACATATTCGACCAGTTAATATCTTAAGCTTTTAAAGAAGTTTTTTTAAATTACGTTCATAAATTTCCAAGTTTGTAGCTTAAAATTTGAATCAAAAATTTAGCGTTTGTGGACTTCGAGAAGGCTTTCGACAGCGTTAAGCGAGATTACATATGGAATGCTTTGCGTAGGAGAGGTATTCCAGATAAGGTCATAGCTATGATTAAAGAATCCTACGAAGATGCAAGGTGTCGCGTCTTGCATAGAGGAGAGCTGTCCGAGAGCTTCCCTGTGCGAACGGGTGTCAGATAAGGCTGCATATTATCACCTGCCCTGTTTCTGGTGGTAATAAATGACATCTTGAAAGCTGCACTGGAAGGTGGGGAAGGTAAAGGTCATCAATGGAGACTATTTAACATCTTAAGTCACCTTGATTATGCTGATGGCGTGTGTTTGCTTGCACATAACCGTTCGGACTTAGAGTCAAATGTTCGCTCGTTGCATTCTAAATGAAAAGAGGCGGGACTGAAAACAAATGTGCGTAAAACCAAGTACATGCACATGGGCTCGAACGCAAGCACACCGATTGTTCTTAACGGACGGAATGTGGAAGAGGTGCAAGATTTTTGCTATCTTGGAAGCCTTGTTAGCATGGACGGCGGAGCCAAAAAGGATGTTGAGGCTCGGCTAAATAAAGCTCGTCAGGCCTTCGGTATCTTTTCCCTTTCTGGAGGTTAAGAGAGATCTCCCTTCGCACGAAGCTGCGAGTTTTTGACGCATGCGTCAAATCCGTGTTGTTATATGGTTGTACTACGTGTAAAGTGACCGTTCGACTTACCAAGAAACTACAGACTTCCGTAAACCAATGCCTCCGGCGCATTTTAGGAATATTCCGGCCAGAATTAATCTCCAACGACGAACTTTGGAGTACAACTCGCCAGACTAAAATAGGTATTGAGATTCAACGGCGGAAGTGGCAGTGGATCGGTCATACTTTGAGGAAACCAGAGCGAAACATCGCAAAACAGGCTCTGGATTATAACCCTCAAGGATAACTTCGGGTTGGTCGACCATGTAACACATGGAAGCGAGCAGTTGAGCAGGAGGCCAGAGGAATAAACAAGTCCTGGCAACAGCTTAAAACCGATGCTCAGGATCGCGCCCTGTGGAAGAGAGTTGTTTCTGTCCTATGCCCCTATAGGGGGTCTTAACAGGAATTTGATTCCCTACATAACAGTTCTGGCTCAAATTATTGTTCTTTCTTTATGTATACAATATATGTAGGTATATAATAATATTTAATTATTTTTATAGCTTGTTCCACAGACCCATCTACAGGATATTTTTTAGAGGCGGAGAACTTTAAATTGAATTAAAACCCAGAAAAATGTTTTTAATATCCATGAAATTAGCTTTATTTCAAAGATAATTATGGCATTAATGTTTGAATATGATTTTGGACATGTGGCCACCACGGCTACCGCGTATATGGCGTAATAGGGAAGTACAATTTCCACACACTCATGGCAGTAAATCAGTCTGTTTCGGCAATAACGCGTCGAATGTTGGCTTCCAAGTGCTCAATAGTTTCTGGTTTATCGGCGTAGACATAGGAATTTACATATCCCAAGAGACAAAAATCTAATGGCGTCAAATCGCTCGAACGAAGTTGTCAGTTTTAAGGTCCATTTCATGAAATTAATCGATCATCAAATGTTTCTTTCAGTGAATGAATTTTATCACGCGCTGTGTGGCATGTGGCGCGTCCCTGTTGAACCCACATGTCTGTGACATTAATGCCTTCCAATTGAGGCACAAAAAAGTTAGTAATCATGTCTCTGTTTCGCTCACCGGTGAGTGTAACGTTCTGACCATCATCATTTTTGAAGACATATGGACCACCGACGGATAAAGCGATGCAATGGTGTTTCGACAATGGGTTGTGGATTATCATCGCTCCAAATGCGGTAATTCTGCCTATTGTCATAGCCATTTAGCCAAAAGTGTGCTTCAAAACTGAAAAAAAATTTTTTTTTTCCAATTTAAAGCTCTCCGCCTTTAAAAAAAAACTCCCTTCTACTTCTACAATGGCGCTACAGCCCAAATCGGACCTTGGCCTCCTGATATTCAGGCTCCTAAACATTTTTCATTACTTATTGTGGAAGGGTTGTTAGCCCTTCGCACAACCCTCTTTCTACGATTTTTTTTTTTAATTTTCGAAGATTGAGGTAACCAAGGAATAGCCAAGTAGGCAATGTGCTGGAATTATATATTGCACCGACCGGGATTTGAACTCACGACCTTCGCATTACAAGACCAACACGCTATCCACTAGGCTACACCCTAGCTCCCTGACGTATATATACACAAAAGTCCGAGAGGGTTAGACTCACAGTTTTGCGAGGTATAGTTACTCCATGGAACACTAGATGCGCTTAACTATAGTTTGGCAAATGTAAAGCCCAATATTTGGAGCGAAATTTAAAACAAGTGTCGACCTCTTTTTTGGTACGTTCTTAGCATCAAGAACTGTGCGAAGTTTTTAATTCTTAACCAAAAATTCACAAACAAAAAGTTTGAAGGCATAATTTATGTTAGGGTGGATGAAATTGGCAAAAGAAAAACACTTAACTACCATTTCACCAATGGTGGATTGGCGATCGTGAATTCGCAGGTGTTGATTGTGACTTTTCTGCCAGACAGTGTGTCTCCTTCTTGCATGGAGTGACTCTACTGCAAGGCACACGACCTTAAGTAGCGCGGCCCCACTGCTTTCTGTTCGCCTTCTCGTTATGCGGTCGACTTTGCAGAATTTAACAGCAACAACACAAAACTCAAAATCGGGACAGCCATCAAGTAAAAATCTCATAAAACGGTCTCCAACCAACATGCGCCCATAATCTTAATCAATCAAAAAAATTCGACCAGAAATTTCACAATTTTCATACTGAATGGAATCTGAGCAATACGGTGACCATTGTTTTGCGAGCCTGGTATTTCAAATTCAATTTGCTGTGTGGCGTTTTCAGCTGATTGCGAGCGGATGCACATTGAGTGGACTGAATATTTTTCGTGAGGAAGAAAGAGAGAGTAAGGATGGACTCGAGCTACTGGTTGCCTGAGTATTGGTTGCCGGGCTGCTCAGACTCATTTCGATATTAAAATTGTAAAATTTCTGGCCGGATTTTTACATAACTACTAACATTTTGAGTTGCTCGCCATATTTTTCGGTGCTGCTCAATCAATATTATAGGTGCCTATTAGAAAGATAACTTACGGTATCGAAATTCGTGATGCACAACAATTTTGGTTGAGACCAGTCATTATTTCTGTCAAATATCGTATAATGTTAAGTCACATGAATTTGGTAGCAAGTTAATATCGCGGTCTCGCAAGATAACCTTCTCATGCTGAATTTTGATGACTGCGTACACAGTATGGGACATAAAATAGCATTATATGGTCAGGTTTTTTTTTATCAAATTCAAATCAAAATTATTCAGTTGTTATCGTTCGATATCGATCGTCATTTACAGTGATGGCAAGTTCTTCTTTATATTAAAAAAAAAAAAAAATTTGAACCGATGAAGCCTCTCGAAATTTCTCAATTTCGCTCATCCTGAAATGCTTCCAAAATCAGGATTTACGAATGTTCGGCACAGTCAGTAGTCGTTCGTGTCTGTAGTGACAATATGTTCCGAGTTAAGATAGTTCGATAATCTATACAATGCAATTGTTTATAATTTCATTATCTATTCCAACAATGGTCGAATATGGTCGATTTTTTACAGAATTTCATAATCTTCTGCATCGTACCAAACAGACCAATAGACTATTTGAATTCGCAGAATTTGGCAGAACGTGATACTGTTCTAAAATGTTATTCCCATAAAAATTCTGATCTTATACAATTTTTCTGTCTATCGAAATAAATGCAATAACACTTCTTTCCAAAAAAAAGTCCTATTGAATGGAAGATGAAATGGTAATTAAGAGGGATATAATTTCGCCAGCATGATATTGTGATGGCATTTGGTTTTTACCTTCAGGACAGAATTTTTATTCTTTAAAATTAAGATAAGGTTGCACTCTGTTTCAAATTAATTACCCATCATAATAATCCCGGGTTATGCCTGAACAAGTACTGCCTAAACTTGGCATTCCGCAGGCTTTAGAGAATCGCAGCATAACATATCCTTCGGTATAGAAGATAATGTCTGTATCAATGAATATTAAGCTCTTCAGTTCATTGTTTTCCATTCAACGACACAAGCTGATACTAAATAGTCCGTGTGAAGTATGGTAGGTGGATTCTTTGGAATTGTTTTTCAAAAGGATGTCTTCACTCCACATATTTAGCATCGTATGTAGCTTTCTTTTTTCCTTGAGATGTAGGTGGAGTGGAATTAAGTTGTGTGTTCTGCAATGGAACAACGAGCTCAAATCGGATGTCGGCCTCTTGACCTCAGCGGCGTGGCGTTCGATAATAGCTAGTCGTGCTATGCTCTTTGTGATAAATTCACGACATATGCAAAAATGATTACGCATTGTATAAAATTGTTGAAGACTTACTGATTTGATATTGAAAACGATTTTTTGGTCATGTTTGTATACAGTTTTCTGTAAATTATTGGAGTAATAAAGCTCGATGGTTCGAAAATTAATAATAATAAATAACTAAAAGTTTTTTTTATAACTCTCCTTCCCTTCATCATTATATATGTACATCGGACTTAAAGGAATAATTACTTACAACTTGAGTCGATTTAAAATATAATGTCATCACGAACTAAAAACTATCACCAAAATTAAAATGTAAAAAATAAAATATATATAAAACATAAATTTTAAAATATAAAAGAAATTATTTTTATACTCTAGATGAAATCTGATTTTCAGGAATCATGCCCTGACGATATTGTTGATGTTGAATCGACAGATCATTGTCTTAATGTATAGGATGAAAAGCTTCAAATTAAAATAAAACACAGAAAAATGTTTTTAATATCCATGAAATTGGCTTTATTTGAAAGATAATTTTATGGCATTAATGTTTGTATATGATTTCGGGCATGTGGCCGCCGCAGCTGGCGCGTACATAGCGTAATCTGAAAGTCCAATTTTCACTTTCTTTGCTTTTCCCCAGAGAAAAAATCTAGTGGCGCCAAATCGGAATTAATCGATCATCAAATGTTTCTTTCAATAAATTAATTGTATCGCGCGCTGTGTGGCATGTAGCGCTGTTCTGTTGAAACCACATATTTGCAACACAAATGCCTTCCAATTGAGGCAAGAAAAAGTTAGAAATCATGCCTCTGTACCGCTTACCGTTGACTGTAATGTTCTGACCATCATCATTTTTGAAGACACATTGACCAATGATTCCATCGGCTTATAAAGCGCACAAAACGGTGACTTTTTCTGGATGTAATGGTGTTTCTACAATGGCTTATGGATCATCATCGCTCCAAATGCGGCAATTCTGCTTATTGACCATTTAACTAAAAGTGTGTTTCATCACTGAACAAAATTTTCAAAACATAAAAGAATTATGATACTCTAGATGAAATGAGAAAGAGTACAATGTACCGGAAAATACGTCACCTCCAATTCTTTTAAATAATTAATAGTGATTTTTGTATGGGAGGTGGTAGAAGGAGAGGAGGAAGGTTTGTAATTTTTGGATATGACACCTAATGTGGTATGCAAAATATTTCGTTATTTAGCATTTATTGCAATTATTAAAAGACAAATTCTGGCAAAATTTTAAGTTTACACTTTTTCTAGTTTTAATGGGAATCGATATAATGCACTTAACAAAAATTATACATTTGTATGGGAGGGGATAGAACGAGTGTACGGATCAAAGCACATTTTTTTCTCGTTATTGATATTTCTATTTTTATACTTTATGCTTTAACAGTTTCGAAGAAAAATAATTTAATTTAAATTTCAAAATTTCGTGAAATTTGTATGGGAGGGGTAGAAGGAGTGAGGTGAAAATGATAATTTTTTCAATGCTGATTGAAATTATAATAAAATTAATTCTGGCAAAAATTCGTTTTTATAACTTTGCTAATTTCAATCAAAATCGAAAAAATGCATTTTTCAAAACTTTGCATTTGTATGGGAGGGGGTAGAAGGAGTGACGGGATCGGATGAATATTCAGTCATATTAATGACATTTATATTATAATACTTTGATCCAAATTTAAAATCGATAGCTTAAATAGTTTAAAAGAAAAATCAATTTCTGAACATTTCGGAATTTCGTGAAATTTGTATGGGAGGGGGTAGAAAGAGTAGGGGGATGTGGCCCGTTCACGAACTTAAAGTTACTTTTTTGTTAAAAATGACACACAACAAATTTCAGCACGATAGCTCAAAGTGTTCGAGAGTTATGCTGTAGACAGACGGACAGACGGACCGACAGCAACTCGGAATCGAAGTTTTTGAGCGACAACAAATATTTCTGTATTCTTAGCAGCTCTGTGCGAGCATTATTTCTTAGCGTTACAAACGGTAAGGCAAACACAATATACTCTCAGATTCCATCTAGCGTACAATGAAATTGTGGATCAATGGTAATACTTCCTTCGGCCCTTTCACCAAATGTATGGCGCAAACGATGATTATGTGGCTTAAATTTCTGTACAAGTTGAATCTTGTAAGATAGATAGATAACATTTATTAGCTTTCTCAGCTATTAATAATTATTAGAATTTGCTTAAAATTATTCTTACTTTCTAGTTTCCATCGTTTATCTCCTACTTATCATAATGATCAATTTTACTTTATTTACTTTCAAATTTTCATAACAACATTCACATTTATACAATACTTAGCTTATACAATCTAACTAATAATAACTTAATTCTTGATACAACTTATATTTATACTCTAGATGAAATCTGAGAGTATTATAAGTTTGCCACAAAGTTTGTAACGCCAAGAAATAAGTCTGGGAGAAAAAAATGAATGATACAGAAGTTCATATAATCACTCAAAAATCTCAAAACCGGATGTCCGTCCATTCGTCCGTCTGTCTGTCTGTCTGTCTGTCTGTCTGTCTGTGTCTGTCCCTGTCCGTCTCCTCTCTAGCTCGAGAACGCGTTGAGCTAGAAAGTTCAAATTTTGTATGCATCATTTTTAACAAAAAATTAAGGTCGAATTCGTGAACGAGGCAAATCGCTCCAACCCTTCTACTCCCTCCCATACAAAGTGGCACAATTTCGCAATCTTACAATGAATGGATTTGCTCGAAAAGTACAAATGACATTGATTTGAAATTTGGAATGTAATACTTTTATGATGATTCGAATCTACTCTATAAAAATAATTTGTTTCTTCCCCCTCCTTCCACCACCTCCCATACAAACTGCACTCTTTCATGAAAAGCTCTAAACCAATTTACTCAGTGCGTATAATAGTTATCGCGCTGAAATTGTGCACGAAATACTTATTTAAAATTATTAGTAAGAAAAAAAAATGAGATAATTAGCTGTACCTCTTCTACCCCGTCCCATACAAAACAACACAATTTCGTAATTTCACAATAAACGGATTTGCTTGAAAAATATAAATGCTATTGATCTGAAATTTGGAATATATTACTTTTATGATGATATAAATTTACTGTACAAAAGTTATTTGCGTCCTCCCCCTTCTTTCCACCACCTCCCACACAAACTGCACTTTTTCATGAAATGCTCTAAGCCAATTGTTATATTTAACGTATTGTATCCTATCAACTAAATATGACTCAAACCATTTATAGGGCATCCCGCTTACTCCATGCTGCCAAAGTTTTTTCAACAAATATTCTCTATTTACCGTTTCAAATGCCCTTTCCATATCGAGAAAAATAACACCAATAATATTTTTGTTACTTAGACATTGGTTCCATTCAATTAACAGTGTCTGTATTGCAGTTTCACATGAGTATGATTTTCGGAACCCTGACTGATGTTCTGAAAGTAAATTATTCTGCTGTAAGTAGTCCGTCAGCTGTTCTTTGACTATCAATTCTAAGACTTTCTCGTAAATAGGTAATTTATTCATTGGTCTGAACTCAGCTGCCTTTTTGGTCTTACTAATTTTTTGGATCGGTATTACAGTTGAAACTTTTCACTGTTTAGGAAACTCACCGTTACTAAGTGATGCATTATATAAATCACAAATTTCTTTGCCAATTGCACACTATGCAGTCTGCAGTATTTAAGCAGGTAAACCAAGATCTTTATGCGATATTTTCCATAAAGTGGATGGACACAAGTTTAATTTTTGAGTATGATGACGATTGAAACATTTATATCATCATCAACACTACGCTGCACACCATCAATCGCCTGTTGTGTGCGCACTCTACGACGTCTTACGGAATGCATTTTATTGTTTAGAGTAAACGTATTGCGAAAACGATGCATAGTTTCTCGAATTAATCGCCCTTACATAGTATTGAATATCCGGAATATTGGGAAAACATATGATTAATGTAAATTCGACACCATGGGAGCTAAGCGACCTTAGGTTCGTGGCATGTGCGTCCTGTCGTCAGCAAGATTGACCGAACCGAAAACTGAGGTTGGAATCGATCGATTAGTCGTAATGTATGGTTCTGATTGCGAGTATCTAATTATCTAATGTGTTCTAATAAGTCTTTTACTAGTATCTCGAAACAAAAAATGGCGCAGCTGGTAGCTGGAATATGTCATTGTATTCATAGTAAATCTGAGATATGCTTTCTCTTTCCTTTTCGTTTAAGTCCTCTGGTCTGTCGCAGTATTTTACATATATTTCGTTCTCTGGGAACTAAAAGGAAATCGTCCTGGTTTACTTGAAGGTTGCCCATGTTAATCATCTAAATTTTCGAAAGTAGGCTTGCAATCGTCAACTTCTATTCTTTCTACAGTGGTATTAATAATACCAATAAATACGTGTTCATCAACTCGTCTCACTAGTGTCACTCAATCAATCATTGTTGCCAGGATTTGTTAATTCCTCTGGGCTCCTCGTCAGTTGCTCGCTTCCATGTGCTACATGGTCGACCTACTCTACGTCTTCCTTAAGGATTATAATCCAGAGCCTGTTTAGCGATGTTTCGCTCTGGTTTCCTCAAAGTGTGACCGATCCACCGTCACTTCCGCCTTGGAATCTTAATGCATATTTTAGTCTGTTCAGTTGTACTCCAAAGTTCGTCGTAGGAAATCACTTCTTGCCAGATTATCCCTAAAATGCGTCGGAGGAGTGCAGTGCAGTTTTTTGGTAAGTCAGACGGTCACTTTCCACGTGGTATAATCATATAGCAACACGGATTTGATGCATTTGTCAAATACTTGCAGCTTCGTGCGAAGTGAGATTTCTCTCAAACACGTTTCTCCAGAAAGTGGAAAGAACACCAAAGGCCCGACGAGCCTCAATGTCCCTTTCGGCTCCGCCGTCCATACTAACAATACTTCCAAGATAACAAAAATCTTGCACCTCTTCCACATCTTGTCCGTTAAGAACAATCAGTGTCCTTGTATTTGAACCCATGTGTACTTGGCTTTACGCACATTTATTTTCAGTCCTGCCTCTTTGCATTTAGAATGCAACGAACGAATAGTTGACTCCAAGTCCAAACGGTTGTGTTCAAGCAAACACACGTCTTCAGCATAATCAAGGTGACTTAAGATGTTAAATAGTCTCCATTGAAGACCTTTATCTTCATCACCTTCCAGTGTAGCTTTTAAAATGTCATTTACTACCACCAGAAACAGGGCTGGTGATAATATGCAGCCTTGTCTGAAACCCGAGGAAAGCTCTCGGACAGCTCTCCTCTATGTAAGACGCGACACCTTCCATCTTCGTAGGATTCTATAATCATTGCTATGACCTTATCTGGAATATCTCTCCTACTCAAAGCCTTCCATGTATGTAATCTCGCTTAACGCTATCGAAAGCCCTATCGAAGTCCACAAACATCAGATATAGTGGCGAACCCATTTCGGCTGACTGCGCCAATGTCATCCCTAAGGCATTTGTGTGGTCGGTGCAAGACGACCCTTTACGGAATCCAGCCTGATAAACTTCGGTAGTGCTCTCCACGACATCAGTAATCCTATTGAGAATTACTTTAGCCTTGATTTTCGATACGGCAGTAAGTAGAGTAAGTAGACATATTATATATCACGCCAATTACCACAATCCCAAAGGTCGCCCTTCTTCGAAATTCTCACAATGGCTTCTTTCCATTTAATCGGATATCATCTTTCATTTCACACCTTAATAAAGAGTGTGAGGAGTGTATCGGCTGCTATTTCCGGTCCGCTTTGAGAAGTTCGGTTGGTAGTCCGTCTATACCTGGGACTTTCCTTCCCGCCATTGAATGAATGGCGAAAACTATCTCTTCCTTATCTGGGGAATCGTCCCTAATATGGGATTGTTGCGGTTGAATGTTTGGTAGTTGTTCTGTTTCTGGAATATCTTTCTGTGACAAGATGTTTAAAATATCAGGGAAGCACTCCTTCCATCGCCGCAAGGGTGGTTACTTGTATTCTTGGTGGTTACTTGTATTCTTTCTCAAGTCGAGTGCTCGTTAGTCGACATCGGGTTGAGAGATGATTGCCAATTTCGCATTTTTCCGATTGCCTACCTTGTCCCATGTGTCTTGCGACATCCAGGGTTTCTCAGCGCTTTGCACATATCCCACAGATTCTTGAGCGCTAGTTAGAAACGTGTTTCTGGTTGCCTCCCAATTGGCATCCAGTGTGCGCATTTCGTATTCGCCCAATGTGGATGACTTTTCGCGTAGAATTGTGGTGTATTCACGCTTTTTGTTTGGGTTTATGTATCCATATTAAGCGTGCGCTTCATTTCAAGAATTTGTGGTCGACGGATAGCTGCTCTGCAGGCAACCATCATGTGGTGATTGCTGTCCACGTCAGCTCCACCCTTCTCCATCGGCGACTTATATCCAAATGGTCGGCTTGGTTCGGACTAACACTATCAGAGGTGCATAGCACTGCAGAATTGATATTGGTTAACAGCTGATGAGATTATTTCTCGATCTCGGTGTAAGAACGATCGTTACGCCATGTTTGGCATACCTTTCAGAATGGTGTTTCCGCTCGGGGTTTGTTCTTCTCCTGATCCTGTTCATCAGACCTCGCTCAAGCCCAAGATTTGAATGTATAGTGCTACATTTCATGGCTGATCACTAATTGGCGGCGCAAGGACCGAGTGATCCCAGACCTCCTCCGTCATTCAATGTTCGAACGTTCCAGAAGCCAATCATAAACCGTTTTCGAATGACAAAAGTCCTTACCGTAGTATCCGTCAGTATCTGATGTGCTGTATCCGTTTCTCGTATCACGGGTGATAAGGCTATGATCCAGTGTGTGGCCATTTGCCATTTTAAAGGCAAGCAGGACTGGCTGTGGGTGAATTCTGCAGCCCCCATCCCACAGGGGGATGGTTAGCTCAGGTCCGTAGAGTCGCTATTCTTCAAAGATTGAATTGGTACAACCTCATTCTAATACCCCCTGCGGATGGTGTATAATTTTGGTATATGCATTATGTAGATTTGAATTAAATTTAGAAAAAGTAAAAATTTAAAATTTTGCCAGGATTTGTTTATTAATAATTGGAATAAATGCTAGAAAAATAATCAGCATCGCTTGACTCCTTCAAGAAAAACATTTCTCCTTCGAACGTATGAGAGCTATCGACTTTGAAATTGAAACAAAGCATGGTGATAAGGATGTTGATAAGCAGTTTCAAAATCATCCAAGAGCCCCCACTTGCTCTGCCACCTCGTACAAATGGTTCAATTTCTTTGAAAGTAATTTAAACTACAAACTTTAAATTCTGTATGAAAAATTTTCCATGCCACGTTCGGAAATATAGGAAAATTACAAACCTCCTTTCTACTTCTACCACCTCTCATATTAAAGTCACTATTTTCTATTCGAAAGAATTTAAGATGACATTTTGTTTTTATCATAATTCTTTTATGTTTTAAATTAAATTAATAACAAATCGTCAGCGAGATTGCTTTTTTTATGAATGCAAAATGGAATTGAATGCTGATTCATTTCTTCGTATATTGGAATTCTTTTCTTTGGCGAATAGTTCGTAATAAAAGTTAGCAAACGTTGTAAATCAACATCGCTGTCACTCAAAAAAGTTCGAATTTCATTCCATTTACTTTTTTCTTTAAACCATCAGTTTCAGTATGATATCAACGCGAATTCATTACTCCTTCCAGTGACATTATTCTCCATGTCAGTTAATTCTTTTCATCCACCATCATAGCAAAAAAGAACGGAAAAAAAAACGGAGCACATCTTTCTTTCACATTTGATGAAACAGCCACAAGGATTCGGAAGATTTAACGAAAAACTCCCGTCTGTCTTATGGTTGATATCTTAACCTTCCGGTGCAACTAAGTGCATTTTTCTCTTATGTCAAGAGAACAGGAGATAAGAATGATTAAAGACTTATTCCATTATATCACCTAAAGTTTTATCGTGCTATATCGATCGTCACAGTCTTTTACAAAATCCTTAAGTATATAAGTACCCACACATGCACGAACAAATACAGAAAGCTAGAATTGTTTAGAAATTTTAGATGCCCTATGCTTCACGACAAGGCAGTGTTAAATTAAAGATTAGCATTTGTTGTCTTGCTACAATATAACGTAAATTGAATAAAAGAAAACTAACGTAGGATAAAAGGCTTCTTATATGGTATGATCCTGCCATAAGAAAGAAAAATGGCTGGAAAGAAAAAAACCAACCAACAATACACCTTCGAACGTAAAACTCTTGTATACAACAGAGGTAAAATGTTTTATTCCACCGGGGTTTTATGGCGGAAAAGAATAATCTTCGAAGTATGGACTCAAGATACCGTCTATGTATATGTATGTGTGACAATTTTCTACGTAGTATACTAAACTCAATTCTTGGCTTGCTACCTTCTTATACCGAGAGATGAAACTTAATGCCACCAGTTGACACATTTTTCTTCATTTAGTCCAATTAGGCTTTTCGGGAGAAATCTTTTATTTAGCACGTCCTATCTGCAAAGGCTCTTTAGTACGTACTACTAAGCATATGTAGCGCATATACAGATACACTGAGTAATTTAATTTAGCCTGCTTTTTGTCTCGGTTGAACTTTTGTTTTTGTTCCTGTTCATATGTGCATCTACGAGTAGCATCTTACACTTTAGTCAGAAAATATTTAGAACGAAGTCTTAATTTTATTTATTTTATGATATTTACTGTGCGATAATACTGGTTGTTCGGCTCGATACGAATTGTGAACATACTATTAACGAGCTGAAGAAACTTGCAGGTCTTTAGTAGAAGTAATAAATTTTCTATTGAAATCAGTGAATAGTAGGTGTAGAGTTAAGCTTGTCGTATCTTTGACTAATTGTGTTGGGTGCATTCGTTTATAGATGTCCAACGAAGCTCGTAGCAGGTATTAAATAGAAATTCAGTAGTTCCGGACGAACAACAACCGAATTCAATGGTTAATTGCGCATAAGAATGTTAACTTCCGTCACAAATGAAACACGAGTTATTGCAAAAAACCAAAATTACAATGTTCATGAGAATTTTACAAAATTTGTTTGATAGTGCTCAATGCGTATTTTATGTTCATCAAACGAAATCATGATGCTAAGATGTAATAATTTCACAAAAATATATGCCAAAAAGTCGTGCGCAACTTTATCATTTCTGCGACAAATTGAAGATGAAAAGGAAATCAATATGTAAGTTTAGGTGGTTGCAGATAGAGAAGGCAAGAGAGGTGAAGGTTCTGGAGGCACGTAATTGCCAATTATTTAACCCTTATCTTAGATTATTGTCCATAACTACAGTACATTTAATCAAACTGTCAACGTTCTTCGAATCTCTGTCATTTTTTATAAATCAGTGTGACCCTCGCTCCAAATTCATCATATGTGGTGATTTTAATATGCCATACGTAAGTTGGTATAATAACATTCCTTCTGCCTTGCCTTCGTATTCTCAACACCTTTTCCACCTCGAAGCCTTCATGGAATTTTGTGCTATTACGCAATTAAATTCTACTCTGAATAAGAATGATAGAATTCTAGACCTCATTTTTTCGAATATAAGGTCCGACTTTGTTGGAATTTTTTCTTCTACTATGGAACTTGTACCCGCTGACTCCCATCATCCTCCCATTGAGATTATGGTTAAAATAAATAAACGTAACCGTTCATCGTTTACAAATCGTTCAAAGCGCAATTTCTTTAAGTGTAATTATGATGTAATCTCTTCTGATTTAATTTGCTTGAAACCCTGAAATCTGACTCCGTTGACTCTTCTGTTGACTCTTTTTACGGTTCTTTAAACTCAATCATTTCTGAGCGTGTTCCGTTCTACTCCACGAAACGCAGTTCCTTTCCACAATGGTTCAACAATACCATTATTAAACTATTATTCATAAAAAACAAGGCACGAAGAATTTTTCTCAAGAACCGTAATTCGGCAAACGCATCCCGTTTTGCTGATCTGAGAAGGCAGCTAAAGAAGGATATAAAGAAAGGTTTTCGTTCATATGTGAACAACCTAATTTTCTGTCTTTCTACTGGGAATGTTAAGCCGTTTTGGAATTATGCTAATTCATCTCGAGCTACTTCGTCCCACCCTTCCACTATTACACACTTCGATGTTACTGCTTCTACCCCATGTGGCATTGCTGAACTTTTCTCTCAATATTTCCAGTCTGTCTATTCCGCCAGTTCACCATCATCTACGCCTTGTTTCATCGATAATCATGTCAATCTCTTGCCAGAGTTCGAAAGTCACGACGTTCTTGCTGTTATCAACTCTTTAGAAGGTAATGGCACTGCTGGACCAGATGAAATTCCAAACATTTTCGTAATTAATCTTGGACATATCCTTGCTGAACCTTTGGCGAAATTCACTTTGTCCCTCACTGAAGGAATCTTCCCCACTCAATGGAAGGAATCTTACGTTATACCTATCTTTAAGAAGGGTGATAAGCATAAGGTTGAAAATCACCGTCCAATCAGCTTACTTTCTTGTTTTTCAAAAATATTTGAAAAGTTACTACATATGCACATTTTTTCAAGAGTCAGCGCCCTAATATCTATCAAGCAGCATGGATTTTTAAAGGACGTTCCACGGAGACGAATCTGACTTCCTTCTCTAACTCAGTCTCATGTGCGCTCGAAAATCGTTTCTCTATCCACACGATTTATACTGACTTTTCTAAAGCCTTTGACTGTGTTGATCACTCTATACTGCTTAATAAGCTGCAATCGTTTGAAATTGATGATGCTTTGTTGCAATGGTTCTCTTCGTACCTAAGTGATCGTAAACAATACGTCATATTTAATGGTGCTCAATCCTATCCTTACTCTGCATCGTCTGGTGTTCCCCAAGGTTCCACCTTGGGCCCCCTACTTTTCGTTTTGTATGTGAATGACCTTCTTGCGGGTTTTCAATCTGATCATTTAATGTATGCTGATGATCTCAAACTATTCAGAGTAGTGAAGTCTATTTCTGACTGTAAAATCCTTCAAGATGACATTAATAAATTAAATGATTGGTGTAAGCTGAATAACCTCCGTTTGAACACTCTAATATGTTTTAAAATGATATACCTAGTCGTGCCATAAGTTCTGTCACACGTATATGGGCAATTTTTGTATAAATGAAAAAGAGTTTTTGACAAAGGAAAATATATTTTATTTTGGCATACTAATGGAAGTAAAATAAGCAACAAATTATTCAAAGTGGCCGCCTTTAGCCTTAACACAGCTCTTTAATCTGTTGGGCCAGTCATCGATAGCAGTACGCACTGTTTCTAGCGGAAAATTAGCTACTGCTTCTGTCAAAGATCGCTTAAGGCTCTCGATATTTGGGTGTCGTCTCGTGCACACCATGGACTCTAACTCCGCCCACAGTTTGTAGTCCAGGTGATTCAAATCTGGGCTCCCAGAAGGCCATTCCGTCGCCCTTATAAACTGTGGAATATTGGTTTCCAACCACGCTTGTGTGGTTCGAGCTTTGTGGGCTGGCGCAGAATCTTGCTGGAAAACCCAATGTCGATTGTTGAATAGCGTAGAGTTCAGCGGCTTCACACATCCCTCCAGGATGTCCGTTTGATAATTTTTCGCTGCAGTTTTTACGCCTTTTTCGCAAAAATGAAGCTCGGTGACCCCTTCGTAGCTGACACCCCACCATACCATGACTGATGCTGGATGATGTCCTCGCTGTACCCTAGTGGCAACTTCTCGGGCTTCTATGGAGCTCTGGGCATACACCTTATCATTTTGGCGGTTGAAATGTTCCTCCACCTTAAAAATTTTTTCATCGGTAAATAAAATTTCTCGATGTTTGTTGTTGCCGTACCGCCGAAGGAGCTCTTTCGATCTGGTGCTCCTAATTTGCTTCAACTGCTCAGTCAGCAAATGTCCCGTTGATCGTCGAAAGGCACTCATCCCGAGGTCAGATTTTATGATGCGAGACATACTTCGGGTGGAGATGTTCATCTCTCGAGCCATGATTCGTTGTTTACGAAGCGGATTTCGACGAATTCGACTCTCGACCGCTTTGATGGCAGCAGAAGAACGTACATCACGCGGACGTCCAGAACGAGGTCGATCTTCAATAGTCTGGATCGCGTTATATCTCTGGATCGCACGATACACAAATCTTTGCGTTATTTTTAACGGGCACAACAACTTGAAAATTTCACTCGCGGATTTTCCACACTTATGTAGTGCAATCACTGCAGTTCGGTTTTCTATTACACCCCATTCCATCTTCACACGTTAACGAACACACTTTAAATGACCATCAACTGTCAACAACATTATGACGTTTATAAAACTGGCCGATATTGAAATGTCACTCATAAAATAAAGTTGTTGCCAATGTGAGAAATTATGTGACAGAACTTATGGCAGGACTAGGTATACAAATACGGATTGTAGCCTGAACTTTGACTACCATGTAGATAATGCTCTCCTCGTTGAAGTCTCACGAATAAAGGATTTAGGAGTAATGTTTGACAGCAGATTAAAGTTTGATCAGCACATAGTCAAAGTCTGCAAACATGCATTTAGATTATGTGGATTTATATTAAGAACTGCTCATACTTTCCATTATATACATGTTTATACAAATTTATTTAATAGTCTGGTTCTGTCTCGTCTAGAGTATTGTTCTGTTGTATGGAACCCTCACTACCTATATCTTGAGACTACATTGGAATCAGTACAACGACGTTTTACCAAATCGGTTTTCCGTAAGCTGCATTTATCTGACACTTGCTACGAGAGTCGATTACAATTGCTTGGCCTAACAAGTTTAAAGGACAGGATATATATTTGGACATGTTATTTTTATTTAAAGTAAATTTCGTTTTTAACACTAATCTTCAAGATGAACTTCAATTGCGTTCTAATGTAAATAATACTAGATCACATACTCTATTCGTTGTACCACATGCGCGGCTGAACGTATATTTTCACTCTCCCTTACTTAGGCTGCCTCGAATGTTTAATCAATCTTGCGTTAGTTTTCATGACTTCAGTCTACAATCTTTCAAGGTATATTTAAGATTCAAGTTTTCTATTAAATAACTTTGTATATGTATATATTGAATTTCTATTTAACTATCACAATTCTTCATTTTTTTTTTTTTACTTTTTTATTTATAATATTGTAATTCACTTATTTTTGTTTTGGACGTCTTGTATAATTGAAACATTTTTTACTTTCTGTTCATCAAGTCCTTAAATAAATAAATAAAATTGTATGTATGAATAATAGTTTCATATATGAAATGTAATTTAAGTAAATTCCAGGAAATTTGTTATAATTTTTTATCAAAACATAAAAGGACTACGATTGCGCACAATCATACGATACTCTAGATGAAATAGAAATTTTTGTGATCTTAAGAAATTGTGTATGCGGAATAGTAGAAGGGGTGACAGCATTGAATTAATTTTTTCCCTTCAAGCTAGAGGAGCTATAAAAATGATTTTTAATAAATTTAAGTTTCAAAAATTGCATAGGCACTGAGAAAATTAGTGTTTTGGATTCAGTGAAAATAAACTGCCAACAAGTCGGGCGAAACTTTATTATTCTCGGGACAAGTTGCGGATGAGTGGAAAGTCAATATGCAGGTTAGAGAGGTTAGGGAAGGCTAAGTGAAAGGGAGTTCTTGGGCAGGGCTGTTGTTAATTTACCAATACTTCATTCGTTTCTGCAAGTTTCGATTTTCATGAGGGGAGAAGGAGGGGTGGATGTTAATAGCTTTTTAATTAATTGCTTGAATCACGTCCAATATTCTCTGTATAGAATGTGTTTCATAGACGAAGTTGCAAAGAATTTTCATAAAATTCGGTGTATTTTACATTCACGAAACCAACCATTTGCATGGGAGGGAGTAGAGAAGGTAGGGGAATCATAAAATTTGATATGTAGTTTTATTTCGCTTCTCTTGTAAGATGCTTGTATAAAATTTCAAGTTCATAGCTTTTAGTTTGTTGGTTATTAGTTGATTTAAGGAAATTGGTCGAAATCATGGTTTTTGTATGGGATGGGGTAAAAGGGCAAGCGCGGTTTCAAAACTTTTAAAATAACTTTATTTGAATTATTTTTATAAGTTTTTATGCAAAATTTGAAATTGATAGCTTTTAAGATTTAAGATTTCTTAAAAATGGTCGAAAAAATAATTTTGTATGGGAAGGACTAGAGGAGGTAGGGGAATCGCAAAACTTGTGATGTAATTTTCTTTCCTTTCTGTTGTAAGGTGCTCGTACAAAATTTCAAGTTCGTAGCTTTTAATTTATTGGTTATTAGTTGATTTAATGAAATTGGTCGAAATCATACTTTTGTAAGGGAGGGGGTAGAAGGGCAAGCGCGATTTCAAAACTTTTAACGTAATTTCATTTCAAATATTTTTGTAAGTTCTTATGCAAAATTTCAAATTGTTAGCTTTTAATAGTTAGGTGATAATAGATTTCTTAAAAATGGTCGAAAAAATAATTTTGTATGGGAGGGGGTAGAAGTTTTAAAGGTTTTCGACCAGTTAATATTTCGTATATTTAGGGATTTTTTTTGAATGTTTTTCGCAAATTTTCAAGTTTCTACCTTAAAATTTCACTCAAAAATTTTCAGTTTATGTGTTTTTTTCAATGCACATGAAACACCTCGTGCACGTTAGACCGGGGGGGTCGGTTTATAACAATTATGGATCAAGTCATTATTATTTTTCTATGTAAATCAAATTGACGTATCCACATACAAAATTTAAACTCTGTATCTTTAACCAGAGCCCTAAAAAAATCACTCAAAATTTTCGACATTTTTGCTTATCACCTCTCTCCCCTTACACCTCTCAAATTAAAATTTTTACCAAAATTAACTATTATGTAGTTCTACAATCTGACAAATTTTCGATTTGATATCTGTTTTTTTTTAGATATAAGGATTTGTAATTTTGAAAAGTGCACAATTTTTGAAATGTTCCCCATTTCCCCCCAGTACTATTATTTCAACATGTTATATATTTTTGTATTTTCCTGGTATAGCTTAATATACGGTTCAAGTTTCAATTATATAGCTTAAGAGATAGTTGAGATATTCATTTTTAAGTGTTTTTCTTTGCTCCCCTCCTGACCCTCCCCGTTACAAAAATTAGCCAGTCTCTAAGCTGATTCCGGTGGAACTATATGCCACCTTAATGGTCCCAAAATATGACTTTTTGACGATAAGTAATTTAAAAGACATAATCATTCGAAAAATCGATTCGGCCGACAATTTATTTTTAGCCCCCCCTTTTCGGACGCCAATGGATAAAAAAATTAAATTATTTTTAAAGTTTGTCCCACAACCTTCTCTATATCTCTACTGATTTTCAGCTTTCTATCTGAATTCGTGGTGGAGATATTAGCAAGTGTAGTTTTCGACTTTTTCCCTCCCCCCGCCTCCCCCTTCCACCTAACACCCTCCAAAATTTAGAAAATAGAGCTCACTTACCCAATCAACAATCCATCCAAGAACGAACATTCTACCTTTAACGGTCTCGGAGATATGAGTCCATGCGTACGGCGTACGGCGGAGACGGATGATTTTTTTTTTGCATTTTTAGGCTAATTTAGTCATGAAACCCGAAAAAAAAATTTAAGGGTAGCAAATTTTTTTTTTCTTGTGTCGATCACAATACTTTATTATTATAATAATAAAGTAAAATAAACTACAAACACTTGTAAATTAATCTAGGTCATCTTCAGAAAAGTTTGTTAATGGTTATTCCTAATTTTAATACTTTAAAAGAAATAATGTTTGCTTTTGTCGATGTATTGCAATAGTGTATTTAGGTCATTAATATTTTCTTTGTTCAACAAACAAGGGGTAGAGTAGCTTGAAGATAACGCCTCCGGTTAATTTTTTTCGCAATTTTTTTCCATTTGTGTCGAAAGTTTTGAATTCGGCATCGCCAGAAGGTACTTTGTATCGAATTTTTCCCGGATCATCTTATCTGAATTGCAAACATTTTATTTTTAGCCATGGAACCTTTTCTTTTTGAATGCCAAAACGACGTTCGTTGCTCTTGCAGAAAAAGTTTTAGACAAAGACGTCCTATGTTTAGATTGGTTGTTCTTGCATTAGAAGAATATGTTAAGGCAAAACCCAAAGTATACTTTGGTTCTGCTTGTAACTAACATTTTTAAATATTACAACCAAAATTGGTTCATTTGTTCAGCTATTATGGGCTTGATTGTTATCGCACTAAACAGAGCAGGCTTCATAGATAACCGTTGAGCTAGGAACCTAAAAATCCAAAAATTTTTAACATTGCGTCTCAATTGCATCGACATAACATCTGTAGTATGAATTCCAAAAGGTAGATATGTTGCGCTTCCATGAATCTATACATATAAATATAATTGTAGTGTATGTCTGTTATTTGCTTATAAATGGCTATAAGTTAGTTTTTTGCTTTATTTTATTGTTAAAGCATAAAAACACGTTTTTGAAATTTTTGTCAGTCTGTCTCTCCGGCTGTCTTTCACGCACAAACGGCTGAAACGATTGTAATGCAACTTACACAGTTTGTTAGGTGTGCTCCGAGATGTAATCTGCTTTTGGTTTTATTTCACTCCCCTCACGCCTTCTACCCCATATAAAGTTACTCATTTTCAAAAATATATATTAATCAAATTTTCTTGGAAACTATAATAAGAGCTATTAAATTGAAATTTAGAATATATTATTTCTATTATAAATGTAATCTTTTGGTATACAAATTATTTAAATTCCCACACTCCTTCCGCCACCTCCCATACAAACTGCACTTTTTCATGAAATACTTTACACCAATTATCTCAGTACGTGTAACTTTTATCGAGCCAAAATGTTGTATTAAATCATTAATTAGCATTAATTAATATCGGGAACAAATTAACCGAGTAGGTTCACTCCTTCCACCCCCATTCATACAATGTTGCACAGTTCCACGACTTTATAAAAATTAGATTTTCTTGAAAAGTGTGAATGATACAGATGAAATTTAAAATATATCAATTGCATGATAATTATAGTTGCTTCTCGAAAAATCACCATCATTTAATACTATGAGCTCTAACTTTTCACTCAGTCTGTCTAGTCACTTCTAACAGGAATTCTAGAATTGCAATCGCTAAAAAGAAGATTGAGTTGACCTGAGAATCTAATAATTATAATTCTTCGAATATGGTACAGCTGATGAAACGTATTATAGGTAAAATTTAATTACTGAAATGGCTGCTCAATATAAATTTTGATGGTAATGATGTATCTGTGAATTTTAACAACCTGTGAATTAGGCGCAATCCAATTCTATCGGTTTCGGAATTAGGATATCTACTATTCAATAAACTAGAGAACTAACTGTGTTCAGAGCATCGCTCGAGGCTATATAAGTTTTTAATTGGGAATATCTAATGATGTTGTATGCATATTTGCAATTTACCTGGAATATTCCATTGAAATAGTGTGAATTTTCGATTTGTTATAATCTTTTGATATACATATTATTTTAATATAATTTTACATCGATTAGATTGCAGAGTTTAGTTTTTAGTGAAGTGATAGAAGTTGTTTTCGTAGAAGAAAATTAAAGTTATGGTTTAAGAAGGTTTATTATAATATTCTTCAAAACATAACAAATCAGAAAAATTTGTTAATATTTTAATTTTTTCATAGTGTTAACTTTAATTATTTTGTTGTTCTCAGTTATAGTCTAATTGGTACCTATGATTTGCGGTAGTGATGTTCTTGAAGTAGTAGCTATTTGCATTATTGTCATTGTAAAATTTTCGACGTGACTCGTATAATGACAAAAGGCTGGTAACTCTAATTTTCTTAATTTTCTCGTAAAAAGCTTAGATAGTTAGTTGGGATCAATTGTTGGTTGTTCTGCAGCAATGTTGCATTTGATGCAGTATTTTCGGGGGTCCGAATGGTAATACGTGGCTCACCACAATAGGAGCACTGAACACGTGACCTAATTTATAACATTTACGGCATCTAATTGTAGAATTTTATTTTGACTGTAGCTCACGTGAATTTTATTTCTTTGGGGGCGCTGTATGAGTCGGAAGACATTTAAATAGAATCCGTTGCTTGATGAGCTTCGTTTTCTCAAAATCGTGTTGAGTTTCTTATGGTGCCAACGTTGGGATCATGATACTGGAGCTTCCGAAGAATTTTTCCATCCGGTATTTATTTGAGTAATGGATAGAAAATTACGCCTCTTGAAAAGTCAAGTGTGGGATGGTATGTGCCAACTAACTGGGATTACATCACCTTTAAAGATTTTTTACCTTTTCAATGAAACTAGTAATTACTTTTTTTTTATTTTCGGCGAGAAACAGAAGACGTCTGTCGTTAAGAAATTTAGCACTACTTCAAGGGATCTATGTAGCTTGATTAAATTGCTACCAGTAAGAGGTTAACCTTAAATGGTTAAACTGATAATGACATAAAAAACTTTGAATCGAAGAGGTTATTATTTTGTCAGGATAACTTAGTGATACGAATTTAAAAAATTTTCTGAAATGCCCCAGCTAAAGAGTATTATACGGATTGCACCCCTGCTATCCCGGCGGCATGATATCGTCTAATTTTAGGTTACTACATAGTTCTACTCGGAAACCATCCCAAATCACTGCACGAACCTTAAATTTTGGAGTCAAAATGTGATAAGGAAAAACTGCATGGTGGTACGCTAATAAGTTTAAGTTGATCCACTAAATTCATACCGAAGTCACGTTCAGCTGGTTATTACTTGGCAATGTACTTGACGTCTGCCTACACTGAACGTACTCGTAAAACATACGTGAACTGTATTATTACGATATTATTACGATAAAAATAATGTAGGGTGCACACTAGTGGGTAGCGTGTTGGTTTTACAATGTGAAGGTCGGGAGCTCAAATCTCGGTCGACGTATAATTCCAGCACACTGCCTGCTTGGATATACCCTGGTTACCTCAATCTAAGAAAATGGAAAATTTACAGATAGAGGGCTGTGCGAAGGGCTAACAACACTTCCACAATAGGTAATTAAAAAAAAAGTTATGGAACCTGAAGTTTCACATAAAAACATGTGGTTGCCTTTCTAAATTGAATTTTTCACATTTCAATGCACTAAATTTTTTTCAACTTGACTTAACACATTCATCCAAGTAAACATGTACTTATTTTATAATTTATTTTTCCGCGCCAGAGAATCAAAAAGTAGTTAGGCGTTTTGATGTTAGTCAACTGAAATTTTCTAATTTTTATATTATCGCATCTCACAAAAAAAAAAACAAAATTCATCCCTCTATTTATATTTCAAAAACCCTTCTTGAATGCTACTGAAGGGATTATTTAATTATAAAGGATTTCAAGTTGATATTAAAGAAACTTGATGACTAGAATCATCAATTTACCTCTTATCAAAGGAACTCGACTGACGAGGTACGAAGTAGCATAATCTAATTTATTCATGAAACTTGAAGGAAAATTTATATAAAAATTCTAAAGAAATTATAGCTGAAACGAAAAAAAAAAAAAAAACTTTACTTATTGCGGAAGTTGATGGCTCTTTTTATTTATTCGAGCGATATTACGTTATTATAAGTTTTGTCCCTTGAACTGGAAGAAGTGTTTATTTTAATAGAATTGCTACAGAGATGAATTCCATGACATCAGAAATGAGTTTTTATCTGGTATTTCTTACTGGGTGTTATGCAAAAGTTTTATTTATTGGGTTATTTTAAATATATTATTAACTTACATATGCAGTGTTGGCCAAAACTAAAGCAGCACCTTTTCCAAACAAATGCAAGCATATATTATTAGGAGTAGAAATAATTTTCCACCGTTTTCTATCAAAAATTAGGAATGTATTGTTAAGAACGGTACATTACCTTTTATTCATAGTATTGTCCATCACTAGCCACTACTTTTTTCCCATCTTTCTGGCAGCAATCGGATACCATGTCGGAAGGACTCTCATCTTTTGTGGCTATCCACGAATCGACCCAATTTTTAGTATCTTCATATGATATAAAGCGCTGCTTAGATAGGCCATGTGCCATCGATCGGAACAAGTGATAATTGGAAGGGGCAATGTCTGGTGGTGTAGGACTTCCCAATTAAGTGTTTCCAAATAGGTTTTGACCGGCGCTGCAACATGCGGACGAGCATTATCGTGTATGAGGATAATTTGGTCGTGTCTGGAGTAGTAATGGGCCGTTTTTCCTTCAGTGCTCGGCTCAATCTCATTAATTGTGTTCGGTAGAGAGCTCCAGTAATGGTTTCGCCCGGTTTGAGCGACTCATAATACACGAAACCAATCTGATCCCATCAAATACACAGCATGCGTTTTTTTTCCATGAATATTCGGTTTGGCTGGTAATATAAGTTTGCCACAAAGTTTGTAACGCCAAGAAACAAGGCTCGGAGAAAAAATGAATGATGCAGAAGTTCATATAATCACTCAAAAATCTCAAAACCGGATGTCCGTCCGTCCGTCCGTGTCCTCTCTAGCTTGAGAACGCGTTGAGCTATAGATCTCAAATTTTGTACACATCGTTTTTGACAAAAAAGTAAAGTCAAGTTCGTGAACGGATCAAATCACTCACCTCTTCTACCCCTCCCACGCATTTGATCAAAAAGTATAAATGCTATTTATCTGAAATTTGGAACGTAATACTTTTATGATGACTTCAATCTACTGTATAAAAGTTATTGGAGTCCTCCGCTTCCTCTCACCACCTCCCATACAAACTGCACTTTTTCATGAAATACTATAAACAAATTTACTCAGTACGTATAAAATTGATCGAAAAATATTTGTTTAGAATTTTTAGAAAGAGCAAAAAAATTAGACGATTAGTGTCGCTCCTTCTGCCCCCTCCCATATAATCTGACACAATTTCACAACTTCACAAAAAGTCGATTTTCCTAAAAAATATGAATGCTACTAATCTGCAATTTAAAACATGTCAAAAACATGTTTTTAGTTTTTTTTGAAAAGTCATTAAGAACTCGCCCCTCCTTCTACCACCTCCCATTCAAACTGCACAATTTCACTAAACCCAATACACTAATTTCCTAAGTACCTATTAAATTTTTAAATCCTTAATTTTGTAAACAACATTTTGATGGCAACTCTAGTGTGATGTGAAAAAAATTAATTCAATGTCGTCATCCCCTCCCTCTCCACCACTTCCCCTTCAAAATTTCTTGAAATCAAAAAATTTCTCTTTCATCTGGAGTATTTCCCCCAATCGTAGTCCTGTTACGATTTTTATACTCTAGATGAAATCTGAGAGTATATTGTGTTTGCCTTACCCTTTTGTAACGCTCGCACAGAGCCGCCAAGGGTACAGAAATATTTGTTGTCGGTCAAAAATCTCGATTCCGAGTGATCGTCTGTCTGTCTGTATGTCCGTCTGTCTACAACATAACTCTCGAAAGCTTTGAGCTATAGTGCTAAAAATTTTTGTGTGTCATTTTTAGGAAAAAAGTAACTTTAAGTTCGTGAATGGGTCACATCCCCCCACTCCTTCTACCCCCTCCCATACAAATTTCATGAAATTTCGAAAAATTAAGAAATTTATTTTCTTTGAAACTATTTAAGCTATCGACTTGAAATTTAGGTCAAAGTATAATGTTATAGATGTCATTAATACCAATATTGACCCGATCCCTTTACTCCTTCTACCCCCTCCCATACAAATGGTCAATTTTGAAAAATACATATTTTCGATTTTCATCGAAACTAGTAAAGCTGAAAAAACGAGATTTTGTCAGAATTAATTGTACTATAATTGCAATTTATTTTAAAAATAATAATCAACTTCACCTTACTCCTTCTACCCCCCATACAAATTTCACGAAATTTTGAAATTTAAATTAAATTATTTTTCTTCGAAACTGTTAAACCTATCAACTTGATATTTTGCATAAAGTATGCAAATAGAAATATTAATAATGCGAAAAAAATTTGTTTTGATCTGTACACTCCTTCTATCCCCTCCCATACAAATGCAGAATTTTTGTTAAATGCATTTCATCGATTTCCATTCAAACTAGAAAAAGTACAAACTTCAAATTTTGCCAGAATTCGTTTTTTAATAATTAAAATAAGTGTTAGAAAAAATTATCAGCCCCGTTTCACTCCATCTACCACCACCCACACAAATATCTCTATTATAAATTCAAGAAAAGCATTTCTCCTTCAAGTATATGAGAGCTATCGTCTTTGAAATTGAATCAAAGCATGGTGATAAGGATGATAATAAGCAGTGTCAAAATCGTCTTAAACGCTCCACTTCCTCTGCCACCTCCCATACAAATGCCTCAATTTAAGGAAAACTATGACTAATTTCTTTAAAAATAATGAAATCTAAAAACTTTAAATTTAGCAAAAAACATTTTGCATGCCATGTCCGGTATCATATACGAAAAATACAAACCTCCCCCTCTACTTCTACCACCTCCCATGCAAAAGTCTCTATTCACTATTCGAAAGAATTTGAGATGACATATTTTCCGGTATATTAAAGTCATTTCCATCTCATCTAGAGTATTATATGATTGGGCTTTAAGCCCAATCATAATTCTGTTATGTTTTATATTTATTTTTAATTTAGTCTTCCTGTGCACATTCTTGTTTTTAATTATCGGAATTACCGAATAATACGTCTTATTTGCCAACATTATCCTTCTTTTAATTTCGATGGGTTCGTTTCCATCCTTTGATAAGTTTACCCAAAGCTGTCTGCGTTTTCTAGGTTGTAGTCTACTACTGTAATATTCTGTCTGATTGGCGTCTTTTTCCTCGCTTGTGTCATAACTTTTGTTTTGTTTTCGTTTATTCGTAGATCAACTTCCCTTGCTACCAAGTTAAGCCTTACAAATATTAATTCAGCACTCTCCAGAGATCTTGCAAGGATATTTATGTTGTCGGTATATGCTAAAAGTTGTGTGGATATGAAGCAAAGTGTTACCTCGGCGTCAGTGGGAAGTTTCCGAACGACATATTCGAGTGCCGAGTTGAGACGCATTGGTGCTAGGCCGTCACCTTGTTTAAGGCCGTTGTCAGTTCTAAAGCTGAAAGTTAGTTCATTTTGTAGTCTGACTTGTGACAAAGACTCGGTAATTGTCATTTTTGTAAGCCGAACCAGTTTCGGTGGGATCTCAAACCCCAACATGATTTTGTACAGTACGCGCCTGTCCATACAGTTTTTTTTTTACAGAATGACCTGTTATAGGCAATTTCGGCCTTTATGTGCAATGCACAAAAACAGTCATGGAGGGAAGGAATGGGATTGGGAAGGTTGGGGAAGGGGAGTGAGAACGACAGTAGCGAGTGAAGAAGCTGGTATATTGCTCAGTTGTACTGGCTGCTTACTGACAAATATTTGCAGATGTTATGGAGGACTGAATGATAGAAAGCGAACAGAAACCATCTACTGAGTATCTAGGCCTTCTTGAAGTGGAACTGGTTCACTTTTACACCGTTTCCCCATTTTATTGCGAATAATTTTTTATCACCAGCAGCAACTAAAAAAATTGCGCTTAAAAAAATCCCGTCTGGAGTGGGAATCGAACCCACGACCTATTGACTGAGAAGCAAGCACGCTGCCCACTACGCCACGGAAGTTCAAGTCAACAAATATCTGGTGCGCATCAATATTATGTTCCCAGCACTTTTCCAGCACCTGTTTAAACAAGAATATCTGGTCCGTGGTCGATCGTCCAGCTCTAAATCCGCCTTGTCAGCACAGGGCTTAATTTTCATTTCCAGAATTTTCGTCAAGATCTTATAAGACGTACACAAGAAAGATATTCCTCGGTAGTTCTCGCAGCAGAGCTTATCACCTATTTTACAAATGGACATTTGATGCTCTTGCGCAAATTTTGTTTTTTTTAAGGAACCGAACATAACTTAGGGGGTCACCCTCTAATGCTATGCACAGCTGTGTCGGTCTTCGAGAAGTGTTTCCTGCGTCCAGAAATCCGTGACTAATCTGTGTAGGAGATGCGCTATGCAGGTGTCGCCGGCTTTTAGAAGTTCAGCTGGAATTTGATCAGTGTCCGGCGCCTTGCTTTTCGTGTGGTTCTTCAGGCCCGTTTTTACTCCTTCGAGTGTGGGAGGATTCAAAACAGGTCCTTCATCAGGTTGTTACATCAGTTGTGACTGCTAAGATGTCTGCAGTTGTTGTTCGTGCGGATGATGGCCTCGAGCTGAGGTGTTCAAAGTATTGCGCTCTTATAATTTTGCCTTCTGTATCCTTGCAGAGGGTCGTCTTCGGTTGGTATCCCTCTTTCATCCTTTTAATTAGGAAATACGCGGCTCTTGTGTTGTGTAATTTAAAGTGTTCGTCCATGTTCTTAACTTCGTTCATGTTTCTAATTTTGTCCATGTTTTTAATTTCGTCATTATTGTACTTCCGTTTTTTTGTCTGCATATTTTGTTTGCAAATCGTCTAAGATCCTTGTATTTGTCCTGTTTGGCTCGTGTCGGCCGTTCTGATAATATTTTGTAGGCTTGATTTTTTCGTTCTAAGGCATCTTGGCATTCGTTGTCGAACCAATCATTTCTTTTGCGCCGGGGTTGTTGTCCTATCACCTCCTCTGCGACAGATGTAATGCCATCTTTGATATTTTGCCACATTTCATCTATTGGCTTGCTGGCGGTGGTATTCATCATTGTCGCGAAGTGCCTCTCTAAGGCTGATACATACTACGGAACTACTTTCTCATCCTTGTCGAATTTAGGAACCGGTTATGTTTTGGGTGTCCTCGGTTTGCAATTCGCATCGGAACTTGGTCTTTACCAAATAGTGACCTGTGTCGCTATTAGCCCCTCAGCATTTACGCACATCGAGAATGCAGAGACCGTTCTTTTCTTTATTAGAACGTGGTATATTTGGTTGAATGTTCTTCCATCAGGTGATGCCGGCGTTCTCTTATGAATTTGACGTTACGTGAAGCATGTTGAGCTTACAATAAGATTTTTCCTGCTGGCCAAATCCGTCAGTCTCTGTGCCTTCCAATTGTCCCTATGTAAATTACTTCTTTGCCCACTTTCGCATTAAGGCCACCTTATACTATCTTAATATCGTTCGACGGGAGGGACAGTCGAGTGTTGATTCTAAGGTGCTGTAGAAAACGTCTTTAATTTCGTCTTCTTTGTCTTCCGTTGGGGCATGGACATTAATAAGCCAAACACTAAAGGATTTTGTTCTGATGCGGATTGCACACAATCATTATGAAGGCATGTGAAGTTGCTAGTTTGGTGTTTAAACTTCTTGTTGACAATAGACGCAACTCCAAACTCCCGACTTCCTGATTTTTTCCCACTACTGAAAATTGTGTGCGATCCAATGTCGGCAAACTCGGTTTCTAGCAATTTAGTTTCTTAGAGTGCAATGATGTTTATGTTGTATTTGCTTGCCTGTTCCACTACTCTCACTGCTCCTGCTCTTTACAGGAATCGCACGTTCCATGATCCATTTTTCGTTTGCGTGGTCCTTGCCGTTGAATCAATCCAGTCCGAGGCGGTACCTCAGGTTTCGAAACAAGTCTGGTTTTTCCGAGGATGAGTTGTTAACACATCGCGAGTTTTTCTGTTTCATTTGAACTCGCAAGTTCACCAAGGCAAGCTCGGATGGATAATTACCCGGTGGCTACCACGTGGAGGTATGGTAAGCTCTATTGCTGTGTATATGATAATTACAACACGGGGTGTCGCCTTATGATGCCGATCAGATGCCTACCCTAGATATGCCCATCCAACCACATTAACTATTATGAGGTGGCTAAATTTCAACTTGAGCTTTAGTTCCACTCGAAAAGCTGCCCAAATAAAAATTTTTCTTGAGTTCGGCGTTATTCTTCAGTTTCATTTCGTTTTGTTCTCCGCTAATTGTAAATATTTTCAAAGGAAAATTCCTAGCTAAAATTTTGAAATCATTCAAAGTCTACCGAATACTTATCATTGATTGTCATCAGATTACATTATTTCATACCAGAGTGATAACAATAGACACGGGTATTGTATTATCCTTCAACCATTTTCCTAAAAATAATCACTTCAACTTTTAAAATATAAAAGTGGTAGCAGCATGAAACGGCTTTAATCAACAATTTTTTTATCAGGCTCGATTTAATTAAACACATAAATTGGAAACATGCATGAACCTTTGGCTAAATCTATAAATTTACAATCAACCAGGGAAAAGAACAAACCCGTATTTTGAAGGATATTATATAGATTTTCACTAAAAATAATATTTTTTCTTTCTTGGAACACAATTGTTAAAGTTATTCCAAGATATACATACTAACTATATCGACCCAACAGATAAAATCGGCTGTACACAATCCTGACATGAATATCTTGTTGGTTGAGGTCATCATTGAAAAACTAAAACTCACAACTGGATGTTGTTTGCTTTTGAAGATTTTTCCCTCTTTTCCATATAGTCTCAACACAATTATAACTCAAGAAAAATAATGCCATTGATTGAAGGATTTGACGAAGCGGTGGCGGAAAATCGCATCAGACTAACGAAATGAAAATAAAATCAAAATAATTTACGCTGAATTGAAGCTACTTAGCTTAATTTACCATTAAATGAAATAAAAATCGCTTCAATTTGACCGCACTCCTAGTTTAAATTTATCTTTTAAATATTTCATGATGGCCATCAATTATTCCGCATCATTATCACTTGAAAATGGAAAAAAAAAATGAAAATTTATCATCTCTACTGACTGTAAAAATGTCGCTCGAACATTTCCTTTTCTGCCATTTTGTTGGACTTTTTTGTCGTTTTTTTTTTGTACTTTTTTTATGTTTCTTTTGTACGTATTATACAATTGCAATAACCATTGTGATTTATTTATTTCAGACCCGCCGCAAGTGACTCTATCATTAGGCTCAACACTAAAGCCCGATGACATAAAGGAGGGCGATGATGTCTATTTTGAGTGTCATATAAAAGCCAACCCTAAGGAGCATCGCATCACATGGTCCCACGATGTAAGTAAATTTCAATTATTTAACCATTTTGTGTGCGGGTGGTGCCTCTTGGGCGCTATACCCTCGTAGTATCCCAGCAGCAGCAATAGCCAAACGTTCTTCTCGAGCCTGCTGTTGTAAAATACTATGAAGGACGAAATAATGTTGTAAAGTAACATAGAACGTGGAGCATTCACCGTATACCCCGGATACATTATTCATCATTTAAAGTGGAACTCCCATTACGACCCTTAAATAAAAGTCTTAAATTGCACGCTATATGCCGCGCGACTGTGACGACAGAATCAGGCCAAACTTCAGAGTGTAAATAGAAACCAGACCACCACCACCACCAGCATCATCATGATCATCGTGATAGCATAACCGCAATCAGAACAGAAAAAAAAAATCTCTTATGGGACATCCTAACAACACTTTCAACCTACATCTAGCACCAGATAGCGTTTTCTAGCCTCGAGAGTAGTGCACGCCTTTGCGTTCGAGAAGTGCTTTCATTGGTGGGTGGTTTGTAGGTGAAGGACAATCTCCTGGCTGCCTGTCATTTATCCCAGGCCAGTCCGTTGTTCGCACGCAACCAGAACAGGATTTAATTTGAATGGATTCGGAGACAATTCAAGTCATTTGTCGCCTTATGCACGAAACAAACCAACCCTCAAGTCGCTCCTGGTGCCGGCAATTCGCATCGTTAGCCCCGGCCGGCATCTCTATCGTCTTACACGCAGCTGGTGACAAGTTTAACACAATTCTCCATTAATCGCAAGGGAACGATTTAATGTGAGTAGTGTGTCCCTTAATGCTGTCCGTCATCTTGTCAGGACTGAATTCTATCCCTCGTAAAGTATCATAAAGAATTATGTAACACCTGAGCAAGAAGCCATTAAAATTGACGAGCATTAAGATTTTTCCGGAATTTTTTTTTTTTTTATCAAAAAGGTGACAGAATGGGAAACACTTTGGTGATTTGTTGAGAAATTTCCGAAGAATTATGAGACGCTCATTTAAAAGGAATAATTAGCATGCGACTGGATAAATAAATTTATTTCGTTGTATACGCTTAGATGGATACGAGAAAATATGCTTGCCTCAAGGGAAAAGTAAAAATATGATTTTTCAACTGTGCGTTGGACGCTTCCTTAATTATATTGAAGCTAATGGAGGCGTTGCTGACGTAAAATCTAAATTACAGAACGATGTATTTTTATGCCGATCGAATAAGTTTCTAACCGTAATGTGGGGAAGCTTTTTTAAGGTTTCATTTAACTTGCACATCTCTAATATGAACCGCACTAATTACGTATTAATTATTTATGGCTAAAAGAGCCAAAAATAGCATGGTTTTCGGTGATTTGTTTTCCACGAAAAACAATACGAATTTAAGCCAAATATTGGGGGATGTTTGGGCCCGTGTCAGGCAAAAAATAATACGCATTGAAAATGAAGTAACCTTTTAAAAAACAGATTAAATCAAATATTGTGGGGAATTCAAAAGATTTTTTTTTTTAACCTTTAGAAATGCTTAAGTGTTGATGAAGTTTCAAAACCCTTCAAGATTTACCATACTTTTCTGTGAAAAACTTTTTCTGAAAACTTGGTTCATTTCTAAAAATGTTATTTTCCTTCAATACCGAGGATGTAAAGAATTAAAAAAAATCTAGTGTTGAAAATTCGTACTTGGTGTCTTCTGGTAATTTTTAACAATTTCTACTACGTAGGTTGTCTTAGAAGTGGAGGAAATGGTATTGGATGACCCGCGACTTAAAGTGCCTGAGCTAGCAAAAATGGTAGGCATTTAAAAAAGTGCTGTGCATCGCATATTGACTGAAAATTGGACATGAGAGAGCGGTTCGCAAGATGGCTACTGCAATTACTCAATGCAAGAAAAATAGTGTCGTGGAGATGTTTTAATTGAGTCTTTGGCGAAGTTTACAGCAATAAAGCCGAGGTTTTCCGTCGATTCAAAATCACTGATGAAGCATGGGTCCATCACTTCACACCTGAGACGAATGGACTGAGAGGGGAGAATCAGCTCCAAAGAAGATGAAGACAGTTTCATCTGCAGACAATGTCATGGCGTCAGTTTTTTGGGATGCGCGCGGGAAAACTTCATTTATTATCTTCAGAAAGGAAAAACTATCAACGACAAGTATTAAGCGAAGTTATTGCAGCATTTGAGTGATGAAATCAGCCGCATTCGGCGAAACAGAAAGTTTTGTTTCATCAAAACAATGCATCAGGACACATCCGTAATCGCGATTCCCAGAATCAATGAATTAAAGTTGGAATTGCTTCCTTGCGCATCTTAGTCGTAAGATTTAGCCACCTCGGATTATTTTCTGTTTTCAAACTTGAAAAAATGGCTTGTTGGTAAAAGATTGGGCCAACAACGAAGAGGTGGAGTCTGTGGCTGATAGCTATTTTGAGAAGCTCGACGAATCCCAATATAACAGAGAATCGAAGCAATTGAACATAGCTGGAAACATAAGAGGGCTACGATTGCGCATAAAGCGCAATCTTACGATACTCTAGATGTCATCCCAAGAAATTTTGGATGGGGAGTGTTAGAAGGGGTGATAGGATTGAAATATTTTTTTCCCCATCATGCTTATACAAAATGCTTACTCCAAAAATTGAATGGGGACTGAGAAAATTAGTGAGTTAGATTTAGTGAAAATGTGCAGTTTGTATGGGAGGTGGTAGAAAGAGTGGCGGGATTTTAGTAATTTTTTCAGAAATAACTAGGAATATTATAAAATTGACAACCCTTAAATTTCAGATTAGTACCATTCATACTTTTCAAGAAAATCGATTTTTTGCGAAGTTGTGAAACTGTGTCATATTGTATGGGAGGGGGTAGAAGCAGTGAAGCTAATCAAATATTTTTTTCCGATCTTAGTGATAATACTAATTAAGTATTTATTACAAAATGTGAGCTCTATAAATGTTATATGTTCTGAGAAAATCGTCTTAGAGCATTTCATGAAAAAGTGTAGTTTGAATGGGAGGGGGTAGAAGGAGAGGGAGGACACAAATAATTTTTCTACTGTAGATTTAAATTATTACGCAAGTAATATATCCAAAAACTCAGACTAATAGCTTTTACACTTTTCAAGTAAATTAATTTATTGTTAAATTGCGAATTTGCGTCATTTTGTATGGGAGGGGGTAGAAGGGGTGAAGCTAATCGTCTAATTTTTTTTCGCCTTACTAACAATTTTAAATAAATATTTGGTGCACAATTTCAGCCCGCTAAATTTTATACGCACTGAGTAAATTGGCTTAGAGTAATTCATGACAAGTACAGTTTGTATGGGAGGTGGTAGAAGGAGGGGGAGGACACGCATAATTTTTATACGGTAGATTGATATTATCATAAAAGTAATATATTCCAAATGTCCGACCAATAGCTTTTATAATTTTTGAGCAAATCCTTTAATTGTCAAATTGCGCAATTGTGTCATTTTGTATGGGAGGCGGTAGAAGGGGTGGAGCGATTTGGCCCGTTCACGAACTTGACCTTACTTTTTTGTCAAAAACGACGTGTAAAAAAATTTAACTATCTAGCTCAACGCGTTCTCAAGCTAGAGAGCGAACAGACGGACGGACAGACCGACGGACAGACGGACGGACAGACGGACGGACGGACGGACAGACGGACATCCGGTTTTGAGATTTTTGAGTGATAACATTAACTTCTGTATCATTAATTTTTTTTCCAAGCCTTATTTCTTAGCGTTACAAACCTTAGAGCAAACTTATAATACTCTCAGATTTCATCTAGAGTATAAAAATGGTATCGAGCTAAAGAGAGTATGTAACTAAAGAAAATTTTTTTTCCCAAATTTTTGTATTTCCGTTGTTAGATTGGGTACTACTTCTGGGACTGTTTACTTACTTACTGACGATGGCGCTACGAACCAAATCTGACTTTGTCCTCCTGAATACTTCGCCTCCATACATTTCGGTTCAGTAACCGTGTACACCATTGATTGAAAATCTTAGCAGTAATTTGCTGTCTGCGTCAATCGAATCCTTCCAGCGCCTCCGTAGTTTTTCGACCGATATTTCTCCATTAACTTTCCCTTTGAGTGTGCGTTAGGGAATTCTTTCGCTATCCATACGCTCCTCATGGCCAGCCCATTCTAACTTCTTAAATTTTATGAGGGTTAACACTTCTGGATTGTCGAAGATGGCATACAATTCTCTGTTGTATCTTATTCTCCAGATCGAGTCTTCCCTCACAGATCCGAGGATTCTTCTGAGGACCTTTCTGTCAAAGGTGTTAATTAATTTTGCGGATGAGTTAATCTCCACGTTTCCCTGCCATAGCATAGCACGGGTCTTATAATTCTTTCATATATTTTACTTTAATATTTATTGTATTTAATAATATAACAAAGTATTATGATCGCCTTGGAAAAAAAAATTGATACCCTGAAATTTTGTTTTTTCGCATTTCATGAGTAAAATTGCCAAAAAATGCAAAAAAAAAATCCGTCTGTCTTTACGCCGTACGCCGACGCTCAGCGCACCCAAATCCTTCAAGGTAGAAAGTTCATTTTTTGGGGGATTGTAGATAGTTGCGAATCTCAGACGAACGCCAATTTAGGGGGGTTTAAAGATTCAGGGGGAGTGCTAAGACCGAAAACTAAGAATTCAAATATTTCATCCATGGTTTCAGCTAGGAAGCTGAAAATCAACATACATATAGAAGGGTTTGTGGGACAAACTTTAAAAATTATTTAATTTCTTTATCCATGGTGGAGTGCAAAGAAAAACACTTAAAAATCAATATCTCGGCTATTTTTAAGCTATGTAATTGATGCTTGGAAAGTATATAAAGCTATACAAGCGAAATACGAGAAAAATACAAAACTTGGGCATAATTTTAGTGTGGGAAAATTGGGAGCATTTCAAAAATTATACACTTTCCGAAATTTCTAACCGTCATAACTGAGTGCAGATATCAAATTGAAATTTTGTCAAATCTTAGAACTACATATTCTTTAGTTTTGGTATTTGAAATTTTACGGCGCGAGATGTAAGGGGAGAGGAGGGGAGCTGGTAAGCAAAAATTTCGAAAGTATATTGAGTAATTGTGAAAGATGCAAAGTTGAAATTTTCCAAGTGTATACATCTATTTGTTTTACATACAGAAAAATATGTAACAAAAATTCCACCGACCCCCCTGGTCTAACGTGCACAAGGTGTTTCATGTGCAATGAGAAAAACACTTAAACTGCAAATTCTTTAATGAAATTTTAAGATAGAAACTTTGCAAAGTGCATTAAATAAAAATCCCTAAAAGAATGAAATATTAACTGGTTGAATACCTTGAAAACTTCTATACAATCATACAAAATTATTTTTTCGACTATTTTTAAGAAAACAATTATCACCTAACTATTAAAAGCTATCAATTTGAAATTCTCCACAAAAACTTCTGAAAATAATTGAAAGAAAACTATGTCAAAAGTTTTGAGATCGCGTTTGCCCTTCTACCTCCTCCCATATAAAAGTATGATTTCGACCAATTTCAATAAATCAACTACTAACCAACAAATTAAAAGCTAAGAACTTAAAATTTTGTTCGAGTACTTTACAAGGAAAATGAAATAAAACCGCACCACAAATTTTACGAACTAGGGTGTAGCCTAGTGGGTACCGTGTTGGGCTTGTAATGCGAAGGTCGTGAGTTCAAATCCTGGACAACGCAATATATAATTCCAGCACATTGTCTGCTTGGATATAATTTGGTCACCTCAATCTACGAAATATTAAAAATTCGTAGATAGAGGGTTGTGCGAAGAGCTAACAACCCTTCCACAATAAGTAGTGGAAAATGTTAAGGAACCTGAAAGTCAGGAGGCCAAGGTCCGATTTTGGCTGTAGTGCCATTGTAGAATAGAATATGAATTTTACGATGCCCTTACTTCCTCTATCCCCTCCCATACAACTGATTGGTTTCGTGATTGTAACACGAATTTTATAAAATTCTATGCAACTTCGTCTATGAAACTGACATTCTATACAGAGAATATTGGACGTAATTAAAGCAATCAATTAAAAAATTATTGATATCCACCCACCGTTAATATCACCCCTACCCTCATAAACCCAAACTGGCATTAACGAATGAAATATTGATTACATGTACTGGAGCTATAGATCGTAATCCCAATTAAGTGTTATTTTGAGAGCAGCCCTGCCCTAAGTGGGTTCCAGTTGTGAAAGGGAGTTCAAAGGGGTTCCACTTAGTCTTCCTTAACCACTCTAACTTGCATATTGACTTTCAATGGCCCATCAACTTGTCCCAAAAATAATAAAGTTGCGCCCGAATTCGTGGCAGTTAATTCAGTTTAGTTTTCCTGTGTGCGTTCTTGTTTCTGATTATTGGAAGTACCGAATAATACGTCTAATTTGCTATCGTAATCCTTTTAATTTTGATGGGCTCGCTTTTATCCTTCGATAAGTTTGCCCATAGGTATACAACATTTTCTACGTTTTCTAGGTTATAGTCTCCTAAAGTAATATTTAGTCTGATTGGCGTATTTTTCCTTGTTTGTGCAATAGAGTTTAGGTTTAGCTTGTAGGAGGATAGTTTCGTTGAACCACAATGCACTGGGGTCGTCTAGTTGGGCCCATAGTACTCCTTCTATTGATTATAAGATGAAAGTCGCTCCTCTTGTTCTAGCAGGCTCAAATGTTGGACTCCTCTGAGACCGTTTAGTTCTGAGGAGAATCTAGAACCGAAACAAAGGAGACGACTGCAGATTTGCGGACAGTGACAAAAATAATGCTCGATAGATTCTTCGTCTTCCTCGTTTTTCCAAAAGGATTTGGCCGTTCTGCAGCTGTCCAGCTACTGCTACCCCACTAAGAAAGAATCCAAAATAGCTTGTTCGAAGCTTGCCTTCAGCACTGTTGGTGCTACATCGACTGACTTCCTAGTGGAATTGATGTTAGGAGATCCTTGCCGTGCAATCGTGTCTGCTGCCTCGTTTCCTAGCAGTTCGGTATCCAAATTTGAAAAACTTTTGCTATGGCCGCTAGGCGAATCAAATTGCAACTCTAGTTTGGACGTAGTCCTGTAGGATTGGAGTGCTAGAAGCGCAGCCCTGCTGTCCGAGAAAATGTAACATTTTCCGAGACTATTCTGCATATCTAAAATAATTTTTGTACACTCGTTAATCGCTAATACTTCCGTTGGAACACTGTCGGGTGTTCTGAAAGATGAAATGAAGTGTGGATGTTGAGGTCGTGAAAAAATCCGTGTACCTGTCTCCTTGTTAGTTTAAGATCAATCCGTATAAAGATGAGGACCTGCACAGGTGCTGAGTATCGTGTTTGTTGCCCATTCGTTTCGTTCAGGAAACTTAATGTGAAACTTTCGTTTCTCAACCTGCGGTTGGTTCATGCATTCATACTCGCAGTCTAAAAGGGAGTTTGCGTCTCTAATGAGGCTTACAATTTTTCCATGACCAATTAGATGGCAGCTAGGCCCGTTGTTTGTTTTGTAAAAAAAACAAGTGGAGGTAGTGAGGGCTCCAGGGCTGTAGTTGTTGTGTTTCTAAGACCACCTGTTATACACTGACATGCCACCCGTTGGATTAGCTGTAAAGATGCTAGGTTGGTTTTTAGTACCACCGCTGGCCACCACACCAGCGCGCCATAGCAAATAATTGGTCTAACAATACTGGTATACATCCAGTAGATGAGGTGCGGCTTGAGGCACCATCTCAATCCGAATGTCTTCTTGCAAGCGAAGAAGGCTACGATAGCCTTTTTTGCTCGTTCTTGAATGTTGGCCTTCCAGGATATATATTTAACTTGATTCGAGAGGACCATAGTGATACCCCGAATGGTTGGTGGATTGAAAACATATGGTCTTGTTCTTCTGGAGAAGAGGGCCAGATCTGTTTTTTGAGGGTTGATGGTAACTCATTTATCTAGTGCCCAGCTGTCTAACAGTTGTAAAGCGGACTGCATAAGATCCCCTAGAACTTATTCAAACTTACCAGTTAGTATGATGACAAGGTCGTCTGCATATGCTATTGTGGGGTAGCCGTTCCGCTTTAAAATGGAAAGAGGTTCATTCACTGTTAGGATCCACAGGAGAGGCGATATTATGCCGCCCTGTAGCGTTCCTTTGTGGACAGAGCCCTTTCTTGTCTCGTCACTCGTCCGTGCTACGATTTTTCGTGAGCGAAGAAGCTTAGTTATCCGTGTAGTCAGAAGAGGTTTTAGAATATGGCATCAATGTTGACGAGGTCAAAAGCGTCTTCCACGTCTAGAAAAGCTCCGAGTGCAACCTCTTTATGATGGAAAGCTTTCTCTATGGCGGCTACCATTATATGAAAGGCGGTGTCAGTGGACTTTCCTTTCAAATAGGCGTGTTAGTAGGGGCATCTGACCGAGAGGTTCAGATTTCCCTTAGGTAGCTGCACACCAGTCTTTCCAGGCCTTTAAGAAGAAACGAAGTCATGGTTATGGGGTCGTAAATACTTCAGGATGTTGTGGGAGGCTCTGCCTAGTTGTTTGTGCCATAACGTTTTGTTCTCGTTAATACTGAGTCCAACTTCCCTTGCTACCGAGTCAATGTTTACAAATACCTCCTTAGCACTCTCAAGAGATCTTGGAAGGAAATCTATGTCATCGACATATGTTACGAGCTGTGTGGAGTTTAAGCATAGTGTTCCCTTGGTGTCAACGGAAAGTTTCCGAACAATATATTCGATTGTCAAATTGAACAACATTGGTGCGAGGCCGTCACCTTGCTTAAGGCCTTTGTCTGTTTTAAAACTGGAAGTCAGATCGTTTCCTACTCTGACTAGTGACAAAGACTCAGTCATTGTCACGAACCAATTTCAGTGGGACTCCAAACTCTAACATGATTTTATACAGTACGCGCCTGTCGATACTGTCGGATGTTTGATTGAAGTCAACAAATATCTGGTGCACATCAATATTATATTCCCAGCACTTCTCCAGCACCTGTTAAACTGAGAATATCTGGTCCGTGGTCGATCGTCCAGCTCTAAATCCGCCTTGGTATTCACCAATTATGGTACTTTGTCAGCATATGGCTTAATTCCCTTTTCCCGAATTTTCGTCAAGATTTTATAGGACGTTCTCAACAGAGATATTCCTCAGTAGTTTCCGCAGCAGAGTTTGCCACCTTTTTTATAAATTGGACATTTGATGCTCTTGCGCCAATCTTCAGGAAGTGTTTCCTGCGTCCATATGTCCGTGACTAATTTATGTAGGAGATGCGCTTTGCAGGTGTCGCGGGTTTTCAGAAGCTCAGCTGGAGTTTGATCAGCGCCCGGCGCTTTGCTGTTTGGGTGGTTCCTCAGGGCTGTTTTTACTTCTTCGAGTGTGGGAGGACTCAAAGCGGATCCTTCATCAGATGTAACATCAGTTATGCCTGTAATTTTGTCTCCTGCTGCTGTTCCTGCGGGTGATGGGCTCGGATGAAGAAGGTGTTCAAAGTATTGCGCCCACCTTATTTTATATCTTCCGCATTACTTAAAATGTTCCCTTCTGCATCCTTGCAAAGGGTCGTTTTCGGTTGGTATCCCTCTTTCAACCTTTTAACTAGTAAACACGCGGTTCTTGTGATGTGTAATTTAAAATTTTTGTCAAAGTTTTTAATTGCGTTATTATTGTACTTCCATTTTTTTTCTCTGCATGTTTAGTATACAAATCGTCTAAGATCATTATATTTGTCCCGTTTGGCTCGTGTCGGGCGTTCCTTTTATGTTTTGTAAGCTTGATTTATTGGCTCTAAGACATCTTGGCATTTATTGTCGAACCAATCATTTCTTTTATGCCAAGGTGTTGTCCTATCACCTCCTCTACGACACATGTAATGCCATCTTTGATATTTTGCCACATTTCTTCTATCAGCATGCTGGCATTGTTGTTCAGTATGGGCGCGAAGTGCCTCTCTAAGGCTGATACGTACTTCGCAACTACTTTCTCATCCTTGAGTTTTCCTATATCGAATTTAGGAACCGGTTGTGTTTTTGGGTGTTCTCGGTTTGCGATTCGACATCGGAACTTGGTCTTTACCAAATAGTGGTCTGTGCTGCAGTTAGCACCTCGACATGTACGCACGTTGAGAATGCAGGAGGCCGTCCTTTTCTCTATTAGTACGTGGTCTATTTGATTGAATGTCCATATGTAAGTTTCTTCTTTGTCCACTTTCACATTAAAGTCACCTAATACTATTTTAATATCGTTCGACGGAAAGGAGTCGAATGTTGATTCTAAGGTGCTGTTGAAATCGTCTTTAACTTCGTCGTCTTTGTCTCCCGTTGGGGAATGGACATTAATAAGCCAAACATTAAAGAATATTGTCTTAATGCGGATTGCACACAATCGTTCATTGACGGGTTTGAAGTTGGTGACCTGGTGTTTAAACTTGTTATCGACGAAAAACGCAACTCCAAACTCCGGGCTTCCCGATGGTTTCCCACTTTTGAAAATTCTGTGCGATCCAATGTCAGTAATCTCCCTACCTAACAATTTAGTTTCTTGGAGTACAATTATGTTTATACTGTATTTGGCTGCCTGTTCCAGAAGCGCTCTTACTAATCCTGCACTGTACAGGGATCGCACGTTCCAAGATCCGAAGGAATAGTCCATTTTTCGTTTGCGTGGTCGTTGCCGTTGAATCAATTCAGTCCGAGGCGTTGCTTCAGGTTTCGGAACAAGCCTGGTTTTTCTGAGGATGAGTTGTTAACACGTAGCCCAACTCCCAACTTGGAGGGCCATATTATAGTGCTAGATTTTTTTTTTCATTAGTAATTGCATCAGTTCAGTAAGTCAAGTCCGGATGGACAAGACCAGTACTCCATGGCTACTACGTGGAGCTATGACGAGCACAATTAATATGTCATGATAGTTACAACACTGGGCATCGCCCAATGACGCCGATTATATGCCTTCCCTATCTATACCCTTTCAAGCACCACTTTCTCATTTCTGGGACTGCCCTCATATTAAAAGCATCGTAGCTTTTCTATAATATCATAACATCGCAATCGATAAAGTGCAAATATTGCTGTTTCTCTTATTTTTACAAAAATATTTCAATATGACTTATTCTTTTTATTAAATACTAGGAGTCCTGCGAGACGTTACCCGTGACCCGCTCTGTTTTGAGAATTAATTTGTTGCAGACCAGGCACTTTTAGTTAATTTTTATGCCCTAGATGAAATCTGACAGTATATTGTGTTTGCCTTACCGTTTGTGACGCTAAGAAATAATGCTCACACAGAGCCGCCAAGGATGCAGAAACATTTTTTGTCGCTCAAAAACCTCCATTCAGTAACCATCTGTCCGTCTGTCTGTCTGTTCATCTGTCTGTCTGTCTGTCCGTCTATCTACAACATAACTCTCGAACGCTTTGAGCTATCATGCTGAAATTTGTTGTATGTCATTTTTAGTGAAAAATTAACTTCAAGTTCGTGAATGGGCTGCATTCCCCCACTCCTTCCCCTCCCATACAAATTTCATGAAATTTCGAAATCTTAAGAAATTGGTTTTTTTTCGAAACTCTTTAAGGTATCGACTTGAAATTTGGGTCAAAGTATAACTATTTATATATAGTAGTTAATGTCACAAAATATTGATTCAATTCCCTCACTGCTTCTACCACCTCCCATACAAACGTACAATTTTCAAAAACGTATTTATTCGATTTTCATTGAAGAAATTCCTTCCAATATTAATTTCATTATAATTGGAACCAGTTTCATAAATATCATAAAATTCACCTCACTCCTTCTACCTCCTCTAATACAAATTTCACGAAATTTTGAAATTTAAATCAAATTATTTTTCTTCGAAGCTGTCAAAGCTATCAACTTGTAGTTTTGTTGAAAGTCTAATAATAGAAATATCATTGAAAAAAATTTTTGTTTTAATCCGTATACTCCTTCTACTACCTCCCATATAAATGCATGATTTTGTTAAAAGCATTAAATCAATTTGCATTAAAACTAGAAAAAGGACAAACTTAAAATTTTGTCAGAATTTCTGCCTTAATAATAGCAATAAATAATTGGGCTTTATGCCCAATCATAATTCTGTTATGTTTATTTTTGTTTTTGTTGTTTATAATTATATTTTTATTTTCCTTTTTATAATTATTTGAATAAAATTGAAAAAACAAGCTATTGCAAAATAACCTACCTTAGTCTGAAAAAAAACATAACAGGACTACGACCAGTCGTGCGATACTCTAAATGAAAGAGATTTTATTTTTTATTTTTAGGAATTTTGTAGGTAGTGGGGGTGACGACATCGAACTAATTTTTTCACATCACTCTAAGGTTGCTATCAAAATGTTTTATACAAAATTTAAGATTCACAAATTTAAATAGTACTGTGAAAATTAGTTTAGTGGATTTATTGTAATTGTGCAGTTTGTATGGGAGGTGGTAGAAGGAGTGTGAATTTATTAATGACGTTTTTAGAAATAACTGTAAACATCATTTAATTGACATATTTTAAATTGCAGATCAGTAGCATTCATAATTTTCTGGAAAATCGACTTTTTGTAAATTTGTTGAATTGTGTGAAATTTTATGGAAGGGGGTAGAAGGAGTGAAGCTAATCGCCTAATTTCTTTTTGGTCTTACTAATAATTCTAAATAATTATTTAGTGCATAATTTCAGCTCGATAATTTTCATACGTATCAGTACGTATGAAAATTTATTTAGAGTATTTCATAAAAAAGTGCAGATTGTATGGGAGGTGGTGGAAGGAGGGGGAGGACTCAACTAATTTTTATACAGCAGATGGAAATTATTATAAAAGTAATATATTACAAATTGCAGATCAATAGCTTTCATGCTTTTTGAAAAAATCCGTTTATTGTCGAATTGCGAAATTGTGTCATTTAGTTTGGGACGGGGTTGAAGGGGTGAAACTAAATGTCTAATTTTTTTTTTTTGGTCTTACTAATAATTCCAAACAAATATTTAGTGCAAAATTTCAGCTTGCTAAATTTTATACGCACTGAGTAAATTGGCTTAAAGTATTTCATGAAAAAGTACAGCTTGCATGGGAGGTGGCAGAAGGAGGGAGAGGACACGCATAATTTTTATATGGTATCACGGTTCATCATAAAAGAAATATGTTCTAAATTTGAGACCAATAGCTTTTATACTTTTCGAGCGAATCCGTTTATTGTCAAATTGCGCAGTTGTGCCATTTTGTATGGGAGGGGTAGAAGGGGTGGAGCGATTTAGCCCGTTCACGAACTTGTCCTTACTTTCGTATCAAAAACGACGTGTTCAAAATTTGGACTTTCTAGAGCAACGCGTTCTCAAGCTAGAGAGGACACGGACGGACGGACGGACATCCGGTTTTGAGATTTTTGAGTGATTATATTAATTTCTGTATCATTCATTTTTTTCTCCGAGCCTTATTTCTTAGCGTTACAAACTTTGTGGCAAACTTATAATACTCTCAAATTTCATCTAGAGTATAACAAGAGAAGTGGAAATTTATGCAATCAGTAAGAGAATGAAGAAGGAAAAAAAAATTAACAAGAAAGAAAGAAAGAGTTGTTAGCCCTTCACATAGCCCTCTATCTAAGAATTTTCATGTTCGCAGAGTGACGTGAACCAGATATTCCCACACAGGTGGAATGGTAGTATTATACGTCGACCAAGATTTGAACTTACGGCCTTCGCATTGTAGACCAAACCGCTGCCTACTAGGCTACACCCATGCTTCGCTTGATTTGATAATGCTGAAGCCAGCTATATTCCATCAGCCGTAATTTGAGTGAAATGGGGTGCCTCACAGGACTTGATAGTAATTCTTTCAGCTCTTTTCAGATGCTGTTCTCCTTTTCTTCCCAATGCTCACTCACATTTCATATTTTAGTCTCACTTTATTTGAATTTACCGCGCTATGATTATTAAGATTGTACCATCACCTTTCCTTTAATGGCTTTTGTTCTATTAATATACTTTCTGATATTTCTTAGTTCTTTGAATTTATAAAAAAGTACAAAATTATCGAACTCCGCCATAGACGGTCCCAAGCCCGAGTTGAGAAAGGAGGAGGGTACATGGAGTTAACCTGAATGGCCAGTAACACCAGTGCGTCTCAGGAAGTAGGCAAAAAGTATGACATAGTTGGACTTGCAGCATAGCTGTGAGAACTCCAGCATGTCATATTTAGCTCTAAACTCCCACCCTTTTTCTACTAGGGTGTAATAAATAAGTAGGACCGGTCCTCCAGGTCGGGGGTTGGGCGAGGCGCCGACAACGCATCACCGGAAAAAGAACACTGTCCAGAAACCTGAAGAACAGCCTCGGAAAGGATGGACTCAACGGCAACGACCCCGCAAACGAAAAATGGACTACTCTATTGGATCTTGGAATGTTCGATCCTTATTTAGGACAGGAGCTCTGAAAGAGTTTCTCGAAGAAGTGGCAAAACACAACATCAACATAACTGCCATCCAAGAAACGAAATGGCTCGGTAGCGAAATCATGGACATGAGATCACACACAATCTATCCAAGTGGAAAATTGTCGGGAAGCAGAGAGTTTGGAGTCGCTTTTGTCGTTGACAAAAAATTTAGACAGCAGGTCACGAGCTTCAAACCAATAAGTGAAAGATTGTGTGCAATCCGAATAAAGACTAAATTTTTCAACACTTGGTTGATCAACGTTCACGCACCAACAGAAGACAAGGACGATGTAACTAAAGACGAATTTTATGCCACCCTAGAGACAACCTATGACTCACTGCCCTCGAATGACCTAAAAATTGTCTTAGGGGATTTTAATGCAAAAGTCGGAAAGGAGGAGGCTCATAGAGGAACAACAGGAGGGCACAGTCTCCATGACATAACCAACGACAATGGCCAACGTCTTATTGATTTCGCAAGCAGCAAAAATATCATAGTAAGCTCTACGTGCTTCCCACATCGCGATATTCACAAACGAACGTGGGCATCACCAGATGGCCACACCTTCAACCAAATAGACCACGTTCTTATTGAGAAAAGGGCTGCTTCCAGCATACTTGATGTACGAACTCTCCGCGGTGCGAATTGTGACTCTGATCACTATCTAGTCAGAGCTAAGTATCGATGCAAAATAGCTTGTCGTGGGTATTCGAAAACGAGTAGAGCTCGCAAATTCAATGTCGACAAGCTTAACGACGAAACGGTGGCGCAGGCTTACATGCTAGCATGTAATAAACACCTGACACCAATATATGAAAATATCCAAAATATGCCAGTGGATAATGCGTGGATGAAAATACGAGACGGCATCAAATCCTCCGCGGAAGAGGTATTAGGATATCAAGCACGGCGAAAAAGTAATGATTGGTTCGACCAAGAATGTCGCGACGCAATAGATAGAAAGAACGAAGCTTACAAAATTTTTACTGAACGACCAACACGAGCCAAAAAAGAAAGATATGACGAGCTTAGGCGATATGCGAAAAAGACCTGCAGACGAAAACAAAGGAAGTACCACAATGACAAGATACAAAAAATGGACGACGACATGAGAAAAAATAATACGCGGGACGCATACGCCATAGTAAAAGACTTGAAAAAGGGATATAAACCAAAAACCAGTCTCTGCAAAGACGCAGAGGGCAATATCATCAGCGACACAGAAGAAATCAAAAGGAGATGGGCTTCATACTTCGAACATCTTTTGAATCCCATCCCAGTAGCACCGATAACGACAGACAACATTTCAATTCAAGCCTCAACTGACGAAGATGAACCATCATCGACACCACCCACGCTTCCTGAAATCAAAGCAGCCCTATGTGACCAAAAACGAAACAAAGCGCCGGGAATTGACGAAATACCAGTTGAACTTCTGAAAAACGGTGGAAACTGTGTCGCTGAAATACTGCACAGCATGATATGCAAAATTTGGACAGAGGAAATCATACCCGACGACTGGCGAAAAAGCATTATATGTCCAATTTACAAGAAAGGAGACAAACTCTGCTGTGAGAACTACAGAGGTATATCATTGTTGTGTACGTCCTATAAAATACTGACAAAAATAATCGAACGTCGTCTTAAGCCCTATACTAATCAAATAATTGGCGAATACCAAGGCGGATTCAGAACCGGACGATCTACAACAGACCAGATATTCTCGGTGAAACAGGTGCTTGAGAAATGCTGGGAATATAACACAGACGTGCACCAAATATTCGTAGATTTTAAACAAGCATACGACAGTATCGACAGGAGCGTACTGTACCAAATCATGCTTGACTTTGGAATTCCTCCAAAACTAGTCCGACTAACAAGACTCACAATGACGAACACTGAATCCCAAGTGAGAATACAAACCGATTCCACAACCAGCTTTCGAACGGAATGTGGTTTAAAGCAGGGAGATGGTCTAGCTCCTATGCTTTTCAACTTGGCACTAGAGTATGTCGTCCGAAAAATCCCAGTCGACACCAACGGGACACTACTATTCAAGTCCACCCAACTAGTAGCATACGCTGACGACATTAACATTCTAGCAAGATCCTTCCCTAGTGCTAAGGAGGTATTTGTCAATCTTGACTCCGCCGCAAAAGAAGTCGGGTTGCGCATTAATGAAAGCAAAACAAAAGTAATGACGCAAACAAGAAGGAGAACGCCAATCAGACAAAACATAACAATTGCGGAATATAATTTGGAGAGTGTGGACAACTTCATATATCTTGGGGCTAATCTAGCAAAGGACGGTAATGAAACAGACGAAATCAAACGACGGATAATACTGGCAAATAAGACGTATTATTCGGTACTTCCAATAATGAAATCCAAGAAAGTGCACAGGAACAATAAGCTGCGGATTTATAGAACTATTATACGACCTGTGCTCTGTTATGGCAGCGAGACGTGGACATTAACGCGAACTTCCGAAAAAGCAGTTAACGCATTCGAAAGAAAGGTCCTCCGAAGAATTTTGGGACCTGTGAAGGAAGGAACGGAATGGCGAATAAGATACAACCATGAGTTGTATCAACTCTACGACGAGCCAGAAGCTTCAACGTTCATCAAGTTACGTAAACTGCAGTGGGCTGGCCATGTAGAGCGAATGGAAGACAGAAGAATCCCCAAACGTGCTCTTAAAGGCAAAGCGAGTGGTAATCGGCCAGTAGGCAAACCACGCAAGCGATGGGAAGACTCGGTTGATGAAGACAGCAAAGCCATTCTAAAAATTAGCAGCTGGAGGACGCGGTCTTTGGATCGAGACGATTGGAGGCGACGACTTCAGGAGGCCAGGGCCCGATTTGGGCTGTCGCGCCATTGATGATGATGATGACAAAATTATCGATTTTTTTAATAATAAGGATCTGCGCTATAAGTTGCAGTCAAGCTTCCGCAAAGATGTCAGTAGCACTAGAGCTCTTCTTCATATTACCAGTTAGCTCCAATACGAAGTCGCCAAAACCCATATGCCAATACTTCATCATCATCAATGGCGCGACAGCCCAAATCGGGCCTTGGCCTCCTGAAGTCGGCGCCTCCAATCGTCTCGATCCAAAGACTGCGTCCTCCAGCTGCTAATTATACTCTAGATGAAATCTGATTATACTCTAGATGAAATCTGAGAGTATTATAAGTTTGCTCTAAAGTTTGAAACGCCAAGAAATAAGGCTCGGAGAAAAAAATGAAGTTAATATTATCACTCAAAAATCTCAAAACCGGATGTCCGTCCGTCCGTCCGTTCGCTCTCTAGCTTGAGAACGCGTTGAGCTAGAAAGCTCAAATTTCATACACGTCATTTTTAACAAAAAAGTAAGGTCAAGTTCGTGAACGGGGCAAATCGCTCCACCCCTTCTACCCCCTCCCATACAAAATGACACAAATGCGCAATTTGACAATAAACGGATTTGCTCGAAAAGTATAAAAGCTTTTGGCCTGAAATTTGGAATATATTACTTTTTTAATAATATCAATCTACCGTATAAAAATTATGCGTGTCCTCCCCCTCCTTCTACCACCTCCCACACAAACTGTACTTGTCATGAAATACTCTAAGCCAATTTACTCAGTGCGTATAAAATTTAGCGAGCTGAAATTATGCACTAAATATTTATTTAAAATTGTTAGTAAGGCTAAAAAAAATTAGTCGATTAGCTTCACCCCTTCTACCCCCTCCCATACAAAATGACACTATTTCGCAATTCGACTATAAATGGATTTGCTCGAAAAGTATAAAAGCTATTAGTCTGAATTTCAGGATATATTACTTTCATAATGATTGCAATATACAGTATAAAAATTGTTTGCGTCCTCCCTCCCCTTCCACCCCCTCCCATACAAACTACACTTTTTCATGAAATGCTCTAAGCCGATTTTCTCAGAACATATAACATTTATCGAGCTCACATTTTGTAATAAATACTTAGCATTATCAATAAGATCAGAAAAAAATGTTTGATTAGCTTTACTGCTGCTACCCCCTGCCATACAATATGACACAGTTTCGCAACTTCACAAAAAATCTATTTTCTTGAAAAGTATGAATGCTACAGGTCTAAAATTTAACAGATGTCAATTTTATGATATTCTTCGTTATTTCTGAAAAAATCACTAAAATCCCCTCACTCTTTCTACCACCTCCCATACAAACTGCACATTTTCACTAAATCTAACACACTAATTTTCTCAGCTCCTATTCAATTTTTGGAGTAAGCATTTTGTATAAAACATTGTTATAGCTACTTTAGCATTATGGGGAAAAAATTAGTTCAATGCTATCACCCCTTCTAAAACTCCCTGTACAAAATTTCTTGGGATCACAAAAAATTCTATTTCATCTAGAGTATCGTAAGATTGCGCTTTAAGCGCAATCGTAGCCCTGATATGTTTTTTAAGATTGCTTTGCTATCTTCATCAACCGAGTCTTCCCATCGCTTGCGGGGCTTGCCTACTGGCCGGTTACCACTCGCTTTGCCTTTCAGAGCACGTTTGGGGATTCTTCTGTCTTCCATTCGCTCTACATGGCCAGCCCACTGCAGTTTACGTAGCTTGATGAACGTTGAAGCTTCTGGCTCGTCGTAGAGTTGGTAAAACTCATGGTTGTATCTTATTCGCCATTCCGTTCCTTCCTTCACAGGTCCCAAAATTCTTCGGAGGACCTTTCTTTCAAATGCGTTAACTGCTTTTTCTGAAGTTCGTGTTAATGTCCATGTCTCGCTGCCATAACAGAGCACATTATTGGAAGTACCGAATAATACGTCTTATTTGCAAGTATTATCCGTCGTTTGATTTCGTCTGTTTCATTACCGTCCTTTGTTAGATTAGCCTCAAGATATATGAAATTGTCCACATTCTCCAAATTATATTCCGCGATTGTTATGTTTTGTCTGATATGTCAATACTTGCGTTTGTTAATTCTCATTATTAATTTTTGTCGATTTGATCGTTCTGCTAACTTTCTATTCTCCATTCAATCCATCAGTCTGCTGTTTGCTGTTCCGTCCTCCTTTTGTTGTCCTTGTTTTATTTCCCAAACATCCATATTGTTTAATGGTACCTTTTCATATGAAATCGTGCTGGCATGCTAAATATTGTTTAAAACATGTTTCAATATTGACGATAGCCATTGCCTTAATGCAGGCAAAATGCATACCATGTTAATTTCGCCCGGCAGTAAAGATCTATTTCAACTGATACGAATTATCTGGATGCGGATGTTATTCCCATTTCAAACTGTGTTAAAAATATTGAATTCAAATGACATTTTCTCTTATCTGGACCGAACATATGAAGTACATCTCTGCAAACCTTCACCAAAGCTATGTCCTCAGGCGACTCAAATACATCTCGTAAATACTCTGCTAAGTAATATCCTACTTTACCTATGCTTTTGAGGTTGTTTCGAATTTGAATGCAAGAAACAAATAAATCTTGCAGCTCTGTTTCAATGCGTGTATCCGTTCCGTATTTGGTTTGCTTAAATTTGATGCTCGCGTGCGAACTACTTCAGTAACTAAACTTTAAATCCTGTGTATCCATATAGTTATTGCTAAAAAGTGAAAGTCCTTCATAACTCTATGAGAAGATTACTCCTGGGTTCTCGATTAGAATCTGTCAGTCCATCGCGATTATGCACTCCTCTCTCTTTATACATGTTATAACCGTATAGAGAACTTTACCTATTGAAGTCAGAAATGGAATTTCTGCGGCGGATTTTATACGGGGATGCTTTGAATTTATCTAAAATAAACAATAATGCATTATTCGTTTGCTTGTAGCTTCTTGCGTGGTAATGTAGGAGGTTATTTTCTTTTAACAAATATCTATAAATATTTTTTTCAATGTAACGTAATCTAATCTAATATACAACGGCTTTACATGCCAAATCGGGCTTTGGCATCCTGACCCTCAGGTTCCTTAGCATTTCCATTATTTATTGTGCAAGGAAGGTTAGCTTTTTGCGCAACCCTCTATCTACAACCTTTTCATTTTCGTAGATTGTGGTGACTAAGGTATGCCCAAGCAATGTTGCAATTCTACGTCGATCAGGATTTGAACTCACGACCTTCGTATTGTAGACCAGCACGCTACCCACAAGGGTATTCCCTAGGTAGGTAGGTAAGTAGAGGTGGCTGTCCAGACATAAGTCCGAGTGAACATAGACCATTAGCTGGTGCGTTGTGATGCAACAGGATCTCCTACTCCTGGCTTCCGTATTTGCCAGAGTACCGAAACTATAGAAGAAGTGTGCGCCTAGATGGCGAATCCTTCATCTAGAGAGAACAGGGCAAGCACATAACAGATGAAGAATCATCTCTTCCTCATCGTTGCAGCTCCTGCAAAAATCTTAAAACGGAGCGCCAAGCCTCTGCACATATCTCCGTATCAGGGAGTGTCCTGTAACGACTCCTACTACGGAGCTATTCGTCTGCCTGTTAAGCGAGATCAGTCTACCAGAGCATTTTAGAACCAGCACAGGCCAAATCTGTCTGGTGGTATTACATGTGGTACACCCTAGCTCTGGAACGTAATGTTGTGACGTGTCAAAATTACAAAAAAAAAAAAGCCATAGCTCTTATACTAGTTGCACTAATTTGCGAAATACGATATTAAATTATATCGATTTCCAGAGCTACCATTTTTCGTAAATATTTGAGGAAGCTTCAGTATGACGTGAAAAATTCAATGTTATCACCACTTATCTGACTCTGAATTATGTATTGAATAATGAATCTAATAATATCGAAAAACGAGATGTTAAATGTGTATTAACTTACTTCGCCTATCGAGAGTATTACGCCCAATCTTAGGTCTGTAATGCTTTTTAGACACAATTAGTAGTGAAATATGATAAAAAATTAAATTAAAGTTTTTTCCAAGTCAACCACAATATTTTATTATTAGAATAACAAAGTTGGTTTAGGATTAGAAGGGTGGTCTCGAAAGAGAAACATATTGCACTGCGACCATCTCGTTGGGTCCATTGTACTCCACCTATTGAAGATTATGAGGTGGATGCTATTCCTCTTGTGGTGGCCACTTGTTGTGCGAATCGCTTAGCGCCTCTGAGGTCGTAGTTTTGAGAAGAATCTAGAGCCGAAACAGAGGAGACGACTGTTGCAGATTCGCGGACAGTGACAAAGATAATGTTCGATAGATTCTTCGTCTTCCTCGCAAAACTCTGCAAATGCTGTCGCTTGCGATCCGCAACCTGAATGCGTGTAGCTTCAGCAAGCAATGACCTATGGTTAGGCCGACAATAGTTCTGACGCTACAGCTGTAACAGCTGAGCTGTGATGTTTTTCTTCGGTTCTTCCTAAAAGGATTTGGCCATTCTATAAATGGTAATGGCTTCTACCTTGTCCTGTCATAAGTTCTGTTACATGCTTGGGCTTTGCTAATACCATTAATCAATAACCTGTTCTTTCTCTGGTTGGTTACCTTCCATTTCAAGCTTACAAAATCCCTCAGTTCAACTTTTGATTGCAATCTATCAAGATGGATAGAATGGATTGGAAGGTCAAAGGTGTTGTTTGCTTGTCACGCGGATGGTCAGCCTCTCGTTTTCTAACGAGAAAATCTTCACGGTCGAAGAAAAATTTAACCGTCAAAATGACCGGGTCTGTCAGCCCTCGGAAAGCACGGGAAAAAAGTTGAGCGGGTATAAAGGAGTCATCATCCCTCGTCAGTGATGGTCTAGGTAGAAGTTAGTTACGAAGGCACCACAAACCTCCATTTTTGGGAAAAGAGCGTCAAAAATCGGGCTAGTAGTCATCAAGAAGATATTTTAGAGCGTATTGTTATGCCCTTCAGCTATACTATGTGTGTGGGACGACACCGGGTGTTCCAGCAGCATTTTGCATCCACCCGCAAGGCCTTGAGGAAAACATTCTTGGGTTCATAAGTTAGATTGGCCGTCTGGGAGTCCAGACCTCGATTCGTTGGCCTACTCCTTATGATCTGCCCTTGATGGAATGGCCTGCTAAGGGCGGCACCTGAATTTGGAGATCCTCAAGAGGTGCCTAATCAAAGCAAGGGGCAAATTCCCGCTGGAAAAGGTGCGATGACTGTTCACGCAGACTTCGGGCTTGTTTTGATACAAAAGGAGGTCATTTTGAGTATTTTTATACTCTAGATGAAATCTGAGAGTATATTGTGTTTGCCTTACCGTTTGTAACGCTAAGAAATAATGCTCGCACAGAGCCGCCAAGGGTACAGAAATATTTGTTGTCGCACAAAAACTTCGATTCCGAGTTGCTGTCTGTCCGTCTGTCCGTCTGTCTACAGCATAACTCTCGAACGCTTTGAGCTATCGTGCTGAAATTTGTTGTGTGTCATTTTTAGCAAAAAAAGAAACTTTAAGTTCGTGAATGGGCCACATCCCCCCACTCCTTCTACCCCCTCCCATACAAATTTCGCGAAATTCCGAAATTTTCAGAAATTGATTTTTCTATGAAACTATTTAAGCTATCTATTTGAAATTTGGGTCAAACTATTATTATATAGATGTCATTAATATGATGAAATATTGATCCGATCCCGTCACTCCTTCTAACCCCTCCCATACAAATGCATAATTTTGAAAAATGCAGTTTTTCGATTTTTATTGAAACTAGCAAAGTTATAAAAACGAATTTCTGCCAAAATTAATTTTATTATAATTTCAATCAGAATTGAAAAAATTATCAACTTCACCTCACTCCTTCTACCCCCTCCCATACAAATTTCACGACATTTTGAAATTTAAATTAAATTATTTTTCTTCGAAATTGTTAAAGCTATCAACTTGATATTTTGCATAAAGTATAAAAATAGAAATATCAATAACGAGAAAAAAATGTGTTTTGATCCGTACACTCCTTCTACCCCCTCCCAGACAAATGTATAATTTTTGTTAAGTGCATTATATCGATTTCCATTAAAACTAGAAAAAGTATAAACTTAAAATTTTGCCAGAATTTGTTTTTTAATAATTGCAATAAACGCAAAAAATAATTATCAGCTCCTCTTTACTCCTTCTACCCCCTCCCATACAAATATCTGTATTATAAATTCAAGTAAAGCATTTCTCCTTCGAATATATTAGAACTATCGAATTTGAAATTGAATCAAAGCGTGGTGATAAGGATGATGATAAGCAGTTTCAAAATCATCTCAAACGCTCCACTTCCTCTGCCACCTCCCATAGAAATGCTTCAATTTCAGGAAAACTATGTCCAATTGAAAATAATGGAAGCTACAAACCTTAAATTCAGCACGAAATATTTTGCATACCACATTAGGTGTCATATCCAAAAATTACAAACCTTCCTCCTCTCCTTCTACCACCTCCCATACAAAAGTCACTATTAATTATTTAAAAGAATTGGAGGTGACATATTTTCCGGTACATTGAACTCTTTCTCATTTCATCTAGAGTATCATATGATTTGTTTTAATGTTCGAAATATTTCTGGAAAATACAAATTTTTTCGTTTTCTATTGAAAATTTTCCTTGTAACAGAACTTATGGCGCGACTCGGTACCTCTGCTTGGAACTCAGTCGCGTGTCTAGAAATTAGGAAAAGGTCGTAAGAATATATCCTAACACCTGTCCCCTGGTTAGTTTTAGATTTGCATAGATATACGCTCCCAGGCGCAGAATGTCATGTTGTTGCCCATTCATTTTATTCAAGAAGCTTGATGTGAAACCTGCATGACCAATTTATGGTGCTGACCACAAATAAGAGGTTTTTAATCTAATGGCAGCTAGGACAGCTGTTTGTCTTTTGAACACATCACGTGGAGGCTGTGAGAAAATTACCTCCAGGCCTGCAGTTAGTCTGGTTTTAAGAGCAACAGTTATACAAAAGATGCCCTCCCTTTGATTACTTGTAAAGGTGCTAGGTTGGTTTTTATACTCTAGATGAAATCTGAGAGTATTATAAGTTTGCCACAAAGTTTGTAACGCCAAGAAATAAGGATCGGAGAAAAAAATGAATGATACAGAAGTTAATATAATCACTCAAAAATCTCAAAACCGGATGTCCGAACGTCCGTCCGTCCGTCCGTCTGTCTGTCCGTCCGTCCGTCCGTCCGTCCGTCTGTCCGTCTGTCCATCCGTCTGTCCGTGTCCTCTCTAGCTTGAGAACGCGTTGATCTAGAAAATTCAAATTTTGTACACATCGTTTTTGACAAAAAAGTAAGGACAAGTTCGTGAACGTGCCAAATCGCTCCACCCCTTCTACCCCCTCCCATACAAAATGACACAACTGCGCAATTTGACAATAAACGGATTCGCTCGAAAAGTATAAAAGCTATTGGTCTCAAATTTGGAACACACTACTTTTATGATGATATCAATCTACCACGTAAAAATTATGCGTGTCATCTCCCTCCTTCTACCACCTCCCATACAAACTGTACTTTTTCATGAAATACTCTAAGCCAATTTACGCAGTGCGTATAAAATTTAGCAGGCTGAAATTTTGCACTAAGTATTTATTTGGAATTATAAGTAAGACCAAAAAAAATTAGACATTTAATTTTACCCCTTCTACCCCCTCCCATACAAAATGACACAATTTCGCAATTCGACAATAAACGGATTTTTTCAAAAAGCATGAAAGCTATTGATCTGAAATTTGGAACATATTATTTTTATAATAATTTCAATCTGCTGCCACCACCTCCCATACAATCTGCATTTTTTTATGAAATACTCTAAATAAATTTACTCAGTACGTATGAAAATTATCGAGCTGAGATTATGCACTAAATAATTATTTTGAATTATTAGTAAGACCAAAAAGAAATTAGGCGATTAGCTTCACTCATTCTACCCCCTCCCATACAATTTGACACAATTCAACAACTTGACAAAAAGTCGATTTTCCTGATAATTATGAATGCTACTGATCTGCAGTTTAAAATGTGTCAGTTAAATGACGTTTATAGTTATTTCTAAAAACGTCATTAATAAATTCACACTCCTTCTACCACCTCCCATACAAACTGCACAATTCACTAAATCCAATGCACTAAATTGCTCAGTATCAATTAAATTTTTAAATCCTAAATTTTGTATAAAACATTTTGATAGCAACCTTAGAGTGATGTGAAAAAATTAGTTCGATGTCGTCACCCCCTTTACCACTTCCCCTGCAAAATTTCTTCAAATAATAAAAAGTCTCTTTCATCTAGAGTATCCCACGATTGGGCTTTACGCCCATTCGTAGTCCTGTTATGTTTAGTACCAAAGCTGGCCACCACACCAGTAATTCGTCTAAGTACACTGGTAAACATGCAGTGGATGAGCAGCGGCTGAAGACCACATCTTAATCAGAATTTATTTTTGCATGCGAAAAGGCTACGTTAACCTTTTCTGATCTTACTTGAATGTTGGCCTTCCTGGATGATTGGCTATCTATAGGGTGTTTGAGCAATAGGTTTTAGATTGGAAAGGCCTATTATTTAACAGCTGGTCGCTTAACAGTTGTCTGATGTTGTCATTTGTCATCTATAAACGCACGAAATTTACTGTGGAACGCTACACAGTCGTTGAATTTTATTACAAAAATTCGCGTTCAATCGCTGTTTCGATGCGCGAAATTTGAGCAAATTTTGATCGTAAGACGTGTGTGCGATCTACTAAAAAATTTCCAAGATGCTGGCTCAATGCAAGATGTGAAGACACCGAAACGACTTTGCCCCGGACGTTCGACCGAAAATATCGCCGCAGTGGAGGACAGTGTTGAAAACGACCCAAACACCTCCATTCGTCACCGTGCTCAAGAATTCGACCTCTCCACCAATATTGACGAAAGATTTGGCTCCAATTGATTCAAGATCTGCAGCCGCACACCCCCAGCGCCGTACGATCTTTGATTGGATCTTGAAAACAAATTCAACACTTCTTGTTGATACACCCCATGAAATGAGTCCTGGTTAACCTGGTTCAAATAGAACATTGTGATATCCCGAAAGTTTGGTGGATTCAAAACATATGATCTTCTCTTCTAGAGTAGAGAGCTTGGTTTTGTTTTGCTCAGGTCTCTAAAAGCTGTATAGCGGACTGCATACGGTCGCTAAGAACTTCCTCAACCTTACCAGTTATCAGATGATTAAATCGTCTGCATATGCTGTTGTGTGGTAGCCATACCGATTCAAAATGGAAAGAAATTTATTCACTTTTTATTTTAAAGATCCACTGGAGAGGCCATGTTACGGCGTCTTGTGGCGTACTTTGGTGAGCCGAGCCTTTTCTTGCCAATCAAAGAGGCAGTCAAAAGTGGTTCTACAGTACATCAATTTTGACGTGGATAATTGCGCCTTCCACATTTTTTCCAGGCTTTTAAAATGAAACGAAGTTAAGCTGTTAGCACGGAATGCTGCGACGATTTTATGGGAGGCTCTGCCTGGTTTAGGCAACCTCTACTCCTTGCCCTAGCTTCGGTGTATGGCAAATGTCCACCAGGTTCTGAATTATCGCTTCCTCGGGGGCGCTGGATCATAGTGGGAATGAGGTCTTTCAGTCCTGACGACTTGTTGGATTTGACGAAACTGAACGCAATTTTTAGCGTCACGATTGTATCTACTAGTTCTGATTTAGCTTAAACGCGATCAACTCCTGAACTTTTTGTCGGGGGCTCAAAGTTCAGATTCAAATGGAGATCAACTGCCCATTGCTCCAACCTATGGTGAAGTGAAGACGGCAGTACATAATTTAAGATCGAACAAGGTGTCCGGAATTGGAGGAATCCCTGCAGAGCTCTTGAAAGTAGGTGGAACAGAGCTCACCGGTCGAATTATTTGTTAAAATTTGGACAACTAAAACTGGCGGAAAACATTATACGTCCTGTATGCATAAAAGGTGACCGTCTGCGTTGCGAAAATTACAAAGCAATATCATTGTTGTGTACATGTTACAAAATTTTAACGAAAATTGTCGAATGAAGACTCAGTGAATACGGTAACAACATCGTCGGAGAATATCAAAGTGACTTCAGATCCGGACGATCGACAACTGACCAGTTATTCTCAGTAAAACAATTGCTAGCAAAATTCTGTGAATACGATATTAATGTGCACCAACTGTTCGTCGATTTAGGTCAAGCATACGATAGTGTCGACGGTAATACAGAATACCGATTGAACTAGGTGCCCCTCTGAAACTAGTTCGGTTAATAAAAGCCAGAATGGAAAACAATGAGTGCCAAGTAAAAATCCAAGACGAGTTGACTCAAAGCTTTCCAATGGAGGATATAGGAGATGTCTTCAACTTGGTGCTTGAGGAAGGCAGGAAGGCAACTGGCAACTTCAGTAACCTCAGTGGACACCAGAGGTACGCTACTCGTAAAATCCGCACAGTTGGTGGCGTACGCAGACGACGTGGATATTCTGGCCCGATCAAAACTTTTTGTTAATGAGGTATTCTACGAGTTGGAGTCAGCAGCGGGTGAAGTAAGTCTCAGGGTAAATGAAGCGAAAACTAAATACGAAAGACTGTCCCAGAGAGGCAGAATATTACTATGGGCGAATACAACTTCAAGCAGGTGGATGAATTCGTACACCTGGGAGCCCTTCGCACAAAGAACGGCAATGAACGATATGAAATTCAAATAAGAATCACGGCAGCTAAAAAAGCATTTTATGCGGTCCTCCCCATAAATCTCACATCTACAAGATATTAATTCGTCCTGTGCTACTATGCGACCTTGACGCGACTATTGGAGGATTTAATCGGCGCGTTTCAGCGAAAAATTCTTCGTAAGGTGTAGGGAGCAGTTAAGGAAGGAGATGACTGGTGAATTCGACACAACCATGAGCTGTATCAACTATTTGACGACACACAAGCATCTATCATAATCCTCAAGCTTCAATGGGCTGGCCACGTGGAGCAGATGCACGAAAAAGGAATTCCAAAACGAGTGCTCAAGGGCAAAGCTCCAGGCAACCGATCGCAGGTGAAGCCATGAAAGCAATGAGGGACTCAGTCGACGCAGATTACAGATCGCTTCTCGATTTTTCCAACTGAAGGATGCGTTCTTTGGACCGAGATAACTGGAGGATGAACATCTGGGTGGCCAAGGTTCGATATGAGCTGTAACGCCATTGCATCATAATGAAGACACAATAATTCGGATTTTGATTTAAAAAAAATTTAATCGACACGTTTGAGTGAAAAACTCTTCGGAAGGTGTACGAAGCAGTTAAGGAAGAAGATGATTGGCGAATTCGATACAACCATGAGCTGTATTAACTATTTGACGTCCCACCAGCATCTATCGTGATCAAACTCCGCAAGCTACAATGGGCCGGCCATGTGTAGCGAATGCACGAGGATGAATTCCACAACGAGTGCCCAAGGGCAAAGCTCAGGGCAATCGGCCGCAGGTGAGGCCATAAAAGCAATGGGGGGACTCAGTCGATGCAGATTACAGATCGCTTCTTGATTTTTCAAATTGAAGGATGCGGTCGTTGGACCGAAACAACTGGTGGAGTTGCATCCGGAAGGCCAAGGCTCGATATGGGCTGGAGTGCCATTGCATCATCAAGTCTCTGAGCATGTCTCCCTAGGCAGTGTCCTGTAATGACTCCTACTACGGAACTAGTCATCTGCCTGGTTAGCGAGATCAGTGTACCAGAGCTCAGACCAAATCTGGTGGTATTATATGCAACACCTTTTGCCCATCCGTCGTTTTTTTTTGCTAATCGCGTCCAACTTAAGTTTCAGCTTATAGTTGCGAGAGGCATATTCAGCTTCTCTTTCTCAAATTGAATCTGCAAGATGGTTTCGTGCAGGCGGTCTAAATACTGTCGTACGAGTGGATGCCCACGGGAGAATCTCGCTTCACGTCGCAACCCTGAGCAACTAATTCAATTCCTTAAGTAAGGTACAAGTATTCGACGAACACAAATATTCGTTTCAGAGTGATATTCGGCGTAATCGAAGAATCACTTTTTTATTTTATACGATGCAATTAAAATTAAATTTATTTATTTTGTTCGACCATGTGCCATGGGTAATACCGATTTCGGCAATGTAGATATGGAATCAGCTCTCAACCCGATGTGAATCAACGAACACCCGACTTGAGGCAGAACTACTGCGATGCTCATAAAGCTTAAAAGGCTGTTAGACGCGACAAGAGAACGGCCATTGAAGATCTGGCCAAAAAGGCAGAATGTGCTGTTTACCTTGGGGATATGGGTTCACTATTTACAATCAAACAGTTGACGAACAGGAATTTCACCGCCAACCACCCGGTGAGAGATGTCAACGGAACTCTGCTTAATATTAGTGAGCACCAGTGGCGGCGATGGAAGGAATACTTCTCTGACATTTTAATCATCTTGTCAGAGGAAAATATTTCAGAAACAGAACAACTACCAAAAATCCAACCGAAAAAATCCTCTATTAGGGACGATCCTCAAGATAAGGAAGAGATAGTTTCCGCCATTCGGTCAATGGCGGGAAGGAAAGCCCCAGCTATCGACGGATTACCAACCAAACTCCTCAAAGCGGACTCGCAAATGGCAGCCGATATACTCCTTCCACTCTTTACAGAGGTGTGGAATGAAGGAAGATATCCGACTGAATGAAAGGAGGACTTCATTGTGAAAATTCCGAAGAAGGGCGACCTAAGGGATTGTGACAATTGACGCGGTAGATGTCTACTAACTGCCGCATCGAAAATCATGGCTGAGGTAATTCTCAGTAGGATTAGTGATGCCGTAGAGAGCACTCTCGAAGTTTATCAGTCTGTTCGCTCGTTGCATTCTAAATGTAAAGAGGCGAGACTGAAAATAAATGTTCGTAAGACCAAGTACATGCACATGGGTTCGAACGCAAGCACACCGATTATTCTTAACGAACAAGATATGGAAGAGGAAGATTTTTGTTATCTCGGAAGCATTGTCAGCATGGATGGCGGAGCCGAAAAGGATATTCAGGCTCGTCTAAATAAAGCTCGTCAGCCTTCGGTCTCCCTTCGTACAAAGCTGCGAGTTTTTGACGCATGCGTCCAATTCGTGTTGTTATATTGTTGTACTACGTGGAAAGTAACCGTTCGACTTACCAAGAAACTGCAAACTTTCGTGAACCAATGCCTGCGACGCATTAGGAATATTCTGGCCAGTGATCTCCAACGACAAACTTTGGTTTACAACTGGACAAACTAAAATAGGCATTAAGATTCAAAGGCGGAAGTGGCAGTGGATCGGTCACACTTTGAGGAAACCAAAGCGTCAAACAGGCTCTCGATTATAATCCTCAAGGAATTTTTTCTGTCCTACGCCTCTATATGGGGTCTTTTGACAGGAATTTGATTGATTTAAGATATGCTTTATGTGAACTTTGTACTAAATATTGAAAGGTGAATTTTTTTCATTTCCTATTTATTATTCAAATTATATTTAATAATAAAATAAAACATCAGTTGACTTTGTTTTTAAAAAAAAATATAAGTCAAAATAGATGGACTGAGAAGAAAAATTAAAATACCTAGAAAAAAAAACCTTTTCCCCATAGTTTCATTGTTCATTCTTTTAACATTGCATTTATTTTCGTATTTCGAAGAAAATCATCGTACAGCAAAAGCTAAGCTTCAGCGATGAGTGGTCTACTCGGGACTAGTCGACATTTGCTGTGAATTTTTGCTGACATTTATTAAGTTTTATGGGAGTTTAAGTAAATACCTGAAGGACATTTTGATTATTTGTCTCTTGAGACGACTCTTCTAAGGCAAGTTAATTAAAAAATATTCCGCGGCAGACTTAAAAAGTAGGTTATTTTGTATGGCTTCCATCTTAGTGACGGCTAAAAAAAAATAACGAAACGAAAAAGTTTTTCGTATTTTACGCAGTTGCATTTCAGTATTTGTAATTTTGCTTACAGTTTGAATAAAAACTTTCACGATTATTTTAGAATGTGAGTCATTCAAACGACATCGCAATGCGGAAAGTTTTAATTGATTAAATAAACAATAGCAATTCTTTATGTATAAACATTTAAATGTTATATTTTTGAAAAGAACAAATTGCATGCAACTTTGCACCCATCACATCAACATTATGTCAAAACAAAGAGCACAATATTGTAATGACGTAATAGTATAAAATTTAAACAAGTGCCGTCAACTTTCGCTCCTTAGAGATGCCATTAAAACTCGAAGTACGTTATGTACGTCTGGCAGCTTTTTCCCATACAATCGTAACAAAAGTATTATGCGAAAGTTAACCTTCCACCGATATAGCACCAGCCTTCTATCTGTTCACATCCTTACGTTCCCTGTAGGACGTTCTATGAAAATTAGAGCTGCCAAACTCACGTAATCAAGTTGAAAGTGCCAGCGATATGTAAAGAGCATGAATTTCAGTTTTATGGTATCCTTTACAATTGTAGTATAATCCTGGAGAACACCCTGAAGTATTTTATATGGTTCAAATTCCCAAGCATCTCGTGGATGTATGAATGTTTGTTCCATTTATGTTTGAAAAACTAGACAAGAAGCGGGCGAATTTGATTGTACTGGTTGAAGCACAAGCCCTAACAAATTTCATCCTTATGTCCTTTACACAATAAACCGGGAGTGAAATTAACATGTTCACAAATTACAAATATGAACGCAATAAAAATGTCACTTAACCAGCTTTACATTGTTAAACAACAGTGCAGCGTACATAAGGGAGCGGAATAGTAGACAGGACGTTCTCGTTTGGAATTCGGAAGGACTAGCAGTTTTGTGCGCGGATTGCAAAAGATTATTCTTGTGTGTATCCTTATTTGGTCACTCGTGATCGAAATATCTGTATTTGACGCTAACAGCAGCTTTCATTTTTAACAATTTTATTAGAAGCGTTCCTTACTTGTTTCAGTATTGTTGGACTTGTGGTGTCCAACTTTTAAACTTTTTGTTTCTTTTAATTCACACACTTCTTTTCAATAATGGGTTTTAATGATTCTTTCAATTTATTTTTCTCCAGGGCATTGCTGTCACTCAGAACGTATCGTGGGGCATCATCATATCAACCCGCTCCCTGGTACTTCAGAGGGTTGCTCGTTTGCACGCCGGACTCTATGCGTGTGCGGCTGCGAATGACAGAGGAGAAACACAAAGTGCCTTAGTTAATCTGCGAATTCGGTGTAAGTATATGTACTGCTCAGTTATTTTTATACTCTAGATTAAATCTGTTAAGTTTGCTCTAAAGTTCGTAACGCTAAGAAATAAGGCTAGGAGAATAACACAAAAATCTTCATATTTTTTCGTAAACGCACTACAGCCCAACTCAATGATCCAAATTAAACAAATTAAATACCATTGGAAAGGTATTTTCGTCAAGATGTGCCTATTCTGGGTTGCAGGTCTCTACCTGTTCCGGTTCCGAATTTCCGCTAAAATACTGCAATATGATTAAAGAAAATTGCAAACTCTTCCCGCAATCTGATCACGACTTTCCACAAGCATCTGAGACTTAAAGCCGGAGCGAGAGACAAACACAAGCTAAACGCCATTTACTGCTACCGCCTACCGATCTTTCGTTTCATATCTATACGTTCGAAAAATACACAATCACGACCCCATCTCATCTGCGAATATTTGTCAGTAGCAGCCAGTACAGTACAGTAAGGAAGAGATAGTTTCTGCCATTCGGTCAATGGCGGGAAGGAAAGCTCCAGGTATAGACGGACTACCAACCGAACTCCTCAAAGAGGGCCCGGAAATAACAGCCGATATACTCCTCCCACTCTTTACTGAGGTGTGGAATGAAGGAAGATATCCGACTGAATGGAAGGAGGGCGTCATTTCGGGATTGTGGCAATTGGCGTGGTATATGTCTACTTACTGCCGTATCAAAAATTAAGGCAAATTCTCAATAGGATTACTGATATTGTCGACAGCACTCTCGAAGTTTATCAGGCTGGAGTCCGTAAAGGGTCGTCTTGTACCGGCCACACAAATACCCTACGGTTAATATTAGAGCAGTCAGCCGAAATGGGTTCGCTACTACATCTTATGTTTGTGGACTTCGAGAACGCCTTCGACAGCGTTAAGCGAGATTACATATGGAATGCGTTGCGTAGGAGAGGTATTCCAGTTAAGGTCATAGCTATGATTAAAGAATCCTATGAAGATGAAAGGTGTCACGTCTTGCATAGAGGAGAGCTATCCGAGAGCTTCCCTGTGCGAACTGGTGTCAGACAAGGCTGCATATTATCACCAGCCCTGTTTCTGGTGGTAATAAATGACATCTTGAAAACTGCACTAGAAGGTGGGGAAGGTAAAGGTCTTCAATGGAGACTATTTAACATCTTAAGTCACCTTGATTATGCTGATGACGTGTGTTAGCTTGCACATAACCGTTCGGACTTACAGTCGAATGTTCGCTCGCTGCATTCTAAATGCAAAGAGGCGGGACTGAAAATAAATATGCGTAAAACCAAGTACATGCACATGGGTTCGAACGCAAGCACACCGATTGTTCTTAACGGACAGGATGTGGAAGAGGTGCAAGATTTTTGCTATCTCGGAAGCATTGTCAGCATGGACGGCGGAGTCGAAAAGGATGTTGAGGCTCGGCTAAATAAAGATCGTCAGGCCTTCGGTATCCTTTCCCCTTTCTGAAGGTTAAGAGAGATATCCCTTCGCACAAAGATGCGAGTTTTTGACGCATGCGTCAAATCCGTGTTGTTATATGGTTGTACTCCGTGGAAAGTGACCGTTCGACTTACCAAGAAAATACAGACTTTCGTAAACCAATGCCTCCGGCGCATTTTAGGAATATTCTGGCCAGAAGTGATCTCCAACGACGAACTTTAAAGTACAACTGGCCAGACTAAAATAAGTATTGAGATTCAAAGGCGGAAGTGGCAGTGGATTGGTCATACTTTGAGGAAACCAGAGCAAAACATCGCAAAACAGGCTCTGGATTATATTCCTCAAAGAAAGACGTCGGGTTGGTCGAACATGTAGCACATGGAAGCGAGCAGTTGAGCAGGAGGCCAGAGGAATAAACAAGTCCTGGCAACAGCTTAAAGCCGATGCTCAGGATCGCGCCTTGTGGAAAAGAGTTGTTTCTGTCCGGATGATTAAGCTGTCTGGGAGCGTAATATAATAACCAATCCTTCACGGCATAAGCTGTGTGCTTTGGATTGTTGTCTTGTTGAAAAATACAACTGCTTCCAAGGCACAACTTCTCCACTGATTGCTTCAAATGTTGTTCCAACAGGCTTTTATATACAAAGCGATCCATAGTGCATTTAATAAATGCTATGATACGAAATGAGCCTCCTGAGACCCATTCGGCATGCAGAATTTAATGGGGTCCTCCCAGGTCTGAACAGCACTTCCTGCCGGCTGCTCAGGAGCGTGGGTGTGGGGGATTCGACCTGGGAGTCCCTCATCCTCTTGAGGGTGCTGTCGCTAAGGAGGTGTGTGCTCTACATCGCCAACCGATGATTTTGACCCGGGGCTCCGTATATGGCCGCCTAGCCTATTAGGGGCGTAGACTGATGGAGGCGAGCTTCTTCGGACATCGTGAGCGCCGAGGCCACATTTGGGCGGCTTAGCACTTCATATTTTTTTTATTATTCATAACGCGAAAAAAAAAGGAAAAGAATAAAAAAAAAATGTTGTTAAGGACTTACTTTTGTATTCCGTCCGTACCTGTGTGCTGCTCGACAGTGAAATTAAATTTAGTAAAAAAACATAACAGGGCTACGATTGCGCGTAAAGCGCAATCTTACGATACTCTAGATGATATATAATTTTTTGTGATCCCAAGAAATTTTGTATGGGGAGTAGTAGAAGGGATGATAGCATTGAACTAATTTTTTCCCCATCATGCTAAAGTAGCTACAAAAATGTTTTATACAAAATGCTTACTCCAAACATTGAATGCGAACTGAGAAAATTAGTGAGTTAGATTTAGTGAAAATGTGCAGTTTGTATGGGAGGTGGTAGAAAGAGTGGGGGAATTCTAGTGATTTTTTCAGAAATAACTAGGAATATTATAAAATTGGCATCCCTTAAATTTCAGACTAGTGCCATTCATAGTTTTCAAGAAAATCGATTTTTTGTGAAGTTGTGAAACTGTGTCATATTGTATGGGAGGGGGTAGAAGTAGTGAAGCTAATCAAACATTTTTTTTCTCATCTTAGTAATAATATTAATTAAATACTTATTACAAAATATGAGCTCAATAAATGTTAAATGTTCTGAGAAAATCGGCTTAAAGCATTTCAGGAAAAAGTGTAGTTTGTATGGGAGGGGGTGGAAGGAAAGGGAGGAAGAAAATAATTTTTTCTGTAGATTTAAATCATTAAAAAAGTAATATTTACCAAAATTGAGACCAATAGCTTTTACACTTTTTGAGTAAATCCATTTATTGTCAAATTGCGAAATTGTGTCATTTTGTATGGGAGGGGGTAGAAGGGGTGAAGCTAATCATCTCATTTTTTTTGACCTTACTAACAATTTTAAATAAATATTTGGTGCACAATTTCAGCCCGCTGAATTTTATAAGCACTGAGGAAATTGGCTTAGAGTAATTCATGATAAGTACAGTTTGTATGGGAGGTGGTAGAAGGAGGGGGAGGACACGCACAATTTTTATATGATAGATTGATATTATCATAAAAGTAATATATTCTGAATTCCAGGCCAATAACTTTTATACTTTTTGAGCAAATCCGTTTATTGTCAAATTGCGTAATTGTGTCATTTTGTATGGGAGGGGGTAGAAGGGGTGGAGCGATTTGGCCCGTTCACGAACTTGACCTTACTTTTTTGTCAAAAACGACGTGTACAAAATTTGAACTTTCTAGCTCAACGCGTTCTCAAGCTAGAGAGCGCACGGACGGACGGACGGACGGACGGACGGACGGACGGACAGACGGACGGACGGACGGACGGACAGACGGACGGACGGACGGACATCCGGTTTTGAGATTTTTGAGTGATAATATTAACTTCTGTATCATTCATTTTTTTCTCCGAGCCTTATTTCTTGGCGTTACAAACCTTAGAGCGAACTTATAATACTCTCAGATTCCATCTAGAGTATAAAAATACAATTGATACGAAAAGGAAAGAAAAAAAAATATGTTTGATTAAGTATTAAGCGCGATTTATTAATTCCCTAACTCCTAATATAAAAAAAACGAATCATATACTATCGTTGGGTACCTGACGTCCAGCGTTGGGGCCCTGGATCCTGCAGCTAGTCTTGTCTTCGGTTGTCTTTTTTTTTATATTGTAATTCACTTTCGTTTTTCCTTTTTTTTTTATTATAATTCACTTTCGTTATTCCTTTTTTATATTGTAATTACCTTTCGTTTTTTTTTTCCTTTTTTTTATATTACACTCGAACCCCGATCATCCAGCCTCGGAAATAAAACTTTTCAAAAAGCCCCGATTTTGATACGCGCCGCGTTTATAAACCATCTCAACGGTTTTTTCATTTTAGTTTCGTGCGCGCGAAATGGTGACCGTCAGCACAAATTGTTGTTAAGTGTTTTTTTATTGAGATGTTAGATGTCGTTATTGTTTTTTATATATTTAATTTTTATTATTTAAAAAAAAAAATATTTATGTATATGTTGATCTCTTCATATCAAACTTTTCCATGCAATTTCACAAGATCTTGCTTTGAAGACGGTTTTACTTTTGAAATTTTGATCTTCATAATGGACCATAGATTCTCAATAGGGCTGAGATTGGGACTATTACCGGGTCAGTCAAGGGTCAAAAATCCAACTCTAGAAATCAAATCCCTAATTTGTAAAGGAAGGAGAAAAGAAAATTATACGTTTCCTTATCAAACCAATTAACAACATTGTCAATAATAGTAGAACATATAAACTTACCAATTTGGCGCGATGGCATGGTCTAGAATCATCTTGAAATATGCACTCGTCGGTAATCGATAAATGGTTTTCGATGGGAGGAAATAAATTTTTGATTAAAACATTTTTATATGCTAAAGCTAGGGTATAGCCTAGCGGGTAGCGTGTTGGTCTACAATGCCAAGGTAGGGAGTTCAAATTCCGGTCGTCGCATAATGCTTGGGTATATTTTGGTCACCTCAATCTACGAAAACGAAAGATTCGTAGATAGAGGGTTCTGCGAAGGTCTAACAACGTTTCCACAATAAATAATGAAAGAATGTTAAGGAACCTGTAGGTCAGGAGGCCAATGCTCGATTTGGGCTGTAGCGCCATTGTAGATGTAGATGCTAAAGCATTCACTGTGCCTTCAAGAACGTTTGGTTCTTCCACCCCGAAAAATGAAAAGCATTCCCACACCATATTCCCAGCCGGATGTTTCACAGTTGGTCTGATACATTAATTGCTGTATCACTCTCCAGTTCGTCGCCTCACGTATTGCATAGCGTCTGATCCGAATAAATTGAATTTGCTCTCGTCAGATAAAAGGACATTTCGCTAATTGATTTCAGTCCAGTGCTCATAATTTTTGGCGCATTACAGTCTGTTTTTGAACATTTTTGGCGTCAAGAGTATTTTTCTTGCTCGTTCGGCCGCCTTCAAGCCAACCTCCCTCAGGTGATTTCGGATTGTATGGACAGCAATATTATTTCCTCCGCTTCATACGTGGTTTGCTCCAATGTCACCAGCAGTTTTAAAACGTTTCCGAAGACTGGTGCGCTGTATGACCCAATCTTCTGTGACAGTCGTAATTCTTTGCCTTCCACTACCTTTCTTGCGCTCCAAAGAACCAATTTTCTCGAAACTCCGCAAAAACCTACCTACAGCGGTGTGACTGAAGCCAACCTTACTTGCTATCGCACAGGTGCTTAAATTTTGCTTGAAAAGCGTCATTATTCGACATTTCACCAATTCCTTTTCCATTTTCTTGTTTTCTATCATTTTGCCGTTTTGAAATTATTGCCGACCGATAGCTTTGACGTACGAATTTCTACTAACATTTTTTTACGGATTAGGTTTACCTTTAAACAAAAAAAAATACTGCATACCACTTTTTTACCTGGAAACATTTCATTTCTCGCGACTGTACATGTAATCAATATTTCATTCGTTTCTTTATGCAAGTTTGGGTTTTTATCAGGGGAGGGGTGGGTGATAGTAAGGGGGCAGGGGGGGGTGGATGTTACTTTTTTTTTAATTGATTGTTTGAATCACGTCCAATATTCTCCGTATGGAATGTCAGTTTCATAGAGGAAGATGCATAGAATTTTCATCAAATTCAGTGAATCTTATATTCACGAATCCAAACATTTTAATGGGAGGTGGTAGAGGAGTTAAGGGAACCGTAAAATTTGTGATGCAGTTTTATTTTTTTTCTCGTACAAAATTTCAAGTTCGTAGCTTTTAATTTGTTGGTCATTAGTTGATTTAATGAAATTGGTCGAAATCATACTTTTGTATGGGAGGGGGAAGAAGGGCAGGCACGATATCAAAACTTTTGACGTGATTTTATTTGTGCGCAAAATTTTAAATTGGTAGCTTTAAATAATTAGGTGATAATTGATTTCTTAAAAATGGTTGAAAAAATAGTTTTGTGTGGAAGGGGGTAGAAGTTTTAAAAGTATTCAACCAGTTAATATTTCATGCATTTAGGGATTTTTTTTAAATGCATTACAAGTTTCTACCTTAAAATTTTATTCAAAAATTTTCAGTTTATGTGTTTTTTTTCATTGCACATAAAACACCTTGCGCATGTTAGACCCCCACTTCGGTGCATAACAGTTGTGGAATAAATTATTATTTTTTTCCATGTATATTAAATAGATGTACCCATATCCAAAATTAAATTTTGTATCTTTTACCAGAGCCCTAAAAAATCACTCAAAATTTTCGACATCTTTGCTTACCACCTCCCTCCCCTTACATCCCCAAAACTTAAATTTTTTACCAAAATTAAAAACTATGTAGTTCTAAAATCTGACAATTTTCGATTTGATGGCTGTACTCAATTTTGAGATATAACGAATTGTAATTTTGGAATTTGCGTAATTTTTGAAATGTTCCCCATTTCCCCCTACTACTATGATGTCCACATTTTATTTTTTTACGTATTTCGCGAGTATAACTTAATATATGGACCGTTTATTTTGAAAGTGGTGTAAGTCCATTTTTAAAAAAAAATGAGATATCACGTATTCATGCTTAATTTAATGTAAATTTTTTATGTATAACTAGTCCGTGTTTAATTCCTTAAAAAATTCCCATGTTTTGTACAACTTAAAATCGGTCGGTAAATGAAATTGCATAATCATCGATTATGAAAGTGGTGTAAGTCCAATTGACAGGGGTAGGTGGCTTAACAGATGGTTGCCGATCAGTAGTCTGTAATTTTTCATTTGTTTCATCTTACGTGTCAAGAGTTGCTAATTTAGGTTACTTATTCTATTTTTCTTTATTATTATAATAATAAAGTATTGTGATCGACACAAAAAAAAAAAAAAAGTTTGCTACCCTGAAATTTTTTTTTTCGCGTTTCATGACTAAATTAGCCTAAAAATGCAAAAAAAAAAAATCCGTCTCTCTGTACGCCGTCCGCCGTACGCCGCTCAGCGCATATTAACTCCCAAACCCTTCAAGATAGAAAGTTCATTTTTGGAGGGATTGTAGGTAGTTGCGGATCTCAGGGGGATACCCATTTTGGTGGGTGTACGGGTTCAGGGGAGGCGGGGAGAGCGCTTAAACCGAAAAATACGAATTCAAATATCTCAAACCATGGTAACAGCTAGGAAGCTAAAAATCAACATACATATAGAAGGGTTTGTGGGACAACTTTTAAAAATAACTTAATTTTTTTATCCATTGTGGTGCGAAAAGGGGGGGCTAAGAACCAATTGTCGGACGAATTTTTTTTTCAAATGATTATATCTTCGAAATTACTTATCGTAAAAAAATCATATTTAGAGACCGTCAAGGTGGCATATAGTTCCATCGGAACCAGCTCAGAAAGCGGCTAATTATTGTAAGGGGGAGGGCCAGGGGGGTGCAAAGAAAAACACTTAAAAATTAATATCTCAACTATCTTTTAAGCTATGTAATTGAAACTTAAAACGTATATTAAGCTATACTAGGCAAATACAAAAAAAATATAACATGTTGAAATAATAGTAGTGGGGAGAAATGGGGAACATTTCAAAAATGGCGCACTTTTCAAAATTACAAATCCTTATATCTCAAAAAATAGTACAGATATTAAATCAAAAATTTGTCAGATTGTAGAACTACATAATGGTTAATTTTGGTAAAAAATTTTAAGCTGGGAGGTGTAAGGGGAGGGAGGTGATAAGCAAAAATGTCGAAAATTTTGAGTGATTTTTTTAGGGCTCTAGTGAAAGATAAAAAGTTAAAATTTTGCATGTAAATACCTATATTTAATGTACATAGAAAAATAATATTAACTTGATCCATATTTATTATAAACCGACTCCCCCGGTCTAACGTGCACAAGGTGTTTCATGTGCATTGAAAAAAACACAATGCATTTAAAAAAAATCCCTAAATATACGAAATATTAACTGGTCGAAAACCTTTAAAACTTCTACCCCCTCCCATACAAAATTATTTTTTCGACCATTTTCAAGAAATCAATTATCACCTAACCATTAAAAGCTATCAAATTCAAATTTTGCAAAACAACTTACAAAAATAATTAAAATGAAATTGCGTTCAAAGTTTTAAAATCGCGCTTGCCCTTCTACCCCCTCCCATACAAAAGTATGATTTCGACTAATTTCATTAAATCAACTAATAACCAACAAATTAAAAGCTATGAACTTGAAATTTCGTACAAGCATCTATCAACAAAAATGGAAGAAAATTGCATCACAAGTTTGACGATTCCCCTACCTCCTCTACCCCCTCCCATACAAAATTATTTTTTCGAGCATTTTTAAGAAATCAGTTATCAGCTAACTCTTAAAAGCTATCAATTTCAAATTTGGCATAAAAACTTATAAAAATAATTCAAATGAAGTTGTTTTAAAAGTTTTGAAATCGCGCTTGCCCTTCTACCCCCTCCCATACAAAACTATGATTTCGACCAATTTTATTAAATCAACTAATAACCAACAAACTAAAAGCTACGAAATTGAAATTCTATACAAGCACCTTACAAGAGATGCGAAATAAAACTGCGTATCAAATTTTACGATTCCCCTATATTCTCTACCCCCTCCCATACAAATGTTCGGTTTCATGAATGTAAAATACACCGAATTTTATGAAAATTCTATGCAACTTCGTCTATGAAACACATTCTATACAGAGAATATTGGACGTGATTCAAGTAATTAATTAAAAAGCTATTAACATCCACCCACCCTTACTATTACCCCTACTCCTCCCCTCATAAAAACCCAAACTTACAGACACGAATGAAATATTGTTAACAGTCCTGCCCAAGAACTCCCTTTCACTTAGTCTACCCTAACCACTCTAACCTGCATATTGACTTTCCACTCATCCGCAACTTGTCCCAAGAATAATAAAGTTTCGCCCGACTTGTTGGCAGTTTATTTTTCTTAAAATGGATAACTTCATATTAACATCAGATAGTGATATATGTAGGTAAGAACAAATGGTAAATCAATATTATTTTATAACAATTGAAAATATTTATTTTACTTAATTATAAATAAATTTACGCAGACATAAAGCCCATGAATATAAACAGAAGAATAATCAAAGATTCAGAGGATGAAAACAATTCCGCTATGAACAACAAATTAACTAATCGTAAAAAGAGAAGAAGAATAATAGAGGTAGAATCTTCATCAGTTGAGGATATTGTTATTGAGAACTTAGATTCTGCAGAACAAAATAACGAAAAATATTTGCAACAATTAAACAAAATTAAGCGAAATAGTGGACAAAAGTATTGTACAAAAAGAGGAAAATTCATTCCAGCAAAACAATTTGAATCCAAAAATTGTAATTGCTCAAAGAAATGTATTGAACGTATTAATGAAACACAACGTAAAGAAATTTTTGATAAGTTCTGGAATATAGGAGCAAAATGTATTTCTATATGGTAGTGTTCTACGAGAATCTGTCTATAGAAGAAGGCCTAGAAATAATTCGGGCACTAAAAGGGCATATGCTTATAAATTTTACCTAGTCACTTCTGGTGGAAACATTTTAGTATGTAAGAAGTTTTTCATTAATACTTTCCAAATATCTACTGGACGAATTGATCGTATCCTAAAATCGCACGAGAACATTCCGAAAGACATGCGTGGAAAAATGGATGTCTCTTGCAGAAGAACTAGTGAGCTACTGACGAATACAGTGATAGACCACATAAAAAGCTTTCCGGCATTTGAAAGTCACTATACTCGATCACAAAATCCAGAACGGATGTTTTTAGATCCTGAATTAAATATAAGAAAAATGTATAATTTATACTTAGAAAAATAGCAAATAAAACGTATTATTCGGTATTTCCAATAATGAAATCCAGGAAAGTGCACAGGAACAATAAGCTGCGGATTTATAAAACTATTATACGACCTGTGCTCTGTTATGGCAGCGAGACGTGGACATTAACGCGAACTTCCGAAAAAGCAGTTAACGCATTCGAAAGAAAGGTCCTCCGAAGAATTTTGGGACCTGTGATGGAAGGTACGGAATGGCGAATAAGATACAACCATGAGTTGTATCAACTCTACGACGAGCCAGAAGCTTCAACGTTCATCAAGTTACGCAAACTGCAGTGGGCTGGCCATGTAGAGCGAATGGAAGACAGAAGAATCCCCAAACGTGCTCTTAAAGGTAAAGTGAGTGGTCACCGGCCAGTAGGCAAACCACGCAAGCGATGGGAAGACTCGGTTGATGAAGACAGCAAAGCCATTTTAAAAATTAGCAGCTGGAGGACGCGGTCTTTGGATCGAGACGATTGGAGGCGACGACTTCAGGAGGCCAGGGCCCGATTTGGGCTGTCGCGCCATTGATGATGATACTTGGAAAAATGCAAGGAAAATAACCTGAGTTCAGTTAATGAATGGACATATAGGAAAATCTTTGAACGAGATTTCAAGTTACACTTCCATTTGCCACGTAAAGATACCTGCGCGAAATGCGATTTCTTAAACATGAAAATTAAGTCAACAACTGATGACGAAGAAAAAACGATTCTTGTAGAAAGACATGATGTTCACTTGCAAAATGCTGAATTAGCAAGAAAAGTATTAAAAGAAGATAAAATTCTGACATCAGATAATCCTGATACATACTTTGCCTTCTCTTTTGACTTACAAAAAGCCTTACCTTACCCAAAATTATCTGTCTCAATCGCATATTACAAGCGAAATATGTATGTTTTAAACGAGGGTTTTCACAATTTCCACGATAATAAAGTTAATATGTATGTGCGGGATGAAACTATTGCTTCCAGGGGATCGCAAGAAGTAGCTTCTTGTTGTTTGAGGCATTTAGAAAATGTAACGACCCAAAGCCATGTTATTGCCTACAGTGACATGTGTACTGGGCAAAATCGAAATTTACAAATGGCATTGATGTGGTTGAAGGTTACCCAGTCGTTGGAAAGTAACATTGACATAATTGACCACAAAGTTTTACTTTCGGGCCATTCATACCTTCCGAACGATGCAGATTTTGGCATCATAGAAATGGCATTGCGAAAAAATAATTTTCTGTACACACCACAAGATTATTATGATGTAATAAAACAATGTAGAAAACATGACAAATTCATTTTACATGAAATGAAACGAGAGAATTTCGTTTCAACAAAAAATCTTCAAAATGCGATTAAAAAACAGATAAAAAAAAACACTAATGGCGAACAGGTCAATTGGTTGCAAATATGTTGGTTGAGGTTTCTCAAAAGTGCACCATATACTATTTTATATAAAACATTGATGAAGGACGCAGAGTTTAAAACTATTAATTTATTACCTACACGTCCTGGAAGACCGCTAAAGTTTGAAAAAATCGCCCTGGCGCCTTTGTACCAAAATGCCAGGCCTATTACTTACGAAAAATATAAAGACATGAAGCAGTTATAACCCTATATACCTCCGGTGCATCATGCATATTTCGAAACACTGCCACAAGCAGAGCATAAGTAAATACTATCAGTATCTTGTAATTTTGACAATGTACTTAGTGTCTAAAATTAAATTTTATGTTTTGTCATGAGTATTTAAGTAAACAAAATTGGATTAAAATGAAGTATATTTTAAGTGATTTTTGATTTTTTTAAATTGAAATTAAACGATTTTTACAGTTGTCTAATTTTGAAAGTGGTGTAAGTCCATTTACAGACCATAAATATGTATTATTGTAGTCTAATTCGCCTAAAACAAATCTATATAATCAAATTAAATATTTATGAAACAATAGAAACATTGCCAGACTTCATATAATTTGCCTAAATTTTTTAATTAACAGATATGTTAACCTCTAATTTTCTCGAAACAAGAGAATATGGACTTACGCCACTTTCAACGGTCCATATGTTTCCAGTTTGAATTACATAGATTAAGAGATAGTCGAGATATTAATTTTTGTGTTTTTCTTTGCACACCCCCTGACCTTCCCTTAGAATAATAAGCCTCTCACCAATCCGATTCTGGTATTTAAGCACTATCAGAATTCCTTAATGCAAGGAATTGCCATAAATCGATTCCAAATTAAAATATGAAAATCAATTATCCTCTGGCTCATCATTTAGTGAAGGGACGAAACAAACAATAAAATCCCAACACCAAAGTACATAAATAAAAATAAAATAAACAAAAATTGACAAAAAATTGACAAAAAATTGGTATCAACTAGCATTAAGTCTACGCTTTAAACATAATTTGTCGATAGAGAAGTCGAATGCATCAGCATTCTTATTAACTTCTCTCGCGATACGCGAAATCGGCTCATTCATACCATAGTTTGTCCGGTGAAAGCAAATCTGAAGCAATCCAGGCTGTCTTGGTAAATATCGACCAACAGAAAACCGCATCAATCCCAAAAGTGTGGAAGAATCAACTAAACCAGTAAGAAGTTGATGAGCAAAAACTACATCAGCTACCTCACGTCGTTTGGAGAGTGATGACATATTTAATAGCTTAAGTCGATCAATATAAGGAGGAAGACGAACTCTGTCATTCCAATTAAGGTGGCATAAGGTAATTCTCACAAATTTACGCTGAATTGATTCAATTCTGCAAATGTGCTCATCATAATAAGGAGACCAAACTTGAGAAGCATATTCTAGGTGCGATCTAACAAAGGAGTTATAAAGAATCAATTTAACAGAGGGATTTTTAAATTCCTTGGATAAGCGAGTGGTAAATCCCAACATAGAATTACCCTTTTGCACAATCTTATTTATATGCAAGCTAAAATCAAGTTTATGGTCAAATGTAACACCTAAGTCAATGATAGAATTGACACGATTCAAAATACAGTCATTAAGATTATATATTATTACAACCGGCGAGACTTTCCTAGTAAAAGACATAGCATGACATTTATCCAAATTCAGACGAAGATCATTGTGGCGACACCAATTACTAAAATTAATCAAATCTTCCTGAAGAAAATTGTCCGAGTTGGAACTTAGAGATCTAAAGATCTTAATGTCGTCGGCATAAATAAGCACTTCCGAGTATTTAAGCACAGACGCAACATCATTAATGGCCAAGACAAACAAAAGTGGCCCTAAATGACTTCCCTGAGGAACACCAGAATGCGCAACAAATGGCTTAGAAGTACAATCACGAAAAAGAACTTGATAAGTTCTATTAAGTAGATATGACTTAATCCAACTGATAAACCATGTAGGAAAACCCAGCATGTCTAATTTCAATAAAATAATTGAATAGGGCAATTTATCGAAAGCCTTACTAAAATTAGTATAAATACAATCCACCTGCTTACTCTCCTCCATTTCTACAATGGATTTATTCGTAAACTCCATCAGATTGGTGACTGTTGACCTGTTTTTGACAAATCCATGTTGTTTACTTGAAATCAGAGATTTACAGTGAAACGACAGGCACTCATACACCACAGATTCAAAGAGCTTTGGAGTAGCTGACAACTTAGCTATTGGTCGATAGTTGACAACAGCAGATTTTGCACCACTTTTGTGAGTCGGTATGATAAAGGAGGCCTTCCATACATTCGGGAAAATCCCAGATTCTAGCGACCTTTTAAAGAGGAGAGAGTGTGGCTTAGCAATAGAGAGACAGCAGTGTTTAAGGACAACTGCAGGAACACCATCTGGGCCAGGAGAAGAAACATCCTTAAGGCGAGAGATATGGTCAACTATATCGTTATAAGAAATCGGTATACCAGACAACGTAGTTGAACAAGTACTTTTAAAATTATCAAAGTACGACATATCAGGGATAAAGTCATTACCAGAAAAGGAACCACTGAAGAATGTGGCAAAAAAATTACAAACAGTTATTTGGTCATTACTATTACTACACTATTACTACTACTACTGAAAAGAAGCTGGATAACCATCAGACTTACGCTTACAATTAACAAACTTCCAAAAATTAAAGGGATCTCTAATAATATCCGACTCCACTTTAAGTAAGTATTCAGAATATAAGCGATTTGATAATTCTTTGAATAAGTCATAATATTCTTCATACAAACGAAAATCAATGGCATTCTTCGTCTTAGTATACCTATTCCACGCTGCATTACGCGAGTTGCGAATCGCACGCAACTCACTCGTGTACCAAGGATACAACAATGAACTATTCTTACGATAAGTAAAAGGAACTGTAGCAACAAAAAATTGGTACAGAATATAATAAAAATCAAATATGGCACCCTCAAGATCAGGATTGTCAAAAATTTTATCAAAGTTAAAATTAGAGATAAGATAGTCCAACCGTGAAAAATCAGCTTTGTTAAAATCAAAAGTAAGCACTTTCTCTCAGAAAAAGCAATAACATCATAAGAGGAATTCTGGCTTGAAGCAAATATCGTCTGAGTTTTAGTGCGCAGTCCATTTACGTTTTGATAGTAAATGGACAATTGTCGGAGTTTTTTGGACCAGAACCCGAGGAGCTAATGCGCCGAGAAATAAATTCTTTGACAAATGCTCCTGACGGCCATGAATTACTATCTAATAATCGATTAAAAAGCTCATTATTGGCTATAACAATCTTAAAAGAGGCAATGGAGCTAGTCACTTTACTAATTTTTAGATAGATCTATATGCCACCTTTATGGTCCCAAAATATGAATTTTTTGTGTGTAATTTCGAAGATATAATCATTTGTGAAAAAAAATCGGCCGACAATTTGTTTTTAGTCCCTCCTTTTCGGACGCCAATAAATAAAAGAATTAAATTAATTTTTAAAGTTTGTCGCACAACCCTCTCTATATCTCTGATAATTTTCAACTTCCTATCTGCATTCGTGGTGGAGATATTAGCAAGTATAGTTTTTGATTCTTTCCCTCCCCCGCCTCCCCCTTCCACCTGACACTCCCCATAATTTAGATAATGGAACTCACTTACCCAGTCAAAAATCCTCCCGAAAACGAACACGGTGTACGGTTGGAACGATTTTTTTTTGCATTTTTAGGCTAATTTAGTCATGAAACGCGAAAAAACAAAATTTAGGGGTAGCAAATTTTTTTTTCTGTGTCGATCACAATATTCTGTTATTAGAATATTAAAGTAATTAGTTAAAATCACATTGTGTATAAATTTATCTGCGAATACGTGGGAATTACAGCTTATCATTTATACCTGTGGTGTGAGAACAAAATGGAACCTTGATAGACATCGATCAACGATTATAAATTAGTGGAAGTTACGAAGAAATCGTTTATTGTTATCCCAAAAGTAATAAAACATGTTGGGTTTGAATGAAATAATATTCTCAATCTACTCTTTCGTATAAGCTTAATGATTCCACTTATTATGATCATTTTCCAGTTTACGGCATCAGCCAATTGATGTATGTTAATGCTTTTATGAAATTACTGAATGAGGTACAAGATTTAGTCCTTACACAGTTTTCATGTTCTGAATGTAAGCATATTTCCAAGTAAATTATAATAGGATTAATTAAAGCGGATTCCTAATACATTGAGTGATGAAAGCAGCAGATAATTAATATTCAATTTCGCGTTTGTTTGTAATCTTCGATTATATTAAAGCTATCATGCTTCATTACAGCTCACTACAAACCAACAATCTGCTGAATGGAAACGTGAGTTTGTATTAAGTCATAAGATAAACAACCCCATCCCATTACTTTATTGATTATTGACTGATTTTCGGTTCTGTTTTGTACATATCATATTATTAATTCCTCGTCCTCATCTACTCTCACCGTCTGCATTTGTTTGTATTTAATTAATGATTTAATTACAAATCTGGTTCATATCGATCGAGAAAATCAATGCTTCATTTGGCCGAAAATTTATTTGAACAATATCTAGATGCATAAGTGATTTCATTTATTTTAAATTAATGAAAAAAAAAGATCGGCCAAAAAATCGGGCGCAACCTTATTATTCTTGGGACAAGTTGAGGATACGTGGGAAGTGAATATGCAGGTTAGAGTGGATAGGGAAGACTAAGTGAAAGGAGATTCTAGGGCAGGGCTGTTGTCAATTATTTAACACTGCGATTACATTCCAATAGCTCTAGTACAATGAATCAATATTTCATTGGCTTGAATTTGTATCGTTGGGATGGGTAAATGTTTATCATTTTTTAATTGATTGCTTGAATCACAGTCATAATTCGTTGTATAGAATAGTTTCAAAGGCAAAGTTTTTATCAAACTCAGAATATTTTATGTTCATGAAATCATTCATTTGTATGGGTGCAGGGAATCGCCAAATTTTTGATGCACTTTCATTTCATTTCTTTTGAAATTGTTCGAACAAAATATCGAGTTCGTATCTTTTAATTTGTTGGTTATTAGTTGGTCGAAATCATACCTTTGTGTGGGACGGGGTAGAAGTTTCGACTACCGAATATCACAAATTTAATTTTTTTTTTATTCTCATGAGACACGTTGCCTAAGTTACGACCCCCTTCGTTTCACAACAGTTATGGTTAAAATTATTATGTTATCTTCATGTATATGAAATGGATGTATTCACCATGCAAAATTTGGACTTTATATCTTTTATCAGAGTCCTAAAAATATTAGTGAAATTTTTCGACATTTTGACCCACCATTTCCCTCTCCCAACATAAAAATTTTACAAACAAACTGTCAACAAGTCGGGCACAACTTCATTTTTCTTGGGGAAAGTTGAGGATACGTGAAAAATCAATATGATGCAAAGCTCAAACACAAGAAGATCGATGGCTTACGACCTAATACCTAAGATTCAGTGTCTTTCAGCTGAAAGTTGAGCAGCGGTTGAATGAACTGGCAAATAGATTCGAATCACGGCTTGCTGATGCCTTGGAATTGTCGCTGAACTTGCCACGAAGGCTAGATAATATTGAATAACGGGATCCAGTTTCTACTCCTTCACAAGTCTCGGAGATGGAAGAACGAAGAAAAAGATCAGCAAATGTGTCAATTCGCGGGATTCCCGAGACTCAACTGGATGATACTGCGGCTGTCATTGAAATCCTCAAAAACATAAATATGCCCGTAAATTCAATGAATGATTTCAAAACTTTAAGACTTGGTCAACCGAAATCGGACTTGCATCGACCCATAAAATTGATTACAATTAACCCTTACACAGCTTTTAATATTCTGAAGTTAAAGCGAACAAACTGGTCAAGAGATTATCTGAAACACAATAACATAAATATTGTACAAGAATGCAAAGGAACCACGATCAACTTCAACTTGGATCTTTAACTACTTCTTTTGTTTTATTTAAAAATAGAGTAAAAACTATAATCTTTAATGTTTAAAATCTTATTATCACTGCTCTCGTATTTTTGCTTTTGTATAATTGAAAATGTTATCTTTTTGTTCAAAGCGATTAATAAATAAATAAATAAATAAGATTTGACTCTTCATCAAAGATCATTTAAAGTACCTTAGTGAACAACTTGACGAGTTAAGGAAATCTAAGCCGAAATCTACAATCAAATGTGTATATTAATGAAACTCCAAGAATCATACACTGTCTGCTTGGGTATACCTTTATTATTATTTATTTATATTAGGGGAACACTTGAGAGCATTGCGGCCTTTCCGGCCTATTGTGCGATTATTGCACCTTTACCCTACCATAACTCTATAGCTTTGGCTAATCTGAGTATCTGTAAGGGAGCCATGTTGACTAGTTCCTCGGTGGAAAGGAAACCTTTCCCAAGAAGATTATGCATTTTCCTTGCCACAGTGCTTCACAGTGGCATAGGATATGTATTGTCGTATCTGAGTCTTCAAGACAGAGGCGGCAGATGTCTGTTTCAGCCAAGCCCATATTATTGAGGTGGTGGTTCACTCCACTGTGCCCCGTCATTAGGCCGATTAGAGTACTAATATCGCTCTTTCTGAATTCCAGGTTATCCTTTGTTTTTTTGTGGTATGATAAGTTTTTTTGAGATTGATAAGCCTGGAAGTCTATTCTAGTAGATTTTGTGTTCTTGTTCAACCCACTTCTTAAGTGTCGAGCTTTGATGCCCTTTTGGTTTTCCGCAGAATGGCTCTGGACCAAAAAGTTTTATTCCGCGCCGTTTTTTGCAAGGCGATCAGCCTCTTCGTTTCCCTCAATTCCCATATGTCCTGGTACCCACATTAAGATTACGTTGTTCCTTTTCCCCAGGATGATTAGGTCTTGAAGACAGTCCCAAACTAACCTCGATCCGTGTTTATTGGATGCTAGGGCTTTGAGAACCGCCTGACTATCCGATGGGATATAAATTGATTTGTTGCGATGAGCTCTCCTTATATTCTCTTGGATACATAGCTTCATTGCAATTAGTTCAGCCTGGAAGATTGTGGCTTCTTTGCTGAATGGTTTTAAAACCGAGAAGTTAGGACATTTGACCAGCTCCTGTCCCCTCAGAGGTGCGCGAACCATCTGTATATCAGATGGTTGATCCCTCTTCCATTTGAGGTAGCGTGGATTGCCAGTCCTTGGGCTCTCTGATTATAACTGAAGGGGGTATCAAAGTTAAATTTTGTCGGCAAAGCGTCCGATAATGTGGAGGTTAGAACCTCCAATTTTGGGTTTCTTAGGGTTTTGAGGTGGCCTCTAAAATCCCCTGGTTTGTACTTGTTTTCTCTCTGTATGCGTAACACCCCTTTGATAGCTTCCCTTTTTATTTGGAGATGTATCGGAGGGATGTTAAGGAACATTTCCATTGCCTCTGTAGGACAGGTTTTCACAGCTCCTGTGATACCAAGACAAGCTAGCCTTTGGATTTTTTGTAGCGTAAGCTGTGCTTTTCTTTGTAAAGTTTTAGTCCACCATATCGTTGATCCTTATGTGACTATTGGAAGAATGATTGTTCTGTATCACCAGTAAATCAGTTTGGGCTTTAGTCCCCATTTTCTGCCAAATTAGCTTTTACAGGCCCAAAATGCCTTTAGTGCTTTGGCATGAGTCCATCCATACCACCTTCATACAAATGTATAATTTTCAAAAATGCATTTATTCGGTTTTCATTGCAACTAACAAAGCTAAAAGAACCCATTTCTACCATAATTAATTTTATTACAATTGCAACCAATTTTGGAAAAACTATCAACTTCACCTCACTCTTTCTACCCCCTCCCACACCCATTTAACAAAATTTCGGAATTTTAATTAAATTATTTTTCTTCAAAACTGTCAAAGTTATCAACTACAAATTTTGTAAAACGTATACTATTACAAATATCATTGATGTCGGAAAAAATTGGTTTAGATTCGAATACTCCTTCTACCCCATCCCATACAATTGCAAAATTTCGGTAAATGCATTTAATCGATTTTCATTCAAACTGGAAAAAGTGGAAACTTAACATTTTGGCAGAATTTATCCCTTCATAATTAAAATAAATACTAAAAAAATCTGAACTGCACTTCAATCCTTGTACCACCTCCCACACAATCTTTTGTATTGGAAATTCAAGAAAAGTATTACTTCTTTGATCATATGAGAGCTATCGACTTTAAAATTGTAAGAAAGGGATTAGGATGTTGATAAGCAGATCTAAAATCATCTAAAAACTTTCTTTTTCTCTGCCACCTCTCATACAGATGCCATAAATTCAGACAAAAATTGCTCAATTTCCTCGAAAATTATGAAAGCAAGAAACTTTAAATTCAGCATTTTCCTTATTAAGTTCGATATTATATACAACAATTACAAACCTCCCTCCTTTGTTTTTACCACCTCCCATGCATAAGTTACTATTCACTATTCGAAAGAATTTGAGATGGCAATTTTTCCGGTACAATAAACTCTTTCCTATTTCATCTAGAGTCATGATTTATATCAGAATTATTATTATGCTAGTTTTCTTTTTCTTTTCTTGTTTTAAACTGTGTTGTTGGATTTTAGTCCGTAAATAAATAAATCTATTATTTGAACGCCCAAACTCATGTTTTAATATTTAATTAAATCCCAGATTTATTCATGCAATTTTCAAAGACAATTTCGCACAAAAATCTCACTATAATTTAATATTAATATTTTTTTTTTTTTTATTTATTGATTTGCCCTACCTTCTACTCACGTAAATGGGTTTTAATATTTTCCATTTATAAATATCTATAATACTATGTACATAACTTAAAGTCAAAACGTCTTAACCACAGTTTTTAGAGCATGCACTAGAATTGATTTAATCCAAGAAACCCCAAAGGATAGCTTCAACTTGCGAACCTTGTTTACTAGGAGGAAAATATAATTTCAACCATTTCTACGTTTCACATCTACATATAACTATTAAGTTGTTGTTGTATTTCATCGTTATTTTTCATTCCGGAACGAACTACTATTTTCATTTGTTCGTTTTAGCATTCGTCCTTGCCTTGTATAAATTAAATACAATTAAAATTTTCGAGGCAATCACTTTGAAAAAAAAAAAAAAAAAAAACAGGAAAGACGAAGAAAAACTTCCTCAGGAAAAGTGTTGTATACGTATGTGAAATTGTTTTAGTCTAATGAGTTCAGTTCCGAAAGATTTTATTGGTAGTCGAATGTCTGTGTATTGTACAGATAACTAAGTGAGAAATAGAAAATACTGGAAAACACTTGGGCAGTGATTTCTTTTTTTTTTGCAATTGTCGTTTGTGCTTTTATCTGAATTAAAACGTCACTAATTTATCACTTTCAGATAGAAAAAGCGGAAGGATTTTAAACAATTCATTTATTTCCTATGGTCAACAATTTATAGTCGGTTGATTTTAACATACTGCCTCCCATTTAAAATAATTATACCATCAGACAGCGATTTAATGATAATGATGGCGATTGGTTGATTTTATCTTGAGAAATGCATAATGACACCGCACTATCGATAAATTAATCATGTTAAGAGCTCAGTCAATTTGTGTATGCATATTGCGACATAAACAAATTATGTCATCAAGACTTCATTATATTAATGATGAAAAATTCACTACAATTTTTTTCAACTTAGGCCAGAATTTATTTAATTGTTGAAATGAAAAATAAAACAAGGGGATATCGAACGGAAAATTCGAAGAAACTGGTTGCTTAGTTCAGAAAACGAGGAAGAACTTAGAGGAATCCGTCGGTAATTGCAAAGACGATATTCATGTGCTCCCAAGATGAAATCTCAGATTGTTATAAGTTTGCTCCACCGTATTTTGCCAACGTATTTATGAAACGCTAAAGATAAGCTTTGGAGAAAGAAGCAGATTGAACAGAAGTTCAAATCGTCATTCATAAGTTACATTCCTGTATTAGGCTACCGACACACGATGCGAGTTAATATATATTATCTCGCTTTTCGATATTACTAGTGTCATTATCCTATACATAGTACGGCCTACTTATATCAAAATAGGAAGTTACTATATATTAACTCGCATCGTGTGCCGGCAGCCTAAGGTAGGATGCACAGCTAAGCCAAATGTCAGTTCGAATCAAGAGGCGGTTGAATATTTGAAATGCTTAATCATAAATGCTAAATAAAATTATAACGCTCAGGTCTGTGGAGTCACTATTCTCCAAAGATAGTTGCATGAATTGGTAAAACCTCATTTTACAACTACCTCCCCTGCGGGATTCGTTAAAGGTTTAATCAATTTATGTGAATTCACTAATTTCATTGCTCAGTCCTTAGATCATGATAATATTGTTCTAGTCATGTATACCGATTTTTCGAAAGCTTCCGATACTTAACTGTAAAAGTCTTATTTCAAAACTAGAAAGGTAAAGTGCTTCTGGCTCGCTCCTGAACTGGTTCAATTCTTACTTCTGGTGTTCCGCAGGGATCGATTCTTAGTTGTCTACTATTTCAATCAATCAAATAAAATTCCTGTTAAGACCCCCTATAGGGGCATAGGACAGAAACAACTCTCTTCCACAAGGCGCGATCCCGAGCATCGGCCTTAAGCTGTTGGCAGGACTTATTAATTCCTCTGGCCTCCTGCTTAACTGCTCGCCTCCATGTGTTACATGGTCGACCAACCCGACGTCTTCCTTGAGGATTATAATCCAGAACCTGTTTGCCGATGTTTCCTTCCCGCCATTGACCAATTGGCGGAAACTATCTTTTCCTTATCTGAAAGATTTTCGCTAATAGAGGATTGTTGCGGTTGGATATTTGGTAATTGTTCTGGTTCTGGGATATCTTCCTCTGACAAGATGTTTAAAATATCAGAGAAGTATTCATTTCATCGCCGCAACTGGTGTTCTTCAGAGAGAGAGTTCCGTTGACATTTCTCACCAGGTGGTTCGCGGTGAAATTCCTGTTCGTCAACTGTTTCATGATTTTGAATAGTGAACCCATATCCCCAAGGTAAGCCGCAGATTCTGCCTTGTCAGCCAGATCTTCAATGGCCTTTCTCTAGTCGCGTCTAACAGGCTTTTTAAGCTGTATATGAGCATCACGATAGTTCTGCCGGGTGTTCTTTGGTTGACATCGGGTTGAGATATGATTGCCAATTTGGATTTTTTCCGATTGCCAACCTTGTCCTATGTGTCTTGCGACATCCAGGGTTTCTCACCACTTTGCACATATCCCACAGATTTTTCTGCACTAGTTAGAAAAGTTTTTCAGGTTGCCTCCCACTTGGCGTCCAATGTGCGCATTTCATATTCACCCAATGTTCGCGTTTTTTGTTGGGATCTTTAAGTTTATCAAAATTAAGCTTGCGCTTCATTTGAAGAATTTGTGGTCGTCGGATAGCTGCTGTACAAAATCTCAAGCAGGTGACCATCAAGTGGTGATCGCTACCCACGCCAGCTCCAAGTTTCGCTCGCACATCGAGGAGATATCTTCTCCATCGGCGACTTATAGCCAGATGGCCGATCTGGTTCTGAGTAACACCATCAGGCAAAACCCAAGATGTTTTATGATGACTCTTGTGTGGAAAAAAGGTCAGTCCGATGACCATTTGCCGAGTACTACAAAACTCTACAAACAATTCGCCATTTTCTGGTCTCTTAATCCAAGGTTGTGACGAACCCAAGGGTCACCATGCATCCCCATGACGTATTCTACTCTAGTGTTGTCTGATCCAACTTGGGTGTTCATATCTCCTGAAATGATAATAATATCACCGCTTGGAATCCGTTCGAAGGCGGCACTCAGTTGGCTATAAAACTTCTCTTTGTCAGCAGATGTTGCGGTATTAGTTGATGCGTAGTACTGCAGAATTGTGACGTTTCTGACACTGGTCCTGAGCCTGTACGAATCCTATCCGAGATTGGTTCCCAGTTAATGAGACTGTTTTTCGCTCTCGGTGTAAGGACGAACGCCACGCCATTTTTAGCCTCACTTTCAGGGTCTATGTATAGAATAGTGTTTCCGCTAGTGGTTCGTTCTTCTCCTGATCTTGTCCACCTGACCTCGCTCAAGCCCAAGATTTGGATGTTATAGTGCTCCATTTCACGGTCGGTCAGTGATTGGCGGTACAAGGACCGAGTAACCCCAGCTCTTCCCCCGTCATTCAATGGTCGAACGTTCCCGGTGCCAATCATAGTCCGTTTTTGAATGCCAAAAGTCGTTACTGTAGGATCAGTTCGTATCCGAGGCGCTGTATCCGTTTCTCGTATCAGTTAGGTCTTAAGATCACAGGTGATAAGCCCTTGATCCAGTGAGTGTCCATTTGCCATTTTTAGGGCAAGCAGGACTGGCTGTGATTGAATTCTACAGCCCCCATTCCACAGGGGGATAGTTAGCTCAGGTCCGTGGAGTCGCTAGTCTCCGAAAATAGTTGCAGGAATTGGTAAAACCTCATCCTACAACTACCCCCTTGCGGGACTACTATTTGCTTGCTCATAAATGATCTGTCCCCATTGGTATCTTCTAACTGTCTCTTATTTGTTGACGACTTCAAATTGTTCCGGGAAATTTCCTCTCTTTCTGATGGTGTAATCCTCCAGGCTTATTTGTCTGACAATAATATCTTTTTGATCATTAGAAGTGTGTTTTACTATTGAGTACTCGTATAAGGCTACCACCTCTGTTCTCTCTTACTCTATTAATTGATCCATCCTTAGGGCAGTAACCACAATGAAGGGTCTAGGAGTTGTCTGTGATCGTAATCTTAATTTCGTCAATCAATTTTCTGAGATTACTAATAAGGCATACAGACTTGCTAGTTTCGTCCTCCCGAACTACAGTCAAATTTATCTGTCGAGGAACAGCTGCTCTCCTACTTTTCACTTCCGTCCGTAGTATTTTAGAATACTGTTCTATGTTCTGGAACTCTCACCATTCTTACCATGTTGGGGCCATCAAATCTGTTCGGCGTAGATGCACTTCAACCATTTTCTACAGATTAAGGAAGCCTCATATCGAATACAGTGGTAGACTTGAAGTATTTCAACTGCAGCCTCTGCATTAACGCGGACCTTCCTCGATGCTTGTTTTCTCTTCAAGCTGTGCAACCACCTGATCAGTACCCGCCTCTGTGACGACCTGAATATTAGACCAGGAATAGTATAAACAAAGAATTCAGATACATTTTATCCTCGATCCTCTCTCGATAAAAACTATCACTCTCCAATGTTATGAATCCAGAGATACCATGATCGACTCCAACTTGGTTCTTTAGTCACTTCTTTTCTTTTTTTTAAGAATCGATAAAAACTATCATCTTTAATATTTAAATTTTTCTCTTTGTTATTCTTTTATTTTCCGCTTTTGTTTAATTGCAATTCTAATGTTTTTGTTGAAAAGCTCAAATAAATAAGTAAGAGCCATTAAACTAATCAGCTTATACATCCCACATAATTTATTACTAACTACATTCTCAAAAATTGCTTATTATTGCAATTTTTACGCGGACAAAGTAGCAGGGATCGCTAGCTAATGTTTATAACATAAATATTTCCACAGTTCTCAACTAGCCTCCATAGGCGACGGTCGTGTTTTTTCTCGCCAGTTGATTACCGAAAATAAGTGAATAACGGAATTTACCGTAGTGCTTAAGTGCCGCGTGTTCATTTAATAAACAATTTCCCAAACCTATAATAAAATACTCCATAAACCATAAATCCCCTCCCAAGTAGCTTTGAACGACGCCCAGAGGGCCCATGGAAATGGGCCGGGCAGGGGCAACTCTTTCGCAGGGCTCGAAGAGTGTAACCTTTCCGATTTCCTGCCGGACTGTGGCCTGCCACCAGCAAAACAGAAAAAACGACACATCGCTTTGCTCAAGGAATACCCGCCTTTACCAACTGTTAACTTTCCGCTAAGCGCAAACGACCCCAAATTTGTGGTTATCGAATAAACCGCTAGCCAAAATCAACCCATTTCTGCTGCATAAAGCAATAGAAGGAGTCTCCAAACAAGTCGACGAAATAGCGCAGATGCGAGATGGCAGACTCTTACTCCTCTGCAAAAATTCTAAAGCGGCAAAAATGTTCACCTCGTGCAAAAACTTAGGAGGCTTAATTGATGTGAACGTGAAGCTTCACGAAACACTCAATTATACAAAAGGAGTAATATTCTGCCTTCAAATCAAAGATTTATCCGAAACAGAAATCCTAAATGGCTTAAAAGACTCAAAAATCATCCATGTACAAGCAATGAAAAAAAGGGTGGACAATACCATGTTTAACACAGGAGCTTTCGTGCTAACCTTTGACCTATTCAAAATTCCGAAATCAATCGACGTTGCGTGGTATCACGTTAAGATCAGAGAATACTTTCCAAACCCCATGCGCTGCAAGGAATGCCAAGAACTCGGACATACATCAAAGCACTGCAGAGCAGCAATATCACTCTGTCCAACATGTGGCCTAGTTACACACTCAGGTATCTGCGCACGCAAAACCAACCAACACACAATCTACCAATACTAAACCCGCCAAACTTTTCTAACACACCAAACATAACATACACATCAAAACCTCATAGTTCCGTCTCAAGCAATAAAAACATTATATCCCATGACCCACAACCAAAAGCTATCCCCAACACCTCGACAACATTTACAACTAAGGAAAGCAAAAAACACTCCCATTTTACAACCCACGAAACCAACGCAAAACAACTTCTAAAAACTTGGAGATCGAACTAGAAGCTGACATCGAACTATAAATTACCTAGTGTACTTCACTATTGCTCTTCAGTAATACGCAAGGTTACACTTATTTTAACTACACCAAATCCATCTCACCAATTTAAACCATGTCTCTCAGATTCCTACAGTGGAATATAAAAGGCTACTACAATAACCTCGCTGAATTTCAAATTCTCATAAAGAAATATGATCCCGATCTAATCGCTCTCCAGGAAACTCACTGCCCTCACGGGCATACTCCCAACGCCCCAATCAATATCTTCCTTACTTCCGAAATCACTCATCGATAACCACAGGGAAAAACGGTATAGCGATTCTTTGCAAACGCAACCTTCCCTCGAAACAACTGACAACTAATGGCAATCTACTTAACATAAGATTAGAAATAGACTACCATACCAAACTCACAATACATTCTATCTACATCCACCCCAACGAAATATTTTCAGCATCCTCATTACAAATGCTAACCCATAATTACTCCACACCCTCACTGATCCTAGGTGATTTCAACAGCTGGAGCGCGCTTTGGGGCTCAGACAATACTAACTCAAGAGGAAGAGAAGTAGAGGACTTCCTCCTAGCATCAGATTCTGTAGTTCTTAACGACGGTTTCCCTACCCATTTCTCCACACACAATTCGTTCACACATATCGATCTATCAATTTGTTCAGCTCCCATTGCCCCCAACTTCAACTGGAAAATCCTAAACGACCTATATGGCAGCGACCACTTCCCTATTAATATTGAAATTCCAAGCTCGGTAAATATTTGTGATACGCCCAATTTTCGCCCGAAATTTCTAACAGAAAAAGCAGATTGGTCTCGCTACCAAAGTACCGTCGACAGATATCTTGCAAATAGAGTAACGAGACCCAACATAAACCATGAGGCATCCGTCCTTAAAAAGGCAATTTTATTTGGAGCCCACCACCACATACCCCAAACCAGCCGCCCACCCGTCCGATACAAAACTACCATATGGTGGAACAAAGACCTTTCGCAGCTAAACATGGAACGAAAACGTCTGTGGAATAACTTCAAAAAACATCCTTTAAGCCAGAACCTCACCTTATACAAAAAAACTAACGCCAAATTTAAACTATGTGTTAAATCAGCAAAATTAAATAGCTTCTGCAAATTCACAGGATCTATTCATAAAGATACTGCTTTAGACAAAATATGGAAAAATTTAAAACTTCTCTCACAAAATAAGCCCCAATCACAAATCCGAGTTCTTCATACGACATCAGGAGCTGTAACCGATAACGTTATCATTAGCAAAACCTTCGCCGAAACGTGGTCTACTGCATCCGAAGACAGTAACTTTACAGCCCAGTTCATTTCACACAAACAGTCTTATACTTCAAACAATAACACGTCAAGTATTCCAACCCGTGCATCAATGAAAATTGAACTTCCTATAACCCAAATAGAATTCAACGTGACCCTCTCTTCAATAAACAACGATTCCAATAAGAAAACCAAATGGCAAGCCCAATGATATCAACGGATATAGACCTACATCTCTTCTGCCGTGTCTTGCAAAGCTATTAGATAAGATTATCATATATCGCATATCCTAGATAGTAAGAACTAACCATTTGCTAACAGACGAACAAACAGCCTTCCAAGGTGGCAAAAGCGCACTAGATAACTTATTATTGACCGACCACTTCCTAGCTGATTGTATCTCACACCACTCTCACGCTACCGTACTATCAATAGACTTCGAAAAGGCTTTTGACCGAATCGACTTACACTCCATTGCTCAAGAGTTGCAAGCTTGGCAGATAGGCCCCTTAATTTTTAAATATGTCCTGGCATTCATGTCGAACCGGAAATTTCGCGTCAAAACAAATCAGACTTATTCCGATACCTACACACTTCACAACGGTATTCCACAAGGCTCTCAAATATCCACCATTCTGTTTCTTATCGCATTTAATCCACTAAGTAAACTAATTAAAAATCATAAATTCTGCAAACACTCCCTTTACGCTGACGACCTAATAATCCTCTTCAAAATCCCAAAGGATAACTCCCAGGCCAATAACATTTCTTCTCTACTCACAGAAATACACCAATGGTCATTAACTTCCGGTGCTAAGATATCAGAAACCAAATGCATGCAGCTACATGTCTGCCGTAAACCAAACTGCAACCAGAACCCGTTGACACTAAGAAACTCAACCATACATTCCTGTCCAAACTGAAAATCTTAGGTTTAACGTTCAACAACAAACTTAACTGGAAAGATCACATCCAAGATCTACGCACTTCGCTTCAAAAACGAATATCTCTACTAAAATGCATTGCAAACAACAAAAGTCAAGCTCATCCGGAAACCCTGCTGGAAATCTCAAAGGCGCTAATAATCTCCAAAATCGATTATGGCCTTCCCATCTACGGTAGGGTTTAGGTTTAGGTTGTAGGAGGGTGGTTGCACGGAACCACAAGCACTGAGGCCATCTAGTTGGGCCCATTGTACTCCCCCTATAGTTATAAGTTGGAAGTCACTCCTCTTGCTCTAACCACTTGGTTCGGTTTGCGAACCTTAACAGGCTCGAATGTTGGACGCCTCTGAGGTCGTCTAGTTCTGAGAAGAATCTAGAGCCTAAAAAAAGGAGACGACTGTTAGAGATTTGCGGATAGTGACAAAGATAATGTTCGATAGATTCTTCGTCTTCCTCGCAACCTCTGCACAAGCTGTCGCTCGCGATTCGCATCTTAAATGCGTGCAGCCTTAGCAAGCAATGGCCTGTGGTCAGGCCGACAATAGTTCGGATACTATAGCGACTACGTTGTAACAGCTGAGCTGTAATATTTTTGTTCGGTTCTTCCCAAAAGGATTTGGCCGTTTTACAGCTTTCCAGCTGCCGCCACCCCGCCAAGAAAGAATCCAAAATAGTCTGTTTGAAGCTAGTCTTCAGCACTGTTGGTGCTACATCGACTGACTTCCTAGTGGGAATTGATGTTAGCAGATCCTTGCCGTGCAAGCGTATCTGCCGCCTCGTTACCTAGCAGGTAGCTCTGACCCAGTATCCAAATTAGAAAAACTTCCGTTATGGCCGCTAGGCGATTTAAATTGTGTCTACAGATGGACACTAGTTTGGATGTAGTCCTGTAGGATTGGTGCCTGAAGCGCAGCCCTGCTGTCCGAGAAAATGTAACAATTTCCGAGACTGTTCTGCTTATCAAGAATAGTTTTTGCACACTCGTTAATGGCTAATACTTCTGCTTGGAACACTGTCGCGTGTTCTGGAAGATGAAATGAAGTTTGGATGTCGAGGTCGTGGGAATAAATCCCTGCACCTGTCCCCTGGCTAGTTTTAGATCCGTCCGTATAGAGATGAGAACCTATACAGGTGCTGAGTATCGTATTTGTTGCCCATTCGTTTCGTTCAGGAAACTTAATGTGAAACTTCCGTTTCTCAACCTGCAGTTGGTTCATGCATTCATACTCGCGGTCTACAAGGGAGTTTGTGTTTCTAATGAGGTTTAGAATTTTTCCATGACCAATTTGTGGCGCTGACCACGATTTAGTGGTTTTTAATCTAATGGCTGCCAGGCCCGCTGCTTGTTTTATAAAAATATCAAGTGGGGGTAGTGAGAGAATCTCCTCCAGAGCTGCAGTTCGTGTGGTTCTAAGGGCACCTGTTATGCACAGACATGCCATCCGTTGGATCAGCTGTAAGGGTACCAGGTTGGGTTTTAGTACCACCGCCGGCCACCACACCAGCGCACCATAGCAAATAATTGGTCTAACAATACTAGTATACATCCAGTTGATGAGGTGCGGCTTCAGGCCCCATCTCAAACCGAATGTCTTCTTTCAAGCGAAGAAGGCTACCGTAGCCTTTTTTGCTCGTTCCTGAATATTGGCCTTCCAGGATAATTTGCTATCAAGAATCAGACCTAAATATTTAACTTGACTCGAGAGGGCCCTATTGATACCTCCAATGTTTGGTAGATTGAAAGCATATGGTCTTCTTCTTCTTGAGAAAAGGACCAGATCTGTTTTTGTGGGTTAATAGAAAGTCCTTTATCTAGTGCCCAGGTGTCTAACAGTTGTAAAGCGGATTGCATGAGGTCTCCAAGAATTTGCTCAAACTTACCAGTTAGCATGATTACAAGATCGTCTGCATATGCTATTGTGGGGTAGGCGTTCTGATTTAAGATGGAAAGGGGTTCATTCACTGTTAAGACCCACAGGAGAGGTGATATTATACCGCCCTGTGGCGTTCCTTTGTGAACAGAGCCTTTCCTTGTCTCTTCACCGATTCGTGCTACGATTTTCCGTGAACGAAGAAGCTTTGCTATCCATGCAGTCAGGAGAGGTTCCACACTATGGCTGCGCAAGGCCTCAAGAATGGCATCAATGTTGACGTGGTTGAACGCGCCTTCCACGTCTAGGAAGGCACCGAGTGCAACCTCTTTTTGATGGAAAGCTTTCTCTACGGCGGCTACCTTCACATGCAAGACGGTGTCAGTGGATCTACCTTTCAGATAGGCGTGTTGGTGGGGGCATCTAACCGAGAGGTTCAGATTTGCCCGCATCTACGGTAACTCTCCAAAGTCGACATTGATCAAAATATGTAGTCTATACCACGCAACTACACGAATTAGCATCGGCGCTTTTCAAACCACTCCCATTCAAAACCTTTTAGCAGAAACCAACCTTTACCGACTTTCTAAAAGAATAGAGATAGCCCAAGCAAAAATATCAATCAAAAGATTTTCTTCTCACAACCTCAACTCCAAATCGTTTCATAACTTGCTGAAGCGAAAAACCTCAAATCGCTACCCATCCACACTTGAAAAGGCAATAAAGCTATCCAAAATATACGTTCCTCCCACTACTCGCCACTCCAACTATAATCCTTCAAACCCATCGTGGACCGTTCCCTTAAGCAATATCATCCTTAAACTTTCAACCTTCCCTAAAACCTCTACCTCAGACTCTATGTACCAACAACAATTCCTTGAAACAATCAACCCACTCCAAGGCTCAGGCTGGAATATCATATTTTGTGACGCCTCAAAACCTCACAGCACCACAGGCTATGCCTGCGTCTTCTCGAATGGCACCATAATCGAATGTAAACTGTTAGTCGACTTCATCTCAATATTTACCGCCGAAGCAACAGCGATCTTAACTGCCATACGCTACTGCAAGAAAAATAAGAGCTGCTTCTGTATATGTACCGACAGCCTATCAGTCCTAAAGGCTATAAGAAATCCAAACTACACAACCCCAATAATCAACGAAATAAGAGATACTTTAACCACATACAAAGACAGAATAAAAGTAATGTGGACACCAGGCCACTGCGGCATAACAGGCAACATACTGGCAGACAAAGAGGCTAATAATGCCATAACATCACCTCTATTTCTTAACCAAGTCATGATGGATTCGGACTACCTGCGGCAAATATACACGTACTACAACGAGAAACAGAAAGAATCATGGAAAAGTAACCAAAGCTTTTATGCACAGACAGTAAACCCACTACTGCAGTCAGCCACACTGCCACCAGAGCTAACAAGATTCGAATGCAAAATTTAATAATTTTGCATTCGACTAGACTCAGACTGGGCCACTGTAAGATCACCCACGAACACCTACTCGACAACTCCTCGAACCCTCCAGTGTGTCAAAACTGCAATACGCGCCTAACAACCCTACATATCCTCAACGAATGTACCCTGTACCAGCCTACCAGAATGCAAATATCGCCCACAACTCGTCTCTCATCTCTTTTACACAATCCTCCCGAGTTATCAAAACTAACAAATCCATTTAAAACATAACATAACTTAAAACCGATAAAAAAATAATCAATAAATAAATATGAATATAATACAAACGAGCCGAAGGCATTAGCAGCCAGTGCTCTCAAAAAAGTTAGCTCAATATATCGTATTGAACTAGCTGCTATAATAATAATAATATTTCCAAAAAGATTCTCATGTCATCTAACGAACTTGATCAATTCATTTTCAATTATTATTATTATTATTATTATTATTTTTTTATCAATTTCTTCAATATTTAGCACCCTCTAACTTCTGCAAGGATACTATATTCCTATATTCTGCAAGGAATATAGTATATCTCATTATTTCGCGACAAACTAATTGAGCCACAACCTACAATAGACTTTTGTATTCCTCCGTTCCATTCCTCGTGTAATGTGTGCAAGTCGTCAACGATCGTTAGTTGTCCACTTTCGGAAGAATTTTCTGCAACATCAGATAAACTTTTCGAACAAACTTTATCTCTTCAATTTATACGCCATGCACAAAATTACTAGAAAACATCGATTTTCCTGTACATCCTATATATACAAACCCACATTCATAATGCATTTATACAATCGCAGTTATTATATATAGTTAAAAGTTGTAGAAAATCTACATTTAGTTACATAGATATAGATACGAGACATTTTCGAACAGATATTGCAGTGCTGTAAGTTTTTGGCCTCGTTCGGTGATGTATGATTTTGCAAAGTCAACAAACGTACTACAAATTTGATTTTAACTTGTTTTTGATTACTGTTGGGAGACAAATAAATTTTTAACTTAATAATAATTGATTACCTCCTACTCGAGATAGCCAAACAGGGAGAATATCTTTTCCGGTTAAATTCTGTCTGCGTGGGACTTTTGTCTATCTGATTGATGATGATGTTCGTGCTATATGGTTAGGTACCCAAAGGTGGATACTGTCCTCGCCTAATGCTTACAAGTAATCTAAGTTTGATCTTATATGTATATACATTAGGTGCGGTGAGTACTCATATTGTACAGTCGCTATGTAGGTCGTAAAGTATAGATAATCACCTTACATGATGTAATTTAATCCTTCAAGTATTGTATGTTTTTAGATGGCACTTCAACGTTTGTTACACGAAAATACATTTATTCAAATTACACTAATTAGAGTTTACTACAAGGATCTAATGACATAATGCGTGTTACTCTACCACAAATAAGAGCAAATGTGCACTACAATCTAGAAACTTGTTCGTTGAATGACACATGACCGCTGTATGCAGTTATTATCATTTTTCTGGGTGGCAAAATTACTAATTTGAAAAATATACTAAGAGGTTAAAGTATACAACGACGAAAAACACTCCAATAGAGTTCAGCTATAGCAACTGAAATGGTAAAACGAACATAATTTTGGAATGACATACAAGTCTGTATGCATGAACATTATCCTAGAGTTTAGTAGCGTGCAGGCTTCAGCCTGGTAAGAATCGATGAATAATGTTGGAGAATTCAGCTTGTTGGACGAAGCACAAATAAAAATAAAACTTGTTAGTGGACCTGATGTTATACAGATTTCTTTTAGATTCTTCCACCTATTTCGAGCTCACTGTATTATAATGATGATGGTCTGATGAATAACCTCTTTCGTGGATAATATCTGTACACATTCATATTAAAGACCTTGACGTGTGGTTTGCAAGTGTTCTCCGGCACTCTTGCTCGTTTTCGTGACTTCAACTTCCTACGTAATACACTTCGAATTTCGATAGGCCATACGCCCACTGTTGCCTAGCCTAAACCATGAATTTAAATGTTGTGTCGAAGCGGTAATTTTTCTCTAAACAGTCTGTGGTCATGTCCATGATATCTGTTCGAGTGGTGTTCCTGATTTCGGATATGTCGTTTTGTCTATTTCGTACTATCGTCCTTTCCTATTAACTGCTCCTCTCATCATGGCCGGTTTTGCTTCTGATTCGATGCACTTCTGTGCAGCGGTGTAAGGTCCAGGAAAATCTTATTTGCTGCTGTGAGAGATTGTGCTCATACCTCTTGTCCTAGGAAATGGAAAATGTAGTAATTCTTGCAGAAGTAAAATGGATTTTCAATGTTGTGGAAAACAAATTGTAAATTACATGCCACTAATCCAACACAGCACAAAATAATTTCAATTTCTAAAAGCAATGTCCATAAGATAACGATAGTTCGGTCGTATGCATTCCAGGAATAGATCGCTACGATTTTGCAACATTTTCATGAAAATCGCATCAATTTCTTCTTGAATCCTCATTTTCGACTCAACGATTGTTGTGCGGTGAGTGCTGTACCAATGGCGTGGCGTCCATTATTATATTTCATTTATAGAACACGTGAGAGCCCTGCAACCTTTTGGTCTATTGACGCTTTACCCTACCATAACTCGATAGCTTTGGCTAATCTAAGTATCTTTAAGGGAGCCATGTTGGTTAGTTAATCAGTTGTAAGGAAAAATTTACCTAGAAGATTGATTGAATCTTTTCCTTGCTGCTGCCTCGCAGTGACATAGGACATGCTTTGTCGTTTCTGAGTCTTTGAGACAGAGGCGGCAAAATTTCAAGCTACAAGCTTGAAAATTCGTAGAATTTATTTGAAATCTGAGAGTATAATATGTTTGCCTTACCGTTTGTAACGCTAAGAAATAATGCTCGCAGAGTGTCGCCAAGGATACAGAAGTATTTATTGTCACTCAAAAACCTCGATTCCGAGTGATTGTCTGTCCGTCTTTCTCTCTGTTTGTCTGTCTGTCTATCTGTCCGTATGTCCGTCTGTCTACAAAATAACTTTCGCACGTACTGAAATTTGCCATTTGCTATTTTTAGCAAAAAAAGAAATTTTAAGTCCGTGAACGAGCCAGATCCCCCACTCCACAAATTTCATGAAATTTGGAAATTTAATGAAAATGATTTTTCTCCGAAACCATTTCAGCTATTGAAAATTAGGCCATAGTGTAATGATGTAAATATCATTAACCTCAAAAAATATTGATCTGATCCCCTTACTTCTTCTAACACCTCCCATACAAATGCACAATTTTCAAAAATGCATTTATTCGATTTGCGTTGCAACTAACAATGCTAAAAGAACCAATTTTTGGCATAATTGATCTTATTACAATTGCAATAAATTTTGGAAAACTATCAACCTCACTTCTTCTACCCCCTCTCACACAAATTTCACGAAATTTTGGAATTTCAATTAAATTGATTTTCTCCGAAACCGTTAAAGCTATCAACTTTCAAATTTGAGAAAAGTACACTATTATAAATATGATTGATGTCAAAAAATTTGACTTTGATTCGAAACTTCTCCTACCCCCTCCCATACAAATTTAGAATTTTGGTAAATGCATTTAATCGTTTTTCATAAAAACTAGAAGAAGTAGAAACTTGAAATTTTGCCAAAATTTGTCCGTTAATAATTGCATTAAATACTAAAAAAAACCATAACAGGCTTTACGCTCAATCGTGCGATACTATAGATGAAAGAAATTTTTTTTTTTTGATTTTAAGAAATTTTGTTGAGGAAGTGGTAGAGGGGGTGACGGCATTGAATTAATTTTTTCACATCACGCTAGAGTTACTATTAAAATGTTTTATACAAAATTTAGGATTTAAAAATTTAGTAGGTACTGAGAAAATTAGTGTATTGGATTTAGTGAAATTGTGTAGTTTGTATGGGAGGTGGTAGAAGGATGGGCGAATTCTTAATAACTTTTTCAGAAAAAAACTATAAACATCATACTTTTGACATGTTTTAAATTGCAGATAAGTAGCATTCATACTTTTCAGGAAAATAGACTTTTTGTAAAGTTGTGAAATTGTATCAAATTGTATGGGAAGGTGGCAGAAGGAGTGAAGCTAATCGTCAAATTTTTTTTGTCTTACTAATAATTCACTATCAATATAATAATTCACAATCAATATTTAGTACACAATTTCAGCTCGCTCAATTTTATACGTACTGAGTAAATTTGTATATTATATTTCATGAAAAAGTGCAGTTTGTATTGGAGGTGGTAGAAGGAAGGTGAGGACGCAAATAAATTTTATACAGTGGATTGATATCATCATAAAAATAATGTATTTCAAATTTGAGATCAATAGCATTTAGTTCTCGAACAAATTCATTTATTGTCAAATTGTGAAATTGTGTCATTTTGTGTGGGAGGGAGTAGAAGAGGTAAAGCTAATCGTTTTTGGTTTTACTAATGATTCTAAATAAATATATAGTGCATGATTTCAGCTCAATAAATTTCATACGTACAGAGCTAATTGGTTTAGAGCATTTCATGAAAAAGTTCAGTTTGTATGGGAGGTGGTGGAAGGAGGTAGAGGACACAAATAATTTGTATACAGTAGAAATGAACATAAATGTATTACATTCTAAATTTCTGATCAATAAATTCTATAATTTTCGAGCAAAATCGTTTATTGTCAAATTTCGAAATTGTGTAATTTTGTATGGGAGGGGGTGGAACGATTTAGCCCATTCACGAACTTGACCTTATTTTTTTGTAAAAACAATGTGTACAAAATTTGAGTTCTCTAGCTAAACGCGTTCTCAAGCTAGAGAGGACACGGATGGATTGACGGACGACAGAAGGACGGACGACATCTGGTTTTTAGATTTTTGCGTGATTATATGAACATCTGTATCATTCAGTTTTTTCTCCGATCCTTATTTCTTGGCGTTACAATCTTTGCGGCAAACTTATAATACTCTCAGATTTCATCTAGAGTATAAATATCGCCTTCAGTTCACTCCTTCTACCACCCAAAATTTTTTTTTGGAAATTCAAGAAAAGTATTTCTCCTTCGAACATATGAGAGCTATCGACTTTAAAATTATAACAAAACAATGTGATTAGGATGTTGATAAGCAGATTCAAAATCATCAAAAATCTCCCACTTTCTCTGCCACCTCCCATACAAATACCATAAGTTCAGACAAAAATTCTTCAATTTCCTCGAAATGTATGAAGGCAACAAACTTTAAATTCAGAATTCCGTATACTACGTTCGGTGTTACATACAAGAATTACAAACCTCGCCACTCTGTTTTTATCACCTCCCATGCAAAAGTCTCTATTCACTATTTGAAAGAATTTGGGATGATATATTTTTCGGTACTATAAACTCTTTCCTATTTCATCTAGAGTTTAATATGATTGGGCTTTACGCCCAATCATAATTCTGTTATGTTTATACTCTAGATGAAATCTGAGAGTATTATAAGTTTGCCGCAAAGTTTGTAACGCCAAGAAATAAGGCTCGGAGAAAAAAATTAATAATACAGAAGTTCATATAATCACTGTCTGTCTGTCTGTCTGTCTGTCTGTCCGTCCGTCTGTCATTCCGTCAGTGTCCTCTTTAGCTTGAGAACGCGTTGATCTAGATTGTTAAAATTTTGTACACGTCGTTTTTGACAAAAAAGTAAGATCAAGTTCGTGAACGGGCCAAATCGCTCCACCCCTTCTACCCCCTCCCAAACAAAATTACACAATTTCGTAATTTGACAATAAACGGATTTACTCGAAAAGTATAAATGCTATTGATCTGAAATTTGGAATGTAATACTTTTATATTGGTTTCAATCTTCTGGATAAAAATTATTTCTGTCCTCACCTTCCTTCCACCACCTCCCATACAAACTGCAATTTTTCATGAAATGCTCTAGACCAATTTACCCAGTGCGTATAAAATTTACCGAGCTGAAATTGTGCACCAAATATTTATTTAGAATTATTAGTAAGATCAAAAAAAAAGTTAGGTGTATAGCTTTACCCCATACAAAATGAAATAATTTCGTAATTTGAGAATAAGCGAATTTGTTCGAAAAGTATAAATGCTATTGATCTGAAATTTTGAATATACTACTTTTATGATGATTCCAATCTACTGTAATTTACTTAGTGCGTATAAAATTGATCGAGCTCAAATTGTGCACTAAATATTTATTTAGAATTATAAGTAGTTTACGTAGCTTGATGAACGTTGAAGTTTATGGCTCGTCGTTGAGTTGCTACAACTCATGGTTGTATCTTATTCGCCATTCCGTTCCTTCCTTCAAAGGTCCTAAGATACTTCGGAGGCCTTTCTTTCGAATGCGTTAACTGCTTTTTCGGAAGTTCGCGTTAATGTCCATGTCTCGCTGCCATTTCAGAGCACAGGTCGTACATTAGTTTGATATGTTCGCAGCTTATTGTTCTTGTGCGCTTTCATAGATTTCATTATTGCAAGTACCGAATAATACGTTTTATTTGCTGGTATTCGTTTCATTGCCGTTCTTTGTTAGATTAGCCCCAAGATTTATGAAGTCATCCACACCCTATAAATTATATTTCGCAATTGTTGTTCTCTTGTTCTTGTTTGCGTCATTTCTTTTGTTTTGCTTTTGTTAATGCGGAACCCGACTTCTTTTGCTGCGAAGTTATCGACAAATACCTCCTTAGCACTAGGGATGGATCTTGCTAGGATGTTAATGTCGTCACCGTATGCTACAAGTTGGGTGGACTTGAATAGTATTGTCCCGTTGGTGTCGACTGAGATTTTTCGGACGACTACTCTGGTGCTAAGTTGAAAAGCATGGGGGTTAGACCATCTTCCTGCTTTAAACCACATTCCGTTCGAAAGCTCGTTGTGGAATCGGTTTATATTCTCACTTGTCCTCAACTTGTCCAAAGTATAATAAAGTTGCGCCCAACTCGTTGTCAAATTTTTTTAATGTTTGGGATGATAAAGGGATTTATTTTTATAAATTTGAGGGATTTTTGTTCAAGAAAATTTCGATTTAGAAAGATAAAAGTTATCTCCTTCACATTGTCGTTGTGTACTTTATTTTGAAGAAAAATTTATTGGACAAGATAAATTTGTGTCTCTTATTCGCTGATGACCTCAAACTGTTCCGGAAAATTTCCTCCGTTTCTGATGGCATGATTCTACAGGCTGATTTGTCTGCTGTATCTCGGTGGTGTTCAAACAACGATATCTTTTTGAACATAGAAAAGTGTTTTACTATGGAGTACTCGTATAAGACTACCTCCTCTGTTCTCTCTTACTCTATTAATGGATCCATCCTTACATCAGTAACCACAATAAAGGATCTAGAAGTGGTCTTTGATCGTAAACTTAAATTCGTCAATCATTTCTCCGAGATTACTAATAAGGCATACAGACTTTCTGGCTTCTTCCTCCGCACGACCGTCGAGTTTAATCGTCCAGGAACAGCTGCTCTCCTATTTTCCACACTCGTCCGTAGTATTTTGGAATACTGTTCCATCGTCTGGAACCCACACCATTCTTGCCATGTTCGGACCATCGAATCTGTTCAGCGTAGATTCACTCGAACCCTTTTCTACAGATTAAGGAAGCCTCATATCGACTACAATGGCAGACTTGAAGTACTTCACCTACAGCCACTGCATTTAAGGCGGACCTTCCTCGATGCTTGCTTCCTCTTCAAGCTGTGCAACTACCTGCTCAATACCCACCTCTGTGACGACCTGATCTTTAGACCAGGAATAGTCTCAACAAGAAATTCAGACATCTTCAATCCTCCACGAGCCTCTCTCGATGTATACCATCACTCCGATGCTAAGAATGCAAAGGAACCATGACCGACTCCAATTTGGTTCTTTAGCTTCTTCTTTTCCATTATTTAAGAATAAAGTTGAATCTATCATATTTAATGTTTAAATTTTTATCTTTAATATTCATTTATTTTTTAGCGTATATTATAAACTATCATCTTCAATGCTTAAATTTTCCTCTTTGCTATTCTTTTATTTTCCGGTTTTGTTTAATTGAAATTGTAATCTTTTTGTTCAAGAGCAGTAAATAAATAGAAACAAATAATATGGGAAACTAGATGTCGCCAAGATCCACAAATATGTATGCACACCAAACACATAGAGGCGCGGACGGCGCTAGCGGGAAATGAATGCCTTTTCATTAGTTTACACAAAATAAGAAGTAGGTGTACACCCTACAAATACATTCATAAAACTTTGATCAAAGCTCCATTCTCCGGCGATATTACCATACCAATGCCCACAAACTTTTCTCTCTGATAATTTTTTACTCAATAATAAAATTTCAATGATTGACAATACTTGTAACGATTTAAAGTCGCGAGAATGAGAGAATTAGAGCCTGGAAATGGAAGCATATTCCAAGATGCTTCCACAATTGGTATGACAGTCGTTTTTTTTAGCGGGGCGCAAAGATTTTTCTATGGACGGGCCCGTGAGTGCCAGTGCATCTCGGCCGTTTTTATATCAACGATGCTTTGGACTTCAAAGTGTCTGTAGAGCAGAGGCGTCAGATAGGTTGTGTGCCATGCTGAGCGAAAATAAAGCCCAATTTTTATGAAGTGCATGAATTTTTAAAAGATTTCACAAAATCGTTGGTAACTAAATTTAAACGCAATCGAGAAGTAAAATGTAAGGGAATCAAAGCTTCCCTTGCATCAATGGACGCCACGCCACTGACTATTCGCTGCAATGCCCATCGGAGTCAACGTGTAGTAAGTTTGGAGTGGTATCAACTTCAGAAATCTAATTATCAAGATCTGCAGATAATACATTTTCAAGCAAGTTTCTAAGAGAATTCAAAGCTATTCTTTCTTATTCATTGTCTTTTTCTCTATGCATAATCTCAGTGGCATAATATTATGGTTACATCTAAATTTGGAAATAAATAATTATAGTCCTCTTTAGTTTTTACTACTGTTTGAATTTCTGATTTGCAAAACTGACTTACCTATACCTGCAACATAAACGAGTACCTAGTAACGAACGAAATGTAATGATTACTTTCCTTAAAGTAACTGGTACCGAAAAGTAACGAAACTTTACATCACTACTACAAAGAAGTCGGGCGCAACTTTATTATTCTTGGGACAAATTGAGGATGCGTGGGACGTCAGTGAGGCTAAGAGACCGGAGGGCACGTAACTGCGGTTCCGATTAATAGCTCCAGTACATAGAATCAATATTCATCATTTATTTGGTCTTGTAAGGGAGCCAGGGGCTAGAAGGTTGATGTTTATAATTGTCAAATAGGTCGAAAAACCATTCCACTATAAATAAAAAAATGTGAAGCAACTTGATGCTCAGTACGTCAAGGTCCGATTTGGGCTATAGAGCCATTGTAGAAGAACAGTAAGAAAAGCTAAAATTGATTCAATTTTGGAAATCGATTTCATATTTTCTGAATCCTTAAAATACATTTAAAACTTACCATCTCAAATCCTTACCAACATTTTGCCATATTCAATTTTCAATAAAAAAAAATTCTGTTATAAAATCGGACAATGATTTAAGGACCCTTTAAAAGATACAGGCAAGTCTGCATTTACAATATCTGTCAAGATTTTCAACACCATTTTACATGAAATACAACTCTCCGAGATACTTTTGATTTTTTTACTACAGTTATGTTAAACTATTGCATAATAAAATGGAAATTTCCTCAATTTCTTACCATCCCATCTTGTGTATAAATTTCAGATGCGCCAGTATGCACGACAACGACGATCACAATTGTCGGTGCCTCCCTCGAAGAGTCAATTCCAATACCATGCCGAGTAAATTCCGATCCTCAAGAAATTGAATTTGAGTGGACGTTCTCAAGCAGTGGCGAACATTTTGAAGTCCCATCTGGACACTATACGACAGTACAAGAAGCTACTAGTGGGACGCATCGTACCATAATTGAATCCAATGAGACCCACATCGAAACGTACGGTACGTAAAGTGTCGGATGTGAGAAATTACTTGAAGTGTGTGAAGAGACGTCCTTACGAGGAAGATATCGCCTCGAAACAAGGACTTGGCTAAACAGCGTAGCACTTAAAGATGAAGAGCACGGAACTTATGGGTAAAATTTAATTTGCTTTATTTAATTCGCAGTTGAAACGGTGAGCGAATTGATATACACACCGAAGAGTGAACGTGATTATGGCACCCTGGCGTGCTGGGGCAGGAACTCAATTGGAAAACAAACAGAACCGTGTTTATTTCAAGTGGTGCCGGCAGGTAACTTCCATTTTTTTTTTAACAGAAATCCTGAACACCTCCATGATGTTCGTTTTTTTTTGTTTCCACTCGGTGTATCTCTACAAAAATCGACTTGTTTTTCAGCCAAGCCTGCATCGCTACGAAATTGTACGCTACGGCCGTATGTGGTAACATCAGCATCCTTGAACTCGTCCAATCAAACAACAATGCACTCTAATGGCCTAGCACAAACACACAATCGAGAATCAGCGGGCGGAAACTATGGAGGTAGCCATGTCCACCCCGAATATTTACGTGATACTTCTCATTCGAGCAACAATGGCAACAGCAAAAAAACTAAAAGCAACACCGTACGTCGGGAAAAAACAAAACGTGAGACGAGGACTTCCTTGCAAGGACGAAAGTCAAGTGCCAAAAAAGCTGCGTATAAGAAGGAGCAATCATCATCGAGCGACATGGGAGCTAATAAAATTTTTCAGGATTCTCGACCATCGACTGTCCATACAAATGAAGATGTTGTTACGGAAAAAAACACTTCTATCCGGCGTGACGGCAACGACTCGACCAAATCGAATTTATCATCTACGGAAAACATTGACCGAATGTCAAAGCGACAGGCGAACAACTATAACAATTTGAACGCAAAAAGAGATAAATTACATCGGGGCAGTCCTGCTAATGACGATGATAAATTAGATAAGTTCAAATCAACAAAATCTATGGCAATAACTGATGCCATTGCTCGAAGCTACAAAAACTACGGGTTTCGAACTTTGCAAACGAATGCAGGTTGGAATGGTTCAATATCATCATCGTCTGCCATCAATTCTGCGTCCTTCCAGTCGACGAACGTGGACGATATCGTCGTGCCAAACTACTCATATTTAAAGCTGGAGACATCGAATAGCGGCGGCAATCATATCATGGAAAACTACGAAAATTTTGTCTATTCGGCCATGGAACTTGAATGTGTTGCAGGCTATGATGGCGGTTTGCCACAATATTTCGTCCTCGAAGCATACGATTCGCGATCGAAAAAATTGAGACTGAACATGACTAGCACCTATCCTGATATTCCGCTATTTCGGATTGATTTAACAGGTAATTTGCACTGAGATAAATGGTTATTGAACACAGATAAAAGTCATTTAGTTTATTGGGTTGGCAATTGCGGTTAATGTTTTAATACTTGCTATGTAGAATGTCTGATGAAATTTGTTGAAAGACTTAAATATAAATTTCCATAATTACTATTACTTATCTAATTATATGATGATATTATAGTACCTGGTTGTAATGGGTAATGCGCGTTGGTCTGCAATGCGAAGGTCATGAGTTCAAATCTCGGTCGACGTACACTGCCTACGTAGGTATATATTGGTCTCAAATCGTAGATAAAGGGTTCGATCATACTTTGCATCAACAAATTTTGTAATGCCAAGAATCTTATCGAAAAAAATAATTAATTAGACAAAAGTTTATTTCGTCTGTCAAAAAACTTGAAGCCGGACATCATTCTGTCCGTTTGGTCTCTAGCTGAAGAACGTTTTGCGTTAGAACGTTCTACATTTGTAAGTATTATTTTTTTTGAAGAAATTATGGTTAAGTGCTCGAATGGAATAAATTCCTCCACTAATCCCCCTGCCAAATCACACATTTTCGCAATTTTTATATTTTCTTAAAAATACGAGAGATTTGAATTGAGACTACAAATTGAAACCCGCTGTTTTCCATTAGATGGCGCTAGCAGTAAATGCTTGTCAACAATGGTGAATCAGCAACGTTACATGGTGAACTTAGGCATCTGTCAACAACTCCTCATCATTAGATTTGTGAAATTTTATCGGTGTCATGTTGCTCACGTTGTGGAAACCTACATAAAAATACTGAAATCGGATGTCCTACCCAACCCGCCGTATTGTCCAGACATCACTCCTTCCGACTATCACCTATTCCGATCGATGGCGCATGGCCTGGCTGAGCAGCACTTTCATTTTTATGAAGAAGCCAAAAATTGAGTCGATTCGTGAATCGGCTCAAATGAAGAGCAGTTTTTTTCGATGTGGAATCAGCATGCTGCCAGAAAGATGGGAAAAAAAATTGTGGCTAGCGATGCGCATTTCTTTGAATAATAAATACAGGGTGGGCAATTTAAAGGTTCCTTTTTAATTTATAGGTTATTTTGAAACTGAAAGCTGTTTTCCGCTCGAAATCTTCACAGAAAGTCAGTATCATACCTCCGCGGAACGAAATGAGTCGCTTTACACTTGGCAGTTTAGGCCTTAGAGCAGCTTGAGTTGGACAACGATTTTGAGCGAAAAATCATCTTTTCTGACGAGGCGCATTTTCATCTCGGAGGCTACGTTAACAAACAAAATTGCCACATCTGGGGTTCAGAAAACCCGCACGTTATTGTCGAGAAGCCAATGCATCCACAGAGAGTGACAGTTTGGTGCGGATTGTGGAGTGGTGGCATCATTGGACCATTTTTCTTCGAAAATAAGGCTGGAAACAACGTTTCGGTCAACGGTGAACGTTACAGAGCCATGTTATCCGGCTTTTTTTTTACTGAAATTGAAGACATGTATTTGGACGGCCTCTGGTTCATTCAGGATGGCACGCCATGCCACACAGCCCATGCCACAATCGATCTTTTACGCACCAAATTCCCAAATCGTGTTATCAGCCGTCTTGGCAATGTCAATTGGCCGCCTCGGAGTTGCGATTTGACCCCTTCGAACTTTTTTTTTCTGGGGAACCGTGAAGGACCGATGTTATGCCAACAATCCAGAAACGATTCAAGCACTTAAGGCCAATATCATCCAAACAATCCGTGAGCTACAGCCCGAAACCATCGACATGGTATTGGAAAATGGGAGTGACAGAATGCGCTACTGCGAAGCCAGTCGAGGCAGCCACTTCAACGAAGTTGTGTTCCATCATTAGTGGGAATGTTTGCTCTTACTAATGAAGCCATAATACATGGAAAAAAATTTAATTTTGTTCATTTTATTGCATTTTTAAAAAGAAACTTGTATTTGGCCCACTCTGTATTTAATCATTTTTGCACAAAAAAGGGCTCGAATTTTCAGAAAAAAACGGCGCTTACGGTAACCCTCTATCTACGAATTTTCATTTTCGTAGATTGAAATAACTTATTATGCATCGACCGGGATTTGAACTCACGACCTCCGCTTTGTAGACCAACACGCTACCCACTAGGATACTAGCTACTAGCTTAGTATTATTAATAACAAAATTGAAATTTGTACTATTTCCCATTCAAATTGACACATTTTCACAACTTGAAATATTTACCAACAAGTCGCGCGCAACTATATTGTTCTTGAGACGAGTTGAGGATACGTGGGAAGTTAATATGCAGATTAGGGTGGATAGGGAAAGCTAAGTGAATATGGGTTCTAGGGTAGGGCTTTTGTCACTTAATGAACATTTAACTGCAATTACGATCAATAGCTCCAGTGTAACATTTCGATTATTTATACAAGTTTGGGTTTGTATGTGGGGGCGTTTTAAGGAGTGGGTTGATGATAATAATTTTTTTATTGATTGCTTTAATCATTCAAAATTCGCTGTAAAGAATTCTAGTTTCATCAATCAAATACCTCTTAAGACCCCCTGTAGGGGCATAGTATAGACACAACTCTCTTCCACGAGGTGCGATCTCGAGCGTCGGCCTTAAGCTGCCAGTACTTGTTTATTCCTCTGACCACCTGCTCAATTGCTCGCTTCCATATGCTACATGGTCGACCAACCCGACGTCTTCCTTGAGGATTATAATCCAGAGCCTGTTTGGCGATGTTTCGATCCTGCCAGTTCCGCCTTTGAATCTCAATACATATTTAAGTCTGTCCAGTTGTATTCCAAAGTTCGTCGTTGGAGATCACTTCTGGCCAGAATATTCCTAAAATGCGTCGGAGGCATTGGTTCATGAAAGTTTGTAGTTTCTTGGAAAGTCCAACAGTCACTTTCCACGTAGTACAACCCTATAACAACATGAATTTGACGCGTGTGTCAAAAACTCGCACCTTTATGCGAACCGAGATCTCTCTTAACCTTCAGAAACGGGAGAAGATACCGAATGTCTGAAGAGCTTTATTTAGACGAGCCTCAATATCCTTTTCGGCTCCGCCGTCCATACTGACAATGCTTCTAAGATAATAAAAATCTTGCACCTCTTCCACATCTTGCCCGTTAAGAACAATCGGCGTTCGAACCAATCTGCATGTACTTGGTCTGACGCATATTTATTTTTAGTCCTGCCACTTTGCATTTAGAATATAATAAGCGAACATTTGACTCTAAGTCCGAACGGTTATGAGCAAGTAAACACACGTCATCAGCATAGTAAAGGTGACTTCAGATGTTAAATAATCTCCATTGAAGACATTTACCTTCCCCTCCTTCCAGTGCAGGTTTCAAGATGTCAATTATTACCACCAGAAACTGACGCCCGTTCGCACAGGAAAGCTCGCGGACACCTCTCTTCTATGCAAAACGCGACACCTTACATCTTCGTAGGATTCTTTAATCGTAGCTATGACCTTATTTGGAATACCTCTCCTACGCAAAGCATTCCATTTGTAATCTCGCTTAACGATGTCGAAAGCCTTCTCGAAGTCCACAAACATGAGATGTAGTGGCGAACCCATTACAGCTGACTGCTCCAATATTATCCCTAGGGTATTTGTGTGGAATAATTGGAGCGAAACGTGATGGTGACCGATGGCGAATTAGATACAACAGTGAGCTGTATGATATATTTGACGAACTGGAGGTTTCCACTATCACCAGACTGCGGAAGCTGCAATGGGCTGGCCATGTACAAAGGATGGACGAAACTCAAATACCTAAAAAGGTATTCGAGCGAAAAATGGAGGGCCGGAGGCCAGTGGGAAAACCCAGGAAACGCTGGTCCGACTCTGTTGACGAAGACTTCATCGCTGCTCGGATTTCAAAATTGGAGGATGCGGTCACTGGACCGAGATCGCTGGAGACTTCGGCTACGGGAAGCCAAGGCCCGAAAGGGGCTGTAGCGCTGCGACGATGATTTGTGTGGTCGGTACAAGAGGACCCTTGACGGAATCCAGCCTGATAAACTTCGAGAGTGCTCTCCACGACATCACTAATCCTATTGAGAATTACCTTAGCCAAGATTTTCAATACGGCAATAAGTAGACATATAGCACACCAATTACCACAATCCCTAAGGTCACCCTTCTTTGGAATTTTCACAATAATTTCCTCCTTCCATTCAGTTGGATATCTTCCTTCATTCCACACCTCGATTAGAGAAGTAGGAGGGCTATAACGGTTGTTGCTTCCTGTTCCGATTTAAGGAGTTCGATCGATAGTCCGTCTGTACCTGGGGATTCCCTTTCCGCCATTGATCGAATGGCGGAAAATATGTCTTTCTTATCTGGGGGATCGTCCCTAACAGAGGATTGTTGCGGTAGGATGTTTGGTAGTTGTTCTGTTTTTGGAATATCTTCCTCTGACAAGATGTTTCAAATATCAGAGAAGTATTCCTTCTATCGCCGCAACTGGTGTTCACTCACATTAAAGAGAGTTCCGTTGACATCTCTTACCAGGTGGTTGGCGGCGAAATTCCAGTTCGTCAACTGTTTCATGATTTTGAATAGTAAGTCCATATCTCCAAGGTAAGCCGCTGATTCTGCCATGTTGACCAGATGTTCAATGGCCTTTCTCTTGTCGCGTTTAACAGCCTTTTTAAGCTGTCTATGAGCATCACGGTAATTCTGCTTCAAGTCGGGTGCTCGTTGGTTGACATCGGGTAGAGAGATGATTGCGAATTTGGCTTTTTTCCGATCGCTAACCTTGTCCCATGTGTTTTGCAACATCCAGGGTTTTTCATCGCTTTGCACATATCCCACAGATTATTCAGTACTAGTTAGAAAAGAGTTTTAGGTTGCTTCCCAATTGGCGTCCAGTGTGCGTATTTCATATTCGCCTAATGTGGATAACTTTTCCCGTAGAATGGTGATGTACTCGCGCTTTTTGTTCAGGTCTCTGAGCTTATCCACATTAAGCTTACGCTTCGTTTGGAGAATTTGTGGTCGTCGGATAGCTGCTGCGCCCAATCTCAAGCAGGCAACCATCAAGTGTTGATCGCTCCCTACGTCAGCTCCACGCTTCGCTCGCACATCGAGGAGACATCTTCTCCATCGGCGACATCTTCTCCATCGGCGACTTATAGCCAAATGGTCGATCTAGTTCTGAGTAACATCATAAGAGGAACCCCAAGATGTTTTATGATGACTCTTTTGGGGAAATAGGTTCCCTCCGATGACCATTTGCCGAGTACTCGAAAACTCCACAAATAGTACGCCGTTTGGGGATCTCTTAATCCAAGGTCATAACGCGTCGACCTAGTCCAGTGTTGTCTGATCCAACCTGGGCGTTCATATCTCCTGAGATGATAATAATATCACCACTTGGAACACGCTCGAAGTTTGCACTCAGTTGGCTATAAAACTCCCAACCAATCAATCAAATACCTGTTATGGGGGCATAGGACAGAAACAACTCTCTTCCACAAGACGCGATCCTGAGCGTCGGCCTTAAGCTGTTGCCAGGACTTGTTTATTCCCCTGGCCTTTTTATTAGAGGTCTCAGCATAGACTGAAGTTTCACGCCGACCGCATAAATTAAACCACGTTTAGTGTAAAACTCGCATGTTTGGGCTGGGGCACCCAAAATACACCTCGCGTTGCTCGATCGTATTCAAAAACATGCGTTCCGACTTATTGGAGACGAGACCATCACCATTGATTCTCTGGAGCACACTCATTTTCCACTCTATACTTTTCCCCAGGATACTCTCCAAACTGAACGTACGCACGAGTACATCGTTAAACTATTGCCTTCTCGTACAGTAACATTTAGGCAGTCATTCATTTCTCGAACTGCAAGACTTTGGAACACATTACCAGCCAAAGTGTTTTCCAACGAGTACAACCTCCAGCGCTTCAAGGGTAATGCCCACCGACACTTTCATCTCTCTCCATTTAAATAAGACTGTTTTTAATAACTCTTTAAACATTTTTTCCAATACTTATACTGACATAACTATGCATAGCATAATAGGTGATCCCCTAAGTTATATTCGGTACCTTAAAAAAAATCTGTTATACGTGTATTTCTCTAGCACTGAAAATGTGTGTCCAATGACCGTCCGGTTTTTAGTGAACCTTATTATTCCTCAATTACGTTTTCGATGGAGGGTCTACTCCGGAACTCTATTACGATTCCTGCGTCAAGATCTTAGGAGACATGCGGAACAATGAAATTTCTCTGTATATTTTACAGCAAAGTTTATCGCTTTTTTCCTCAAATCTAATATTATAATCCTCGTACGCCAATTGTCAGGAAGTGTTTCTTGTGTTCCAATTTGCGACCCCATTATGTAGATTTTTCAGCAACAACCGTGCTTCAGAAGTTCCGCAGGTATGTCTTCAATGTCCGGCTCTTTAGATTCTCAAGTGCACCTTTGACTTATCTACTGTTGGCAAAGTTCATAAATTTTCTTCGTTAGCAGATGCCTCAGTTTTGTATTTATTGAAAACAGTGGTCGATGTTTAGTTCGATTTAAATAGCTATTGGAAATATTACCATATCATATTGACAGAAAAATATTTTAAACAGCAAACTGACTAAAAATTAACCACTTTATTTTTTCTCTCTCTACAATGGCGCTATAGCACAAATCGGACCTTGGCCTCCTGACAATCAGGTTCCTTAACATTTTGTCATTATTTATTGTGGAAGTGTTGTTAGACCTTCGCACAACCCTCAATCTACGAATTTTTAATTTTTGTAGATTGAGGTGACCAAGGTATACCGAAACAGGCAGTGTGCTGGAATTATGCGTCGACCGGGATTTGAACTCACGACCTTCGCATTGTAGACCAACACGCTACTATTTTTAGTTGTATCGATAATAAATTCAAAAATGTTTGCTTTCAGAAAAAACAAAAAAATCTAATAAAACAGCAGCTTTGTTTTTCATAATCGTTCTTCAACTACACGCCATTCCCATCTTTATAAATTATGCAAAAAAATATTTGAACATAAAAGGGTTACGACTACGCGTAAAACACAATTATACGATAATCTGGATGAAAGAGAAATTTGTTGATTTTAAAAAAATTTTGTGGGGGGAGTTGTAGAAGGGGTGGTGTTAAACTAATTTTTTCACATCATGATTGCTATCAAAATGTTTTATACTAAATTTAACCTTAAAAATTTTGATAGTTTTTGAGTTGTACTAAATTTAATGAAATTGTGCAGTTTGTATAGGAGGTGGTAGAAGGAGCGGGGGGTTTCTGTGTTTTTTTTTCAGTAATAACTATGAAGATTGTGCAATTGATATCTCTCAAATTTCATTCCAAAAACATTCGTAATTTTCAAGAAAATCGATCTTATGTAAAGTTCTGAAAAAGTGTCATTTTCTATGGGAGGGGGTAGAAGAAGAGAAGCTATTCAATTAATTTTTTTCCATCATATTAATAATTCTAAATAAATATTTAGTGCAAAATGTCAGCTCTACAAATTGTATAGGTACTGAGTAAATTGGTTTATAGTATTTCAACAAAAAGTGCAGTTTGTATGGGAGGTGGTTGAAGAAGTAAGGCGATTAAAATAGTTCTTATACTTTGGATTGATGCTATCATAGAATTGATACATGCTAAATTTCAGATCAATAGCTTTCATACTTTTTGAGAAAATCAATTTATTGCTTAATCCCGAAATTGATTCATTGTGTATGGGAGCGGTAGAAGGGGTGGGGCGATTTGACCGGTTGACCTTACTTTTTTGTCGAAGACGACGGTTTCAAAATTCACGGACGAACCGACAGACGGACGGACGGACGGACAACCGGTCTTAAGATTTTTGAGTGATTATAGTAACTTCTGTATCATTCGTTTTTTTCTCTGATCCTTATTTCTTAGCGTTCAAACTTTGTGGCAAACTTATAATATTCATAGATTTCATCTAAAAGTGAAGAAAAGAAAAGCTTTGGTTTTATTTAATATGCTACTGACAGTGTCTTCAAAGTGTATCTGCGAATATTCTTCCATTCCCGGATTTCAATTTATGTTTTTCTTTCAGAATTATCGCCATCCGATATCTACATGGACACATCACCTACACTTCATCTCGTCGCCTATAGTGTAAATCAAAAAGGTCGATCGGAACCCATCATCCTGGAAGACATTGCGATTAATGAAGCAGAAAAACGAACAGGTATGTGAATTCGAACTCCTTTTTATTCGAAAGCAGAAACTCTTTTTTTTTCTACCCAAATGCATTTTATCTATTGTAGCGTGTAGCCTGAAAAATTCTTATCTATAATGTTTATTTATGTGCCCTTGTGCTCCTCAAGGAATTCATCTTACGCCAGGCGCTTTATTTCTTAGATATCGACCAGACCTTCCTAGAAGTGTCGGTGTAAAAAAAATTTCCTCTTTGCTTTTCTTTAAATTGAATTATACCGTGGTTTCTTGTGGTATAGCAGTGAAAAAACATGGCTGAGGAAAAACAGAACAAAACAATTTTCCGCAGTGGCTCATATGGGAGCATTCTTTTCAATACGACCCCTGAGATGTAGGACGTATAGGATATCTCTCGTCTATACCGCCGAATGAATATTTTGATACTTTTATTAAACTCAATTGTATAGCATACCCCATCACCACCTATCACACAACTCTGGACGGAAAGACTCAAACATTCTACGAGAAAGAAAATTTATGGCTGAATACCCATTTACCTCCATCCACCTACCACAATGTCTTCGGATATGATACACACATCCGAAAGATATCATATAACATACTCGTGTATGTTTCCTCAGTATCCGAGTTATAATATAGCTGAACGATTCAAATTGAAAATTGCTTAAGATATTCTCCAGAGGTTTATGTATGTATCGAAAAAAAAAACCCCAAAGAAAAGAAATGGTAAAGCCGTTTTCTTGCTGTTATAGATATACCTATTTCTTACCTCGCATCCACCTGTAATCGAATTGACGATCGTGATGGAATTGAAATGCAGCAGCAAAATTGCTCTTAAATGTTGTGTATAGAACGGCAGACATACAGGTCGATGTCGGATGCTTTTTCACGCGAAATTTCATTTCAAATTTAAATTGCAAAATCTATGCAGGCAATGGTAGCATTTCGATAATAGCATTTTATTATATTTATCTATTGTATAGTTTTTGTTAAATTTATTGTCGATTTATCGGTTAAATTTTATTATCAGTGAATTTAAGTTTTTCTTAAATAATCTGCAGAATTTCCTGAAGTATTGTTGTTAAGGTGATGAATATGTTTGCCCGGATATTGGTTAGAACAGAGATAATGAGGTACGTAATAACAGGGATAATGAGGTACGTCATTATCCCTGTTTTCGTATAAGATGAATCGATAATATAACATTCTTCGTAGATTTTAAACAAGCATACGGTAGTATCGACACACCATGCTTGATTTCGGGATTCCCCCAAAACTAGTCCGACTAATAAGACTCACAATTACGAACACTGAATCCCAAGTGAGAATGCAAACCGATTCCACAACCAGATTTCGAACGGAATGTCGTTTAAAGCAGGGCGATGGTGTAGCCCCCATGCTTTTCAACTTGGCACTAGATAGACTAAATTCCAGTCGACACCAACGGGACACTATTGTTCAAGTCCACCCAACTAGTAGCATACGCTGACGACATTGAAATTCTAGCAAGATCCTTCCCTAGTGCTGAGTAGGTATTTTTCAATCTTGACTCCGCCGCATAATAAATCGGGTTGCGAGAGGACAACAAAAGTAATGACGCAAACAAGAAGAAGAACGCTAATCAGACAAAATATAACAATCGCGGAATATAATTTGGAAGTTGTGGACAACTTCATATATCTTGAGGCTAGTCTAGCAAAGGATGACAATGAAACGGACGAAACCAAACGATGGATAATACTAGCAAATAAGACGTATTATTCGGTACTTCCAAAAATGAAATTCAAGAAGGTGCACAGGATCAATAAGCTGCGGATATATACGACCTGTGCTCTGTTATGGCAGCGAGACGTGGACATTAACGCGAACTTCCGAGAAAGCAGTTAACACATTCAGAAAAAGGTCCTCCGAAGAATTTCGGGACTTGTGAAGGAAGGAACGGGATAGCAAGTAAGATACAACCATAGGTTGCAACTCTACGACGAACCAGAATCTTTAACATTCATCAAACTACGTTAACTGCAGTGAGCTGGGCATGTAGAGCGAATGGGAGACAGAAGAATCACCAAGTTCCTTCTTAAACGCAAAGCGAGTGGTATCCGGCCAGTAGGCAAACCACGCAAGCGATGGGAAGACTCGGTTCATGAAGACAGCAAAGCCATCTTAAATAAACTGCCAACAAGTCGGGCGAAACTTTATTATTCTTGGGACAAGTTGCGGATGAGTGGAAAGTCAATATGCAGGTTAGAGTGGTTAGGGAAGACTAAGTGAAAGGGGGTTCTTGGGCAGGGCTGTTGTCAATTCAACAATATTTCATTCGTTTCTGCAAGTTTGTGTTTTTATGAGGGGAGGAGGAGGACGGGTAATAGTAAGGGTGGGTGGAAGTTAATAGCTTTTTAATTGATTGCTTGAATCACGTCCAATATTCTCTGCATAGAATGTGTTTCATAGACGAAGTTGCGTAGAATTTTCATAAAATTCGGTTTATTTTGCATTCACGAAACCGAACATTTATATGGGAGGGGGTAGAGAAGGTAGGGGAATCGTAAAATTTGATATGTAGTTTTATTTCGTTTCTTTTGTAAGGTGCTTGTACAAAATTTCAAGTTCGTAGCTTTTAATTTGTTGGTTTTTAGTTGATTTAATGAAATTAATATGTTTTGCACGGGAGGGGGTAGAAGGGCAAGCGCGATTTCAAAACTTTTAAAATAATTTCATTTCAACTATTTTTGTAAGTTTTTATGCAAAATTTCAAATTGATAGCTTTAAATAGTTAGGTGATAATTGGTTTCTTAAAAATGGTCGAAAAAATAATTTTGTATGGGAGGGGGTTGAAGTTTTAAAGGTTTTCGCAAATTTTCAAGTTTCTACCTTAAAATTTCATTCAAAAATTTTCAGTTTATGTGTTTTTTTCAATGCACATGAAATACCTTGTGCACGTTAGACCGGGGGGACCGGTTTATAACAATGGATCAAGTTATTATTATTTTTCCATGTACATCAAATAGACGTATCCACATGCAAAATTTAAACTTTGTATCTTTCACCAGAGCCCTAAAAAATCACTCAAAATTTTCGACATTTTTGCTTATCACCTCTCCCCTTACACCTCAACTTAACATTTTTACCAAAATTAACCACTATGTAGTTCTACAATCTGACAAATTTTCGATTTGATATCTGTACTATTTTTTTTTAGATATAAGGATTTGTAATTTTGAAAAGAGCGCAATTTTTTAAATGCTCCCCATTTTCCCCCACTACTGTTATTTCAATATGTTATATTTTTTTGTATTTTCCTGGTATATCTTAATATATGTTTCAAGTTTGCATTGCATAGCTTAAGAGATAGTTGAGATATTCATTTTTAAGTGTTTTTTTTTGCGCCCCCCTGACCAACTCTCTAAGCTGATTCCGGTGGAACTATATGCCATCTTAATGGTCCCAAAATATGAATTTTTTACGATAAGTAATTTCGAAGATACAATCATTTGAAAAAACAATTCGGCGACAATTTGTTTTGAGCCCCCCCCCCCTTTTCGGACGCCAATGGATAAAATTAAAAAAATTGAAATTAAATTATTTTATAAGTTTGTCCCACAACCCTTTCTATATCCGTACTGATTTTCAACTTCCTATCTGTATTCGTGGTGCAGATATTAGTAAGTGTAATTTTTGACTTTTTCCCTCCCCCCCTCCCCCTTCCACCTAACCCCTTCCAAAATTTAGAAAATAGAGCTCACTTACCCAATCAACAATCCACCCAAAAACGAACATTCTACCTTTAACGGTCTCGGAGATATGAGTCCATATGTACGGCGTACGGCGGGATGGATTGTTTTTTTTGCATTTTTAGGCTTATTTAGTCATGAAACGCGAAAAAAAAGTTTCAGGGTTTGCAAATTTTTTTTTTTTTTTGTCACAATACTTCACAATACTTTATTATTAGAATAATAAAGTAAAATCAATTATCACCTAAAAATTAAAAGCTATCAATTTGAAATTTTGCACAAAAGCTTCCGAAAATAGTTGAAACGGAACTGCGTCAAAAGTTTTGAGATCGCACTTGCCCTTCTATCCCCTCCCATACAAAAGTATGATTTCGACCAATTTCAATAAATCAACTGCTAACTAACAAATTAAAAGCTACGAACTTGAAATTTTATACGAGCATATTGGACGTTATTGAAGCAATCAATTGAAAAATTATTGACATTCATCAACCCTTAATATAACCCCTCCCCCGACTACCCTCCCTCATAAAAACCCAAACGTGCATAAACGAATGAAATATTGATTACATGTACTGGAGCTATTGACCGTATTCGCAACTAAGTGTTAAATTGGCATCATCCCTGCCCTAAAGGGGGTTCCACTTGTGAAAAGGGGTTTCGCTTGTGAAAGGAGGTTGCACTTAGTCTTTCCTAACCACTTTAAATTGCATATTGACTTTCCATGCATCTTTAACTTGTCCCAAAAATAATAAAGTTGCGCTCGACTTGTTGGCAGTTCATTTTTCTATGTGAGTGTGTAGCAGGAGTGGAAGGATGTGTCCCGTTCACAAGTTTAAATTTTCACTAAAAAAATTATAAATTTCAGTTTGATAGCTCAAAGCGTTCGAGACTTAGGTTGTTGATAGACAGACAGACGGACGGTCACTCGAAATCAAGGTTTTTAAGCGTCTACAAATATTTCTGTGTACGTGGCGACTATGTCCGAGCATTACATTATAGTAAACACAATGTACTCTCAAATTTCATATAAGTAAAGTGTAGAAATCTGAATCTTAGCACACGTAAGGGTAACCGTCCTACAGTACAGACGTCTTTTTGTTTTGCTCCGCGAAATAGTTACTTTTTTTTATCAACCAATTATTTCGTTCTACTTTTTAATTAATATTACCGGTCGTCTGTTTATATTTAATTATTTGTTGTTCACTGTGTGAATCGCTTTGCGGTACGTTTTTGCTAGCTTGCAATTAGTGACTGATAAATTACATAACAGTGAATTATCAATAATTACCTGTGCAAACTTGACCTAATTAAAAACACTTAATATTATTAAAATTACTCTTCGCCGTTTAAATTACATAATCAGTGGATTATTAATAATTACCTCGGTTAACTTGACATTGTTCAATTAAAAACGCTGATTTTTGTGTTCTTTTGACCCAGTTACTACACTTCTGTTTTGTGCAATGTCTTCTCCTTCACCAATGTCCTACGCAATATGCGGTGTTTGCCATAAGGCTATTAAAAATGTTGACAATATTACTTGTGATGGAATTTGTGATCAAAGCTTCCATATCGATTGTATTGAAGCTCATCGGGTATCGAACAATCCAAGCAGCTTCACATGTACCGAGTGTAGCGCTATCAAACCGTGTCATGTGCTTAAATTGTTTAAACTAACTGCATCACGGATTGACTCTAGCAACGCGGCATTAGATGACTTAAAAAGCACTTGTTCTTTCATTGCGAATAAAGTCCATAGTCTCGTTGATAATATTACCAACTTAAGCGACTGTATTGACGAATTTCGTGACTACGGATCACAGCTGGACAAGTTACACTCATGTTGTGGTTTGATCCAACATGACGCATCGAAGTTGCAGAAAAAGTGGACACAATCGGACTCTAAACTAACTACTATTCTAGATAGTTTATCAGATAATATTTCTGCTAATGGTGTATCATCAATAACAGACGTCTCGCTCGCGGAGGTGAACGCTGTTGCAAACAAGCTCACCAGTATCCATGATGACGTCAGATCAGTTAAGCTACTGGTTACGAAGGCGGACAAATCTCTCGTGAAGGTATCAAGTCAATTGAGTCACACAACATCCAGGTCCGAAATCAGACAGGCAGACGATATAACAACGAAACTCGTTGATTTCGAACGCGAACTAGCAGTGTCCCGATTTGTTTGCGATCCACCTCAAAGTTCAAAGGAAAATCTGCATATACGTACACTTTCGCTGTCACCCGTTCAAACGTTCTCGCTACCAAAGATGCACTTACCTGGAAGAGTTCCTGACGCGCCGAAAAATTCGTTAATAAAATTCAACGCAACATGGACGCAAGCCGATTGGGATGCCAGAATTAATAAGCTGAATAGGATTAACAAGGTCAAAATTACAAATTCAACTGATTCGTTTGCTTATTTTGTTACTGGAGCTCCTCCAAACTCGGATGCATCGTGGCTATGCAAAACGCTTGCGGACCAATTTGCGATAAAAGGCTGTAAGTGTGAAAAGTTACCGTCCCGCAGAGTTAGTGGGATTACACCGAAACACACGAGTTTCAAACTTTATATGCCTATGCAATATGACTGGCTTTTCTTCATGACGAAATCTGATGTCTTCAAATGGAACAACATACAAATCCGACATTGGAAGTCAAATTTAAAATATAATAAGTATACCACTAACAATCCCAATATTAGTTATAAGAGTAGAACCAATAACAAAACTAAAAATACTAATACAAATAGTAATAAAAATAACAATAATAATTATAGGAATAATATGAGTGCGAATAAGAAAAAAAAAACTTTTCCCAATTCTATGCACCATAAAACTAACACTAACACCATTACTACAGCCACAACTAATCGTGTTAACACCAGTTTATTACATTCCATTAACCTTCCTACTTCAAATACACTACCTAATTCGAATCTAGTCTCAGTTCCTACTTCAAATTCTGTCATAGTTCCGGGTCCTTACAAAAATTTCGTGCGAGGCGACACAATCAATCCCTACCCTTCGTCAGCAGTAACAAGTGTTGAAGATAAAAATGAAAAGTTATCTTGCACAAATCTTGATACTGCAGTCGTTGGTCAGAATAATCCCCCTTTCCTTGACCCACTTGTTCCCCCAGTCGTAAAGCTATCAAAGAATTCGGCAAGTTCCGAGGAGAACAGATATTTACTATCACGGTTGAGAGAACATAGAATATTTGACAATGTGCGGCTATATCTTGCTTATATGCACAATAAATCGAACTCGACCTGTATAAATGGCAAAACGAAAACCAGTCTGATACTGTCCATTCAACAGGAAGGACTTCCAACGGATCTAGAAGCTTTACGACGGCTCTATACACGCTTCCACGAGCAGTTCAATCTTTCTCCTGACCAAGTCCATAAGGATCTTGCCACATACGGTTCCCATGTCTCCTCGAAGCATATATCTGATATGCAAAAAAGTCGTGAAGATCATAATCGGTTTTTTCGTGCCTAATTCTAAAAATAATATACGAATTTTCTACCACAACGGAGGTGGCATTAGAGGGAAGGTAAATAATCTCTTCATTGATGCAAAATCATGTCACTTTAATGTCATAATTATTACGGAAACTGGCCTAAATGACTCCTTTAAAAATGAAGAAATACTGGACAATAGCTGGACCGTATACAGAAATGATAGGAATTACAGCGCAACGGGTCTATCAAAAGGAGGGGGTGTACTAATTGCAGTTCACAAATCTTTATCGAGTGAGATTGTAAACACAACACCAACAACATTTTTTGAGCATAAATTTATCAGAATCAAACTGATAAATAAATATATTTACATAGGTGTTGTATATATCCAGCCTAACTCTGAAGACCAAAAATACCACGACATTCTTGAAATTTTTCATAGTGTCAATTGCTCCTTAGCAGAGAATGACAATATCTTCCTTCTCGGCGATTTTAATGGCCCAAATATTTCTTTTCAGTCTAATCATTCCGATAACACTATTATACCGGGGAATCTTCTGTCTGATATTGACACCACTATTATCGACACACTATATAATAACGACTCACATCAGGTAGTGCATTTTCCCAATAAAAATGGGAGATGGCTTGATATGATCTTTACAGACGCATATGATGAAGTGATTGTTAGCCCTGCCTCTGCGCGGAGAATCTTTTCTCTAATACACAACATCACTCTGCTATCATAGTAGAACTACCATGCAACAACATTAATTTTGTTCACTCTTACAATAATAATATTGTATTTGACTTCCGTAATGCTGATTTCAATTGCATTAATAACGAACTGTCTTCGATAGACTGGACATCCCTTTTCTCATGTAATGATCTTGATAGTGCCATAACAACGTTTTACGATGTGATCTTTAAAATTGTCGATAATTATGTCCCTGTAATAAAACAAAAAGACAAAGTTTCAGAGCCCTGGTTAGATAAAAACCTCAGATCACTGCGGAATAGAAGAAATAAGCTATTTAAAAAACTTAAGAAAACAGGCGCAATTACTCCTAATCTTCAAAAAAGTTATGACACGCTGGCCTCAGAGTTCTCTTCTAAGTCCCGGGTTGCGTATGAGTGTTATGTAAAAAAAATTGGTGAAGATATCATAACAGAACCAAAAAGATTTTTCGAATTTGTTAATACAAAACGAAAAAGTTCGGGTTATCCCATGACCATGTCTAATGGGATCACGCAATCTTCCTGCCGGCGTAATATCTGCGATATGTTTGCTGACCGTTTTCAAGAGGTTTTTAGTGCCCAGTCAGATTCAACCCACAGTGAACCCAACATTTCGGTTCCTACACTTATTGATAATATCTCATTTTCTATTGAGGAGGTGCTCGCTGCTCTCAAAACTATTGATACCAAAAAAGGTCCAGGTCCTGATATTATTCCTCCCCTATTTTTATCAAAGTGTACCCATCAACTTTCAAGACCTTTACATTTTCTCTTCAACAAGTCACTGTCATTGGGAACTTTCCCCTCGGCTTGGAAATCATCGCACCTCACACCTATCCACAAAAATGGAGACAAACGAAAAGTTGAGAACTACAGAGGTATAGCAATTCTATCAGCAATACCGAAATTATTCGAAAAAATTGTCTGCGATAAATTAACCAATATGATCAACCCTGTTCTTAATGACCAACAGCACGGCTTTAGAAAAGGTCGCTCGACTACAACGAATCTCATGATTCTTGTATCTGATACGCTCTGCGAACTTGAAAATGGGCATCAAATCGATACAATATACACCGACTTTAGCAAAGCGTTTGATCGAGTTGATCACAATGTCCTGATTTTAAAGTTAAAAAAAATTGGTGTGACAGGATCCTTACTTGACTGGCTTAAATCATATCTTAACAATAGAACTCAATTTGTTAAGTTTCAAGGTTTTATTTCCAAGGAAATATTAGTGTCCTCTGGGGTACCCCAAGGGAGTCACTTGGTACCTCTCTTATTTAATGTTTTCATCTCAGATCTATTAGAAGTATTGGAAAATGTTTCACATCTGATGTACGCTGATGATCTAAAAATATATCATGCCATAACCTCGCCCGCAGATGCCGCATTCCTGCAATCCAAGCTTATTGCGCTAGATCATTGGTGCATTCAGAACAAATTAGAGCTTAATGTCAGTAAATGCCACGTTATAAGTTTCTCACGTAAATCATCCTCATATCACCATGACTATGTCTTAAGTGGAACTCAACTACACCGTGTTGATCAAATCGAGGACCTCGGCTTAGTACTGGACAACAAACTGTGCTTCAAATCTCATTATAATCGAATAATTTCGAAAGCCAATAGACTTCTTGGGTTCATTAAGAGAAGAGCCAAAGAGTTTAAGAATGTATGGGTTACAAAATCTTTATTCTGTTCTCTTGTCCGCCCTATTCTGGAATATGTATGTCCCATTTTGGACCCTTTTTTCCAGTTATACAGCAACAGAATAGAGTCAATCCAGAAGCAATTCCTTCTTTTTGCTCTCAGGGACTTGTATGATCCTAGAGACTTTGAAAACCTTCCACCCTACACAGTTAGGCTGCAATTATTAAATCTCTTACCGCTTGGTTGTAGAAGAACCATGCTCACATCCTGTTTTACCTTAGATGTTTTGAATGGCGATATTAAGGTGGACCATATCTCCAATAAATTCAGACTCAATGACAATGTCAGGCTGACGAGACATTCAAAACCACTTAAGGAATATGCACATCGTACTGATTACGGACAAAATGAACCTATTAATAGATGCTGTAGAGTATTCAACAAATTCAGCGCCCACTATACACCTCCAATAAATAAGCTGACATATAAACTGAGACTACGCTCCGTTTTATAAGGTCCCCACATCCCACTTAACCCTTCTACCAGTGTCTATCATATATCATATATGTATATAAAATTATGTTTAATTAATTAAGGTAAATTTAAATGTAATTTATATATATTAGGATATATTAAAATAAATTAAATTAAGCAATCTATTTGTAAACTATCTTGTTATGATTAATAAATAAATAAATAAACGTGCGAGTGTGTATGTTGTATTATTTTATTTGGAAATGTAAGGAAATACGTATTGGTTTATCCAGTGGAGAACAGAGAGGAAGAATTAATGTCAGCTGAAAAAAATCTAATTATTTAACCAGACATTCAGGTTCCTTAACATGTTATTTCTTTCGTAGGGTTGTTAGTTCTTGAAACTATTCTTATCTGTGAATTTTCAAATTCATAGTTTAAGGAGGCCCATATATGTACATATATCCACTGAGCTAGTGTGTTGCAACCTTCCTCTTAGAAAAAGTCATATGCTACGTACTCCTCGCTGGAAATTTTATCAATGATACTGAAACATATATTTTTTTCTAATAAATTAAGCATTAGAACAAAATCAGCACAAATCCTTATCAATATGCTTAATTATTTAATGAACCAATCTCTATCTATTTGCTCAAACCAATTTCAAGTACTTCAATAATTTTAGCTTCATTGAAAGCTATGTAATTTATCCAGTAGATTAAAATTTAATACTATCATCTTATAAATATCGTCACATTTAGCTACTCATCCTTTTCTAATATCTTAAAATAAATATGTCATCTTTCTCCTCTTGTGTAAACCAAGCATTCCGATAAAAACCAAAGAAATTGTCTAAAAGCCCATATACGCTCATAATCACTATCATCGAAGTAGAGAGCTGAAATGACATTACGACCATCAGTAACGCAGCAGAAGCCAAGTATATTTCATAAATCCCTAATCGATTATCCTTATCAACAATAAAAACCAATAGCGTCATATGATGTTTCCACCATTAAAAAACTTTTCGTTCGCATGAACGTCATTTTGAAAGGACGAGAATTTTGTTAGGTCGTAAAGGAAGGAAATAGTCGGTTTATCTTTAGTTTTTGATTCTTATCCGTTAACTGTGTTTATCCCCAAACTTGAACGTTCTCAGTATCAACAATATCGCTTTATTATAAACACAAGTTGACATAAATAAAGAAGAAAAAAAAAGATGAAAATAAAAGAATTGGTAAAAGCCAGGAGCTTATATATCCCATATGTGTGTTTCGTACATAGGTACACAATGTGCCAAAGACAATGTGTCTACGGAGAAGCTTGATTCATCCCCGAATCACATACACATGTGCTGACTCATATACGAGTATGTTTTCAGTCAAAGGTCTCCAATAGAGTTCTATCTATAGTAAAACGATTGAGTTTCAAATTATATAGATACATTTTTTTTAGCGTGCTTATGTTGGAGATAACCTAGGTATGAGAAGGCATCAAAAAAAGCACAACACACTCGGTATAACAGTTTTACAGAAAATCGGTTTTTTTTTCCCAAAGGAGCGCTATTTCATGGGGATATGCGTTATCGCATCCTAAAGTACATCATCCTTTTCTGCTAGTCTGTCTGGAATAGTCGAGGAAGTAAGCAAGCATTTGAATTTTGCCAAGATTTAACCGGCATCCTATTGGTACAGCGAAATACAAAGTCCAACGAAGATGCTATCTTGTCTTGTTCTTGAAGTCTGGGTCACCCCTCGTAGCGCCGCACCAGTAGCACCGACTCCAACAAGCTGGGATTTCGAGAGTCGCGGTAAGGACAAACATGCTTAAAACTTTTTGTAGGGTTGAGTAATCAAGACTTGAGAGGTAAACTGATAATTCCAAATGAAAAGGATTTTCCTTTTTTTTTTTTTAACCGAAGCTGAATCTAGCATATGTGGAAAAGGTACACATCGTAGGTGGATGGTTTTCATTCACCATTACGTGGAAACTGTCCTATGAAGCATTCTCATACATTGATATGTTTGTACTCAAATATCTTGATGCGTATTTTTTGCCTCTAAGGGGCATTTTTTTTTTCTAAATCCTATACCGTTATCAATGTTGAAGCGTTGAAAAGAAAAATTAAATCCAATTACGGGGAATATTATTCAAAAATTCATGTAAAATCCCTTATTTTTCTTGTCGTTGTTTTTTTCTTCAAAGGGAGAGTGTTAGTTTTAGACTGTGTGAAATCGGCTGTTTTCGTAGGTAGGAGTATCTGAATTATTTCGATTCCGAGAAATTTACACCTCTTATGTTTCGAAAAGTATCAGGTATTGCAGAATTTATTAAGGAATTAAGGATTCCAGGTTTCAATTGAATTCGTGAGGTAAATAAGAGTATTTTTATTGGAATGGAAATTGGGATACATAAAAACTTAAATTTCCTAAAATTCATATATTTTTTTTAATTGTTGTGATGCATCATTAATTAATTGAAGATTTTATTGAGCAATATCAATTCCTGTTTTTTATGTCAGTGGGCTTAGCGTTAGAATAAGGCCTAGAGAATCAGCGAGGCATTTAGGGTTAAGAACATGAGGCACGGAACTAGAGGCACAACCCCTCAGGAGAGCTAAACTTTGTATATAACAAGTATTAAATAATAACATGTATATTATTTCTCTCAGGATTCAATTTTAGCTTTTTCAGCACCTATTATCGTTGTTTTTGCTAAATATGCACATTATTGTTATTATTAACTCTTCGTCTGTAAGCGTTTTTCTAGTACCTTCCGTCAGTAAGTCTGGGCCTTTCACGTCTTGCCGTTTTTCACCCTGTTAAAAATTATAAAACTATAAAAAAAACATAACAAGACTACGATTGGGCGTGGAGCACAATCACGCGATGCTCTAGATGATAAAGATTTTTTTTAATGTTAAGAAATTTTTTATTGGGAGTGGTAGAAGGGGTGACGGCATTGAACCAATTTTTTTCATCATGCTAGAGTTGCTATCAAACTATATTTTACAAAATTTAAGTTTCAAAAATTCAGTAGATACTGAGAAAATTAGTGTATTGGATTTAGTGAAATTGTGTAGTTTGTATGGGAGGTGATAGAAGGAGTTCCTAATGATTTTTTCCGAAATAACTACAAACAGCATCATGCATTTTATGTTTTAAATTGTAGATCAGTAGCGTTCATACTTTTCAGGAAAATCGACTTTTTGTAAAATTGTGAAATTGTGTCAGATTGTATGGAAGGGGTAGAAGGAGTAAAGCTAATCGTCTAATTGTTTTGGTCTTGCTAATAATTCTAAAGAAATATTTATGGTTGCGGTTGGAGTAGGAGTATTCGAATAATTTTTATACTATACATTGATATTATTACAAAAATAATATTTGCCAAATTTCATACTAATATGTTTTATACTTTTCGAGAAAATCCGTTTATTGTGAATTTTCGAAATTGTGTCATTTTGTATGGGAGAAAGTAGAATGAGTGGAGCGATTTGGCCCTTTTACGAACTTGTCCTTACTTTTCTGTCAAAAATGTCTTGTACAAAGCTTAAACTTTCTACCTCAACGCGCTCTCGACCTAGAGAGGATACGAACGGACGGACGAATGTACATCCGGTTTTGAGATTTTTGAGTGATATAATGAATTCCTGTATCAGTCATTTTTTTCTCCGATCCTTAATTCCTAGCGTTGTGGCAAACTTGTAATACTCTCAGATTTCATTATATTGTATAAGAAACTTAGTGATGAACTGAAATATGAACTGCGTAAACATATAGGAAAGAAAACAGGTACCAATAGAGATCCAAATTTTAGAGTATCAATTTGTTGGGGTGCTAATATGCGAGGAGCATTCATTACTGAAATTGACATTATATCGACGGTTGTCGAGCAGAGGTGCTGCAGTCCATTTTTTTTCTAGAAATTGGGTTGAATCAGCTTACTGCTGTCTATTCCGGCTTAAAATTATTGAAAATGTGAAAAATATCGACTTATAATTTTTTTTCAGCTTAATTATCACAGTGAATTTCGGTTTAAAAACGCTCTGATGTACAATTATTTTATTATTCTAATAATCAAGTATTGTGATCGACACAGAAAAAAAAAATTTGCTACCCTGAGATTTAGTTTTTTCACGTTTCATGACTAAATTAGCCTAAAAATGCAAAAAAAAAATCCGTCCCGCCGTACGCCGCAAATAATATTTCCATCAAAATTTTAAATTGATAGCTTTTAATAGTTAGGTGATAATTGATTTCTTGAAAATGGTCGAGATAATAATTTTGTGTGGGAGGGGCTAAAAGTTTTAAAGGTATCCGACCAGTTAATATTTCATATATTTAAGGATTTCTTTTAATACATTTTGCAAATTTTCAAGTTCCTACCTTAAAATTTCATTCAAAAATTTTCAGTTCAAGTGTTTTTTTCAATGCACATGAAACACCTTGTGCACGTTATTTATTTTTTTCCATGTATATCAAATAGATATATCCAATTGCAAAATTTAAACTTTGTATCTTTCACCACAGCCCTACAAAAATTACTCAAAATTTCTGCTTATCAACTCCCTCCCCTTACACCTCCCAACTTAACATTTTTACCAAAACTAATAATTATTTAGTTCTACAATCTGACACATTTTCAATTTAATATCTGTACTCAATTTTGAGATATAACGATTTGTAATTTTAAAAAGTGCGCCATTTTTAAAATGCTCCCTTCCCCCCCTTACTATTATTTCCATAGGTTATATTTTTTTCGTATTTCGCTAGTAAATATTAATATATGTTTTAAGTTTCAATAACATAGTTAGAGATAGTTGAGATATTAATTTTGAAGTGATTCCCTCCCCCCCTGACAATAACAATAACAATAATTAGCCTCTTTCTAAGCTGATTCTGGTGGAGCTATATGCCGCCTTAATGGAACCAAAATATAATATAAATATATTGTTTATGATAAGTAATTTCGAAGATATAATCATTTGAAAAAACAATTCGGCCGACAATTTGTGCTTAGCCCCCCCCCCTTTTCTATATATCTGCTGATTTTCAGCTTCCTATCTGCATTCCTGGTGGAAATATTATCAAGTGTGGTTTTTGAGTCTTTCCCTGCCCCACCTCCCCCTTCCACCTAACACTCCGCAAAATTTAGAAATTGGAGCTCACTTACCCAATCAACAATCTGCCTAAAAACGAACATTTTACCTTTAACGGTCTCGGAGACATGAGGCCATATGTACGGCGAGACGGATTTTTTTGTTGTTGTATTTTTAGGCTAATTTAGTCATGAAACGCGAAAAAAATAAAATTTCAGGGTAGCAAAAATTTTTTTTTCTGTGTCCATCACAATACTTTATTATTAGAATAATAAAGTAACATAGTTCAATGCTGTAACACCTTCTAAAAAAAATTTCTTGAGATCACGAAAATTTATATCTCATCTAGAGTATCATATTATTGGGCTTTACACAATCTTAGTCCCGTTATATTTTTTACAATATTTATGTATCGTCAATGATGCATAGAAAACGATTCATAAGTGAGCGGCAATTCTAGTACATTCAATGATTCATTAAAGTATCATTTTTGAACTAGTTAACGTTGAAAACTCACGATACATTAATGATTTTTTAATGAACTATTTGAATTTGTGGGAACCTCTACTTTACATAAATTTATTATGTTAAATTGAGTAAACTAAACTGAATAACAAGTCCTAGTGGCAACTGAAATGTAATGATCAGGTTACAACCTTTTAGAATAGCAATTCGAACTATCTATAACTTTAAAATAGTTTGCACTTTAAACTTCTAAAAAAAACCCGAACCGCACGAATCGATAGAGAGATAACTACACACCGCTCACTGCTCTTACACTGTATGCATTTTCCATTCAATATTTGCGAACTTTCGTAAAATTGTTTGCTGGATCCTCTCGCGAAATGCGAAATCAGCTCATTCATACCATTGTTTGTCGGTTGAAAATAAATCCGCATCAATTTCCTACATTGCTGTGGATTGCCTTGATAAAAATATACGAAGAACAGACTGCATCAAAAGCCAACATAACGCAGAAAAATCAGCCCTGTTACTAACCTCCCTTTCCTAATCCTCCACACAAAATATAAAGATTTCATTCAATTAAAATCTCCATTCTATGTAGAGTAGCACATGCTTCAGGTTTACCTGTATTGTATAGTACTACCACTTAAAGCTTAGAAAACAATGCGACTATCTGCAAAAATAATGATAACCTATCCAACAATATACTCAATCTTCTGTACAGCGATAGAAATCAAAAGAATTATCAGTAAAGTAAATAAACTGCTAACAAGTCGGGCGCAACTTCATTATTTTTAGGACAAGTTGAGGACGCGTGGAAAGTCAATATGCAGATTGGAGTGGTTAGGGCAGGGCTGCTGACAATACCTCCAGTATAGAAAATTAATATTTCATTCATTAATTTATGCAAGTTTGGATTTATATAAGGGGAGGATGGAAGAGTGATAATAAGGGTGAGTGGATGTCAATAATTTTTTAATTGATTGCTTGAATCAAGATTCAAGATTCAAAACTTTTATTGAGGCTTTTTTTGTACATATTAGTTGGCAAAATCTTAAGTTCTATAATACATTTGTCGACTTAATTTTATAGTATATCTGACAATTAATTCAAAATTAGTAGTGTATGTAAATAACTTAATATTACAATTCATCATGGAAAAATAAGAAAAAATATTATACAAATCTAAATGAGAAAATGCACTTGCTCCCGGTGCTGAGTTACTCGTTTTGTCGTTAATGACAGAAATAAATAAATCTTAAACTAAACTTAACCTAAGAGAAACTTATCTAAAGAAAAATATTTAACTAAATTAAATAAATTGAAACAATTCTTTGCAAAATTAAAACTAAATTTAGCCGCGATAAATAGTGTTAGTCGCCTTGGAGTAAAAGATCAGTCTCGCAGGGTTGGTCAACAAAGGTTGAAGTATTTCTGAGTTTTGAGAGACTAATGTGATAGGTGAAGAGTAATAGTGCTCTAGAACCTGATCAGAATGGTTCTGTATGTAAATTTCTCTAACCAGTGGATTAGGGTGGCTAACTAATCTGCTGATAGAAGCTTTGGCGAGACCAACCATATATTCCATTAGTGGAGTTGTCTTAGTTCGGTCATAGTATAAGGAATTTCAATAATATTTCTTGCTAGGCCTTCGGTACTTCGATATACAGTGCCGTAGGATCTTCCTTTCGAAAATCTGAAGCTCTTCTGAAACAGTGGGGGAAATGAACATCCAAGTTACAAAGCCATACGTTAACACTGGTCTAATTAGTGTTTTGTAAATTAGTACCTTGGTTAAAGTTTCTAATTCCTTTGACTTTAAAAGATTCATCAAAAGAGACGTAGCTATTTTGGCCTTCTTTAATGCATATCTTGCATGCTCATTATATTTAAGCCTGTGTTGCAGTTTTATGCCCAAATATCTAATGCAGTTTTTGAGAGGAATGCTTATTCCATCCAAAGATAGTCCAATTTCCTTGCTCTCTTTCACAGCGTTGCGCGGACCTTTGCCACTAGCGTTGCGAAAGCAAATTAGCTCTGATTTTCCGATATTAATTGCAATACCCCACGTTTTGTAGAAAATGTGTGCAGCTTCGAGATGGATTTGCACGAGTTCCAGGGCAGTACTGGGCTTCTTATCATGAGCAAATAGTATAGTGTCGTCTGCATACATAATAGCCGACGAGGCTGCCGGACTAGAAAGACTCATTGGTGTTTGCCTAGTCATAGGAAAATCATGCAAGTAGAAGTTAAATAATTTTGGTCCAATGATTGATCCCTGTGCAACGCCTGCTTTTACGGGTATAGTCCTAGACTTGGTTGAGTTTATTTCTATAAAAAGATTTCGGTTAGTAAGAAAATCCGCAACGATTCTCAACAGGACACTTGGACAATTTGCTACAATTAATTTATAGACTAAACCTTTGACCCAGACACTATCGAACGATTTTTCAAGATCTAGGGCGCATGCAACTGTGCACCGTTTCATTCTAAGGTTTTGAATTATTTCGTTTTGAAAAAATAGAACAGCATGTTCCGATGAGTGTGCTTTTTCAAAACCAAATTGCGTAAGCGGGATGAAATCACTACAAAAGCACTCCAGTTTACCAAGAAGAAATTTTTCAAAAATTTTGCCTATGTTTGACAGCATAGAGATGGGTCTTAAGTTAGCTATATCAGTGGAGCTCTTACTTTTTGGTATTGGTATAAGCTTAGCAGTTTTCCAGTCTGTTGGATAATATCCATTGTTCATGCAATTATTAAGGACTATAGCAAGTTTTTGTGAAACTTCCCACGAACATTTACGTAAAACAAAGTTGGATATGTGATCCGGGCCAGACGATTTCTTCCTATTACACGACTCGATGAGTTGCACAACCGACCCTTGTGATAGAAAAAATTCCTGTACCTCAGGATTTGTTATCGACTCAGCTCTGCATTCGAAGGAAAAGTCCGGAATATGGGAATTTTGATTTGCAGTGTAGAACGAATCCACGCGCTCGTGTACTTCGGAATTTAGACTATTGTCAAAAGTGGGATTCTTTTCCGAGTAAAGTTTCTCATAGAATTTCGCACAAGCCTCAAGCTTGTCATCAACTCCAACATATTCAACGTTGTTGTATGAGATCGAGTTTCGTGCAAGATCGAAATTCAGTGCCTTTCTCCCAGTTAATTTCATCATCAATGGCGCGACAGCCCAAATCGGGCCCTGGCCTCCTGAAGTCGTCGCCTCCAATCGTCTCGATCCAAAGACCGCGTCCTCCAGCTGCTAATTTTTAAAATGGCTTTGCTGTCTTCATCAACCGAGTCTTCCCATCGCTTGCGTGGTTTGCCTACTGGCCGGTTACCACTCGCTTTGCCTTTAAGAGCACGTTTGGGGATTCTTCTGTCTTCCATTCGCTCTACATGGCCAGCCCACTGCAGTTTACGTAGCTTGATGAACGTTGAAGCTTCTGGCTCGTCGTAGAGTTGATACAACTCATGGTTGTATCTTATTCGCCATTCCGTTCCTTCCTTCACAGGTCCCAAAATTCTTCGGAGGACCTTTCTTTCGAATGCGTTAACTGCTTTTTCGGAAGTTCGCGTTAATGTCCATGTCTCGCTGCCATAACAGAGCACAGGTCGTATAACAGTTTTATAAATCCGCAGCTTATTGTTCCTGTGCACTTTCTTGGATTTCATTATTGGAAGTACCGAATAATACGTCTTATTTGCAAGTATTATCCGTCGTTTGATTTCGTCTGTTTCATTACCGTCCTTTGCTAGATTAGCCCCAAGATATATGAAGTTGTCCACACTCTCCAAATTATATTCCGCAATTGTTATGTTTTGTCTGATTGGCGTTCTCCTTCTTGTTTGCGTCATTACTTTTGTTTTGCTTTCATTAATGCGCAACCCGACTTCTTTTGCGGCGGAGTCAAGATTGACAAATACCTCCTTCGCACTAGGGAAGGATCTTGCTAGAATGTTAATGTCGTCAGCGTATGCTACTAGTTGGGTGGACTTGAATAGTAGTGTCCCGTTGGTGTCGACTGGGATTTTTCGGACGACATACTCTAGTGCCAAGTTGAAAAGCATAGGAGCTAGACCATCTCCCTGCTTTAAACCACATTCCGTTCGAAAGCTGGTTGTGGAATCGGTTTGTATTCTCACCTGGGATTCAGTGTTCGTCATTGTGAGTCTTGTTAGTCGGACTAGTTTTGGAGGAATTCCAAAGTCAAGCATGATTTGGTACAGTACGCTCCTGTCGATACTGTCGTATGCTTGTTTAAAATCTACGAATATTTGGTGCACGTCTGTGTTATATTCCCAGCATTTCTCAAGCACCTGTTTCACCGAGAATATCTGGTCTGTTGTAGATCGTCCGGTTCTGAATCCGCCTTGGTATTCGCCAATTATTTGGTTAGTATAGGGCTTAATACGACGTTCAATTATTTTTGTCAGTATTTTGTAGGACGTACACAACAATGATATACCTCTGTAGTTCTCACAGCAGAGTTTGTCTCCTTTCTTGTAAATTGGACATATAATGCTTTTTCGCCAGTCGTCGGGTATGATTTCCTCTGTCCAAATTTTGCATATCATGTTGTATAGTATTTCAGCGACACAGTTTCCACCGTTTTTCAGAAGTTCAACTGGTATTTCGTCAATTCCCGGCGCTTTGTTTCGTTTTTGGTCACATAGGGCTGCTTTGATTTCAGCAAGCGTGGGTGGTGTCGATGATGGTTCATGTTCGTCAGTTGAGGCTTCAATTGAAATGTTGTTTGTCGTTATCGGTGCTACTGGGATGGGATTCAAAAGATGTTCAAAGTATGAAGCCCATCTCCTTTTGATTTCTTCTGTGTCGCTGATGATATTGCCCTCTGCGTCTTTGCAGAGACTGGTTTTTGGTTTATATCCCTTTTTTAAATCTTTTACTATGGCGTATGCGTCCCGCGTTTTATTTTTTCTCATGTCGTCGTCCATTTTTTGTATCTTGTCATTATGGTACTTCCTTTGTTTTCGTCTGCAGGTCTTTTTCGCATATCGCCTAAGCTCGTCATATCTTTCTTTTTTGGCTCGTGTTGGTCGTTCAGTAAAAATTTTGTAAGCTTCGTTCTTTCTATCTATTGCGTCGCGACATTCTTGGTCGAACCAATCATTATTTTTTCGCCGTGCTTGATACCCTAATACCTCTTCCGCGGAGGATTTGATGCCGTCTCGTATTTTTATCCACGCATTATCCACTGGCATATTTTTGATATCTTCATATATTGGTGTCAGGTGTTTATTACATGCTAACATGTAAGCCTGCGCCACCGTTTCGTCGTTAAGCTTGTCGACATTGAATTTGCGAGCTCTACTCGTTTTCGAATATCCACGACAAGCTATTTTGCATCGATACTTAGCTCTGACTAGATAGTGGTCAGAGTCACAATTCGCACCGCGGAGAGTTCGTACATCAAGTATGCTGGAAGCAGCCCTTTTCTCAATTAGAACGTGGTCTATTTGGTTGAAGGTGTGACCATCTGGTGATGCCCACGTTCGTTTATGAATATCGCGATGTGGGAAGCACGTAGAGCTTACTATGATATTTTTGCTGCTTGCGAAATCAATAAGACGTTGGCCATTGTCGTTGGTTATGTCATGGAGACTGTGCCCTCCTGTTGTTCCTCTATGAGCCTCCTCCTTTCCGACTTTTGCATTAAAATCCCCTAAGACAATTTTTAGGTCATTCGAGGGCAGTGAGTCATATGTTGTCTCTAGGGTGGCATAAAATTCGTCTTTAGTTATATCGTCCTTGTCTTCTGTTGGTGCGTGAACGTTGATCAACCAAGTGTTGAAGAATTTAGTCTTTATTCGGATTGCACACAATCTTTCACTTACTGGTCTGAAGCTCGTGACCTGCTGTTTAAATTTTTTGTCAACGACAAAAGCGACTCCAAACTCTCTGCTTCCCGACAATTTTCCACTTGGATAGATTGTGTGTGATCTCATGTCCATGATTTCGTTACCGAGCCATTTCGTTTCTTGGATGGCAGTTATGTTGATGTTGTGTTTTGCCACTTCTTCGAGAAACTCTTTCAGAGCTCCTGTCCTAAATAAGGATCGAACATTCCAAGATCCAATAGAGTAGTCCATTTTTCGTTTGCGGGGTCGTTGCCGTTGAGTCCATCCTTTCCGAGGCTGTTCTTCAGGTTTCTGGACAGTGTTCTTTTTCCGGTGATGCGTTGTCGGCGCCTCGCCCAACCCCCGACCTGGAGGACCGGTCCTACTTATTTATTACACCCTAGTAGGAAAAGGGTGGGAGTTTTGAGCTAAATATGACATGCTGGAGTTCTCACAGCTATGCTGCAAGTCCAACTATGTCATACTTTTTGCCTACTTCCTGAGACGCACTGGTGTTACTGGCCATTCAGGTTAACTCCATGTTCCCTCCTCCTTTCTCAACTCGGGCTTGGGACCGTCTATGGCGGAGTTAATTTATTGAATTCATTAAAGGCTGAGGGTGAAGGTTTAATGGCGTTAAGCCTTTTTTTGAATTGTTGGTTAAGATCTTTTTTAACAGAATTTCGGATAATAACATTCAAACATTGAATTCTTGCATTAAGTCTCTGATATTCAGTGTTGACTCTGTTTCCATTTCTCGCGTGAATTCTTTTTAGTTGATGGAGCCATATTTTTCGAATGGCGAAGAGTTTTAGGACAAAGTTAGATAGATGTTTATATCTGGAGTTTTTGCATACCAGAACCTTAGAGTGTAGTTCCGTACAATGAGCAATACTTTTGGTAATATCGGAAATAAATATATCTATTTCTGGGTTTGTCAAATTTCTGTCCGTCGGTATATCGAAATCTAAGAAAGACGCAAGATCATTTCGAAAAGCCTGCCAGTTAGTATTTTTAAAGGATGTGTACATCCGTGGGTTTTCTCTAAAAGGGTCGAAACTAATGAGCCTAATTGTTAGCCATAGAGCAAAATGGTCGGAAGGGGCCGACAGAGTTCTGCATGAAAAATTTCTGCAGTTGCTTGTGTCGAGCAAATTGTTTGAAATTAAAAAGAAGTCTAGATAAGAAGAGGAGCGAGGAAACGTAGGGCTTTCGCTGTGTACAATATCCATTTCTAGATTAACCCCGTCCTGTAGCCATGATTGTAAGTGGTTACCATTGACGTTTCTTTGAAAGTCGCCCCAGTCTTCATGGCGGGCATTAAAATCTCCTCCCAGAATACAACCATCATATTCTCTAGACAATCGAAGTAGGCCATTTAAGTCGTTTATGATTCTTAAGCCCAGACCGCGAGGAATATATATTGCCCCTACCAACAACTTTTTGTTTATTCCATTTTCATCAAGATATGGAATACAAACTAAAGATGCTATAATGTGTATGGCAGAGAAATAAACTGGAGTAAACTTAATAGTTGTTTTAATTAGAACAGCTGTTCCCTGTCCCTGATCGTTTCTGATTATATTATAATTATTTATTCTGACCACGTGTCGTGCTTTTAAATGTGTCTCAGATATAAGAGCGGTGATGGGTTGAAATGGATTGAGGGAGTCTTGAAGAGATATTCTTTTATCGTGAGAAACTAAAGAACCCATATTAAGACAGTAGATATTTAACTCATTCATGGTGTTGATGTTAGACGCACAATGAAATTTAGGTATGCCATTGTTCTTTCTTCAGTTGATTCAATTTTCTTGTAGTTTGGCCAGAAATGTTTAACTTCCCCCATAAGCTTTGCGATTGAGATACCAAATAAAACTTGTGATTCATTTAAAAATTCCTGTAAAGAGTCACTACATAAAGTTTCTGTGTTTCTTGTTTGCCCCATTCCTGATCCAGACACAACTCCAGAATAAGTTCGTTCTGGTGTAACAAAATTGTTAATGGCTTGCCTAACAAAGCTGCGGTTATTCGCGGCTTTTTGGGCTGCAGTGGTTTTTACGCGGTCCATCTTCTCTTTATGTTTGACGTATGCTTCGCATTTGGAGAAGTTAGCGGGGTGCCCTTCAACTCCACAATTGATGCAAAACGGCTTTGGTGGGGAGATACCTACATTGGCTTTAGTACATGAGTCCTTCTCTTCATGACCCTCACCGCATTTTACACATCGTTTGGCGTTGGCACAATTAATGGCCATATGTCCAAAACGTTGACATCGGAAGCACTGGACTAGACCCTTCTTTTTTGGTTTTTCCCACTTAACTTTTTGATGTAAAATGAATTTGACACGAAGAATTTTCTTCAAGTCGTCATTGCTTTTGAGCGTTATTTTGAACATATTTAATTCCACATTTTCAGTCCTTGACCATGCAGTGGTAAACTTTTCTACTTTCAAAATTTGTAGAGAACTATCAACTTTTCTTAACTCCACAAGAACTTCCTCGGGTGGAAAGTCGCTGCACACACCCTTTAAAATAACCGAAGTTGCCCTCAATTCAGATGGCGTGAAAGAAAATGCTTCAGCGCTGGACGGTCTTAAGGCAACAATTATTTGTCTATGAACGTCTGGGTTGTCATCAAACAGCTTTTGCCTGTCCACACCTTGGCTTATAACTTTTATTTTTACCGCACTTGATATTTTTTTAACTAATTCTATTACAGTCTTTGCCTTTAAAAACTTAATAAAAATTGCTGGGCACCAGCTAACACGCTGAGGGATATCGGTGCGATCAGATGTTCCTTGATCTTTATTCAAATGTCTATGAGGACTAAAACTATTACTAAAATTACCATCTGAGACACTCTCCAATATGCGTGGCGCTCTAGCTGTCTTTCGTCGATGCGCGGCTATGAATCCAACTGCTTCGTTGTTGACGTCATTCAGAAATCCGTTTTCTGATGCTGCCGGTGAAACCTCAATAGTAGGTAGCTCGTTTGTTGCAGGTTCCGTAGCTTTCCTCTTTTTGTTGCTGCTTTCCAGAGGCCGCGGTACCGTTTCCCAAGTACGCGCGTTGTCGAGCTCCATTGAATTGAAAGTACCGTGTGATTGCGTTCGCCTTAGTACTATTGACGGCGTTCTAAGATGACCGTCTTCAGCAGAATGGTCCCCCTCAAAGGCTGGGGGAAGCCCAGAGTCGGACATGACTATCGGATTTAAATTAAACTTTTTGATTTTTTTTTTTTTTTTTGGTTGTGTTACGAAATAAATTTCCGTGGACGATGTGAACTGGTCGGTGGTCCATCAACAACTCCGATTGCTTGAATCACGTCCAGTATTCTCTGCATAGAATGTCAGTTTCATAGACGAGGTTGCATAGAATTTTTATAAAATTCGGTGTATTTTACATTCACGAAACCAAACATTTGAATGGAAGGGGTAGAGGAGGTAAGGTAATCGTAAAATTTGCGATGCAGTCTTATGTCGTTTCTCTGGTAAGGTGCTTGTACAGAATTTCAAGTTTATAGCTTTTAATTTGTTGATTATAAATTGATTTTTTGAAATTGATCGAAATCATACATTTGTATGGGAGGAGGTAGAAGAGCAGACGCAATCGCAATACTTTTCTCGCAATTTCTTTTCTACTATTTTTAAAAGTTTTTGTGAAAATTTCATATTGATACTCTTTAATGTTTAGATGATAATTGAGTTCTTAAAAATGGTCGAAAGAATAATTTTGTATGGGAGGACATAAAAGTTTTGAAGGTAATTGACCAGTTAATATTTCATACCTTTAGGGATTTTTTTTGAATGCATTTTGCAAATTTTCATTTTCTGCCATAAAATTTTATTGAAAAATTTTTAATTTTTGTGTTTTTTCATTGCACATGAAACAGTTTGTGCGCGTTAGAACCCACTTCGGTGCATAATAATTGTGAAGCAAATTATTATTTTTTCTTTATGTATACCAAATAGATTTATCCACATGGAAAATTTTAACTTTTTATCTTTCACCAAAGCCCAAAAAAAATTACTCAAAATTTTCGACATTTTTGCTTATCATAGTTTAAGAGATAGTCGAGATATTCATTTCTAAATGTTTTTCTTTGTGACCCCTTAACCCTCCCGCTTACAATAATTACCCTCTCTCTAAGTTAATTGTGGTAAACCTATATATCACCTTAATGGTCCCAAAATATAAATTTTTTATGGTAAGTAATTTCTAAGGTATAATCATTTAAAAAAAAATTTGGCTTACAATTTGTTTTTAGTCTAAGACAAAATACATTATTTTAAACTTTGTCCCACAAACTCCTCCATATATATGTATATGTTGATTTTCAGCTTCCTAGCCAGACACATGTTTGAGATATTCGAATTCTTAGTTTTCGGTTTCAGAGCTCACCCGCCTCCCCCTTAATCCTGAGGTTTCGAAGTTAATGTGCGCTGAGCGTACACGTACGGTGTACAGACAGACGACTTTTTTTTTCATTTTCAGACTAATTTACTCATGAAACGCGAAAAAAACAAAATTTCAAGGTTGCAAATTTTTTTTCCCAAGTCGATCACAATAAAATTGAAAAAATTGCAATAAGTGATCACTGCTAGGGTGTAGCCTAGTGAGTAGCGTGTTGGTCTACAATGCGAAGGTCGGGAGTTCGAATCCCGGTCGACGCATAATTCCAGCACACTGTTTGCTTGGGTATCCCTTGGTCACCTCAATCTACGAAAATGAAAAATTCGAAGATAGAGGGTTGTGCGAAGATCTAACAAGCTTTCAACAATAAATAATGGAAAAATGTTAAGGAACCTGAAGGTCAGGAGGCCAAGGGCCGATTTGGGCTGTAGTGCCATTGTAGAAGTAGAAGATCACTGCAGTGAAAATTACTAAAACTTATGGTTATAATTTAATTTTCAGCAATTTGAAGCACATTATTGTAATTTTAAATTATATTACTTATTTGCAATTAAATATTATTTCCCTACTTTATAATTTAACTAGACAATTATTATCAAAAGAATTCGATAATTATAATAACAAATCTTTAAAGATTTCGTAGATCTGCTATATAGTTAATAGATAACTGATAACTTGAATTCCCAAGGGTTTATCGAAGCCAGGATAATTATCATTCTCTAGATTCCGACAATACATATGCTGAACACTAATTGAATTGTCTAGTTTGGTTTGCGTGACATTTCAGACAATTCTCGTCATTGATTTGAGCGACATTAGTAAAACAATGTGCCAGAGGAACGTTTGTAGCCAATTATTATTCATTGAGAATAATGGCCAAACTATGTAAAAGAAAATAGATATTTGTTAGTATCAGAAAAATATTTGTATTTATATTACAGATAGTAGTAGATATATTAGTTTACTGATATATATAGGTAGTATGCACTTCAAATTTTTTCAATTCAATTTGTACTAAGGATGCACATGTGGTGTAGTGAGTATACGTAAAATACCTGGTATAGCATATGCATGTAAACTTTTGCCACATTCATACCAAGAAAAATATGTAGTACCTGGTATTATAGAAAATGAAATAAATATATCTCGTAAAAGGAATATTTGTGCCAACCCTGCTCACAAATTTATGTGTAATACACGTAGAAACTGTCAGATTTAAGAACATATGTTATTTGAATTTGTCATTTTCGAATTATGTCAATGAAAAATGTGTGAAACAGTAGTTGAGTCATTTATGTCACGAAAGTAGTGTGTCACCCTAACTTGGTTTAATCTACGACGTTATTATCCAGGTATAGTTTACCTGGTATAAACTATTTATGTATGTATGTGTGATCCCAGTTTTAAGTTTTTTTTTTTTACAATAAAATTCGGTTTTTTTTTTTTCACGTCGGTTGGTTAACTAGAAGAATCGAAAAATAGGTCAACTTCTCATCAGTATTTCGGCTGTGCAATTCTAATGCCTCGCAACCCACTTTTTCGATCCCAGGATCGAAAAAGTGCGTTACGAGATATTAGAATTACACCGATGAGTTAGTCCTTATGGTATTCACAAAAGAGCAGCAGAGTTTACGTTTAAGCAAAGAACAGAATACGAGCACTTCACCTTAAAAAATCCACCGTTCCCAGCGCCATTTCTTTCATAATCTCGATTATTTTTTTCTTTTCCGCTATAGCTCATGTACTAATTATTGAAAGATTAAATAAAATACATAGTTCAAAAATGCCTAGAGCTCTCCGATATTTCCTTGTATTGTTTTAGTAGTTTTCTGCTAAGTTTTATGTTTCAGAATTCGAAATGCTCATTTTTTAATAATGCAGTCTATTTCAGTTTTAGTTAGCAAAGCCATGAATCTATCACACAACAATTTGAAACCTCTGTATTACTATTTTTTAATAATTTTTCTCTGTATGATTTTATGGATATATCTGAGCGTATATTAAGTTTAGGCTGTAGGCTTAGTGGGTAGCGTGTTGGTCTACAATGCGAAGGTCGTGAGTTCAAATCCCGGTCGACGCATAATTCTAGCACACTACATGCGTGGGTGTACCTTGGTCACCTCAATCTATGAAAATGAAAAATTCGTGGATTAAAGGGTTGTGCCAAGCTCTAAAAATCCTTTCACAATAAATAATGAAAAATGTTAAGGAACGTGAACGTCAGGAGGCCAAGGCCCGATTTGGGCTGTAGTGCGATTGTAGAAGAGAATAGTATGTTTGCTCTTTGTAACACTAATGAATTAGGCTCGTACAAAATCGTTAAGAATATGTAAATGTTTTTTGTCGCGCAAAAAGCTTCAATTCGAGATACTATGTATCTGCTTGTCTGCCTGTCTACTGAATAACTCACCGACACTTTAATGTATCCAGTTGAAACTTTTCCTTGCCGTTTTTGTAGATAAATGAAAATTGACAATTTAAGCTCGAGTCTCATTCCATACTTCTTCCATCTCATTCCATACTACGATATTGCTACATTCAAAGTAATTTATCATTTTTCAAAACTATATTAAAGTGATATCGATTTCCTTTAAAAAGTAGACAATTTAAAACTTGAAATTTTACCAGAATTTATTTTTTAGTTGGCAGAGGAAGTGGAAGATTGTGAATGATTTTGGAACTGCATATCAAGCATGCTTTGTTTTAATTTCAAAGTCGATAGCAAATGTTCGAAGAAGAAAACTTTTTCTTGAATTTCTAATATAGAAATTTGTAATATTTTCTTAGCATTTATTGCAATTATTAAGGGATAAATTGTGGCAAAATTTGAAGCATTCAACAAAAACATTTGTATGGGAGGGAGAAGGAGGAGTTCATGAATCAAATTGAAATTTTGATGTTAATGATATTTACATTCTTATACTTTGCTCAAAATTTCAAGACGATAGCTTTGACAGCTTCGAAGAACACTAGTTCAATGGAAAATTCGAAATTTCGTGAATTTACTTTAACATTCGAATAATTAAGTATTGTGATCAACACATAAAAAATTGGCTACCCTGAAATTTTGTTTTTTTCGCGTTTCATGACTAAATGAGCCTAAAAATTAAAAAAAAAAGAATCCGTTGCGCCGTACGTATGGACTCATATCTCCGAGACCGTTAAAGGTAGAATGTTCGTTTTTGGGTGGATTGTTAATTGTGTCTGATGGAAGGGGAATACGTGGGTAGGGAAAGATTCAAAAATTACACTTGCTAATACCTCCACTGTTGAGTTGGGGGTAAGAGGGTTGAAATGGAAACGATAACTTTATATTTATACTCTAGATGAAATCTAATTTTTATCTAATTAATTTATCGACCAAAGAGGGTCCTGATCTGCACAAGGTGTGTCACGCGTATTTGAGTGAAATTTTAAGTTACAAACTTGAAAATTTGTAATATTCATTAAAAAAAGATGCGTAAAAGCTTAAGATGTTTACTAGTCGAATACCTCCGAAACTTCTACCCCCTCCTATACAAAAGTTATTTTTTCGACCATTTTAAAGAAATCAATTATCAGCAAACAATTAAATCCTATTTCCTTGAAATTTCGTACAAAAACTTACAAAAATACATATTTCCAATAAAAATGCGTTAAAAGTTTTGTAACTCCCTTTGCCCTTCCAACCACTCATCATGCAAAAGTATGATTTCGACCAATTTCAATAAATCATCTAATAAACCACAAATTAAAAGCTATTCTAGTCTATTCTAGAATGGCACTACAGCCCAAATCGGACCTTGGCCTTGGTCTTCATGTTCCTTTCACATTTTCATTACTTATTGTGGAAGGGTTGTTAGTCCTTTGCACAGCCCTCTATCTACAAATTTTAATTATCGTAGATTGAGGTAACTAAGCAGGCAGTGTGCTAGAATTATGCGTTAACCGGGATTTGAACTCAAGACCTTCGCATTGTAGACCAACACGCCACCCACTAGGCTACACCCTTGCTCAAAAGCTACGAACTAGAAATTTTGTACGAACACCTTTCAAAAGAAACTTAACAAGGCTGCATCACAAATTTTGCTATTCACTCACCTCCTCTATCCCCTCCCATATAAATGTGGTTTTAAGAATATAAAATACACTGAGAATGTTATATTTATAGAAATTTCATGAAATTCGTATGGGAGAGGTAGAAGGAGTGGTGGGATGTAGCCCGTTCACGAACTTGAAGTTTCTTTTTTGCTAAACTAATAGGACATTTTTTTTAGCACGATAGCTCAAAGCATTCGAGAGGTACAGTTGCAGCAACTTTGCCTTCGACTGTGGTTTTAGTTTCTAAACCCAATTTTCTGGATTTACTAACACATTCCATCATTTAGGCATTGTGTGTCAACTTTGAATTATACCCTTGCATCCATCAGATTCAAATAATTTTTGGTAAATGCGCTATTAACCTAGTTATAGCTTAGTTTTTTTTTTTTTACAGAATGATTTGTGTTATAGGCAATTTCGGCCTTTATGTGCAATGCACAAACACAGTCATGGAGAGAAGGAATGGGATTGGGAAGGTTGGGGAAGGGGAGTGAGAACGACCGTAGCGAGTGGAGAAGCTGGTATATTGCTCAGTTGTACTGGCTGCTTCCTGACAAATATTTGCAGATGTTATGAGGGACTGAATGATAGAAAGCGAACAGAAACCATCTACTGAGTATCTAGGCCTTCTGGAAGTGGAACTGTTTCACTTTTACACCGTTTTTCCATTTTATTGCGAATAATTTTTTTATCACCAGTAGCAACTGAAAAATTTGCGCTTAAAAAAATCTCGTCTGGAGTTGGCAGTGTGTTAGTCTCTATTGCGAAGGTCAAATCAATCAATCAAATTCCTGTTAAGACCCCCTATAGGGGCATAGGACAGAAACAACTCTCTTCCACAAGGCGCGATCCTGCGCATCGGCTTTAAGCTGTTGCCAGGACTTGTTTATTCCTCTGGCCTCCTGCTCAACTGCTCGCTTCCATGTGTTACATGGTCGACCAACCCGACGTCTTCCTTGAGGGTTATAATCCAGAGCCTGTTTTGCGATGTTTTGCTCTGGTTTCCTCAAAGTATGACCGATCCACTGCCACTTTCGCCGTTGAATCTCAATACCTATTTTAGTCTAGCGAGTTGTACTCCAAAGTTCGTCGTTGGAGATCACTTCTGGCCAGAATATTCCTAAAATGCGTCGGAGGCATTGGTTCACGAAAGTCTGTAGTTTCTTGGTAAGTCGAACGGTCACTATCCACGTAGTACAACTATATAACAACACGGATTTGACTCATGCGTCAAAAACTCGCAGCTTCATGCGAAGGGAGATCTCTCTTAACCTCCAGAAAGGGAAAAGGATACCGAAGGCCTGACGAGCTTTATTTAGCCGAGCCTCAACATCCTTTTCGGCTTCGCCGTCCATGCTGACAATGCTTCCGAGATAGCAAAAATCTTGCACCTCTTCCACATCCTGTCCATTAAGAACAATCGGTGTGCTTGCGTTCGAACCCATGTGCATGTACTTGGTTTTACGCACATTTATTTTCAGTCCCGCCTCTTTGCATTTAGAATGCAACGAGCGAACATTTGACTCTAAGTCCGAACGGGTATGTGCAAGCAAACACACGTCATCAGCATAATCAAGGTGACTTAAGATGTTAAATAGTCTCCATTGAAGACCTTTACCTTCCCCACCTTCCAGTGCAGCTTTCAAGATGTCATTTATTACCACCAGAAACAGGGCTGGTGATAATATGCAGCCTTGTCTGACACCCGTTCGCACAGGAAAGCTCTCGGACAGCTCTCCTCTATGCAAGACGCGACACCTTGCATCTTCGTAGGATTCTTTAATCATAGCTATGACCTTATTTGGAATACCTCTCCTACGCAAAGCATTCCATATGTAATCTCGCTTAACGCTGTCGAAAGCCTTCTCGAAGTCCACAAACATGAGATGTAGTGGCGAACCCATTTCGGCTGACTGCTCTAATATTATCCGTAGGGTATTTGTGTGGTCGGTACAAGACGACCCTTTACGGAATCCAGCCTGATAAACTTCGAGAGTGCTCTCGACGACATCACTAATCCTATTGAGAATTACCTTAGCCATAATTTTTGATACGGCAGTAAGTAGACATATACCACGCCAATTGCCACAATCCCGAAGGTCGCCCTTCTTCGGAATTTTCACAATGACGCCCTCCTTCCATTCAGTCGGATATCTTCCATCATTCCACACCTTAGTGAAGAGTGGGAGGAGTATATCGGCTGTTATTTCCGGGTCCGCTTTGAGGAGTTCGGTTGGTAGTCCGTCTATACCTGGAGCTTTCCTTCCCGCCATTGACCGAATGGCGGAAACTATCTCTTCCTTATCTGGGGGATCGTCCCTAATAGAGGATTGTTGCGGTTGGATGTTTGGAAGTTGTTCTGTTTCCGGAATATCTTCATCTGACAAGATGTTTAAAATATCAGAGAAGTATTCCTTCCATCGTCGCAACTGGTGTTCACTCATATTAAGGAGAGTTCCGTTGACATCTCTCACCAGGTGGTTGGCGGTGAAATTCCTGTTCGTCAACTGTTTCATGATTTTAAATAGTGAACCCATATCCCCAAGGTAAGCCGCAGATTCTGCCTTGTTTGCCAGATCTTCAATGGCCTTTCTCTTGTCGTGTCTAACAGCCTTTTTAAGCTGTATATGAGCATCGCGGTAGTTCTGCCTCAAGTCGGGCGTTCGTTGGTTGACATCGGGTTGAGAGATGATTGCCAATTTGGCTTTTTTCCGATTGTAAACCTTGTCCCATGTGTCTTGTGACATCCAGGGTTTCTCACCGCTTTGCGCATATCCCACAGATTCTTCAGCACTAGTTAGAAAAGTGTTTCTGGTTGCCTCCCAATTGGCGTCCAGTGTGCGCATTTCATGTTCACCCAATGTGGATGACTTTTCGCGTAGAATGGTGGTGTATTCGAGTTTTTTGTTGGGATCTCTGAGTTTATCCACATTAAGCTTGCGCTTCATTTGAAGAATTTGTGGTCGTCGGATAGCTGCTGTACACAATCTCAAGCAGGCAACCATCAAGTGGTGATCGCTCCCCACGTCAGCTCCACGTTTCGCTCGCACATCGAGGAGACATCTTCTCCATTGGCGACTTATAGCCAATTGGTCGATCTGGTTCTGAGTAACACCGTCAGGGGAAACCCAAGATGTTTTATGATGACTCTTGTGTGGAAAAAGGGTCCCTCCGATGACCATTTGCCGAGTACTACAGAACTCCACAAATAATTCGCCGTTTTCGGGTCTCTTCATCCAAGGTCGTGAAGGGTCGACCCAAGGGTCACCATGCCTCCCCATGACGTGTTCTAGTCCAGTGTTGTCTGATCCAACCTGGGCGTTCATATCTCCCGAGATGATAATAATATCACCTCTTGGAACACGTTCGAAGGTGGCACTCAGTTGGCTATAAAACTCCTCTTTGTCACCAGATGTTGCGGTATTAGTTGGTGCGTAGCACTGCAGAATTGTGACGTTTCTGACACTGGTCCTGAGCCTGACGACGATAATCCTATCCGAGATTGGTTCCCAGCTAATGAGACTGTTTCTCGCTCTCGGCGTAAGGACGAACGCCACGCCATTTCTGGCTTCATTTTCAGGGCCAATGTACAGAATAGTGTTCCCGCTAGGGGTTCGTTCTTCTCCTGATCCTGTCCACCTGACCTCGCTCAAGCCCAAGATTTGGATGTTATAGTGCTCCATTTCACGGTCGATCACTGATTGGCGGTGCAAGGACCGAGTAACCCCAGCTCTTCCCCCGTCATTCAATGTTCGAACGTTCCAGAAGCCAATCATAGTCCGTTTTCGAATGCCAAAAGTCGTTACCGTAGAATCAGTCCGTATCCGAGGCGATGTATCCGTTTCTCGTATCATTTAGGTCTTAAGATCACGGGTGATAAGCCCATGATCCAGTGAGTGTCCATTTGCCATTTTTAGGGCAAGCAGGACTGGCTGTGGGTGAATTCTACAGCCCTCATCCCAGAGGGGGATAGTTAGCTCAGGTCCGTGGAGTCGCTAACTCCAAAGATAGTTGCAGGAATTGGTAAAACCTCATACTACAACTACCCCCTTGCGAAGGTCCTGAGTTCAAATTCCGATTGACGTATAATTCCAGCACAGCTTTTTATATCTGGGCGACGTTAATTTGCAAAAATAAAAATATTTCGAAATAGAGGGCTTTTCGATAGGTGAACAACTCTTCCATAATATAAAATAAATTAGGAATCCGATAGTTAGGAGGCCAAGACCTGATTTGTTTCAATTTAAATAATGCGTTTTAACATATCCATTGACCAATAGCATATTGGAGTAGTGAAAATTTGAGTTTGCCTTCGATTGATCTGCGGTAAAATATCTCAAAAAAATTTTAATTCTTGAACAGCATTTTCCTTCGAAGTCCAAAAATGCAGCGATAATAAGACGTCCTGTTTTCAGTCGATTTCAAACATTTCCGTTGAACAGGATGCCAGAGGAATGAACAAGTCCTGTCGACAATAGTGGCCATTTCTCAGGATTGCGCTTTGTGGAAGAGCATTGTTTCTGTCATATGCCCTTGTAAGGGTCTTAACACTTCATTTGATTTCAATCAATTTCAAAATATCGTACACAATTCTAGAGCAACCCAGTAGGAAAATTAGAAAGAGATTATTTTCTTTATTACTTGTTGCACGAATTCTGTAGGTTCGGAGTTCAGTGAAGTAGAATTTAATTAGCCTATAAGAATGCTGGTAACCGACAAAATCAAAATACTATCAGCATTTGGCAGTTAATGTTCATATTGAAGTTCTCACAATCTTAATTTTCTACGCCGAAAGAAGTAGCAGTTCTGGCTTTTCTGACAATTTTTTTATGTTCTTTTTAAATATTTCTCTAGTTTAGGTTAGGTTTGTGGAGAGGTTGGACACCAATATATTTTGGGAACCAGTTAGTCCATCGGTGATCTCCGCAATTGGAGCCATGTGAAGCTACATATCATTTATCCAGCCTGCTCTACCGGTGTAACTAATGAGCTTCAGTGGTTCAAGGGACTGGAGATCATTCAGCTCGGCGAGGAAATACTCTCCGAGAATTTGTCTTCGAATTGTTTGGATGCATGGGCAATGGCAGAGGAAATGATCTACGGTCTCATCCTCTTCACCGCAGCCTCTATATATGTCATCGGCTATTAGGCGAAGTCTTCGAGACGACAGTAGTCCGTGCCTTTACCTATTAGTGTTCGTAAAACTTTTGGCCTGTAGTCCTTCGACTACGTATGACTACTTTCATTTGCCTTCTTTATGAAAACCATCTTCACTTCTGTCCAATACGAGCGCATATATCTTAGAAGAAGGCCTTAAAAAAGTTAACCAGCCTTACCACGAGACTGTCCAACCTATGCTGTGGCATCGCGGGAATTATTTCATCTGGTCCAGCCGATTTAAAAGGCTTGAAGGAGTTTATTCTTTGATTATTATTTCATCCACTTTGCGAGGAGTTGCTAAATTGCCACTATCTATACTCCGGTTATAGTGAAAGCAATTAAGCCGCGACAGACTTCCGTCTGAATTTCCACACCCCAGGAAGTGATTATCTAGAAGCGACTTTCTGTCGACCATCGCTCCTTTGCCGGAATCCGATCATGGGAGGGCCTTTTGACAGAACGTTCTTAAGTCCAGCCGCTTAGTTGCGTAGACCTGCTGCCAAGATAGCTTAAATTCACTCAACGTGGCTTCATAGACTTCGCAGTCAGTTTCTTGCTTACTATTTCGTACTTTGTTTTGAAGTTTCCTAGGTTTACGGCGTAATGCATTTAGCTTACCGTTCCACAAGTAGTTTGCTCCATTTTCCACTTTAGATCTTTTCATAGGGCAAGCCATATAATAACTTCTCATAACCGCAGTTGTTAAGAAGTTGACGTCCACTTCAATAGCATGGGTCCCCTGTGCATTAAGGGTGGGTGAGTGACCCAAAAAGTTTTCTAGATTGATTCCAAAAGCTTGGGAATTTGTGGCTCTATGATTCCTGCACGAGACGATGCTAGTAGCTACGGTCTATTTTGAAAGTTATACATCTGTGGTGGTGCTGTGACTCTTTTTGAGAAACCATCAAATCTTTCACTCCGAACGTCGACGACAGGGATACCATAGTAATGTTGATAACCTCTGCCCTAGCTTAACTAACAAAGGTGTTATCGTTGCCTCTATTTGCTATCGGCGTACTTTTCCCTGCTAGAAACTGAACAAGTGTCTCTTATTTGTATCGGCTCGCCTTCCCCAAACTACAACCATTTGGTCATTGCTGCAAAACTGAGATAGATTGTTTAAATAAAATTTTTTTCTTTTTTACTATACATGAACGCAGCTTACCTGCTCTAGTGCTGTGGTAAACATCAACCAAGGATCTTGTTGTCGCTTCTCACCCACGGCTCTTGAATGAGCGTCAAGTAGCCCCTTCCCTGACATAGGTGTGCCTGCAGATTCACAGTTGCCGCTGCACTGTGGTGGAGGTTTATCTGCACCGCTCTAGCTATCGCTACGCTTTTTTCCCAGTGTAAAGTGAATTCGTACAGTACGAAGAGCACTAAACCCCTCATCTTCCAAATCGCTAGTGCTGAACTTTGGTCTATTTCTACTTTAACATCCTTCTTAGACTACGTCATCTAACCGATCTTCCAGCTTTTCGTATCGAGGTCGTGCTCATTTATGATCCTGCTCAGGAATCGCGACGACTCCATGTTCCGATCTTTAACCGATCAGATGGGGAACATTTTCTTTATCGACTGCGGCTAGACTTGCGTTGTAATAATGCACTTACAGCTTTTGTGAGGAAGTCACTCGATTGCTTGTCTGTACGCGATTTTCTAAAAACACCGTGGATCCATTCCGATAGTCCATGAACTTTTTTCTGGCATGCCTGAGTCGTTCTTCTTCGCTTCTGCTTCCTTCAACGATGCCCGTTTATCGACAATGGTCAATGGCTCGAGCGTAAAAAACGATACACTGATTTAAAGTTTCCTCGTCCATTAACAAGTCATCTCCAGTCAGAGTGATATCTTCCACCGAAACATTGTTATGGAAGATGTCAAGGAGTGGGTAAATAGGTGAACGATTGAACATAAAAACAAATTATGAATGTGTCAGCATTTTACGCATATGAATAATGCTCGCTCGTTTAACTCATATAATTTTTTTTGCCCAATCATCAAATTTAATTTAAGAAAGATTATATGTAAAAGTAGTCAATAAATTTTTATTTTCACTTCCACCCAAACCATTAACTTGAAAGTATTTCTAGTTGATAACAACCCCCCAATCCCATACCATAAATTCGTGTATGTTTAAAACCATTAATATACACGAATTCCCTGCTCTGTACCAACGACTGGTGTGGTCGGCTGAGTACAGTTCATACCACTGTGTCCAAAAACTAGTCGGAATTTTTTTATAAATCAAAAAATCTTTATTTATTCTTTCAAATCAATTTCGTCCCCTTCAAAATAGTCCCCTCTCGATATAATACACTTATGCCACCGCTTTTTTCAGTCCTCGAAGCATGCCAAAAAGTTTTCTTCCGGTATAGCCTTCAGAGCGCGCGCCAATTCTCGTTGAATGTCTTCAATCGACTCAAAACGGTTGCCTCGGAGTGGTCTTTTGAGTTTTGGAAATAGCCAGAAGTCACACGGAGCCAAATCAGGTGAATAAGGTGGTTGCGGAACGATATTGGTTGCATTTTTGGCGAAAAAGTCACGAGAGATGTGATGTGAGATGGCGCATTATCGTGGTGTACAAACCAAGAGTTCTTTCCATAAATCCGCCCAAAACATCTTTCAAAATGGAATTAATTGATCCTTTTGATACGCCAATTTCATCAGCAATGTCTCTTAATCGACGGTTTGCAAGCACTAATTCTTTTACTTTTTGGATGTGAGCATCGTCAGTTGAGGTCGATGGTCGACCAAGGCGCTCTTCGTCTTCAACGCGTTCTCTACCTTCTTTGAACAATTTATACCAATCATATGTTGTTGATTTTGGTAGAGCTCGGTCTCCGTAAGCCTTCTCCAACATTTTCAACGTTTCTGCAGCATTTATTCCATTCAGGAAACAAAATTTGATCACACTTCTTTGTTGAATAATTTCAGACATTGTAAAAATCGCCAAATTCACTTTTTGTGTCGCGCGCACAAAGCGTAACTCAAACACTAATGAATATTTTCACATATAATTTGGCATGGAAGTCAGTAACAGTTGTAATAACTTAAAAAAAATAAATAAATAATAAAATAAAAATATTGAGCGAAAATATTTACCCGCGTAATTTAAATCGAAAAATTCCGACTAGTTTTTGGACACAGTAGAATAAGCGCGCTCCACTCGCTTTCAGACACTAAGGTCAGCGACTGCAGAAACTAAATCGGCTACACAGGATCATCACCTGGAGGAGATCAACTGCCGCCGAAACATTGGTCCATCGAGCCGGATCTTCAAGCCAACGCTTCTTGAGGATTCGCCTTTGGAAGCTCGCAATACCAGCCATTGATCCGTCAAATCTTCAAGCCAATCGTTTCTTGAGGATTCACAGAGATTTCCGTTCAATCAATCGTCATTGGAAACTCTGAATATCAGCCATTACCAGAAACCTACTGGTACTAAACGTGACGTCAACACGATCAATTGAAGACGTAACAAACAGCACTTACTTCTGAGAGCCATACGAATCAAACTTAACAAGCAGTTTGGAGCAAGAACTTATTGCAGATCAACAAAAGATTGCTGAATCCCTCGAAAATTTGGGAAGAAATTTCCGAAAGGATAGCAATTCTCGAAAAACTAAGCAATACTACTCCAAGAAAATAGTCGAAATTGATCGACTATGGGAAACCTTCCTCGAGAATCATTCCAAACTTTCAAAGCTCTTACCAACTGATCATCTTTATTTCGCACAAGAGATATTAGAGAACACTGAGCGCCTGTTAAATCTAACGAAGATAACATACGGGGATGGGCGAACATCTCTTGCACAGGAACTAGAACTGGGCACAACCACGTTCACGATATTGCCAACTGCAACGCCATGGAAACAACCTCTTAATTACAAGCATGACGAACAACTTCCGGCTACAATTAAATTTCCGTGATCGACAGAAACTACGACTGTCAATACAATACCACACACAACAACGAGTACATCAGCCGCTGCTATGCCCACCATCCAACAATCAAGTTGGCCGTACTACGAAGAACATCCAAGATTCACTGGCAATAGTCTACCTAGACTGCCTGCACTGGAAATTCTTAGATTCTATGTTCGGTTTCCGAACACTGGTAGTCGCAGCTCCTACCCAAAATTGGGTAGACAACCCAACCCGTGTTTTTTCTTCTGCGTCCTCTATGGTGGGTTTTCTCGAGTCGACTTTCTCTTTCGTCTGCCAACCTGTGAAAAAAAGACATTTGGGATTTGATGTTATAAAGGATAAGAAAAATGGGCTACGAGGATTAGGGAATGATTTTTGTGAAGAAACGGCACTATTTGGATGACATTCGGTCCTCCACTATCCGCAACCTGTAGACGTGCGTGGTGGCATACAGCTTTGCAACCAGGCGGGGACAACCTGGCTAGTAGCGTGAATATTGCTCTAATCTTCTGGCTTCTTTCTTCTAATATGAGGCCGGTGGAAGTCCACCAAAGATTATCAAGAATTTCCCAAACTGACTTTAAGAGCTGCGTGACGACCAAAAGGTTGCAAATAACTGATCTATAGTAACACATGATTAGACTGTAGGCTACTTCTGAATGGTGACTTAGTCGAAGAAAAACGAGGCATAGCCGAAGAGACTTAAGGGGAAAAACACAGTGACAGGTAGGATTGAGGTTTCAAAGATATCCGGCATCTAGGAATTGTGATCGATTTTTTTCTGGTTAAACTAAATTATTTTGCAATCCGCATTCAAATGTTAAATATTTCTGGAATTTCATTGTAAGAACTTCAAATCCACACAGACCAGCACTTTGCATTGAGTTGCGAAACATACAATACATATCTGCGTAACGTTAAATTACACGGATATTTTCCAATAAAAATAAATTATTCACGCATAAATTTGAACACGAATTAGCAAATAAAGTAGAGAATATGTATAAACATTCTGTTGTGTATTTGCTAGGTTAAGTCCAAACTTAAATATAAAGAAATTGTCAAGCAAAAAAAAAGGACCCTTACAGATGGTTGCTTTCTACACGTGGCTCAAATCCAATATTTCTTATCGTATTTGCCTTTCATCTCTCAAACTGCTAGCATCCATTTGCAAGGTCCTTGCTAAATGTTAATCCTTATGCTACTGAAAAAAAAAATATTACGTAACGATATGTTTAAGAAAAAACTCTATAAAGGCGCGGTCTAATAGCAGTAACTAAAAATACCTGCAGAGCCCTAGATTTTTTTGCGGATTAGAAGGGTGCTTAGGTAGCGTGTAAATAAAACATATGTGCCGCATTATTACATAATAAATGTGCGATTGTGTGAAAAAATTCGTTCCATTCCCACGGGACTATCATACATTTTTAAAGGGAATCGTCAGGGTCTATTAAATAAAATAAGAAATGCCCACAAAATATGAAGCCCTGATCCCAAAAAGACATTATAAAAATGTGATAAAAGCGTCATTTTCCTTATTTCACGGTGCTGGAGGACTTTCCGATGGGTTTTCATTCAGCTGACGTTTTCATTCGACCAATGAGTTTTTTTTTTTACACTCTGAAGTATCTACAATAGTTCCAATCTGTATTCATCTTGACAAGCTTTTCAAGCCCAAAAGATGACTAGTAGTAGCAGTAGGAGGGTATTGCACTTAAGTAAAAAACATGTATAACATATCTAATGCTCAGAGGGATTTATCTGGGCGATTACCAAACTAAAAAATATAGCTAGAACTTTACTAAACGATTCTTGCTTGCTTTTCAGCTTCTGATGGACGAAGAGCAAAAAAAAAGTCTCCATCATTCCATTCTGCTTTTTATGACGAGAAAAGTTTTCCATCGTTATAAATTCAATCTCTATACCCTTTTCGGGGCAATTTGAAGAGTTTTTTTCTAATAATTTCCGTAAGTCTGATCCCGATACGATTCATTGTATCCGAAAACCATGTAATATATGAAAAGGATCATCTATTCGATTGAATTCGAATGGCAGATAGCCTAGTCTGATTCGTTTTAAATAAATCAATGTTTCGTACCTATTTCAGTAAAATTGATATCAACAAATGTCCAAGCGGAATAGAATTGAAGCTAATTTACTACTGTTGGGTTTAAAAGGATTCACTCGTGTGATTTCCCCATGGATGAGAATGAGAATCTGTCATTGAATATTTTATAAATCTCGAAAAGTTTATTAAATTTCTTCTAGATTATTTATATGTATTGTATGTATTGTTATTTTCTGCTTTTATTGATAGTTTAAATGTTCTGATTCTTAAAGGCTTAAGAAATAATTATATTATAGATTCTGCTTCGATGAAATATCAGTTAGGACAGCATTGAAAAATGCCAATCTTATTGCACCGCTTCTATTTATCTAGTGATATTGTTTACATGGAATTATCACGAAAATTAATTTTTTAGACTGAAGGAATGAAGTTCAGCTCTGAGAAATCGCGAAAAACTGCATAATTCAATATTTGGACAGAAATTAGCTGATTCTATATCACTACTCTTGAGTATTGAAGAGTTCATTATACCCAATTTAAATAATAAGGAGATTCTTCGATATCAAAAGTTTTTTATATGATAAAACGTCTACTTAAACTTAAATGATGAAAACTAATTTTTCATTTTAAGTCATAACAGACGCGAAAGCTTCACGAAGAGAAAGTTTCCTAATTAAATGTCGGACGGAGAGAATTTCATGCGCCGACTTAAGACAAATAAATTATGCAAATAAGCTTAAATCCTCAACTTTAGATACCTGTTTAGTTAGCAAACCAACCTTCTTACTATTCCTTTTATTGTTATAGTTTTTTGAGACTATAAAGCTTAAAGTTGAATTTGCGTTTAACTTGTACAATTTTTTTTCCAACTTATTCTGTTTCTTTTATTTCTAAATCATATCGATCTAGAAAATTCAGTACCTTAAATTCCATTTTCTACCACCTCTTATGTACAACCAGCAAATTGCAATTCATCATTTTCATAAGAATGATATTCAATAAATCAAATCTCAAATTTCTTCAACGAATTTTGTAATGCTAAGGAATAACATTCAAAAAAAAAATTCATATCGGCACTCAAACAGTTCTTAACCGAATGTGTGTCCACCCTATCTTGATAACGCGTTGAGCTAGAAAACTCAAATTTTTTATACGTTATTTTTGTCGATAAATCAAGTACAGGGTGTCCAATCCTTTTACCTCCTCGAAAAGTACAAGTGATAATGATTTGAATTTTTTTTAAAATAATGTTTTGATGATAACACCGCCCAACAGCATGTTTGTTGTAACGAATATTTTACATGATTGTGAGTTAATTTTTGATGCTGATTTAATAATATATTAAAATATTTTTTCAATTTTATCAATTTTACTTTATTATTATACTCTAGATGAAATCTGAGAGTATATTGTGTTTCCCTTACCGTTTGTAACGCTAAGAAATAACGCTCGCACAGAGCCGCCAAGGGTACAGAAATATTTGTTATCGCTCAAAAACCTCGATTCCGAGTGACCGTCTGTCCGTCTGTGCGTCTGTCTACAGCATAACTCTCGAAACCTTTGAGCTATAGTGCTAAGAATTTGTGAGTGTCATTTTTAGCAAAAAAGTAATTTTAAGTTCGTGATTGGGCTACATCCCCCCACTCCTTCTACCCATACCCATACAAATGTCATGAAATTTCGAAATATTGAGAAATTGATTTTTCTTTGAAACTATTTAAGCTATCGACTTGAAATTTAGCTCAAAGTATTACAATATTGATGTCATTAATATCACGGAATATTAATCCGATCACCTCACTCCTTCTACCTCCTCCCATACAAATGGACAATTTTGGAAAATACATATTTTCAATTTTCTTTGAAACTAGTAAAGCTGAAAAGAAAATTTTGCCAGAATTAATTCTACTATAATTGCAATTAGTTTTAATAATAATTATCAACTTCACCTCACTCCTTCTACCCCCTCCCATACAAAATTCACGAAATTTTGAAATTTAAATTAAATTATTTTTCTTCGAAACTGTTAAAGCTATCAACTTGATATTTTGTGCAAAGTATATAAATATAAATATTAGTAATGCAAAAAAAATTTGTTTTGATCCCTACACTCCTTCTACCCCCGCCCACGCAAATGCATAATTTTTGTGAAATGCATTTTATCGATTTCCATTCAAACTAGAAAAGTACGAACTTCAAATTTTGCCATAATTTGTTTCTTAATAATTGGAATAAGTGTTAGAAAAAATTATCAGCTCCGCTTCACTCCTTCTAACACGTTCCATATAAATATCTGTATTATAAATTCAAGAAAAGCATATCTCCTTTAAGTATATGAGAGTTATCGACTTTGAAATTGAATCAAAGCAAGGTGATAAGGATGATGATAAGCAGTTTCAAAATCATCTTAAGCGCTCCACTTCCTCTGCCACCTCCCATACAAATGCCCCAATTTCAGGAAAATTATGACCAATTTCTTTAAAAATAATGAAAACCAGAAACTTTAAATTCAGCAAAAAACATTTTGCATGCCATGTTCGGTGCTATATACGAAAAATACAAACCTCTCCCTCTACTTCTACCACGTCCCATGCATAAGTCTCTATTCACTATTCGAAAGAATTTGAGATGACATACTTTCCGGTATATTAAAGTCATTTCCATCTCATCTAGAGTATCATATGATTGGGCTTTAAGCCCAATCATAATTCTGTTGTTTTTAACTAGCAATCGCCCGCGACTTTGTCCGCGTAAAAATCGCAAAATTAGCAATTTTTGAGAATGTAGTAGAATGTAGTAATACATTATCCGGGACACATAAACTGATTAGTTTAATGGCCCTTTGAAGACAATGGTTTCTATTTTGTTGGAATCAGATTCATAAACTATTAAGAATGAAACCACGATACTCGCATTTGTATGGGACAGGCTCGTGATCAAATCAATTCCGTGATCTAAGACCATATTCGTATTGAAGAGCATTAAGTACATGTAAATAGTTGTATTGTGATAATTAAAAAAAAGCCCAAATAAAATAACATTAAGCTTAAAACCATAACAGGACTACGACTCTGTGTAAAGCCCAATCATATGACACTACAGATGAAATTTTTGTGATGTTAAGAATTTTGTATGGGGAGTGGTAGAAGGGGTGATAGTACTGATCTAATTTGTTTCACATCATGCTAGAGTAGCTATAAAAATGTTTTGTACCAAATTTAAGCTTCAAAATGGAATAGGTATGGAGAAACTCAGTGAATCGCATTTAGTGAAATTGTGGAATTTGTATGGGAGGTGGTAGAAGAAGGGGATTGTTTTTTTGTTGATTTTTCGAGAAAAAAAACTAATATATTTTAAATTTTAGCTCAATACGAGGGCTGTATGATAAGTACCCGTGTTTACCGACTGATGGCAAAATTGACACAAAATGTTTATGCCATTATGTAGCGCCATCTTTACAATGATGACTGTGAAAATTTCAGACAGATTTATTGAGTAGTTTTGTTTTGACAGCTGTTGAAATTCATCAAGTTCGTGTTTATTTGCAATCATGGAGAAAGAGCAATATCGATCAGTGATTCGATTTCTTTTTTTGTATGGGAAGACGTGTGAGGAAATCAAAGTGAAGTTGCATGCCGTTTACAAGGACCATGCATCTTCAATGACTACCATCAGATATTGGTTTAATGAATTCAAGCGTGGCCGAACATCCGTTTTTGATGAAGAGGAGCGCCCAGGCCGTCCGATTGAGGTTACTACGGAGGATATGGTTAATAAAATCCATGATATTGTGTTAGCAGATTGTCAGATGAATGTCAGAGAGATTGCTGACATTGTACACATCTCAATTGAACGCATACAAAATGTCCTACATGAAAAATTGGGCATGAGAAAGCTATCGGCGAGATGGGTGCCGCGTTTGCTAACAGTCGAGGAAAAACGGAATCGCATGGCAACTTCGGAGCACTGTTTGGACATGTTTAAGCGCAATCCGAAATAATTTCTACGGCGTTTCGAGACTGTTGACGAAACATGGATCCATCACTATACGCCAGCAACGAAAGAACAGTAAAAACAGTGGATTTCACCCGACGAAACTGCTCCAAAGAAGGCGAAAACGGTTTCATCGGCCGAAAAAGTTATGGCCACCGTTTTTTGGGATTAGCAAGGCATCATCTTCACCGACTATTTGGAGAAAGGAAGGACAATCACGGGGCAGTACTATGCTGATTTATTGGATCGATTCAAAGCTGAACTGATAAAAAAAACGGCCTCACTTGGCGAAAAAAAGTCCTTTTTCACCATGACAACGCACCTGCTCACTCGTCCGCAATCGCCACTGCAAAACTGGTCGAATTGCGCTACGAATTGCTGCCTCACCCACCATATTCCCCTGATTTGGCCCCCTGGGACTTTTTCCTCTTTCCAAACTTGACGAAATCGTCGGCAGAAAAGAAATTCGGCTCGAATGAGGAAGCTATCGACGCAACAGAGGCCTATTTTGCGGAGTTCGACAAATCATATTTTTTGGATGGCTTGAAAAAGTTAGAATATCGCTGGAATAAATGTATCGAGCTGAAAGGAGATTATGTTGAGAAATAAATAAAAAAAAATATTTTTTTAATGCATTTTCTTGCCTAACACGGGTACTTATCATAACGTAACGTTCACACTTTTCAAAAAAATTGAATTTTTGAAAAGTTGTGAAATTGTGTCACATTGTACGGGATGGGGTAGCAGGAGAAAAGGTAATCGGTTAATTTTTTCCTGATAATAATAATAATGCTAATTAAGGATTCGATACAAAACTTTAGCTCGATGAAAGCTATACGTATTGAGAAAATTGGTTTAGAGTAATTCATGAAAAAGTGCAGTTTGTATTGGAGGTGATGGAAGGAGTGATTCTTAGTGATTTTTTGAAAACCAACTGCAATCAGTATGCAATTGATATGTTTTAAATTTCAGATCTGTGACTTTCACACTTTCCAAGAAAATCGAATTTTTGTAAAGTCGTGAAATCAAGTAACATTGTACGGGAGAGGGTAGAAATAGTGAATATAATCGGTTAGTTATTTCCCGATATTAATGAAAATGCTAATTAAGGATTTGGTACAAAATTTTAGCTGGATGGAATTTATACGTACTGAGAAAATTGGTGTATAGTATTTAATGAGAACGTGTAGTTTGTGTGGGAGGTAGGGGAAGGAGTGGGGGGATTTAAATAATTTGTATACTAAAAGATTGCATTTGTAATAGAAATAATATCTTCTAAGTTTCAAATTAATAGCTCCTATGGTTTCCAAGAAAATTTGATTATTACATATTTTTGAAAATGAGTCACTTTGTATGGGAGGGGGTAGAAGGCGTGAGGGGAGGAAATTAAAACCAAAAGCAGATTACATCTCGGAACATACCTAACAGAAAATTTCATTACAATCGGTTCAGCCGTTTTTGCGTGAAAGCCGGACAGACATACAGAGAAGAATTTTAAAAACGTGAGTTTCTGCTTAGTTATTGCTAAAATAAAGCAAAAAACTAACTTATGGCCATTTCTAAACAAATAACAGACAGACACTACAATTATATTTATATTTATAGATAATAAAGTATTGTGATCGACACAAGAAAAAAATTTGCTACCCTGAAATAGGAGGGAAAGAGTCAAAAACTACACTTGCTAATATCTCCACGACGAATGCAGATATGAAGCTGAAAATTAGCAAAGGTATAAAGAAAATTGTGGGACAAACTTTAAAAATAATTAAATTTTTTTACCCGTTGGCGTCCTAAAAGTGGGGGCTAAAAACAAATAGTCGGCCGAATTTTGTTTTCAAATGATTATATCTTCGAAATTACTTATCGTAAGAAATTCATATTTTGCGACCATTAAGGTGGTATATAGCTCCGCCACAATCAGCTTAGAGAGTCGCTAATTATTGTCAGGGAGTGGGTCGAGGGGGGGGGGGGGGGGGGGGATGGGTGCAAAGAAAAACACTAAAAAATTAATATTTCAACTATCTCTTAAGCTATGTAATGGAAACTTAAAACATATATTAAGCTATACTAGGAAAATACGAAAAAAATATAACATGTTGAAATAATAGTAGTGGGAGGAAATGGGGAGCATTTTAAAAATGGCACACTTTTCAAAATTACGAATCCTTATATCTCAGAAAAGAGTACAGATATCAAATCGAAAATTTGTCAGACTGTAAAACTACATAGTGGTTAATTTTGGTAAAAATTTTAAATTGGGAGGTGTAAGGGGAGCAAGGTGATAAGCAAAAATTTCGAAAATTTTGAGTGATTTTTTAGGGCTCTGGTGAAAAATACAAAGTTTAAATTTGGCATGTGGATACATCTATTTCATAGACATAGAAAAATAATAATAACTTGATCCATAATTGTTTTGAACCGACCTCCGCGGTCTAACGTGCACAAGGTGTTTCATGTGCATTAAAAAAAAAACACATAACGTGAAAATTGTTGAATGAAATTTTAAGGTAGAAACTTGAAAATTTGCGAAATACATTTAAAAAAAATCCCTACATATACGAATTATTAACTGGTTGAAAACCTTTAAAACTTCTACACCCTCCCATACAAAATAATTTTTTCGACCATTTTCAAGAAATCATTATCATCTAATTATTAAAAACTATCAATTTGAAATTTTGCACAAAAACTTTTAAAAATAGTTGAAATAAAATTACGTCACAAGTTTTGGGATCGCGCCTGTTTTTCTACCCCCTCCCATACAAAAGTATAATTTCCTCTATTATTAAATTATCACCTAACTCTTAAAAGCTATCAATTTCAAATTTGGCATAAAAACTTATAAAAATAATTCAAATGAAGTTGCTTTAAAAGTTTTGAAATCGCGCTTGCCCTTCTACCACCTCCACACAAAACTATGATTTCGACCAATTTCATTAAATCAACTAATAGCCAACAAACTAAAAGCTACGAACTTGAAATTTTGTACAAGAGAAACGAAATAAAACTGCATATCACATTTTACGATTGCCCTACCTTCTCTACCACCTCCCATACAAATGTTCGGTTTCGTGAATGTAAAATACACCGAATTTTATGAAAATTCTATGCAACTTCGTCTATGAAACACATTCTATACAGAGAATATTGGACGTGATTCAAGCAATCAATTAAGAAGCTATTAACATCCACCCACCCTTACTATCACCCCTCCCGCTGCCTTCACAAGAACCCAAACTTGTATAAACGAATGAAATATTGTTAAATTAATAACAGCCCCGCCCAAGAATTCTCTTTCACTTAGTCTCCCAAACCACTCTAACCTGCATATTGACTTTCCATGCATCCGCAACTTGTTCCAAAAATAATAAAGTTTCGCTCGACTTGTTGGCAGTTTATTTACCAACTATACAACTTTTGAAGATAATGTGTTCTTTTGTGTTATATATATTTTTGTAACCAAACAGAAGGTAATATGTTACTTAAAGGAAAAAGGCAAAAAAAACGTAATTCATGAATTTTAACAATACCCAAAAACTTAACCTACTAAACATAAATTCAAAATTAAAAGAAATACAATATAAAATAATAAGTTATTGATCAGTCTATTATCAGCTGGTTCAAGTCTTTCTCTGATTTTACTTATTAGTGTAAGTGCTTTAGCTTTAATAAATTCAGTGTCGGCTAAAAAGAGTAATCTTTTAGTAAAAAAATATTTTGGAAGGTTATCAACTTAAGATTTTGTTGCGAGCTATCTGGAGTTTATTCTTATGACTTTACACGGTTAATCCACAAGGGAGCATCATATAGTAATACTGGTTTAAAAATTGACTTAAATGTGAGCATTTTATTGTTGATGTTTAACGTGATTTTCCGTTTGTAAAAGAATAAATGATTCCGTTAAGGGCATTAGTGTCATTTAATGTTTCTGTAATGTGGTTTTTAAACCTAAGCCTTTTGTCGAAATAAAATCCGAGATAAGTTAAATTATTACTTCATTGTATTTCTTTCCCTTGAAGGTTAAGATTGTAGGGTGATGTGTATGGATGTGTTCTTCGTTTTGTAAAATATATAGTCTGTGTTTTACAGGCGTTCATTTTGTTTTTATATTTATTTAGATACCCAATTACTGCTTTTAAGGCGTTTTCACAGAGGTGCAAACAATTGAGCAAACATTGACGAGTAGTTGGGCATGTTGTCAGCAAATAGGGCAGTGTGACAATTTTCTAAATGGGAGAAGTCATGTGTGTAAATCAGCGGTCCAAGGAATGATTTCTGAGGTACCCCAGCTCATATACATAGAGTAATTTCTGGAAAGTGTTTTTTTGAATACATACTCTAAAGTTTCTATCGGTTTAGAAACTACGAACGATATTGACTAAGTACGAAAGAAAGTTGCATTTAATCATTTTGTAGATAAGACCGTCATACCCGTTCACGAACTTAACCTAACTTTTTTGTCAAAAACGACGTATACAAAATTTGAACTTTCTAGCTCAACCCGTTCTCAAGCTAAAGAGGACACGGACGGACGGACATCCGGTTTTGAGATTTTTGAGTGACTATATGAACTTCTGTATCATTTATTTTTCCTCTGAGTCTTATTTCTTATCGTTACAAACTTTATGGCAAACGTATAATACTCTCAGATTTCATCTCGAGTATAAAAATTTGACAGAATTAAGATTGGGCGTAAGGCCCCATCATATGATACTTTAGATGAAAAAGGAAAGAGTTTAATGTACCGGAAAATATATCATCTCAAATTCTTTCGAATAGTGAATAACGACTTTTGTATGGGAGGTGGTAGAAGCAGAGAAGAGGGAGGGGGGTTGTAGTTTTTGTATATGACACCGAACGTGGTATGCAAAATGTATCATGCTGAATTTAAGGTTTGTAGCTTTCATTATTTTCAATTGGACATAGTTTTCCTGAAATTGTAGCATTCGTATGGGAGGTGACAGAGGATGTGAAGGGTTTTAATGATTTTGAAATTGCTTATCAACATCCTTATTATCATGTTTTGTTTCAATTTCAAAGTCGATAGCTCTCATATGTTCTAAGGAGAAATGCTTTTCTTGAATTTATAAAAAAGAAATTTGTACGGGAGGGGGCAGAAGGATTGATGAGAATTTTTTAGCATATACATTGTGAACATAAAGTAAAGGAACTTTGTAAATAAAATTACACTGGGAAATGATATTTCAAAAAATTTTTTTTAGTAGGTAATATTGTCCTTAACTATTATCCAAAAAATTAGCGCAGCCTATTAATCATTTTGTTTACTGCAGCTGGTTGAATGGGTACACCTCAGAGCCCCACGGCGATTTTTACAATGGATAAAAATATGGAACAAAGAATTTGTCTCAAATTTTGTATTTGCAATCAAATTTCATGTGCGGAATCGTTGCGAATGATGGAAAAGGCTTACTGTGATTCAGTACAATGAAAAACACGAGCATTCGAGTAGTTCAATGCCTTTTGGGACGGTTGAAAGATCCTTGAAGGCATGCTTCGTTCTGGACGACCTCCGACCTCTTGAACTAACGAAAACATTCAAAAAATTAAGGAAATGGTGCTCAAAAAGCGTCATGCCAGTGCTAAGGAGATAGCAGGATAGCTCGAAAAGTCTTGCAAGTCCGTTCGTTTGATTTTGGTGGATACTTTGGCCATGAAACGCGACCTTGCTCGATTCGTTTCAATAAAGCTGAAATTTCTTAAAAAAAAAGTTCCGCGAACATGTCACTTTGGACATGCTTGATCGTACGGATTCTCAACCCACATTCATGGAGCGCATCATAACTGGTGATGAGGCATAGGTCTGTGAGTTTGACATGCAAACCAGTCACCACTCATCGGTATGATGGCAAAAAAAAGAGCCGAAACCGAAAAAAAACACGCCAAAGCCGCTCAAAAATCAAGACGATGCTAATTGTTTTTTTCGATACTCGAGGTTTGATCCATCATGAATTCATTTCGGAGGGACAAATGGTCAATAAGGAGTACTATTTAACCATTTTGAAGCGTTTGCGTGAGCTAATCCTTAAAAAACGGCCGGTATTGTGGAATGAAAGTTCATGGATTTTCCACGATGAAAATGTGCCATCGCATAGAGCCTCAATTTTGACCGAATTTGAGGCCAAAAAGCAATGAATTCCATCAATCAACTACTGTATTCACCAGATTTGCCCCGTGTGACTTTTTCCTATCCTCAAAACTGGAATTACCGCTCCGTGGAACCCGTTTACAGTTCCAGCATGCTTTCTGATTGGATATATCTTGGTCACCTCAATCTACGAAAATGAAAAATTCGTTGAAAGAGGGCTGGGCGAAGTGTTAACAACCCTTCCACAATAAGTAATGACAAAAAAAATGTTAAGGAACCTGAATGTCAGAAGGCCAAGGTCCGATTTGGGCTGTAGTGCCATTGTAGAAGTAGAAGTTCATCACACAAGGTATGCTTCCTTATTTTTGTCCAGAAAATAGGTAACGTGTCGGATTGGTGCATGTAAAAAACAACTTTCTCATCCCATTTTTCTGTTCATTTGTCAGCAGCTGTAGGCAGTGCATTTCTTGATGGGTAATCAGCTTGGTATTGTTTCTCTGACGTAGTTGAATACAGTAAAGAAATGTAATGTAATAGGCGATTGGCTGAAGTTTCAGGTTGACTTTTGCTTGGATGGGAAATGCTTGTCAGTTGTTTGTTATCCGTAATTAAAGTAATTTTTCGACCGTAACTATAATTGCACATGGATTCGCACGCAAGCACACCGATTGTTCTTAACGGATAAGATGTGGAAGAAGAGCAAAATTTTTGTTATCTCGGCAGCATTGTTAGCATGGACGGCGGAGCCGAAAAGGATATGGCGTCAAATCCGTGTTGTTATATGGTTGTACTACGAGGAAAGTGACCGTTCGACTTACCAAGAATCTACAAACTTTCGTGAAACAATGCCTTCATGGTTAATCAGAGAATATGACTGTTCTGCTTTGGTTCATGATCTCGATGCGAATGCAATTTTTTCTCCACTCCACCAGGAAAGCTATGATCTGTCATAGAACCATAGAGTAATATCTTCATCACTTTACGTGTACACCCCGACATTAAACCGCAAGTTGACAGTTGTCGTCAGCATCACGGATTATTTTTATGACGACAATCATTAACGCTCCCGAAGGTAGCAGTTTATACCAAATGCAAGTTTGACATTCATACTTCTGGATACGAAACCTATATAAATCTCTACCATTCTGTTCGTCATGGCACCAGGTTGGAAAACGCAACTCCACGTCGAGCTCTGAGGAACTCTGCCCACGATATTGGCTACCACAGCCACCACGTGTTCCGTTGAGAGGACCTCAACCATCGCCGGGGGTGGAAGCAACCTTACATGGGCTCCCCGACTCCCGTGGTACCAGAACACCTCCGGTGGGGGTTCGTAACCATACAGGGTACTCCAGTTGAGTTTCTTGCAACTCGTGACTGGTTGCACTCCTCAGGTATGTCGAAACGGCGCTCCCTAAGAAGTAATACCGATATTGACCTAAGTCGTTCACCCGGTATTTGATAACCGAAGTTGTCCTTGCATGCAAGAAAAACATATAACATATAGTAGACGGAGAAGACGGCACAAAACATTATACAGACACACAGTTAAACACCTCCTCGCTTGCAAAGACGCGGAGGCATTCAAAACTTTCCCTGCTGGCAAGGCACCTTCTTACGTCCAGCCCCGCTCCATACACTACCACCCCCACAGCTTCCAGCTGCTTTAAATCTGCATATTTTGAACACTCGGCCAAGATATGCAGCCAGCTTTCCGCTGGCGCTCCACACTCGCATCCTCTCGTCTTGGACTTGCCCACCCTGTGAAGAAATTCGTTCAGACTGCCATGGTCCGTCAAGAGGTAGCCCAGACTCAGACAAAAGTCCCGGTTATCCATCGCGAAGCTCGCGTTCGCAATAAATTTGTACGTCACCCTTCCCTTATCAGTACCGCCCCATCTGGCTTGCCACAGTGACGTGGCCTTAAGTTCGAGGAGTTCTTTGCATTCGCTAAGGCTCCTCTCCCTAACCTCTTTCGAGGTTAACCAATCGTTAACCAGCAATGGCAGTCCCTTCTGGATCTTTTAGGTGATAGCTCGACACTTCACCTCCAAGTCCAATGGCAGAGTACCTATGAGTACCTGCATAGCCATGGTGAAAACCGTGCGTGCACCTTGGTATTCGCCAATTATTTCATTAGTATAGAGCTTAAGACGACGTTCAATTATTTTTGTCAGCATTTTATAGGACGTACACAACAATGATATACCTCTGTAGATCCCACAGCAGAGTTTGTCTCCTTTCTTGTAAATAGGACATATAATGCTTTTTCGCCAGTCGTCGGGTATGATTTCCTCTGTCCAAATTTTGCATATCATGTTGTGCAGTATTTCAGCGACACAGTTTCCACCGTTTTTCAGAAAGTTCAACTGGTATTTCGTCAACTCCCGACGCTTTGTTTCGATTTTAGTCACATAGGGCTGCTTTGATTTCAGCAAGCGTGGGTGGTGTCGATGATGGTTCTTCTTCATCAGTTGAGGCTTCAATTGAAATGTTGTCTGTCGTGATAGATGCTAATGGGGTGAGATTGTGAAGATGTTCAAAGTAGGAAGCCCATCTCCTTTTGATTTCTTGTGCGTCGCTGATAATGTTGCCCTCTGCGTCTTTGCAGAGACTGGTTTTTGGTTTATATGATGATGCCTTCACTAGTCGCCAATGTTTCGTTCCATACCGCCGATCCATTCGTTGCGCAAGCTATGATATGTCAGTATCTTCCACCCCTCTTATAAATTACTAACGAAGATGTATGTCAGCTCTCGTCTTCTTGCAATGTAAAATTGCATTTTACAGACAGCCGTTTCAATTCAGCGATGTAATTTGCGATCGGTTCTCCTGCTGTAATCGAAGGGAGAACTTATGCTGCTCTGCTATTTCGCTGGAGTTTGGCGATATATGTGTTAACAGTATCTCGTAAAGGACCCTAAATTTCTTCGTTGTCGGTAAATTCGGTAACGTTAAATTCGATAAATTATAATATAATTTTTACGCACCTGCCGTTGTGTTTTTCGTCATCTAACCAAAAAAAATTCCAGGCGTACTAAATATCTCTCGACTGTTTCCACCTCTTCATTGAACAGTTGAAGGTTTATTCCACGTGCATCTAATGCTGGAGTAGTGGCTCATTGCTCTTATTGAGTCTGTTGCTGCGAATTTTCCAACTTGGATTGTACTTTATATTGTGATATATTTAGCTTCTGTATAGCTTCCGTTTAAGGAAGATATCTGACTAAATGGAAGAAGGACGTCATTGTGAAAATTCCGAAGAAGGGCGACTTTCGTGATTATAACAATTGGCGTGGTATATGTCTACTTACTGCCGTATCGAAAATCATGGCTAAGGTAATTCTCAATAGGATTAGTGATGTCGTCGAGAGCACTCTCGAAGTTTATCTGGCTGGATTCCGTAAAGGATCGTCTTGTACCGACCACACAAATACCCTACGGATAATATTAGAGCAGTCTGCCGAAATGGGTTCGCCACTACATCTCATGTTTGTGGACTTCGAGAAGGCTTTCGACAGCGTTAAGCGAGATTACATATGGAATGCTTTGCGTAGGAGAGGTATTCTAGATAAGGTCATAGCTACGATTAAAGAATCCTACGGAGATGCAATGTGTCGCGTCTTGCATGAGAGGAGCTGTCCGAGAGCTTTCCTGTGCGAACGGGTGTCAGACAAGGCTGCATATTATCACTAGCCCTGTTTTTGGTGGTAATGAATGACATCTTGAAAGCTGCACTGGAAGGTGGAAAAGGTAAAGGTCTTCAATGTAGACTATTTAACATCTTAAGTCACCTTGATTATGCTGATGACATGTGTTTGCTTGTACATAACCGTTCGGACTTAGAGTCAAATGTTCGCTCGTTGCATTCTAAATGCAAAGAGGCGGGACTGAAAATAAATGTGCGAGAAACTTTGTATATGCACATGGGTTCGAACGCAAGCACACCGATTGTTCTTAACGGACAATATGTTGAAGAGGTGCAAGATTTTTGTTATCTCGGAAGCATAGTCAGCATGGACGGCGGAGCCGAAAAGGATATTGAGGCTCGTTTGAATAAAGCTCGTAAGGCCTTCGGTATTCCTTCCCCTTTGTGGAGGTTAAGAGAGATCTCCCTTCGCACGAAGCTGCGAGTTTTTAACGCATGCGTCAAATCCGTGTTGTTTATGGTTGTACTACGTGGAAAGTGACCGTCCGACTTACCAAGAAACTACAGAGTTTCGTGAACCAATGCCTCTGACACGTTCTAGGAATATTCTCACCAGAAGTGATCTCCAACGACGCATGAGGAATAAACGAGTCCTGGCAACAGCTTAAGGCTGATGCTCAGGATCGCGCCTTGTGGAAAAAAGTTGTTTCTGTCTTTTGCCCTATACAGGGTCTTAACAGGAATATGATTGATTGATTGATAGCTTCCGTAAGTAAAGTGCAGCCTCCATGAATAAATTTTCAATGATTTCCTCCTGGTCACCAGTTGTTATGCATCCAATAAGTGTCCCTATTTCTCCGCTTCTGGTACCAGATTGATTAAGTCGGACAATATTCACTTACAGTTTGTCTTACATTAGTGTATGTTTATTTAATACAATGGAATGCCAGTATCTAATACAATATTACAGTATCGTAAATACGATCATGACTAAATTAGCCTAAATAAACTGCCAACAAGTCGAGCGAAACTTTATTATTTTTGGAACAAGTTGCGGATGCATGGAAAGTCAATGTGCAGGTTAGAGTGGTTTGGGAGACTAAGTGAAAGAGGATTCTTGGGCAGGGCTGTTATTAATTTAACAATATTTCATCCGTTTATACAAGTTTGGGTTTTTATGAGGGTAGCGGGAGGGGTGATAGTAAGGGTGGGTGGATGTTAATAGCTTCTTAATTAATTGCTTGAATCATGACCAATATTCTCTGTATAGAATGTATTTCATAAACGAAGCTGCATAGAATTTTCATAAAATTTGGTGTATTCTACATTCACGAAACCGAATGTATGGGAGGGGGTAGAGCGGGTAAGGGAATCGTAAAATTTGTGATGCAATTTTATTTCATTTTTCTTGTAACGTGCTCGTACAAAATTTCAAATTCGTAGCTTTTAATTTGTTTGTTATTAGTTTATTTAATGAAATTGGTCGAAATCATACTTTTGTATGGGAGGTGGTTGAAGGGCATGCGCGATTTCAAAACTTTTGAGGCAATTTTATTTTAACTATTCTTAGAAGTTCTTATGCAAAATTTTAAATTGATAGCTTTTAATAGTTAGATGATAATTGATTTCTTGAAAATGGTCGAAAAAATAATTTTGTATGGGAGGGGCTAGAAGTTTTAGAGGTATTCGACCAGTTAATATTTCATATATCTAAGGATTTTTTTTTAATACATTTTGCAAATTTTCAAGTTCCTACCTTAAAATTTCATTCAAAAATTTTCAGTTTATGTTTTTTTTTTCAATGCATATGAAACACCTTGTGCACGTTAGACCGGGGGTCGGTTTATAACACCCCCCTTACACCACCCAACTCAAAATTTTCACCAAAAATTAATAATTATTTAGTTCTACAATCTGACAAATTTTCAATTTAATTTCTGTACTCAATTTTGAGATATAACGATTTGTAATTTTGAAAAGTGCGCCATTTTTAAAATGCTCCCCATTTCCCCCTACTACTATTATTTCCACAGTTTATATTTTTTTCGTATTTAAGTTGTTACGGTCCAGCCGTAACTTGAATGTTAATACCTGAAAGAAGGAAAAGCAATGGTTTAACACCCCGTAAATAATGTTGAAATTTGAAGGCTTACTTCGATTACGAACGGGCCGCACCTTCCGTGGCAGCCTTCAACACTCCTACCACCTTTTTTTTTGCACCTAAAATAGAACGCGGCGAAAAAGAAAAAGGCAAGAAAAAAGACGTAATTATTAACGTAAAGTAACTGAAACGAAAAATTGTCACCCAATCTGAACACATCTAAATCCATGACAGCATGGAACGTTGAATTGCGGCATCGTCATCCGGCACCAAACCAGGGAATGGACTTTCATGTCAGATCCAATTCCCTGTCTTGACACCACACATACGATACCAGCCGTAGTCCCGGAAACGTCAACAATAATTGGACGACTGTAACGAAATCAACAGGCAATCTAACAAAGCAAAAAATCAGTGGGTAGTATGAGCAAACGAGAACGACACCGGACGAATCGTCCGATTTGGATGAACCACTTATTGAAGTAGCTGATAAAGTGTCGTAATGTCCCGGGAACTCAACAACAGCGGAAATCGAAGAAAGCAAAGGACGATATGAAACCCGAAGTAAAGACGGAGATAAGCACCGAAGTAGAAGAAGAACTTGTTTTTCCAACGAATATCCGGACCCATCCACCATGAAAAAGCCGAGCATCAAGCAAAACGATCCATGTATCGAAACGAAGCGGGAATTCAAGGACCAATACATGAATCTTTCGCAGGCGAGCTCTTGTGATTATTGGTGTCACAATTTCGCGATGACGAGCCACAATTCGATGCCCAAGACGAGATGAGCGACGAAGAAGACAACATCAAAGAAAACAAAGATACGGCCAACAAATTCAAAAAAAAAAAAAACAAGCAGCACTAATAATACATTGGACGAGCCAGTCAAGGAAGACTAGAAAACTATACTTATCGGAATGGCGAAATTCTTTGTGTCTTCACTATTACTACTATCCAGGATTTTCATTTCTCTCTTCTTCATAGCACGAACGAGTAAAATGTTTTCCTCGTCTTTTCCATCGCCCGACGAGACCAGTAATTTTTCGATTGCATTTACGTTGTCGCCCGAATCGTTTAAGCGATCATTGTATGTTTGGTGATGAAGTTTATCCATCAGCATTCACTTCCTTTCACGGCACCCACTGCTAACTACACTTGATGTTAAATTGCGACAGTGGAAGTGGCATTTTACACAGCCAGCCGCTTTCATTTCCTTTTTCCAATCACCACACAACACAGAACACAACATCAGAACACAACACCAGAATAGTGTTGGGTTACTCATACAAGAAGTGGTACAAATGTCCCATTCATGCACGTCAAAATGTCCCATCACTACAAAAAATATTGTTGTCCCACTTCAAAGTTTTTGTCCCACTTCAGAGCTTTTGTCGCATCTGAATTAAAAACATGCATTTGTATGGCTGCTGTACCAATACATTTGTAACACTCAAATCACACTCACTTCACCGGGTTTTGTCCCATGCATTTATTTGTATGGCTGAAAGCAAAGCTCTCAGCACGGAAATATTACGAACCGGAGAACTCTGCACATGAATGACAGATTCTCTTCGATGGGAGAAACCCAGATTTAACTTTCATCGCACTTTTTTCGATTAAAAATCTATTGCACTGATATCAACGTGTAGTAATTACATGCTGAGCACTGTTAATAAATTATTTTGGAAAACTGAACTATTTTTAACACTGCATTTAAGAATAAACGCGATTCTTACGAAGCCCGCCGTGTCCGCTACATACAAAAGCTGGCGAACGGAACTGTCATTTTTATTGTGACTACAACTTGTTGTTGTTGGATTGACTTACATGGCTAGTATATATTTTAACCCTAGTGAAACCGAATAAGTGTAAATAAGAATAACTGAAATAAATAAGAATGTATTTTTTTGAGAGAGATTGAGAGATTTTGTATTTTAATTTTTAAAATTAAATAAGAATAAATAAAATAAAAAAGAATGTATATTATAAACACAACCCACAAATGCCACACCTAATAATACGTCATTTTACTACCGCATCTCAATAAGAAACGGTGTTAGTAGGGTTAAAATACTCTACGCGCACACATAAAAACGCAATATACGTCATTTTTCGCTCATTTGCTACCATTGCTCCTCAAAAAGGCAAATTGTATGAATGGGACGGACATTGTATGTATGAATGGGACATGGAGCTTTTGAATGGGACATTTGAGGTGGGACATTGTACCACCTCTAATTTCAAATGAGCCCCTCATACAAACATGGGACAAAAATTCTTGTCCCACCCAACACTACACCAGAACTGTCATTAAAATTTGACAGACGGGAACAAAAACAACCGAGAGCTGACCAATCACCGATCGACGTAGCGGCCATGTTCGTATCGAGCCATGGGGAAATACTTAGTATCCGAGATTGGAAAATTGTGGAAGCCAACGAAGGGAAATTTTAAAAAAAAATTGCGGCGAAAAGGTTGGAGCCGGAGATAGTTGTTATAAACAAATACCAGCACAACAACAACTGTGTTTCCGAGAAAGAATATAGGCGGGAAAGCAACTAGCTTTTAACAAAGAGAGTTCAACGGACTCAAGCTTAATGAAAATTGATGAAGGCCAAAAGATCCCGTCACGAAGCTTGATGGCATGAAATCAAGCTGGGTGCGGTCTCTTTTCGAAGTGACCTGCGAAGGATCAAGACGTACGAACGAGTGATATTTTCAATTGTCGAGATTTATAAGTAAAAGTAAAGTAGTAGCACCACAAGTTGGTGGATTTTCTTGTTTTTTTTTGCGCGCATCCGAGTGAAGAGTGAACAACGCAATACGAGTCAAGAAGAGGAATATATGACCGAACGACGAAATACGCCTATACAAGAGATCGACAGCGACAGGACCTCGAAAATACGAGGAACAGCAATTTTGGAAGCGGTGAATCGGCGTTCCACGAGACGAGCAGCGCATCAAGGGCCCCAACGAGTAGCGAAACGAATCCGACGAGGCGGAGAAAAACCCAAACCAAGTAAAAGAAATGCTTTGAAATTTTAACGTAACGATTAGCTAGGAATTGAGACAATAAAGCCACTGGGCAGTTCTATTTGATACTTTTGCTAAATTATTTCCACTATTATGTTATTTTGTAAAGATTCTTGTGAGCGCCCTTTTTTTCAGCTTGCCACGCGTTTTTTGTGTTTTCGCGGAAATTTTTAGTTTAAATTCACTCGCCAGACTAGTGGTTTGTTCTGCGCCGAGCGTAGAGGAACGCGGTCTCAAATACGAGCCACTGGCGCCCACGACCCTTCTTCGAGGGTTGGCCGGACAGGCTGCGTTCCGCCCCAGGTGCAAGGGGTTGAAAATAATACGTACGTTTTTCCTCAACCGGAGAAAAACGTAGTATAGATTAATATATGTTACAAGTTTCAATTATATACATATGTAGCTTAAGAGATAGTTGAGATATTCATTTTTAAGTGTTTTTCTTTGAACCCACCCCCCCCCCCCCCTGACCCTCTCCCTTGCAGTAATTAGCCTCTCTCTATGCTGATTCTGGTGAAGCTATATGCCGCCTTTATGGTCCCAAAATATGAATTTTTTATGATAAGTAATTTCGAAGACATAATCATTTGAAAAAACAATTCGGCCGACAATTTGTTCTTACCCCCCCCTCCCCCTTTTCGGACGCCAATGGATAAAAAAATTAAATTATTTTTGTAGTTTGTCCCACAACCCTCTCTATATCTCTGCTGATTTTCAGCTTCCTATCTGCATTCCTGGTGGAAATATTAGCAAGTGTAGTTTTTGACTCTTTCCCTCCCCCTTCCACCTAACACTCCACAAAATTTAGAAATTGGAGTTCACTTACCCAATCAACAATCTGTCCAAGAACGAACATTCTACCTTTAACGGTCTCGGAGATATGAGTCCATATATATGGCGTACGGCGGGACGGATTTTTCTTTTTTGCATTTTTAGGCTAATTTAGCTATGAAACGCGAAAAAACAAAATTTCAGGGTAGCAAATTTTTTTTTTTTCTGTGTCGATCACAATTTTACTTTATTATTTTAATAATAAAGTATTGTGATTGACCTGGAAAAAAAAATTTGCTACCCTGAAATTTTTTTTTTTCGCGTTTCATGACTAAATTAGCCTAAAAATGCAAAAAAAAAAAATCCGTCTGTCTGTACGCCGTCCGCCGGTGTGTACGCTCAGCGCACATTAACTCCCAAACCCTTCAAGATAGAAAGTTCATTTTTGGGGGGATTGTTGATAGTTGCGGATCTCAGGCGAATACCCATTTTGGGGGGTGTACGGGTTCAGGGGGAGGCGGGGGGAGCGCTTAAGCCGAAAAGTACGAATTCAAATATCTGAACTATGGTAACAGCTAGAAAGCTAAAACTCAACACAAATATAGAGGGGTTTGTGGGACATAATAATAATTTAATTTTTTTTATCCATTGGTGTGCGAAAAGGGGGGGCTAAGAGCCAATTGTCAGTCGAATTTTTTTTCAAATGATTATATCTTCGAAATTACTTACCATAAAAAATTGATATTTTGAGACCATTAAGGTGGCATATAGGTCCACTAGAATCAGTTTAGATAAAAGCTAATTACTGTAAGGGGGAGGGTCAGGCGGAGGGTGCAAAGAAAAACATTTAAAAATCAATATCTCGGCTATTTATTAGGTTATGTAATTGAATATTAGAAACTATATCAAGCTATACTAGAGAAATACGAGAAAAATATAACATTTGGACAAAATAGTAGTGGGGGGAAATGGGGAGCTTTTCAAAAATGATGCACTTTCCAAAATTTCAAAACGTTATAATTCAAAATTGTGTGCAGATATCAAATTCAATTTTTGTCAAATTATAGAACTAGGTGGTTTTTAAATTTGGTGAAAATTTTACGTTGGGTGGTGTAAGGGAGGGAGGTGGTAACCAAAAATGTCGAAAATTTTGAGTGATTTTTTAAGGGCTCTGGTGAAAGATACAAAATTTAAATTTTCCATGTGGATACATCTTTTTGTTGTACATACAGAAAAAATAATAAACTTTCCACAATTGTTATGCACCGACCCCCCTGGTCTACCGTGCACAAGGTGTTTCATGTGCAATGAAAAAACCACATAAACTGAAAATTTGAAGGTAGAAATTTGAAATTTGCGAAATGCATTAAAAAAAATTTGTTAAAAGAATTAAATATTAACTGGTTGAATACCTTGAAAGCTTCTACCCCCTCCCATACAAAATAATTTTTTCGACCATTTTTAAGAAATTAATTATCACCTAATTACTAAAAGGTATCAATTTGAAATTTTGCACAAAATCTTTTGAAAATAGTTGAAATGGAACTGCGTCAAAATTTTTGAGATCACACTTGCCGTTCTACCCCCTCCCATACAAAAGTATGATTTCGGCCAATTTCAATAAAACAACTGTTAACCAACAAATTAAAAGCTACGAACTTGAAATTTTGTACGAGCACCTTAAAAGAGAAGGAAAGGAAAATTCCGTCACAGAGTTTGCGATTCTCCTACCTCTTCTACCCCCTCCCAAACAAAATCCTCTATCAATTTCAAATTTTGCACAAAAACTTATAAAAGTAATTGAAATGATATTACTTTAAGAGTTTTGCAATCGCGCTTGCCCTTCTACCCCCTCCTATACAAAAGTATCATTTCGACCTATTTCATTGAACCAACTAATAACCAACAAATTAAAAGCTACGAACTTAAAATTTTATACGAGCACACTACAAGAGAAAGGAAATAAAATTGCGTCACAAATTTTACGATTCCCCTACCTCCTCTACTCCTTCCCATGCAAATGTTTGGTTTCGTCAATGTAAAATACACCGAATCCTATGAAAATTCTATGCAGCTTCGTCTATTAAACTGACGTTCTATACAGAGAATATTGGACGTGATTCAAGCAATCAATTAAAAAACTGTTAACATCCACCCACTCTTACTACCACCCCTCACCCCTCCCCTCATAAAAACTCAAATTTGCATAAATAAACGAACGAAATATTGATTATATGTGCTGGAGCTTTTGAACGTTTCCGCAAAATGTTAAATTGACAATTGCCCTGCCCAAGAACCCCCTTTCACTTAGTATTCCCTAACCACTCTAACCTGCATATTGACTTTCCACACATCCGGAACTTGTCCCAAGAATAATAATGTTTCGCCCGACTAGTTGGCAGTTTATTTTATTATTAGAATAATAAAGTAAAAGCAAAATCTGTCTGTCTGTACACCGTACGTGTACGCTCTGCACGCATTAACTCCCAAACCCTTGGAGATAGCAAGTTAGTTTTTGGGTGGATTACAGACGGGTGCTGATGATTAGGCCCAATCATAAATCTGTTTTTGGTTGTCAGTCCAAGTTGTTCATAGAACGGACGCTGGCCGTATGAAAAGTTTGCATCATCAAGTGAAGCAACTTTGCTAGATTTGTAACTGTGATCTGAAATCTTGATATGTCAGCCCCAAAACCCGTGCTCTCTCCTTAAGGGCTTACACTACATGTAAAGTGGTTATTTTTATTATTGACTATTTGACTTGATATAACAGATTACCATCCACCCTTTAGTTAACAAGTTCGATTCAAAGGCCCAGAAAATGCGACTATTATTTTTGGTGGTCATATTTTTCAATCTCGCTGACATCATAACTCCCGATGTTATCGATTTCACCTTGCATGTGAACATAAGATTTCATCCGTAAAATCATTGTCACTAGAACTCCAACTTTCAATACACAGAAAAATTGCATACATAACTACTTCTAGTCTAAAATTATGTCAAATTCTTCTACTAGTTGAAGGCCATCCGGAACAGCTACTAAATTCCACTACCATGCCAAATCACAATCTTTCAGCCAAGTTTGCGTGTTCAGGATATCCGGGTATTTTTTTTTCTCGAGACTGAGGAAAAGTATCGGAGAAAAAACCCATTCGCCTGTAGTATGTAGATTATCCTGATTGCAAACATACCAACATGGGAAGCTGAAAAAATAAACCGACGGAACATGCCAAAACACACAAATAGGAAATAGTCCGAGCTAAGTCCTCCGAGAGGAGTAAGTACGGACGAGCACTTTTATGGCCATCGGAAAAGCACAAACAACAAGGAAAGGATTTTCTTATTTAAACATGGCAAAGTGCGTCGGAAGTCGGAATGCTATTATTGCAAACATACGAGGCTGAGTAGTCGCGATGCGTTGGTATGGTGAAAATGTGAAGTGATGTCTACGCTTCGATTGGGAGACAGGGATTCCCCCGAGCAGCTTAGCATCCGTTCGACGTTTGCTTCCATGCCAGTCTATTTGGTCCACTCGAACAGCGGCATCCTAAAGCAATAAAAGATTGTTGAGCTAACTAAAAGAAGGAGCGTTGAACGCTATAACAATCGACAAACTGCTAAAATGACTGAGTTACGTGTATGTGTATACCGTATGGGAACTAAGGATTCGGGAATCGGCAAGTACCCGGGAGACTTAGCCGGGACAAACAATGATTTGTGAAAATAAAATTGAAGTTCAGTGGTCCAAAATACGTTTTCCATTTGCTTTTATGTGATGATCAGCGAACGAATTTCTTGTTCATATAAGTTGTTTCCTTTCCAATTGGAGTTTGGGAGTTTCCGTTCGAATTTAGGCAGTCGATTCTTTAAAGGCATCTGGGGTGTAGGCTGCTTCGATAGCCTCGACTGATGTGTAGGCCTCGCAGCAAGCGATAAGAAATCGAAGTGGCGAATAGGCTCGTGAATGACTGGGATTCTGTGTTTATTCTCGTATAGGAGGGAGGAATTATATTGAGCACCTCGAATCCCTGTTTGGTGTTTTTTTCTGTATAGTTTTTCGAGATTTCTCGAGTGAAAAAGGATCAAAGGGCTTTGGTAACAATTGCAAATTGAGTGCTCGTCGGAGAATTTCAAGACCAGAGAAATGATGCAAGCAAATTTGTAGAACATATGAGAATGGATGTGTATATATTTTTTTTTTCTTTTCTTTTCTTTCTTTTGAGTTAATGTAATCTTTTCGAAGGGATTTAGGCATGGAGCCGTGGTCAATTTGTTGGCATAGTTTCGTTTACGAGCAGAACGAGGAAACAGTTTTATTGAATTGCTTACAAGGCGAACACGTGTACTAATTTAGTTTTCAAAGTAACCTTGAAGTGTTATTCGATTTTCTTAAGTAGAATATTATTCCATTGAAATCGTAGAAGGTGCTTGCAATACGAAACAGAGAATTAATTATTAATTCATTTCTATTAAATTCTGTATTGTGTATAACAAGGCGACATAAATTTCGCCGTAGCTCCCTTAGTTCTTCTTGTTAAGCGTGTAAAGTATATCTGTGGAAATCTTTTTAATTAAGTAATGAACGTGATACAAAGTAGGTATTTTTAATTATTTCATTCAATTTAAATCATCGCAATTTTTTTCAAATTTAACAAAACGAATGCGGGTACAACCTAGTCATGCTAAACTGTAGAAGATTTTTGAGTCTTCAATTAAGTATTATATTTCATATGAAACCGGTGACAATATTCAGCTAAATTTTCGATATTATACTTGACTTAAACAACTGGTGAGCGAACCTACTTGACTGCCTGATGTTTCAGACCATTACTCAAGTCTCCTTGATCTTCTTCTCACAAACCAGTCAAAGAAATATAACATATCTGTTATTGCACCATTGCCAATTGGCGATACGTATCACTTCCTGATTCGTGCACAGTTCCCAATAACGGCATTAAAACCGCCGGTAGTAAAAGTTCCAAAAAGGATCGTTTGGCACTTCAAGAGAGCCAACTGGGGCGGACTAAACGCATTCATTAAAGCTTTTGATTGGAAACTGTGCTTTACATCCAATAACTGCGATCTAGCTTGCAATATTATTACCGAAATAATTCTTAACGGAATGCGGCTCTTTATTACTTTCAACCTCAAAAGAGTTAGACCATCTAAGGACACTTGGTTTACCAAAGATTGTCTCGATGCAATCCACGCAAAGAAACTTGCATTTAGTAAGTTATTGACACACCGCACACTCAGCCACAGTGATCTGTATGTCAAAGCAAGGGATTCCTGCAACGCCATAATTTACCACACAAAAAAACCAGCATGACTTAAAATTAAGACGAAAGGTACTTGCATGCGCTAAAGGACCTAAGTCCTCTTGGTCATTTGCTAAGGCCGTCAAAAATCATATTATTTCATCATCCACACCAGCTCTTTCTGACGGCAGCCGCTCAGCCGTTGATCCAGATGAAAAGGTAAATTTCGCTAGCAGCGAGTTTTGCGAGAAATTCAACCCTGCCACCTAGTAATCAATCAGCCCCAACTGTATCATCTACAGGTACCATATTGCATGCCATAAAGTTTCGCATTCGCGTCATTGCTAAATTTCTTAAGGATCTCAATATCAATAAATCCTCTGGTCCGGTCAGTATTCCCCTCTTAACCCTTCAAAAATGCTTCTCATCTTTGGCTAAACCTCTTCACAACCTTTTCCATCTATCGTCAAATCAAATTCCTGTTAAGACCCCCTATAGGGGCATAGGACAGAAACAACTCTCTTCCACAAGGCGCGATCCTGCGCATCGGCTTTAACCTGTTGCCAGGACTTGTTTATTCCTCTGGCCTCCTGCTCAACTGCTCGCTTCCATGTGTTACATGGTCGACCAACCCGACGTCTTCCTTGAGGATTTTAATCCAGAGCCTGTTTTGCGATGTTTCGCTCTGGTTTCCTCAAAGTATGACCGATCCACTGCCACTTTCGCCGTTGAATCTCAATACCTATTTTATTCTGGCGAGTTGTACTCCAAAGTTCGTCGTTGGAGATCACTTCTGGCCAGAATATTCCTAAAATGCGTCGGAGGCATTGGTTTACGAAAGTCTGTAGTTTCTTGGTAATTCGAACGGTCACTTTCCAGGTAGTACAACCATATAACAACACGGATTTGACACATGCGTCAAAAACTCGCAGCTTCGTGCGAAGGGAGATCTCTCTTAACCTCCAAAAAGGGGAAAGGATACCGAAGGCCTGACGAGCTTTATTTAGCCGAGCCTCAACATCCTTTTCGGCTCCGCCGTCCATGCTGACAATGCTTCCGAGATAGCAAAAATCTTGCACCTCTTCCACATCCTGTCCATTAAGAACAATCGGTGTGCTTGCGTTCGAACCCATGTGCATGTACTTGGTTTTACGCACATTTATTTTCAGTCCCGCCTCTTTACACTTAGAATGCAACGAGCGAACATTTGACTCTAAGTCCGAACGGGTATGTGCAAGCAAACACACGTCATCAGCATAATCAAGGTGACTTAAGATGTTAAATAGTCTCCATTGAAGACCTTTACCTTCCCCACCTTCCAGTGCAGCTTTCAAGATGTCATTTATTACCACCAGAAACAGGGCTGGTGATAATATGCAGCCTTGTCTGACACCCGTTCGCACAGGAAAGCTCTCGGACAGCTCTCCTCTATGCAAGACGCGACACCTTGCATCTTCGTAGGATTCTTTAATCATAGCTATGACCTTATTTGGAATACCTCTCCTACGCAAAGCATTCCATATATAATCTCGCTTAACGCTGTCGAAAGCCTTCTCGAAGTCCACAAACATGAGATGTAGTGGCGAACCCATTTCGGCTGACTGCTCTAATATTATCCGTAGGGTATTTGTGTGGTCGGTACAAGACGACCCTTTACGGAATCCAGCCTGATAAACTTCGAGAGTGCTCTCGACGACATCACTAATCCTATTGAGAATTACCTTAGCCATAATTTTTGATACGGCAGTAAGTAGCCATATACCACGCCAATTGCCACAATCCCGAAGGTCGCCCTTCTTCGGAATTTTCACAATGACGCCCTCCTTCCATTCAGTCGGATATCTTCCATCATTCCACACCTTAGTGAAGAGTGGGAGGAGTATATCGGCTGTTATTTCCGGGTCCGCTTTAAGGAGTTCGGCTGGTAGTTCGTCTATACCTGGAGCTTTCCTTCCCGCCATTGACCGAATGGCGGAAACTATCTCTTCCTTATCGGGGGGATCGTCCCTAATAGAGGATTGTTGCGGTTGGATGTTTGGAAGTTGTTCTGTTTCCGGAATATCTTCATCTGACAAGATGTTTAAAATATCAGAGAAGTATTCCTTCCATCGTCGCAACTGGTGTTCACTCATATTAAGGAGAGTTCCGTTGACATCTCTCACCAGGTGGTTGGCGGTGAAATTCCTGTTCGTCAACTGTTTCATGATTTTAAATAGTGAACCCATATCCCCAAGGTAAGCCGCAGATTCTGCCTTGTTTGCCAGATCTTCAATGGCCTTTCTTTTGTCGCGTCTAACAGCCTTTTTAAGCTGTATATGAGCATCGCGGTAGTTCTGCCTCAAGTCGGGCGTTCGTTGGTTGACATCGGGTTGAGAGATGATTGCCAATTTGGCTTTTTTCCGATTGCCAACCTTGTCCCATGTGTCTTGCGACATCCAGGGTTTCTCACCGCTTTGCACATATCCCACAGATTCTTCAGCACTAGTTAGAAAAGTGTTTCTGGTTGCCTCCCAATTGGCGTCCAGTGTGCGCATTTCATGTTCACCCAATGTGGATGACTTTTCGCGTAGAATGGTGGTGTATTCGAGTTTTTTGTTGGGATCTCTGAGTTTATCTACATTAAGCTTGCGCTTCATTTGAAGAATTTGTGGTCGTCGGATAGCTGCTGTGCACAATCTCAAGCAGGCAACCATCAAGTGGTGATCGCTCCGCACGTCAGCTCCACGTTTCGCTCGCACATCGAGGAGACATCTTCTCCATCGGCGACTTATAGCCAAATGGTCGATCTGGTTCTGAGTAACACCGTCAGGGGAAACCCAAGATGTTTTATGATGACTCTTTTGTGGAAAAAGGGTCCCTCCGATGACCATTTGCCGAGTACTACAGAACTCCACAAACAATTCGCCGTTTTCGGGTCTCTTAATCCAAGGTCGTGAAGCGTCGACCCAAGGGTCACCATGCCTCCCCATGACGTGTTCTAGTCCAGTGTTGTCTGATCCAACCTGGGCGTTCATATCTCCCGAGATGATAATAATATCACTTCTTGAAACACGTTCGAAGGTGGCACTCAGTTGGCTATAAAACTCCTCTTTGTCACCAGATGTTGCGGTATTAGTTGGTGCGTAGCACTGCAGAATTGTGACGTTTCTGACACTGGCCCTGAGCCTGACGACGATAATCCTATCCGAGATTGGTTCCCAGCTAATGAGACTGTTCTCGCTCTCGGCGTAAGGACGAACGCCACGCCATTTCTGGCTTCACTTTCAGGGCCAATGTACAGAATAGTGTTTCCGCTAGGGGTTCGTTCTTCTCCTGATCCTGTCCACCTGACCTCGCTCAAGCCCAAGATTTGGATGTTATATTGCTCCATTTCACGGCCGATCACTGATTGGCGGTGCAAGGACCGAGTAACCCCAGTTCTTCCCCCGTCATTCAATGTTCGAACGTTCCAGAAGCCAATCATGTCCGTTTTCGAATGCCAAAAGTCGTTACCGTAGAATCAGTCCGTATCCGAGGCGATGTATCCGTTTCTCGTATCATTTAGGTCTTAAGATCACGGGTGATAAGCCCATGATCCAGTGAGTGTCCATTTGCCATTTTTAGGGCAAGCAGGACTGGCTGTGGGTGAATTCTACAGCCCTCATCCCAGAGGGGGATAGTTAGCTCAGGTCCGTGGAGTCGCTAACTCCAAAGATAGTTGCAGGAATTGGTAAAACCTCATACTACAACTACCCCCTTGCGGGCCATCTATCGTACTCTTCAGGAAAATTCCCAAACAGCTGGAAACAAGCGAATGTTTAGCCTTTCCCAAGAAGGGAAGCAAGCCGAATCCCGCAAATTATCGCGCAATAGCCATCACTTCCGTGCTGTCAAAAGTTATGGAAACTGCTGTCAACCGTAAGGTCATGAAATCAATTTATAGACGATCGCCAATATATATAATATATCTATTGATTTATCTAACCGAACGCTTGCATACATAAATTTGGCGAAGGCCAAGTACTTGCATTAGACATTGCGAAAGCGTTTGATAGAGTTTGGCATAAATCACTTCTTTCTAAGCTCAAAGCATTTGGCTTTGGTGCTTCTTTTTTGTTATGGATTGAGAGTTTCCTATTGAAGCGCGCCAGACAAGTTTTTTTAGATGGCGTCTCTTCGTCTCCAAATCCTATCAATTTCGCCGTCCCTCAAGGCTCCGTTTTATCACCTTCTTTATTTCTATTCTTTATTGACGACCTTCTGTCGTCGACTCTCAACTAAATTCACAGATGACAGTACACTTGAAAACACTTACAGCTTCGACTCCATTGCTGAGGCGCACCAGTCTTCTGTGCCTATCAACCGCCGGAAGTTATTAAATTCATTAAATACTGACCTCAACACAATCCTGCAATGGGGCAGACCGAATCGAGTAGAATTTAATGCCACTACAACACAAGCCTGGCATCTTTTTCTTAAATACGACATGTCGGTACCTGACCTAATCTTTGATGGTGTAACACTTGATCATTCGGAGAGTTTCTACCTGCTGGGTTTGCACATTAATAAAAAACTTGAATGGAGCCAGCACATCCACAATGTAGCTTTAGACGCTTCCAAATGCTTAGGCTTTCTCCGAAAATGCAAGAAATATTTTACACCATCCGATCTTGCAACCATCTACAAGTCATACATCAGGCCCCGACTCGAATACAATTAGCATATCTGGGCTGGAGCATCCAAAACTCATCTAAAGATGCTGGATCGAATTCAGCGTTTTGCGCTTCAACTTATTGGAGATAATACCATAACATCATCTTTAGATTCCTTTGAACATTGCAGAAATGTCGGAGTACTCACCCTCTACTACAGATATTTCCATGGCCGCTGTAGCCATGGAATTAGTAGTCCTCCTTATTAAGCTCACACGCAATACTCATGCTGCTGAACGCGCTCATGAATATACGGTTGAGCAACCCAAATCACGTACGGTAAAATTTAGGCAGTCGTTCATAACTCGAACATTCAAAATGTGGAATGCACTACCCGCGGCCGCTTTTCCTAGTTATTATAACATCGCGCAATTTAAAGGCAACATTCACCGATTTATTTTATCCTGTCCGACCTTATTCAGATAGATAGATATTTATTTATTGGATTTCAGATACAATTGGACATTTCATTTCAAACTATACAGAGATTAGACGTGATGTCTTTGCAACTTAGGTCTATATAAAATATTAGCTTATATATATAGAAATTTAGTCTTAACATTAGCAATGATTATTACATATGAGGGAAAAAATGCTCAAAACCCTTTGATAGGTTAAATAAACTGCCAACAAGTCGGGCGAAACTTTATTATTCTTGGGACAAGTTGCGGATGAGTGGAAAGTCAATATGCAGGTTAGAGTGGTTAGGGAAGGCTAAGTGAAAGGGCAGGGCTGTTGTCAATTTAACAATATTTCAATTGTTTCTGCAAGTTTGGGTTTTTATGAGGGGAAAAGCAGGGGTAATAGTAAGGGTGGGTGGATGTTAATAGCTTTTTAATTAATTGCTTGAATCACGTTCAATATTCTCTGTATAGAATGTGTTTTATAGACGAAGTTGCATAGAATTTTCATAAAATTCGGTGTATTTTACATTCACGAAACCGAACATTTGTATGGAAGGGGGTAGAAAAGGTAGGGGAATCGTAAAATTTGATATGTAGTTTTATTTTGCTTCTCTTGTAAGGTGCTTGTTCGTGTTCAAGTTCGTAACTTTTAGTTTGTTGGTTATTAGTTGATTTAGTGAAATTGGTCGAAATCATAGTTTTGTATGGGAGGGGGTAGAAGGGCAAGCGCAATTTCTAAACTTTTAAAGCAACTTCATTTGAATTATTTTTATAAGTTTTTCTGCTAAATTTGAAATTGATAGCTTTTAAGAGTTAGCTGACAACTTATTTCTTAAAAATGCTTGAAAAAATAATTTTGTATGGGAGGGGGTAGAGGAGGTAAGGGAATCGTAGGACTTGTGATGCAATTTTCTTTTTTTTCTATTGTAAGATGCTCGTACAAAATTTCAAGTTCGTAGCTTTTAATTTGTTGATTATTAGTTGATTTAACGAATTTGGTCGAAATCATACTTTTGTATGGGAGGGCGTAGAACGGCAGGCGCGATTTCAAAAATTTTAACGTAATTTCATTTCAATTATTTTTGTAAGTTTTTGTGCAAAATTGCAAATTGATAGCTTTTAATAGTTAGGTGATAATTGATTTCTTAAAAATGGTCGAAAAAATAATTTTGTATGGGAGGGGGTAGAAGTTTTAAAGGTTTTCGACCAGTTAATATTTCGTATATTAGGGATTTTTTTTAAATGCATTTTGCAAATTTTCACGTTTCTACCTTAAAATTTCACTCAAATATTTTCAGTTTATGTGTTTTTTTCAATGCACATGAAACACCTTGTGCACGTTAGACCGGGGGTCGGTTTATAACAATTATGGATCAAGTTATTATTATTTTTCTATGTACATCAACTAGACGTATCCACATGCAAAATTTAAACTTTGTATCTTTCACCAAAACCCTAAACAAATCACTCAAAATTTTCAACATTTTTGCTTATTACCTCCCTCCCCTTACACCTCCCAACTTAAAATTTTTACCAAAATTACCATTATGTAGTTCTACAATCTGACAAATTTTTGATTTGATATCTGTACTCTTTTTTGAGATATAAGGATTCGTAATTTTGAAAATTGCGCCATTTTTGAAATGCTCCCCATTTCCCCCCACTACTATTATTTCAAGGTGATATATTTTTTTTGTATTTTCCTAGTAAAGCTTAATATAAGTTTAAAGTCTCAATTACATATGTAGCTTAAGAAATAGTTGAGATATTCATTTTTAAGTGTTTTTCTTTGCACCCCCCCCCTGACCCTCCCCCTTACAATAATTAACCACTCTCTAAGCTGATTCCAATGGAGCTATACGCCACCTTGACGATCCCAAAATATGAATTTTTACAATAAGTAATTTCGAAGATATAATCATTTGAAAAATTAATTCGGCCGACAATTTGTTTTTAGCCCCCCCTTTTCGGACGCCAATGGATAAAAAAATTAAATTATTTTTAAAAGTTGTCCCACAAACCCCTCTATATGTGTGTTGAGTTTTAGCTTCCTAGCTGTTACCATGGTTGAGATATTTTAATTCGTATTTTCGGCTAAAGCGCTCCCCCCGCCTTCCCCTGAACCCGTACACCCCTCAAAATGGGTATCCGCCTGAGATCCGCAACTATCTACAACCCCCCCAAAAATGAACTTTCTATCTTGAAGGGTTTGGGAGTTAATGTGCGCTGAGCGTACACACCGGCGTACAGACAGACGGATTTTTTTTTTTGCATTTTTAGGCTAATTTAGTTATGAAACGCGAAAAAACAAAATTTCAGGGTAGCCAATTTTTTTTTTCCAAGTCGATCACAATACTTTATTATTAAAATAATAAAGTAAAACTAAAACTAAAAACTTATGCTATAACTAAAACTAAACTTATACTATACTAGAACAATGTTTGTCGATCAGCTGCTAAATCTCGTTGTAGAGAGAAGCTAGTGAAGGGATATCGCAATTTGCACACCTTTCTTTAAATTTTTCCGTAATTTCGGTTACATAGTCGTTTAACAGTTTAATGTTAACATTTTCGTGTAAGAGCCGTGTTGACAAGTGCTAGGGTTCGTTTAATATGATCTTTAGACACTTGTTTTGGATTATTTGTAGTTTCTTGCGGTGAACAGTTGCACAGTCGATCCAGATGGGCGCAGCATAGGATAGCACGGGTAACAATTTTTTACAACCGTTGTATCGTATACGATATGCTTTAAAACTTTCCCCTTAAAATCGAAATAAAAAAGTTATAATCATGTTAAATTAACTTCTCTATGAATTATACAAAACACACATCGACTGGGATTAATTCTAGAAAAGTTTCGCATAGTTCATTTTCAGCTTTTTGAAGAAATATATAATAATAAAAATAAGTTTCCGGAATCGTAACTACATTATTATTTAAAATCAAATTAACTATTGACCCCGCCATCTACGGAAATACTTTTTATTTACTCGAAAACCGAGGACCGATAAGACACTAGTCTCCTAATTATTTAATTAGAACGATTTTCTGTCCTATCACTCGTTTTCACTCCAAAAAAGGTATTTAACGATTGGAAATGCTCGTGGCCTCGTTGAAAATTCCATCTTTAAGTGCTTCTCGAAGTCGTACAAAGGGCTCGCATTAAATATGAGATACATTTGCCAAAAATGTTGATAGGAAAAGGGATATAGCTGCGAGTATCTTTCTCAAAGATCGAACAAGTTCTTGTAGTCTGCGCTGCGATTTATTTCGAAATTTTTTTCTATTGCCTGGATCAAATTCTGTCATAATTTATTAATGAAAGCGTTGTAATCCTTTCGGAGTGCAACTCAATATCTCGACGACATTCTTAGAATTTCTCTAAAATATCCGCCATTCATAAATATTCGTTGGAGCTTATGGTTTTGAATAATTAATAGCACATGGAAATTCAATTCTAACTTTTGGGCGTTTTTTTTTGCAGACGGAGCTATTGGACTTTCTATACTACCTCTGGCTGCTCTGCTCACTGGAACTTTTCTCACTATCGGTATCGGGATACTTTTGGTTGTGGTCATCGCTATTCGAAAACGGCGCGAACAAACTGCTCGAAATATTTGTGACGATAAGGACAAACATCTGGGTAAGTGAATGTGATACGGCTTTGTGTTGTGGCAGTTGCAATGGTTTCTGTATTCGCTTAGGGATGGATGTGACGGTTACTGCGCCGCTGGAAATGGGCGCTGGACATCAACGATTTGTCGTAGCTTATACACTCAAAGGCATTGAAAAGCAGCCAGATATAATTAATGCTCAGAAAGGTTTGTGCCTCGAATTATTTTACAATATGTTCCACAAAAATTGCTATAGAATTTCTTTTAGATTCTGAGCACAATATGAAGCAAAAACATAATGCAATTACTCCACCAAGCGGAAGACCTAATGCTCTGTATCTGGGGAAGCAATCCTTTGCATCATCGAATTATGTAAAGAACTAGATAAGAAAAAATTTATAATAAAAATTATTAAACCTCTCACTATCTTTCAGCAGGAATCACCGACAGTTATGTTTACGGAAAACGAACATAAAAGCACTCCATCGAGTCACCACAGCACTCTCAAGCATAATAAGGACGACGGTCGCAAGATGTATCTTAACCAGGACGTTCTGTATAGTACACTTCCTGTTAAAAAAGCTCTGCACGAAAGCCTACTTTCGAATAACGTAACGACATCTGCCCGTACCGACATAAGTCGTTATGATTCGCAAACCTTAAACTACAGCAACTGCAATGCAAATCCTGACCTACAGAATAGCAATATTTCGCACAAAAACGAATTCAATAAGAACGATGATTACGGTCTAGCCGTGACAGACTACTTAAGCTCTAGTATTGATTTTAGTTTAGGAAATGCTAATCAAATCACTCTGCCCCGAGTTAATAATTCGGCAGCGTCAACAGCTCTTAGTAAAACCAATTCCAGTAGAAATCACATAATAACGGACACACTGCCTGGTCCTGAAAGTTGTGTTTAAATAACCATAAGATACAAGCGCTAAGAATTTTTTTCAAAAAAACGAAAAAAAATAAAAAATTAAGACTGGTCCTTTATGTAATATTATAAAATTCTTATCGTTATAATTACAACTTTAAAAAAAAAACGAGAGTACATTTTACATACGATTTTATTCATATCTAACACATATCGGCAATACACACTCACATACAGACACTCGTATTCTTCGGTTAGTTTAATTTTTGTAAAAAATCTGGCTCAAAAATGATACAAAAACGAAGTTACATTAAAGGCTCTAAAATATATTTTATAAACTTGTAAAAAGTCGATCATCACTTGGAAACAATTTTATTCAATTATGGAAATACTTTTCTATAGGAAATCAGTTATCACAAAATGCATGCAGAGATGTCAAAAATCGAAAAGGTTAAATATGCGTTAAACTTTCGGACTAAGAAGCGAACTGTGCGCATAATTCCATTCTTCTTTGAAGTCCAGGCAATTTCATAGATATAGGGGTTTATATTTTAATGGAATGGATTGAAAAGAAAGCAAAAATATCTGTCAACGAATCGGATACAATTTTATTATTCTTTGTTGGAAATGCGTCTGGAGTCAATGTGCAGGTTAAGTAGGGGCTGGATTTGATAATTGGGATGGCAAAATTTGGTCTTTTCCAATCGCAGTGATCCACTGTGATAGCTCTTCTTTCTGTGAAAAAGAGCGGCTCTTCCAATAGCAGTGATTTTTTCACCTCTATTCTCCATGTTAGTGCGCAATTAAAAAAATAGGACAAAACAGCAATTTTCTGCAAAATCCTGCATCTAACAATCAGGCAGACCCAATCTCATGCTCAATACCACCAGCTCAGTGCGCATAGTGAGCAGTTCCCCCATTTTCCACTAAGAATGTAAAGGTTTTCTTTTACTATCCAATGTATGAAAAAACGATCGAGCGCAATCGAGTCAGGATGGCAAAAATACAAATCGCATCGCATATACACAAGCTAAATAAAAAAAAACACCCGGTCATAGACAATCAAATCAAAAAGGTCTATTGTTTTATTTTTTCGGTCGATATTACCTCACACAAGCAAATTCATCATGAAGAACGTAAAGCTCTTATCGACATGGTGGACTGCAACATAAATCGGCGAAACTTGCAATAGCCACAACTCACATGTCCCACCACCGATGAGATCGAAATTTGAACAAAATGCGCCTAACAAACCGCCAGCAATGCGCACCATTGACCACTTCGCACATCCTACCTTACCTATCAGATCAGATCCCACCGATCAAAATATCGCTAAACAAATCGCCGTCGTACATCCAGCCCCAATTCAATTCATTCATTACTCTACTCCTCATTGTAAAGCAATATCACTGAGAGCACAAGCAGTGTGTAGATGGTGTCGATATCTCCAAAGATTATCAATTAGGTTTGATTGGGATGGCTTATATGATTGATAGTCCTTGATATCACTGAGCATTGAGCGCGAGCGATATAACAGATACGAAGACAATGAAATATATCAGGTGTCCCAAGCGGCAATCGAGAAACGAAAGAGCTTCATATGAACGACGTTCATACGCGATTGATGACGTTGGCGCTGGGGCTTGGTAAAGTTCGACTGAGATTTTTTGGGTTCCATGGTTCTGGCATCTGATATGAGCTTTACGTTCTTCATGATAAAATTTCTTGTGTAATATCGTGTGAAAAAAAAGAAAAAAATATACCCTTCTGGTTTTCTATGACCGTGCGTTATTTTTTTATTTGGTTTATGTACATACGATGGATAAGCGGCATTATGTTTGACGAGCTTTATTCTGAGCTACGATCTCGTCGGGGTGACATGGAATGTGTGAGTTACGGGATTAATGTGCGAGTGCGAATAAAAACTCTGGGATTTGTAGCGATGATCATGGCAGCAATTTTATTGGCGATAGAGCATAATCAGTATGCATTTGCTCTGGTCTTATAATCGCAGCTCTTTTTAAATTTTCAATCGCAATATGCGATTGCTCTTTTAAAATAGTGAAAAAATCGCAGGTATGTAAAATAGCATATACCATCTCTAATAGTAGTCTCTGCTGAGACGTCACGAATTATAAAGCAAACAGTGTAAAATCCGGAAAAATTTTTCCTTTTAATTCAAAATGCACCGTGGAAACATTCACCAAACCATTAGTATAGCTGTAGTTATGTTATCAATTGAAAAACTGTCGCGCAATATACATTGTGACTATAGAGTAACGGCAATTTGTAATTAAAATTAGACGCGCGCACGAGTACAGCTTGGCGAGTATTCCGGAGAAAAGTATACAGTGGAGGAATGAGTGAGCTAGGGTATAGCCTATTAGGTAGTGTGTTGGTCTTATAATGCGAAGGTCGTGAGTTCAAATCCCAGCCGGCGCAAAATATAATTCCGGCACATTGCCTGCTTGGGTATACCTTGGTCACCTCAATCTAAGAAAATGAAAAATTCGTAGAAAGAGGGTTGTGCGAATGGCTAACAACCCTTCCACAATAAGTAATAAAAAAAAAATGTTAAGGAACCTGAATATAAGGAGGCCAAGGTCCGATTTAGGCTGTAGCGCCATTGTAGAAGTAGAAGGAGGAATGAGTGCACTTAGTTCCGTACTGCATTTATCATGGAACTATCGATAGTAAGTGCTGAGAACTTCGACATTTCTACGATGCTCGTGAGAATCTAAAGAAGACGTGATGGTTTCGTCTCTAATCAGTCGGAACGTATGTTTTCGAATATGATTGAGCAACGGGAGGTGTGTTTTGGGTGCTCCAGCACAAACATGCGAATTGTACTCTAAACCTGGTCTATTGTAAGCCTTATAAATGGTTGCTATGTCGATGGGTGTGAAATATTTCTTGCACTTTCGGAGAACACCTAGAAGCTTAGACGCGTGAAGGGCAACAAAGATATGTTGGGCCCAACACAGATGGTCAGTAATTTTGATGCCGAACAGTGTGAAATCTGCCGAAGTGCTAAGCTATGCACCATCAAAGGTTACATTGTGAGACAACACTGAAACATAAACGTTTGAGGGATAGATGACAGGCCTGTGTTTTGGATGCGTTGAGCTGTACTCTATTTTTTCTGCCCCATTTCAGGATTAAGTTTAAATCCGAGTTCAGCGAACTGAATAACCCCCTACGATTGGAAGCAATAGAATGATTGTTTTTATTTTGATGCCGTAGCAGAGTTAAATTCATAGGTGCTGTCTTAAGTACTGTCATCTGCAAAACTATGGATTGGATTGAGAGTAGACGGCAGAAGGTCGTTTATGAAAACTAAGAAAAGTCTTGGAGATAAAACAGACCCTTGAGGGGCGCTGGAGTCAATTGGGTAGGAGGAATAAGTACCGCCATCTAATACTATTCGTATAGTGCGTTCAAAGAAATTACTCTCAATCCATTGAACTAGAGTATCATTAAGGCCTATGGCCCTACGCCAAACTCTGTCAAAAGCTTTTGCAATGTCAAGTGCTAGAACTTGACCTTCGCCATATTTATGTAAGCATGAGTTCCAACGCTCTGTTAAGTAGACTAAAAGATCCCCCGTCGACCGTCCAGAACGGAACCTATACTGACGATCATGGGTGAGCTGTTTATCCTCCATATATTTGATTGACAGCAGTTTCCATTACTTTCGAGAGTTCTAAAGTAATGGCTATTGGGCGGTAGTTGGCGGAGTTCGCTTTGTTTCCTTTCTTCTGAATTGGCTGAACATTTGCAACAAGTACCCAGAAGAGTAAGAAAGATAGAAAAGATTGCGAAGAGGTTCAGATAAAGAAAATGCGCACCTTTTAAGGGTAATGGGGAATACCGTCCGGACCAGCAAATTTGTTGATATTCAGCTCTTAAAGGATCCGAGAAATAAGTCTAGTGCGAAAATGCAGTCCTGGCAGTGAGAAACCAGAAGGATTTGCAGCGGTAGGCGTTTGGTTTGATGATTAAAGGCGTGAGTTTCTTGCTGCTAGTAAGTTAGCCTTTTCGCTAGGATCAACCACGGTACGGTCGTCATCAACCAAAGGTGGTATTGAAGAAGAAATGGAATTGTTGTTGATCGTTTTGACAAATTACCAGTAAAACTTCGAACCTTTAGGGCACTGGAGAACCTTGTTTTTGGTCATGCTCAAATTTAACACGATTGAGTATGGATTTGCAGGCATTTCTTGACACATTGTTTTATTGCTTCTAAATGTTTGAAAAGCTTGTTTCTTGGTTTGGATGGCATTGGTACGCTCTTTATTGAACCAAAAATCCTTCGACGGTCTGACTCTCTTTTGACTGGAAGGTATGTAGAGCTTCGTACCCTTCAGGATACTCTCGGTGACACTTCTACACGCTTCATCGCAGTCATTGAAATCGAAGCAAAATTTCCAATTAAAGGCATTGAAGAAGCTATTTAGCAATTGGCTCTTCTGAAATGCCAAATATTTCTTCGCTAGGGTGTAGCCTAGTGGGTAGCGTGTTGGTCTACAATGCGAAGGTCGTGAGTTCAAATCTCGATTGACGCATAATTCAATTCACACACTGCCATGCAGGCATGAATATACCTTGGTTACCTCAATGTACGAAAGTGAAAAATTCGTAGATGGAGGGTTGTGCGAAGAGCTAACGACTCTTCCGCAATAAATAATGAAAATGTTAAGGAACCTGAAGTTCAGGGGGCCAACGTGATGCGGGCTGTAGCGCCATTGAAGAAGAAGAAATGTTTCTTCGAGATACCTTGACTGTCAGCGGCATAGCTGCTGCAACTGGAAATTGAGCACGAATCAAGAAATGATCGGTATTTCCAATTAGCGAAGGGGATATGACAGAGACAGAATATTTATCAGTTTGGTTGATGAGAAATAGGTCTAGAAGGTTAGGTAAATGCCCTGCGATGTCTGTTAAACGAGTAGGCTCATCCACCAGTTGTGTTAATCCGATTAAAGAGGCAAAAAGCTCAGTATCACGTCCCCCCTGGTCTGTAGTGGAGAAATGCTTAAGCCAGGCAATGGTATGAACATTGAAATCGCCTGCAATAACTAAAGGTTGCGTTGAACCTTTAGTTGTCGCTTTACACAATCACTACACTATTTTGCTCTACGACTCTTTCGTTTTCCAAATTTCCACTATCGCGATTTTAATATACGTTGTCCTGATTTCGACTGATTCTTCATCACAAACGCGCGCTATTTTTATATCGTTTTTGTCGTCCATTCTTGGCCCTCCATGCCGCTTCTATGAATCAATTCCTTCTCGGCTGCTGTCGGCTCTCTATGCGGCATCTGAGTACGCGCGAGTAGTTCGAGTCGCGAGTCGTTCGCGGAAAAGAACTCGCAGGTGTTCTTTTATTGGTGCAGTGTTATTGTCGAGAATAGTGGTTGAACATGCGATAAGTGGCATAGTGTTTGCATGTAACATTACCCCCACCTTAGCTCCCATTCGTCCTGAACAGAATCGTTACTGTCGTTAGGGTGGCCATGAAATTTGGCCAATCTGTCCAGGTGGACTACCTTCATTTTTGTGCGTGGCTTCCGGTATTCAGTATCATTTATTCCTCTGATGAATTGGTACAATCCTTCCCAATTCGCTGCGGCCTTGCTGATCTCTCCTTCTGGTATCGATGATTATAAAGCCGTACCAAATTGTCTTCTCGGAAAACTTGCAGAGCTGATTCGGCGTGTGACACACTGCACGGTCAGAATGTGTCTTGTTGTTTTAAGTGAATTCCTACCTCTTGGGCTTAACCTCACTGTTGTCTTTATCAACTCGGATTGATATTTTAACGACAATCATTAACATCCGCTAGGATGACGCCAAACTTGCGTCCGACATATCTTCGCAGATGATACCAGTCTATACTTCTTTACGTGCTCTGCATTAACACTGCTAAGAGCAAGGCCTATCTTAAACCTTTCCCAATCTTTGGGTCATGGGACCCGGTTGATCCGCAACTCCACGTCGACCACAAGGTTTGCCTAGGCATTCCAAGAAATCGCATACTGTATAGGCTATATCTTTCGATATAACCCACAGCAGTACGAATAAGGCTACGTCTCCACGGTCAGGTCACTTTTCCACTGTGGTCCTCTGAACTGCTTTTGCAAATCATGCTCCTTGAAGTATCCCTCAACCTTTGCTCATTCGCTATCCGCCGCAAACTATTCGCTAGACGATGGCCGTGTCTCCAGTCTGGCGTACTATGATGAACAGCACATACCACGTAATCGTCCGGCGACTTTCTCGTATGGCGGCAGTCGTACCTTAAATGTCCTGCACGTCCGCAATCTCAACATCATGGAGCTCCAGGACTTAAATTCTGTCACTCTAGCGCTTTGTTCTGTCCTAGCCATATTTTCCTGACGTCGCCATTTGTTTTGTCAAACTGATCAGCAGGCTCATTCTGAACAAGAAATTGATGTTCTCCTTCGTTTACAGCAGTCACATCGTAAGTGCCCTGCCTGTCTGTCCAACTACAGAGAAATGTGTAGCTTACACTCTACTTACTGGGCTCTTTCCTCTGGCACAATCTTTGCACGGTTTCGTCAGTTATTCTCCGGATTCGCAAATCACTTGGCGACTCTTGTTTGGTGACAATGAACAATGAATTTTCCTTTGTTTATTTCTATTGCATTCACGTCTTATATGTCCGATGTTTTCAGAAGCCCAATAACGAAGTGCGGATCTTCAGCGTTCTTCCAACCTCTGTCACAAGCATTCCTTGATACGCACAGTCATTTTTCGGTTTTGTGACAATTATTTCGCAGCTTCAAAAGTTAGAGCATATACCAAAGCCTCCAGCGGTGTCTTCTTGGCGCAAATCTTAATGCCTGTTCTAGCTCTCTATCCAATAGAGCATCGAAAAATGAGTCCACTATCCGTTCACTATGGTTTTCCGGATCCAAGCAGTAAATGGATGTTAGTACTAGGCGTTCAATGTACTGTGAAAGCTGTTGTAGGGTTTCGCCTGGTACGTCATTGCGATGTTGCGTAATATAAATTTCCCGCATATGATCTCCACCGTATCGTAGGTCTCACGTCTGCACCAGAAACTTAAGTCTTTTTGTTCGGCTGTAGTAATCTGCAAAATTTCAGCCCCAGATGCTCGTAACGCCAATATTATATTCCTGCTTCGACCAATGATTGATTGTAGATAGTCCATGGTGTTTGACCATCGAAGAATCGAGCCTTTAGGTTTTTGTGGACGACTATTTCCGATTTGGTAACGCCAGACGTTTCCACCACTAGCATGGTGCGTTGTTAGAGGCTTACTGAGTGCAGTTGTCTATTGGCCAATTTCCTGTTTAAGGTCTTCTTTCGTGCTCTGTTGATCCATTTTCAACATCATTTTTTGCATTGGCTGCGCCATCGGCTGTACGATTTATTGATCGATCTGCTGTTCGGTCTCCTATTCGATGGGAAACTTATATTTTTCGGCGCTGTGTCCTTCAGCTTCCAACGCGTCCATGATCCGGGTAACAACCTCTGCCCTGTATCCGGCCGTAGGCAACTCACATTTATTCAGTTCCTCTTTCAACTCCGTCACGAAGGTTTTCATAGCTGCGGCTTTCGCAACAATTTTTCCGCTACAATCATTATGACGAACCCTCCATCGCTCAATCCAACGTTTGCTGCAAACAAATTCGTACTGCCGAAATCTTCTGCTTTCAATTTTAAAACACTTAATTTCATTTAAACGTTGTTGATTGAACCACTTTAATAGGATTTTATCGACATCTTCGTGCACTGATTTCCAATCTTTTTTTTTTAAATTTTACGTTAGTTCTTTCGGATGCACTAAGCAATGTCAAATTATTTTTCCAAAGCGTTCGCACAACCGACATTTTTTTCACGAATAATGCGAATAATGTGTGGTACATGTAAGGAAACGCTTTGAGTCTTAGGGCATCACCCATTTTCTTTCAATGCAACTGCAGTAATGGTAGTAGTCAGCATCGTCCATCATAAAGCGCCACATACCTTCCCTAGTGTAAGGCTCAATGAACTTCGTATAGCCAACGGTTTTAAGTAAAATCGCATGAAAAATTTGTTCGTTCAATGCGATAGTTTGTCCAAGGGTACAGAAATATTTGTTGTCGCTTAAAAATCTCAAAATTGGATTTCTCTCCGTCCGTTTGCTCTCTGACTTGAGAAAGCGTTGAGCTAGAAAGCTGAAATTTTGTGCACGTTATTTTTAGTAAAAAAGTAAGATTTGTGAACGGGCCAAATCGCTTAACCCCTTCTACCCCTTCCCATAAAAAATTGAGCACTTTCACAACATTATTTTAAGTTAATTTTCGTAAAAAATATAAATGCTAATGATTTGAGATTTTAAGCTTACTATTTTATGATAAATAAATTTGTTTCTCAAGAACAAATTGAGATCGCCATACTCCTTCTGCCACCTCCCATACAAACTGTACAATTTCACGAAATAATTTGTACCATTTTTTCCGTGTACATATATAAAACGTATGGATATCAAAATTTGTGTCAAGTATATTGATAGCAATTACAGTGATATGGCAAGAAACTAGATTGATCTCACCACCCCTTCTTTCACCTTTCATATAGAATGACACAATTTTACAACTTTATAATGCGTCGATTTTCTTGGAAAATATCAAAGCTAGTGCTCTGAAATTTGAAAGCAAACTTTTTCAGGGACGTTTTTCAATTTTATTAAAATATTTGAAATGCTGAAATCTTGGCAAGCATAAAGGTTAATAATGTGCAATTTAAATCGTATTATTTCTATTTAGATATTAGCTAACTCTGCAGAAATACTATAAAAAAACTACAAAAGTCACAGTTCGGCGATACGCGTTAAAACAATTTTCCAGACAATACTGCTCTAATTAGACTTAGAGTATTTAGTACAATATAGGTAGTTTATTGATATGATAGGAAAATCATCGTAAGTCACTAAAACTTCAATTCCATCTAGAGTATCACATGATTTTATGATTTTTTAATATATGTAGTTCATATGGGAGATGCGATGATTCGTTATAGCTAGGTTCATTATAAGAATCTATAAATTTGGGTATCCCCCCCAATTGCCCTTAAAAAATGTTCTTCCTCTCTGGCTAAGCCTATGCGCAACATTTTGCATCTATTCTGCTCTCCTTTTTCCGAACGTTCATCCTATCCCCAAGAAAGCAAAGTGAACCCCGCTAACTACCGCCCGAGAGCCATTACTTCATCATCAATGGCGCGACAGCCCAAATCGGGCCCTGGCCCCCTGAAATCGTCGTCACCTTCAATCGTTTGATAATTTTAAAAATGGCTTTGCTGTCTTCATCAACCGAGTCTTCCCATCGCTTGCGTAGTTTGCCTACTGGCCGGTTACCACTCGCTTTGCCTTGTAGGCGCGAGTGTCCTACTCGAAATAAAATTATAATTTTTGAAGTTATTTTAATATTTTTATTTCGAAAACTAAAAATGACAATTTTTAGAAAATGAAAACTTTTTAGTTATTCCGTTGTTCAAAGACTACTACTTTTTTAAAGTTTTATCTATAGTATGGCGCTATGCGCTTGCTAAGTGAAAAAATGTAAATTTTAAACTAAGTAGCGAAAATAATTTTTATTATTTTGACTGTGTGTGCCCACAGTTACTCCCCCACCAGTGGCTGAGCTATGCGAAGTCACGATGAGAGATCTGTGAACCGTTTTGGAAAATGTACTTTTCGCCCGGAACGTGTCGTTCGTGGTACATCTTCTTCCTCTTTGGACTTGCTTTGGTTTGAATTAATAGGTTGATGTTTTAGCGCGATTGCAGTCGATTTCGTCGAAGTCTTCGATGTTGCGTTGTAATCATCAACTGGCAAAAATGCTGCTTTAACTCGATCTATGCTGACTTTGATGATTTTGTTTTTCACGAGGATGTCGATGGTTTTTTCGTCTCGTTTCATGACTTCATATGGGCCATCGTACGGTGTTTTCAATGGTGGTCGCACTTTGTCGTCGCGTAGAAACACGTGTGTGCAATCCTTCAGTTGCTTTTGGACGAAAACGCTTCCTTTTGCATGATTCGATGTAGCAACAGGTCGAATATTTTCCATGCAGTTGCGAAGATTTTTCACGAAATCGGGCTCCAACACGTCATTTTTCGTTGCGTCGAAAAATTCACCAGGCAATCTGATTGTCGTACCATACAACATTTCCGACGGCGATGCGTTCAGACCATCTCTGAATATTGCACGAAGCCCAAGTAGCACTAAAGGAAATTTTTCAGACCAATTGTTTGATTGTTGACACTTGATTGCGGTTTTTAGTGTTCGATGCCACCGCTCGGTGATTCCGTTGGCCTGTGGGTGATAAGCTGTAGTTCTCAAATGCTTGATACCCAATGCCTTTGACAGTTCGTTGAATAATTTCGAATCAAATTGTTTCCCTTGATCCATTGTGATTTCTGCTGGAACACCGTAGTGCGAAATCCACCCACTTATCAACGCTTTTGCCACTGTCTCGGCTGTCATGTCTTCTATTGGAATTGCGACAGGCCAACCAGTGTATCGATCGATGCATGTCAGACAGTATCGGAAACCATTCGAGGACGGCATAGGCCCGATCAGATCGATGTTTATATGTTGAAAACGATTGTCTGGAACTTTAAAACTTTCGATTGTCGATCTGTTGTGACGAATGATTTTTGACTTTTGACATGCAATGCATACTTTTGACATTTGAGCGTTGTCCTTTTTCATGTTTGGCCACACAAAACGTTCGCTGACCAATGAATTTTTGCTCGGATGTGCCAAATTGTGTATTGAATTGAATGCTTGTTGTCTCAGCTGCTTTGGTATGTACGGGCGTACTCGATTTGTTGAAATATCACAGTAAATTGCATTGCTTAAGTTCTGTAGGTTGACTAGTTTCAGCTGCAACGATGTGTTTGAGTTGTTTGAAAGCAAACCTTTGAGTTCATCGTCGTCTTTTTGTTGCTGCGCCAATTTCTCAATATCGGCGGTGTACCGTGCTTAAGCTCGCGGTTGGTAAATTAAAATGGGAATCGTATTCCTTTCACGAGTACACGTTACTTTGTTGGCTAACTTTGTAATGAAAAGCCAACAGTTTCCCTTTTTTTTTATGAAATCACTCTGTGTTTTATTTTCGTTTTAGATAGATAGATAGATAGATAGATTTTATTTGTTTATGATAGCTTCTTACAGTGATTTGACACATATGTTTTGTTAAATTTGGGTTCAGACAATTTGTCTTCTCATCAATGTTGGTAACTTAGATATTACTATCAAATAAAATGTACTAATTCAAGTTATTATTGATTAGGAAAAAGAAAACAATTCAAAAACCGTATGATTACTTAACATAAAACTTACATTAACTAACTTAACCTACCTTAACTATTTGCTAAACCTATAATTAATAAAGTAAATTATTACTGGTTAATTGGTTCGAACTGCTTCGATTAGGGGATTGTCACAATTTTCTTGTCTGGATTTAAATTTTTCGGTGAGTTCATTTGCCGCTTCCTGGATTAGTTTTATTTTCGCTAGTTGGTGCAATTGATTTGTCGAGAAATGCCAGGGTTTGTCTAAAAGGATTTTTAGCCATTTGTTTTGGATGACTTGTAATTTTTTTTTGTGGATATTAGCGCAAGAGTTCCAAACTGGTGCGCCGTATGTGATAGCAGGTTGGATAACTGCTTTATATAACAGCAGCTTATTTTCGGTAGACAAGCGTGAACTTCTGTTTACCAGTGGATACAGAATGCGAATAGATTTTGAAGCTTTAGATACTATTGCATCTACATGTGCGTGAAAAGTAAGCTTATTATCAAGGTGAATTCCTAAATATTTAATAACTTTCTCCCATTGGATCTGTTCTCCCAGGACGTTTAGTGTAGGATTTGGAAGAAACCGCTTTGCTCTTCGTTTAGTGAAAAATATGCATTGAGTTTTTCTTGCATTGATTTTAATTTTCCAGTTGGAGTAGAAGTTATTGATATCATGTAGCTGTGCTAATAAATTATTGATAATGATATTGGGATTAGAGCAAGTGGTGTAAATAGCCGTGTCGTCTGCGAATGTGGCGATTTCGCATTCGGGTCGTTTGGGAATATCTGCCGTAAAAATGTTGTATAACGCTGGGCTTAGGCAGGAACCTTGGGGAACACCAGCAGGGATATTATACGAGTCCGAGAAATGGTTTTTTACCCTCACGACAGCCTTTCTGTTAGAAATAAATGCTCGTATAAGGTTAACAAGGTAATCATCAATACCAAACTTGGCAAGTTTGTAAATTAAACCGTCATGCCAAACAGAGTCAAAAGCTTTTTCGATGTCCAGAGTAATCATTCCGGTTGACTTTTTATTTGCAAATGCTACAGAAATATCACTTTTGACTCTGGATAGCTGATGCGTAGTGGAAAGTTTAGGTCTAAAACCGAACTGGAAGTAAGGTATAATGCGTTCGCTCTCAACTATTGAGTTTAGGCGATTTAAAATAATTTTTTCAAATATTTTTCCCATTACAGGAAGTAGGCTAATTGGTCGGTAGCTTTCGACATTCGTAGGATCTTTTCCTGGCTTGAGGATAGGAATAATGACAGCTTGCTTCCAAGTTTTTGGAAAATAACCAATTTTTAAGCTGCAATTGTATATAAAGTTCAGGAATACAAGTGCGGTCTTGGGAAGATTTTTAACCATGAGGGTTAAGATGTTATCCATTCCTGGCGCCTTCCTAGGCCTCATTCTGCGTAAAATTTCCTTGATTTCCTTAGGTTTACTTAGGTCGGCAGGTTGCAGTTCTTGAATATCACTAATTGGGGTGTCAATATACGCTTTAACTGCGGCTTCCGTAGATTTGTCGCCCAGGTTTTGCGCAGTGAGGTGGTATTTATAGAAATTGTCTGCAAGTGCTTCTGCTTTGTCTTGATCAGTAAAGGCTACGGCTTGATCATGACTTAAGGGTGGCATCAAATTTCGATTATTTTTTTTAAATAAAGAGGTCAGCTGCCAGAGCTTTTTCGCTCCTTTCCCAAGATCAGCCAGCATACGATTCCATTTTTGGTTTCTAATTTGATTTATAGAGAATTTAATTAATTTAACTAAATGGTTTACTTTCCTCTTTAATGTGTGGTCTCGAGTTCTTTGCCAAGCTCTTCTTGTGTCGTTCCTACGCTTTATGAGTGATCTTATGTAAGGAGTCAAATTTAATCCATTTTCAGGAACTTTAATTCTGGGAGTTGATTTATGAAAAGATTCTATCATTTTTTCAGTTAGAAGTTCAACACGTTTATCTATTTCGTCTTGGGACACAGAACGTGAGAGATCGAGATTCATAACCGTTAACTGATTTTTAAGCAGATGTTTGTACTTTATCCAGTTGGTTTTTGTTATACAGGGTATAGTGTGCTCTACTCTATTAATTGGTGTGTCCGACAAAATATTGAAACTAACAGGAAGATGGGGGGAAGACAGTTCATGTAGAGTAACTGGTTGAGAGAGAGTGGTTGAGCCGTTGCTAAAAATGAGGTCTAAAGTGGAACACCTACCTTTACCAGGATAGTAGGTTGCCTCTGTAGGTGGATGCACAACCATTAAGCTTTTACTTAATTCGTCCATTACTATTTTTCCTGCTTTATTGGCATTGAAACAATTCCAGTGTCTGTGCTTGGCATTTAGATCCCCGCAGATAAGTAGCTTCCCGGTACCGTTGAACATAAGGTTAATATCTTTTTTAAAAAGTTCCAGCTTCATTTTATTTAATTTCGTTCCAGAAAAATAAGCTGCGACTATCTTAAGTCTCAGGTCAGACAATTCAATGCCCAATGTTTCTATAATTTGAGTGTTTAACTGAGGAAGTAGCAAATGTTTAATACCTTTCTTAATGAAAATTGCGACACCGCCTCCACCAATATTACGTCTATCCTTTCTATGCACAATATAATTACTATTACTACACTTATTACTAGGTTTGAGCCATGTTTCAGTTAAAACTAAAACATCTATATTGTTCGAATTTAAAAAGTCAAAAACTTCCACATATTTGTTGCATATGCTTTGAGCATTCCAGACAATCATTTTTAAATTGCCACAGTTTGAGAGACAGTTGTTGTTAGCCATATAAGAACTTACTTGCAAGTTCTACCAGTACTTGGTATTGTTGCTGCTTAGTATTGCAACCGGCTAATTTGGTGATAAGCTCAGATGAAAGTTCTATCAGCTGGTCCGTTGTAAATAAATCGGCACTTGGTTGTGCGCTGGTGTGCGGGTGTCCAGGCGAGTAACGAAGCGCTGCTGCGTATGTTGGCAAATTCGGTGTGGATTGCGGCATTGCTGACATCTGCCCTGCATTCCGTATTAGTAAGGCTGGGAAATGTTTGCTGGCCAGTGTGTTGTTCGTTGTGTTGGTTCCACTATTTCGGCTTTTTGGCCGGAAGCTCTGCTGAATTTTGACGTATTCGGCGAGTTTGGGACATTGGGCGTCCGAAGAAATGTGATTCCCATTGCATTTTGCGCATTTAATCTTTTCAGTTTCAGTTTTCTTTAGTGGACAATCGTTGTGCAAGTGCGCTTCACTACAAATCATGCATCGGGTTGGAAGGTGGCAGTGCGATGAGCCATGACCTTACATTTGACAGTTTCTGCACTGTGTTGGGCCATTTTTCCTGTATTTGTAGTATTTCCACTCTACAATGGTGTTCATTATGACGTTCGTCTTACGCAGTTCCGAAATTTTTGTTCCCGTGTTCCTCTCAAAATACAATAAGTATGTTGTATGATCAACATACCGCCGCTTTTCTGGAGAAAAATTAAAAACCTTTACATCACTGCACGTTATGTTAATCTCCTTTAGATGGTTTTTTAGAGTTTCTGGCTTCATGGCATGCAATCCAGTAAGGACAATTTTTATAGGGCGGTTATCACTGGTGCTATGAGTGAAAAAGTGGATTTTTTTGAATGCGAGGTGGTTGATGGTGGTCTGGTAAATGTCATTGCACTGCAGGAACAGTTTGATGCCCGAACTAGTCAACTTTACTTTGTAATCATTAATGTCTAACACTTTCATTATAAGTTTAACTGTTTGTAAGTCCAATTTTGGAAAAACGATTGGAGGTATTTTCTGTTTTTTGGGCGGTGAGGTTTCGGCGACATCTTCATTGGTATTATCGAGATCACCTAAGAGGTGATACCTATTAGCAGTATTTGCCATTTTTACCGTTTTTTTAACTTTTAGATTATTGCGCAAGAGTGACTCATCCGAGTCATCGCGGCTTCGTTTGGCACTGTTTGAAGGCACTATGTAAAATAAAGTTATTACACAATTAATTGAGCTGCCCGGTTCGAGAGAAATAGATTACGCAAATCAAGGTTTGTTTACTTCGACAATCCAGAGACACTCGAAAAAAAGAACACGTCAGCACTCTAAGAAGGTTGCAGGTTGACTGTGATATTTTTTTTTTTTTTTCGTTTTATGAATGTACTATAATTTGTTTATTACACTGAATCTAGTTGAATGATTTAAACTTAGAAATATCGATCGAAAAACACGATGTTGTTTCCTCTGGTGATGTTCGGTTTTGACTGACTTGAAAAAATTAAACTAAAAATTAATAAAAAAAGAGGAACGACGCTGTGTTGGAACATGGAACGGAGAGAATACTTTTCAGCAACATGATTCAGCGTCTTTTTACCTGGTAGCCAAAACATGAGTTTTTCCCTCAGGGTTTTCCAGTCCTTTTTATTATGATGTGTCGTCGTTGTATATTCGGATTATCTGGCGGTATTATTTTACCGTCATAAACAATCGCCGCATCACGATATCCTTTTTTACCGTCATAAAACAGTCGCCGCATCACGATATCCTTTGGTTCGGATTATCTGGCGGTATTATTTTAAAGTCATAAACATCTGCCAGATACAAAGTAGGGTTCTCTTTTCTTTTATTTTATATATCGTCGACTGCGACGATCCAAACTCCCCCCGTTGAGAGGAGTCCGATCAACACAACTACTGGCGGTTATCTCTATACAATGTCCTTTTCACCCACTGGCAATGGGGCTAGCTTTCTCACATTACGCGTTAATTCACCGGTTGAGGTCTTCACAGTAACGACTCTGACGACACCGTCTGTGCCAGGATGCACTTTGCTGATACGTCCTAATATCCATTGCATTGGCAGCGAGTGCTCTTCTCTCAGAAGCACGATAGTTCCTACTTCGATCGAAGGGCCCCCCTTAGTCCATTTGGTCCTCACGTTGAGCTCGTTTAAATACTCCTTATTCCATCTGGTCCAGAAATCTCGACGGAGTTTTTGAAGATGTTGCCATCGAGACAACCGATTTATCGGTGTTGAATCGTATTCCGGAGTGGGCAAGCTCGTCAATGAATTACCGATGAGAAAATGCCCTGGAGTTAGAGCCAGTAAATCGTTAGGATCTGTTGATAATGGCGTTAGTGGGCGCGAATTGAGAATGGCCTCTATTTCTATGGTCATTGTATTGAACTCCTCGAACGTAAATAACTCATTGATCATTACACGTTTAAGATGATGTTTGAATATTTTTACTGTTGATTCCCACAAACCACCGAAGTTTGGTGAGAGTGGAGGAATAAATTTCCACCTGATTCCTTGTTCTCCCAAAAAGGAAATGGTTTCTGTTTGATGCGTATCCGAGTGAAATAACGCATACAACTCCTTTAACTCGTTGTTAGCTCCAACGAAGTTTGTCCCGTTATCAGAACTAATGTTTTGAGGTTTTCCGCGACGAGAGATGAATCGTCTCAAAGCTCCCAGAAAACCTTCAGTCGTTAAGTCGCTGACTACCTCCAAATGTACTGCTTTTACTACGAGGCATATGAAAACAGCGACATATATTTTGATTTTTACTCTATTTCGATGTTTTTTCTCTTTAATGAAGAACGGACCGCAGTAGTCTACCCCTACATTCGAGAAAGGACGAGATTGTGTAATTCGATTGCGTGGGAGATTTCCCATGGTGTATTCAATCGTTCGTGGATTGGCGCGACAGCATAGAAGGCAATTTCGTATGACCTTGCGGACTTGGCTTCGTCCGTCAATTAACCAATATTTTCGCCGAACAGAATATAGCGTAGTTTGAATTCCCGAATGATGATTGGTTTGATGCCACTCTTCAATGATAAGAGTAGTGATATGATGTGAGCGAGGGAGAATTGCCGGGTGTTGCTGTTCGTAAGGCAGCTGAGCGTTCTTCAAACGTCCTCCGACTCTTATGATTCCCAATTCATCCAGGAAGGGATCTAGAGTCTTTAATCTGCTTTTGTTATGAACTCGGTTCCCGGCCCTGAGCTCTCGTAATTCTTCGTTGAATGCGATGGCTTGTGCGAGCCTAATGATTTGGTTTTCTGCTTCAGTTAGTTTATCAGGTTGTAGATTTCCCTTATGTTTGTTTTGCAATTTGAATCGTAAACAATACGCAATGATGCGTCTGAGTTTTCGAAAGGAAGAAAACTTCTCGAGAATGTTGTAGCTGGTGACTATCGTACAGCAGGACACTTGTTTTTGTTCTGAGACATTTGCTGGTATCTGAAGGGATGTTAGCGGCCAAGTTGTCTCTTCACTGGTCAACCACGGTGGTCCGTGCGTCCACAGCTTGTTTATAACGAATTTACTCGGGAGCTGTCCTCTTGAGAGTTGATCTGCAGGATTATCTTCAGACCTGACGTGTCGCCAATCTGATTTCTTGGTTGTATTCTGGATACTGGCGACCCGATTGCCGACGAATGTCTTTAAGGAGTGTCGCGAAGTATTGATCCAATGTAATGTGATCGTTGAATCGCTCCACAAACATGTTTTGTCGATATTGATTTGAAGTATTTCTGTTACTCGAATGTATAAATTTGCTAATAAATCTGCGGCGCACAATTCGAGTCTTGGTGTTGTCAAGACCTTCAATGGCGCAACACGGGACTTAGAGCAAAGCAACTGGCATCGTACATTACCGAAATGATCGCTGGACCGAATATAAATGCACGCTCCGTAACCTTTCTCGCTCGCATAGCAAAAGCCGTGAATTTGTGTGCAAGTTGCTCCAGATAACAGTATCTTTCTGTCGCATGACCAATTGTTTAGCTGGTTCAGTTCGTTGCAATAGTTGTTCCTTTCGGTATAAATGCTGTGAGTGACTGACTCGTCCTAATGCAATTTTAACAGCCATAAACTCTGCATTAATCGTTTTGCGTAGAAGATGACTGGGCCGAGTAAGCCGAGCGGATCGTAAATTTTTGCGATTTCGGAGAGAATTTTCCTTTTGGTGACTGTAGTTCCAAAGTTGATAGGTTTTACTGTGTAAGCTATTGTATCCTTTGTGGCGTTCCAGAAAATTCCCAATGTCTTCAATGCTTGATCTTTGTTGAGCTGAAGATTGTGATTAAGCTCTTCTTTAGGGATTCCTTTTAATATTGTCATTTCATTGGAAGCCCATTGTCTTATGTTTAGACCTCCGAGCTTGAGTAGTTGAACGATTTCTCCCTGTAACTCACGAGCTTTCTCTATCGTCGGAGCCCCAGTTAATACATCGTCAACGTACAGATCGGTTTTGAGGATTTTTGCGGCTGCAGGGTATCGGTGTCCTTTGTCGTCTGCCAGTTGGTGTAAGCAACGAATAGCTAAGAACGGAGCTGAGGCTAATCCGAACGTCACGGTGTTGAGCTCATAAGTTTTGCGGCTTGTTGACCCTTGCCATAGGATTCTTTGATACTTTCGATCCTCTTGTCGAACTAAGAGTTGCCGATACATCTTTTCGATGTCGGCAGTGATTACGTAATTGTGTGATCGAAAACGGAGGATTAAAGCAAATATGTCGTCCTGAATCGTAGGGCCGACCATCAGTGTATCGTTGAGTGAGAGTCCCGTGCTTGATTTTGCGGAGCCATCGAACACCACGCGCACCTTGGTTGTATTGCTTGATTCTTTGATGACTGCGTGATGTGGCAAGTAAAAGCCATCTTCTTTAATTGTTTTGCTTTCCGTCATGTGTCCGAGCTGTTGATATTCCTCGATAACTGCAGTGTATTGTTGCTGAAGTCCCTTGTCGGAATTAAATTTCTTTTGAAGGGAGTGGAGACGTTTTATTGCTCGTCCACGTGACTCCCCTAACGCCTGGTGTCCGAATTTAAATGGTAGTGCGACTGTATATCGTCCGCTTTGGTCACGTACCACGTTTTTCTTGAAATGCTCTTCACATTCGAGCTCTTCCGATGATAATTGTTTTGTCGTTGGTCCATTTTCGATCTCCCAAAACTTGGTTAAGTCTTGTTCAAGATCGGCAAAAAGACACGACTCTGAAGCAGTGCGGGTTTTGTGGACACTGCCGCCGATAATCCATCCGAGCTTTGTTTTTTGTAAATGAGATCTTTTCCTTGGTCGGAAAGATTTATTTGTCCAATGCAGAGCATTGATAATGTCGGCCCTGAGCAAATGAGCAGATCCGCTGCTAACGCTTTATTAAACTCAGGGTCCGCGAGACGTATATTCGAAGGAATTTTGATTGCTTCCCTCTCGATCATTTCGGCCGGAGCTGGGTCTGATATGGTCGGAATTGTCAAGAAAGTGAATTCTCTCTCGTAATCGTCATGAATGGATTTGATGGTCGCTGTGACAATGTACTTTGTTGAGGTGGACATTGCGTTGAGTGTTCCTACAGGAATTGAAAACTTTCTTTTTGGTAGATGAAGTTTAATGGCTAACCTTTCTGTGATGAAGTCCGCCGTGGAACATGTGTCCAATAATGCGCGACATCGAATTCGCCGATGGTTGCCATCGTATATGTCGACCGCTGCTCTTGTCATTAACTCCCGCATCGTGGTATTTGAAGTTAACGACGTTGGTTGATCGACAATTGCTGTTTTGCCATCGTATATGTCGACCGCTGCTGTTGTCATTAACTCCCGCATCGTGGTATTTGAAGTTAACGACGTTGGTCGATCGACAATTGCTGTTGATTTTTGAATGTTCTGGGTCGATGAACAACTCGGCATGTTCATCAATGACGTACGCAGATTCTCTGCTCCCGTGTGCACCTCTAGTCAATCTTGTTTTGGAAAATTTGAAGATGCTGATTCGGACTCTGGATGGAGCAAAGTATTATGTTTCTTTTCGCATTTTAAACAGTTTCGGAATTTGCAATCTTTTGATTTATGAGCGCGGAGGCAATTTAAACAAAGTGAAGCGTCTTTTACGATTTTGACTCGCTCTTTGACTGATAAACCGCGGAATCGTGCGCACTTATAAAGGGGGTGTGCCTCTTCGGTGCAGACGGAACACTTGTTTTCGGCCAATGTTAGCAATGTCTTGACTGATTTTTCACCTTTTCCGAATTGTCTTCTTGACGAGTTGCTTGCTTCCGCTCGACCTTCTGATTCCCATTGTGCCATCCGTGAAGCAGTGGCATATATGAAGTTTGTCACTTGCTCGAGCGTTGGAAATCGGCCGCGTTCTAAAGATTCATCCCATTTTTGTCGCGTTGTTTTATGTAGCTTTTCTACAATTAGCTGTACCACTAGAGGTTCTCCTATGTCGACGCCGAGGGGTCGTAATGACAAGACATGCTGTTGACATTCGTCTGCAAGACGTGTTAAGCCCATCGCGGTTTCCTTCTCCTGCATCGGCATACGAAGTAACAAACTGAGATGTCGCGTGATAATTATCCGTTCGTCTTGATACGATTGAACTAATAAATCCCATGCGCGTGTATAATTGTCGCTCGTAATGGTGAAGATGGCAATTTTCCGCGATGCGTCACCTGATAGAGTTGCCTTCAAATATTGTAGTTTTTCGATGTTGTTGAGATCGCGACGATTTCCGATCATAGTAAGGAAGGCGTCTTTGAAACTGAGCCATTGCTCGTATCTGCCGTCGAATTTCGGAAGTGAAGCCTCGGGAAGCTTCACTCGTACAGCGCGGTGCGGTGTTTCATTGTTGTCTTCCGAATTTGTTGTGTTTGACGTCGACGGACGCGGGTTCGTGGAGGCTACCAGTGTTTCAACTTCACTCAGTAAATCGAGTGCTTTATTTTGCATTGCTATTCTTTCCTGTGTGTGGTCCGTTTCCTCGTCGAGGCGATCTATCTCGTCGGATATTTCGTCAAGTGTCGCAAGCACTTCTTTGAATTTTTGAACGCGTATTTTAAGTTTAATGATGTCAATGGTCTGCTTTTTGCCATAGTCGTTAAAAAATGTATCAAAGGCTGTCGTTTGTGCCTTAATGACGCTTCTTCTTTTAAGGAGGATCTTCAGTGCTTGCTCACTTGCCATTCTTTCGATGGATTCTTTACGTTCTCGAGCGAAATCTTGTGCTGGATTCTTGTCGATAATGAACGGAGTCCTTTAATTCTATTTTCTCCTTACCTTGTTGCAGGATCGAACACCTATCTGTTTCTTGTTGAACAGTCTCAGAGGGCTATCACTGAAAGCTTTTTCGTATCACACTTCACTAGATTCACTGTAACCCGGATCGCAGTGGTAATCCGGCTCTCGACGGACCAAAAAATGTACCGTGCTTAAGCTCGCGGTTGGTAAATTAAAATGGGAATCGTATTCCTTTCACGAGTACACGTTACTTTGTTGGCTAACTTTGTAATGAAAAGCCAACAGTTTCCTTTTTTTTTTATGAAATCACTCTGTGTTTTATTTTCGTTTTATGAATGTACTATAATTTCTTTATTACACTGAATCTAGTTGAATGATTTAAACTTAGAAATATCGATCGAAAAACACGATGTTGTTTCCTCTGGTGATGTTCGGTTTTGACTGACTTGAAAAACTTAAACTAAAAATTAATAAAAAAAGAGGAACGACGCTGTGTTGGAACATGGAACGGAGAGAATACTTTTCAGCAACATGATTCAGCGTCTTTTTACCTGGTAGCCAAAACATGAATTTTTCTCTCAGGGTTTTCCAGTCCTTTTTATTATGATCGTCGTTGTATATTCGGATTATCTGGCGGTATTATTTTACCGTCATAAACAATCGCCGCATCACGATATCCTTTTTTACCGTCATAAAACAGTCGCCGCATCACGATATCCTTTGGTTCGGATTATCTGGCGGTATTATTTTAAAGTCATAAACATCTGCCAGATACAAAGTAGGGTTCTCTTTTCTTATATTTTATACCTAGTCGTGCCATAAGTTCTGTCACACGTATATGGGCAATTTTTGTATAAATGAAAAAGAGTTTTTGACAAAGGAAAATATATTTTATTTTGGCATACTAATGGAAGTAAAATAAGCAACAAATTATTCAAAGTGGCCGCCTTTAGCCTTAACACAGCTCTTTAATCTGTTGGGCCAGTCATCGATAGCAGTACGCACTGTTTCTAGCGGAAAATTAGCTACTGCTTCTGTCAAAGATCGCTTAAGGCTCTCGATATTTGGGTGTCGTCTCGTGCACACCATGGACTCTAACTCCGCCCACAGTTTGTAGTCCAGGGGATTCAAATCTGGGCTCCCAGAAGGCCATTCCGTCGCCCTTATAAACTGTGGAATATTGGTTTCCAACCACGCTTGTGTGGTTCGAGCTTTGTGGGCTGGCGCAGAATCTTGCTGGAAAACCCAATGTCGATTGTTGAATAGCGTAGAGTTCAGCGGCTTCACACATCCCTCCAGGATGTCCGTTTGATAATTTTTCGCTGCAGTTTTTACGCCTTTTTCGCAAAAATGAAGCTCGGTGACCCCTTCGTAGCTGACACCCCACCATACCATGACTGATGCTGGATGATGTCCTCGCTGTACCCTAGTGGCAACTTCTCGGGCTTCTATGGAGCTGTGGGCATACACCTTATCATTTTGGCGGTTGAAATGTTCCTCCACCGTAAAAATTTTTTCATCGGTAAATAAAATTTCTCGATGTTTGTTGTTGCCGTACCGCCGAAGGAGCTCTTTCGATCTGGTGCTCCTAATTTGCTTCAACTGCTCAGTCAGCAAATGTCCCGTTGATCGTCGAAAGGCACTCATCCCGAGGTCAGATTTTATGATGCGAGACATACTTCGGGTGGAGATGTTCATCTCTCGAGCCATGATTCGTTGTTTACGAAGCGGATTTCGACGAATTCGACTCTCGACCGCTTTGATGGCACCAGAAGAACGTACATCACGCGGACGTCCAGAACGAGGTCGATCTTCAATAGTCTGGATCGCGTTATATCTCTGGATCGCACGATACACAAATCTTTGCGTTATTTTTAACGGGCACAACAACTTGAAAATTTCACTCGCTGATTTTCCACACTTATGTAGTGCAATCACTGCAGTTCGGTTTTCTATTACACCCCATTCCATCTTCACACGTTAACGAACACACTTTAAGTGACCATCAACTGTCAACAACATTATGACGTTTATAAAACTGGCCGATATTGAAATGTCAGTCATAAAATAAAGTTGTTGCCAATGTGAGAAATTATGTGACAGAACTTATGGCAGGACTAGGTATATCGTCGACTGCGACGATCCAGGCGGCATCGTCGGTTTGAATTGCTTCGATGCGTGAAAGGAAATCAGCAATGACATTTTTGTTACCGGGTACGTGTTGAATATCAATAGTGAATTCGCTAATGAAAGTGAGTTGTCGTACTTGATGAGGTGAAGTTTTTTCTGGCTTTTGCTGGAACGCGAATGTGATCGGCTTATGATCAGTTAAAATCGTACAATTTCTTCCTTCGATCATATGCCGAAAAAATTTGACTGATTGGTATATATGTAGCTAACAGTTCTCTGTCATAGGTGCTGTACCATTTCTGTGTATTAGTCATGCGTTTGGAATAAAATCCAAGCGGCTGCATTTCATTGTTGTTCATTTGATGAAGCGCTGCACCGACAGAAAAATTGCTTGCATCGACGGTTAAAACCAACTTTGCGTTTGGTATCGGGTGAGTTAAAGCGACTGCGTCAATGATTTCCCGCTTGCTTTCCTCAAACGCTTTTTCGGTTTCTTCGGACCAAATTAATTTCGTTTTATCGTTTTTCTTATTGCCTTTTATCATCGCTTGCAGTTTGCCCTGTTTGGTCGCAGCATGTGGTAAAAAACGGCGGTAAAAATTGAGTGATGCGATAAAACTACGAAGTCCGTGTGTTTCTTTCGGTTTTGGACATTTGACGATTGCTTCGACTTTTTCAGAATCCGGTGCAATGCCAGCACTCGATATTTTGTGTCCCAGAAATTTCACTTCGCTTTGACCGAATACGCATTTGGCGATGTTTATTTTCAAGCCGTAGTCACATAAACGTTGAAAAACAATTCTAAGATGCTGTCAATGTTGCTCAATGTTCTCGAACGCAATGCAGATGTCATCAATGTAGACGATGATAAAATTCAAGTCGCGAAACACTTCATTCATAAATCGCTGAAATGTCTGCGCTGCATTGCATAGGCCGAAAGTCATGACGTTGAATTCAAAAAGACCAAATAGTGTAACAATTGCAGTTTTGAGTCGATCTTCAGGTGCAATTGGTATTTCAGTGTATGCTTTTTCCAAGTCGATAGTTGAAAAAAAATTTTTTCCATGCAGCAATTGCGTGCAGTCTTGAATGTGCGGTACCGGTCAGGCACCGTGATTGCGTTCAATCTACGATAATCGCCACATGGCCTCCACTGGTTGTTTTTCTTGCGAACCGTATGAAGCGGAGTCGCCCAATTGCTTTTGCTGTGTTGACATATATGCCGATTTTCAGCATGTACTCGAATTCCTTTTTGGCAATTTCGAGCATTTCAAGATTCAAACGTCTTGCTTTGGCGAAAACTGTCCTTTTGTAATAATTTGATGCTCAACGGCTGTTTTCTTTGAAATTAGTTGATTTATTGTATTTGGTAATGTCAAATCTTTAAACTTGTCAAGCAAATCTTTAAATCTTGAATCAGATGTGATTGTACTTATGCGTTCGTATTCGATGAATTTTGCTTGGCCAATGGCTTTACAATTCGTTGTGTTGTCAAGCAATTTTTTGCTTCGAATGTCGACGAGAAGTCCATATTCATTAAGAAAATCGGCTCCAATTATTGGTCGTGTCACGTCGGCGATGAGGAATTCCCAAATAAAGTTTCGACGAAGACCGAGGTCGACCGTTGCGATTTTCTTGCCATATGTTCGTATTGGCGAGCCATTTGCTGCGTAGAGACAATAAGTATCCGGTGATTGAAGTTTATTTTTGAAAGATGCCGGTAAAATTGAAAAATCTGCTCCGGTGTCGATGAGATATTCTATTTTTGTTTTACGATCCATTACGAATAGGCGGCGTTGCGATTGATGTGCCACTTCATGCGCTGCTGACAATGAAGCGGTATCTGTGTTTATACTCTAGATGAAATCTGAGAGTATATTGTGTTTGCCTTACCGTTTGTAACGCTAAGAAATAATGCTCGCACAAAGCCGCCAAGGGTACAGAAATATTTGTTGTCGCTCAAAAACTTCGATTCCGAGTTGCTGTCTGTCCGTCTGTCTGTCTGTCCGTCTGTCCGTCTGTCTACAGCATAACTCTCGAACGCTTTGAGCTATCGTGCTGAAATTTTTTGTGTGTCATTTTTAGCTAAAAAGAAACTTTAAGTTCGTGAACGGGCCACATCCCCCTACTCCTTCTACCCCCTCCCATACAAATTTCACGAAATTCCGAAATTTCCAGAAATTGATTTTCCTTTGAAACCATTTAAGCTATCAATTTGAAATTTCGGTCAAAGTATTTAGATATAAATGTTATTAATATGGCGGAATATTGATCCCATCCCGGCACTCCTTCTACCCCCTCCCATACAAATGCATAATTTTGAAAAATGCAGTTTTTCGATTTTCATTGAAACTAGCAAAGTTATAAAAACGAATTTTTGCCAGAATTAATTTTATTATAGTTTCAATTAGAATTGAAAAAATTATCAACTTCACCTCACTCCTTCTACCCCCTCCCATACAAATTTCACGAAATTTTGAAATTTAAATTAAATTACTTTTCTTCGAAACTGTTAAGGCTATCAACTTGATATTTTGCATAAAGTATAAAAATAGAAATATCAATAACGAGAAAAAAATTTGTTTTGATCCGTACACTCCTTCTACCCCCTCCCATATAAATGCATAATTTTTGTCAAGTGCATTATATCGATTTGCATTAAAACTAGAAAAAGTATAAACTTAGAATTTTGCCAGAATTTGTCTTTTAATAATTTCAATAAATGCTAAAAAAACTATCAGCTCCTCTTCACTCCTTCTACCCCCTCCCATACAAATATCTGTATTTTAAATTCAAGAAAAGCATTTCTCCTTCGAATATATTAGAACTATCAAATTTGAAATTGAACCAAAGCGTGGTGATAAGGATGATATGATAAGCAGTTTCAAAATCATCTTAGACGCTCGACTTTCCCTGCCACCTCCCATACAAATGCCTCAATTTCAGGAAAACTATGTCCCAATTGAAAATAATGAAAGCTGCAAACTTTAAATTCAGCACGAAATATTTTGCATGCCACATTAGGTGTCATATCCAAAAATTACAAACCTTCCTCCTCTCCTTCTACCACCTCCCATACAAAAGTCACTATTAATTATTTAAAAGAATTGGTAGTGACATATTTTCCGGTACATTGAACTCTTTCTCATTTCATCTAGAGTATCATATGATTGGGCTTTACGCCCAATCATAATTCTCTTATGTTTTTTGAATTGGCAAGGCTCGTTGCACTTTTTTGCCTGTTTGCCAAAACGGTAATGGTAGAAACAGAACGGAAACTTGTTGCGCGATTTAGAACGGCTGCTTCCTGTCGCCACTGTCGTTAAATTTACTTTTGTCGCGACGATGAGGACCGGCTTTGAGTTCGGCAATTTCCTTTCGAAGCGCAGCGATTTGATCGTTCATCGCGTTTGAAACTGATGACACGTTCGAAAAACTTTGAATTTCAAGCATTTTATCGGCCTGCTTAGCCCACTGTGCAGAATCGCCATCAGCAATTGAAATCACCACACGCACCGTTTCAGGCAAACGCTCGAGCCACAATTGCTTCATTGCGTCGTCGCTCATTTTATCACCAGCGAGATCTTTCATTTTTTTCAGCAGTTGGGATGATTTGTCGTCGCCAAGCTCAATTTCTTTTATTAATTTTCGCAGCTTCTTTTGATCGGAATCGGTGCATTCTTCGATGAGTTTTTTCTCAATCATCTCATATTTTTCACTTTGCGGGGGGTTGCGAACGATATCCGAAACCAATTGGAGAAATTTCGGATCGAGCGATGAAACGACTTCATCGTATTTTGTTTGATCCATTTTAATTCCAAACTTACGAAATTGCGCTTCCATTTACAAGAAATAAAGATCCGGTTGCTCCTTGAAAAACTGCGGTGGTTTTACGCCGACACGATAAATTTCTCTATTCGTATTTTCAGTCGTCGAATTGCTTTGAATTTGTTGTTGCCGCTTTTGTTGCTGCTGTTTGCAACATTTGATCCATTGTCGTCTTCTTTGAATATATTGCTTGATTAAAATTGTTTTTGAAAACTCAATGATACGATCGATAACACGAAGCAACGACGGAAGGCACAAAATATTTACATGCGCGACCGAAAAAAAATGACAATGCGAAAACGTGCACAATTGAAATTATTTTTGCGTTAATCCAATTGTCGGGGTCACCAATGTAGGCGCGAGTGTCCTACTCGAAATAAAAATATGATTTTTGAAGTTATTTTAATATTTTTATTTCGAAAACTAAAAATGACAATTTTTAGAAAATGAAAACTTTTTAGTTATTCCGTTGTTCAAAGACTACTACTTTTACTTTATTATTTTAATAATAAAGTATTGTGATCGACTTGGGAAAAAAAAAAATTTGCTACCCTGAAATTTTTTTTTTTCGCGTTTCATGACTAAAATAGCCTAAAAATGCAAAAAAAAAAAAAAATCCGTCTGTCTGTACGCCGTCCGCCGTACGCCGACGTGTACGCTCAGCGCACATTAACTCCCAAGCCCTTCAAGATAGAAAGTTCATTTTTGGAAGGATTGTAGGTAGTTGCGGATCTCAGGCGGATACCAATTTTGGGAGGTGTACGAGTTCAGGGGGAGGCAGGGGGAGCGCTTAAACCGAAAAATACGAATTCAAATATCTCAACCATGGTTACAGCTAGGAAGCTAAAAATCAACATACATATACAGAAGTCTGTGGGACAACTTTTAAAAATAACTTTATTTTTTTATCCATTGGCGTGCGAAAAGGGGGGGCTAAGAACCAATTGTCGGCCGAATTTTTTTTTCAAATGATTATATCTTCGAAATTACTTCCCATAAAAAATTGATATTTTGAGACCATCAAGATAGTATATAGATCTACTAGAAGCAATTTAGATAGAAGCTAATTAGTGAAAGGGGAAGGGTCAGGGGGGGTGCAAAGAAAAACACTTAAAAATTAATATCTCAACTGTCTCTTATGCTATGTAATTGAAACTTAATATATATACTAAGCTTTACTAGCGACATATGAAAAAAATATAGTATGTGGACATTATAGTAGTGGGGGGAAATGGGGAGCTTTTCAAAAATGGCGCACTTTCCAAAACTACAAATCATCAAATCTCAAAATTGAGTACAGATATCAAAACAAAAATTTGTAAGATTGTAGAGCTATATAATCTTTAATTTTGGTAAAAAATTTGAGTTGGGGGGTGTAAGGGGAGGGAGGTGGAAGCCGAAAATGTTGAAAATTTTGAGTGATTTTTTTATGGCTCTGGTAAAAGATACAAAGTTTAAATTTTGGGTGTCGACACATCTATTTGATATAAATAGAAAAAAAATAGTAATTTGTTCCAAAATTGTTATGCTCCGAAGTGGGGGTCTAACGTGCACTAGGTGTTTCATGTGGAATGAAAAAAACACATAAACTGAAAATTTTTGAATGAAATTTTTAGGTAGAAACTTGAAAATTTGGGAAATGCATTTAAAAAAAATCTCTAAAAGTTTGAAATATTAACTGGTCGAATATTTTTAAAACTTCTACTCCCTCCCATACAAAATTATTTTTTCGACCAATTTTAAGAAATCAATTATCACCTAACTATCAAAAGCTATCAATTTGAAATTTTGCACAAAAACTTAGAAAAATAGTTAAAATAAAATTACGGTAAAAGTTTTGAAATCATGCTTGCCCTTCTACCCCCTCCCATACGAAAGCATGATTTTGACCAATTTCATTAAATCAACTAATAACCAACAAATTAAAAGCTACGAACTTGAAATTTTGTACGAGCACCTTACAACAGAAAAGAAAGAAAATTCCATCACAAATTTTACGATTCCCCTACCTCCTCTACCCCCTCCCATACAAAATTATTTTTTCGAGCATTTTTAAGAAATCAGTTATCAGCTATCTCTTAAAAGCTATCAATTTCAAATTTTGCATGAAAACTTATAAAAGTAATTCAAATGAAGATGCTTTAAAAGTTTTGAAATTGCGCTTACCGTTCTACCCCCTCCCATACAAAACTATGATTTCGACCAATTTCATTAAACTAAAAGCTATGAACTTGAAATTTTATACAAGCACCTTACAAGAGAAGCGACATAAAACTGCATATCAAATTTTACGATTCCCCTACCTTCTCTACCCCCTCCCATACAAATTTTCGGTTTCGTGAAAATAAAATACACCGAATTTTATGAAAATTTTATGCAATTTCGTCTATGAAACACATTCTATACAGAGAATATTGGTCGTGATTCAAGCAATTATTAAAAAACTGTTAACATCCACCCACCCTTGCTATTACCCCTCCTCCTCCCCTCATAAAAACCCAAACTTGCAGAAACGAATGAAATATTGTTAAATTGACAACAGCCCTGCCCAAGAAACCCCTTTGCGCTTAGCTTTCCCTAACCACTTTAACCTGCATATTGACTTTCCACTCATCCGCAACTTGTCCCAAGAATAATAAAGTTTCGCCCGACTTGTTGGCAGTTTATTTTAAAGTGTTATCTATAGTATGGCGCTATGCGCTTGCTAAGTGAAAAAATGTAAATTTTAAACTAAGTAGCGAAAATAATTTTTATTATTTTGACTGTGTGTGCCCACAGCCTTTAAGAGCACGTTTGGGGATTGTTCTGCCTTCCATTTGCTCTACGTGGCCAGCTCACTGCAGTTTACGTAGCTTGATGAACTTTGAAGTTCTGGCTCGTCGAGTTGATACAACTCATGGTTGTATCTTATTCGCCATTCCGTTCCTTCTTTCACAGGTCCCAAAATTCTTCGGAGGACCTTTATTTCATCCGATCTTGCTAACGTCTACAAAGCAATTATTCAACCTCGCTTAGAGTACATTTCACGCATTTGAGCTGGGCATCCAAAACACATCTCGCGTTGCTTGATCGTGTCCAGAAACATGCGTTTCGTCTGATTGGAGATGAAACCATCACGGGTTCCGTAGACTCCCAAGAGCACCGTAGAAATGTCGTAGTACTCAGCATTTAATATCGCTACTTCCACGGTATATTCAGTATGGAACTACGCGAACTAACTCCCCTCTTTCGAATTTTTATTATTATTATTATTAATTATTAATTATTAATTAATTGTATATATTTATTCATTAATATTGGTCATATTCCTCAAAATGAACGCGCACGCGAGTATACCGTCAAACCTTCTTTCTTCCGTACAGTAAAATATTGGCAATCTTTCATTTTTCGAACTACAAAGCTTTGGAACGCGTTACCAGTTGGTGGTTCTCCTAAAGAGTATAACTCACAATGCTTCAAGAGTAACGTCCACCGACAATTCTGCCTCTTCCTGCCCAAATTCCTTTATTTTCCGTTATACTCCGCCGTATTCCGACTCAACTGTGTATAGCATTAAAGCGTGGCCTCCTAGTTGAATGGTGACTTAAAAAAATCGAAGTTGACTGTATTTTAAAAATTCACGAAAAGCGTGTAGAAATTCACTTTTGCAATTTTTTTTTGTGCAGGACGACTATGTTTTCTCTTTGCACAACACGTTCACCTTACTTACCGGATTATGTATTTTCCAAAATTTATTAACGGAAACTTTGAAGTAAATGTTATTGAAATCCAAATCAAACCCACTTTAATTTTTCTTTTTTCTCTTAAGAGAAATTTTAATCAGTTATTGAAGTCTTATGTTTTGGGATGTTATGTATACTCTCATATTGGGAAATTCATCCAGGGCTAGAAATGAGAAACGTGGACTGCCTTGGAACATCTCACAAAGTTCAAACTTTTTCAATTTCAACCGGTAGGAGATTTATTCTTAGAATGCATTTAGTCGTCAATAACACAAATTTTGCTTCTGTCTATACTCTTGTCTTTTTGTGTTTCCACTCACTGCCGTATACCTGGAAAAAACCGCACAATGATTTTTATATTTTTAAGACATTCTCAAAAAGTATGCAGATATGAAAAAATATTTCCAATCGACGAATAGAATGCTCATAATCATAACAATTTTGTTTCGAAAATTGAAATCTTCGTGTTTTATACGATGATAACTATATCGTTTAATGTTTATATGTAATGTAAAAAAAAAAAATACTAAAAACCAAATAAACATTAAAAAAAACGCATAATATCAAATTAAGTAGCATTAAGAAAAAAACAAGTGTAAATAAAATAAACTCACTTAAATAGCAATTAGGAAAATTGTTAGTCTAGTTGGCCTATGTAATTGATAATATAATTGAAAACCAAAAAGGATAAAACTTAAATAAGTTCTTATGTAAATATTGTTAAAAATAAGTAAAATATTAAACTAATTATATGTGTAGTAAAATAAAAATTATTAACGATGTAATATGTGAAGGGTACTAACTAAATGAAAAACGAATTAGTTAAATTTTCTATGTTTTTATGTTTATTTTCTTAGATAAAAAAAAAACTGAAATAAATAAAAGCGCAAACACAAACTTCCAGTGATTGTAAAATTCTAAAATTACAATAACCAAATCATATCTCATTTTTTTTTTCTCTTCACATATCTCACTAAATTTATCTCTCTTTTTTAATTTTCTCCCACACATATCTATCAATAAATTAATTTTCGATTTATTTATACTAGGGGATTCGATTTTATAGTTTTTTGACTTGAAATGTTTGCCCTAAACGTCTCTAAATTCAAGTAAAAAAAAAACCTAAACTAATAATATCAAACTGCTGGAATAAAAAAAATGAAAAAGTAAAAATAAATTAATGTATCATAAATGCTTCTGATTTCATGTGATAAAAAAAAAAGATCAATAAAGAGGTGTTTTATTTATATGTAAATTTGTTTTAATAAGAAAACTAATAAGGTAATTTCTTTTCACATTATCGACAATTTATGTTATTGCAAAAGTAAATTTCGATAGGGTTGTAGCCTAGTGCGTGCTGATCGAAAATGCGAAGGTCGAGAGTTCAAATCCCGGTCGACGCATTCAAGTACACTGCTTGCATGGATATTTCTTGGTTACTTCAATCTACGAAAATGAAAAATTCGTAGAGTGGGTTGCTCTAAGAGCTAACAAGCATTCAGCAATAAATAATGAAAATGTTAAGGAACCTGAAGGTCAGGAGTCCAAGGCCCGAATAGGGCTGTAGCGCCACTGAACTAGAAAAGTAAATTTAGATCTTATGCTCTTTAACTGGAAACTAAATTATCTGGCAACAAATTCGGCGCCTAGGGACAAGTGGGGGATAAATGGGAAGTCAATATGCAGGTTAAGGTGGTAACAAATAGGAAATGAGAGTTCTTCGAGCGGCCTATTGTCAATTATTTCATAATTAGCTGCCAGTGTTACTATTACTACTACTAACAGCTTCTAGTGCATTTCATTCATTTAAATATCAGCGGTTGACAAGCAACATGTTTTGGTCCAATTGTTTTTTAAATTGAGATTTTTCCTGGAATATGTTTACTGCTTTCTTTAAAACGTTTGAAAATATAGTTTACTTTAGAGGCAGAGAACTTTAATTGGCAACACTGTTTTCTATGACAGTCGATTTGGCAGTTCCCAGTTGTTTTGGGGTTAGTTTGGTTTGGCAATTCATCATGAATATACTCACGCCGGAGCAACGTTTGCAAATTGTTCAATCAATCAATCAAATTCCTGTTAAGACCCCTTACAGAAGCATAGGACAGAAATAACTCTCTTCCACAAGGCGCGATCCTGAGCATCGGCCTTAAGCTGTTGCCAGGACTTATTTATTCCTCTGGCCTCCTGCTCAACTGCTCGCTTCCATGTGTTACATGGTCAACCAACCCGACGTCTTCCTTGAGGATTATAATCCAGACTCTGTTTGGCGAAGTTTCGCTCTGGTTTCCTCAAAGTGTGACGGATCCACTGCCACTTCCGCCTTTGAATCTCAATACCTATTTTAGTCTGGCCAGTTGTACTCCAAAGTTAGTCGTTGGAGATCACTTCTGGCCAGAATATTCCTGAAATGCGTTGGAGGCATTGGTTCACGAAAGTCTGTAGTTTCTTGGTAAGTCGAACGGTCACTTTCCACGAAGTACAACCATATAACGACACGGATTTGACGCATGCGTCAAAAACTCACAGCTTCGTGCGAACCTCCAGAAATGGGAATGGGTACCGAACGCCTGACGAGCTTTATTTAGACGAGCCTCAATATCCTTTTGGGCTCCACCGTCCATGCTGACAATGCTTCCGAGATAGCAAAAATCTTGCAACTCTTCCACATCTTGTCCGTTAAGAACAATCAATGTGCTTGCGTTCGAGCCCTTGTGTATGTACATGGTTTTATGCAGATTTATTTTCAGTCCCGCCTCTTTGTATTTAGAATGCAACGAGCGAACATTTGACTCTAAATCCGAACGGTTATGTGCAAGGAAACACACGCCATCAGCATTATCAAGGTGACTTCAGATGTTAAATTATCTCCATTGAAGACCTTCATCTTCCCCACCTTCCAGTGCAGCTTTCAAGATGTCATTTATTACCACCATAAAGATGGCTGGTGCTAATACGCAGTCTTATCTGACAGCCGTTCGCACAGGAAAGCTCTCGGGCAGCTCTCCTCTTTCTCTTGTCGTGTCTAACAGCATTTTTAAGCTGTATATGAGAATCGCGGTAGTTTTGCCTCAGGTCGGGAGTTCGTTGGTTGACATCCGATCGCCAACCTTGGCCCATCCAGGGTTGCGACATCCAGGGTTTCTCACCGCTTTGCACATATCTCACAGATTCTTCAGCATTGGTTATGTTTCTGGTTGCTTCTCAATTGGCGTCCAGTGTGCGCATTGCATATTCGCCCAATGTGGATGAATTTTCGCGTAGAATAGTGATGTATTCGCGTTTTTTGTTGGGATCTCTGAGTTTATCTACATTAAGCTTGCACTTCATTTGAAGAATTTGTGGTCGTCGGATAGCTGCTGTACATAGTCTCAAGCAGGCAACCATTAAATAGTGATCGCTCCCCACGTCAGCTCCACGCTTCGCTCGCACATCGAGGAAACGTCTTCTCCATCGGCGGCCTATAGCCAAATGGTCGATCTGGTTCTTAGTAACACCATCAGGAGAAACCCAAGATATTTTATGATGACTCTTGTGTGGATGACCATTTGCCGAGTACTACAAACCTCCACAAATAATTCGCCGTTTTTGGGTCTCTAAATTCAAGGTCGTGACGTGTCGACCCAAGAGTCACCATGCTTCTCCATGATGTGTTCTAGTCCAGTGTTGTCAGGGTTAACCTGGGCGTTCATATCTCCGGAGATGATAATAATATCACCTCTTGGAACCCGCTCGAAGGTGGCACTCAGTTGGCTATAAAACTCTTCTTTGTCACCAGGTGGTGCAGTAGTAGTTGGTGCGTAGCACTGTGGAATTGTGACGTTTCTGACACTGGTCTTGAGCCTGATGACGATAATCCTATCCGAGATTGGTTCCTAGCTGATGAGAATGTTTCTCGCTCTCGGTGTAAGGACGACCGCGACGCCATTTTTGGCTTCACTCTTAGGACCAACGTACAGAATTATGTTTCCGCTAGGAGTTCGTTCTTCTCCTGATCCTGTCCACTTGACCTCGCTCAAACCCAGGATTTCGATGTTATAGTGCTCCATTTCATGGTCGATTACCGACTGGCGGTGCAAGGACCGAGTGACTCCAGCTCTTCCCCCGTCATTCAATGTTCGAACATTCCAGAAGCCAATCGTAGTCCGTTTTCGAATGCCAAAAGTCGTTACCGTAGGATCCGTCCGTATCAGAGGCGCTGTATCCGTTTCTCGTATCAGTTAGGATTTAATGTGATCTATGGTATACAAATTATTTAAATCTCTGCACTTGTGGTTGATATTTTATTTTATAAACAAATTGTAACTCATTATTATTAGTTTCTTTTATTGAAAATCGTTTTACTTCATTTTTTAAACTAAAAATGTGTGGAGTGTTTTTTTGTCAGTGGAATTGATTTCCACCAACTTCCCACACACTCCTCCCACCACCTCTCATACAAACAGCAATTTTTCATGAAATACTATAAACCAATTTGCTCAGCACGAATAATATTTATCGAGCTCAAATTTTGTACTAAATTCTTAATTAGTATTATAATTAATTTCGGGTAAAAGTATACCAATTATCTTCTCCCCTTCTATCCCCTCTCATACAAAGTGACACAATATCACATCATTCCATAATTCGATTTTCTTGAAATGTATGAAAGTTAATGATTTGAAATTAAAAATAAATCAATTGCATAATGATTGTAGTTGTTTCTCAAAAAATCACTAAGAAAATCCCACTCCACTAGCACCTCCCATACAAACTGTAAAATTTCACTAAAACCAATGGACTAATTTTCTCAGTATCTATTCAATTTTTGAAGCTTAAATTTGGTAGAAAACATTTTTATAGCTACTCTAGCATGATGTGAAACAAATTAGTTCAATGCTGTCACTCCTTCTACCACTCACCATACAAAATTTTTTAAGATCACAAAAATTTTATAGTCTATATATAATCGTAGTCCTGTTATGTTTCTAAGCTTAATGTTATTTTATTTGGGCTTTTTTTTCATTAACACAAGCTGCAACTATTCACATGTCCTTAACGCTCTTCAATATGATCTCGAGTCACGGGATTGATTTCATCATGAGCCTGTCCCATACAAATACAAGTATCGTAGTTTCATCCTTAATAATTTATGGCTGTGATTCCAACCGTCACTGTGTTCAAAGAGCCATTAGTTGAAGCAGATTATACATATATCTTACATCATGTATTACTAACTACATTCTCAAAAATTGCTTGTTATTGCAATTCTGACGCGGATACAATTGCGGAGGATCGCTAGTCAATTAATAAATTTAAAGCTACGAACTTATAATTTTGTACCAACACGTTTTAAGAGAAACGAAATAAAGCTGCATTACAAATTTCACGATTCGCTCAGCTCTTATACCTTTTCACATAAATTGTATGGCGTCATGAATGTAAATACTAGGGTGTGGCCTAGTGGGTAGCGTGTTGGTCTACAATGCGAAGGTCGTGAGTTCAAATCTCGGTCGACGCATAATTCCAGCACATTGCCTGCTTGGGTATACTTTGATCACTTCAATCTACGAAAATTAAAAATTCAAGGATAGATGGTTGTGCGTATGTCTAACAAACCTTCCACAATAAATAATGGAAAATGTTAAGGAACCTGACAGTCAGAAGGTCATTTGGGCTGTAGTGCCATTGTAGAAGTAGATTCATAGATCCAAATTCCTCTATGAAACTAAGGTTCTATTAAGAGATTTTTGAATCTGATTTAAGCAATCAATCAAAAAATTATTAACACCCATCCACCCCTTCGATCCTTTCTATTTTTTATCGCCCTCTTCTCATAAAAACCTTGTATTAATAAACGATTGACATATTGGTTAAATATACTACAGCTGTTGATCGTAATCATATTTAAGTGTTAAATAATTAAAAACAGCCCTGCTCTGGAACCCTTATTCAATTAGTCTTCCCCGACATATTGACTTCAGACGCATTCCAAACTTGCCCCTAGAATAAAAAAATTGCACCCGTCTTGTTGGCAAATATTTTATCTTCTTCAATGGCACTTCAGCCCGAACCTGGCCTTAGTCTCCTGACCTTCAGGTTCATTAACAGATATTTTATACTCTAGTTGAAATTCTAGTTGCCTTATCGTTTGCTAAGAATCAATACTCGCACGGAGACGCCAAGGGTACACAAATATTTTTGTCGCTCAAAACCGTGTGTTCGCCTGTCCATCTGTCCGTTTTTGTGTATATCTACGACATAACTCTCGAACGCTTTGAGCACTATAGTTGCTGAAATTTTATTTCGATAATTGTTATGCCATTTTGAACAGAAACTTTCAGCTCGTGAACGGCTTACATTTCCCCGTTCCTCTACCACCATACCATACAACAATTCAAAATTTTTATTTTTTCTCCGAAACTATTGAAGCTTTCGACTAGAAAATTGGGCTAAAGTATAATGTTGTAAATACCATTAACGCAAAAAAAAGTGATCCGATCCTCTCACTCGTTCTAACCCTCGCACACAATTTTGGTAAATGCATTATATCGATTTTCACCAAAACTAAAACATATAAAAACTTAAAATTTTACTTGAATTTAAAATACAAATTTATATGATAGAAATTCAAGAAAGCATGTCTCCTTCGAACATATGAGTGCTATCGACTTTGAAATTGAAACAGCATGGTGATAAGGATGTTGATAAGCGGATTCAAAATCATTCAAAACCATCATCCATGCAATGCCTCAATTTTAGAAAAACAATGTTAAAGGTAATAGCACAAGCTATAAATTCATTACGAAACATTTACATAGCACGTTCGTTGTCATATACAAATATTGCACACCCTCCTCCCTTTTACGTCTACCACCTCCCATATAAGATAATTAATTAATCTGCGAAAATGCTTAATTTCAAAATTATTTTGAAAATAAACATCGCAGGAAATGTGACCTTAATCGCTATTTAAAAAGACTCGTGTTTAAATAAAGTTGAGACTTGCAAAGTTTTTATTTGCATTTTAAATTCCCATTGACATTTAACTTATCCACGGTAAAGATTTCCAGACACAAAATTATGAGCCTTTATATCAAAAGATTCCATAGAAATTTTTCGTCTTCCCCGCGGAATTATACAATAGAATGCGATATGAACATTTATATGGATTCGAGCGGTGTATTTAATTTTCTTGCACTTTATCAACACACATGAGTTAGCTAATTCAAGTATAATGCTGGAGAGCTCGTGAAAGATACGCAAGTTCCATGTAAGAGTATGCACAATTAACAATAAACTTTAGTGTTTGAAGGTTTTCATCATCTGATCTTCCGTATACGATGCACGATGAAGGCCTGTCTGGTGGTTCAGTGACGCTTTTTCCTTTCTTCTATTCTAGAGATATGAGCGTTTTTCATCCCTTTCATGGAAGAACAAGACGATGCGAGGGGATTTAATGTGGTTGTTAGTATTATCAAAGGTTCCTGTACCTGTGTACAAAGAGAAAATAAAGAGCATAGGTTTACGAAACTTTCAAAGGGTGTGGCGGTCTTATTTCATGATGTTTTGTCATACATTTTCTGCTCATCGCCAATGCCATCTACTGTATGTACACTTTAAGCGTAATAAGGACTTTAATGTAGAGATTCTTTTAATATCTCAACCATTTTGCGTTAGAGGCTTTCGTCAGATTCCATTTTATAGAACAATCTATAATTTATATTATTATATGTATTCATTCTTAAGCTAGAAACGTTGTTCTTGAGCTATAAAATTTATTTTAAACTAGCAAACGCTCGCGACTTCGTCCGCGTAAGAATCGCAGTAATAACATTTTTTGAGAATGTAGTTAGTAATACATTTTGTGGGATATATGATCCGCTTACCTTAATGGCTCTTTGAACACAATGTTTTGTATTTTGTTGGAATCAGAACCATAAATTATTAAGAATGATAGCATGATACTCGCATTTGAATGGGAGAGGCTCGTGATCAAATCAATCCCGAGATTTTAGATCATATACGTATTGAAGAAGAAATCCCAGTCGACACCAACGGGACACTACTATTCAAGTCCACTCAACTAGTAGCATAAGCTGACGACATTAACATTCTAGCAAGATCCTTCCCTAGTGCTAAGGAGGTATTTGTCACTTGACTCCGCCGCAAAAGAAGTCGGGTTGCGCATTAATGAAAGCAAAACAAAAGTAATGACGCAAACAAGAAATAGAACGCAAATCAGACAAAACATAACAATTGCGGAATATAATTTGGAGAGTGTGGACGACTTCATATATCTTGGGGCTAATCTAGCAAAGGACGGTAATGAAACAGACGAAATCAAACTACGGATAATACTTGAAAATAAGACGTATTATTCGGTACTTCCAATAATGAAATCCAAGAAAGTGCACAGGAACAATAAGCTGCGGATTTATAAAACTATTATACGACCTGTGCTATGTTATAGGGCAGCGAGACGTGGACATGACCGCGAACTTCCGAAAAAGCAGTTAACGCATTCAAAAGAAAGGTCCTCCGAAGAATTTTGGGACCTGTGAAGGAAGGAACGGAATGGCGAGTAAGATACAACCATGAGTTGTATCAACTCTACGACGAGCCAGAAGCTTCAACGTTCATCAAGCTACGTAAACTGCAGTGGGCTGGCCATGTAGAGCGAATGGAAGACAGAAGAATCCCCAAACGTGCTCTTAAAGGCAAAGCGAGTGGTAACCGGCCATTAGGCAAACCACGCAAGCGATGGGAAGACTCGGTTGATGAAGACAGCAAAGCCATTTTAAAAATAAACTGCCAACAAGTCGGGCGAAACTTTATTATTCTTGGGACAAGTTGCTGATGAGTGGAAAGTCAATGTGCAGGTTAGAGTGGTTAGGGAAGGCTAAGTGAAAGGGAGTTCTTGGGCAGGGCTGTTGTCAATTTAACAATATTTCATTCGTTTCTGCGAGTTTGGGTTTTTATGAGGGGAGGAGGAGGGGTAATAGTAGTGGATGTTAATAGCTTTTTAATTAATTGCTTGAATCACGTCCAATATTCTCTGTATAGAATGTGTATCATAGACGAAGTTGCATAGAATTTTCATAAAATTCGGTGTATTTTACACTCACGAAACCGAACATTTGTATGGGAGGGGGTAGAGAAGGTAGGGGAATCGTAAAATTTTATATGTAGTTTTATTTTGCTTCTCTTGTGAGGTGCTTGTATAAAATTTCAATTTCTTAACTTCTAGTTTGTTGGTTATTAGTTGATTTAATGAAATTGGTCGAAATCATGGTTTTGTATGGGAGGGGGTAGAAGGGGAAGCGCGATTTCAAAACTTTTAAAGCAACTTCATTTGAATTATTTTTATAAGTTTTTTGCAAAATTTGAAATTGATATCTTTTAAGAGTTAGCTGACAACTTATTTCTTAAAAATGCTCGAAAAAATAATTTTGTATGGGAGGGGGTAGAGGAGGGAGAGGAATCGTAAGACTTGTGATGCAATTTTCTTTCTTTTCTGTTGTAAGATGCTCGTACAAAATTTTAAGTTCGTAGCTTTTAATTTGTTGATTATTAGTTGATTTAATGAAATTGGTCGAAATCATACTTTTGTATGGGAGGGGGTAGAAGGGCAAATGCGATTTCAAAACTTTTAACGCAATTTCATTTCAATTATTTTTGTAAGTTTTTGTGCAAAATTGCAAATTGATAGCTTTTAAAAGTTAGGTGATAATTGATTTTATAAAAATGGTCGAAAAAATAATTTTGTATGGGAGGGGGTAGAAGTTTTAAAGGTTTTCGACCAGTTAATATTTCGTATATTTAGGGATTTTTTTTAAATGCATTTTGCAAATTTTGAAGTTTCTACCTTAAAATTTCACTCAACAATTTTCAGTTTATGTGTTTTTTTCAATGCACATGAAACACCTTGTGCACGTTAGACCGGGGGGGTCGGTTTATAACAATTATGGATCAAGTTATTATTATTTTTCTATGTACATCAAATAGACGTATTCACGTGCAAAATTTAAACTTTATATCTTTCAACAGAGTCCTAAAAAAATCACTCAAAATTTTCGACATTTTGGCTTATCACCTCCCTGCCCTTTCACCTCCCAGCTTAAAATTTTTACCAAAATTAAACATTATGTAGTTCTACAATCTGACAAATTTTTGATTTGATATCTGTATTCTTTTGTGAGATATAAGGATTCGTAATTTTGAAAAGTGCGCCAGTTTTGAAATGCTCCCCATTTCCCGCCACTACAATTATTTCAACATGTTTAATTTTTTTTGTATTTTTTTAGTATAGCCTAATATAAGTTTTGAGTTTCAATTACATAGCTTAAGAGATAGTTGAGATATTCATTTTTAAGTGTTTTTCTTTGCACCCCCCCTGACACTCCCCCTTACAATAATTAACCACTCTCTAAGCTGATTCCGAAGGAACTATATGCCACACTGACGGTCCCAAAATATGAATTTTTTATGATAAGCAATTTCGAAAATATAATCATTTGAAAAAACAATTCAGCCGACAATTTGTTTTTAGCCCCCTTTTTTCGGACACCAATGGATAAAAAAACTAAATCATTTTTAGAAGTTGTCTCACAAACCCCGCTATATGTGTGTTGAGTTTTAGTTAGCTTCCTAGCTGTTACCATGGTTGAGATATTTGAATTCGTATTTTTTGGCTTAAGCGCTCCCCTCGCCTCCCCCTGAACCCGTACACCCCCCAAAATGGGTATCCGCCTGAGATCCGCAATTATCTACAATCCTTCTAAAAATGAACTTTCTATCTTGAAGGGTTTGGGAGTAAATGTGCGCTGAGCGTACACGTCGGCGTACGGCGGACGGCGTATTTTTTTTTTGCATTTTTCGGCTAATTTAGTCATGAAACGCGAAAAAACAAAATTTCAGGGTAGCAAATTTTTTTTTTTTCCAAGTCGATCACAATACTTTATTATTAAAATAATAAAGTAATTAGCAGCTGGAGGACGCGGTCTTTGTATCGAGACAATTGGAGGTGACGACTTCAGGAGGCCAGGGCCCGATTTGGGCTGTCGCGCCATTGATGATGATGATGACGTATTGAAGAGCATTTAGGACATGTGAATAATTTTTGCTTGTGTTAATTAAAAAAAGCCCAAATAAAATAACATTAAGCTTAAAAACATAACAGGACTACGATACGATACGTCTATATATAGACTATACAATTTTTGTGATCTTAAGAAATTTTGTATGGGGAGTGGTAGAAGGAGTGACAGCATTGAACTAATTTGTTTCACATCATGCTGGAGTAGCTATAAAACTGATTTCTACCAAATTTAAGCTTCAAAAATTGAGTAGGTACTGAGTAACATAGTGCATAGAATTTAATGAAATTGTTCAATTTGTATGGGTGGGTGGTAGAAGGAAAGGGGTTTTTTGGTGATATTTCGAGAAACAACTATGTAATCATCATGCAATTGATATATTTCAAATTTTCAGGTCTGTATCATTCACGCTTTTCAAGAAAATCGAATATTTGTAAAGTCGTGGAATTGTGTCACATTGTATGGGAGGGGGTAGAAGGAGTGAAGGTACTTGGTTAATTTTTTCCCGATATTAATAATGCTAATTAAGGATTGAGTACAAAATCTTAGCTCGATGAAAGTTATATATATTGGGAAAATTAGTTTAGAATATTTAATGAAAAAGTGCAGCTTGCATGGGAGGTGGTGGAAGGAGTTGGGGGTTTTAAGTGACTTTTTGGGAAGCAAATACAATTAATTTACAATTGACATATTTTAAATTTCAGATCAGTTACATTTTCAGTTTTCAAGAAAATCGAATTTATGTAAAGTCGTGGAATTGTGTCACATTGTATGGGAGGTGGTAAAAGGAATGAAGCTAATCGGTTAATTTTTCCCGATATTAATAATAATGAAAATTAAGGATAAAATACAACATTTAAGCTCGATGAAAGATACACGTACTGAGAAAAGTTGTGAATAGCCTTTCATGAAAAAGTGCAGTTTGTATGGGAGGTGGTGGAAGGAGTAGGTGGTTTTAAGTGAATTTTTGAGAAACAATTATAATCATTACGCAATTGATATATTTTAAATTTCAGATCATTTACGCTTTTCAAGAAAATCAAATTTTTGTAAAGTCATGGAATTGTGTTATATTGTGTGGGAGGGGGTAGAAGGAGTGAAGCTACTCGGTTAATTTTTTCCCGATATTACTAATAATGCAAATTAAGGATCAAGTACAACATTTAAGCTCGATGAAAATTGGTGAATAGCCTTTCATGAAAAAGTGCAGTTTGCATGGGAGGTGGTGGAAGGAGTAGGGGGATTCAAATAATTTGTATACCATAGATCACATTTCTGATAAAAATAGTATGTTCTAAATTTCAAATGATTTGCTCCAATGGTTTTGAAGAAAATTTGATTAGCATATGTTTTTGAAAATGAGTCATTTTGTATGGGAAAGGTTGGAAGGCAGGGGGTATTGAAATAAGACCACACGCAGATTACATCTCGGTACACATCTAACAAACTGTGAAAGTTTAATTATAATCGGTTTAGCCGTTTTTGCGTGAAAACCGGAAAGACAGACAGACAGACAGAGAAAATTTTTTAAAAACGTTTGTTTCTGCTTCATCATCAATGGCGCGACAGCCCGAATCGGGCCTTGGCCTCCTGAAGTCGTTGCTTCCAATCGTCTCGATCCAAGGACCGCATCCTCCAGCTGCTAATTTTTAAGATGGCTTTGCTATCTTCATCAACCGAGTCTTCCCATCGCTTGCGTGGTTTGCCTACTGGCCGGTTACCACTCGCTTTGCCTTTCAGAGCACGTTTGGGGATTCTTCTGTCTTCCATTCGCTCTACATGGCCAGCCCACTGCAGTTTACGTAGCTTGATAAACGTCGAAGCTTCTGGCTCGTCGTAGAGTTGATACAACTCATGGTTGTATCTTATTCGCCATTCCGTTCCTTCCTTCACAGGTCCCAAAATTCTTCGGAGGACCTTTCTTTCAAATGCGTTAACTGCTTTTTCGGAAGTTCGCGTTAATGTCCACGTCTCGCTGCCATAACAGAGCATAGGTCGTACAATAGTTTTATATATCCGCAGCTTATTGTTCCTGTGCACTTTCTTGGATTTCATTATTGGAAGTACCGAATAATACGTCTTATTTGCTAATATTATCCGTCGTTTGATTTCGTCTGTTTCATTACCGTCCTTTTTTTCTTGTTTTGTTTCTGCTTAGTTATTGCTAAAATAAAGCAAAAAACTTATTTATAGCCATTTATAAACAAATAACAGACAGACACTACAATTATATTTATATGTATAGATAATAAGGTAATTTGTCGATATCGTAGTGCACAAATGTGTTAAGTGCTATCTGTTAATTTTGAGATAAACGCATTTGAAACTTTGATTTACCTCAAAGTTCTTAGTGAATGTATTACTTACCACTACTGGCAAGGCGCTGGTTCGACAATTCATCAGTTTATAACTTGCCACAACTGTGCATTCTCTAGTGCAGATAAAAAACTTCGTTTTGCCACCTAACCCAATTTCCCCGAATCTGTCACTTAACACATTTGTGTATTATGGTATCGATATACTGTATTATGTTTCCTGATCAACTTATTCTTGAGTTATACATTGTGACCATAAAGTACTTGGATTTTGTAATTAAAATTACTCTGGAGAATGATATTCCAATTTTTTTTTTTGGTAAGCAGGTAAGACTGTCCTTAATTATTATCCTAAAAATTAGGGCGTAAATATGGTGGATGATGCTGCAACTCGTTTAATTTTTTGACCGTTATTCTTTTTTCATGGGACTATGTTTTTCTCAGTAAGCTCATGCTGAACCCATTTATCAAGCTTTTTGACTTTTCCAAGCTGTTTCAAGTGCCGGGAAACTGTCGAATAGTGGATCCAGTTTCTTTGCAATGTCCCTTACAGTTTGGCGTGAGTCAGACTCGATTAGTAAACGCAGCTCGTCGTTGTCTATCGATGGTCCTTGGTGACCACATGGCTCAGTTTAAAGGGTCATATCTCCTGATCGGAATTTTCCGAACCATCGCTGTGTGGTTCGTTCGCTTATTGTGTCAGCTCCAAATGCCCTGTTGATATTTTTGGTTGCCTCCCTTGCGTTGTGGCCAAGTTTGAGCTCGTATTTTTTATTTTGTTTTCTCTCCGATCTCAATGAAGTCCAAAACTGAAATGATTCCGTGATCAAATGTAGAAGTATTTATACTTTAATATTCATTACTACCAGAGCCACCTGGCGACAGTTTGAAACATGAAAATCGCAACTAACTTCACTTCATCGCGAAAGTTGCCATTTCATCTGCAACAACCTAATATACCTATAAACATTGTGACAAAAAACTAACAGCAATTTGTAATTAAAATTATTCTGGGGAATGATATTTAATAAAAAATTTTTTTTGGCAAGTAGGTAGGACTATCCCCAATTATTATCCCAAAAATTAGGGCGGTCTGTTAATCAGTCTTTTTTACTGCAGCTGGTTGAATGGGTTCATTTTAGTAGTCCACGGCGATTTTTACAATGGATCGAAGAATTTGTTTAAAATTTTGTGTTTCCAACCAAATTTCGTATGCGGAATTGCTGCGAATGTTGAGAAAGGCTTACGGTGATTCATTAATATAAAAAACACTAGCCTTCGAGTAGTTCCATACCTGTAAGGACGGTCGAGAGATCGTTGAAGACAAGCCTTGTTCTGGATGACTTTCGACCTCTTCAACTGAAGCAAATATTGAAAAAGTATTGGAAATGACACTCAAAAATCGTCATCCCAGTATTAGAAAGATAGCGGGCGAGCTTAACATGTCTTGCTAGTCGGTGTGGTCGATTTGGGTGGATACTTTGGGCATGAAACACGTCCTTTCTCGACTCTTTCCAATAAACCTTCTTAAAAAAAGTACCTTGAACAGGTCTCTTTAGACATACTTCATCGTGCGAATTCTGATCCCACATTCATGGAGTGCATCATAACTGGTGATGAGATATGGGTCTATGAGTTCGACATGCAAACCAGTCAACAATCGTCAGAATGGAGGAAAAAAATGATCAGAAACCGAAAAAACCACGCCAAAGCTGCTTAAAAATCTAGACGATGCTTATTGTTTTTTTTTCGATATTCTAGGTTTGATCCATCATAAATTCATTCCGGAGCGACAAACGGTCAATAAAGAGTTCTATTGAAGCGTTTGCGTGAGCAAATTCGTAAAAAACGGTCGAAATTATAGAAGGAGAAATCATGGATTTTCCACTATGAAAATGCGCTATCGCATTGAGCCGCAATTGTGACCAAATTTTAGGCCAAAAAAGCAAAAAATTGCATCAATCAACCACCGTATTTACTAGATTTGGCCCCGTGTGATTTTTTCCTATCCTCGAAACTGAAATTACCGCTCCGTGGAATCCGTTTTCACGACTACTGAGGTGTACCCGTTCAACCAGCTGCTTCAAACAAGCTGATTATCAAACCGTGCTAATTTTTGGGATAATAATTAAGGACAGTCCTAGCTGCTTACCAAAACAAAAAATTTTGAGATATCATTCCCCGGAGTAATTTTATTTACAAATTGCTGTTACTTTTTTGTCATAATGTATTGAGAAAACTTTAGATATATATTAATTCCGACCGATATCAGGTATATAGTTTTTATTATTGCAAATGTTTTTAATCTAATTAAGTATTTTCGCCTTGACACACAGCTAAATGGAAAAAAAAATTAAATTAATCCTTTTTATGGAACTTTGAAACATTTTTCATTACATGATCATGCTTTGAAACGTAAGTGAACCATAGAATGCATTTCAGAGCTTGAATTCATTTCATTTATACTGACAAAAGTGTGAAAGGCTTAAAATCGCATGTTCAGTAAAGATTCGCACAAAAAAAAGAATCTAATTTATTCACAAGTTAATCCAATTTCGAAACCAAAGAGAAACGAAGTATCAGCAAATGATTTCACAAAGGCTTCATTTATTGAAATTTTACCAAATTGTTTGCTGGGTTGTTTCAATAACAAAATATACATATTGTTGCGAGCTAGGGGATCGCCGATTTCAAGTAAAACACAATTCGTTTAAAAATATAAGGATAATTTATTTATTGCACTTTATACACAATTCCCCGATCACATCACTAAATTCGCTCTAAAAACTTAATTCGCACAACCCAGTAACACCGCCAATCTATCGCTTTCGCTTACTTACACCGGTTGGTGTCTTCCATGAACTTCGTTCAAAGACTGACTGCTATCTGGTAGTTGCATTCTTTTTATAGTAAACATCCGTCAGGCGATTTTAGGCGTGTGTCTTAACTAGAATGTTCCGGGTTTTGCTTCAACGTTCTAGATGGCGTTTTACACAGTAGGGGATAATGTTCTACGTCATTCTCGGCCATTCGAAAAGAGAGATCGAATTGCGTGGTTGCCAGATTCATAACATTACCCTCTCCTTAGTCCCTGTTCGTCCCGAACAGAATCGTTCACTTCCTCAATGTCACCATGGTACTTGGTTAATCGGTCGAGATGTACCACTTTCATTTTGGTACGAGGTTTTCGCTGATTCCATCCATCCTCTGGTTCGATCGTTAACCTCCGAATGGTTTTTCCGGCTTCTTTTTCCTTCTCACGTTCGCGTTCTTTCTCCGTTTCCTTTTCGCACTCATTCTCCTCCTTAGCGGCACGTTTACTTCCCTTTTCTCGTTTCGCATTCTTCCTTTCGCGATCTTCTCGATCATATCGCTTCCCATGTTTGGTCTTGTCACGATTATTCGCATGAAGTACTTGACCGTCACGACTTCTACCCGTTCGTTCGCGAACCTTATTCGATTGTCCATCTTTGCTTCCATGATCTTTCCCGATGTATTGTTCTTGTTGCAATCGAGCTTGCCGACTCGGGGTTTTCGATCGACTCCGGCGTCTTTTATCAAAACCGTGTGTAAGATTTGAACTCTGACGACTAGTTCTTGACCACGAACTACCTGCCCGATTTCCATCTTCGCATTGGTTAGCAGCGCAGCCGGAACAATAGTTGGTCGCTTTTCGGCAGTCGAGTCTCAAGTGTCCTGCCTGTCTACAATTCCAGCATCGGGGGGCACCAAATCTTTCGCTCCGTTTGGTGTACTCTGCTTTCTGACACATACACTCTTTTGCTCTTTCTCGGCCTCGATAATTACTCCGTGAGCTTTGCTTGGCAGCTTCGAACGTCAGCCCATATACCAAGGCTTCGCCTATCGTTTTCTTACCTGCCAATTTTAACGCCTGTTGCAGCTCTCTGTCCAGTACAGCATTGTTAAATGCGAAAACAGCCATATCGTTGCGTTGCTCTGTTTGCGCATTGGGCAGCGATAATAATGTGAGTCGTTCAATATCGCGTGCCAGCTCTTGAAGTGTTTCACCATTCTTTTGAGTTCGGTTGTACAGCTCTATTTTGTAGATCTCTTTCATGCGGTCACTGCCGTAATGAAGATCCAATGTTTGGACTAACGTTGAAAAATCTTGTTGTTGCTCCTGCGGAATCGTTTGAAGAACCTCCGCTGGTGGACCTCTTAACGCCAATATAAGAGCCGTTCCTCGTTCGAGATCATTCCAATGGTTGTTTCTGGCGGCAGCCTCAAATTGGATCTTATAAATAACCCACGGTGTCTGTCCATCGAAGATTGGAGCTTTGAAACCCTTATGCGTAACGTGCTCTGCTTTCATGACTCCGACTGCTTTCACGTTATCCAAGTCCCTTTTTAGGCGTTCGACTTCTTGTACAATCCCGGATATCTTTTCCGTAATTTGCTCTTCGAAGATTCGAAGTTTCTTCTCAACGTTTTCTTCTATGGCCTTACCCATGATGTCTATTTTATTATTTTGCAGCTCCAATTTTTGGTTAAGGTCCTTTGAGGTCTGATCTAATTTCTGATTAATATCCGCCGATTGTTGCTCTAGTTTGTGATTAATGTCCGCAGATTGTTGTTTAATGTCCACTGATTGTTGCTCTAATTTCTGATTCATATCCGCAGATTGTTGCTCCAATTTCTGATTAATGTCCGCAGATTGTTGATCCAATTTGTGCATCATTTGTTGCATTAACTGTGTTAAGGCATCCGATGTACCAGAGCACTCCTCTTTACGAGCTTCTTCGATTTGGAACTCAAAACTATCTGCATTCTCACCCTCAGCCTCAAGTGTCTCGATCATACGGCTGACAAGTTCAGGCTTGCTCCCTGTTGTAGGTAACTCGCGTCTACTGAGCTCTTCCTTCAGCTCCGTTACTTTTAAGTCTTTTAAATAACGCGGCATTTTCACTACCGATTATTTCCATTTTTCCGCGATTCGAATTCACTTAAATTTACGTCACTGCTCACTAAATCACTCGAGATTATTCGATTTCAGAAAATTCTCACTGTCCGTTCGAGAATTTTAGTTTTACTTTTTCGCTCTCACAAAATTATCCGTTCGAGAATTTTAATTTCACTCGCGATTTTTAACCCGAATTTATCCTTGAAATCCCACTCTTCTGACACCAATTGTTGCGAGCTAGGGGATCGCCGATTTCAAGTAAAACACAATTCGTTTAAAAATATAAGGATAATTTATTTATTGCACTTTATACACAATTCCCCGATCACTTCACTAAATTCGCTCTAAAAACTTAATTCGCACAACCCAGTAACACCGCCGATCTATCGCTTTCGCTTACTTACACCGGTTGGTGTCTTCCATGAACTTCGTTCAAAGACTGACTGCTATCTGATAGTTGCATTCTTTTTATAGTAAACATCCGTCAGGCGATTTTAGGCGTGTGTCTTAACTAGAATGTTCCGGGTTTTGCTTGAACGTTCTAGATGGCGTTTTACACAGTAGGGGATAATGTTTACGTCATTCTCGGCCATTCGAAAAGAGAGATCGAATTGCGTGGTTGCCAGATTCATAACAATATGTATGTATATAAATAAAAACATAATCAAATTATGATTGGGTGAAAAGACCAATCATATGATATCTTAGATGAAATAGGAAAGAGTTTACCATAATATACTGGAAAATATGTCATATCGAATTCTTTCGAATAGCGACTTTGTGTGGGAGGTGGTAAAAGCATAATTTCTGTATATATCACCGAACTTAGTGTACAAAACGTTTCATGCTTAATTTAAAGTTTGTAGCTTTCATAGTTTTCGACGAATTTAAACAATTTTTGTCGGAATTTATGGCATTTGTAAGGGAGGTTATTACGGTTCCACCGTAACAGGGCGTGATTCACCTGTAAATAAAAGAAGAAATGAAAGAAGTCGGAAAGTGTCGAAGTTCTAAAGCCTTACCTTGATCACGATCAGACCAATAAGTCACGTAGCCCTTTCGCAATTCTGGACCAACACCGCACCTAACAGCTACTCTGCAATACAAATAAAACTGGCTAAAAGAAACGAGACATTAAAGTAATGATTAGGTTAAATTGTAAATTGAATTAAAGCAACGAAACATTAAAATAATGAGTAGATTAACTTGCAAACTGAATTACCTGAAATACATTATCGTCGAATCGCGCGTCGACCACGGATAGAACCACAAAACAGCACCGATGAATGGTGGCGTCGTCATCCGGCACCAAGCCAAGGAATGGACGTACTTATCATGTCCAATTCCCAGTCCTGGCACCACACACACGACGCCAGCGGAGCACTTAAACATAACCTGAAAAAGAATTTAACACAAAAGATATATAACAAAAAGGAAAGGCACTTTCTCTAACTTCACGTCACCATGAACCACAACAATAAGCACCTCACCACTGACACCAACCACATCACCGCGAGCCACTATAACACCACAAGGACACGAAAATAAAAATCAAGCCGTGAACAACCCGACGGACGAAAAATAAACAAACCCGAGAACTGCTGTCAAATTCTCGATCGCGCACTGCCTTACCGACAGCCGAAAGAGAGGAAGCTCAGCTTTTCGGCTCTGCAACACCTAAGCGGAAACTGGGGAATAAAAATACACAAAGTAAGGGGGAACTAAGCCGAACTACCGAATATGGAAAAAAAGTTAATGCACATAGGCGAAGCGGGATTCGATTTAAATAAAAACCGAAACTAACAAAGAAAGGTGAAAGCCCGGATTGATATGGGCAAGGCTTCAAGGCCGAAGAAAAGCCGTTGGTGATCCCGGCCGAAAACTGGATGGAGAAAAAGCGAAGCGGGCTCGAGGCTTTTTGAAAGTGACCAGCGCAGAGCTCAGACGTGTAATATTTTCAAGTGTAATAGAAAAATTGGAATCCAACAATTAACGTAAAGAAACATAGTTACCACGAGTTGGTGGTTTAGTCTTTTGTAAATTTACCAGTGAAGTGCGAAAAGAAAGGAGGCATCGACGATACGGAACGAGTCCACGACGGAGGAGCGCTACGGAACGAGGATTCTAGAATCTGCGATCGTCGATGCGAGACAACGAAGCGTATCAGCAAGGGCCCCAACGAGCGGAGATTCATGAAACACAAGTAACTCAATAGTCAGGGAAATTTTGTAATTTGTTTCAAAAGTAAAGTAACGAGTAGCCAGGATTTGACCGTAATAAAGCCACTGGGCAATTTCCACCAATATATTTCTTGCAAACTTATTTTCAGTGTAAAGATTCTTGTAAGTGTCCTCAGTTCTTTTAGCTTGTTACGCGTTTTCTCTGTTGGCTTTAAATTCTCGCAGAATTTCAGGAGTTCACTCGCCAGAATAGCGGTTCGGTCTGCGCCGAGTACAAGGAACGTGACCTCAATTTACGAGCCGCTGGCGCCCACGACCCGTCCCCACGGGTTGGCCGGACAGGCCGCGTTCCGCCCCCTTTGGTGTGAGGGGGTTGTACAATTTTCCCAGCCGGGGAAAATTTGTAACAAGGTGGCAGAGAAAGTGGGAGATTTTGGATGATTTTGAATCTGCTTATCTACATTCTAATCAAATTGCTTTGTTAGAATTTTAAAGTCGATAGCTCTCATGTGTTCGAAGGAGAAATATTTTTCCTCAATTTCCAATAAAAAAATTTGTATGGGAGGTGGTAGAATGAGTGAAGCGAAGTTCATATGTTTTTTTAGCATTTATTGCAATTATTAAGGGACAAATTTTGACAAAATTTTGAGTTTGTACTTTTTCTATATTTCAATGAAAATCGAATAATGCATTTACCAAAATTGAGCATTTGTATGGCAGGGGGTAGAAGGAGTATTCGAATCAAAACCAAATTTTTCGACATTAATGATATTTGTAATAGTATATTTTTCTCAAAATTTAAAGTTGATAGCTTTGACGGTTTTGCAGAAATATAATTTAATTTAAATTCCGGAATTTCGTGAAATTTGTATGGGAGGGGGTAGAAAGGGTGAGATGAAGGTAGTCATGTTTTTTTTAAAAATTAGTTGCAATTATAATAAAATTATATATGACATAAATTTGTTCTTTTAGCTTTGCTAGTTGCAATGCAAACCGAATAAATGTATTTTTGAAAATTGCGCATTTGTATGGGAGGGGATAGAAGGAGCAAGGGGATTAGATCAATATTTCTTGAAGTTAATGATATTTACATTAAGTAAGTATGACCTAATTTTAAAGTCAATAGCTGATATGGTTTCGGAGAAAAACTAATTTCTTTAAATTTCAAAATTTTTTAAAATTTCTATGAAAGTGGAAGGAGTGGAGGGATGTGGCCCGTTTACAAACTTAAAGTTACTTTTTCGCTAAAAATTACATATTCAACTATATTTTTTTGCCCGCAAGGGGGTAGTTGTAGTATGAGGTTTTACCAATTCCTGCAACTATCTTTGGAGTTAGCGACTCCACGGACCTGAGCTAACTATCCCCCTCTGGGATGGGGGCTGTAGAATTCACCCACAGCCAGTCCTGCTTGCCCTAAAAATGGCAAATGGACACTCACTGGATCATGGGCTTATCACCCGTGATCTTAAGACCTAAATGATACGAGAAACGGATACATCGCCTCGGATACGGACTGATCCTACGGTAACGACTTTTGGCATTCGAAAACGGACTATGATTGGCTTCTGGAATGTTCGAACATTGAATGACGGGGGAAGAGCTGGGGTTACTCGGTCCTTGCACCGCCAATCAGTGATCGACCGTGAAATGGAGCACTATAACATCCAAATCTTGGGCTTGAGCGAGGTAAGGTGGACAGGATCAGGAGAAGAACGAACCCCTAGCGGAAACACTATTCTGTACATTGGCCCTGAAAGTGAAGCCAGAAATGGCGTGGCGTTCGTACTTACGCCGAGAGCGAGAAACAGTCTCATTAGCTGGGAACCAATCTCGGATAGGATTATCGTCGTTAGGCTCAGGACCAGTGTCAGAAACGTCACAATTCTGCAGTGCTACGCACCAACTAATACCGCAACATCTGGTGACAAAGAGGAGTTTTATAGCCAACTGAGTGCCACCTTCGAACGTGTTCCAAGAGGTGATATTATTATCATCTCGGGAGATATGAACGCCCAGGTTGGATCAGACAACACTGGACTAGAACACGTCATGGGGAGGCATGGTGACCCTTGGGTCGACGCTTCACGACCTTGGATTAAGAGACCCGAAAACGGCGAATTATTTGTGGAGTTCTGTAGTACTCGGCAAATGGTCATCGGAGGGACCCTTTTTCCACACAAGAGTCATCATAAAACATCTTGGGTTTCCCCTGATGGTGTTACTCAGAACCAGATCGACCATTTGGCTATAAGTCGCCGATGGAGAAGATGTCTCCTCGATGTGCGAGCGAAACGTGGAGCTGACGTGGGGAGCGATCACCACTTGATGGTTGCCTGCTTGAGATTGTGTACAGCAGCTATCCGACAACCACAAATTCTTCAAATGAAGCGCAAGCTTAATGTGGATAAACTCAGAGATCCCAACAAAAAACGCGAATACACCACCATTCTACGCGAAAAGTCATCCACATTGGGTGAACATGAATTGCGCACACTGGACGCCAATTGGGAGGCAACCAGAAACACTTTTCTAACTAGTGCTGAAGAATCTGTGGGATATGTGCAAAGCGGTGAGAAACCCTGGATGTCACAAGACACATGGGACAAGGTTGGCAATCGGAAAAAAGCCAAATTGGCAATCATCTCTCAACCCGATGTCAACCAACGAACGCCCGACTTGAGGCAGAACTACCGCGATGCTCATATACAGCTTAAAAAGGCTGTTAGACGCGACAAGAGAAAGGCCATTGAAGATCTGGCAAACAAGGCAGAATCTGCGGCTTACCTTGGGGATATGGGTTCATTTTTCAAAATCATGAAACAGTTGACGAACAGGAATTTCACCGCCAACCACCTGGTGAGAGATGTCAACGGAACTCTCCTTAATATGAGTGAACACCAGTTGCGACGATGGAAGGAATACTTCTCTGATATCTTAAACATCTTGTCAGATGAAGATATTCCGGAAACAGACCAACTTCCAAACATCCAACCGCAACAATCCTCTATTAGGGACGATCCCCCAGATAAGGAAGAGAAGGCGGGAAGGAAAGCTCCAGGTATAGACGGACTACCAACCGAACTCCTCAAAGCGGACCCAGAAATAACAGCCGATATACTCCTCCCACTCTTCACTAAGGTGTGGAATGAGGGAAGATATCCGACTGAATGGAAGGAGGGCGTCATTGTGAAAATTCCGAAGAAGGGCGACCTTCGGGATTGTGGCAATTGGCGTGGTATATGTCTACTTACTGCCGTATCAAAAATTATGGCTAAGGTAATTCTCAATAGGATTAGTGATGTCGTCGAGAGCACTCTCGAAGTTTATCAGGCTGGATTCCGTAAAGGGTCGTCTTGTACCGACCACACAAATACCCTACGGATAATATTAGAGCAGTCAGCCGAAATGGGTTCGCCACTACATCTCATGTTTGTGGACTTCGAGAAGGCTTTCGACAGCGTTAAGCGAGATTACATATGGAATGCTTTGCGTAGGAGAGGTATTCCAGATAAGGTCAAAGCTATGATTAAAGAATCCTACGAAGATGCAAGGTGTCGTGTCTTGCATAGAGGAGAGCTGTCCCAGAGCTTTCCTGTGCGAACGGGTGTCAGGCAAGGCTGCATATTATCACCAGCCCTGTTTCTGGTGGTAATAAATGACATCTTAAAAGCTGCACTGGAAGGTGGGGAAGGTAAAGGTCTTCAATGGAGACTATTTAACATCTTAAGTCACCTTGATTATGCTGATGACGTGTGTTTGCTTGCACATACCCGTTCGGACTTAGAGTCAAATGTTTGCTCGTTGCATTCTAAATGCAAAGAGGCGGGACTGAAAATAAATGTGCGTAAAACCAAGTACATGCACATGGGTTCGAACGCAAGCACACCGATTGTTCTTAATGGACAGGATGTGGAAGAGGTGCAAGATTTTTGCTATCTCGGAAGCATTGTCAGCATGGACGGCGGAGCCGAAAAGGATGTTGAGGCTCGGCTAAATAAAGCCCGTCAGGCCTTCGGTATCCTTTCCCCTTTCTGGAGGTAAAGAGAGATCTCCCTTCGCACGAAGCTGCGAGTTTTTGACGCATGCGTCAAATCCGTGTTAATATATGGTTGTACTACGTGGAAAGTGACCGTTCGACTTACCAAGAAACTACAGACTTTCGTAAACCAATGCCTCCGGCGCATTTTAGGAATATTCTGGCCAGAAGTAATCTCCAACGACGAACTTTGGAGTACAACTCGCCAGACTAAAATAGGTATTGAGATTCAACGGCGAAAGTGGCTGTGGATCGGTCATACTTTGAGGAAACCAGAGCAAAACATCGCAAAACAGGCTCTGGATTATAACCCTCAAGGAAGACGTCAGGTTGGTCGACCATGTAACACATGGAAGCGAGCAGTTGAGCAGGAGGCCAGAGGAATAAACAAGTCCTGGCAACAGCTTAAAGCCGATGCTCAGGACCGCGCCTTGTGGAAGAGAGTTGTTTCTGTCCTATGCCCCTATACGGGGGGTCTTAACAGGAATTTGATTGAACTATATTTTTTTCGAAAATATCTGGAGTGGCTCGTCCAAAACGACGAGTACTAGATTTAAACTTTCTAACTCAATGTGTTCTCGAGCTAGAGAGTGCACAAACGTACGGTTTTAAGATTTTTGAGTGATAATATAAACTTTTGTGTTATTCATTTTTTCTTGAAGCCTTATTTTTTAGAGTTACAAGCTTTTAAGTTAACTTATAGAGAGTATTCTCAAATTTCTTGTAGAGTATAAATAAACTGCCAACAAGTCGGGCGAAACTTTATTATTCTTGGGACAAGTTGCGGATGAGTGGAAAGTCAATATGCAGGTTAGAGTGGTTAGGGAATGCTAAGTGAAAGGGAGTTCTTGGGCAGGACTGTTAACAATATTTCATTCGTTTCTGTAAGTTTGGTTTTTATGAGGAGAGAAGTAGGGGTAATAGTAAGGGTGGGTGAATGTTAATAGCTTTTTAATTAATTGCATGAATCACGTCCAATATTCTCTGTATAGAATGTGTTTCATAGACGAAGTTGCATAGAATTTTCATAAAATTCGGTGTATTTTACATTCATGAAACCGAACATTTGTATGGGAGGAGGTAGAGAATATAGAGGAATCGTAAAATTTGATACGCAGTTGTATTTTGCGTCTCATGTTAGGTGCTTGTGTAGAATTTCAAGTTCGTAGCATTTATTTTGTTGGTTATTAGTTGATTTAATGAAATTGGTCGAAATCATAGTTTCGTATGGGAGGGGGTAGAAGCGCAGGCGCGATTTCAAAACTTGTAAAGCAACTTCATTTGAATTATTTTTATAAGTTCTTATGCCAAATTTGAAATTGATAGCTTTTAAGAGTTAGCTGATAACTGATTTCTTAAAAATGCTCGAAAAAATAATTTTGTATGGGAGGGGTAGAGGAGGTAGGGGAATCGTAAAACTTGTGATGCAATTTTCTTTCATTTTTATTGTAAGGTGCTCGTACGAAATTTCAAGTTCGTAGCTTTTAATTTGTTGGTTATTAGTTGATTTAATGAAATTAGTCGAAATCATACTTTTGTATGGGAGGGGGTAGAAGGTCAAGCGCGATTTTAAAACTTTTAACGCAATTTCATTTTAATTATTTTTGTTAGTTGTTATGCAAAATTTCAAATTGATAGCTTTTAATGGTTAGGTGATAATTGATTTCTTGAAAATGGTCGAAAAAATAATTTTGTATGGGAGGGGGTAGAAGTGTTAAAGGTTTTCGACCAGTTAATATTTCGTATATTTAAGGATTTTTTTTAAATACATTTCGCAAATTTTCAAGCTTATACCTTAAAATTTCACTCAAAAATTTTCAGTTTATGTGTTTTTTTCAATGCACATGAAACACCTTGTGCACGCTAGACCGGGGGGGGGTCGGTTTATAACAAATATGGATCAAGTTATTATTATTTTTCTATGTGCATTAAATATAGGTATTCACATGCAAAATTTTAACTTTGTATTTTTTACTAGAGCCCTAAAAAAATCACTCAAAGTTTTCGATATTTTTGCTTATTACCTTTTTCCCCTTACACCTCCTAACTTAAAATTTTTACCAAAAAAAAATTCGGCCGACAATTGGTTCTAAGCCCCCCCTTTTCGCACCCCAATGGATAAAAAAATTAAATTATTTTTATACTCTAGATGGAATCTGAGAGTATTATAAGTTTGCTCTAAAGTTTGTAACGCCAAGAAATAAGGCGCGGAGAAAAAAATGAATGATACAGAAGTTAATATTATCACTCAAAAATCTCAAAACCGGATGTCCGTCTGTCCGTCTGTCCGTCCGTCCGTCCGTCCGTCCGTCCGTCCGTCTGTTCGCTCTCTAGCTTGAGAACGCGTTGAGCTAGAAAGTTCAAATTTCGTACACGTCGTTTTTGACAAAAAAGTAAGGTCAAGTTCGTGAACGGGCCAAATCGCTAAACCCCTTCTACCCCCTCCCATACAAAATGGCACAAATGCGCAATTTCACAATAAACGGATTTGCTCGAAAAGTATAAAAGCTATTGGCCTGAAATTTGGAATATATTACTTTTATGCTAATATCAATCTATCGTAAAAAAATTATGCATGTCCTCCCTCTCCTTCTACCACCTCCCATACAAACTGTACTTGTCATGAATTACTCTAAGCCAATTTACACAGTGCGTATAAAATTTACAGGGCTGAAATTGTGCACAAAATATTTATTTAAAATTATTAGTAAGGCCAAAGAAAATTAGACGACTAGCTTCACCCCTGCTACCCTCTCCCATACAAAATGACACAATTTCGCAATTTGATATTAAATGGATTTACTCAAAAAGTATAAAAGCTATTAATCTGCATTTTCGGATATATTACTTTTATCATAATTTTAATCTACAGTAAAAAAATTATTTGCGTCCTCCTTCTCCTTCCACCCCCTCCCATACAAACTACATTTTTTCAAGAAATGCTCTAAGACGATTTTCTCAGAATATATAACATTTATTGAGCTCATATTTTGTAATAAATACTTAATTAGTATTATCACTAAAATCAGAAAAAAATATTTGATTAGCTTCACTGCTTCTACCCCCTCCCATACAATATGACAACAGTTTCACAGCTTGACAAAAAATCTATTTTCTTGAATAATATTAATGTTACTTGTCTAAAATTTAAGAGATGTCAATTTTATGATATTCTTAGTTATTTCTGACAAAATCACTAAAATCCCCAAACTCTATCTACCACCTCCCATACAAACTGCACATTTTCACTAAATCTAACACATTAATTTTCTTAGCACATATTCAATTTTTGGTGTAAGCATTTTGTATAAAACATTCTTATAGCTACTTCAGCATGATGGGGAAAAAATTAGTTCAATGCTATCACCCCTTCTAACACAAAGTTCAAATTTTGTACACGTCGTTTTTGACAAAAAAGTAAGGTCAAGTTCGTGAACGGGCCAAATCGCTCCACTCCTTCTACCCCCTCCCATACAAAATGCCACAATTGCGCAATTTGACAATTAACGGATTTGCTCAAAAAGTATAAAAGCTATTCGCCTGAAATTTAAAATATGTTACTTTTATGATAATATCGATCTACCATATAAAAATTATGCGTGTCTTCTCCGTCCTTCTACCACCTCCCATACAAACTGTACTTTTTCATGAAATACTATTAACCAATTTACTCAGTGCCTATAAAATTTAGCGGACTGAAATCGTGCACCAAATATTAATTTAAAATTGTTAGTAAGATTAAAAAAAAATTAGACGATTAGCCTTACCCCTTCTACCCCCTCCCATACAAAATGACACAATTTCGCAATTTGACAATAAATGAATTTACTCGAAAAGTATAAAAGCTATTAATCTGAATTTTAGGATATATTACTTTCATAATGGTATAAATCTACAGTAGAAAAATTTTTTGCGTCCTCTTTCTCCTTCCACCCCCTCCCATACAAACTACACTTTTTCATGAAATGCTCTAAGACAATTTTCTCAGAACATATAATATTTATCGAGTTCATATTTTGTAATAAATACCTAATTAGTATTATCACTAAGATCAGAAAACAATATTTGATTAGCTTCGCCCCTTCTACCCCCTCCCATACAATATGACACAGTTTCACAACTTCACAAAAAATCTATTTTCTTGAAAAGTATGAATGTTACTGGTCTAAAATTTAAGAGATGTCAATTTTATGATATTCTTAGTTATTTCTAAAAAAATCACTAAAATCCCCCCACTCTTTCTACCACCTCCCATACAAACTGCACATTTTCACTAAATTTAACACACTAATTTTCTCAGTTCGCATTCAATTTTTGGAGTAAGCATTTTGTATAAAACATTTTTGTAGCTACGTTGGCATGATGGGGAAAAAATTAGTTCAATGCTATCACCCCTTCTAACACTCCCCATACAAAATTTCTGGGGATCACAAAAAATTCTATTTCATCTAGAGTATAGTAAGATTGCGTTTTACGCGCAATCGTAGCCCTGTTATGTTTAAAAGTTGTCCCAAAAACCCCTCTATATTTATGTTGAGTTTTAGCTTCCTAGCTGTTACCATGGTTGAGATATTTGAATTTGTATTTTTCGGTTTAAGCGCTCCCCCCGCCTCCCCCTGAACCCGTATACCCCGCAAAATGGGTATCCGCCTGTGATCCGCAACTATCTACAATCCCCCCAAAAATGAACTTTCTATCTTGAAGGGTTTGGGAGTTAATGTGCGCTGAGCGTACACGTCGGCGTACGGCGGACGGCGTACAGACAGACGGATTTTTGTTTTTTGCATTTTTAGGCTAATTTAGTCATGAAACGCGAAAAAAAAAAATTTCAGGGTAGCAAACTTTTTTTTTTCTTGTGTCGATCACAATACTTTATTATTATAATAATAAAGTAAAATAACATACAAATTTTCTACCACAACGGAGGTGGCATCAGAGGGAAGATAAATAATCTCTTCATTGATGCGAAATCAGGTCACTTTATGTCATTATTATTACGGAAACTGGCCTCAGTGACTCCTTCAAAAATGAAGAAATACTGGACAATAGCTGGACTGTATATAGAAATGATAGGAATTACAGCGCAACAGGTCTGTCAAAAGGAGGGGGTGTCCTAATTGCAGTTCACAAATCTTTACCTAGTGAGATTGTAGACACAACACCAACAACACTTTTTGAACATAAATTTATCAGAATCGAACTGATAAATAGATATGTTTACATCGGTGTTGTATATATCCAGCCTAACTCTGAAGACTACAAATACCACTACATTCTTGAAATTTTTCATAGTGTTAATTGCTCCTTAACAGAGAATGAATAATCGCCCAAATATCTCTTTTCTGACAAATCATTCCGATAACACTATTATACCGGTGAATCTTATGTCTGATATTGACACCTCTATTATCGACACACTATATAACAACGACTTACATCAGCTAGTGAATTTTCCCAATAAAAATGGGAAATGGCTTGATATGATCTTTACCGATGCATATGATGAAGTGATTGTTAGCCCTGCCTCTGACGCGGAGAATCTTTTCTCTAATACACAACATCACTCTGCTATCATAGTAGAACTACCATGCAACAACACTAATTTTGTTCACTCTTACAATAATAATAGTGTATTTGACTTCCGTAATGCTGATTTCAATTGCATTAATAACGAACTGTCTTCGACAGACTGGACATCCCTTTTCTCATGTAATGATCTTGACAATGCCATAACAACGTTTTACGATGTGATCTTTAAAATTGTCGATAATTATGTCCCTGTAATAAAACAAAAAGACAAAGTTTCAGAACTCTGGCTAGATAAAAACCTCCGATCACTGCGGAATAGAAGAAATAAACTATTTAAGAAACTTAAGAAAACGGGCGCGATTACTCCGAATCTTCAGAGAAAATATGACAAGCTGGCCTCAGAGTTCTCTTCTAAGTCCCGGGATGCGTATGAGTGTTATGTAAAAAAAATTGGTGAAGATACCATAACAGAACCAAAAAGATTTTTTGAATTTGTTAATACAAAACGAAAAAGTTCGGGTTATCCCGTAACCATGTCAAATAAAATCACGCAGTCTTCCTGCCGGCGTAATATATGCGATATGTTTGCTGACCGTTTTCAAGAAGTTTTTGGTGCCCAGTCAGATTCAACCCACAGTAAACCCAAGACTTCGGTTCCTACACTTGTTGACAATATCTCATTGTCTATTGAGGAGGTGTTCTTTGCCCTCCAAACTATTGATATCAGAAAAGGTCCAGGTCCTGATCTTATTCCTCCCCTATTTTTATCAAAGTGTGCCCATCAACTTTTAACAACTTTACATTTTCTCTTCAACAAGTCACTGTCATTAGGAACTTCCCCTCTGCTTGAAAATTGTCGCATCTCACACTCATCCACAAGAATGGAGACAAACAAAAAGTTGAGAACTACAGAAGCATAGCAATTTTATCAGCTATACCGAAATTATTCGAAAATAAACTGCCAACAAGTCGGGCGAAACTTTATTATTTTTGGGACAAAATGCGCATGCGTAGAAAGTCAATATGCAGGTTAGAGTGGTTAGGGAAGACTAAGTGAAGGAGCTTCTTGGGCAGGGCAGTTCTCAATTTAACACTTTCCGGAAAAGTTCAAAAGCTCCATATTTCATTGGTTTATTTATGCAAGTTTGAGTTTTCATGAAGGGAGGGGGGAGTGTGATAGTAAGGGTGGGTGGATGTTAATAGTTTGTTAATTGATTGCTTGAACCAAATCCAATATTCTTTGTATAGAATGTCAGTTTCATAGACGAAATTGCATAGAATTTTCATTGGATTCGGTGAATTTTAAATTCACGAAACCAAATATTTGTATGGGAGGGGGTAGAGGAAGTAGAGGAATCGTAAAATTTGTGATGCAGTTTTATTTCTTTTTTTTTGTGAGGTGCTTGTACAAAATTTCAAGTTTGTAGCTTTTAATTTGTTAGTTATTAGTTGATTTAATGAAATTGGTCGAAATCATACTTTTGTGTGGGAGGGGGTAAAAGGGCAAGTGCTATCTCAAAACTTTTAACGTAATTTTATTTCAATTATTTTTGTAAGTTCTTGTGCAAAATTTCAAATTGATAGCATTTAATAGTTAAGTGATAATTGATTTCTTAGAAATGGTCGAAAAAAAATTTTTGTATGGGAGGGGGTAGAAGTTTTAAAGATATTCGACCAGTTAATATTTTAAACTCTTGAAAATTTTTTTTAAATGCATTTCGCAAATTTTCAAGTTTCTACCTAAAAATTTCATTCAAAAATTTTCAGTTTATGTGTTTTTTTCATTGCACATGAAACACTTTGTGCAAGTTAGACCCCCACTTCGGTGCATAACAATTTTGGAACAAATTATTATTTTTTTTCTATGTACATTAAATAGATGTGTCGACGTGCAAAATTCAAACTTTGTATATTTTACCAGAGCCATAAAAAAATCACTCAAAATTTTCAACATTTTCGCTTCCCACCTCCCTCCCCTTACACCCCCAAACTTAAATTTTTTACTAAAATTAAAGACTATATAGCTCTACAATCTGACAAATTTTCAATTTGATATGTGTACTAAATTTTGAGATTTGGTGATTTGTAGTTTTGGAAAGTGCGCCATTTTTTAAATGCTCCCCATTTCCCCCCACTACTATTATGTCCATATATTATATTTTTTTCATATGTCACTAGTAAAGCTTAGTATTCGTTTCAAGTTTCAATTACATAGCTTAAGAGACAGTCGAGATATTAATTTTTAAGTGTTTTTCCTTGCACCCCCCCCTGACCCTCCCCCTTACAAGAATTAGCTTCTATCTAAACTGATTCTAGTAGATCTTGATGCCATCTTAATTGTCTCAAAATATCAATTTTTTATAGGTAGTAATTTCGAAGATATAATCATTTGAAAAAAAAATTCGGTCGCCAATTGGCTCTTAGCCCCCCCTTTTCGCACCCCAATGGATAAAAAAATTAAATTATTTTTAAAAGTTGTCCCACAAACTCTTCTATATGTGTGTTGATTTTTAGCTTCCTAGCTGTAACCATGGTTGAGATATTTGAATTCGTATTTTTCGGTTTAAGCGCTCCCCCTGCCTTCCCCTGAACCCGTACACCCCCCAAAATGGGTATTCGCCTGAGATCCGCAACTACCTACAATCCTTCCAAAAATGAACTTTCTATCTTGAAGGGTTTGGGAGTTAATGTGCGCTGAGCGTACACGTCGGCGTACGGCGTACGGCGTACGGCGTACGGCGTACGGCGTACGGCGTACGGCGTACGGCGGACGGCGGACGGCGTACAGACAGACGGATTTTTTTTTTTTGCATTTTTAGGCTATTTTAGTCATGAAACGCGAAAAAAAAAAATTTCAGGGTAGCAAATTTTTTTTTTTTCCCAAGTCGATCACAATACTTTATTATTAAAATAATAAAGTAAAATACTTATTCAGTACAATGTTGTAAAAAAGGAACATTCTGCGAAGTATTCATTATGGAATATTAAAAAATGTACTATATTAAAAACAACAAAGTCGTATATCTTAAAAATACAAACATTCCACATGGTTTGGTGAATGTTTTCACAGTGCATTTTGAATTGAAAGAAAAGATTTCCGGATTCTGTTATGTGTGGCGAGTTTGGCGCGCCGGCAGAAAGACTAATACCCCTGCGATACAAGTGGATATCTCCCTTGAGATAAAAATAAAATACTTAAATATTGCATCCCGAACAGGCTTGACGACAGAAAAAGGACAGAAACGGTTTGTACTCTGGCGCGGGACAGTAAGCCGAGGGACGAGAAAAAAGAAAGATCAGTTAACGAAAGAGCCGCAAAGATTTAAGTGCGGAAAAAAAAAATCGAGTAGAAAAAAAAACGTGGCGGGTGTCGTGAGAATACACGGCGATGATCTCGAGTTAAGCGTTAAAAAATTTCGCTCGAAAAATTCACGATCCGGAATCCGAAGACAGCTGGCGGAACGGATTCACTTGCACGGCAAAGGAAAAGGTTGCGAATCTCCGAGATCCTTTTCCGCTTCGGTTTTCTCGTTTTCTACGGGACGTGGTAATCGTGTGAAGGGAAATAATCGTCTTTCTTTCGGGCTGTGATCATTTTCACATCGGGGTAGCTCGTCAAGAATATCGCCTGGACATTTTCACTGCTCGGGGGTCGCGCTTTGACAGACGGCAGCAGTCACGTAACTCGGTGGAAAAACGTTTTCACGAATCGCGAAGTACCCCGAGGTGGTTGTCTTCTAGCAAGTTTCCGTTGCGATCTCGGATTGCTACTTGGGATTAATCGGGAGGTAATGTACAAGAAAAACCTCCTCTTAGATCATTCACCGCGCCGAGACGATTCAGTCGAGAAAAAGAAAACAAAAAAGCGTAATTTTTTTCAAAATGTGATTCAAATCAATCAATCAAATTCCTGTTAAGACCCTCTATAAGGGCATAAGACAAAAACAACTCTATTCCACAAGGCGCGATCCTGAGCATTGGCCTTAAGCTGTTGGAAGGACTTGTTTATTCCTCTGGCCTCCTCCTCAACTGCTCACTTCCAAGTGTTACATGTTCGACCAACCCGACGTCTTTTTTGAGGATTATAACCCGGAGACTGTTTGGCGATGTTTTGCTCTGGTTTCCTCAAAGTATGACCGATCCACTGTCACTTCCGCCTTTGAATCTGAATACCTATTTTAGTCTGAACAGTCGTACTCCAAAATTCGTCGTTAGACATCACTTCTGGCCAGAATATTCCTAAAATGCGTCGCAGGCATTGGTTCACGAAAGTCTGTAGTTTCTTGGTAAGTCGCACGGTCACTTTCCACGTAGTAGAACCATATAACAACACGAATTTGATGCATGCGTCAAAAACTCGCAGCTTCGTGCGAAGGGAGATCTCTCTTAACCTCCTCCAAAATGTGCTTAATCGGCCATAGCCTAGAAATTAAAATCTGGACGTTTTTTGTAAAGCTGAAATCTAACATAACCTAGAAAAAGAAATTTAAAAGGCGTGAATTAAAAAAAATAAATAAAAATTCCGGCACTGCTCGTGCATCGAAAGTGTAAAATACCAATTCGAGTGGAATTAAGTAAGGAAAATAAGGAAACAAACAGAGTTGGAAAATTCGTCCGGGACGAGTCTCTATGCGAAGCGCTAAGACGAGACTTTATTGGCATTGCTTCGATATTTGCTCGGTCAGTCGGACCTTTAATTTTCTCAAGGATAACTCGGTGAGTTTTCCGTTCTCTTGCACACATTTCGAAACTACATGCACCATTTCGTTGGAAGGAAGGAAATGACAACTGAACGAAGGAAAACGAGGATACAAAACATAAGGTATAAAAATGCACAAGCAACAACCCGATCACGCATATTAAAGGATTTTCTATAAATTCAGACAAAAATACAAAAAAAAAATATATAATCAAAATATAATTTTGGTTGTAACGTTTCAATTCAATCAAATTCCTGTTACGACCCCCTATAGGGGGATAGGACAAAAACAACTCTCTTCCACAAAGCGCGATCCTGAGCATCGGCCTTAAGCTGTTGCCAGGACTCGTTTATTCCTCTGGCCTCCTGCTCAACTGCTCGCTTCCATATGTTACATGGTCGACCAACCCGACGTCTTTCTTTGAGGATTATAATCCAGAGCCTGTTTGGCGATGTTTCGCTCTAGTTTCCTCAAAGTATGATCGATCCACTGCCAGTTCCGCCTTTGAATCTCAATACCTATTTTAGTCTGGCCAGTTGTACTGCAAAGTTCGTCGTTGGAAATCAGATCACTTCTGGCCAGAATATTCCTAAAACGCGTCGGAGGCATTGGTTCACGAAAGTCTGTAGTTTCTTGGTAAGTCGAACGGTCACGTAGTACAACCATATAACAACACGAATTTGACGCATGCGTCAAAAACTCGCAGCTTCGTGCGAAGGGAGATCTCTCTTAACCTTTAGAAAGGGGAAAGGATACCGAAGGGCTGCGAGCTTTATTTAGCCGAGCCTCGACATCCTTTTCGGCTCCGCCGTCCATGCTGACAATGCTTCCGAGATAGCAAAAATCTTGCATCTCTTCCACATCCTGTCCATTAGGAACAATTGGTGTGCTTGCGTTCGAACCCATGTGCATGTACTTGGTCTTACGCACATTTTCAGTCCCGCCTCTTTGCATTTAGAATGCAACGAGCGAACATTTGACTCTAAGTCCGAACGGTTATGTGCAAGCAAGCACACGTCATCAGCATAATCAAGGTGACTTAAAATGTTAAATAGTCTCCATTGAAGAACTTTACCTTCCCCACCTTCCAGTGCAGCTTTCAAGATGTCATTTATTACCACCAGAAACAGGGCTGGTGATAATATGCAGCCTTGTCTGACACCCGTTCGCACAGGAAAGCTCTCGGATAACTCTCCTCTATGCAAGACGCTGCACCTTGGATCTTCATAGGATTCTTTAATCATTGCTATGACCTTATCTGGAATACCTCTCCTACGCAAAGCATTCCATATGTAATCTCGCTTAACGCTGCCGAAAGCCTTCTCGAAGTGCACAAACATGAGATGTAGTGGCGAACCCATTTCGGCTGACTGCTCTAATATTATCCGTAGGGTATTTGTGTGGTCGGTACAAGACGACCCTTTACGGAATGCAGCCTGATAAACTTCAAGAGTGCTCTCGACGACATCACTATTCTATTGAGAATTACCTTTGCCATAATTTTTGATACGGCAATAATTAGACATATACCACGCCAATTGCCACAATCCCGAAGGTCGCCCATCTTCGGAATTTTCACAAAGACGCCCTCCTTCAATTCAGTTGGATATCTTTCTTCATTTCACACCTCAGTCAAGAGTGGGAGGAGTGTATCGGCTGTTATTTCCGGGTCCGCTTTGAGGAGTTCGGGTGGTAGTCCGTCTATACCTGGAGCTTTCTTTCCCGCTGTTATAATTCAGTTGTTAATTTACTTTATTATTCTAATAATAAAGTATTGTGATCGACACAAGAAAAAAAAAAAATTTGCTACCCTGAAATTTTTTTTTTTCGCGTTTCATGACTAAAATAGCCTAAAAATGCAAAAAAAAAAAATCCGTCTGTCTGTACGCCGTCCGCCGTACGCCGTACGCCGTACGCCGTACGCCGACGTGTACGCTCAGCGCACATTAACTCCCAAACCCTTCAAGATAGAAAATTCGTTTTTGGAGAGATTATAGGTAGTTGCGGATCTCAGGCGGATACCCATTTTGGGGGGTGTACGGGTTCAGGGGGAGGCAGGGGGAGCGCTTTAGCCGAAAAATACGAATTCAAATATCTCAATCATGGTTACAGCTAGGAAACTAAAAATCAACATACATATGGAGGAGTTTGTAGGACAACTTTTAAAAATAATTTAATTTTTTTATCCATTGGGGTGCGAAAAGGGGGGGCTAAGAACCAATTGTCGGCCGAATTTTTTTTTCAAATGATTATATCTTCGAAAATACTTACCATAAAAAATTTATATTTTGAGACCATTAAGCTGGCATATAGGTCCACTAGAATCAGTTTAGATAAAAGCTAATTATTGTAAGGGGGAGGGTCAGGGGGGGTGCAAAGAAAAACACTTAAAAATTAATATCTCGACTATTTATTAAGCTATGTAATTGAATCTTAGAACCTATATTAAGCTATACTAGAGAAATACGAAAAAAATATAACATTTGGAAAAAATAATAGTAGGAGGAAATGGGGAGCATTTCAAAAATGATGCACTTTCCAAAATTTCAAACCGTTATAATTCAAAATTGAGTATAGATATTAAATTAAAATTTTGTCAAATTGTAGAACTAAGTAGTTTTTAAATTTGGTAAAAATTTTACGTCGGGAGGTGTAAGAGGAGGGAGGTGGTAACCAAAAATGTCAAAAATTTTGAGTGATTTTTTAAGGGCTCTGATGAAAGATAAAAAATTTAAATTTTCCATGTGGATACATCTATTTCTTGTACATACAGAAAAAATAATAAAAATTCCACAATTGTCATGCACCGACTCCCCTGGTCTACCGTGCACAAGGTGTTTCTTGTGCAATGAAAAAACCACATAAACTTAACATTTTTTAATGAAATTTGAAGGTAGAAACTTGAAAACTTGCAAAATGCATTTAAAAAAAATCTCTAAAACAATGAAATATTAACTCGTCGAATACCTTGAAAGCTTCTACTCCCTCCCATATAAAATGATTTTTTCGACCATTTTTAAGAAATTAATTATCAACGAATTGGTAAAAGCTATCAATTTTAAATTTTGCACAAAATCATTTAAAAATAGTTGAAATAGAACTGCGTCAAAATTTTTAAGATCACACTTGCCGTTCTACCCCCTCCCATACAAAAGTACCATTTCGGCCAATTTCAATAAAACAACTGCTAACCAACAAATTAAAAGCTACGAACTTGAAATTTTGTACGAGCACCTTAAAAGAGAAAAAAAAGAAAACTGCGTCACAAATTTTGCGATTCCCTTACCTCTTCTACCCCCTCCCATACAAAATTATTTTTTCGACCATTTTTAGGAAATCAGTTATCAGCTAATTCTTAGAAGCTACCAATTTCAAATTTTGCACAAAAAATTATAAAAATATTTGAAATGATATTACTTTAAAAGTTTTGCAATCGCGCTTACCCTTCTACCCCTCCCATACAAAAGTATCATTTCGACCTATTTTATTGAATCAACTAATAACCAACAAATTAAAAGCTACGAACTTGAAATTTTGTACGAGCACACTACAAGAGAAAGGAAATAAAATTGCGTCACAAATTTTACGATTCCCCTACATTCTCTACCCCCTCCCATACAAATGTTCGGTTTCATGAATGTAAAATACACCGAATTTTGTGAAAATTCTATGCAACTTCGTCTATGAAACACATTCTATACAGAGAATATTGGACGTGATTCAAGCAATTAATTAAAAAGCTATTAACGTCCACCCACCCTTACCCCTCCTCCTCCCCTCATAAGAGCCCAAACTTGCAGAAACGAATGAAATATTGTTAAATTGACAACAGCCCTGCCCAAGAACTCCCTTTCACCTAGCCTTCCCTAACCACTCTAACTTGCATATTGACTTTCCACTCATCTGCAACTTGTCCCAAGAATAATAAAGTTTCGCCCGACTTGTTGGCAGTTTTTTTTTATGTATATCAAATAGATATATCCAAATGCAAAATTTAAACTTTGTATCTTTCACCAGAGCTCTAAGAAAATTGATCAAAATTTTGAACATTTCTGCTTACCACCTTCCTCCCCTTACAGCTCCAACTCAAAATTCTTATCAAAATTATTAATTGTTTAGTTCTACAATCTGACAAATTTTCAATACTCAAAACAGTACTCAATTTTGAGATATAACGATTTGTAGTTTAGAAAAGTGCGCCATTTTACTTTATTATTATAATAATAAAGTATTGTGATCGACACAAGAAAAAAAAAATTTGCTACCCTGAAATTTTTTTTTTGCGCGTTTCATGACTAAATTAGCCTAAAAGTGCAAAAAAAAAAAATCCGTCTGTCTGTACGCCGTACGCCGACGTGTACGCTCAGCGCACATTAACTCCCAAACCCTTCAAGATAGAAAGTTCATTTTTGAAGGGATTGTAGATAGTTGCGGATCTCAGGCGGATATCTATTTTGGGGGGTGTACGGGTTCTGGGGGAGGCGAGGGGTGCGCTTAAATCGAAAAATACGAATTCAAATATCTCAACCATGATAATAGCTAGGAAGCTAAGACTCAACATACATATAGAGGGGTTTGTGGGACAACTTTGAAAAATAATTTGATTTTTTTATCCATTGGGGTGCGAAGAGGAGGGGCTAAGAACCAATTTTCGGCCGAATTTTTTTTTCAAATGATTATATCTTCGAAATTAATTATCGTAAAAAAATCATATTTAGAGACCGTCAAGGTGGCATATAGTTTCATCGGAACCAGCTCAGAAAGCGGCTAATTATTGTAAGGGGGAGGGTCAGGGGGGGTGCAAAGAAAAACACTTAAAAATTAATATCTCAACTATCTCTTAAGCTATGTAATTGAAACTTAAAACTTATATTAAACTGCACTAGGCAAATACAAAAAAAAATATAACATGTCGAAATAATAGTAGTGGGGGAAATGAGGAGCAATTCAAAAATGGCGCACTTTTCAAAATTACAAATCCCTATATCTCAAAAAATAGTACAGATATCAAATCAAATATTTGTCAGATTGTAGAACTACATAATGGTTAATTTTGATAAAAATTTTAAGTTGGGAGGTGTAAGGGGAGGGAGGTGATAATCAAAAATGTCGAAAACTTTGAGTGATTTTTTTAGGGCTCTGGTGAAAGATACAAAGTTAAAATTTTGCATGTGAATACCTATATTTAATGTACATAGAAAAATAATAATAACTTGATCCATAGTTACTATAAACCGACCCCCCCGGTCTAACGTGCACAAGGTGTTCATGAGCATTGAAAAAAACACCTAAACTGAAAATTTTTGAGTGAAATTTTAAGATAGAAACTTGAAAATTTGCGAAATGCATTTAAAAAAAATCTTTAAATATACAAAATATTAACTGGTTGAAAACCTTTAACACTTCTACCCCCTCCCATACAAAATTATTTTTTCGACCATTTTCAAGAAATCAATTATTACCTAACTATTAAAAGCTTTCAATTTGAAATTTTGCTTAAAAACTTACAAAAATAATTAAAATGAAATTGCATTAAAAGTTTTAAAATCGCGCTTGCCCTTCTACCCCCTCCCATACAAAAGTATGATTTCGACTAATTTCATTAAATCAACTAATGACCAACAAATTAAAAGCTACGAACTTGAAATTTCGTACGAGCATCTTACAATAAAAATGAAAGAAAATTGCATGACAAGTTTTACGATTCCTCTACCTCCTCTACCCCCTCCCATACAAAATTATTTTTTCGAGCATCTATAAGAAATCAGTTATCAGCTAACTCTTAAAAGCTATCAATTTCAAATTTGGCGTGAAAACTTATAAAAATAATTCAAATTACTTTAAAAGTTTTGAAATCGCGCTTGCGCTTCTACCCCCTCCCATACAAAACTCTGATTTCGACCAATTTCATTAAATCAACTAATAACTAACAAACTAAAAGCTACGAACTTGAAATTCTATACAAGCACCTTACAAGAGACGCGAAATAAAACTGCGTATCAAATTTTACGATTCCCCTATATTCTCTACCCCCTCCCATACAAATGTTCGGTTTCATGAATGTAAAATACACCGAATTTTATAAAAATTCTATGCAACTTCGTCTATGAAACACATTCTATACAGAGAATATTGGACGTGATTCAAGCAATTAATTAAAAAGCTATTAACATCCACCCACTCTTACTATTACCCCTACTCCTCCCCTCATAAAAACCCAAACTTACAGAAACGAATGAAATATTGTTAACAGTCCTGCCCAAGAACTCCCTTTCACTTAGCCTTCCCTAACCACTCTAACCTGCATATTGACTTTCCACTCATCCGCAACTTGTCCCAAGAATAATAAAGTTTCGCCCGACTTGTTGGCAGTTTATTTTATTTCTATTTTATACGTGAGTATATAATTAAGGAGCCTTCTACGTAACCTCCACAGCTTCCTCCCCCTCTCTCTTTGGGCCATACAATAAAGATTTGTTGGAGACTGTACGGGTAAGGCAGGGTGGGCAGGGTGGGCACTGTAAGGCGAGATACCATCCGTCACCATCGTCGAGGTATCTGATCGGGTCAACACCGCGATCAGAGGAAGTCCTAAGTTATTGTTGAATACCTGTTCTGGTATAAGTCGACGTGGCGAGCTCTAAAGCTCGTTTCGTTGTTATAGGCCATGGCCTTTATGGTCAGTATCGGAGCAACGAACCCCTGCCCCCCATGACTTCCGTAGCAGCACGCTAGCACATTGCTCCAGCCCGATACTGCCACCGATAGGAATGTTGGTGGATCTCGGACCAGTTTGTTTCCTGAATCCGATTTTCCTCTCTATTTTCGGTTATTTCGATATTTTAATATCGAAATAACGTTCCCTTTGGCCTCAACCAAACAACAATTCTGTACTGTTACGTTTTATTGTTCGTGACGTTTCGGTCTCTTCTGAGACTTTTATTCCTTGATAAAGGTCTCAGCAGAGACCGAAACGTCACGAATAATAAAGCGTAACGGTGTAGAATCCGGAATTTTTTCATTCCACTTTTTCAATAATTATTTTTTATATGTTAGGAGTGCAATGGAGCAATTAAAAAAATTAATAAGACGTGACGCAAAGGTTCATATAAAAATTGTCTCAAACTCCAAAATTGTTACTAAGTATCTCTTAAATGGTAATAGATAGCGTGAAAGGGATAAAAAATAAAAAGAGCATAACTCAAAACCTTATAATTTGTCCCTTACGCCTAAAACACGAAAAGGGCGTAGAGATCACATCAGAACTCAGCCGACGATATTACTGATGACGAAGGGTAGGGATTGTTTGTGTGGCAACGCACAAAACAGGAACAAGAACAGAGTTCGTTAATTAATATTAAACTATGTTAACAAATTTGTAGATACACAATAAATTATTTATCTCATAGATCAAAAAAAACTAACTACTTATAATATATGAAAATTTCTTACAGTAATATTTGCTAAGATGGCTAAGCCGGCTGCATAACCTGTAAATCAAATGAAGCCCATCTTACCAATAACCCCTTTTAAGGATTAAATTCCTATAAAATATGAAGTGGTATTGAGTCAAGTTAAGGTATCAATCATAGTCAAAATTCCATAATTAAAATGTCCTTTTGGCCAGAGATTATGCGGACATTATTTCAATTAGAACTACCCAGTCCAATTTGTCGTCAAAATTTTCAGAGATATTTAGATTAGAGCAGTCCTTAAGATGCTTCCTATTCCACTTGACCGATAATACTAATGGTCGCTTCTCTATATACGTCAGTGATTATTAATTGAGAATTTGGGAAAGCCCAACGAACCGATAAATGATTTGCCAGCCACTTGCACTGGATGGAGTACTTAAATTTCAGAAAAGGGATATATGAGAATCATTATCCTGGACCTGGCACGAGCCATTCTCAACTCAGCAATACTTAAGTGTGGCTACCTTTACAATAATCCGATATGTAATGAATAACGGATGGACGGTTTGCATTCTTCTGAAATTAATTTGGGTATGATATAGGACGTTTTGGGGATTATGGTAAGCAAAAGCCGTTATCAAAAGAGAGTCATTTGATAGGCTTAGTAGCTACTAGATTTAGTTTTACATAAGACTAATATTGTGATATACAACGAATTGAAAATCTTGTATGAGACCGGTCAATCTAGGCTAGATTGAGAAAATCTTTAAGAGAAATCTGATAAAATTGAAATTTTTAGTTAAGAAAATGACAGTAGAAGTATTTAGTTCGTGTCAATTATGACACACTATTAAGTTTAAAATTTTTAAAAATTTAAGTTACGTATATACTCACGTATATACGTTTCATGACTAAATTAGCCTAAACGAAAAAAACCCGCCCGCTTTAGATCGAGTCTTCACCCTCAAATCCGAGTATTCTTCTGAAGACCTTTCTTTCAAAGATTTTCGTCATTGTTGTACTTCTGTTTTTTTTCTGTCTGCATATCTTGTTTGCAAATCGTCTAAGATCATTATATTTGTCCCGTTTGGCTCGTGTTGGCCGTTCTGTTAATATTTTGTAAGCTCTAAGGCATCTTGGCATTCGTTGTCGAACTAATCATTTCTTTTGCTCCAGGGATGTTATCCTATTACCTCCTCTGCGACAGATGTAATGGCATCTTTAATATTTTGCCACATTTATTCTATTGGCATGCTGGCGTTGTTGTTCAGTATTGGCGCGTAGTGCCTCTCTGAGGCTGATGCGTACTTTGTAACTACTTTCTCATCCTTGAGTTTTCCTAAGTCGAATTTAGGAACCGATTGTGTTTTTGGGTGTCCTCGGTTTGCGATTCGACATTGGAACTTGGTCTTCATCAAATAGTGGTCTGTGTCGCCATTAGCATCTCGGCATGTACGCCCGTCGAGAAAGTAGGAGGCCGTCCTTTTCTCTATTAGAACATGGTCTATTTGAGTGAATGTTTGTCCGTCGGGTGATGCCCACGTTGTCTTATGAATGTCACGATGCGGGAAGCATGTCGAGCTTATCTATGGAACTACTTGATCGAAAAAAAAATATATTTTAAGTTCAACTAGGTAGCATATATTTACACCAAGGAGGATATACATATAAAATGAGTGCCTGATAGGCTATCTCATGTGGGAATACTTTTTGATTCGGAAATTTTCGAAAATTGTTTCCAAGCTTAACTTGGCTTCAAACTTTTATAAAAACATAACAGGGCTACGATTGCGCGTAAAGAGCAATCTTACGATACTCTAGATGAAATAGAATTTTTTGTGATCCAAAGAAATTTTGTATGGGGAGTGTTAGAAGGGGTGATAGCATTGAACTAATTTTTTCCAAATCATGCTAAAGTAGCTATAAAAATGTTTTACACAAAATGCTTACTCCAATAATTGAATAGGAGCTGAGAAAATTAGTGTGTTAGATTTAGTGAAAATGTGCAGTTTGTATGGGAGGTGGTAGAAAGAGTGGGGGGATTTAAGTAATTTTTTCAGAAATAACTAAGAATATCCTAAAGTTGACATCTCTTAAATTTTAGACCAGTAACATTCATACTTTTCAGGCAAATAGATTTTTTGTGAGGTTGTGAAACTGTGTCATATTGTATGGGAGGGGGTAGAAGCAGTAAAGCTAATCAAATATTTTTTTCTGATCTTGGTGATAATGGTAAATAAGTATTTATTACAAAATGTGAGCTCGATAAATGTTAAATGTTCTGAGAAAATTAGCTTAGAGCATTTCATGAAAAAGTGTAGTTTGTATGGGAGGGGTTGGAAGGAGAGGGAGAATGCAAATAATTTTTATACTGTAAATTGAAATCATTATTAAAGTAATATATCATGAAATTCAGACTAATAGCTTTTATACTTTTCGACCAAATCCATTTATTGTGGAATTGCGAAATTGTGTCATTTTGTATGGGAGGGGGTAGAAGGGGTGAAGCTAATCGTCCAATTTTTTCGGCCTTACTGAAAATTTGAAATAAATATTTAGTGCATAATTTCAGCTCGCTAAATTTGATACGCACTGAGTAAATTGGCTTAGAGTAATTCATGACAAGTACAGTTTGTATGGGAGGTGGTAGAAGGAGGAGGAGGACACGCATAATTTTTATACGGTAGATTGTTATTGTCATAAAAGTAATTTTTTCCAAATTTCAGGCCAATAGCTTTTATACTTTTCGAGCAAATCCGTTTATTGTCAAATTGCGCATTTGTGTCATTTTGTATGCGAGGGGGTAAAAGGGGTGGAACGATTTGGCCCGTTCACGAACTTGACCTTACTTTTTTGTCAAAAACGACGTGTACGAAATTTGAGCTTTCTAGCTCAACGCGTTCTCAAGCTAGAGAGCGATCGGACGGACGGACAGACGGACACCCGGTTTTGAGATTTCTGAGTGATAATATTAACTTCTGTATCATTCATTTTTTTCTCCGAGCCTTATTTCTTGGCGTTACAAACTTTAGAGCAAACTTATAATACTCTCAGATTCCATCTAGAGTATAAAAATAGCATAATTTGTATTCTTTCTTGGTTGCTAATTTTCTGTCAGCAATAAAGTAATTTTCAGTGCAAATGAGTTTGCTGTTTTATTTCAGGAATCTTAATTTTTTCAATTGTTATTAGTTTTTGGTTCATGTCTAAGCTAAGCACTTTAGCAACGGATAATTTAACGCGGGACAGAGATAGTTACTTTGGGTTTAAGTATGCCAAACAAGTATAGTTAAATAATTCTTTCGAAAATTGACAACTGTTTCGAACAAATTAACGTGGGAAAAAGTTAGTTGCAATATTCTTAAGTGTGCCAGACAACGATAGCGAAACGATTTTTTCGAAAAATTTCGAGCATTTCGCCAGTAAGGGAGGAAAATACTTTCATTCCCATTTTCTTACACGGCAAAGCATGCTCATAGTCACTCCTTATTATATATTCTCCTTGATTTACACTATAATCTACTAAAAGGGAGGCCAATAACTGTAAGGGAAACGTCAGAGGGAAGGGTGCGAAGAAAAACACTTAAAAACTAATATCTCAACTATCTCTTAAGCAACGTAATTGAAACTTAAACCATATATTAAACTGTACTAGCGAAATACAAGCAAAAAATTTGGTCACAGTAGTAATGGTGGGAAATGGGAATCATTTAAAAGTGGTGCACTTTTCAAAATTTCGAACAGTTATTTCTCACAATTCAGAATAGGTATTAAGTTCAAATTTTGCTAAATTATAGAACTATATGATTTATGATTTTTTGTAAAAATCTTAAGATAGAGGGTATAAGGTGAACGAGGTGGTGGGTCAAAATGTCGAATATTTTCACTATTTTTCGTAGGGTTCTGATAAAAGATACAAATTTAAAATTTTGCAAGTGTATACAACTATTTGATATACGTAAAGAAAAAATATTATCTTGAATCAAAACTGTTATCCACCAAAAGGGGGGCGCTAACCTGTACTAGGTCTTTGTCGTGTATTGAAAAAACACGAAAATTCAAAATTTTTAAGTGACATTTTAAGCTACAAACTTGAAAATTTGTAAAATTCATTAAAAAAAGATTCTTTAAGTTTCAAGATATTTGCTAGTCGTACACCTTCAAAACTTCTACCCCCTTTCATTCAAAAGTATTTTTCGATCATTTGTAAGAAATCAATTATCACCAAATTATTAAAAGCTATAGCACTATAAATTTGGTATAAACATCTCCGAAATTATTTCAAATAAAAATGCATCGAAAGTTTTGAAATCTCACCCTGCTCTTCCACCCATCCCATCCAAAATTATGATTTCCACCAATTTCAATAAATCAACAATAAACAACAAATTAAAAGCTACAAACTTGAAATTTTTTACGAACACCTTTCAAAAGAAAATGAACAAAATTGTATCACAAATTTTTCTATTCCCTCATCTTCTCTATCCCCTCCCATACACCGGGAATTTTATAGAATTTATTTCGTCTATGAAACTAAGATTCTATACAGCGAATTTTGAGCGCGATTCGAGCAATCAATTAAAAAATTATTGACATGTACCCATCCCCCATTCAAACCAGAACTTGCATATGTAAACGAATGTAATATTGATTCTATTTACTGGAGCTATTGATCGTAATCGCAGTTAGTGTTAAATAATTGACAACAGCCGTTTCCTAGAACTCCCATTCACATAGTCTTCCCTAACCACTCTAACCTGCATATTGACTTCCTCTTTTTTTATTTTATTTTTTTTTTCGGCTCACAATAAATCAATCTTTATACTAATAAAGAAACAGGGTTGAAAAAATAACAAAAAATAATATGCATAGAATTTAAAATCAAAATCAAGCCTTTTAAGTAAAAATGAACTTATTCGGACTGTAATATTATTAATAAAAACTTTGAAATTTGGAAGCTTTCTAACCAGTTCCCTCCATAGAAAGATTTATTTTTCGGTTATGGGAAAAAATTAACACTTCCTCTCAAAATATCATATAAAAAAAATGTTTATTAATAAAATTCTCATTTTCATATTTTTCTTACAAACTTCCTTCATGAAAGTATAAATAACTTAAAAATCAATCACATTGCCATTAAGCCAGTTCCTTCATAAGGTTTTGATTTAAGGATTTTCGGAACAAAAGGTGAGGTTTCCAGCGACTCCGGTAAAATTGATCGTTTATAAAACGCAACATTTTCACTTAAATAGGCGATTTCGTGCATACGCCTCGTTAAGCAAAAACAAAATAATTGAAAAGGGACATTATTTCGATTTTTCTTTAATCAGCCATTAATTATTTCTTTTCTTTGAGCACTAAATCTAAATTGCGTATTTGCAATTCAGGATTTCCTTGAGCACATCACAATGTTGCATAAAAAAAATCGTCATATCATTCGCAACACCTAAACTACTCGAGATAAACATGTAAATGACTCAATCAAGTCTGAAACAGACGAATTCCGGTGACAAATCGATACGCTTCGTATGATACTAAATCAGAAGAATTACGTGTCTCAATATCTTCGCCCGATTTATATGTTTTCCGTCAAAAAACGGATCAAATGGAATATTTTTGGTTCAATTCAATAAGGCAGGCACAAATCTAAAACACGTTTCGTCATTGCGTGGGAACATAAAACACTATGGATTCTAGTCCTGGTCTAAGGGCTCACATCAGAGAGGGCTCTGTGCTTCGATGGGTGTCTCTACATGCACGGAATATCAAATTCGGGAATATGCAAATTGCTCGGATTCTTTTTCCTTTTTCGTATGCCGATTGCTTTCATTTTGTAGACAACCTAGTGGGCTGGCTCTTTTACAAAAGTCCTTCCCTTCGAATTTATGTATCAAAAAAGATTTAATATTATGACGATGATGGTTGAGAAAATTTATGACTATAAGATTTCAGGAACAAGATGACTTCCTGATTATGGCGCAAGGGATATATGAATGGGAAGCCGAACATATGTCTTTTGAGTGCGAAGAGACGATGCGAATCGAAAAGTAAAAGCACTTTCACGTAACATTTGGCTTTGCCAGTGAGATACTCGTATCTGATAGTTGTTTTGGCAGTGATATCAGTCAATGTCGGAAGCAGTGTCTTCCAATCATACGGAACAAATTTCTGGTGGTGAGATGTCCTGCGGAGCATTACTTCTTCTTGAAATGAAAATGCGAAATAGCGTTTTTTTTTATTGTTACAAGATTTGCGAAAGTCAATAAGTTGTCTGGTATTTATTTTCAGATTGGCACTCTGAAATTATGAATAATCAAATAAATGATAAAAGCTACTACAAAGTTTTTATAGATTTATGAATAATAAGATACTCTGAGACTATATGTATATTATGTATTTGGATAAGATTTGGAAATTTGATCGATGTCTTAAATGAATTTGTGGTGGTTTTACTTTATCACTATAATTCCAAGTATAATTATTTCTGAATTGATTTATCAGTAATTTGGAATTCATAACGCGATGATGATATTGAGATCTTTCGGAAAAAATGTGTAAATTAAATAGTTTATCAATGGAGCAATTAGTTATTAAAATGCAACTACGAAAGTTACTTTTGCTTTATTAAAGAGCAGTTTTTATCGAACAGGAACGAAAAATGGCTGGAAATGAATTTTGCCTAATTTTTTGCTTTTGCTTTTTGCTTTTGTTTTTACATTGTTGAAAGATAGACCATGTATATCGCTACCTTGGAACAAGACTTTTACAGCTAAGAAAATGCAAATTTTGGGAAATCACGTTTGAAAATTCACTGATCTCTGATGGTACTTTACTTTTGATATTTAGAAGACTGCTGGAGCAACAAGATTTTACAAGATTAATCGTACTTACTTTTAAGGAAATTTTTCTTAGCTTTCCCCATCGTAACACCCTTTGAAGTCCTTAATGGCTTCGACTTGTGACGGTTTTTCTTAAATATTTTTGATTAAATTTGTGAGTTGTGACAGTATTGCATGAAAACGATTACTCTTCAAACAAACAAAGAGGCCGTATTTTTAATATTTTTTAATCATTTTCATAAAGTTGTTTGTTTCAACTCAACAATCTCAAATTCTTTTGAATAGTGAATAGAGACTTTTGCATGGGAGGTGGTAGAAGTAGAAGGGGAGGCTTATATTTTTCGCATATGCCATCGAACATGGCATGCAAAATGTTTTCTGCTGAATTTAAAGTTTTTAATTTCCATTATTTTTAAAGAAATTGGACATAGTTTTCCTGAAATTTGGGCATTTGTATAGGAGGTGGCAGAGGAATTGAAACTTTTTAGATGATTTTGAAACTGCTTATCATCACCCTTATCACCATGCTTTGATTCAATTTCAAAGTCGATAGCTCTCTTATATTCGAAGGAGAAACGCTTTTCTTGAATTTATAATACAGATATTTATCTGGGGGGTAGAAGGAGTGAAGCTGAGCTGATAATTTTTGCTAGCATTTATTGCAACTATTAAAAAACAAATTCTGGCAAAATTTTAAGTTTGTAATTTTTCTAGTTTTAATGGAAATCGATATAATGCATTTAAAAAAAAATTATGCATTTGTATGGGAGGGGGTAGAAGGAGTGTACGGCTCAAAACAATTTTTTGTCCCGTTTTTGATATTTCTATTTTTATACATTATACAAAATATCAAGTTGATAGCTTTAACAGTTTCGAAAAAAAATAATATAATTTAAATTTCAAAATTTCGTGAAATTTGTATGGGAGGTGGTAGAAATAGTGAGGTGAAGTTGAAAATTATTTTTAAAACTAATTGCAATTATAGTAGACTGAATTCTGGCAAAATTTCGTCTTTTCAGCTTTACTTGTTTTAATGAAAATCGAAAATATGCATTTTTAAAAATTGTCCATTTGTATGGGAGTGGGTACAAGGAGTGAGGGGATCGGATCAATAGTCCGTCATATTAATGAAATCTATATAATAATACTTCGACCCCAATTTCAAGTCGATAGTTCCAAAGAAAAATCAATTTCTGAAAATTTCGGAATTTCGTGAAATTTGTATGGGAGGGGGTAGAAGGAGTGGGGGATGTGGCCCGTTCATGAACTTAAAGCTACTTTTTTGCTGAAAATGACACACAACAATTTTTAGCACTATAGCTCAAAGCTTTCGAAAGTTATGCTGTAGACAGACGCACAGACGGACAGACAGCAACTCAGAATCGAAGTTTTTGAGCCACAACAAATATTTCGTTACGCTTCGCGGCTCCGTACGAGCATTATTTCTTAGCGTTACAAACGGTAAGGCAAACACAAAATACTCTCAGATTTCATCTAGAGCATAAAAATTATAAGTTCTCAAAAAATGAGGAATAATACGGTGGCGACATTTTTCATTTAAATTCACTGTGTAATAGAGTTAGAGTAGACTACTATAGTCGGATTTGATTTTATAAAAATTTTGTCATTTTTTAAATTTTAAAAAATTTCATTCTCAGCAAGCTTTTAAAAACGGAGAAAAAAAAATAAGAGAGATTGATTATTATTATTACAAAAGATGTTTTAAAAAAAGGATGAATAATAAAAAATATTAAATATAAAATACAAATCATTTAATCGTTTTAATTTAAAACAATTAAAAAATTGTTAGCGATGCTGCGCCAGATATATCTAGTGCATCATAGCTAAAATACCTTCGTATTACTTTTTTCTGCAGAAGTTTCAAGAGACAATTTTCAAAGACTTTGGGACCCATTTCTTTTGCGCATAAGCTTTATTCAGCTTCTTGATGAGTTCTTTCTTGTTATTTCGGTTTATCCCTTTACTCTTAGAGTTACTTTACCAAATTTGTGTTCTCCTTAAGAAAATTTATATAATAATTGAAATGGGTAGCGTGTTGGTCTACAAAGCGATGGTCGTGAGTTCAAATCCCGGTCGGTGCATAATTCTAGCACACTACCTGCTTGGGTATACCTTAGTTACCTCAAACTACGAAAATTAAAATTTATAGATTGAGTGTTGTGCGAAGGGCTAACAATCCTTTCACAATAAGTATTGAAAAATGTTAAGGAACTTGAAGATCAGGAGGCCAAGGTCCGATTCGGGCTGTAGTGTCATTGTTGAATAGAATAGTGAATACTAATTGAAAAGGGTTAGTTTTGTGAATGTTACCAATCTTTACTTCGGATATCATGATTTCGTTTAATTCATTTTTTCGTTTACTGATTTCAATGCTATTACTATGAAATTCAGCTAGGGTGTAGCCTAGTGGGTAGTGTGTTGGTTTTGTGATGCGAAGGTCGTGAGAGTTCAAATCCCGGTCGACGCAATATATAATTCGAGCACATTGCCTGCTTCAATATACCTTGGTCACCTCAATCTACGAAAATGAAAAATTCGTAGATAGAGGGTTGTGCGAAGGACTAACAACCCTTCCACAATAAGTAATGAAAAATGTTAAAGAACCTGAATATCAGGAGACCAAGGTCCGATTTGGGCTGTAGCGCCATTGTAGAAGAAGAAGACTATGAAAGTCATAAAAGTTTACAAACGTTAACTCGTGCTCGAAAACACGGTGGACCTTTTTCTTTAGTACACCTTATTAGAGAGACGTATTGGTCCGGGGAATAAAATGGTATAAATTTTCTATCATTTTTTATCTGCATTTCTATGGAAGAGTGTATTCCATCCCCTTCATTTTGGGTATGTCCTGTAATTAAATACTTGTGTGTGATGGAATTGATGTTTCTGAAAGAAATAATTACTTTGCGATACATGGCAATTAATGAATAATTTTTATATTATATTTATTATTGCTAAACGATGCATTAACTGGTTCTAAGTAACGCCAAACACAGGATCCTCTTTCAGTTGAGCCTCTGAAAGGCTCTCCTTGGAGCCAGATATAGCAATCACCAACTTTGCTTTTTATACTCTAGATGAAATCTGAGAGGATTATGAGTTTGCCACAAAGTTTGTAACGCTATGAAATAAGGCTCGGAGAAAAAAATTAAAGACACAAAAGTTCCTTAAATCACTCAAAAATCTCAAAACCGGATGTCCGTCCGGATGTCCGTCCGTCTGTCCGTCCGTATCCCAGGTCAAGTTCGTGAACGGGCCAAATCTCTCCACACCTTTTACCTCATCCCATACAAAATGACACAATTTCGCAATAAACGAATTTGCTCGAAAAGTTTGGTTGCTATCTGAAATTTTGAATATCTTAATTATATGATAAATTCAATTTACCTTATAACAAATATTTGTGTCCTCTCCCTCCTTCCACCACCTCCCATACAATCTGCACTTTTTCATGAAATGCTCTAAACCAATTTACTCAGTGCTTATGAAATCTATAAAACTGAAATTGCGCACTAATTATTTATTTAAAATTATTAGAAAGACAAAAAATTAGACTATTAGCTTTATCCCTTCTACCCCCTCCCATATAAAATGACACAATTTTACAATTCAACAACAAACGGATTTGTTCGAAAAGCATAAAAGCTATTGATATAAATTTGGAATATATTATTTTTATGATAATTTGTAATGGAACTACTTTTCATAAAAAAAAGGAATGAAATCTAGTTGTCGGGTGATTTTAGGAAAAGAACTCCAGGCAGAAACTGACAGATATCAAAAATAAAATAATTGAAATGAGAATTTTATAAAAGGAGATTCATTTTTCTGTTCTTGCTCTTTGATTATTTAAAATGATAAATAAATGAAATAAAAAAAATAAATATAAAAACATAACAGGGCTACGATTGCGCGTAAAGCGCAATCTTACGATACTCTAGATGAAATAGAATTTTTTGTGATCCCAAGAAATTTTGTGTGGGAAGTGTTAGAAGGGATGATAGCATTGAACTAATTTTTCCCCATCATGCTAAAGTAGATACACAAATGTTTTATACAAAATGCTTACTCCAAAAATTGAGCTAAAAAAATTAATGAGTTAGATTTAGTGAAAATGTCCAGTTTGTATGGGAGGTGGTAGAAAGAGTGGAGGAATTCTAGTGATTTTTTCAGAAATAACTAGGATTATTATAAAATTGATATTCCTTAAATTTCAGACTAGTGCCATTCATACTTTTCAAGAAAATCGATTTTTTGTAAAGTTACGAAACTGTGTCATATTGTATGGGAGGGGGTAGAAGCAGTGAAGCTAATCAAATATTTTTTCTTTGGTCTTAGTGATAATACTAATTAAGTATTTATTACAAAATATGAGCTCAATAAATGTTATATGTTCTGAGAAAATTGGCTTAGAGCATTTCATGAAAAAGTGTAGTTTGTATGGGAGGGGGTGGAAGGAGAGGGAGGACGCAAATAATTTTTCTACTGTACATTTAAATTATTATGAAAGTAATATATCCCAAAATTCAGATTAATAGTTTTTATACTTTTAGAGTAAATCTATTTAATATCAAATTGCGAAATTGTGTCGTTTTGTATGGGAGGGGTAGAAGGGGTGAAGCTAATCGTCTGATTTTTTTTGGCCTTACTAACGATTTTAAACAAATGTCTGGTGCACAATTTCAGCCCGCTTAATTTTATACGCACTGAGTAAATTGGCTTACAATAATTCATGACAAGTACAGTTTGTATGGGAGGTGATAGAAGGAGGAAGAGGAGACGCATAATTTTTATACGGTAGATTGATATTATCATGAAAGTAATATACTTCCAATTTCAAGCGAATGGCTTTTATACTTTTCGACCAAATCCGTTTATTGTCAAATTGCGCAATTGTGTCATCTTGTATGGGAGGGGGTAGAAGGGGTGAAGCTAATCGTCTAATTTTTTTTGGCCTTGCCAACAATTTTAAATAAATATTTGGTGCAGAATTTCAGCCCTGTAAATTTTATAGGCACTGAGTAACTTGGCTTAGAGTAATTCATGACAAGTACAGTTTGTATGGGTGGTGGTAGAAGGAGAGGGAGGACATGCATAATTTTCTTAGTGTAGAGTGATTTTATTATAAAAATAACATATTCAAAATTTCAAGCCAATAGCTTTTACACTTTTCGAGTAAATCCGTTTATTGTCAAATTGCGCAATTGTGTCATTTTGTATGGGAGGGGGTAGAAGGGGTGGAGCGGTTTGGCCCGTTCACGAACTTGACCTTACTTTTTTGTTAAAAATGACGTGTACAAAATTTGAGCTTTCTAGCTCAACGCGTTCTCAAGCTAGAGAGCGAACGGACGGACGGACGGATGGACGGGCAGACGGACGGACGGACGGACGGACGGACGGACATCCGGTTTTGAGATTTTTAAGTGATAATATTATCTTCATTCATTTTTTTCTCCGAGCCTTATTTCTTGGCGTTACAAACTTTAGAGCAAACTTATAATACTCTCAGATTTCATCTAGAGTATAAAAAGGATCTCATTACAATATCAGGTGTGGGGTTAAGCTCGAAAAAAAATGACTCAAGTTAATTTTCGTCATTCGAAGTGTTAAGTACAGCCAGTCGTTTCGCGATTTAGAGAAGGATGGCAAGGAAGGTCTCGAAAAAAGAACTGGCTGAAGCCTTGAGACGGGCAGATATGAATTTTTTTGCTTCGGCTACTATTGCCCAGCTGCGCGAATTATATATCGAAGTGCATGGGAGCCCGAAGGGGCCTGCAGCTGACGATTATGGACCGATGTCATCCGAAGATCTTAGTGAGAGGAATATTCTTTGTTCAGACGTGAAAAGTGACGATTGCGAGCGTGATGCCGCACTTCTGATAGCACTTACTTGAAAAAGAGATATTCTGCAATTGCGTCATCAGATTGCCGAATTGGAATCTTCGGCCACGCCATTAGCAAGTCCGAGTGGAGGACATCAGACAAGTATGTCGAGAACGCAGTGCCGGAGTTCACCGGAGACGACCATTAAAGCGTCGAGAAGTAGATCGATGACATCGAAGAGGTCATGAAATTGTTGAATACCAGTTTGGAGTTCCGGTACTTGTGCGCCCTACGACTTTTGAAGGTCACAGCTAAGTCATGGCTACGCACTGTGAGAAATGTCAAGACCTGGTTGGAGCTCAGCTGTCACGAAATGATGTGTATGAACTACTGCGAAACCGCACCTTAAAGAAAGATGAAAAACTGCACCAATACGTCGTTGCAATGCAAGAAGTTGCAAGTCAAGCGTATGTATCCGAAGCTGATATAATAGATTTTCTAATTATGGGGATACGAAATGCGACGAACGATATTATTTTGTTGAGAGGTTCTACGAACATAATTGAACTACTCAAAAATCGTTTCTTCGATTATGAGAAACACAAGCGCATGCAGGCTGCGTTGTCAAAACTTTTTTTCTGGCCAGAAGGGGATCAGTTCCGTCCGTTCTGCTTCTGGTTACACTTTTGTCAGTGGACATCGCGAAAGACCCACTTCCGTAGTAATTTCTGGGTCACCAGCGAATAAACCGAAACTTGCGAACAAACCTGAGCCAAGATGATATAATTGCTCACAGTTGGGGCATATCTCCACGACATGTCCGCGAGAAAAGCATCCACCTGGAGGATACTCAAATTGTTTTGATACAGGCCACTTACTTAAAACTTGTTCAAAGAAACATCAAGTTGTGGCCCCTGTCACTCAAGCAAGCAACACAGCTGATAGCATCTCAAATGAAGAAGATGATCAATTGACTACGGCGTTGGATGTATCACAAATGGTGAGTGTTGCCCTGGAAGTGGATGGTAGAATCAATCACCATGCGTTAAATTTTATTAATTATTATGACTTATTTGACACCGGCAGTCCAACTAGCTTTATGAAAAGATCTCTTTTGGAAAATAGTTGCCTGACTACCACACTGCATTACTCACACTATAAGGCGCTGGGAGACGTCAAACTGTATACGTATGGTAAGGTTGATTGTCTGATACGATTTGCAAATCGTATAAGACCACTGTCAATCTTTGTTCTTCCAGATGATAGCCTGGCGGTGCCTAAACTGTTGGGCGTGATTTTCTTTTATTATTCAATATTAGCCTAACAATTAAACCAAATATTGGCACGTTACCAAAAGAGATGAATAACTTCAAATTTCTGAATAATACTAACTTCTGCGCTTTTCATTCTAACAACCATACATGCTAATGCGTCAGATTACTTAATAAATTTAATGCCATTCACTTCACCGAGCGTTCGTGTTAGAAAGGAGAATATAACAAATTTTGAGTTATGTGACAGTCTTGCAAATGATTTGGATATTATGACAATATCCGAAGGTGCTCGGGATGCACCTATCTCTGATGAGACTTATCTTTGTGCTGTTGAATCTGACGTACTATCAACTACACTCGATATCAATCCCGAATTGGGACTCACTCGTATGAAGCAAATGCAAGCTGTTGTTCAGTTAAATTATTTTAACATACCACCTTCTCAGAAGCGTGCTTCATCGCATCATGAACTAATAATAAGACCAACTTCTGATACACCGTTTTATTGTGCTCCAAGGCGATTGTCAGTATTTGAGAAAAGGGAAGTCGGGGATAAAATTCATGATTTGTTGAGACGTAAAATTATTACGCCAAGTGATTCACCGTACGCGTCTCCTATAGTTCTGGTAAAAAAAATCAGGTGAGATAAGGATGTGCGTCGATTACAGAGGTCTCAATAAACTCACTGTTCGAGACAATCACCCCCTTCCATTGACCGAAGATTGTATCGAGTATTTGGAAGGCAAGAAATACTTTGCTTTACTTGATTTTAAAGATGGCTTTCATTAGGTCAGGGTCTCTTATTGCTCTGTCAGGTATACTTCGTTCGTTACGCCGAATGGGCAATGTGAATACCTCAAAATGCCATTCGGTTTAAAAAACGCACCTTCGGTATTCGAACGATTTATTTGTGACATTTTTCGTTCTTTTGTTGAATCAAGGGAAATAATGATTTACTGAGAAAATTAGTTTATTGGATTTAGTGAAATTCTGCAGTTTGTGTGGAAGGTGGTAGAAGGGAGGGGGCAGTTCTTGAAAATTTTTTTAAAATTAACTATAAACATCATGCTTTTGCGTCAGATTGTACGGGAGGGGGTAAAAGGGGTAAAGCTAATAGCCTAATTTTATTTTGCCTTACTAATAATTCTAAATAAATATTAAGTGGACAGTTTCAGTTCGATAAATTTTATACGCACTGAGTAAATTGGCTTAGAGTATTTCGTGAAAAGTACAGTTTGTGTGGAAGGTAGTGGGAGGAGGGGGAGGACTTAAATAATTTGTATATTGTAGATTGAAATCATCATAAAAGTAATATATTCGAAATTTCAAATCAATAGCAAATCCTTTTATTGTCGAATTGCAAAATTTTATATGGGAGTAGCTATCCATCTTATTTTTTTTGGCGTTACTAATAATATTCAATAAGTTATTAGTGCACAATTTAAGGTCGATAAATTTTATACGTATCGCGTAAATTCGCTTAGAGTATTTCACGAAAAAGTGCAGTTTGTACGGGAGGTGGTGGAAGAATGAAGAGGACTCGAATAATTTTTTACAGTAGATTCAAATTAGCATAAAAGTAATATATTTAGGATTAATAGCTTTCATGCTTATCAAACAAATCCGTTTATTGCCAAATTACAAAATTGTGTCATTTTGTATGGAGGTAGGGGTATAAGTAGTAGAGATTTGGCCTGTTCACGAACTTAACTTTACTTTTTTATCAAAAACTACGTGTACAAAATTAAAACTTTCTAGCTCAACTCGTTCTCAAGCTTGACAGGACACGGACGGCCGGACACCCGATTTTAAGATTTCTGAATGATAATATGAACTTCCGTATTATTAATTTCTTTCTCCGAGCCTTATTTCTCAGCGTTACAAACTTTGTGGCAAACTTATAATACTCTCAGATTTCATCTAGAGCAGAACAATTATTAGACCTGTGCTATGCTATGGCAGCGAAACGTGGTCATTAACTCAGGTATTCAAAAAATTACTTAAGGCTTTGGACCTGTGAGGGAAGACTCGATTTGAAATAAACTGCCAACAAGTCGGGCGAAACTTTAGTATTCTTGGGACAACTTGCGGAGGAGTGGAAAGTCAATATGCATGTTAGAGTGGTTGGGGAAGACTACGTGAAAGGGAGTTCTTGGGCAGGGCTGTTGTCAATTTAACAATACTTCATTCGTTTCTGCAAGTTTGGGTTTTTATGAAGGGTAATAGTAAGGCTGGGTGGATGTTAATAGCTTTTTAATTAATTGCATGAATCACGTCCAATATTCTCTGTATAGAATGTGTTTCATAAAAGAAGTTGCATAGAATTTTCATAAAATTTGGTGTATTCTACATTCCCGAAACCGAACATTTGTATGGGAGGGGGTAGAGAAGATAGGAGAATCGTAAAATTTTATAACTAGTTTTATTTCGTTTCTCTTGTAATGTGCTTGTGCAAAATTTCAAGTTCGTAGCTTTTAGTTTGTTGGTTATTAGTTGATTTAATGAAATTGGTCGAAATCATAGTTTTGTATGGAAGGGGGTAGAAGGGCAAGCGCGATCTCAAAACTTCTGACTCAATTTCGTTTAAACTATTTTTAAATGCTTTTGTGCAAAATTTCAAACTGATAGCTTTTAATACTTAGGTGAAAATTGATTTCTTGAAAATGGTCGAAAAAAATATTTTTGTAGAAAGGTTTTCAAACTGTTAATATTTTGTATATTTAGAGATTTTTATACTCTAGATGAAATCTGAGAGTATTATAAGTTTGCTCTAAAGTTTGTAACGCCAAGAAATAAGGCTCGGAGAAAAAAATGATGAATACAGAAATTAATATTATCACTCAAAAATCTCAAAACCGGATGTCCGTCCGTCCGTCCGTCCGTCCGTCCGTCTGTGCGCGCTCTAGCTTGAGAACGCGTTGAGCTAGATAGTTCAAATTTTGTACACGTCGTTTTTGATAAAAAAGTAAGGTCAAGTTCGTGAACGGGCCAAATCGCTCCACCCCTTCTACCCCCTCCCATACAAAATGACACAATTGCGCAATTTGACAATAAACGGATTTGCACGAAAAGTATAAAAGCTATTGGCCTGAAATTTGGAATATATTACTTTTATGATAATATCAATTTACCGTACGAAAATTATGCGTGTCCTCCCCCTCCTTCTACCACCTCCCATACAAACTGTACTTGTCATGAATTACTCTAAGCCAATTTACTCATTGCGTATACAATTTAGAGAGATGAAATTGTGCACCAAATATTTATTTGAAATTGTTAGTAAGCCCAAAAAAATTTAGACTATTGGCTTCACCCCTTCTACCCCCTCCCATACAAAATGACACAATTTCGTAATTTGACAATAAACGGATTTACTCGAAAAGTATAAAAGCTACTAGTCTGAATTTTCGGATATGTTATTTTCATAGTAATTTTAATCTACAGTAGAAAAATTATTTGCTTCCTCCCTCTCCTTCCACCCCCTTCCATACAAACTACACTTTTTCCTGAAATGCTCTAAGACGATTTTCTCAGAACACATAACATTTATTGAGCTCTTTTTTAATAAATACTTAATTAGTATTAGCACTAAGATCAGAAAAAAATATTTGATTAGCTTCACTGCTTCTACCCCCTCCCATACAATATGACACAGTTTCACAACTTCACAAAAAATCGATTTTCTTGAAAAGTATAAATGGCACTAGTCTGAAATTTCAGGGATGTCAATTTTACAATATTCCTAGTTATTTCTGAAAAAAATCACTCTAATCGCCCCACTCTTTCTACCACCTCCCATACAAACTGCACATTTTCACTAAATCTAACTCACTAATTTTTTCAGTTCCCATTCAATTTTTGGAGTAAGCATTTTGTACAAAACATTTTTATAGCTACTTTAGCATAATGGGGAAAAATTAGTTCAATGCTGTCATCCCTTCTAATACTTCCCATGCGAAATTTCTTGGGATCACAAAAAAATTCTATTTCATCTAGAGTATCGTAAGATTGCGCTTTACGCGCAATCGTAGCCCTGTTATGTTTTTTAAATGCATTTCGCAAATTTTCAAGTTTTTACCTTAAAATTTCTCTCAAAAATTTTCAGTTTATGTGTTTTTTTCAATGCTCATGAAACACCTTGTGCACGTTAGATCGGGGGGTCGGTTTATAACAATTATGGATCAAGTGATTATTATTTTTCTATGTATATTAAATAGATGTATCCACTTGCAAAATTTAAACTTTGAATCTTTCACCAGAGCCCTAAAAAAATCACTCAAAATTTTCGACATTTTTGCTTATCACCTCCTCCCCTTACACCCCCAAACTTAAAATTTACCAAAATTAACCACTGTATAGTTCCACAATCTGACAAATTTTCAATTTGATATCTGTACTCTTTTTTGAGATATAAGGATTTGTAATTTTGAAAAGTGCGCCATTTTTAAAATGCTCCCCATTTCCCCCCACTACTATTATTTCAACATATTATATTTTTTTATATTTTCCTAGTATAGCTTAATATACGTTTTAAGTTTCAATTACATAGCTTAAGAGATAGTTGAGATATTAATTTTTAAAAGTTTTTCTTTGTACCCCCCATGACCCTCCTCCTTATAATAATTAGCCACTTTCTAAGCTGATTCCGATGGAGCTGTATGCCACCTTAATGGTCCCAAAATATGAATATTTCATAATAAGTAATTGCGAAGATATAATCATTTGAATAAACAATTCGGCCGACAATTTGTTTTTAGTCCCCCTCCCCCTTTTCGGACGCCAATGGGTAAAAAAGTTAAATTATATTTTGAATTTGTCCCACAGACCACTCTATACCTCTACTGATTTTCAACTTCGTATCTGCATTCGTGGTGGAGATATTAGCAAGTATAGTTTTTGACTTTTTCCCTCCCCCGCCTTCCCCTTCCACCTAACACCCCACAAAATTTAGACAAGAGAGCTCATTTACCCAATCAACAATCCACCCAAAAACGAACATTCTGATTTTAACGGTTTCGGAGATATGAGTCCATATGTATGGCGTACGGCGGGACGGATTATTTTTTTTGCATTTTTAGGCTAATTTAGTCACGAAACGCGAAAAAAAAAATTTCAGGGTAGCAAATTTTTTTTTTTCCTGTGTCGATCACAATACCTTATTATTAGCATAATAAAGTAAAATGCGATACAATAGAGAGTTTTATGGCATCTTCGACAATCCAGAAGTTTCAACCCTCATACAATTTAAGTGGCTACAATGGGTTGATCATGTGGAACGGATGGATGACGGAACAATTCCCAAACGCGCACTAAAAGGGAATGTGTATGGGCAAAGACCTCTCGGAAAACCATGGAAGCGCTAGGAGGATTCTATTGACGCAGACAGCGAATCACTGCTAAGATTACCACACAGGCGGACGCGGTCATTGAACCAAGATGGAAGAGGCGAAATATGCAGAGGGCCAAGGCCCGATTTGGGCTCTAGTGCCGTCGTAAGTAAGTAGGATGATATAAAATGTGAAGGTCGAGAGTTCAAATCCCGGTTGACGATTAATTTTCAGAAATGCTACTTGCGAGGGTATTTCATGGCGACCTCAATCTGCGAAAATGAAAATAGATACAGGAGTGAGCGAAAGACTAACAACCCTTTCCTAATAACAAATAAAATGTTAAGGAACCTGAAAGTCAGGAGGCCAAAGCTCGATTTGGGCTGTAGTGCCAATGATAAAAAAGAAGAATATATACTTGAATTAAAAACTATTTTATTGCTGACTAGAATGATAACTGAAACTCTTCAGTAACTTCCTGCTTTCCGCTCGTTGATTTCAGTTTAATATAATACAAAATTAACTTTAAGGGCTTCCAAAGAATCCATCAGATGAAGTAATAATTCAGTTCAAAATTTAATCATAATCGTAGTGTCAGTAATCCTTGCGCTACTTTTATGCCTAAATTTTCGGAAGAACGCTATTAAAATTTGAGAAACCATACCACATTATTTGAACATGAAACTGCTGGCAAAAAACCCCAGCATAGTTTTCGTTAGCGACAAATTCCTATCATATTCTTGCGATTCCTATACCAATAATAACAAAACCTCGGGGGTTTTTCCGAAACCAATTACGACCTATAGAAGTTATGAATAATTTTCGTTGTAAAGTCGTTTAAAGTTGGAGAGCGAATGGCGGAAGGTGTTTCAAAGTAGACATAATGTACCCTATACTCCATTATATACGTAGAGCCAGTGTAACGTCAGCATAAGTTTTGTAGAATTAGTTTCGGTGTCAGCAGTAATATGAAAGCAGAAGGCTATAAATTTTGGGTCGGGAGTTTTACTTATAAAAAGTTGAGCGAGGATCGAGGAGCCTGTTTATGATATGCCATGCTTCCTCATTTTTTTTACTATGTGAGCTGTTTTTTGTTTTAAACGAGCCACGGATAAGTCAGAATGTAAGTGGATTCCGAAATAGTACACCTACAGGGCAGATAGGTAGTTTACATTCCCACGTCATGTCGACTGTGGCAAAATTGCCCAGATATAAATTTTTTGGATAGACCAGGCACTAAAAAGTGTACGGGAAAAGTTACGGAACCAAATGAGAAAAGTTTCGTGTAATCTTACGGCTTCCGATTTCATATGAATATTAAATTCTATACCATTGGAACTTTGAAAACGATTTTTTTTATTTCAATGTGCCTTTTCGAAGTTTGCAACACACACAAGTTGGAAACTGGATGTGTTTTTTTCTCCTTTATAATTAAAATAAACTGCCAACAAGTCGGGCGAAACTTTATTATTTTTGGAACAAGTTGCGGATGCATGGAAAGTCAATGTGCAGGTGAGAGTGGTTTGGGAGACTGAGTGAAAGAGAATTCTTGGGCAGGGCTGTTTTTAATTTAACAATATTTCATTAGTTTAACAATATTTCATAATTTAACAATATTTCATTTATGGGAGTTTGGGTTTTTATGGGGGGAGCGAGAGGGGTGATAGTAAGGGTGGGTGGATGTTAATAGCTTTTTAATTGATTGCTTGAATCATGACCAATATTCTCTGTATAGAATATGTTTCATAAACGAAGCTGCATTGAATTTTCATAAAATTCGGTGTATTCTACATTCACGAAACCGAACATTTGTATGGGTGGGGGTAGAGCGGGTAAGGGAATCGTAAAATTTGTGATGCAATTTTATTTCATTTCTCTTGTAAAGTGCTCACACAAAATTTCAATTTCGTAGCTTTTAATTTGTTTGTTATTAGTTGATTTAATGAAATTGGTCGAAATCATACTTTTGTATGGGAGGGGGTAGAAGTTTTAAAGGTTTTCGACCAGTTAATATTTCATACATTTAGGGATTTTTTTTAAATGCATTTTGCAAATTTTCAAGTTCCTATCTTAGAATTTCATTTAAAAATTTTCAGTTTATGTATTTTTTCCAACGCACATGAAACACCTTGTGCACGTTAGACCTGGAGGTCGGTTTATAACAATTGTGGAACACATTAGTATTTTTTTTCTATGTACATCAAATAGATGTATCCAAATGCAAAATTTAAATGTTGTATCTTTCTTTTGTCAGATTGTAGAACTAAACAATTATTAATTTTGGTAAAAATTTTGATTTGGGAGGTGTAATGGGAGGGAGGTGGTAGGCAGAAATGTCCAAAATTTTGAGTAATTTTTTTAGGGCCCTAAAAAAATTACTCAAAATTTTAGAAATTTTTGCAATCTGACAAATTTTCAATTTAAAATCTGTACTTAATTTTGAGATATAACGATTTGTAATTTTGAAAAGTGCGCCATTTTTGAAATTCTCCCCATTTCCCTCCACTACTATTATTTCAGCATAATAAATTTTTTTCATATTTTCCTAGTATAGCCTAATATACGTTTTAAGTTTCAATTACATAGCTTAAGAGATAGTTGAGATATTCATTTTTAAGTGTTTTTCTTTGCAACCCCCTCAGACCCTTCCCCTTATAATAATTCTCCACTCTCTAAGCTTATTCCGATGGAGCTGTATGCCACCTTAAAGTTCCCAAAATATGAGTTTTTTACGATAAGTTATTTCCCTTTCACCTAGCACCCCCCAGAATTTAGAAAATAGAGCTCACTTACCCAATCAACAATCCACCCAAAAACGAATATTCTACCTTTAATGGTTTCTAAGATATGAGTCGATATGTACGGCGGACGGCGTACGGCGGGACGGATTTTTATACTCCAGATGAAATCTGAGAGTATATTGTGTTTGGTTTACCGTTTGTAACGCTAAGAAACAACGCTCGCACAGAGCCGCCTAGGGTACAGAAATACTTGTTGTCGCTCAAAAACCTCGATTCCGAACGACCGTCTGTCCGTCTGTCTACAGCATAACTCTCGAAAGCTTTGAGCTTTAGTGCTAAAAATATTTGTGTGTCATTTTTAGCAAAAAATTAACTTTAAGTTCGTGAATGGGCTGCATCCCCCTACTCCTTCTACCCCTCCCGTACAAATTTCATGAAATTTTGAAATATAAAGAAATTGATTTTTCTTTGAAACTATTAAAGCTATCTACTTGAAATTTAGGCCCAAATATTATAATATAGATGTCATTAATATTACGAAATATTGATCCAATCCCCTCACTCCATCTACCCCCTCCCATACAAATGGACAATTTTGAAAAATACATATTTTCGATTTCATTGAAACTAGTTAAGCTAAAAAGGCGAAATTTTGCCAAAATTGATTCTACTATAATTGCAATTAGTATTAAAAAGAATTATCAACTTCACCTCACTCCTTCTACCCTCTCCCACACAAATTTCACGAAATTTTGAAATTTCAATTAAATTATTTTTCTTCGAAACTGGTAAAGTTATCAACTTGATATTTTGTCTAAGGTATACAAATAGAAATATCAATAACGAGATCCTTACACTCCTTCTACCCCCTCCCATACAAATGCATAATTTTTGTTAAATAAATTATATAGATTTCCATTAAAAACTAGAAAAATTACAAACTTAAATTTTTTTCCAGGATTTGTTTTTTAATAGTTGCAATAAATGCCACAAAAAATTATCAGCTCAGCTTCACTCCTTCTACCCCCTCCCATATAAATATCTGTATTATAAATTCAAGAAAAGCATTTCTCCTTCGAATATATGAGAGTTATCGACTTTGAAATTGAATCAAAGCATGGTGATAAGGGGGATGATAAGCAGTTTCAAAATCATCTAAAATGTTCCACTTCCTCTGGCACCTCCTATACAAATGCCCCAATTTCAGGGAAACTATTTCCAATTTTTTTAAAAATAATGAAAACTAAAAACTTTAAACTCAGCAGAAAACATTTTGCATGCCATGTTCGATGTCATATGCGAAAAATATAAACCTCCCCTTCTACTTCTACCACCTCCCATGCAAAAGTCTCTATTCACTATTCGAAAGAATTTGAGATGACATATTTTCCGGTATATTGAAGTCGTTCCCATTTCATCTAGAGTATCATTATATTATATTACTTTATTATTCTAATAATAAAGTATTGTGATCGACAGAAGAAAAATAAAAAATTTGGTACCCTGAAATTTTTTTTTTCGCGTTTCATGACTAAATTAGCCTAAAAATGCAAAAAAAAATCCGTCCCGCCGTACGCCGTCCGCCGTGCGCCGTACATATGGACTCATATCTCCGAGACCATTACACGTAAAATGTTCGTTTTTGGGTAGATTGTTGATTGGGTAAGTGAGCTATATTTTCTAAATTTTGGAGCGTGTTAGGTGGAAGGGGGAGGCGGGAAGAGGGAAAAGTCGAAAACTACACTTGCTAATATCTCCAAAACGAATGCAAATAGTAAGTTGAAAATCAGTAGATGTATCGACAAGGTTGCGGGACAAACTTTAAAAATAATTTAATTTTTTTGTCCATTGGCGTCCGAAAAGGGGGGAGTTAAAAACAAATTGTCGGCGGAATTGTTTTTTCAATTATATCTTCGAAATTACTTATCGTAAGAAATTCATATTTTGGTACCATCAAGGCGGCATGTAGTTCCATTGGAGTCAAATTAGAGAGTGGCTAATTATTGCAAGAGGAAGGGTCAGGGGGGTGCAAAGAAAAACACTTAAAAATTAATATCTCAACTATCTCCTAAGCTATGTAATTTAAATTTAAAACGTATATTAAACTATACTAGGAAAATACAAAAAAAATATAACATGTTAAAATAATAGTGGTGGGGCGAAATGGGGAGCATTTCAGAAATGGCGCACTTTTCAAAATTATAAATCCTTATATCTCAAAAAAGAGTACAGATATCAAATCGAAAATCTGTCAGATTGTAGAGATACGTAGTGGTTAATTTTGGTAAACATTTTAAGTTGGGAGGTGTAATGAGAGGTGATAAGCAAAAATTTCTAAATTTTTGAGTGATTTTTTTAGGGCTCTGGTGAAAGATACAAAATTTAAATTGTGCACGTGGATAAGTTTATTTGATGTACATAGAAAAATAATAATAACTTGATCCATAATTGTTATGAACCGACCTCCCATTGACATTGAAAAAATACATAAACTAAAAATTTTTGAGTGAAATTTTAAGGTAGAAACTTGAAAATTTGCGATATACATTTAAAAAAAATCCCTAAATATACGAAATATTAACTGGTCGAAAACCTTTTAAGCTTCTACCCCCTCCCATACAAAATTATTTTTTCGTCCATTTCCAAGAAATCAATTATCACCTAACTATTAAAAGTTATCAATTTGAAATTTTGTATTAAATCTTACAAAAATAATTGAAATGAAGTTGCTTTAAAAGTTTTGAAATCGCGCTTGCCCTTCTACCCCCTCCCATACAAAACTATGATTTCGACCAATTTCATTAAATCAACTAATAACCAACACACTAAAAGGTACGAACTTGAAATTTTATACAAGCACCTTACAAGAGAAGCGAAATAAAACTACATATCAAATCTTACGATTCCCCTACCTTCTCTACCCGCTCTCAAACAAATGTTTGGTTTCGTGAATGTAAAATACGCAGAATCTTATGGAAATTCTATGCAACTTCGTTTATGAAACTGAAATTCTATACAGAGAAAATTGGACGTAATTCAAGCAATCAATTAAAAAACTATTAACATCCACCCACTCTTACTATCACGCCTCACCCCTCTCCTCATAAAAACTCAAACTTGCATAAATAAACGAACGAAATATTGATTATAAGTACTGGAGCTTTTGAACGTTTCCGCAAAGTGTGAAATTGACAATTGCCCTACCCAAGAACCCCCTTTCACTTAGTCTTCCCTAACCACTCTAACATGCATATTGACTTTCCACGCATCCGCAACTTGTCTCTAGAATAATAAAGTTTCGCCAGACTTGTTGGCAGTTTGTTTAGTTTAATCGAAGCCGCGGTATAAGCTAAGGACCTACACGACAGATTTATGGGTGTCAGTTGAAATTTGTTTCTAGCGAGAATAGCAGTACCCTGTTGTTCATCTTTTCTTAAAGGATTATAATATGGTATAGTTAATTTGCTTTTATTTTTGAGGTGTGTTTCACTCAATAAATAGAAATTAGTATTATCGTGGCTTATTAAATCAGACAATGAAAATTTTCTAGGTTTCGTGACTAAAGATCCTACATTAGGTATAGTTATTTTAATATTTTTGTCGTCCATAGCAGATGCTAAAAAGAAATTGAAAATAATAAGCTTGTTTTTCTTCTAACGATTGTAGATGGAAGGAACTCACTTATTAGGTGTAGTATCTCGCCTCTCCAAATAATACTTTAGATTGATTGACAAAATCTAGACTTTCTTTATTTGATCTCGAAAGTGGCTTATTCCAGGCGGAGTTTTCGGGAAGATCTACTCGTATGTTCTTATTAGGCGCAAGTTGTCCCGCAGCTTTGCAATTTACGCAGAAGACAGGGGTACTATCTTCTTGTCTTTAGATGCACTCATCTGGGCCATGTGTATTAGGGCATTTCACGCACCTCTATTTGATTCCACAATAAGTGGCGACATGACCAAAACGTTGACATCTGTAACATTGAATGATGTTCCTATTTCGCAATTTTTCCCAGTAGACCCGTAAATGGAAAAGGCTTTTGATCTTAGTCAACAACTCGATTTTAAGCTCAGGCGGCGTTTACACTAAGAAGATGTCTAAACATTTACATGCTTTTTTGGAGCGAGGAGTACTGAAGAATCTTACCAAAATATTTTTGATTTCAGGATAGTTTACTTAGATTTCTGCCAAGACCTCTGCGGATGAATACACACTATCAATTCCTTTCAGAAGAACAGAATTCATTTTCTTTTCTGGCGGAGAATGGGTATAAAGGTCTACTTGGGAGTTCAATTTAATGCTTTTGAAAATTTTATTATGATTTTCGCGACCATCAACATATAGCTTGCAAATATCATTTTTTGTTCATATAATTTTGTAGCTTACCTGCGGATATCTATTATTTAGCTCCTGTTTTGAATCTACGTTATAGAGAAATATTGGAGGGCAAAATTGCTTTTTTAAGTTTTTATTTGTATTGCGTTCTGGAGAATTTATTTTGTTGGGTGAGCCTTCGCTAAGTATTGGGTATGTATTTGTGTTTATGTATGTTTCGATTGTTAGCCGCCGGTTCTCTTTTTGCTGTCTGTGTCATAGGATGATGACTTGTCTTCCTGCTCTTGACAATTTGCCAGCTGTACTCATCAGCTGGAGCTCGGTTATCGCATTCACTGTACATCGCCGTTGTTTCCGCGTCGGGCGCAACTTTATTATTCTTGGGTTAAATTGAGGATACGTGGGAAGTCAATAAGCAGGTTAGGATGGATATGGAGGACTAATTGAATAGGAGTTCTAGGGCAGGACAGTTGTCAGTTAATTAACAGTTAACTGCAACTACGATGAATAGCTCTATTATCCAGTATAGTTATATCTCATTTGATTATTTATGCAAGTTTGGGTTTGTATGGGGGAAGCGGGCGTAATAAGGTGAGTGGGAGAGTTGATGTTAATAATGTTTTAATTGATTTCTTGAATCGCTTTCGAAATTCGCTGTATTAGTTTCATAAATGAAGTAAATTCTATGAAATCCGGTAATTTTTATATTCTTGAATCTATACATGTGGACGGGAGGTGATAAAGGAGTTGAGGAAGTCGTTAAGTTTGTGATGCAGTATTATTTTGAATGTTTTGAAAGGTGTTCAATCATCCATACAACATTTCAAGTTCGTAGCTTTCAATTTTTTGGTTATTAGTTGATTTACTGAAATTGGTCGAAATCATAGTTATGCAAGGGAGTAGGTGGAAGGGCTGAGGGCATTTAAAAACTTTGAACACATTTTTATTTAAAATATTTTTAAGAGTGTGTACAAATTTTGAAGTTTATGGCTTTGAATGGTTTGGTGATAATTGATTTCAAAAAAATGGTCGAAAAAATACTTTTATAGGGGAGGGGGTAGAAATTGTAAAGGTTTTCAACCAGGTAATATTTTAAACTTTTTAGCATTTTTTTTATTAAATTTTACAAAATTTTCAAGCTTATAGCTTAAAATTTCAATCAAAAATGTTGACATTATGTGTTTTTTTTTCAATGCACGTGAAACATCCAGTGCAGGTTAGGGCGCCCTTTATTTGATAACAGTTCTGGTTCAATATTAATATTTTTTTTAAATATGTACGTGCTAAATTTTAATTTCGTATCTTATACCAGAGCCCTATAAAAATTTGTGAAAATTTTCTACATTTTGGCAAACCACTTTGTTCCCCTTACGCCATCATCTTAAAAATTATGCGAAAATTATACAGCATATACTTCTATAATTTAATAAAATTTGAACTTAATACCTGCATTGAGTTTTGAGATATATCGGTATGAAATTTTGAAAAGTGCCCCATTTTTGAAATCTCTCCATTTTGCCCACTATTATGATAAAAAAATTTTAGATTTGTTTTTGTATTTTGCTAGTATAGCTTAATATATATGTTTTAAGTTGCAATTACATAGCTCAAGAGGTAGTTGAGATATTAACATTTAAATGTTTTTTTCTTGCATCCCTCCTAGCCCTCTATTACAATTATTGGCCTCCCTTTTAGTAGATTATAGTGGAACTGTATGCCACCTAATTGGTTTTAAATTTTTGGATCAAGTACTTCCAAGGATATAACCATTTGAAAAAAAAAAATGCTGCCGATAATTTGTTTTTAGCTCCGCCTTTTTGGACGCGAATGGATAAAAAAATTAAATTATTTTTAGAGTTTATTCCACAATCCTCTCCATCTTCCTTCTACAATGGCGCTACAGCCCAAATCGAACCTTGGCCTGCTGATATTCAGGTTCCTTAACATTTTTCATTACTTATTGTGGAAGGGTTGTTAGCCCTTCGCACTTTCCTCTCCATACCTATGCTGATTTTCAGCTTCCTATTTGCATTCGTAGTGGAGATATTATCAAGAGTAGTTGACTCTTTCCCTTCCCCCGTCTCCAGCTTTAAACCTGAAACTTCCAAAAATTTAGATAATGGAGCTCACTTACACAATTAACAATCGACCCAAAAATGAACATTCTACCTTCAACGGTCTCAGAGATCTGATTCCATACGTACGGCGTACGGAATTTTTTTTTGCATTTTTAGGCTAATTTAGTCACGAAACGCGAAAGAACAAAATTTCTGAGAAGCAAATTTTTTTTTCTGTGTCGATCACAATACTTTATTATTAGAATAATAAAGTCAAATCAGTGAACGATATAAGAGGTCGATTTTAATGTTTATCGTGAAAAGAGTTACGGGATTTTCATCACAACTACTGCCATTTGTATCTTAAGGTTTCGCTTTATGTGATAATACTCATTACATTTACCATTAATCGTAGTGAAGCATCAAACCAAATAAATTCCGAAAAATCTCTTTTCACAAACTATGTTAAATAAAGTCGAAAGAAAAGCACTCACTATGAAGATTTCTACTTTTCTCAGTGAATAATCGAAACTCTATTTACAGTTTAATGAGTTTGTCGAATGCAAGCAATAATAACCTTTTCTATGGCCTGCAAACTGTTCTCCTCTTCCTATGATATAAAAGGATCGACTGTGTTGGAACTAAAACCGAACTGAAAGCTGAAATTCACTCTTAAAGTCAAAGCGCCGAACTCGATTGGCAAATAAATTGCTAAAGAGGTGTCCACAGCTCTTTGATTGCGATCCAGAACGGACTACATCAGTTTGATGGCCCTTGGGTCTCGAATCCGGAGAATCGTTCATTCGAATGGAATGCTTTCTGTTTTTTCTCTCGTGCGGTTTTGTGCCACTATTCGGTCAACTGAACACCGGCATTTGCAACAAAAGGGATAAATGGTCCTGTTTGTAATGTATGGCAATATCGTGCAGTACTTTTCAATAGACTTAGTTGGTGTAATAGGAAATCTTAAAATTAAAAAGAGCTTTAACTGAAACCATACCAGATTGGTCTAAGTTGGATTAAGAATTTAAAATATCACAAATTGTAAGCTACATATATTTTGAGAGCGACTCTAGCCATGATATATAGAGTTACCCAGTGTGGCGTGAGGATCCTCAGACAGCTTATTTATAATTTTATAGTTATGTACGATAATTTCTCGTATTATAATATAACGTAAATTATTAGAGGAACAACCGAAGGGCACAGTCTCCACGACATCAGTAATGACAACGACCAACGCCTAGTTAACTTCGCTGAAGTAGAAATATTGTAGTAGGCCCAATATGCTTCCCACATCGGAGCATCCACAAAAGAACTTGGGTGTTACCCGATGGAAGAACGTATAATTAGATAAACCACTTTCTCATAGACAGATAGGCAGCCTCCAACATCCTAGATGTAAGAACTTTCAGAGGAGTTAACTGATATTTGGTCAAGGAAACATTCAGATATCGAATAGCAAACAGCGGACCTGCAAAACACCAACCGACACTTAAATTTGACATCGAGAAGCTGAAGGACGAGTCCATCGCAGCCACATACACATCAGCTTTAAGCGCCAAATACACGACGCTACATGTGTGACATACTTTCTATCTCGCCATACATGTATGCCGGTGTATAGTGCAGTTTTCAGTGTCATCACACTTGTGTAGAGGTTTTCAAAAACTTTTGAATACTTGGGGGCGGAGCTTTTTTGTCCGTACGCCATTTCAATGGGAAATCCATGAATACGTGACAATAACAATGCGTGATCATATCGATGATGGTTGTTGGGGATTGAAGATGATGAGGGGAGGGGTAAAAAAATTATGGAGAAAACTTTATTTGCAAGAATTATGTTGACAATTGATACATCCGGAAAAATAGTGAGACTTTAATCTCAATTATGTGTTATGTGGCTACCTTTAGAGTTCCTATTGGAATCTTTGCCTTCAATGTCATCGAATGTGTGGCAAACAGGTATGCTGTGAATGATACACACTGCAATAAGTATAGTTACATGTAGTTCACACAAGTAGAATCGTATATTCGACGCCTTGGAGAAACATTTTGGCCAAATATTCAACCGCTACGAAATGCCAATGGAGCAGTTATGGCTCTCCATCAAAAATGGTATTCAGTCCGTCACAGAGGTGGTTATAGGCCACCGAATCCGGCGAAAGAACAATGTTTGGTTCGATGATAAATGCCGAGATGAAATAAACAAAAAGAATGGAGCTTACAGATAATTTAGTGAACAACCATCGAGAGCCAAGAAAGACATATTTGGCGAACTTAGACGATATGCGAACAAAATGTGCAGAAAAAAAAAGAAGGATGAAGATCTTAAATCCAATAATACGAGAGCGACGTATGCTCTAGTTAAAAAGCAGAAATGAAGATTTCAACCGAAAACAAGCCTTTGTACGAGCACAACAAGAGGCATAATTAGAGGTACGGAGGGGATAAAAACGAGATGGGGGCAATGTTTCCAACAATTCCTTAGCCGGAACTGATAATGGACTACTACTGCAAATGACCACCGAGGTATCTGCTGATGACAAAATCATATTGAGCCTCCAAACAATAGAAGAAGTGAAAGATGTCCTTAAAAACGGGAATAGACGATATACTAGCGGAACTTCTGAATAGCAGTGGTGACTGTATTGCTGGGAAACTTGACGTTATGGTGTCGCGAATATGAACACATGAAATACTTCCTGATAATTGACGTAAATAAGTCCGATCTACAAAAAGGATGATAAACTCTGCTGCGAAAGCCTTTGAAATTTTCAACGTGGAGGACGTGGTCATTTGACTGAAAAAATCGGAGACGAAGCATACAGGAGGCCACTCGTATGAAATGAGCCTCCAGGGCAACATTTCGCATGCAGAAATTAATGAAGTCCTCTAGGTCGGAACAGCACTTCCTGCTGACTACTCAGGAGATTGAGTGCGAGGAATTTGACCTGGAAGACCCTCATTCTAGAGAGTGCTGTCGCTACTCAGTTGTGTGCTCTAATTCGCCTCTGATAATTTTGGCCCGGCCTCCGTATATGACCTAGGCTGGACGAGGCCCCAGGGCAGTATGATGCGTGGAAAGGGGTGAAGATGATAGGGAGCACTCCAGCCATGATGAGTGGCGAGGCCACAGACTCGGGCTGTAGCGCCATTGATGATGATGAATGATTTGTACTTTTCAAGTGCAATCATATACTTGCAATCCTTTGAGTTAGTGCGCAAGGGGTCTTTGAGCTTCAAGTAAAGAAATAAAACCACCAGTTGATAAAGATGACTTTAATTTAAATGTAAAACTTCATTTAATTTAACTAAATCACTTTCAAGCAAGTTTTTTTTTCGCTCACAAATTATCGTTTATCAATCTTCAATCTTTCGCTTTCTAAACACCAACGGTCTCGTCGACGCCTCCAAAGTAAACTGAATATTTATATAAAAACGCTCGTCTTGATACTCTAGATGAAATCTGAGAGTATCGTAAGCTTGCTCTAAAGTTTGTAACGCTAAGAGATAAAAATGAATGATACAGAAGTTAATATTATCACTCAATAATCTCAAAACCGGATGTCCGTCTAGCTAGAAAGTTCAAATTTCGTACACGTCATTTCTGACAAAAAATTAAGGTCAAGTTCGTGAACGGGCCAAATCATTCCACCCCTTCTACCCCCTCCCATACAAAATGACACAATTGCGCAATTCGACAATAAACGGATTTGCTCGAAAAGTATAAAAGCTATTGGCCTGAAAGTTGGAATATATTACTTTTATAATAATATCAATCTACAGTATAAAAATTATGCGTGTCCTCACCCTCCTTCTATCACCTCCCATACAAACTGCACTTTTTTAAGAAATACTCTAAACCAATTTACTCAGTGCGTATAAAGTTTAGCGAGCTGAAATTATGCACTAAATATGTATTTAGAATTATTAGTCAAACCAAAAAAAAATTAGATGATTAGCTTCACCTCTTCTACCCCCTCCCATACAAAACGATGGGGTTTGGATTTACTAAAAAAGTATAAAAGCTATTGGTCTGAAATTTGGAATATATTACTTTTATGATAATATCAATCTACCGTATTTAATTATGCGTGTCCTCCTCCTCGTTCTACCACCTCCCATACAAATTGTACTTGTCATGGATTACTCTAAGCCAATTTACTCAGTGCGTTTAAAATTTAGCGGGCTGAAATTGTGTAATAAATATTTATTTAAAATTTTTAGTAATGCCAAAAAATTAGACGATTAACTTCACCCCTTCTACCCCCTCCCATACAAAATGACACAATTTCCCAATTCGACAATAAATGGATTTGCTCGAAAAGTATAGAAGCTATTAGTCTGAATTTCGGGATATACTACTTTAATAATGATTTCAATCTACAGTATAAAAATTTTTTGCTTCCTCTCTCTCCTTCCACCCCCTCCCATACAAACTACACTTTTTCATGAAATGCTCTAAGCCGATTTTCTCAGAACATATAACATTTATCGAGCTCAAATTTTGTAATAAATACTTATTTAGCATTATAAGTTATATCAGAAAAAAATATTTGATTAGCTTCACTGCTTCTACCCCCTCCCATACAATATGACACAGTTTCACAACTTCACAAAAAATCTATTTTCTTGAAAAGTATGAATGTTACTCGTCTAACATTTAAGAGATGTCAATTTTATGATATTCTTAGTTATTTTTGAAAAAATCACTAAAATCTCCCCACTGATTCTACCACCCCCCATACAAACTGCACATTTTCACTAAATCTAACACACTAATTTTCTCAGCTGTGGTTGGATGGGTATAGATAGGGTAGACATTTGATCGGCGTTATTAGGCGACGCCCAGTGTTGTAATTGTCATATACACATCAATTGTGCTCATCATACCTCCAGGTGGTAGCCACTGGATACTGGTCTTGTCCATCCGGACTTGACTTGCTGAACTGATGGGCGCGAGTGCTAATGAAACAGAAAAATTCTAGCACTATAATAATATGGCACTCCAAGTTGGGGGTTGGGCGATGTGCTAACAACTCATCCTCGGAAAAACCACACCCGTTTCGAAACCTGAAGCAACGCCTCGGACTGGATTGATTCAACGGCAACGACCACGCAAACGAAAAATGGACTATTCCTTCGGATCTTGGAACGTGCGATCCCTGTACAGAGCAGGAGCAGTGAGAGCGCTTCTGGAAAAGGCAGCTAAATATAATATAAACATAACTGCACTCCAAGAAACTAAATTGTTAGGTAGCGAGATTACTGACATTAGATCGCACACAATTTTCAAAAGTGGGATATCATCAAGAAGCCGGGAATTCGGAGTTGCGTTTATCGTCGACAACAAGTTTAAACACCAAGTTGCCAACTTCAAATCCGCAATCCGCATCAAAACAAGTTTCTTTAATGTTTGGCTTATTAATGTCCACGCCCCAACGGAAGACAAATACGACGAAGTTAAAAACGATTTCTACAGCACCTTAGAATCAACATTCGACTCCCTTCCGTCGAATGATATTAAAATAGTATTAGGTGACTGTAACGCAAAAGTGGGCAAAGAAGAAACATACATAGGGACAATTGGAAGGCATAGTCTCCATGATATTAGTAACGACAACGGCCAGAGGCTGACTGGTTTCGCCAGCAGCAAAAACCTTATTGTAAGCTCGACATGCTTCCCGCATCGTGACATTCATAAGAGAACGTGGGCATCACCCGACGGAAGAACATTCAACCAAATAGACCATGTTCTAATAGAGAAAAGGACGGCCTCCTGCATTCTCGACGTGCGTACATGTCGAGGGGCTAATTGCGACACAGACCACTATTTCGTAAAGACCAAGTTCCGATGTCAAATCGCAAACCGAGGACACCCAAAAACACAAGCGGTTCCTAAATTCGACATAGGAAAACTCAAAGACGAGGAAATAGTTGCGAAATATGTATCAGCCTTGGAGAGGCACTTCACGACAATTCTGAATACCACCGCCAGCAAGCCAATCGAAGAAATGTGGCATAATACCAAAGATGGCATTACATCTGTCACAGAGGACAACAACCCCGGCGCAAAAGAAATGATTGGTTCGACAACGAATGCCAAGATGCCTTAGAACGAAAAAATCAAGCCTACAAAATATTAACGGAACGGCCGACACGAGCCAAACAGGACAACAAATACAAGGATCTTAGACGATTTGCAAACAAAATATGCAGACAAAAAAAAACGGAAGTACAATAATAACGAAATTAAAAACATGGACGAACAATTTAAATTACACAACACAAGAGCTGCGTATTCCCTTGTTAAAAAGATAAAAGAAGGATACAAACCGAAAACGACCGTCTGCAAGGATGCAGGAGGGAACATTATAAGTAACGCGGAAGATATGAAACTAAGGTGGGCACAATACTTTGAACACCTTCTTAACCCGAGCCCATCACCTACACGAACGGCAGCAGCAGACACAATAGCAGGTATAACTGAAGTAACAGCTGATGAAAGATTCGCTTTGAGTCCTCCCACACTCGAAGAAGTAAAAACAGCCCTAAGGAACTACCCAAACAACAAAGCGCCGTGCACTGATCAAATCCCAGCTGACCTTCTGAAAGCCGGCGACACCTGCATAGTGCATCTCTTAAATAGATTAGCCACGGACATATGGACGCAGGAAATACTTCCTGAAGATTGGCGCAAGAGCATCATGTGTCCAATTTATAAAAAAAGGTGACAAGCTCTGCTGCGAAAACTACCGAGGAATATCTCTGTTGTGTACGTCTAATAAGATCTTGACGAAAATTTTAGAAAAGAGAATTAAGCCCTATGCTGACAATGCAATTGATGAATACCAAGGCGGATTTAGAGCTGGACACTCGACCACGGACCAGATATTCTCACTTAAACAGGTGCTGGAAAAGTGCTGGGAATATGATATTGATGTGCACCAGATATTTGTTGACTTCAAACAAGCATACGACAGTATCGACAGGCGCGTACTGTATAAAATCATGTTGGGGTTTGGAGTCCTTCTGAAACTGGTCCGACTGACAAGAATGACAATGACTGAGTCTTTGTCACAAGTCAGAGTAGAAAATGATCTGACTTCCAGTTTTAAAACAGACAACGGCCTTAAACAAGGTGACGGCCTCGCACCAATGCTTTTCAACTTAACACTCGAATATGTTGTTCGGAAACTTCCCGTTGACACCAAGGGAACACTATGCTTCAAATCCACACAACTCGTAGCATATGCCGACGACATAGATATCCTTGCAAGATCTCTGGAGAGTGCTGAGGAAGTATTTGTAAACCTTGACTCGGTAGCAAGGGAAGTTGGACTACGTATTAATGAAAATAAATCAAAAATTATGACGCAATCTAGGAAAAAGACGCCAATCAGACAAAATATTACGGTAAGAGACTATAACCTAGAAAACGTAGACAACTTTATATACCTAGGGGCGAACCTATCGAAGGATGGAAGCGAACCCTTGGAAATTAAAGGAAGAATAATTATGGCAAACAAGACATATTATTCGGTACTTCCAATAATTAAAAACAAGAACGTACACTGGAAAACAAAACTTAAGTTATATAAAACGATTGTACGACCTGTGCTATGCTATGGCAGCGAAACGTGGACATTAACTCAGACGTCCGAAAAACTCGTTAACGCCTTTGAAAGAAATGTCCTCAGCAGAATCCTCGGACCTGTGAGGGAAGACTCGATCTGGAGAATACGATACAATAGAGAATTGTATGCCATCTTCGACAATCCAGAAGTGTCAACCCTCATAAAATTTAAAAAGTTACAATGGGCTGGTCATGTGGAGCGTATGGATGACGGCAGAATTCCCAAATGCACACTAAAAGGGAAAGTCAACAGACAAAGACCGTTCGGAAAATCACGAAAGCGCTGGGAGGATTCGATTGACGCAGACAGCAAATCACTGCTAAGATTTTCAAACTGGAGGACGCGGTCACTGAACCAAGATGGATGGAGGCAAAGCGTTCAGGAGGCCAAAGCCCGATTTGGGCAGTAGCGCCATTGTAAGTAAGTAAGTAAGTAATTTTCTCAGCTCCTATTCAATTTTTGGAGTAAGTACTTAAGATAAAACATTTTTATAGTTACTTTAGCATGATGGGGAAAAAATTAGTTCAATGCTATAACCCCTTCTAACACTCCCCATACATGGGATCACAAAAAATTCTATTTCATCTAGAGTATCGTAAGATTGCGCTTTACGCGCAATCGTAGCCCTGTTATGTTTTTTTGTTACTTTTGTCGGTCGAATCATTCCCCTTGTCGTGTGAATCTTTTCCTTCTCGACCAAGCGCTTCCAGTTGATTCCTTAAAAAATTTCATCATCGCCCGAATCTTATCCCTTTCATACAATCTCAAGCATGTGGTTGTTGTTGCTTTTATAAAGTCGCCCTTTGGGTCGAGCACTGCTGTTGCTTTCTTGGTAAAGAACGCACAGGTGTTCATAGAGCTGTCGCCCGAGTTCACTTTCGGTCGAGTGTAGTTGTTGATCTTCACTTGTAATTCGATGATCGCGCGTATATTTGGTTTCAAATCAAGTCGCATAGCGTTCCTCGTAGTGTTGGCATGCACGCATTAATTTGATGGTAAGTAAGTAGAACTGACATTTCGCATTATTTTCGAGCAGAGTAGAAGACCGCGGGTTTTTAATGAATAACTAGGGCTAACATGCAACAGTTTTTTAAGAAATGTTACAGTGAAAGCCTCGAAAAATGTTACTGCCCCTCGAAAGACATCCTAGTCCAAGAACTACCTTATAGAGCTGGAAATAATTTCCTGAATGGATAAATGCTCATAAATAGGTCACATTTGGGTCATTTATCTAGTGGCCGCGCATACAAACGTGATTTTACGTTTTTTTTTTTTGCTGAGCGTTGATTTTGAGAAAAATGTGAATTTTTCTGCCTCTTCTTTGTCAAAATATCCATTAAGAGTTCACAGACTATCATCAGTACGAAAATCGACAAAAAGTCTACCAATCCGATCTATTTCCATGTCTTTTGATTATCTCACAGTTGAATTATCATTATTGAAAAAATCTAAATCTTGGCTTAGCTCTCTAATTCTAACATATAAGTCACCGACAATAATGTCATTATTTGGAACATTTTCTAAAGAAATGCTCTTCTATTCTCCAAATTGAGCGAACCAAGTTAAAAGAGTAATCCCTTCACTGCAAGAACTGATTCTGATGTGATCTATCCCTTCAAGTTCTATAAGCCTTACGTAAATTCCTTCGCTTAATAACGTTTTGCTATACCCCAGTAAGTAACCTCCAGTCGCCCTTCCATGTCTTGAATGCTAACCACCACTTTAAAGTGAAATTGCTTAACTAATTTTCGAACTGATTTATCTTCATGTCTTCAATATGAATTCCTGACAGGCAGAAAATATCTGAGGACTTAACATAATTGAATAAAGTATAATATTTATTATTTATTTTATTACCCGCAAGGGGGTAGTTGAGTATGAGGTTTCACCAATTCCTGCAACTATCTTTGGAGTTAGCGACTCCACGGACCTGAGCTAACTATCCCCCTCTGGGATGGGGGCTGTAGAATTCACCCACAGCCAGTCCTGCTTGCCCTAAAAATGGCAAATGGACACTCACTGGATCATGGGCTTATCACCCGACCTAAATGATACGAGAAACGGATACATCGCCTCGGATACGGACTGATTCTACGGTAACGACTTTTGGCATTCGAAAACGGACTATGATTGGCTTCTGGAACGTTCGAACATTGAGTGACGGGGGAAGAGCTGGGGTTACTCGGTCCTTGCACCGCCAATCAGTGATCGACCGTGAAATGGAGCACTATAACATCCAAATATTGGGCTTGAGCGAGGTCAGGTGGACAGGATCAGGAGAAGAACGAACCCCTAGCGGAAACACTATTCTGTACATTGGCCCTGAAAATGAAGCCAGAAATGGCGTGGCGTTCGTCCTTACGCCGAGAGCGAGAAACAGTCTCATTAGCTGGGAACCAATCTCGGATAGGATTATCGTCGTCAGGCTCAGGACCAGTGTCAGAAACGTCACAATTCTGCAGTGCTACGCACCAACTAATACCGCAACATCTGGTGACAAAGAGGAGTTTTATAGCCAACTGAGTGCCACCTTGGAACGTGTTCCAAGAGGTGATATTATTATCATCTCGGGAGATATGAACGCCCAGGGTGGATCAGACAACACTGGACTAGAACACGTCATGGGGAGGCATGGTGACCCTTCACGACCTTGGATTAAGAGACCCGAAAACGGCGAATTATTTGTGGAGTTCTGTAGTACTCGGCAAATGGTCATCGGAGGGACCCTTTTTCCACACAAGAGTCATCATAAAACATCTTGGGTTTCCCCTGACGGTGTTACTCAGAACCAGATCGACCATTTGGCTATAAGTCGCCGATGGAGAAGATGTCTCCTCGATGTGCGAGCGAAACGTGGAGCTGATGGTTGCCTGCTTGAGATTGTGTACAGCAGCTATCCGACGACCACAAATTCTTCAAATGAAGCGCAAGCTTAATGTGGATAAGCTCAGAGATCCCAACAAAAAACTCGAATACACCACCATTCTACGCGAAAAGTCATCCACATTGGGTGAACATGAAATGCGCACACTGGACGCCAATTGGGAGGCAACCAGAAACACTTTTCTAACAAGTGCTGAAGAATCTGTGGGATATGCGCAAAGCGGTGAGAAACCCTGGATGTCGCAAGACACATGGGACAAGGTTGGCAATCGGAAAAAAGCCAAATTGGCAATCATCTCTCAACCCGATGTCAACCAACGAACGCCCGACTTGAGGCAGAACTACCGCGATGCTCATGTACAGCTTAAAAAGGCTGTTAGACGCGACAAGAGAAAGGCCATTGAAGATCTGGCAAACAAGGCAGAATCTGCGGCTTACCTTGGGGATATGGGTTCACTATTTAAAATCATGAAACAGTTGACGAACAGGAATTTCACCGCCAACCACCTGGTGAGAGATGTCAACGGAACTCTCCTTAATATGAGTGAACACCAGTTGCGACGATGGAAGGAATACTTCTCTGATATTTTAAACATCTTGTCAGATGAAGATATTCCGGAAACAGAACAACTTCCAAACATCCAACCGCAACAATCCTCTATTAGGGACGATCCCCCAGATAAGGAAGAGATAGTTTCCGCCATTCGGTCAATGGCGGGAAGGAAAGCTCCAGGTATAGATGGACTACCAACCGAACTCCTCAAAGCGGACCCGGAAATAACAGCCGATATACTCCTCCCACTCTTCACTTAGGTGTGGAATGATGGAAGATATCCGACTGAATGGAAGGAGGGCGTCATTGTGAAAATTCCGAAGAAGGGCGACCTTCGGGATTGTGGCAATTGGCGTGGTATATGTCTACTTACTGCCGTATCAAAAATTATGGCTAAGGTAATTCTCAATAGGATTAGTGATGTCGTCGAGAGCACTCTCGAAGTTTATCAGGCTGGATTCCGTAAAGGGTCGTCTTGTACCGACCATACAAATACCCTACGGATAATATTAGAGCAGTCAGCCGAAATGGGTTCTCCACTACATCTCATGTTTGTGGACTTCGAGAAGGCTTTCGACAGCGTTAAGCGAGATTACATATGGAATGCTTTGCGTAGGAGAGGTATTCCAAATAAGGTCATAGCTATGATTAAAGAATCCTACGAAGATGAAGATGCAAGGTGTCGCGTCTTGCATAGAGGAGAGCTATCCGAGAGCTTCCCTGTGCGAACGGGTGTCCGACAAGGCTGCATATTATCACCAGCCCTGTTTCTGGTGGTAATAAATGACATCTTGAAAGCTGCACTGGAAGGTGGAGAAGGTAAAGGTCTTCAATGGAGACTATTTAACATCTTAAGTCACCTTGATTATGCTGATGACGTGTGTTTGCTTGCACATACCCGTTCGGACTTAGAGTCAAATGTTCGCTCGTTGCATTCTAAATGCAAAGAGGCGGGACTGAAAATAAATGTGCGTAAAACCAAGTACATGCACATGGGTTCGAACGCAAGCACACCGATTGTTCTTAATGGACAGGATGTGGAAGAGGTGCAAGATTTTTGCTATCTCGGAAGCATTGTCAGCATGGACGGCGGAGCCGAAAAGGATGTTGAGGCTCGGCTAAATAAAGCTCGTCAGGCCTTCGGTATCCTTTCCCCTTTATGGAGGTTAAGAGAGATCTCCCTTCGCACGAAGCTGCGAGTTTTTGACGCATGCGTCAAATCCGTGTTGTTATATGGTTGTACTACGTGGAAAGTGACCGTTCGACTTACCAAGAAACTACAGACTTTCGTAAACCAATGCCTCCGACGCATTTTAGGATTATTCTGGCCAGAAGTGATCTCCAACGACGAACTTTGGAGTACAACTCGCCAGACTAAAATAGGTATTGAGATTCAACGGCGAAAGTGGCAGTGGATCGGTCATACTTTGAGGAAACTAGAGCGAAACATCGCAAAACAGGCTCTGGATTATAACCCTCAAGGAAGACGTCGGGTTGGTCGACCATGTAACACATGGAAGCGAGCAGTTGAGCAGGAGGCCAGAGGAATAAACAAGTCCTGGCAACAGCTTAAAGCCGATGCGCAGGATCGCGCCTTGTGGAAGAGAGTTGTTTCTGTCCTATGCCCCTATAGGGGGTCTTAACAGGAATTTGATTTATTATTTTACTGTAGAATGTCATATCTTTGAAAAAAAATTTCTATGTTGCAATCCATAAAGTGTAAAATACACACAGCAGCCGAAAAGTTCACTAGCACATGTCATGGCAAAAGGTTAAGGAGGTTTTTATACCTTTATCAGGCAGATCCTTCTGTAGTACTCCGAAGGCTTTCCGACCCATCAACCTAACTTCAATCCTTATTAAAGGCCTGGAAAAGTTGGTGGACAGTTACCTGCATTAACCAAAACGCCTATTTGTAGCTGCCATATAATAAAGAGGTACATTTAATAACTCGAACATTGATGCCATACTTGATGCCTTGCGCGGCCATGGGACAGAACCTTTCCTGTTTGCATGAATAGATAAGCTACTTCACATACGAATCGTAGCACGGGTGAAGAGACATGGAAAGGCTATGTCCACAAAGGAAAGGCATAAGGTGGCATAATAACGCCTCTCCCGTGGGTACTAGCCGTGACTGAACCCCTTTCAATTTCAAATCGGAATAACTACCCCACAATAGCATATTTGCAAACGATCTTGTTATCATATCATCGAGCAAGTTCTAGGTGAACTTATGCAGTCTCCAAGTCTGTAAAGCAGCTGGGCGTTAGATAGAGGACTTACCATCAACCCTCAAAAAACAGATCTGGTTCTCTTCTCCAGAATAATAAGACCATACATTTTTAATCTACCAAACATTCACTATGGTCCTTTCAAACCGGGCTTTATATTTAGACCTTATTCTTGATAGTAAATTATCCTGGAAGGCAAATATTCAAGATCAAGCAAAAAAACAGGCGACTGCGTTCCAAGCGAAAGTGTTAGTCATTGACGAGTGCATGAAAATTATTTTCGATGTGCAGAATAGTATCGGAAATTGTTTCATTTTTTCTGACAGCAGGGCTGCTCCTACAGGACCAGATCCAAACTAGCTTCGATTGTAGACACGATTTGAATCCCCTAGCGGCTACAACCGAAGTATTTTTAATCTGATTACCGGGTTATAGCGACCTGTTAGGAAACCGCGCAGTACCACGCTTGCCCGGCAAGGATCTGCATACATTAACTCCCTTAGGAAGTCAGTCAATGTAGCACCAAAAGTTCTGAAGACTTGCATCAAACAAACTATGTTGGATTCTTCCTTGACGTAATGGTGGCAGCTGGATAGCTGGAGAATGGCCAAATCTTTTTGGGAAAAACTGAATAACAATATCACAGCTCAGCAGTTATAACGTAGTCGCTATTGCGTCCTAAGTAACTAACTACCAAAGATCATTACATGCTAAAGCTGCACGCATTCAGGCTGCGGATCGCGAATGAAATCTTTTGCAGAGAGACGAAGAATCTATCGAAACTTATCTTTTTTTTCTCCAACTGTCATCCCCTTTGCTTAGGCTCTAGATTCTTCTCAGAACTGAATAACCTCAGAGGTGTCAAACATTCGAGCCTGCTTCGGTTCTTTAACCGCACTAAGTGCCTAGCACAAGAGGAGTAACATCCATCTCATAACCCATAGGGGAGTACAATGGGCCCCACTATATGGGCCCAACTATATGGCCCCAGTGCAATGATCTTCGAAAATACCCTCCTGCTACCTTAACCTAAACATTACAAAATTGTTTGGATCAAACTAATAACGATTTCAGTATGAACACAAGGAGTGAAAATATTGCCAGCTACACAAAAGGTAGTAGTTTTTGTGTCATATAAGAAAATGGTATACACAGTGAAACCTGAAAAAGTCACCACCTATGCATACCGATCTCAATTTTTTCAGTTTTCACTATTTACCAATTTTCGTCGTACAAATAATACATAAAGAGGAGTAGTTGTTCAACTCAGAATTTAATTCTAGATTGGAAAATTTTCCAACGTACCATAATAAGCTGCTCCAAGAATTGACCATAAAACTATGGTCCCGTGAGATGCCACTTTAAAGTGGTTTCAATGTACATACATATATAATAACAAATGAAATATAGCAGTTGTAAGCCATATCTTTGCAAGTGTTAACTATCGTTACGAAATTTATTTCTTGAAACAGGTGCTAGATAAATTTGAAGACCAAAATCTCCTTTACACACACTCACATACTCGCAAATATGTCTTGACCTTTTTCAGTTCCCTACGGCGGTACTAAATTAAGTCCTGTTTGACCCACATTTAGGTCACGTCAAGCAGGCTCTAACAGCATCACGAATACAACCGCACGAACAACATAGAGGTTGTATGTTCGAGTAGTACAGAATGAAAATTCCATGCATTCAGTATCCTTTGAGTGAGAAATTAAATCTTAAAATCATAGAAAAAAAAAAAGAATTCCAAGAGTGTAATTCGTCTTTTGTAACGTTTTGTTGTTCTGTATAAACATCAAGATAAGATCAATAGGTACTTTGCACGAAGACTATTTACTACGGGATCTCAAGTACAGCAGCGACTCAATCCTGAAGAACGAAGGTGAGAAGCAATTCGATTGATTTAGAACCAATTTGGGGAGCATGTGTCTACCGTTGTCGGATCCCTTCTTCATCTCTTTCGCCAAGTATCGACGAAAAGATGTAACACTTTCAAGATATTCAATTTCGTTTGATATATTGCCATGTCTAAGTGTGTGTTTACTTTAGATTTAGGAGCTAGGACTTTCGTAAAAAAATAACCGACAAAAATTCCCTTAACTGTAATTTTTCTCTGGGGTGCGATAATTTTTCCCACAAAACGATTGTAATAATATTTATGTTTTTCTATTTTATTTGACTTTTCAGAAGAGAAATGTTCCCTTTTCACTATTTATAACCGTCCGAAATGAGTATTGAGTCAGTTTCAGATAAATTTAAAAAAAAAACTGTTCAGGCGTTATTGACAAAAAAAGGGAAATGAAGGCTACTTAAGTGTGGTAGTTTGATACTTAGAAATAACAACCCCATTTAAATCTAAAAATATAATTGTAGTGTCTATCTGTTATTGTTTAGAAATGGCAATAAATTACTTTTTTGATTTATTTTAGCAATAACTAAGCAGAAACTCACGTTTTTTTAAATTCATCTCTGTCTGTCCGTATGTCTGTCTGTCTGTCCGGCTTTCACGAAAAAACGGCTGAACCGATTGTAATGAAATTTCACAGTTTATTAGGTATGCTCCGAGATGTAATCTGCTTTTGGTCTTATTTCCCTCCCCTTACGCCTTCTACCCTCTCCCATACAAAGCGACTCATTTTTATTAATATGTAATAATCAAATTTTCTTGGAAACTATCAACATCAACATCAAATTCCTGTTAAGACCCTCTATAGGGGCATAGGACAGAAACAACTCTCTTCCACAAGACGCGATCCTGAGCATCGGCTTTAAGCTGTTGCCAGGACTTGTTTATTCCTCTGGCCTCCTGCTCAACTGCTCGCTTCCATGTGTTACATGGTCGACCAACCCGACGTCTTCCTTGAGGGTTATAATCCAGAGCCTGTTTTGCGATGTTTCGCTCTAGTTTCCTCAAAGTATGACCGATCCACTGCCACTTTCGCCGTTGAATCTCAATACCTATTTTAGTCTGGCGAGTTGTACTCCAAAGTTCGTCGTTGGAGATTACTTCTGGCCAGAATATTCATAAAGTGCGCCGGAGGCATTGGTTTACGAAAGTCTGTAGTTTCTTGGTAAGTCGAACGGTCACTTTTCACGTAGTACAACCATATAACAACACGGATTTGACGCATGCGTCAAAAACTCGCAGCTTCGTGTGAAGGGAGATTTCTCTTAACCTCCAGAAAGGGGAAAGGATACCGAAGGCCTGACGAGCTTTATTTAGCCGAGCCTCAACATCCTTTTCGGCTCCGCCGTCCATGCTGACAATGCTTCCGAGATAGCAAAAATCTTGCACCTCTTCCACATCCTGTCCATTAAGAACAATCGGTGTGCTTGCGTTCGAACCCATGTGCATGTACTTGGTTTTACGGATATTTATTTTCAGTCCCGCCTCTTTGCATTTAGAATGCAACGAGCGAACATTTGACTCTAAGTCCGAACGGGTATGTGCAAGCAAACACACGTCATCAGCATAATCAAGGTGACTTAAGATGTTAAATAGTCTCCATTGAAGACCTTTCCCTTCCCCACCTTCCAGTGCAGCTTTCAAGATGTCATTTATTACCACCAGAAACAGGGTTGGTGATATATGCAGCCTTGTCTGACACCCGTTCGCACAGGAAAGCTCTCGGACAGCTCTCCTCTATGCAAGACGCGACACCTTGCATCTTCGTAGGATTCTTTAATCATAGCTTTGACCTTATCTGGAATACCTCTCCTACGCAAAGCATTCCATATGTAATCTCGCTTTACGCTGTCGAAAGCCTTCTCGAAGTCCACAAACATGAGATGTAGTGGCGAACCCATTTCGGCTGACTGCTCTAATATTATCCGTAGGGTATTTGTGTGGTCGGTACAAGACGACCCTTTACGGAATCCAGCCTGATAAACTTCGAGAGTACTCTCGACGACATCACTAATCCTATTGAGAATTACCTTAGCCATAATTTTTGATACGGCAGTAAGTAGACATATACCACGCCAATTGCCACAATCCCGAAGGTCGCCCTTCTTCGGAATTTTCACAATGACGCCCTCCTTCCATTCAGTCGGATATCTTCCATCATTCCACACCTAAGTGAAGAGTGGGAGGAGTATATCGGCTGTTATTTCCGGGTCCGCTTTGAGGAGTTCGGTTGGTAGTCCGTCTATACCTGGAGCTTTCCTTCCCGCCATTGACCGAATGGCGGAAACTATCTCTTCCTTATCTGGGGGATCGTCCCTAATAGAGGATTGTTGCGGTTGGATGTTTGGAAGTTGTTCTGTTTCCGGAATATCTTCATCTGACAAGATGTTTAAAATATCAGAGAAGTATTCCTTCCATCGTCGCAACTGGTGTTCACTCATATTAAGGAGAGTTCCGTTGACATCTCTCACCAGGTGGTTGGCGGTGAAATTCCTGTTCGTCAACTGTTTCATGATTTTAAATAGTGAACCCATATCCCCAAGGTAAGCGACAGATTCTGCCTTGTTTGCCAGATCTTCAATGGCCTTTCTCTTGTCGCGTCTAACAGCCTTTTTAAGCTGTATATGAGCATCGCGGAAGTTCTGCCTCAAGTCGGGCGTTTGTTGGTTGACATCGGGTTGAGAGATGATTGCCAATTTGGCTTTTTTCCGATTGCCAACCTTGTCTCATGTGTCTTGCGACATCCAGGGTTTCTCACCGCTTTGCGCATATCCCACAGATTCTTCAGCACTAGTTAGAAAAGTGTTTCTGGTTGCCTCCCAATTGGCGTCCAGTGTGCGCATTTCATGTTCACCCAATGTGGATGACTTTTCGCGTAGAATGGTGGTGTATTCGAGTTTTTTGTTGGGATCTCTGAGTTTATCCACATTAAGCTTGCGTTTCATTTGAAGAATTTGTGGTCGTCGGATAGCTGCTGTACACAATCTCAAGCAGGCAACCATCAAGTGGTGATCGCTCCCCACGTCAGCTCCACGTTTCGCTCGCACATCGAGGAGACATCTTCTCCATCGGCGACTTATAGCCAAATGATCGATCTGGTTCTGAGTAACACCATCAGGGGAAACCCAAGATGTTTTATGACGACTCTTGTGTGGAAAAAGGGTCCCTCCGATGACCATTTGCCGAGTACTACAGAACTCCACAAATAATTCGCCGTTTTCGGGTCTCTTAATCCAAGGTCGTGAAGGGTCGACCCAAGGGGCACCATGCCTCCCCATGACGTGTTCTAGTCCAGTGTTGTCTGATACCACCTGGGCGTTCATATCTCCCGAGATGATAATAATATCACCTCTTGGAACACGTTCCAAGGTGGCACTCAGTTGGCTATAAAACTCCTCTTTGTCACCAGATGTTGCGGTATTAGTTGGTGCGTAGCACTGCAGAATTGTGACGTTTCTGACACTGGTCCTGAGCCTGACGACGATAATCCTATCCGAGATTGGTTCCCAGCTAATGAGACTGTTTCTCGCTCTCGGTGTAAGGACGAACGCCACGCCATTTCTGGCTTCTGGCTGGAGACGGAAGGAGTATACAAGGTACCATGTGGCTCATGCGATAAAGTATACATAGGAGAAACGGGACGCACAGTCCAAACAAGGATCAACGAGCACCAACGATGCACACGGAAAAGCCAAATACAATCGTCGGCGATCGCGGAACATGCAACGACAGAGGACCATACAATCGATTTCGACAATGTACAAATTCTGGCCAGGACAAATCAATATTATCAACGAATAGTACGAGAAGCAATAGAAATTTCGAAGCATCCACAGAACTTCAACCGAGACACCGGATACAAGTTATCAGCAGTTTGGCTACCTGCCTTAAAATTTGGTAAGAATAAAATCCGTACCCAAAAATCCTTAACTAATTTAACTACCTGATACTAACTAATTAACCTTAATAACTAATTTAACCTTAATTACCCTTCCTTCTATATAATAATTGTATTTTGTAATTGTCGATCAGTTTGATAAAGGTCTCAGCAGAGACCGAAACGTCACGAATAATAAAGCATAACAGTGTTGAATCCGGAAATCTTTTCTTTCATTAATAAACTATTTTTGAGAGTGTTGTTAGTTGTACATTATCTGGGGAAATATAATCAGCTCACTTTAAACCTCTTTCTAAATTAATTGCAAGTATTTTTCAACTGAAAATAAGCCGATTCGATATATTATTATTGAAAGTTAAGGATTTACATCAATTTAAAGTGATTTACTGCTGTTGACATAATTACACTGACATCGATTTGAACAGATCTCATTTTGTTTCCTGTCATTGGAACAACAAAAATCACTTTTTTTCAAATAGATGTTGACATTAACAACAACGTTTGTTATGACTTCAAACAGAATGTTTTCAAATAATTTTTATAATTTAGATGAAATCCTTGCCGTTTGTTACGCTAAGAAATAATGCTCACACAGAGTCGCCAAGGGTACAGAATTATTTGTTGTTGCTCAAAAACCTCGAATCCGAGTGACCGTCTCTCTGTCCGTTCACGAACTTGGCATCACTTTTGAACAAAATCAGTGAGCACAAAATTTGAACTTTCCAGTTCAACGCGCTGTGGAACAACATATAGAGCGCACGGACGGACAAACGAACAGACGGTTTCGAGATTTTCGAACAAAAATATTGACTTCTGTGTCATTCAGTTTTTTCTTCGAACGTTATTTCTTAGCGTTACAAACTTGAAAGAAAACATATAATACAGTCAGATTCATTCCATCCCGCTCTCCAATAAAACCCCAAAAAAATCGAATTTTAGCGAATTTTCTTCTGAAATATTTAAAGTATGGATCTGTAAGTCATCATTTTACAAATATATCATTTGCATAACAATGCTAGTCTATAAACGAAAATTTTATCGATATCCCATCACTTCTTATGCTCCCCCTTCGAATACCACAATTTTATAAAATTATTTTACTACTTTTCTTAATAACTATGAACCATGCTGTGATAGTGTACATATTCTTTAATGTATTTTAAAGAAATATAGAATTGGAAATAGTTCGCATGATTACTTATGAATCTCTACACATAAAAAAAAAATTCCGGAACAACGCAAATCAAAACACACGGCCACATGCTCATACATATGCATATACCTATTTTTGTAAATATGTATGTATATGCATATTTATGAGCATGTGGCCGTGTGTTTTGATTTGCGTTGTTCCGGAATTTTTTTTTTATGTGTAGAAATAGCAGAGACTATTCCGAACAAAAAAAAAATTCATGCAAATCGGGTGAATAGTTGTGAACAACAAACGAAAAAATTTTTCCATACAAAATGTACTGAAAATGAAATTTTCCAATTTTCGGGGAAAATTTGGAATTTTTGGCTCCGTTAGGATCTAAGTTGGGCCTTAACGAACACAACAAAAAAAATTTGAGCCAAATCGGACGAACGGTTGCTGAGTTACACGTGTACACACGTAGACCACTTATTTTTATATATAAAATTATTTCTATTACAAATGAAATCTTTAACTACACAAATTATTTAAATCCCCTCACTCTTTCGCCCAGCTCCCATACAAATTACATTTTTTCATTAAATACTATACACCAATTTTCTCAGTACGTGTAAATTCCATCGACCTAAATTTTATTAGCATTATTATTAATATCGGGAAAAAACTAACCGCTGATCTTCACTATTTCCATCCTCTCCCGTAGAATGAGACACGATTACACGACTTTACAAAAATTCGATTTTCTTGGAAAGTGTAAAAGTCACAAAACTAAAATTTAAAATATATCAATTGCATAATGAATATAGTTGTTTTTCGAAAAATCACTAAAAACATTTCACTCCTTCCATCACCTCCCATTCGAACTGCACTTTTTCATGAAATACTCTAAACCAATTTGCTCAATACGTATAACTTTCATTGAGCTTATTATTAAAATCGGGAAAAAATTAACCGATTAGCTTCACTACTGCTACCCTCTCCCATACAATATGACACAATTTCTCAACTTTTCAAAAATTCGATTTTCATGAAAAGTGTGAACGGTTCTGAACTAAAATTTAAAATATATCAGTTTTGTTTCTCGAAAAATCACCAAAAAACACTCCCCTCTTTCTACCACCGACAAATTGCACAATTTCACTAAATACAATGCACTAAGTTTCTCTACCTATTCAATTTTTGAAGCTTAAATTTGGTACAAAACATTTTTATAGCTACTCTATTATGATGTGAAATAAATTGGCTTAGTACTATCACCCCTTCTACCACTCCCCATACAAAATTCTTAACTTCAAAAAAATTTCATCTGTGATTGGGCTATACGCAGAATCGTAGTCCTGTTATGGTTTTAAACTTAATGTTATTTTATTCGGGCTTTATTTTTTAATTAACACAAGCTATAACTATTCACATGTCCTTAGTGCTCTTCAATATGAATATGGTCTAAGATCACGGGATTGATTTGATCACGAGTCTGTACCGTACAAATGTGAGTATCGTGGTTTCATTCTTAATAATTTATGGTTGTGATTCCAACAAAATAGAAACCTTTGTCTTCAAAGGGCCATTAAACTAGTCACTTTATATATCCCGGACAATGTATTACTAACTACATTCTCAAAAATTGCTTACTTTGCGATTCTTACGCGGACAAAGTCGCGGACGAGTAGAAATAAATTTGTTTCCAATCTTCAGAATTTTGGTAATTTTGAAATTGGGCCTTCTTGAATCGTCAAAATCCTTGTGCTTTCTCAACTGGTGAAACTTTTTTAATATTATTGCACCAAAAACGAAAAATTAACTTCGCGAATGAATATTTTCCTACTACTACACTTCCCACCACCCGTACAAATTTTCGAATTTTAAAGATCTTTTTTGGAATCCTTCAAGGCTACGGACTTGTTCTAAATATACGACATGTCAATACAATGAACGTCAAAAATGTATCCTCCAATGCGTTTCTCTCTTTTATCCTCTCCAATGCACAATTTTCAATGCTAGAAACTTGCAATTTTTTCCCAGAATTTTTCGTATTTTTTTGCTCACAAACTAATAATTATCGACTTTACCACAGTTCTAATTCTACGTCCATCCTCCAAATGACCAGTCCATTGTAAATTCTTAAATTTTTTGAGGGTTGTCACTTTCGGACTGTCGAAGATGTCATACAATTCTGTATTGCGTCGTATTCTCCACATCGAGTTTTTCCTCACAGATCCGAAGATTCTTCTGAGGGCCATTCTTTCAATGTCGTTAAGTCATTTTTCGGATGCCTTAGTTAATGTCTACGTTTCGCTGCCATAACATAGCACATGTCTTTTAATTGTTTTATATATTTTTAGTTTAGTTTCCGTCTTGGTTTTGATTTTTGAAAGTACCGAATAATACGTCTTATGTGCCAATAATATCCTTTTTTAATTTCGATGGGTTTGCTTCCAGTCTTCGTTAAGTTTGCCCCTAAATATACAAAGTTGACGCACGTTCCAAGATTCGAAGGAGTAGTCCATTTTTCGTTTGCATGGTCGTTGCCATTGAATCAATCCAGTCCGAGGCGTTGCTTCAGGTTTCGAAGCGGGTGTGGTTTTTCCGAGGATGAGTTGACTTTGTTGTGCCATATTATAGTGCTAGAATTTTTTTTGTTTCATTAGCACTCGCACTTACCTGTTCAGCATACGCTGGTATCACAGGGGCAATGAAAACCTGTCCGACAGCGGAAATGGAAATGTTCCTTAACATCCCTCCGATACATATCCAAATAAAAAAGGAAGCTATCAAAGGAGTGTTACGCATACAGAAGAAAAACAATTATAAGTCAGGGGATTTTAGAGGTCACCTCAAAATCCTAAAAGACCCAAAAATAGAAGTTATAACTTCCACATTATCGGACGCGATGCCGACAAAATTCAACTTTGAAACCCCCTTCAAAGTTATAATCAGAGAACGCAAGGACTGGCAATTCCATGCTACCTGATATAGTAGAGGGCTCAGCCATCTGGTATACAGATGGCTCTCGCACCTCTGAGGGGACAGGAGCCGGAGTCAAAGGTCCTAACTTCTCGGTGTCAAAACCACTCGGTAAAGAAGCCACAATTTTCCAGGCCGAACTAACTGCAATGGAGTTATGCATCCAAGAAAATATAAGGAGAGCTCATCGCAATAAATCCATTTATATCCTATCGGATAGTCAGGCGGTTCTCAAAGCTCTAGCATCCAATAAACACGGATCGAAGATAGTATGGGAATGCCTTCAAAACCTAATCACCCTGTGGAAAAGGAATGATGTAACCTTAATGTGGATACAGGACACATGGGAATTCAGGGAAACGAAGAGGCTGATTGCCTTGCAAAAAACGGCGCAGAAACAAATTTTTTTCGTCCAGAGCCATTCTGCGGAAAACCAAAAGGGTACTTCAACCCCATACTCAAAAAGTGGGTAGAAAAAGAACATAAAATCTACTGGAATAGACTTCCAGGCTTGTCAATTTCAAAAAAACTGATCCTTCCACAAAAAAACAAAGTGGAGGATATTTTAAAATTCAGCAAGAAGGATATTAGTACTCTAATCGACCTAATGACGGAGCACAGTGGAGTAAGCCACCACCTCAAAAATATGGGCTTAGCTGAAACCGACATTTGTCGCCTTTGTCTAGAGGACTCAGAAACGACAGTACACGTCCTATGTCACTGTGAAGTAGTAACTAGGAAAAGACACAGTCTTCTTGGAAAGGGATTCCTTTCTACGGAGGAACTGGCCAATACGGCTCCCTTAAAGATTCTCAAATTAGCTAAAGCTATTGAGTTATAATAGGGTGAAGGGGCTATAAACGCACAATAGGCCAAGAAGGTCGCAGTGCTCTCACACGTTCCCCTAATAGTAATAATAATAACACCTGTTCAGCAAGTCGAGTCCGAATGAACAAGACCCTGTGGTTGCCACGTGGAGGTATGATGAGCACAATTGATGTGTATATGATAGTTACAACACTGGGTATCATCTAATGATGATCAGATGCCTATCCTATCTATACCCATCCAACCACAACATAGCCTTTGGTGACGTACAACTTTGCTCAGCAAATGATTTGTCCTATTAGGCGTAAAGGTAAATAGCCACTTCGATTGGAGCAAAGATATCAACCTCGTTTAGAGTACAATTCACATTTGTAGGCTGGGGCACTGAAAACACTCCTTGCGTTGTTCGATCTAATACAAAAACATGGTTTTCGACTAATTGGAGATGAAACTGTTACGGTTTCTATTGACTCCCTCGATCATCGCAGAAATGTCGAAGTACCCAGCATTTACTATCACTACTTCCAATGTAAATGTAGTGCGGAGTTTAGCTCACTCATTACTTCACTTTACATTTTCCCCCCAAATGCTCGTTAAGCTAAACGTGCACACGAGTATACCGTCAACCCTATTGCTACTCGTACAGTCAAATATAGGCAGACATTAGTTTCCCGAACGCCCAGACTTTGGAATGCATTGCCTGCTCGCATATTTCCAAGCAAGTATAAAATGATGTCCACCGCCATTTCCGTTTCTCTCCTCCAAAATTCTCATAATACTTACAAATTTTATCCTCCTGCTATACCAACATAACTGTGCAATGCATTAAAGGATGACCCCCTAAATTATACTCGGTGCCTTAAAAAAATTGATTTTTCAGAAATAACAATAATCATTACGCAATTGACATGTTTTACATTGCAGATCAGAAGCATTCGCACTTTACTTCGTGCCTAGCGAGCTTGCTTATACCGTAAGTTTCTACTCAGATCAGATACTCGGTTGCAATCAAATTCATGTCTCTAATAAATTAATTTATACTAGCAATGTGACTGAATGAGTCTATACTATACTTTACTATGCATTAGTCACTAATGATAAGCAAATGCTGATCTGATCCTCTCTTTAACAAACAGCAGGACACGTCTTTATGATCGCTTCTAAAGATGTTAGGGAGAAGCACTTTAATAGAAGCTTATAGTCACACGTTTTTGACCGACTTGAACATTGAGCGGAGATGGCTTAGTGGTCATCTGCTTTGCGATCTAGGATCCCTCGTTCAAATCAACTTCTCGACTTGCTTATTCGTTACACACTTTTGAGCTTTAAATCGCACTTCTTGCTCAATACAAGAAATACGCTTTGGAATGACTTCGAAAATACGTTTGAAAATCGCTTCTGTTAAAACTGTCCAAATGTATATGAAATGTTAGTAAGTTTGAAACACTTCCTCGCGACAAACTAGACGCATTTAAAATACTTCGCTTTTTTTACACATTGACCTGTATTATAGGCAATTTCAGCCGTTATGTGCAATGCACAAACACAGTCATGGAGTGAAGGAATGGAATTGGGAAGGGAGAACGACCGTAAAGAGTGGTAGAAGCTGGTATATTTTTTAGTTGTACTGACTGCTACTGACAAATATTTGCAGATATTATGCGGGACTGAATGATATAAAGTGAACAGAAATCATTTACTGAGTATACAGACCTTCTTGAAGTGGAACTGTTTCACTTTTGGAATAACTTCTCATCGCCATTAGCAATTGAAAATTCGTGCTTAAAAATTCCACTATCTGGAGTGGGAATCAAACTCAGCACCTATTGACTGTAAAGCAAGCACGATTCCCACTACGCCACGGAAGCCTCAGTTGAAAATTTAAAGATATTTACTTAACGCAAACTGCGTTTATACGAGTTTCATCGTATGGTACACTATAGGTCATGACACTCCACAAGAGTCCCAACGAACGCCAGGCTGGACAGCGCACCAGTTGTATACATTACCAGAAACTATCTATTCAGTACCAATCTTTCCACGGCCTAAACGTGTAGTGTAAACTAGAAATACTTAATACGTTACTTAGTTCGGCTCTTTCGAGTTTGACCACGGAGTCGTTAATCAAGCTGTCACTCGTCGTTATTTAAAAAGTCGACGAGTGACACAGCTCGTACTGAAGATGATAAAAGGTTGCGATTTCACTAAAAACGACTTAAAACGTATTTCTCGGCAGTTTAATTTTATACTTGGCCCAAAATTTCAACGAAAAAGAGAATCGATCGCAGAAATTAAGGTAAAATACCTGACCTACAATATTCGATTTCAAAATTTCCCGCTCTGTGCGGTGCTGAAACCTGCTGTCCAAACTCTAATAACTAAGAGAGTGTTCGTTCCTATAAAGTAAATCAAATGTAAAATAAAATTTAGACGTTTTCTTGGTGGTATTCGATTTTTTTCATAGTTTTTGCTCATCCTAAACTTTGCCAAGAAGCTTGCTTGCGGAACCCCGATTTTCACTGATCCGGAACCCCTTCACATCTCTTACAAGACCTGAATGTACGAGTATGTTACTATACTTCAAAAGAACTCAAGTTATCTTAAACTCTAACAAAACTTACACACTTATTTTCTTGCACTTCTCAAAGATTCCGTAATTTCTTTGATTGATGCGTTATGTAGTTAGACAGAGGAATTTGGGTGTAATTTTTCTAGGATATGTAACATACATTTGATAGAACAAAATTAAGTTTACATCGTCAGTCCCAATTAAAATTACCAATTAATTCGGTTTTAAGATTAATTACTAGCTTTGCAATTTTCACTCAAACAAGTTTTGAAAAACCCTTAGCAAACTAACAAAATGGTTGGCACTTCTTACAAGTTGTGCACGTATCCTCACTTTAAATCCAGATATTGTGTGTGTATCCTAACCTATACCATTATTTATGTTGGTTGTTAGGTTGCTTCAAGAGTTATAATCGTTTCGTATGCAGGTACTAATTAAGGTCGACATGCACAAGTGTATGTAATGACATTTTTAAGCACCTACGTAATTACTGCATGAAAGAGCTTAGCATTTCGTACAGTTAAATCGTGCTTTATGCCATACAATAATGTACCTTCTATACCCACTAATTATCGGACGACATAAATCAAAAATAACTACGTACGACAGAGGTTTTATAGAAGAGTCCTTAGAAATTGAATTAATTAAAATTGGTTCATAATTAAGTATTTTCAAGGGCTGTAATAGTGGTAAATGTTATAATTTTAAGTTCAACTTTGGATTTATATAGCAAAAAACCTGTACAATATGGTTCGAGCACAACGAGTAGGTCTGTTTTGTCATTACCGAAGGTGATTCGACTTAACAATTTGGTTACCACTCGTACAAATTTTGGGGCGCACTTCTCTAGACGACTTTTACAGAGAACTTATAGGCGAGCAATTTTTAAATCGTTACTTGTTTAAAACTAGTTGTATTGCTACAACAACATTTAACAGCTCTCGAGTATGAAGAGAATTCCTGCAGTATAGTAAGTTGAACTCGAAGATTTGCAGCCTTTTAAAGATATTTGAAACGAGATGGTAATATTGGCGTGAATGTGAACTACATACATATATATATCCCTTAAGTTTATTTGATTCTTGAGAGCAAATATGTTTGTAGTAGAATTTGTATGGTAGGTGACACAAGGTCGTGTTCGAGAATCATACCAGGATGATAGCTTCAATGCAGCCGAAGAAAAGTGGATACAATTAAAGCAATTGTTTCACATTTCCCTGTAGTTTGTTCGAAACCTACCAGGAGGTTTCCCTGGTTTGACGATGATTTAATTAATTTGAAAAATCGAAAAACGGAAGCTTGGAAAACTTATTCGCTCTAAAGGAGTGATACGGACGACATAATTTACATAAACTTATGTAATTGTTTTATAAGTCAGTCTAGAGCTGCATATAACCAATACCTTTTTACTGTTAAAAACCGCAACAACTCTGGAATTTTGTCAGATCTAAGAAAAACTCTGTGGTTTCAGTATGTTTCTTAATGATGTAGTCAGTGCTGATCCTACTATAATTAGCAACTTATTTTCAAACCATTTCCGTACCGCTTTCAATTGCAGTGCGCCGCTAACATCCGTTGGCAATATTCAATAAACATATGTCAAAGTTTCCTTCTTCGTCCTTGGTTCCAAGAGATCTTTTTATTGACGACTCCACTATTTTAAAATACATTGATAAACTTGCTATTAATTTTCCCAGTGGACCAGATGGTGTTCCTTCTTCTGTGATTAAAAAGTGTAGTTTCTCCCTTTTCCATATCCTTGAGTATCTTTTTAATTCATCGCTTCGTAGTGGAGTTTTTCCTATGTCATGGAAATATCCAACTATAATGCCCTTGCTTAAGTCTGGTAAAAGAGACAATGTAAGTAATTATAGGCCTACAGTGAATCTTCCTTGTGTTGCTAAGCTATTTGAATCCATTGTGTGTGATGTAATGTATTTTCATTCCAAGTCGATTATTGGATCATTCCAGCATGACTTTGTCAAAGGCAGATTCACTGTAACTAATCTTATGGAATTCTCGAACTTCTGTCTTTCTGCTGTCGAAAACGGGCAGCAGGTCGATTGCATATACACTGACTTTAGTAACAAAATTGACCATAATATTCTTGTTCATAAGCTCCGCCTGCTTGGTTTTCCTGATATTTTCGTCCTTTGGATTAAGTCGTATCTTAGTAACCGCATTCAGAAAGTGCACTTTCGTGAAGCCTTATCTTCTGAAATATTTAATACTTCAGGCTTTCCGCAAGGTAGCCATCTGGGTCCACTTCTATTCCTTCTCTTTATTAATGACGTGAGTTCGTTTATCTCTAACTCGAACATTCTTCTTTAACATTATTTCCAGCAGCAATGATTGTCTATTATTGCAAAGTGATATCTCGTGTTTTCATGACTGTTGCTTACTTAACAATTTAGATCTCAACATTAATAAGTGCACTGCTGTTTCGTATTCTAAGAAGAGAATATCACTGAATTTTGACTACGTTGTAGGTGGATGCTCTTTACTTCGTTCTGACAAAGTACGTGATTTGGGAGTACTATTCAACTGTAATTAGTGATCGACACGAGAAAAAAAAAAATTTTTGAAGTTTTTTTTTTCCGCGTTTCATGACTAAATTAGCCTAAAAATGCAAAAAAAAACATAACAGAATTATGATTGGGCGTAAAACCCAATCATATGTTACTCTAGATGAAATAAGAAAGAGTTCAATGTACCGGAAAATATGTCACCTCTAATTCTTTTGAATAATTAACAATAACTTTTGTATGGGAAGTGGTAGAAGCAGAGGAGGAAGGTTTGTAATTTTTGGATATTACACCTAATGTGGTATGCAAAATATTTCATGCTGAATTTAAGGTTTGTAGCTTTCATTATTTCCAATTGGACATAGTTTTCTTGAAATTGGGGCATTTGTATGGGAGGTGGCAGAGGAAGTGGAAGGGCTTAAAAGATTTTGAAACTGCTTATCGGCATCATTATCGCCAGGCTTTGTTTCAATTTCAAAGTCGATAGCTCTCATATGTTCGAAGAAGAAATGCTTTCCTTGAATTTATAACACAGATATTTATATGGGAGGGGGTAGAAGGAGTGAAGAGGAGCTGATAATTGTTTTAGCATTTATTGCCATTAGTAAAAAACCAATTCTGGTAAAATTTTAAGTTTATACTTTTTCTAGTTTTAATGGAAATCGATATAATGCACTTAACAACAATTATGCATTTGTATGGGAGGGGGTAGAAGGAGTGTACGGTTCAAAACACATTTTTTTCTTGTTATTGATATTTCTATTTTTATACTTTATGCAAAATATCAAGCTGATAGCTTTAACAGTTTCGAAGAAAAATAATTTTATTTAAATTTCAAAATTTAGTGAAATTTGTATGGGAGGTGGTAGAGGGAGTGAAGTTGATAATTTTTTCAATACTGATTGGAATTATAATAACATTAATTCTGGCAAAAATTCGTTTTTATAACTTTGCTAGTTTCAATGAAAATCGATAAAATGCATTTTTCAAAATTATGCATTTGTATGGGAGGGGGTAGAAGAAGTAAAGGGATCGGATCAATATTCAGTCAAATTAATGACATCTATATTGTTATACTTTTTCCCAATTTTCAAGTCGATAACTTAAAAAGTTTCAAAGAAAAATCAATTTCTGAAAATTTCGGAATTTCGTGAAATTTGTATGGGAGGGCGTAGAAGGAGTGGGGGATGTGGCCCGTTCACGAACTTAAAGTTAATTTTTTGCTAAAAATGACACACAAAATTTTTTAGCATTATAGCTCAAAGCTTTAGAGAGTTATGCTGTAGACAGACGGACAGACGGACAGACAGCAACTCGGAATTGAAGTTTTTGAGCGACAACAAACATTTCTGTACTCCTGGCGGCTCTGTGCGAGCGTTATTTCTTAGCTTTACAAACGGTAAGGCAAACACAATATACTCTCAGATTTCATCTAGAGTATAAAAATCCGTTCCGCCGTACGCCGTACGCCATCCGCCATACGCCGTACATATGGACTCATATCTCCGGGACCGTTAAAGGTAGAATGTTCGTTTTTCGGTGGATTGTTGATTGGGTAAGTGACCTCTATTTTCTAAATTTTGGAGGGTGTTAGGTGGAAGGGGGAGGCGGGGGAGGGAAAAAGTCGAAAACTACACTTGCTAATATCACCACCACGAATGCAGATAGAAAGTTGAAAATCAGTAGAGATATAGAGAAGGTTGTGGAACAAACTTTAAAAATTTAATTTTTTTATCCATTGGCGTCCGAAAATGAGGGGCTAAGAACAAATTGTCGGCCGAATTGATTTTTCAAATGATTATATCTTTGAAATTACTTATCGTAAGAAATTCATATTTTGGGACCATCAAGTTGGCCTATAGTTCCATCGGAATCAGCTTAGAGAGTGGTTAATTATTGAAAGGGGGAAGGTCAGGGGGGTGCAAAGAAAAACACTTAAAAATAAATATGTCAACTATCTTTTAAGCTAGGTAATTGAAACTTAAAGCATATATTAATCTGTACTAGCGAAATATGAAAAAAATATAACCTGTGGAAATAATAGTAGTAGGGCGAAATGGGAAGCATTTTAAAAATGGCGCTTATTTCCAAACTACAAACCGTTATATCTCAAAATTGAGTAAAGATATTTAATTGAAAATTTGTAAGATTGTAGAACTAAATAATTACTAATTTTGGTAAAAATTTTGAGTTGGGAGGCATAAGTGGAGGGAGGTGGTAAGCGGAAATGTCCAAAATTTTAAGTAACTTTTTTAGGGCTCTGGTAAAAGATACAAAGTTTAAATTTTGAATTTGGATACGTCTATTTGATATCCACAATTGTTACAAACTGACCCCCCCGGTCTAACGTGCACAGGGTGTTTCATGTGCATTGAAAAAAAACCACATAAACTGAACATTTTTGAATGAAATCTTAAGGTAGGAAATTGAAAATTTGCAAAATGTATTTAAAAAAATTGTTAAATATATTAACTCGTCGAATACGTTTAAAACTTTTGCCCCCTCCCATACGAAATTATTTTTTCGACCATTTCCAAGAAATCAATTACCACCTAACTATTAAAAGCTATCAATTTAAAATTTTGCATAAGAACTTCTAAAAATAGTTAAAACAAAATAGCGTCAAAAGTTCTGAAATTGTGCATGCCCTTCTACCAACTCCCATACAGCTCTCGGACAGCTCTCCTCTGTAATATATTAAGTATTGAACGTACCCAGTCGGGTACTAAAATGTTACCAACTAAATAAAAAATATAATAAAGGCACTTGATCATGAACAGTCACGGTGTGTGCATATTCTTGCTACCTACTCCCAACCTAATCCCGAGTACCAAATATAACATGGCGCAGCTGAGAGAAAAAAAAAAAAAGAACCGAAAGTGATTTCGAAATTTAATAAAAATCCCAAATAACAAAGTGAAAGTGTAAAACAATTACAAAAATAAAAAGTTTAAGTGTAATTAAAATAAATGGACATACACGTATGGGCAAATATAAAGACCAATTATCATTAAATAAAATAAAAGCGGAGAATAGACCGCGTGGTAGACCGAAAAAAGTTGGTACTTTGCATATAAATATGGATTATGTAAAGAAAGTGGAGGAATTAAACCTCAATGGTAACCTGGCAGAAAATTGGCGAATTTTTTATCAAAATTATAAAATTTTTGCCACTGCAATTGAGTTGCATGAAAAAGGGGAGGCCGTTAGAATTGCGGTTTTTCTCAATGCAGTTGGACCACAAGCGATTGAGGTATACAATACCTTCCAGCTGTCTGACATTGATCGCAAAAGTTATGATGCAGTCATAAAGGCATTTAATGAATTTTGCTTGCCCAAAAAAAATGAAGTGTATGAAAGCTTCATCTTTTGCAACAGAAATCAAAAGGAGGGAGAAACTTTTGACTCTTTTTTTATGGACGTGAAGAAGTTGGTGCGGTCTTGTGGCTATGGCGACTTAGAAGATCGTATGATTCGGGATCGGATCGTTCTTGGAGTCTACGACGAAAAACTCCAAAAGCGGCTATTAGAAGCAGAAAACCTAACAATGGGAAAAGCAGTTGATATGGCTCGAGCAAATGAGGTGTCACGAGCGCAGTCGTCAACTTTACAAAAGTCAACTCGATCAAATTCAATGTCGGAGGTAAATTCAATAAATAAAAATTTTTACAATAAGAAAGAAAATCTAAATAAAGTTACGAATAATAATAAAGAGGTGAAGGCCATTTATAAAAATTTTAATAAAAATAATGTTAACCAGTTGGCTGGTAATAAACACAAAGATAGGATAAATTCATCGAATACTGTAAAAACAAAATGTAAATATTGCAATTCAATTCACAAGTACGGTAACTGTCCCGCATTTAACGAAACATGTAAAAAATGTGGACGAAAAAATCATTTTGCTGTAGTCTGTCGAACAAAAAATATTAATACAGTAAGTGAGTCAAACTGTCAAAAACAGTGTTGTGATTCGGTTTACATAGATGCAATTACAGGTGATATTTTGAACCAAAATAATAAGTTTTGGATTGAAGAGGTTAAAATTAATAATAAAATTATTCATTTCAAGCTTGATACAGGAGCGGAGGTTAATGTACTCCCATTTCATCTATGCAAAAAAGTAACTAACGCGAGCATTAGACCAACTGATACCAGACTGATTGCTTATGGAGGTACGAGGATAAACGTGATAGGAGAAATTACATTGGAATGCTGCATTAAAAATGAGATTAGCAATGAAAAATTTTTTATAGTAGACGGCGAGTCAACGCCGATATTAGGATTAATGGGATGTATAAGCCTACAATTAGTGAAAAGGCTATACAACGTGAAATGTTCAGGCAAGGAATCAATTATACAAGAATATAATGGTCTATTTGAGGGTGTAGGCTGTTTTAAAGAAAATTTTGAAATAAAGTTGAAAGAAGGTGCTTCTCCGGTTGTTAAGCCGAGCAGACGTATCCCAATAACTTTACAAAAACCATTGAAAATAGAACTGAAAAGGCTAATAGGCATGGGAATTATAGAGAAATGTGATGGCTCACATGAATGGGTATCAAATTTGGTTATTATTGAAAAACTGAATAAGAAATTAAGACTTTGTCTAGATCCACAAGATTTAAATAAAAATCTTAAGGATCAAAATCATCCAATTCCGACATTTCAGGAAATTTTACCAACACTAGTTAATAAAAAATATTTCAGTGTTTTGGATTTAAAGGATGGATTTTTTCAAATAAAATTAAACAATGATTCAAGTAATCTTTGTGCATTCAGCACGCCATTTGGTAACTACAAGTTTCTAAGACTTCCATTTGGGCTAAAAATAGCACCGGAAACTTTTCAAAAACTTAATGAAGAAAATTTTAGAAACATTGAAGATATTGTTGTTTACATAGATGATGTTCTAATTGCTACCGAAACAATTGAGAAACATCAAGAAATTTTAAAGAAGGTTTTAGAGAGAGCTAAACAACTTAACATAAAATTTAACAAAGATAAGTTGCAATATTGTGTCAAAGAAGTTAAATTCTTAGGACATATAATATCCGATCAGGGTATTTCGTTTGACAAGGAAAGAATTCAAGGAATTCTAGATATTGGCATTCCGGAATCTAAAAAAGATGTTCAGAAATTATTAGGCATGGTCAATTATATGCGCAGTAGTATACCAAGTTTGGCAGAGATTTCAAACCCTTTGAGAGAATTATTAAAGAAAAATGTAATTTTTCATTGGCAAACGCCACATACTAATTGCCTGGAGCGTATAAAACAAATGATAATCAATGCTCCAGTATTAAAGCATTATGATCCAAAAGCATCCTTAGTAATCCAAACTGATAGTAGTCAAAACGGCGTAGGATGTTGTATTATGCAGAATGATACTCCCATTTCGTTTGCATCTAAATGTCTTTCTGATGCTGAACGGAGATATGCTCAGATCGAAAAGGAGATGTTGGCTATCTGCTATGCATGTCAAAAATTTCATAACTGGATCTATGGGAAAAAAGTTATTATTCAAACGGATCATAAGCCTTTATTAGGTATACTGAAGAAAGATATCAATAAAATTGCGTCAGCAAAGCTGCAACGCATGAAAGTTAAATTGTTAAAATATAATTTAGAACTTCAGTTTGTACCTGGCAATAAAATGTATATCGCTGATTTATTATCGAGGTACTATAACAAGAGTGACAATACAGAAACAGTGAATGGAGTAAGTGAAGTAGTTCATTCAGTAAATGTTAGTGATGAAAAATTACTAGAATTTAAAAAAGAAACCGACAAAGATATGATTTTATCAGAATTGAAAAAAGTGATCTTAAATGGGTGGCCCAAAGCTAAGGACACTTTGTCCGAAAATGTAAAACCCTTTTGGAAATTCAAAAATGATTTAGTAATAGAAGATAATATAATATTTTTAGATAACAAAATTTTTGTCCCTTCAACAATGAGGAAGTACATACTTACAGTATTACATAGATCACATTTAGGTATAGAAAGAACTAAAAGTAGAGCAAGAGAAGTCGTATACTGGCCTGGAATAAATACAGACATTGAGGATTTAGTAGCAAGTTGCACAACTTGTCAAAAATTTCGCAGTGCATCTAGACGTGAACCTCTTTTGCCGCATAATATACCTGAATATCCTTACATGAAAATAGGAATGGATATTTTTGAATTTAAGAGCAAGAATTATTTAGTTGTTATAGATTATCACTCCAAATATATCGATATTTTAAAATTAAACAAGAAAAATGCGTCTGAAATTATTATGAAATTGAAAAATATTTTCTCAGTACATGGGATACCTATGGAGATAGTAGCAGATAACGTTCCTTTTAATAGTTTAGAATTTAGGGAATTTGGAAAGTTGTTTGGAATAAAAATAGTTACTTCAAGTCCAATCTATCCACGATCAAATGGTCTAGCAGAACGAGCTGTTCAAATAGCAAAGAATATGTTGAAAAAAGCAGGAGAAGAGGAACTTTGGCTTTCATTAATGGAATATAGGAATACACCTTTGAAGGGCTTAGATCAGGCTCCAAACAAACTTCTAATGGCTAGAACTACACGTACATTACTTCCAACAAAAACCTCCAACTATAAATTTTCTGTTATGCCTAATTTATCCAACAATTTTAATATAAAAAGAAATAGAAACAAGAAATACTACAATAGAGGTACAGTTCAGAAACCTGACTTTGAGCGAGGTGAAAGAGTTATGTATAGAAATGGAAGTACATGGACCGAAGCAGTAGTAATTGAAAAAGATTTAGCACCAAGATCTTACTGGATTAAAATTCTTCAAACCGGAAAAACAATAAGACGAAATTCTTACTATTTAAAGAGAATTAAAAAAAAATAAAAACTTTTGAATAATCATGTCCTTGTGGATGAATTGTAACATACGACATGTAAATATACTAAGTTAAAAGATGTACTTTATTTTCTAATATTCTTATATCAAATATATGTAATTTGAATATTTTCTAAAAAAAAAAAAAAATGTACCCATTGAATTTATAAATTAAATTTACTTCTAGATATTAAAATAATTCATACCAAATTAAAATAAATAGTAAAAATGTAAAATTATTGAAATTAATAGAAGGGAAGATGTAGATAATAATTATAGTCAAGAAAAATAATATGGAATAATATAATTTTTATTTGATTTTCATACTTTGAGATATATAGACAATTAATTATGAACAACATAAATTTCATTTTACTTTTATACTTTTATTGAAAGGGGAAGATGTAATATATTAAGTATTGAACGTACCCAGTCGGGTACTAAAATGTTACCAACTAAATAAAAAATATAATAAAGGCACTTGATCATGAACAGTCACGGTGTGTGCATATTCTTGCTACCTACTCCCAACCTAATCCCGAGTACCAAATATAACGTTATATTTGGTACTCGGGATTAGGTTGGGAGTAGGTAGCAAGAATATGCACACACCGTGACTGTTCATGATCAAGTGCCTTTATTATATTTTTTATTTAGTTGGTAACATTTTAGTACCCGACTGGGTACGTTCAATACTTAATATATTACATCTTCCCCTTTCAATAAAAGTATAAAAGTAAAATGAAATTTATGTTGTTCATAATTAATTGTCTATATATCTCAAAGTATGAAAATCAAATAAAAATTATATTATTCCATATTATTTTTCTTGACTATAATTATTATCTACATCTTCCCTTCTATTAATTTCAATAATTTTACATTTTTACTATTTATTTTAATTTGGTATGAATTATTTTAATATCTAGAAGTAAATTTAATTTATAAATTCAATGGGTACATTTTTTTTTTTTTTTAGAAAATATTCAAATTACATATATTTGATATAAGAATATTAGAAAATAAAGTACATCTTTTAACTTAGTATATTTACATGTCGTATGTTACAATTCATCCACAAGGACATGATTATTCAAAAGTTTTTTTTTTTTTTTTTTTTTTTAATTCTCTTTAAATAGTAAGAATTTCGTCTTATTGTTTTTCCGGTTTGAAGAATTTTAATCCAGTAAGATCTTGGTGCTAAATCTTTTTCAATTACTACTGCTTCGGTCCATGTACTTCCATTTCTATACATAACTCTTTCACCTCGCTCAAAGTCAGGTTTCTGAACTGTACCTCTATTGTAGTATTTCTTATTTCTATTTCTTTTTATATTAAAATTGTTGGATAAATTAGGCATAACAGAAAATTTATAGTTGGAGGTTTTTGTTGGAAGTAATGTACGTGTAGTTCTAGCCATTAGAAGTTTGTTCGGAGCCTGATCTAAACCCTTCAGAGGTGTATTCCTATATTCCATTAATGAAAGCCAAAGTTCCTCTTCTCCTGCTTTTTTCAACATATTCTTTGCTATTTGAACAGCTCGTTCTGCTAGACCATTTGATCGTGGATAGATTGGACTTGAAGTAACTATTTTTATTCCAAACAACTTTCCAAATTCCCTAAATTCTAAACTATTAAAAGGAACGTTATCTGCTACTATCTCCATAGGTATCCCATGTACTGAGAAAATATTTTTCAATTTCATAATAATTTCAGACGCATTTTTCTTGTTTAATTTTAAAATATCGATATATTTGGAGTGATAATCTATAACAACTAAATAATTCTTGCTTTTAAATTCAAAAATATCTATTCCTATTTTCATGTAAGGATATTCAGGTATATTATGCGGCAAAAGAGGTTCACGTCTAGATGCACTGCGAAATTTTTGACAAGTTGTGCAACTTGCTACTAAATCCTCAATGTCTGTATTTATTCCAGGCCAGTATACGACTTCTCTTGCTCTACTTTTAGTTCTTTCTATACCTAAATGTGATCTATGTAATACTGTAAGTATGTACTTCCTCATTGTTGAAGGGACAAAAATTTTGTTATCTAAAAATATTATATTATCTTCTATTACTAAATCATTTTTGAATTTCCAAAAGGGTTTTACATTTTCGGACAAAGTGTCCTTAGCTTTGGGCCACCCATTTAAGATCACTTTTTTCAATTCTGATAAAATCATATCTTTGTCGGTTTCTTTTTTAAATTCTAGTAATTTTTCATCACTAACATTTACTGAATGAACTACTTCACTTACTCCATTCACTGTTTCTGTATTGTCACTCTTGTTATAGTACCTCGATAATAAATCAGCGATATACATTTTATTGCCAGGTACAAACTGAAGTTCTAAATTATATTTTAACAATTTAACTTTCATGCGTTGCAGCTTTGCTGACGCAATTTTATTGATATCTTTCTTCAGTATACCTAATAAAGGCTTATGATCCGTTTGAATAATAACTTTTTTCCCATAGATCCAGTTATGAAATTTTTGACATGCATAGCAGATAGCCAACATTTCCTTTTCGATCTGAGCATATCTCCGTTCAGCATCAGAAAGACTTTTAGATGCAAACGAAATGGGAGTATCATTCTGCATAATACAACATCCTACGCCGTTTTGACTACTATCAGTTTGGATTACTAAGGATGCTTTTGGATCATAATGCTTTAATACTGGAGCATTGATTATCATTTGTTTTATACGCTCCAGGCAATTAGTATGTGGCGTTTGCCAGTGAAAAATTACATTTTTCTTTAATAATTCTCTCAAAGGGTTTGAAATCTCTGCCAAACTTGGTATACTACTGCGCATATAATTGACCATACCTAATAATTTCTGAACATCTTTTTTAGATTCCGGAATGCCAATATCTAGAATTCCTTGAATTCTTTCCTTGTCAAACGAAATACCCTGATCGGATATTATATGTCCTAAGAATTTAACTTCTTTGACACAATATTGCAACTTATCTTTGTTAAATTTTATGTTAAGTTGTTTAGCTCTCTCTAAAACCTTCTTTAAAATTTCTTGATGTTTCTCAATTGTTTCTGTAGCAATTAGAACATCATCTATGTAAACAACAATATCTTCAATGTTTCTAAAATTTTCTTCATTAAGTTTTTGAAAAGTTTCCGGTGCTATTTTTAGCCCAAATGGAAGTCTTAGAAACTTGTAGTTACCAAATGGCGTGCTGAATGCACAAAGATTACTTGAATCATTGTTTAATTTTATTTGAAAAAATCCATCCTTTAAATCCAAAACACTGAAATATTTTTTATTAACTAGTGTTGGTAAAATTTCCTGAAATGTCGGAATTGGATGATTTTGATCCTTAAGATTTTTATTTAAATCTTGTGGATCTAGACAAAGTCTTAATTTCTTATTCAGTTTTTCAATAATAACCAAATTTGATACCCATTTATGTGAGTCATCACATTTCTCTATAATTCCCATGCCTATTAGCCTTTCCAGTTCTATTTTCAATGGTTTTTGTAAAGTTATTGGGATACGTCTGCTCGGCTTAACAACCGGAGAAGCACCTTCTTTCAACTTTATTTCAAAATTTTCTTTAAAACAGCCTACACCCTCAAATAGACCATTATATTCTTGTATAATTGATTCCTTGCCTGAACATTTCACGTTGTATAGCCTTTTCACTAATTGTAGGCTTATACATCCCATTAATCCTAATATCGGCGTTGACTCGCCGTCTACTATAAAAAATTTTTCATTGCTAATCTCATTTTTAATGCAGCATTCCAATGTAATTTCTCCTATCACGTTTATCCTCGTACCTCCATAAGCAATCAGTCTGGTATCAGTTGGTCTAATGCTCGCGTTAGTTACTTTTTTGCATAGATGAAATGGGAGTACATTAACCTCCGCTCCTGTATCAAGCTTGAAATGAATAATTTTATTATTAATTTTAACCTCTTCAATCCAAAACTTATTATTTTGGTTCAAAATATCACCTGTAATTGCATCTATGTAAACCGAATCACAACACTGTTTTTGACAGTTTGACTCACTTACTGTATTAATATTTTTTGTTCGACAGACTACAGCAAAATGATTTTTTCGTCCACATTTTTTACATGTTTCGTTAAATGCGGGACAGTTACCGTACTTGTGAATTGAATTGCAATATTTACATTTTGTTTTTACAGTATTCGATGAATTTATCCTATCTTTGTGTTTATTACCAGCCAACTGGTTAACATATTTTTATTAAAATTTTTATAAATGGCCTTCACCTCTTTATTATTATTCGTAACTTTATTTAGATTTTCTTTCTTATTGTAAAAATTTTTATTTATTGAATTTACCTCCGACATTGAATTTGATCGAGTTGACTTTTGTAAAGTTGACGACTGCGCTCGTGACACCTCATTTGCTCGAGCCATATCAACTGCTTTTCCCATTGTTAGGTTTTCTGCTTCTAATAGCCGCTTTTGGAGTTTTTCGTCGTAGACTCCAAGAACGATCCGATCCCGAATCATACGATCTTCTAAGTCGCCATAGCCACAAGACCGCACCAACTTCTTCACGTCCATAAAAAAAGAGTCAAAAGTTTCTCCCTCCTTTTGATTTCTGTTGCAAAAGATGAAGCTTTCATACACTTCATTTTTTTTGGGCAAGCAAAATTCATTAAATGCCTTTATGACTGCATCATAACTTTTGCGATCAATGTCAGACAGCTGGAAGGTATTGTATACCTCAATCGCTTGTGGTCCAACTGCATTGAGAAAAACCGCAATTCTAACGGCCTCCCCTTTTTCATGCAACTCAATTGCAGTGGCAAAAATTTTATAATTTTGATAAAAAATTCGCCAATTTTCTGCCAGGTTACCATTGAGGTTTAATTCCTCCACTTTCTTTACATAATCCATATTTATATGCAAAGTACCAACTTTTTTCGGTCTACCACGCGGTCTATTCTCCGCTTTTATTTTATTTAATGATAATTGGTCTTTATATTTGCCCATACGTGTATGTCCATTTATTTTAATTACACTTAAACTTTTTATTTTTGTAATTGTTTTACACTTTCACTTTGTTATTTGGGATTTTTATTAAATTTCGAAATCACTTTCGGTTCTTTTTTTTTTTTCTCTCAGCTGCGCCATGTTATATTTGGTACTCGGGATTAGGTTGGGAGTAGGTAGCAAGAATATGCACACACCGTGACTGTTCATGATCAAGTGCCTTTATTATATTTTTTATTTAGTTGGTAACATTTTAGTACCCGACTGGGTACGTTCAATACTTAATATATTACATATTTATATGCAAGGCGCGACACCTTGCATCTTCGTAGGATTCTTTAATCATAGCTATGACCTTATCTGGAATACCTCTGCTATGCAAAGCATTCCATATGTAATCTCGCTTAACGCTGTTAAAAGCCTTCTCGAAGTTCACAAACATGAGACGTATAAGAATAGTTATCAAAGTTTTGAGAAGTCTTATGACCTGCGAGAAAGTTACATCCAGATTTTATTCCAGTAGAAAACGAAGTAAGGTGAAAACACCGAATACATCGCGTAATTCTGATCTCATGAAGGGATCTTTAAGTTCACTACTTAATTATCAATAATTATAAACGGGAAACTATTTTTCGCAACGAATTTTCAGATAAAAATTCAGCAGTCCTAAAACCCGAACCAGTCTCTTATTTGTGATATAATAATGTCACAAACTGCTATAGCTTCCCGTGTTCTACATACAATATTAATTTCAGATTTTTCAGATTTTCTAAGTTTGGATGCTCAGTTGCAGTACTACGTTTGTCCGTCCGTGTCCTCTCTAGCTTGAGAACGCGTTGAGCTAGAAAGTTCAAATTTTGTATACATCGTTTTTAACAAAAAAATAAGGTCAAGTTCGTGAACGAGCCAAATCGCTCCACCCCTTCTACCCCCTCCCATACAAAATGACACAATTTCGCAATCTGACAATAAACGGATTTGCTCGAAAAGTACAAATGACATTGATCTGAAATTTGGAATGCAATACTTTTATGATGATTCCAATCTACTCTATAAAAAAAAATTGTGTATTCCTCCCTCCTTCCACCACCTCCCATACAAACTGCACTTTTTCATGAAATGCTCTAAAACAATTTACTCAGTGCGTATAATAGTTATCGAGCTGAAATTGTGCACTAAATATTTGTTTAAAATTATTAGTAAGACTAAAAAAAATTAGACGATTAGCTGTACACCTTCCCCTCCCATACAAAATGACACAATTTCGTAATTTCACAATAAACGGATTTGCTCGAAAAATGTTACTGCTATTTATCTGAAATTTGGAATATATTACTTCTATGATGATACAAATCTGCTGTACAAAAGTTATTTGAGTCCTCCCCTTACTTCCACCACCTCCCAAACTGCACTTTTCATGAAATGCTATAAGCCAATTTACTCAGTGCGTATAAAATTGATGGAGCTGAAATTGTGCACTAAATATATATTTAGAATTATTAGTAAAACCGAATAAAATTTAGACGATTAGCTTTACCCCTTCTACCCCCTCCCATACAAAATGACACAGTTTCACAACTTTATAAAAAGCCGATTTTCTTGAAAAGTATAAATGCTACTGATTTGCAATTTAAAACATTTCAAAAGCATGATGTTTATAGTTATTTCTGAAAAGTCATTCAAAACTCGCCCCTTCTTCTATCACCTCCCATACAAACTGCCCTACTTCACTACATCCAATACACTAATTTTCTCAGTACCTATTAAATTTTTAAACCCTAAATTTTGCATAAAACATTTTGATAGCAACCTTAACGTCATGTAAAAAAATTAGTTCAATGGAGTCACCCCCTCTACCACTTCCTCTACAAAAATTTCTCTTTCATCTAGAGTATCGCACGATTGGGCTTTATGCCCAATCGTACACCTATTATGTTTTTAGTCTTAATTATAATGCTAATTAAGAATTTTGTGCAAATTTGAATATAATAATAAATATTACGCCTGCTGAGAAAATTGGTTTATAGTATTTCAATGAAAAGTGCAGTTTGTATGGGAGGTGGCTGAAGGCATATGGGGATTGAAATAATTTGTGTACCATACATCACATTTATAATAAAAATAGTATTTTTTAAATATCAAATTATTAGCTTTTATGGTTTCCAAGAAAATTTGAATTATGTAAATGATTCATTTTGTATGGGAAGGGGTAGAAAAGATGTAGCAATTTGGCCCGTTCACGGACTTGACCTTACTTTTTTGCCAAAAATGACGTGTACGAAATTTGAATTTTCTCGCTGGCTTTCAAGCTAGAGAGTTCACAGGCGGACTGACGGACGGCCGCACATCCGGTTTTGAAATTTTTGAGCGGCAGCAAATATTTTTGTACGCTTGGCGCCTCTATGCGACCATTATTTTTGACGTTACAAACTTTAGAGCAAACTGATAATACTATCAGATTCCATCTAGAGTATAAAAATGTTTATTTTTACTTTATTATTCTAATAATAAGGTATTGTGATATGTAATAATAATTTAATTTCTTTATCAATTGGCGTCCGAAAGCGGGAGGGGGGGGCGCTAAAAACAAAATGTCAGATGATTTTTTTTTTCAAACGATATCTTCGAAAAAACTTTTCGTAAAAAATTCATTTTTTGGGACCATTAAGGTGGCATTTAAATCCACCAAAATCAGCTTAGGGAAAGGCTAATTATTGCAAGGAGGTGGGTCCGGGAGGGACACAAGGAAAAACATTTTAAATGAATATCTCAATTACAAGCTATGTAATTGAAACTTAAATCATATATTAAGCTATACTTGCGAAAAATAAGAGAAATATAAAATTTGGTCATAGCATTAGTGGGGGAAAATGGGGAGTATTTCAAAAATGGTGAACTTCCAAAAATTTCAAACCGTTATATCTAAACACTGAGTATATGGCAGATATCAAATCGGAAAATTTAACAGATTATTGAACTATATAGGTTTTAATTTTGGTAAAAATGTTAAGCTGTGGAGTGTAAGGGGAGGGAGGTGGTAAGCAAAATTGTTGAAAATTTTGAGTGTTTCTTTAGGGTTCTGGTGAAAGATACAAATTTTAAATTTAGCATGTGGATACATCTGGTGTCTGGGTGTTTATAGATAGGGTAGGCATCTGATAATAAGGCGATAACCAGTGTTGTAACTATCATATATCATCAATTTTGCTCATCATACCTTCCCGTGGTAGCCACCGGGTACTGCTCTTGTCCATATGGACTTGACTTGCTAAACTGATAGGCGCGAGTGCTTATGAAACAAAATTATACCAAATTCTAGCACTATAATAACATGGCCCTCCAAGTTGTGGGTTGGGCGATATGTTAACAACTCATCCTCGGAAAAACCATACCCGTTTCGAAACCTGAAGCAACGACTCGGACTGGATTGATTCAACGGCAACGACCACGCAAACGTAAAATGGACTATTCCTTCGGATCTTGGAACGTGCGATCCCTGTACAGAGCAGGAGCAGTGAGAGCGCTTCTGGAAAAGGCAGCTAAATACAATATAAACATAACTGTACTCCAAGAAACTAAATTGTTAGGTAGTGAGATTACTGACATTAGATCGCACTAAATTTTCAAAAGTAGGAAATCATCAGGAAGCCGGGAGTTTGGAGTTACGTTTGTCGTCGACAACAAGTTTGAACACCAGGTCACCAATTTCAAACCCGTCAATGAACGATTGTGTGTAATCCGCATCAAGAAAAAATTCTTTAATATTTGGCTTATTAATGTCCATGCTCCAACGGAAGACAAAGACGACGAAGTTAAAGACGATTTCTACAGCACCCTAGAATCAAAATTCTACTCCGTCGAACGATATTAAAATAGTATTAGGTGACTTTAACGCAAAAGAGGGCAAAGAAGTAACGTACATAGGGATAATTGGAAGGCACAGTCTCCATGATATTAGTAACGACAACGGCCAGAGACCGACTGGTTTTGCCAGCAGCAAAAATCTTATTGTAAGCTCGACATGCCTCCCGCATCGTGACATTCAGAAGAGAACGTGAGCATCACCTGACGGACGAATCAAATAGACCATGTTCTAATAGAGAAAAGGACGGCCTTCTGCATTCTCGACGTGCGTACATGTCGCGGTGCTAATTGCGACACAGATCAATATTTAGTAAAGACCAAGTTCCGGAGTCGAATCGCAAGCCGAGAACACCCGAAAACACAACCTGTTCCTAATATTCTGCAAAGGAAAACTCAAGGAACAGAAAGTAGTTGCAAAGTACGTATCAGCCTTAGAGAGGTACTTCGCGCTAATACTGAACAACAACGCCAGCATGCCAATAGAAGAAATGTGGCAAAATATCAAAGATGGCATTACATCTATCGCAGAGGAGGTGATAGGACAACAACCCCGGCGCAAAAGAAACGACTGGTTCGACAACGAATGCCAAGATCCATTAGTCCGAAACAACCAGGATTACAAAATATTAACAGAACGTTCGACACGAGCTAAACGGGACAAATATATAAAAATATATAAAAATCTTAGACGATTTGCAAACAAAATATGCAGACAACAAAAAACGGAAGTACTATAATGACGAAATTAAAAACATAGACAAACACTTTAAATTACACAACACAAGAGCCGCGTATTCCATTGTCAAAAGAATGAAAGGGGATACCCGAACAACCGAACAACCGAAGGCAACCCTCTGCAAAGATGCAGAAGGGAACATTCTAAGTTATGCGGAAGATATAAAATTAAGATGGGCGTAATACTTTGAACACCTTCCTAATCCGAGTCCATTACCCGCACGAACAGCATTAGTAGACACAATTGCAGGTATAGCTGATGTAACAGCTGATGAAGGATCCGCTTTGAGTCCTCCCACACTCGAAGAAGTAAAAACAGCGTTGAGGAACTACCCAAACAACAAAGTGCCGGGCACTGATCAAATTCCAGCAGAGCTTCTGAAAACTGACAACACCTGCATAGCGCATCTCCTACATAGATAAGTCACGGACATATGGATACAGGAAACACTTCCTGAAGATTGGCGTAAGAGCATCATATGTCCAATTTATAAATAAGGTTACAAACTCTGCTGCGGAAACTACCGAGGAATATCTCTGATGTGTACGTCTCATAAAATCTTGACGAAAATTATGGAAAAGACAATTAAGCCCAATGCTGACAAAGTAATTGGTGGACTTTGAGCTGGACGATCGACCACGGACCAAATACTCTCAGTTAAACAGATGCTGGAAAAGTACTGGGAGCATCATATTGATGTGCACCAGATAATTGTTGACTTCAAACAGTATCGACAGGCGCGTACTGTATGAAATCATGTTGAGGTTTGGAGTCTCACTGAAACTGGTAGAAGTAGAGTAGAAAGTGATCTGATTTCAAGCTTTAGAACTGACAACGGTCTCAAACAAGGTGCCGGTCTCGTACCAATGCATTTCAACTTGACACTCAAATATGTTGTTCGGAAACTTCCCCGTGACACCAAGGTAACATTTTACTTCAAATCCACACAACTCGTAGCATATGCCGACGATATAGATATCCTTGCAAGATCTTTGCTAAGGAGGTATTTGTAAACATTGAATCGGCAGCAAGGGAAGTTGGGCTACAAATTAATGAAAACAAAACAAAAATTATGGCGCAAACTAGAAAAAAACCATCATAAGACCTGTGCTATACTATGGCAGCGAAACGTGGACTTTAAATCAGGCGTCCAAAAAACTACTTAACGCCTTTGAAAGGAAGGTCCTCAGAAGAATCCTCGGACCTGTGAGGGAACACTCGATCTGGAGAATACGATACAATAGAGAATTGTATGCCATCTTCGACAATCCAGAAGTGTCAACCCTCATAAAATTTAAGAAGTTATAATGGGCTGGTCATGTCGAGCGTATGGATGACGGAAGAATTCCCAAACGCACACTAAAAGGGAAAGTCAACGGACAGAGACCGGTCGGAAAACCACGGAAACGCTGAGAGGATTCGATTGACGCAGACAGCAAATCTCTGCTAAGATTTTCTAACTGGAGGACGCGGTCAGTGAACCGAGATTTATGGAGGTAAGTATTCAGGAGGCCAAAATCCGATTTGGACTGTAGCGCCATCGTAAGTAAACAAGTAAGTATATGGATACATCTATTTGCCCCACTCCCCCCTGAAAAGTTTTGAATGAAATTTCAAGGTAGATACGCAAAAATTTGTGAAATGCATTAAAAAAAAAAATCAATGAAAGAATGTGTTATTTACAGGTCGAATACCCCTAAAACTTCTACCCTCTCCCATACAGAATTATTTTTTTCGACCATTTTTAAAAAATCAATTATCACCCAACTATTAACAGCAATCAATTAAAAATTTTGCATAAAAACTTTTAAAACTAGTTAAAACAAAACTGCGTCAAAAGTTTTGAGATCGAGCTTGCCCTTCTACCCCCTCACATACAAATGATTTCGACCAATTTCATTAAATCAACTAATAACCAACAAATTAAAAGCTACGAACTTGAAACTATGTACAAGCACCTAACAATAGAAATGAAATAAAATTCCATTACAAATCTTACGATTCCCTTACCCACTCTACCCCCTCCCATACAAATGTTCGGTTTCGTGAATGTAAAATACACGGAATTTTATGAAAATTCTATGCAACTTCGTCTATGAAACTGACATTTTATACAGAGAATATTGGACGCGATTCAAGCAATCAATGAAAAAACTATTAACATCCACCCACCTTTACTATCACCCCTCTCACCTCACCTCCCCTCTCCCCTCCTCTCATAAGAATCCAAACTTGCATAAACGAATGAAATATTTATTATATGTACTGGAGCTATTTATTTATTTATTTATTTATTTACGGACTAAAATCCAATAACACAGTTTGAAAAAAGAAAACAAGAAAAATATTAATTCTAATATAAAAAATGAACGTAATAAAAAATTGATTAAGAATGGAAAATAGATAGAAAAAAAGAATGAAACGGGACATAAATAATGATGTTATAATATAATATTGTAATGTACGCTTGAAAAACGAACTTTTGCCATTATGATAAATGATAAGTTAGAAAATATTTTTTTATTATTTCTTTAATTGATTATATTATATTTTTATTCGCTATTTGAAATGACCATAAATAAATTTCTTCAGAGAATGGATATTTGTGTTAAACAAGTCAATATCAGAGATATTGTTGCCAAGTTTATGTAGTCTTGCTATTGGAGAATTAGAGCTGAAATTTGATCTGTAAAACTCAATATGAAACAAGTCATATGATCTAGTAACTCTGGTAGGAATGTGTAAATTAATTTCACATAAGAGACCTGGAGCATTTAAATTACTATTCACGATATTATATAGAAAAGCGGCATCGTTAAAAATTCTTCTAGATTCTAATGACGGAATATTCAAAAACTCCATCAACTCAGAATAGATAATATTACCAGAATTTATTCCCATTTTATAACCAATATAGATTAAGAATTTGTGCTGTATAGTCTCAATGGCATCGACATAGAATCTATAGTACGGATTCCATAAGGTGGAAACATATTCCAGTTTGCTTCTGACAAGCGAAAAGTATAATATTCTTAGGGTACCAATCTTGAAGCATTTTGAATTTCTAATAATGAAACCAAGCATTCTTCGCGCAACTGCTATAATATTATTAATGTGAGGTATGAAACTAAGTGAAGTATCGAAAGTAATACCTAAGTCTCGCACAGTTTGCACTTCCTTCACTGGAACTTTGTTGATGTAATAAATATTACTTAAAGGAATTTGGATCGGTTGAAGCAGATATAATAGCATTTATCAATATTAACTTCAATACAATTACTTTTACAGTAATTATAAAAACTATCTAAATTATTTTGTAAAGTAGTAATATCAGCTGCTGATGTAATAGTTTTAAAGATTTTACAATCATCTGCCAATAGTAAAAATTGAACGTCATGAAATACACATTCAATATCATTAATAAAGAGCGAAAACAATATAGGTCCAAGGTGAGATCCTTGTGGAACACCGGACGTTGGATAAAACGGTTCAGAAAATTTACCATTAAATTTAACTACAAGCGAACGGAAGTGAGTATAGTCATCAATCCAGCTCAGAAGCGGCCCATCGAAACCTATAACTCTCAGTTTGGCTGTCAAAAGGTCAATATTGACTTTATCAAAGGCTTTCGCAAAATCGGTATAAATGGCATGAACTTGATGTGAAGAATCGAGTGACTTATTGATAAAGTTATGGTAGCTTATAAGATTAGTACTAGTTGATTTATTCTTACAAAAGCCATGCTGGTTGGGAATAATTAATGAACTAAAAGAAGGAGTGATAAAATCACAAAGCAAACTCTCGAGAATCTTAGGTATAACTGATTGGATACAAATAGGACGATAGTTTAAAATATTAGATTTGTCGCCAGACTTGAAAATTGGAATTACATAACTTGTTTTCCATACATGAGGAAATTTTCCAGAAGACAGAGATTTATTAAAAATAAATAGCAATGCTAAAGCAACAGTCCTGCCCAAGAACTCCCTTTCACTTAGTCTTCCCTAGCCACTCTAATCTGCATATTGACTTTCCACGCATCCGCATCCGTCCCAAGAATAATAAAGTTTCGCCCGACTTGTTAGCAGTTTATTTATATCAAATTAAACTCATACTTAACTGATCTTAATTAATTTGTTCTCTTGTTTATTCATTACTTTACATTATTGGAACTAATGTGTCAAAGCAGTAATTTAAATAAATAAATAATACTCCTATTTGTATGGGAGAGACCCATACTCACGGGGGTGATTTGAGGTCATATGCCATTGAAGAGCATTAGAAAAATGCAAATAGTTGAAGCTTCTGTTAATTAAAAAAAAAATAGTGTAAAAAATCAAGCTCTAAAACATAACTGGACTACGATTGTGCGTAAAGCTCAAACATACGATACTACAAATGATGAAATTTTTGTGATATGAAAAGGGGGCGTAGTAGAAGGGTTGAAAGCATTGACCTAGTTTTTTCCCATATCATGCTAGAGTGAAAGTTTCATTACAATCGGTTGAGCCGTTGTCGAGTTATATCCGGACTGAGAGACAGACAGATAGAGAAGAATTTCAAAAAACGTGTTTTTATGCTTAGTTATTGTCAAAATAAAGCAAAACACTAACTTATAGCCATTTATAAGTAAATAACAATCGGACACTTCACTAAACAGTAGAAAATATTTGCACTTGAAAGTTACAGATACCGAGTGTGCTAAATTCGTGGCTACCACTGTATACCATATGTATAGATTGATGAACATATTTACATTGTTAAACATTGATATTATTTCTTAGCGTTGGCATAGATAGTGAGTAACTTGCTTATCTTAAATCCATTCAATGTCCTGTAAATTATTATCGAATTCAGTATCATTAGATATTCTAATATCGTCTAAAATTATTATTGTATAGAACCCATTGCAACTCATTAACTTATTGTTAAGACAAACTTACTTAAAAAATACAAAATTATTATTAAATAGATTTTTCTCATTTCTTAAATAAATTAAAGCGATGCCTGGAAGTAAGCAATTAACATTGTCAAGAAATTGACGAAAGGAAGTGAGATCACATTATTCTCCGTTCAGCAACTTGACTTGTCTCTAAATGGCATCTTACTGCCCATTGAAATTCTATTGAGATGAATCAATGGAATAGGGGCTACAGGCGTATAGTATGATATATCATACAGCATACTGCACGATCATATATTACACAAATTTTTAACTATAGATATGCGGGAACGCATCGAACTGCACACGTTCGTGTATATTTACTTGTGCGGTTTTCGTCATATACGTATGTCAAAATGATCATATATATGTCAGTTATCATGATAAAATTCATCTCGATCATCTTGGTCATACTCGTACATACGAGATAATTGAATTAAGAAATGCTCGGGCTGGTCCGGCACTAATACATTGAGTATATCTCATAGTTCAGAACGCTTAACATCTTGAACTAATGATTTAATAGTGTAAAAGCGTAAATTGAATCAAAAATGATAGAGGCATGCACACAATAAGATTTAATATGCACAACAGTATAAAATAAGTGGTGTAGAACACTTCTGAAATATTGAATAATATTTTATGCAATAGTGTGTATTAGTTTGCGGAAAGAAAATGTTTGGAACATCACAGAACTATAATAATATTGAATATTTTGAAATTTGTACAAATTTCTATTTGTAGCATAAGATTATGTGTATTTGATTGTATTAAAGAAAAATTCTCTTTAAGTATTAGCGTTGATGGCTAATATGATAATTGAAAAAATTATGATAATTAGATCTCCAACCACTGGATTTGGACACACCGGTTGATCTCTATGCATGAACTAAAACAACAGAGTCGCCCAGATGTAAACCTACAAAGTCAGTGTTAAGCAAATTTTGGCAAAAGGCGAAAAACTGCCATAATCAAACGGTTAGATTCATAGGTAAAGCTCGATATTTTTTTAATAGACTGATTTTTTTTAAATATTCACGAGATTTTTGCCCTCTACGGTAAAACACTTTCTCAACCCTTCGGCCACTTTCGGGACTCTCGAAGTGTCTAAAATTGCCGAAATTCATAGTAAAATGACAAGATAGGAACTTGACAAGAAGGACAAAATTAATTTTTATAGTATCCTCTGCAACCGATCCTCGAACATGAAGATCGAAATGTGTACCGTTTTCGAGAAAAAATATTGAAACTATCGTAACTCACTTGTGAAGCCTAGACAGCTCATAGCGAAAAAAAAACTGATGTGGGGAGGGGTAAGTCCTCGAGAAAAAGTTTCTCTAGACTCCAAAGAATCCAAAAAGTAGCTTGGGATTCTTGACGCAGAAATTGAACCTAAAATTGTTCTTCTACTTCTAGAATGGCGCTACACCCTAAATCGGACCTAGGCCGCCTAATATTCAGGTTCCTTAACATTTTTCATTATTTATTGTGGAAGGGTTGTTAGCCCTTCGCACAACACTCTCTCTACGAATTTTTTCATTTTCTTAGATTGAGGTGACCAAGGTATACCCAAGCAGTTGCTGATTTCTTTTTAAAATTTTTTTACTTTAAGAATTTACAATTTTCAGTTGTTTACATGTAATATGTTACTTAAAAGACTAAAAAAACTATAAACAATGAAACAAAAATTCATATTCATGTATCATATTCATATGTGTTCAATTAAAGATGTGTTCAAAATTCTGTGCTTCTGTTATTCTAATTTAAAATTTCTGTATAATAGTAGCGCTTTATATATAATTTAAAATTCATAAGACTATCCGACGTTCTAATGAAATTTGGCAAATTATTAAATAGTTTAATTCCTCTATAAGAATAATGGCTTTGTCCTAAGGTAGTTTTCTTTCGTGGTAGTGTTAATTCTTTGATAGTACCATTACGTGTGGCATTAGTATTTATCGTGATTTGTCCTAGTTTAAAATCCTTATATGTTTGAATAGTAGCAATGATATCGAAAATCTTATCAACACTGAGCACATTTATTATGGATAATAAAAGAACTGTGCTATGTCTACGCGGCTTCTTCAGTAATATTTTTAATAATGTTTTTTGCATAATTTCCAATGGTCTCATGTTTGATACAGCAGCGCTTCTCCAAGCTATAATACCATACTGTAATACAGAGTGTATTAGCGCAAAATAGAATGTTCTGACTGCAGTTTTTGTTAATAATGTTCTTACAGTAAAACAGATTGGAATTAATCGCTTTAGTCGATTTACGGTAACACATGCGTTTCATTTTTGCCAGCAACTCTTGTCTTATAGCTAATTTTCATAATATTCTTCATACGTGTTTTTAATATTTCTAAAAAAAACGTTTCCTCTGTCGTCGTTGAAGTTCACTTTCCATTTCCAGGTCTGAAAAAAAAAATTATAAATGTTCTATCCCGACTTTATCTAATTACCTGACTTTTTATCTAATATATGAAATTTCATTGCAATATTTCGTCAAATGTCGCAAATTGAAATTTCATACCAAAGAAATGTTGACAAATCGTTTTGAAATACTGAATGAAGTTGGCATGATGTACGTTAAAGTCAACGCTGATGTTAATGCGAATTTTTTTTTATTGTTTGCCTGACCACCGGTTATTGCTTGCTAAATTTGCATGCATTTAGGAGGCGGATTGCGAGCGACATGCTTTGCAGAGGTTACAAGGAATACGAAGAATCTATCGAACATTATCTTTGTCACTATCCGCAAATCTCCAACAGTCGTCTCCTTTGTTTAGGCTCTAGATTCTTCTCAGAACTAGACGACCTTAGAGTCGTCCAACATTCGAGCCTGCTACGGTTCGCAAATCGAACCAAGTGGTTAGAGCAAGAGGACTGACTTCCATCTTATAATAAATAGGGGGAGTACAGTGGGCCCAACTAGATGGCTTCAGTGCATTGTGGTTCTATGGAACCACCCTCCTACAACCTAAACCTAAGGCGAAATTTTATTTCAAATCAAGAAGCTGATAAATTTCTTAAGGAATTTTTACGAGTGGTTTAAGATTGCAAGATACTGGATAACAAAATTACGCAAGGTACTACCGAAAGAAGTACTCCTGAGAACCCTAATCGAAGCGCAGTTAGTAAAAAATGTTAACAGCTGCACGCAAATTAGCTAGAGTATAGCTTTGTGGATAGCGAGTTGGTCTACAATGTGAAGGTAGTGAGTTCAAATCCCGGTCAACTCATAATTTCAGAACACTTTCTGTTTGGGATACCTTGGTCACCTCAATCTACGAAAATGAAAAATTCGTCTATAGAGGACTGTACGAAGGTCTAACAAACCTTAATAAATAATGAAAAATTTTAAGAAACCTGAAAGTCGGGAGGCAAAGGCCCGATTTGGGCTGTAGGGCCATTGAAGAAGAAGAAGATCGAAACATGGAAAAACATACATTCTTGTCGATAAACTTCTTCTTAGCTTTCTTTTACCATAAATAATTTTTAAATACAGTTAAATCTGAAACTGGATTTGCTTGGATAGTCCAATCGGATTAAATAAAAAAAATCGTTGGGCGTAATGATGCAACGTGGTTTTTTTTTGCCTTATTGTTTACGTACGTTACGATAAAAATATTCCGGATATTGGAAGAGTGAGAAAAGGACTCGAAAAATAGCCAAATCTATAAATTTTCACCTGCTTCAGAGATTTCGTGAGATTTCTGATCTAAATTGAATTCTCCCCACTCCTTGCACAACTTCCCATAAGAACTCCACAATTTTGTATTTCGTAAGACAATTTGAAGCAAAAATGTTCACCATTTTCGTAAAATAGAATATATAGTGTTGCCCTTAAAATTTCCAGAGCTTTTAACGAAGTATGACAGATCGTCCTTTTAACCAAACTTAAAGTTTATATATATACCTGTGACTTCCGGAGTTACTGAATTGATCTTTTTTAACTAACCATTCCATGTATATCATATCACACTAGTGTCCTTTAAGGTTCTGTTCATTCTCCTATCTTATTTTTTGTCTCTTCGATCGCCTATCGTTTGTCTTTCAACAGTACTATATTCATATAGTTTAAGCGTCTTCGGCTGCATTCCGAAATTTCACGATTAGTTTTAAGTCGGACTGCTTGAATATAAATTTACACTTCAGCTAGTTCAGAAATTTAAGTTAGACAGTTAGGCTTACAACACAATAGACTTATCATACTTTGGGATCGCATTACTTACATTATCAAGTCTTATTATGGTTTGGTGAATGTTTTCATAGTGCATTTCGAATTGAAAGGAAGGATTCCCGGATTCCAAACTGTTACGCTATATTATTCGTGACGTTTCGGTCTCTGTTGAGCCTTTTGACGTCACGAATAATAAAGCGTAACCGTGTAGAGTCCGGCAATCTTTCCTTTCAATTTCAGATCTTATTGTGTTTAATTCAAATCAGCAAAAATTATCACAATATTCGTCAAAGACTTAACAACTAAAAAAATTCTTAATATCCACTATCGAGTGCTCGCTTGAATTCCCAAATATCAAGATTCTTACCATACATATATAAGATAGATAAACATTAATTTAGTACCACAATAAGATTATACACTCTTATTTGGAAGTACATTATATTAAAGGATTAACTTAAACGGAAGAAACAAAAAGAAAAAGGAAATTAACTTCACGTAGAAAAAAAAAAAAAATAAGAAAAATAGAAACTGGTAAATGATGAATGATGATGGATGATAAAGATGATGAAGAAAACAGAAACAACATAAATATAATTGAACAACAAAACAATAGAAAGGGAATTTTAGAAAAAAATATAATAGCTTTCTGAATGTACCAGGATCAACTGCACGTAGAACTTTTACACAAAGATTATTCCAATGTCTAATTGCTTGAATGAAGTAAGAGTTACGGATTTAAAAAAAAAACGCTGAACAAGAAGTCTAAAATGTCGAGTTGAGTTCAAGACTATAATGAAGTCAGCCAAATTAGAAGGTTCACCAGAATAAACGAAAATACGAGAATCTTACGTTTCAAGTATACCGAAAGCGTACATCCGAAAGTATATCGTGTTTGTATGCAGATACTTGATCACAGCGCCGCAACAGAAATATAATGAGCGTGCAATTTCAAAGGCAATGTCTAATTTACGTTGGCAAATAGAGTTAAGTTTAGGAAATATTAATCTACCATACGTGATGAAAGGAATTATTAAGGATTTTACTAGTCTGAGTCGAAAACTTAGCGGTAACATGCTAGCGAAAAGCCATTGCCGATGTAAATCACCGTATAGTTTTCTTAAAATTGTAGATACAGTAAAACCCGGATGTATGAAACCCGCTTAAAGGCATAAATCCTTTATAATCACAGAATTTCAAATGCGCATACATTTCTGGTGTGCTTTGCAGTGATTGACAATCACTACCCACTTACAATCATATATAATTGGTACCGAATTAGAAATGCTTACACTAATTATACCCCGCTTTTATGCAAGCATAAAAATCCTCCCGTTGTGACAACACTGTGGACATGTAAAAAAAAATTTTTAGGAAGCAATAAGCAAATAAATGAAGCAGTTTCTGTGTGGCTTCGAGCAGTGCGAGCTAAGATGCTACGATCACCGGAGCAATGATAATGGAACAAGCAAAGAAAATTACAATAGTGATTAATATAGACTAAAGTCACTCCATGCAAGAAGAAGACACACTGTACTAGAGTCTGGCAGAAATGTCACAATCGACACCTGCGAATTCACCTCCCCCAATTCACCAGTCGTAGAGTGGTGAGTTAGTGATTTTCTTTTGCCAATTTCATCCACCCTAAGATAAATTATTCCTTTAAAATTTAAATTTTTTTTAGTTAAATATTAAAAACTCCACACAGTTTTTGATGTTAAGAACGTACCAAAAAAAAGGTCGAGACTTTTTTAAATTTCACTCCAAATATTGGGCTTCACCTTTGCTATGGTAAAGCGCCTCTAGTGTCCCATGGAATAACTGTATTATAGACGAGTTTGAAGCTTCCAATGGGTGGTTATGGCGGTGGAAAACAAGAGAAAATGGTGTATTCCAAAGATTTTTTTTTTAAAAAGTAGACAATTTTAGACTTTACGTGCAATGCACAAACACAGTCATGAAGGAAAGGAATGGGATCGGGAAGGTAGAGGAAGGGGAGCGAGAACGATTGTAGCAAGTAGTGAAGCTGGTATATTTTTACTGGTTGCTACTGACAAATATTTGCAGGTGTAATGAGCTACTGAATCATAGAAAGCGATCAGATGCAATCTACTGAGTTTACAGACCTTCTAGAAGTGGAACTGTTTCACTTTTACATCGTTCGCCCATTTTATTTCGAATAGTAGTAGCAACTGAAAAAATCTTACTTCAAAAAATCTACTGCCTGGAGTGGGAATACAACCCACGACCTATTGAACCAAGCACGCTACCACTACGCCACGGAGGAGAATAACGAAAAAAACTCAGCTGATTAGATACCGGCTGAGGAATGGGTAGATAACGCATTATCGAGCTTACTAAGCAAATATTCTTCAGAAAATATATTTAATGCTGGCAACAGTGGGTTGTACTATAAAGCACTACCTGCTGGAATCATAGCGAGAATAGGTGAAACTCTTACTGTAGATAAATTACGAAAGGATCGAATTACATCACTATTTCTACGCAATTGGTCGAAATAGCTACACTGTTTCGAAAGTCAACCAGTTAAATATTTTAATAAGAAAATCATCACGGTTTCGTATGGACCAACCTTTTAACACAACTTGTTGAAAAAAATGGGAAAGCAAAAAATAAAAATTTTCTGATTCATTGCTTGCCATAAATTCATTGCTTGCCATATAAAATAGTAAAACTAAGTTTATACCAGCAAATTCCACAAGTCATATTCAACCCCTTGCTCAAGGGATTATACACTGCTTTAAGGCTTATTATAGACAGATTATCATCAGCAAACAACTTTTCGCTTTAGAAAAGGAGAATTCGCTAAGTCAATAAATATTTTTGAAGCATTAAAATATATTAAACGGTCGTGGTGGTTAATAAGCCCACAAACTATTTAAAATTGTTTTAAGAAAGCTGAATTCATCAAATACGGGAGCAATGAAATAAATGGTATTATGATTGAGACTGTTCAGTTATTGATTTCGGAAGTGGAGTTTAAGCAGTATGTTAATTCTGATTCAAAATATACAATGCTATGGAGAACTTGCAGAGCAAGATACTCGTATAGTAGATCGAATTCAAAATGCTCATGTTAGTGACCATGACGAAGAAAATGAAAATTATCAAAATCGGGAAAAACACTCAGCCACTCGAAGTGAAGCTGTGAATGCAGTAGCCATTCTCCTATCGTATCTAACTGCAAATAATGTGGACCTGAAACTTTGGAGGAGCATCTTATAGCCTTCCTAGTTGCACTGTAGTTTCGGTGATCTGCCCTTCTGTCGTTTGGGATTGTATAACCAAACCAAATCGCCCTCTTGGAATCCTGATGAATTCGCCCGTTGATCATACCTCGTCTTCATGCGGTCGGTCGATAAATCAATTTTATCTCTGACCAGGTTATAAATTGTATTTAGTCGACATCGAAGGTCCGAGACGTAATCTTTGGCATTGGTTGGTTGGTCTGGTGGCACCCCAAACATTAGTTCCGCAGGGACTCGAATATTTCTTCCGAAAATGACTCGGGACGGAGTTTCTCCTGTTGTTGAATGCACCGATGTTCTATAGGCCATTAAAAATAGAGGGATGTGCTGGTCCCAGTCCTGTTGCCTCTCGCTGACGAGTTTGGATAGGTTTGAGTTCAATGTCCTATTGAAACGTTCCACCATTCCATCGGACTGTGGGTGTAATGGAGTTGTCCTCGTTTTGTTTATTCCCAGCATTTGGCACACGTGTTTGAATATTTGAGATTCAAAATTGCGCCCTTGATCGGAGTGTAGTTCACGTGGAACTCCAAATCTGCTCACCCAGTTGGTAACAATTTGTTCTGCGACGGTTACTGCTTCTTGGTTTGGAATTGCGTAAGCTTCAGGCCACTTTCTGAAATAATCAATGACCACTAGAATGTAGCGATTACCATTCTGGAAATGGTCCAGCAATATCCACAGCAATTCTCTCAAATGGAGCTCCCACGTTGTACTGTTGCATTTCTCCATTTGATCTGCGTTGTGGGCCCCTACTCGATGCACACGTAGTACATTTACAGCACCAATTTTCGACATCATCTCGGAGATGGATCCAATAGAACCTCTCTCGTATCTTTGCCAAGATTCTATTTACACCCAAATGCCCACCGGAAGTAGCTCCATGATATTCCTTCAAAACCTCCTCGACTTTAGAATGCGGGACGATGGTTTGCATGTGATACGATGTTCCGTCAGCGTTTTTCCATATCCGTTTTAATAATCCGCCGTGTAGGTGAAGGGAGTTCCGTTGTGCCCAATAACACTTTAAGGTTTCGCTGAATTGTGAGATGTCTTTCCACTCAGTCCGTTCCATGTCGTCCTTCCATGCCATGATTGGTGAAATATCTGGATCTTTACGTTTGGCATCTTCCAGTTCTTGCTGATTCCATCCATCCTTTGGTTCGGTCGTTATCCTCTAAATGGTTTCTCCGGCTTCTTTTTCCTTCTCACGTTCGCATTCTTTCTCCTTGTCCTTTTCGCGCTCCTTCTCCTCCTTGGCAGCACGTTTACTTTCCTTTTCATGCAATATCCATTCTTGCTCTTTCTTTTCACGTTCCGCATTCTTCCTTTCGCGATCTTCTCGATCACGTCGCTTCTCATGTTCGGCCTTGTCACGATCATTCGCATGAAGTACTTGACCGTCACGACTTCCACCCGTTCGTTCGCGACCGTTATTCGAATGCCTATCTTTGCTTCCATGATCTTTCCCGATGTATTGTTCTTGTTGCAATCGATCTTGACGACTCGGGGTTTTCGATCGACTCCGGCGTCTTTTATCAAAACCGTGTATAAGATTTGAACTCTAAAGACTAGTTCTTGACCAAGATCTATCTTCACGATCTCAACCTTCGCGTTGTATAGCAGCGCAGCCGGAACAATAGTTGGTCGCTTTTCTGGGTTTACGGCAGTCGCGTCTTAAGTGTCCTGCCTGTCCACAATTCCAGCATCGGAGGGCACCAGATCCCTCGCTCCGCTTGGTATACTCTGCTTTCTGACACACACACTCTTCTGCTATTTCTCGGACTCGATAGTTACTCCGCGAGCTTTGCTTGGCAGCTTCGAACGTCAGCCCATATACTAAGGCTTCACCAATCGTTTTCTTACCTGCGAATTTTAACGCCTGTTGCACTCCTGCTTGGAGTAGGAATCGAACCCACTACCTATTCACTGAATAGCAAGCACACTGCCCACGACACCACGGAGCCTTCGAATTAAAATCGATTTTTTTCAAATCAATGATATTTGCAATAACATACTTTGTTCGGAATTTCGAGTATTGACACATTTGAATAAAAATTGCGTTACAAATTTCTACTTTTTCTAGTTTTAATGAAAATGGATTATGAATTGTCATTTACCAAAATTATGAATTTGTATGGGTGGAAGAAGCTTACGGCTAAAAATAAAATTTTTCAACACTGAAGCTATTTGCATTACTATACTTTAGTAAAAGTTTCAAGTCGATTGGTTTGACGGCTTATAAATAAAATTATTTATTTTAAATTAAGAAATTCTGTGAATTTTGTATGGGAGGAGGTAGAAGGAGTGAAGTGTAGTTCATATTTTTTCAAAATTGATTACAATTACAATAGAACTTTTAACTTTGCTCGTATCAATGAAAATTTAATTAATGCATTTTCCAAAATTGTGTATTTGTATGGTATGTGACTTACCAAGAAACTACAGACTCTCGTGATTCAAAGCCTCTGACGCATTTTTAGAATATTGTGGCCAGAAGTGATCTCCAACGACGAACTTTCGAGTACGACTGGCCAGACTAAAATAGGTATTGAGATTCAAAGGCGGAAGTAGCAGTGGATCGGTCATACTTTGGGAAAACAAGAGCAAAACATCGTTAAACATGCTCTGGATTACAATTCTCAAGAAGGTTGGTCGACCATGTGACACATGGAAGCAGGAGGCCAGAGGAATAAACAAGTCCTGGCAACAGCTTAAGGCCGATGCTCAGGATCGCACCTTGTGCAAGAGAGTTGTTTCTGTCCTAGGAGGTCTTAACATTATTTGATTGATTGATGTGAGGGGGTAGATCACACGCCTTCTACCCCCTCACATCAATCACGGGTCAATATTTTTTTAAGATTAACGATATCCACATTCTAATACTTTGATTTAATTTTCTAGTTGCTGGCTTACAAAGTTTCGGCGAAATATCAGTGTTTTAAATTTTCGATGTTTAATGAAATTTATATGGGAGGAGGTAGAAGTAGTGGGGATTTAACTCTTTCGCGAACTTAAAGTTACTGTTTTGCCAAATATTACGTGAAACAAATATCAGCACGTAGTTCAAAGCGTTCGATAGCTATGTTGTAGAATGTTCTGAAGGACAGACATACGGACAGACAGAGACGCTCTGGCAGACAAACGGTCACTCGGAATCGAGGTTCTTGTACGACAACAAATATTTCTGCACCCTTTGCGACTCTGTGCGAGCATTATTTCTTAGCTTTACAACCGGTAAAGCAAACACGGTATATTCTCAGATTTCATACAGAGTTTATAAAATAAGCAATTTTCTCAGTATAGATTAGGATTAGCTTGATACTAAAAGTGTGGAAAGAAAAATTCAAATTTTTTACCACCTCAAATACACAATAAAATAATTTCACAACCTTATGATAAGTTGCTTTTCTTGAAAAGTATAAAATTCACTGATATAATGTTGATTCTGCAAAAATTACTGAAATCCATTCCCTCCTTTTACCTCCTTCCATGTAAGCTGCACAAAACACTTAAAGTCAATTATCAGTATCTATGGAATTTACGATCAGGTTGGCTTTGACAATTCTGGATTAGATCACGTCATGGGAAAGCATGGTTTCCCTTGGATAAACGCGTAACGACGTTGGATTAAGAGGCCTGAAAATGGCGAATTATTTGTATTATTTGTATTTGTTTTGTAGTACTCGTCAAATGGTCATCGGAGGGACCCTTTTCCTAGACAAGAGTCACTATTAAAAATTTTGGGTCTCCCCTGATGGTGTTACTCAGAACCAGATCGACCATTGGCTTATAAGCTGCCGACGGAGAAGATGTCTCCTAATGGAATGATCAGATGATGAGATTCTGCACAGCAGCCATCCGATGGCCACGAATTCTTCAAATGAAGCGCAAGCTCAATGTGGATAAACTTGGAAACCCAAACAAAACGCGCGAGTATACCAGCATTCTACGCAAAAAGGCATCCAAATTGGGCGGACATGAAATGCACACACTGGACGCTAATTGAGAGGCAACCAGAAACACGTTTCTAACTAGTGCTGAAGAATCTGTGGGATATGTGCAGAGTGGTGAGAAGCCCTGGATGTCGCAAGATACAAGGAAATATTGGCGTCCGACAAGATTGACAGTCATTACTCAACCCGATTTCAACTAAAGAACCCCTAACTTGAGACGAACCTACCGCGATGATCTTATAGAGCTTAAGAAGGGTGGTTAGACGCGACAAAAGATAGGCCAACAAGGCAGAATCTGCGACTTACCTTGGCGATATGGTTCCACTATTTAAAACGAGTAGTTAACGAACATGAATTTCACCACCAACCACCTGGTAGGAGATGTTAACGGAACTCGCTTGATATCAATGAACACCAGCTGCGGAGATGAAAGGAATACTTCTCTGATGTTTCAAAAATCTTGTCAGAGGTATTCTAGAAGTAGAACAACTACCAAACATTCCACCATAACAATCCTCTATTAGGGACGATCAACCAGATAAGGAAGAAATAGTTTCCGCCATTCAGTCAATGGCGAGAGGTAAAGCGGCAGTGAATCGTGCACTCTTTGAGGAAACCAAAGCCAAATAAGGCTCTGGATTATAATCCTCATGGATGACGTCGGGTTAGTCGACCATGTACCACATGAAAGCATGCAGAAAGCGTGGAGGCCAAAGTAATAGGCATGTCGTGGCCACAACTAAAGGCCGATGCTCAGGATCGCGCCTTGTGGAAGGGAACTGTTTCTGTCCTATGCTCATTTGGGGGGTTTGAACAAGAATTTGATTGTTTGATTGATGAAATTTACGGAACTCAAATCTTACGAAAATAATTACATTGCTACCGCAAATGCAATGTGATATGGGAAAATTATTTAAATTTCGACATCATTTTATCTAGAGTACCTTATGATTGGGGTTTGCCTACAATTATCATTCTGATATGTTTTAAAATATTCTGATCACAACTGCAGTACCAAATAGTTATCCGGAATTAAAAGAGCATTTGGAAACGATCGCAAGCTTTAATTAAAACAATTCATTCTGATGAAAAAAAGTAATAATGAAAATTTATTTTTTTTATTTTAAGGCTAGTGTGATGTTGAAGTGTTTATCGTCGACAATAAGTTTAAACACCAAGTTACCAACTTCAAATCCGTCAATGAACGATTGTGTGCAATCCGCATCAAAACAAGTTTCTTTAATGTTTGGCTTATTAATGTCCACGCCCCAACGGAAGACAAAGACGACAAAGTTAAAGACGATTTCTACAGCACCTTAGAATCAACATTCGACTCCCTTCCGTCGAATGATATTAAAATAGTATTAGGTGACTTTAACGCGAAAGTGGGCAAAGAAGAAACATACATACACAGTCTCCACGATATTAGTGACGACAACGGCCAGAGGCTGTCTGATTTCGCCAGCAGCAAAAACCTTATTGTAAGCACGACATACTTCCCGCATCGTGACATTCATTAGAGAACGTGGGCATCACCCGACGGAAGAACATTCAGCCAAATAGACCATGTTATAATAGAGAAAAGGACGGCCTCCTGCATTCTCGACGCGCGTACATATCGAAGGGCTAATTGCGACACAGACCACTATTTGGTAAAGACCAAGTTTCGATGTCAAATCGCAAACCGAGGACACCCAAAAACACAACCGGTTCCTAAATTCGACAAAGGAAAACTCAAAGACGAGAAAATAGTTGCGAAATATGTATCAGCCTTGGAGAGGCACTTCGCGACAATGCTGAATACGACTGCCAGTAAGCCAATTGAAGAAATGTGGCAAAATATCAAAGATGGCATTACATCTGTCGCAGAGGAGGTAATAGGACAACAACCCCGGCGCAAAAGAAATGATTGGTTCGACAACGAATGCCAAGATGCCTTAGAACGAAGAAATCAAGCCTACAAAATATTAACGGAACGGCCGACACGAGCCAAACAGGACAAATACAAGGATCTTAGACGATTTACAAGTAAAATATGCAGACAAAAAAAACGGAAGTACAATAATGACGAAATTAAAAACATGGACGAACAATTTAAATTACACAACACAAGAGCCGCGTATTCCCTTGTTAAAAGGATGAAAGAAGGATACAAACCGAAAACGACCCTCTGCAAGGATGCAGAAGGGAACATTATAAGTAACGCGGAAGATATAAAACTAAGATGGGCAGAATACCTTGAACACCTTCTTAGCCCGAGCTCATCACCCGCACGAACAGCAGCAGTAGATACAATAGCAGGTATAACTGATGTATCAGCTAATGACGGATCCGCTTTGAGTCCTCCCACACTCGAAGAAGTAAAAACAGCCCTAAGGAACCACCCAAACAACAAAGCGCCGGGCACTGATCAAATCCCAGCTGAACTTCTGAAAGCCAGCGACACCTGCATAGCGCATCTCCTACATAGATTAGTCACGGACATATGGACGCAGGAGATACTTCCTGAAGATTGGCGGAAGAGCATCATATGTCCAATTTATAAGGTGACAAACTCTGCTGCGAAAACTACCGAGGAATATCTCTGTTGTGTACGTCTTACAAGATCTTGAATAAAGTTCTAGAAAAGAGAATTAAACCTATGCTGACAAAGTAATTGGTGAATACCAAGGCGGACTTAGAGCTGGACGCTCGACCACGGACCAGATATTCGCAGTTAAACAGGTGCTGGAAAAGTGCTGGGATTATAATATTGATGTGCACCAGATATTTGTTGACTTCAAACAAGCATACGACAGTATCGACAGGCGCGCACTGTATAAAATCATGTTGGAGTTTGGAGTCCCACCGAAACTGGTCCGACTGACAAGAATAACAATAACTGAGTCTTTGTCACAAGTCAGAGTAGAAAATGATCTGACTTCCAGTTTTAAAACAGACAACGGCCTTAAACAAGGTGACGCCTCGCACCAATGCTTTTCAACTTAACACTCGAATATGTTGTTCGGAAACTTCCCGTTGACACCAAGGGAACACTATGCTTCAAATCCACACAACTCGTAGCATATGCCGACGACATAGATATCCTTGCAAGATCTCTGGAGAGTGCTAAGGAAGTATTTTTAAACCTTGACTCGGTAGCAAGGGAAGTTGGACTACGTATTAATGAAAATAAAACAAAAATTTTGACGCAATCTAGGAAAAAGACGCCAATCAGATAAAATATTACAGTAGGAGACTATAACCTAGAAAACGTAGACAACTTTATATACCTAGGGGCGAACCAATCGAAGGATGAAAGCGAACCCATCGAAATTAAAAGAAGAATAATTATGGCAAACAAGACGTATTATTCGGTATTTCCAATAATTAAAAACAAGAAAGTACACAGGAAAACAAAACTTAAGCTATACAAAACCATCATAAGACCTGTGCTATGCTATGGCAGCGAAACGTGGACTTTAAATCAGGCGTCCAAAAAACTACTTAACGCCTTTGAAAGGAAGGTTCTTAGAAGAATCCTCGGACTTGTGAGGGAAGACTCGATCTGGAGAATACGATACAATAGAGAATTGTATGCCATTTTCGACAATCCAGAAGTGTCAACCCTCATAAAATTTAAAAAGTTACAATGGGCTGGTCATGTGGAGCGTATGGATGACGGAAGAATTCCCAAACGCACACTAAAAGGGAAAGTCAACAGACAAAGACCGGTCGGAAAACCACGAAAGCACTGGGAGGATTCGATTGACGCAGACAGCAAATCACTGCTAAGATTTTCAAACTGGAGGACGCGGTCACTGAACCGAGATGGATGGAGTCAAAGTATTCAGGAGGTCAAAGCCCGATTTGGGCTGTAGCGCCATCGTAAGTAAGTAAGTAAGTATGGATCGGTTAAAATTTAAAGTATCAAAAACGTCATCCGAGATAGAGGTCTCAGCAAAGACCGAAACGTCACGAATAATAAAGCGTAACAGTGTAGAATCCGGAAATCTTTTCTTTCATATATAGCTGTTTTAAATGGTATCTCATTTAAATTATGTTCAAACTTAACAACTATATCTAAAGATGTATGGTATGAAAAGTGTACTGGAAGCAAAGCTAAGCTATGATCAAAAGGTTCAATTAATACAACAGAAAGGGTTGAAAAAACCAAATCTAATGAATTATGACTACTATGATTACTACGAAATGTGTTGAATAGGCAACTATTCCTTCTTAAGTCGATAATTTTCTACTGGAAATAATAACCTGTTTTGCTTTGTTGCAGCTGAGGTGTTTCTCATAAAGCTATGTAATGCTATTTTTACTAAAGGACACCTTTCGAAATTTTTTCACAAAATAATTTTCAAAACTTAATTACTTTTCCCTAATTGACTTTTCGATTATTCCTACAATTTATTTAGTCGTTTGTTTTTCAATTGAAAAATATGTATACAATAAAAATAATGTAACAGCTAATTTAGTTAGAACTGAAATAAGGTGGATGAAGTGATTAAAATGTGAAAAAATTAGCTTAGAAAACTCATGTACCCAATGTAGCACCAAAGTTTTGTATACAAATATTTTTATGAACAAATGAATAGAATTATTGTCTATTGTTGTAGATAGACTGATTGACATTATGAAATAAGGGTTCAATAGTCCCGGCTTTAAAAAGACATAGAAATTGAATATTATTAAATAATCCTAATACTCCTGACAGATCCATAATACATTATCTCGCTTTTCGTTTTTACTAGTGTTATTATCTAATATATAATTCATCAAAATCGGAAGTTAATGCATTAGCTTGCAAGTCAAGTGTATAAGAACAACTCGAAGAATTCTCATGTTTTGTTGAATTTTTGAACAATAAACTTCGTTAATATATAATTGATCAGCTGCAACCAGTAAAATACTTGTCAGCATCATTGTCGATTCTTAACTGAAAAATTCTGAGCATTTCCTCATTCACACATCTCAAACATGGTACATACATGTATCTACATTTGAAACTCTTTCGCATTTCTAGGGACGGGTCTACTATACTATATGCATGAAATAAATGCGACAGTTTATACGATTTATTATAATTTTTTTTTGTTATTTGGTTCGCCTTCAATTGACTGACCATTTAGCTACCATTCACATCTGATGAGGGTACAATTTTGACTTAAATTGCCCGTCGAGTACAACACTATCATAATGTGTAATAATACCAAGGAAGATTCGAACATTTATTCACACATACTGCCAGTCGAAGGGGCAATTTAAGAGAATTAGTACAACAATATCATATGCTGCCGAATGTCGCGCGAAATAGAGTAATAAAGTAAATTCATATCATTTTTTTTATTATTGTTAAAGTCACTTAAAAATTTTCTTTTTCGGATTACACACATGGAAATAGGCAATCATACTTGTTGAAATATAATCCAATTGAAGATGAGATCTAATGGTCAGTGACAAAAAGTGATCGTAGCAGTGAAGAATGGGCAGTGGTCCGAGACACAACATCTCTTTAGAGTTCTTATCATTATATTTGATCGACCCTGGTGATCTTAGATAGGGATAATGTTAAGCAGAATGGAGGAAGAATCGAGTGCATTTAAACAAAATCGGTGAAATGTGTTCGGATTTTTATTATTTATTCAACGAATACTAGTGTTATAATTATATTGCGAATATCGTGCGGTATACTATTGAACGAGCCTTACGCTGATAAGGATATTAATCTGAAAAATCCAGAATGTAAGTTTTATATTTTTCTTATTTAAATATATTTTTTTTATTAATTGGGGTGTGGTTGTAATTGAAGTTGATAGCAAAATTTCATATTCAGATAAGAATATTTCAAATTTAATTATGATTTGTTATACGTGTCATTTAAAAATAAATTGACTAATTTCGAGAGCTAGGATGTAACCTAGCGGGTATCGTGTTGGTCTACAATGCGAAGGTCGTTAGTTCAAATTCCGGTCGACGCATAATTCCAGGACACTGCCTGCTTGGGTATACCTTGGTCACCTCAATCTACGAAATGAAAAATTCGTAGATAGAGGGTTGTACGAAGGTCTAACAACCCTTCCACGATAAATACTGAAAAAATTTTAAGGAACCTGAAGTTAAGGAGGCCAAGGCTCGAGTTGTGCTGTAGCGCCATTGCAGAATTTCGAGAATAAATTGTTACAAATCAAAATTTCTAACACCTAGAACTTTAAGTTTAAGCGAGAGTGTAGCCTAGTGGGTAGTGCGTTGGTCTAAAATGCGAAGGTCGTGAGTTCAAATCCCGGTCGATGCATAATTTCAGCACGCTGCCGCTTGGGTATACCTTGGTTACCTCAATCGATGAAAATGAAAATTCGTAAATAGAGGGTTGTGCGAATGTCTAACCTATCCACAATATATAATGAAAAATGTTAAGCAACCTGAAAGTTAGGAGGCCAAGGTCCGATTTGGGCTGTACCGCCATTGTAGAAGAAGAAGAACTTTATGAATTATTGTTGGTTTTGATTCCTTGCAAATCGCAATCGTAAATTCCAAACATAACAGGGCTACGATTGCGCGTAAACCGCAATCTTACGATACTCTAGATGAAATATAATTTTTTCTGATCCCAAAAAATTTTGTATGGGGAGTGTTAGAAGGGGTGATAGCATTGAACTGATTTTTTCCCCATCATGCTAAAGTAGCTATAAAAATGTTTTATACAAAATGCTTACTCCAAAAATTGAATGGGAACTGAAAAAATTAGTGTGTTAGGTTTAGTGAAAATGTGCAGTTTGTATGGGAGGTGGTAGAAATAGTAAGGGGATTTTAGTGATTTTTTCAGAAATAACTAGAAATATTTTAAAACTAATATTTCTTAAATTTCAGACTAGTGCCATTCACACTTCTCAAGAAAATCGATTTTTTGCAAAGTTGCGAAACTGTGTCATATTGTATGGGAGGGGGTAGAAGCAGTGAAGCTAATCAAATATTTTTTCTGATCTTTGTGATAATGCTAATTAAGTATTTATTACAAAATATGAGCGCAATAAATGTTATATGTTCTGATAAAATCGTCTTAGAGCATTTCATGAAAAAGTGTAGTTTGTATGGGAGGGGTAGAAGGAGAGGGAGGACGCAAATAATTTTTCGACAGTATATTTAGATTATTATAAAAGTAATATATCACAAAATTCAGATTAATAGCTTTTATACTTTTCGAGTAAATCCATTTAATATCAAATTGCGAAATCGTGTCATTTTGTATGGGAGGGGGTAGAAGCGGTGAAGCTAATCGCCTAATTTTTTTTTGGCCTCACTAATAATTTTAAATAAATATTTGGTGCACAATTTCAGCCCGCTAAATTTTATACGCACTGAGTAAATTGGCATAGAGTAATTCATGACAAGTACAGTTTGTATGGGAGGTGGTAGAAGGAGAAGGAGGACACGCATAATTTTTATACGGTAGATTGATATTATCATAAAAGTAATATATTCCAAATTTCAGGCCAATAGCTTTGATACTTTTTGAGCAAATCCGTTTATTGTCAAATTGCGCATTGTGTCATTTTGTATGGGAGGGGGTAGAAAGGGTGGAGCGATTTGGCCCGTTCACGAACTTGACCTTACTTTTTTGCTAAAAATGACACACAAAAATTTTTAGCACTATAGCTCAAAGCTTTCGAGAGTTATGCTGTAGACAGACGCACAGACAGACAGATGGACAAACGGACAGCGCAAAACTAAATCCCGATTGGTTGAGTAGTCACGGAGATATTTGTGGTACCAATTTTGAAAACACTGTTTCGAGAAAAACGCGTTTAAAGTTTGTAGTACAGTTTTCACTGAAATAACTGGTTTATTTCAAACTTACGTGAGATCGTCGGTGAAGGTTCGGTGAATCTCACCTGTGGAGTGCGTATACCTGAACCTCACCAACTTTTCAAAACATGACCCTGCTATACAGAAGGCCAGCAATACCGGATTTCAAATGGAACAATAATCGTCGCTCACCCGTTCGGTTACACAACTTAATAACTTCGTCATTACTGTGAATTTTCGATAGTACTTTCGAATGAGTACCTTTTTGAAAAATCGATTTTTTTAACTACCAAGGTGTATGTAACCCCTTAAACTTTTTTTTGCGAACCTCATCGATCTCACTTCTTAAGGCCAATCTTGATGAAATTATTTAAACAATAGATCGACTTAATTTTATTTGATATATTGCTGTTTCTTCTTTAAAAAAGTCGTCTAACAAAGATTGAGGTTTGCAGACCAACAAAATATTAATTTACTGATAAAGAATGAATGCCATTTTCCTTTAAAATCGGATAATATCCTATTCTTAAGATTTGAAAATAAAGAAATTCGAGTAAACGTTGTTTAGTTTCTAGGAACTTACCCTTTTCGATAACTGTTCCAATTGTTACATTAAATCTCCTAAAGAATAGGATTAAAGAGTTTTTCTGGGAAAAAAGAAAATGTCGTGCTTAAATTTCGTGAGAAATGTCTCCCCGTAATAGGAGAGCACTTTAATGGGATGCAAGACTTAACTATGCTACAGCTCTTTGCACAAAAATTCGAACTTATCAATGGCTCAACAGCACCACATTCAATCTCGCTACTTCCATATTCAAAATAGTTAGAATTTAATGTAAAATTTTTTGTTTAAAACTCTATGCTATTAGGCATGGAATAAAAATGTTATACTCCATAAGCAGCTCAGGGTTTTTTAAACAAGTTATTCCAAATTCCAAACAATATTTATTTATAATAATTCAAATTGCATTAACAGAACAATGATGTTTCAGAGATTAGACTTATCATCTTAACAGCTAAGTTGTAAATTTATAGCACTAGGCAAACAGAAAAGAAATAATTGAATAATTACTATATGTTATAATTTGCCAAGGAAAAGTAAAGAGCAAAAACCTTGCCTGTTTAAAATTAAGTTACTTAAAACTAACTTACAACTAAACGGTTACCAATCTATTTGCATGAGTCCCGGGCTATAATTATGTGTGACAAACTGCAGGATATAGTGAGATGAAGGAAGAATGCATTGTAAGGCACGATCTATAGGAAAGATGCAACCAGCGGGTTACGTATATATTGGCATCGCTTTAGAAAGGACTCAAGTCTTTTGTCGGCTAGTGTTTTTATGTTATGCACGTTAGCTATTTTATGTAGGCGTTTAGTTGAAAAGTGGAAGGGTAAATTCAATAGTATTTTTAGGCATTTGTTCTGGGTGACTTGCAACGTTTTTTTGTGTGTAGCGGAACATTGACGCCATATAGGAGCGCCATACGAAATTATAGGTTGGATGACCTGCTTGAAAATCAGGAGTTTGTTATGCACCGAAAGCTTAAATTTCCTATTAATTAGGGGGTAAAGAGCATGAATACTTTTTGAGACCTTGGAGCACGTAATTTCTACAAGGTCTTTGTAGATAAGTTTTTTGTCTAGGATCACGCCAAGATATTTTATAGAGTCACTCCAATCGATGGTTTGTCCGATAAAATTGATAGGGTGGCTTGGAAGATTAAACAAGTTAATGATAATCTCAAAATCAGAAATTGTATTTAAAGAAAACAAAAATCTAATTGCTTCAATATTAGATCCAAACATATAAGTTGATTTCTATTTAGTTTCACAAAGCGAAATTTGATTCAACTGTCAACATCTAGAATTTGCTTTTATGCTCTGAATGAATGGTGGATGGTCTATTCCTGTGTAAAGTACTTCATTGATTGTCTGTGCAACCAAAGTATTAGTCACAAAAAAAGGAAATTTGTGTTGCCACATCCCTGGATTTCTGGAAGCAAATTTCTGAAATCTACACACTAAATCGCATATTGCTTTAAAAATTAAAACACTTAAGTACAGTTTACATAACCAAATTAAAGTAGGATTTAGAATATATTTTACTTTATTATTAAAATACATAATAGAGTATTGCTATCGATTTGGGGAAAAAAAATTGCTTGCCTGAAATTTTATTTTAGAAAAAAAAAAAAATTAAGAAAAACACCATCTGTTTGTACGCTCTGCGCACATTAACTTCCAAATCATTGAAGATAGATGGATTCCAGGTGTGTGCTGATCTCAGGCAGCCACGAATTTTGGAAGCAAATTCGAATATCTCAACCATAGTTCTAGCTAGAAAGCTGAAAAACAAACATGTAGAGGGATTTGACAAACTTTAGAAATAATTATATTTTTGGATCCATTGGGTTTCAAAATATATTGGCTTAAACCAAATTTTCGGCACAATTTTTGACTTTCTCAAAATTATAAACCATATGGGCACGCAATCTGACGAAATTTCAGCAATATATCTGTATTGAATTTTGAGATACATATATAAGTTTGATATTTTGAAAAGTGTTTCATTCTTAAATGCCTTCTATTGCCAACCATGTTTTGCTGGTATTGCGCAATATGTTTCAAGTGAAATGACGGGTAATCGAGACATTAATTTCTGATTTTTTTTCTTTACATGCCCCTTAAAAGTATTTGTCCACTGAAAGTCGGCTTTAGTGGAACTATGTGCCACCTGCATGGTCCGAAGGCACGAAATTTGCAGACAATTTGTATAGCCTTTTATTTTCAGAACCCAATCGATTCAACAATTAAATTATTTTACTTTATTATTCTAATAATAAAGTATTGTGATCGACACAAGAAAAAAAAAATTGCTACCCTGAAATATTTTTTTTTCGCGTTTCATGACTACCTAAAAATGCAAAAAAAAAATCAGTCCCGCCGTACATATGGACTCATATCTCCGAGACCGTTAAAGGAAGAATGTTCGTTTTAGGGTGGATTGTTGATTGGGTAAGTGAGCTTTATTTTCTAAATTTTGGGGGTTGTTAGTTGGAAGGGGGAGGCGACGGGAGGGAAAAAGTCGAAAACTACACTTGCTAATATCTCCACCACGAATGCAGATAGAAAGTTCAAAATCAGTAGAGATATAGAGAGGGCTGTAAGACAAACTATAAAAATAATTTAATTTTTTTTTTCAATGGCGTCCGAATAGGGGGGGTCAAAAACAAATTATCGACCGAATTGTTTTTTCAAATGATTATATCTTCGAAATTACTTATTGTAAAAAATTCATATTTAGGGACTATCAAGGTGGCATAAAGTTTCATTGGAATCAGCTTAAAGAGTGGCTGATTATTGTAAGGGGGAGGGTCCAGGGGGGGTGCAAAAAAAAGCACTTCAAAATGAATATCTCAACTATCTCTTAAGCTATGAGCTATGTAATTGAAACTTGAAACGTATATTAAACTATATTAGGAAAATACAAAAAAAAAACATGTCGAAATAATAGTAGTGGGGGGAAATGGGGAGCATTTAAAAAATGGCGCACTTTTCAAAATTACAAATCCTTGTATCCCAAAAAACAGTACAGATATCAAATCGAAAATTTGTCAGATTAAAGAATTACGTAATGGTTAATTTTGGTGAAAATTTTAAGTGGGTGGTGTAAGGGGAGGGAGGTGATAAGCAAAAATGTCGAAAATGTTGGGTCATTTTCTTAAGGCTCTGGTGAAAGATACAAAGTTTAAATTTTGCTTGTGGATACGTCTATTTAATAAACATAGAAAAATAATAATGACTTGATCCATAATCATTATAAACCGACCCCCCTGTCTAACGTGCACAAGGTGTTTCATGCGCATTGAAAAAAACACATAAACTGAAAATTTTTGAGTGAAATTTTAAGGTAGAAACTTGAAAATTTGCGAAATGCATTTAAAAAAAATCCCTAAATATACGAAATATTAACTGGTCAAAACCTTTTAAACTTCTACCCCCTCCCCTACAAAATTATTTTTTCGACCATTTTTAACTATTAAAAGCTATAAATTTTGAATTTTGCATAAAAACTTATAAAAATAATTGAAATGAAGTTGCTTTAAAAGTTTCGAAATCGCGCTTGCCCTTCTACCCCCTCCCATACAAAACTATGATTTTGACCAATTTCATTAAATTAACTAATAACCAACAAACTAAAAGCTACGAACTTGAAATTTTTTTATCAGTTTTAACGATTCCTCTACCTTCTCTACCCCCTCCCATACAAATGTTCGGTTTCGTGAATGTAAAATATACCGAATTTTATGAAAATTCTATGCAACTTCGTCTATGAAGCACATTCTATACAGAAAATATTGGACGTGATTCAAGCAATTAATTAAAAAGCTATTAACATCCACCCACCCTTACTATTACTCCTCCTCCTCCCCTCATAAAAACCCAAACTTGCAGAAACGAATGAAATATTGTTAAATTGACAACAGCCCTGCCGAAGAACTCCCTTTCACTTAGCCTTTTCCAACCACTCTAACCTGCATATTGACTTTCAACTCATCCGCAACTTGTCCCAAGAATAATAAAGTTTCGCCCGACTTGTTGGCAGTTTATTTTAAGTTTCACCCACAAACAATTATTCTTTATATGAGTCGATTTTCATCTTTCTAACTAAAGCCATAGTTCAGTAATTACAATTTGTCAATTTCGTTTCTACTCCTTGCTTCTCCTCCACCTTCCAAATTTTAGTCCGCCTCCCTCCCTCTCCCCATTATACACTTAAAATTGAGCTTTCTTGCTTAAAGGACTTGCGAGTTATTGTAAGTCGATCTCGCGCAAAGGAGTAACAGCTGGGTCAAAGGTAAACCGATTCAAGAAAGTGCTTCAGCACCCTTACTGCTCCTTGGAGCTGGTTCATTCATCGGTATCACGCTTGCAAGAGCTAGACCGAAGCAGGTGGCAGGCGCCCACAGTGGAACTTAGTGAGAACCAATCCTTGTGCAGCTTTATCAAAGGTTATATGGTACTGCGGAGGTGGTATCGAGGACCCTTACTCATGTCGTATCAGTGGTGCTCATATTCTTCAATCCAGTTACACCAATTTTAAATCCGAACATACATATAAGTTGACTTCTATTTAGTTTCACAAAACGGAAATTGATTCAACTACCAACATCTAGAATTTGTTTTTATGATCTAAGTGAATGGTGGTTGGCCTATTCCTGGGGATACGTACTTATTGATTGATCGTCCGTGCAGCCAAATTATCAGTCACAGAAAAAGAAAAGTTGTGTCGGTTTACCAAATCCCTGGATTTCGTGAAGCAAATTTCTGAAATCTAGAGACTAAAGCTCAGATTGCTGTGAAAACTAAAACTTCTAAGTCCGGTTTACTAGATCCAATTATGGCCACATCTAAAGTTGGTACTAGAATATTGTTACGCGTCCGGGGTTCCTACTGATTCCTGCTTCGCAATTCGTAGGTTAATTAAAACCGCTGATGCAAGTATTAAATCGCACAACTATTTTTTATTTAATTAATCGCTTTTTAATTTAAATATTACATTCTATCGCAGCTCAAAAACTTCCTATCTTCCCCAGACCAGAACGTCATCTGTCAACTCTCTTTCGGCCTACTGTGTTCATGCCAGATATCACATTACCCCCTCCTTAGTTCTTGTTCGTCCCGAACAGAATCATTAGTCTCGTTGGGCGGTCCGTCATATTTTGCCAATCTGTCCAAGTGTACGACTTTCATTTTGGTCCGAGGTCTATCAAATTATTGTATCCGGTAAACCACATCATTTATTCTAGTGATCACTCGATAAGGTCCTTCCCAGTGTCGCTGCAATTTCGGCGATCTGTGTTTCCGCCTTCGTGGGCTGTACAGCCATACCAGGTCACCTTCATTGAAACCCGAAGAATTCGCCTTTTGGTCGTATCTAGTTTTCATCCGATCAGTTGCCAAATTAATTTTATGTCTGACAAACTGGTGAATGGTGCTTTGTCGATTTCGCAATTCCGCAACATAGCCTTCTGCGACCATTGGATGTTCCGGAACCACTCCAAAAAGTAAGTCTGCCGGTAGCCGGATGTTCCTTCCGAAGACGATGCGAGATGGTGTTTCGCCGGTAGAAGCATGCTGCGCTGTTCTGTAAGCCATCAAGAATAGTGGAATGTGGCGATCCCAATCATTTTGCCTTTCACTAACAAGTTTCGACAAATGGGCGTTGATTGTTTTGTTGAATCGTTCGACCATTCCATCAGACTGCGGATGCATTGGTGTAGTCCTTGTCTTGTTTATTCTAAGTAACTTGCACAGTTGTTTGAACATTTCTGATTCAAAATTACGCCCTTGATCGGAATGCAACTCACGTGGAACTCCAAATCTGCTAATCCAGTTATCTACGAGCTGCTCAGCAACGATTTTGGCTTCTTGTGTTGGAATGGCGTAAGCTTCTGGCCACTTACTAAAGTAATCCATTACGACCAGAATGTAACGGTTACCACTTTCTGACTCAGGAAACGGTCCTGCGATGTCAATGGCAATTCTCTCGAATGGGGCTCCCACATTGTATTTGTGCATCTCTCCTTTACTTTTACGTTGAGGCCCTTTACTTGATGCACACGTACAACACTTTCGGCACCAGTTTTCCACATCCTCGCGAAGGTATATCCAATAGAACCTCTCGCGTATTTTGGCAACGGTTTTATTTATGCCTAGATGTCCTCCAGAGGCTCCTTCATGGTATTCCTTTAGAATGTCCCCCACTTTATCCCGTGGAACAATAACTTGCATTTGGTGTGTTGTTCCATCTGCTGTTTCCCATTTGCGCTTTAGCACTCCGTTGTCCAGATAAAGAGAGTTCCACTGAGCCCAATAGCACTTCAGGACTTCACTTTGGTCGCATATATCCTTCCAAGCTGGTCTTTCCTCGCGTTCTTTCCATTCAATTAGAGGCGATATATCTGGATCATTTCGTTGCGCCTCCTGCAATTTCTCTTGATTCCAACCATCCGTTGAGCTTAACGTCACTACTCGTAGATTATTGCAGTCAGTTTTCTCTTCCACTCGTTGAAAATGCTTGCAATTTTGCGGGCAAGGTCGTCGAGAAAGCGCATCTGCATTTCCATGAATCTTGCCTCTTCTATGGACTATTTCGAAGTTGTATGATTGGAGTCTCTCTATCCATCTTGCAACTTGACCTTCTGGATTCTTGAACTGAAGTAGCCATCTGAGAGATGCGTGATCCGTTCGAAGAATGAACTTCTGTCCGTAAAGGTATTTGTGGAAATGTTTTGCAGCCTCCACAATCGCCAGCAACTCCCTGCGCGTTACACAGTAGTTTCTCTCCGATTTCGAGAGTACTCTGCTGTAATACGACAAAACTTTTTCCTCGCCATCGATTTCCTGGGAGAGTACTGCTCCAACTCCACTATTGCTGGCATCGGTATCTACAATGAATACTTTTCCTGGAGACGGATACGCCAAGACTGGTGATCTACACAGTTCCTCCTTCAATACTTCAAACGCCTGTTGACACTTTTCGGTCCAGCTGAATTGTCTTCCTTTTTCCGTAAGCTGATGCAAGCACTTTGCTATGGTCGCAAAGTCCTTAACGAATCGTCGGTAATAAGTTGCAAGTCCGAGAAAACTTCGAAGTTGATGTTTATCCTTCGGTGTAGGCCAGTTTTTAACGGTCAATATTTTTTCCGGGTCCGTCTTAACTCCATCGGCTGATACTATGTGGCCTAGGTACTTCACTTCTGGACTGAATAAGGTGCATTTGGTTGGACTCAGCTTCAAATTGGCTCCCCGAAATCGTTGAAAAACTTCTTCCAAATTCTTCAAGTGGTCTTCGAAAGTTTTGCCAATAACAAGCACATCGTCGAGGTAAACGAGGCAGGTCTTCCAACTAAGTCCTCGCAAAACAAATTCCATAAGGCGCTCAAATGTGGCTGGGCATTACAAAGCCCAAATGGCATCACTAAAAATTGCCACAATCCACTTCCAATGGAGAATGCAGTTTTCTCTTTGTCCTCTTCGTTTATTTTCACCTGCCAATATCCACTTTTCAAGTCGAGCGTAGAAAACCATCGTGCCTCGGAAAAAGTATCCATGATGTCGTCAATCCTGGGCAGTGGATAACTATCCTTTTTGGTGACATCGTTCAATCTTCGATAGTCCACACAAAAACGAGTACTACCATCCTTTTTCTTTACCAGCACTATCGGTGATGACCATGGACTCTTGGATTCCTCGATAATACCCTGCGCCTTCATAGTGTCCACCATTGCATTTGCTTCTTCTTGTTTGGCGAGTGGAATTCTCCTTGGCGATTGACGTATCGGTATTGCGTTGCCTGTGTCGATTCGATGTTTCACTAAATTTGTTTTGCCGTGATCATCCTCGCCTTTGGAGAAAATGGCAGTAAAGCGTCCAATGAGATCTGCAGCTTTTTGACGTTGTTCTCCTTGCAAATTGTTACGGTGGAGAAGCGTTGCCATTAACTTTTGATCCCCCTTACTTCGTTGACTTTCAGCTGTATCTGATAGCGCATTCTCTTCGATTTTCGTTACAGTAGAGATCGGTTCGCCAACACCAATCACATCACCTTTCTTAACAGTGGTGATGTTCTCAGAAACGTTTAGCACTCTTATCGGAATGGGTTTTCCCTCATCTGCCTTTACTAATGTTCTTCCCAAAATCAAGTTTCGTAATGCCGGTGTCGTGCCTAGTTCTATTAGGTAGAATCGGTGGTTCCCAGAATCACCATCGAGCTTTGCCCAAATAACTGTTTCCGATGTTTTAGGTATGTCGATGTCTTCGCACAGGACCACTCTTAGTTTGGAGTTTTCTGGTGAATAAACTTCCATTGGCATTTCTGTATTCCGCCATTTCAGGATACGTTGTCCCAAATCTAAGTGGATGCCGTGCGGTTTTAGAAAGTCCATTCCAAGAATGCACTCGTCCGTGATATCAGCCACCAAAAATATATGGGAAAATCTTAACTCTCCTAGCTTTACCTCTTGCACTATTTCTCCATGTACTTTAGTTGATTCTCCTGTCGCCGTCCGAATTGCGTACCTTCCAGTGTTATGAAGCCACCTATTGCTGACCAAGTCCGATCTCAGCACTGATCTTGTTGCGCCGGTGTCAATAGTTACAACGCAGTCTGAATCTCCAATACGACCGCTCATAGCCAGATCGTGTTCTCCTTGGTGAAGTCTAGAAACTGCGATGATGGTTCCGGGGGCGTCAATTCCACCAGCCAACTTCTGCCCCTTGAAGTTGGCACTTACTCGTTTCCCTGCATGTTTTCGGCCGAGGTGTGTTGTTGTTGGCTAACACCTCGGGTTTCCTGCCTTCTTGCGACGCATTCAGAGCAGACGTTTTGTCGACTTCTAGGTTTTCGGCAATCACGTCGTAAATGACCCGCTTGGCCGCAGTTCCAGCATTTTGGAGCTCCACTTCCTTCGTTGCGCCTGACCTCTGTCCGTTGGCATAGGCATTCCTCGGTAACTTCTCTTGCCCTGTATGTATTCCGCGATGCTAGTTTAGCCGCCTCAAATGTTAAAGCGTAGGCTAAGGCTTCCTTCGTGTTTCTTTTTCCTGCTAGCCGTAGAGCCTGTTGTAATTCGCGATCGTAAATAGCATTATTAAAAGCATCGACAGCGGCTTCGTTTCTGTTATCTGGATCCATTCTGGGGAAGGACAACAACGACAAGCGTTCGATGTCTTGCACAAGTTGCTGTAGAGGTTCGCCATTTTTCTGGGCCCGATTTCTAAGTTGCGTCTTGTATAGTTCACGCATATGGTCTCCGCCATATCGAAGATCCAATATCTGTTGTAGTAATGCAAAGTCCTTTTGTTGATCTTCAGTAATTGTTTGAAGAACCTCAGCAGCAGGTCCTCTTAGCGCTAATATTAATGCCGTTGCTCGCTCTGCATCGTTCCAGCAGTTATTTCTGGCTGCGGCTTCAAACTGGGTTTTATAGATGGTCCAAGGAGTTTGGCCATCGAAGACGGGAGCTTTCAGACTTTTATGAACTACTCCTTCGGCTTTAATTGTTCCGGTGGTTTTTGCAGTATCGAAGTCCCTCTTAAGGCGCTCCATATCTTGCCGAACGTCAGATATTTCTGTTACCTGTTTTTCAATTGCATCGTTTAGTTTCTTCTCCAGGTTTTCTTCAATGGATTTTCCTAAATTGTCCATATTTCTACTGAGCTCATCGATTCTTTGTTTTTGCAGGCCAAATTTCAGACCAAAATCTTCTCTAATAGACTTTAGATCCTCCCTTATTCCTTGAGACTGGGCGTCCATTTTATCCATCATTTGCTGCATAAATTGCATCATAGGGTCGGATGCAGCTGGCTGTTCTTTCAAATTTACGATCGCGCCGTCGTCCTCTATGAACTCGTAAGTGTTTGGATCTTGGTCTTCCGCTTCTAGAACATCCATCAAACGGCTTACGAGATCCGTTTTATTGCCTGCTGTCGGCAAGTCTCGTTTGCTAAGCTCCCCTTTCAACTCTGAGAGCTTAAGATCTTTCAAATAACGCACCATTTTACTTACAAGTACACGTCACACTTCCACAAAATTCCTTTATTGTCCGATTAGGAATTTCAATTTCGCTTCACTATAATTACTACTCAAAGTTCAATCGGTCTTTTATACCACGCACTTACTTCGCAGTAGAATAGTTCTAGAATGTTTAAAATATCTCCCGAATATGCGAAATTAGCTTCCACAATTCGCGACGAAATTGACTCACACTGTTCGCAAAATGTTTTCACTATTTCGAAAATTCAACGATTTCCACGCATCACTTTTGTCCTTTTTAGTCACTTGCGTACAGGAATCCCACTTCTGACACCAATTGTTACGCGTCCGGGGTTCCTACTGATTCCTGCTTCGCAATTCGTAGGTTAATTAAAACCGCTGATGCAAGTATTAAATCGCACAACTATTTTTTATTTAATTAATCGCTTTTTAATTTAAATATTACATTCTATCGCAGCTCAAAAACTTCCTATCTTCCCCAGACCAGAACGTCATCTGTCAACTCTCTTTCGGCCTACTGTGTTCATGCCAGATATCACAATATATTTTACTTTATGATTAAAGTATTGTTATCGATTTGGGAAAAAAAATTTATTACCCTGAAATTTTGTTTTAAGAATGCAAAAAAAAAAATAAAACAGAAATCCGTCTGTCTGTACGCTATGTGTGTACGGTCAGCGCACTTTAACTCCAAAACCTTTGAAGACAGAAAGTTGGGTGGACTGTAGGTGGATGCTGATCTCAGGCGCGGTTCTAGCTACAAAGCTGAAAATCGACTCAGTATAGAGGGGTTTATGGTACAAACTTTAAGAAGAATTTAATTTTTGGATCCATTCGGTTCCAAAATGTATTGGTTTAAACCAAGTTGTCGGCACAATTTTTGCTTTCTCAAAATTATAAACCATATAGGCATGCAATTTGACGAAATTTCAGCAATTGAATTTTGAGATATATCAGTTTGATAATTTGAAAAGTGCTTCATTTTTAAATGTCTACCATTGCCAGTCATATTTCGCTGGTATTGTGAAACATGTTCCAAGTTTCAACTAAATATCTTGATGGATAATTGAGACATTAATTTTTGATTTTTTTTTCTTTACATGTTCCTTAAATGTATTTGCCACTTCAAAGTCGACAATGGTGGAACTATCCGCCAATTGGATGGTCCTAAGGCATGAACATTGTATGTTCATTAATTCCAAATATATCATCAATCGTTTCACCATTGAAATAAAAATTCAGTCGACAATTTCTTTTAGCCATATCCAACAATTAAATTATTTCTTAAGTTTTTAAACAATTACTCTTTATGTGAGTCCAGCTAGAGCCATGGTTGATTAATTCGAATTTATAGTTTTCGGTTCCACTCCTTGTTCCATCTACCTCTTAGCCACTACTCTCCCAAAATTTTAGTCCACCCACTCTCTTTGTCCATCATACACTCAAAATTGAACTTTCTTGCTTTAAGGATTTGCGAGTTATTCTAAGCTGAGCTCTCGGATAGGAGTAACAGCTGTTTAAAGGTACATCGATTCCAGAAAGTGCATTTCATTTGATCGATATCATGCTTGCAGGGGCTAGACTGAAGCAGGTGGTAAGCGTCCACTGTGGAACTTTGTGAGCATTAATACTTGCGCAGCTCTCACCAGAGGTTATTTGGTACTACGGAGGTGGTATCGAGGACCCTGATTTATGTCGTATCAGTGGTACTCGTATTTTTAGTGTTACGGTGATGATATTAAGGCTAGAGGACAATTGGTGGAAGTAGAGGTGAAGAAAAGGCCTAGGTTGAGAAATAAGTCGAGGTATTGTAGTGGGATACACAGATAATAATGAGCAGATAAAAGTAGCCGACAGAAGTGAGTAGCTCATGTCACCACATCACGTAACGAATTTATGGAAAAATAATTCATCTACAAGCTATTATTGCGGCGATACATAGCATCAAATGCGGATGAAAGTAGCTGAGAGAAGCATGTCTAGTAAAGAACTGATAGGAGGAAAATCTTAGAGGAAGGAAAATTATGTGGGAAGACAATGAGAGGGATACATTGTATCAAAAGCAGATAAAAGTAGTGGACGGATCCAAGTGAAAGACGTGGTCTAGTAATGAGCTGACTGAAGTAAAATTTAATGCAAATAGTGACTTAGCGGAAAAGGAGATGGAGATTCGTAGCATTCAATTAACAAATGGTTATATTAGGGCATAGTAGAAGCAAATGAAAATAGAGATCTGAAGCAGTATTAACTAATGCGTTGGATCCAAAGACACCGAATTCGGAAGCAAATCTAGTTGACAAACTGGTGATTAAAAACATTAAGTTATTTGAACTCTAAGTAAGTACAGAGATAAACGGAGAATGGTAGAAGGGTGTCTGATGCCATATGGGAAGAACTATCGGCACTACTTGGTACGTTTAAATCGCAGGCAGAGGAATACGCTTCGAACTTGCTTCTTGATTTTCGGAGCTAAGTTTCGTTAAACAACAGGGTATTATGACTCAGAGATTGACATAGAGTTAGATAGGTTTCGCGCGTACTAGTGTGTATGCTGACGCTTAAAACTCGGTGTAGACTGGAATTTTTGTGAAAATTACGGGTTATTGATTATCGCTTGTCACATCAATCCGTGTTCTTAAAAGCAATGGGATAAAGCCTTAGAAGCAGGTGTCTACGTTAATTAAACAAGATATGGTTCTGTGTGTGCCGACCATCCACTTACGGTGTACAAACAGACTGATTTTTTTGTTGCATTCTTATGCTAGTTTAATCATGAATCCTGAAAAACTAAATTTTTCAGGGAATCAAATTTTTTTTCTCAGCCGTGTTTTGGTCTGTCCAGTTTTACTCCAAAGTTCATTGTTGGAAACCACATCTGGCCAGAATATTGATAAACTACATCGGAGGCTTTGGTTCATGAAAGTTTGCAGTCTCTTTCCATTTTACACGTAGTACAACCATTTAACAACTCAAAATTGAAGCATGTTTCAAATACTTGCAGTTTCGTGCGAAGGAAGATCTCTCTTAACTTCCAGAAAGGAGAAAGATACCGAAACCCTAACGAGCCTTATTTATGCAAGCCTCAATATTCTTTTCTGTACCGCCACCAAAGCTGAAAACTGTCCCGCAGTAACATGAAGCTAGGATGTAGTCTAGTGGGTAGTAGCGTTTTGGTCTACAATGCGCAGGTCGTGAGCTCAAATCCCGGTCGACGCATAATTCATGCACACTGCCTTCTTGGGCATACCTTGGTCACCAATGTAAAATTCATAGATAGACGATTGTGCGAAGGTCTAACAAAGCTTCTACAATAAAAAATGAAAAATATTAAGGAACCTGAAGGTTAGGAGGCCAAGTCCCGGTATGGATTTTAGTGCCATTGTAGTAGAACATGAATCTAGCACATTTTCCACATTTTGTTCACTCATATTAGTTTCGTTGACATCTCTCACCAGGTGGTTGGAGGAGAAATTCCTATTCAGCATAATTTAAAATAGCGAACCATATCTCCAAGGTAAGCCACAGATTCCATCTTTTCGGCCAGATCTTCAATGACCACTTTTTTGTCGCTTCTAATATCCTTCTTAACCTGAATATGAGAATTTATTTATTTATTTATTTATTTATTATTACAGCTTTAACACAGATAGCTCCAATAATGTAAAGCCGCCATTTAGAAATGGAGCAAAAATTTTATGAACAAATAAGACTTACTATAATAGCAAATGACTAAAAGGAAATGATAACAATGAGTACGATCAAATTTAAAAGAAAAGAAGAAACAATAGTAATAATAATAATAATAAATCTAAATAATATAAAAAATAATATAAACAACAAATTAAAGATTACTAGAAATTACATTAATCAAGATACGTCAAGAATGTGTTTAAGTGTGCGTAAAAATAAACTATAAGGAACAGTTAAAGGACCAAGCTGCAGGAAATCATGCATCCTTTGAAATCTAGGAAAAGGCGAATGATAATAAACATTATGTAGTGCACGAGGGAGATTGAAAGTATCACGATTCCTCGTAGCAGTAGAAACCCGGAACGATAGTTCGATAATCAAAGGTGAAGTGATGATACCATTAGCGATTTTGTATAGTGTACACTGATCTATTAAAATACGTCGCTGATAAAGGGATGGAAGATCAAGTTCGGCCAAACGATTTGCATAAGAAACTTGCTGAATTTCAAAGCGAAAGAATAGAGATCGAGTGAATTTACGCTGGGCAGACTCAATAAGGTCAATATCACACTGGTAATGGGGATTCCAAATGGGAGAACAGTACTCTAAGATAGGACGAACTAATGTTTTAAACAGCAAAACAGCAACGGTTATACTCGAAAAGGATTTAGTGGAGCGCAATATAAAACCAGAGAGCCGATAGGCTTTAGCAGAGATTTCAGCGTAGTGATGCGTAAATTTTAGCTTACTGTCAAATAGAACACCAAGGTCCTTATAAGTGCTAACCTCAGAAAGACGAGTCGAGTTGATTATGTAGGTAAAGTTAAGGGGGTTAAGTTGGCAAGTGAACTTTATGAAAAGACATTTCTCAATGTTAAGAGAAATGTCATTGTTAAGACACCACTCAGATAGAGAATAAAGGTCACTTTGCAGTGCCAGACAGTCAGAAAGAGATTCGATCACTCGGAGTATTTTGAGGTCGTCAGCATATAAAAGGCAGTCAGAAGATAAAAATGATGGTAAGTCATTTATGAAAACAAGAAATAAGAGTGGACCGAGAATGGAACCCTGAGGAACTCCGGAGTTAACCGAAAAAATCGGTGATAATTTGCCGAGAAAAGTCACTCTCATATTTCGATCAGATAAATATGAAGAAATCCAGCTGAGAAGCGAACCACAGATACCGTACTTCTTTAATTTAGATATGAGTATCTTAGGATTCACAGAGTCAAATGCTTTGGCAAAGTCAGTGTATATGGTGTGCACGGATCTACGGCTTTCAAAGGATTTAGCAACAATATTAGTAAGTTCGAGGAGATTTGAAGTCGTGGACTTGCCTTTAAGAAACCCATGTTGCTTTGAAGAAATAAGATGAGAAAGATGTTCTGAGATCGAGAATTGCTGAAGTCTCGTATCAAGTCGGAAGTTCTTTGGTTGACATTGCATTAAGGGATAATTGCCAATTTGGCTTTTTTCCGATCGTCAACCATGTTTTATGAGTCTCGCGACATGCAAATTTACTCGCAACACATATCCCACAACGCTTGTTAGAGATGTGTTTCTGTATGCCTCCTACCTGGCGTCCAGCGTTTGCATTTCATATCCGCCTAATGGGAATCACTTCTTGCATGGAATGATGGTATACTCGCCTTTTTTTTATTCCATGTTTATCCACATTATCTGAAGAATTTGTGGCCGCTGTACACAATCTCAAGCAGTTAACTATCGAGAGCGGATAGCTCGCAATGTCAGCTGCACTCTTCGCTCGCACATCGAGGAGACATTTTCTCTATCAACGACTTATGGCCAAATGATCGATTTGTTTCTGATTAACAAAAAAACCAAGAAGTTCTATGGTGAATTTTGTATGGAAATCGGGAGAGACCTCCGGGTACTACAAAACTTCACAAATAATTTACCGATCTTAAGTCTTTTAATCCAAGGTTATGAGGCGTCAAACTAAGGGTCACCATGGACCCCAATAAGCAGCAGCATTTTCAGAGCCAACCTGGGCGTTTATTTGTATCTTTCGAAATGTATATAATATTACCTCTTTGAACACGCTTGAAGATGGCACTCAGGTGGCCGTTTAAGCTCCTCTTTGTCACCTGGTGTTGTACTATTAGCTGGTGTTTAGAGCTGCCGAATTGTGACGTTTTTGACCTTGATCCTGAGTCTGGCGACGATAATCCTTTTACGAGTTCCCAGCTGATGAAACTAATTCTTGCCCTCGATATAAGGACGAGCACTGCGGTTTTTTCGGCTTCACACTCACAACCAACGTATGTAATGGTATTTCCAGTCACAGTTCGTTCTTCTCGTTATCTTGTCCACCTCTGCTCGCGCAAGCCCAAGATTTGGATGTTAGAGCTCTCCAGCTCGATCATGTATTGGTGTATGGACCGAGTGACCCCAGCTCTTCATATTCTGCTTTCCAATGTCAAAAGTCGTTATCCAAGAATCCGTCAGTATCTATGCCGCTAGATTTAAGGATCAGTGGTGATCATATACCCATGATCTTGGGGTTCCTTTTACATTTTTAGGACTGTCCCATCGCACAAGCGTACCATTGGCTTAAAACAATATATTTACCGCAAAATTCAAGCGATATTATACCTCCGAAACTATTTTGTCCTGTAGGTTAAGTTTTTTGAGTTTTCGTAATAAATCAAATTAAATTGAATTCCTGTTAAGACCTCTTTCGTAATAAAGAGTATGCAAATACTAAATACTAACCTGAACCGCAATAATATTAAAACATAAGAAAAAAAATTAAATATTCGCTATGTAAACAAGTAAAACCAAACATTGTTTAATTTACTTTTTGATGTCTTAAATTGGACTATTAAAAAAAAGTTGCGATGATCCCCAAGCCATATTTCATTTTATTACACGACAAAAAATAATGAAACTAACTGGTATATCACGTCCTAAAAGCTCATTAGTATGACTATGATGTTTTCATTACGCCATGGCAGCAGCACCGTTCACGATTTCGTCCTTAGGAACTCCTGCGACATATTAGAAATGTTCTCATAATAGCCATAAAACCTTAATGAGATGAGAGCAATTTGCCATATCCATTCATGGAGAGCGTATCCGTCACATGTGTGTACTATATGAATAAAATAGAACACAGAAAACGTTAATGCCTTGATATTAGTCGATAAGGATGAATGAATATTAGGAACTTAAACATTTTATGTTATTAGATAAAAAAAAAAAGCGAAAGGACGGTCGTTGCAATGACCAAATAGGATTTCCATAAATTTTATTTAGTTAATTAATGAATAGTTGAATTCTTTTTCAATTGTTCGAAAAATTTTACATAAAAGCTGCATTTTTTTTTATTATTATAACATTTATTAACATTCTCTAGTTCTGCCCAAGAGTTCTGTGAAACTTTTAAAATTCCAATGGAATTCATTTAGCGGTCAGATAAATTGAACAACATACAAAAAACTTAGATTGGTCAATAAGTTAAAAAATTTTGGAAAGAAAATATTCTAGGCGATCGTCGTGTATGAGCTCCTAATAAAGAAATTTAATTTTAGAAATTCTTTTTTAAACAGCATCTCGCCAGGAATAGAAATGAAAAGAAATACAAACAATCGTTTTGTACTTCATTTATGCATATCCGTAATATTTTGCAAGAAAAATAAGCTACTCGTATATACTAAAGAAAAATTCTTGACACTCTAAATTGAAGCGAAATTTACTCAGCACACAACATTTTATTACAAAAAACAAAAAAAAATCTTGTGAAATATGGTTTACGATTCACACTGTTTACATCGAACCAACGCAATGTCTATCTGTCCATTGCGGAAATTTTCAATTTCCCGCACTTTGATTAAGGAAATGCCCTTGGGTATAATACGAAAATTTTTAATTTTGAGGTTGTCTGAAGACATTCAAAGGAAAAGATAAATAATGTCCTCATTGCCAGGATGTTTACAATAATTTATTTTCATGTATTTGAATACTAGCAAATGGGTTTTTATGGTTCTCAAAGTTAATTTATTAATCTTTTTTTTTGTAGAATCGAATATAACATACTATGAAAGAGAATTTAGTTTTTGATCTTTAGTGTAGTTTTTGCAGTCAAGTTAGTATGTATATCGATTGCTAGGAGAATATAGTTGTGTGAAAAGTCAACTGAAATGGATGTTAAGGTTAGTCAGCTCTTCAAATCTCTGGTAAGTAGGCTCTGACTGAACAACTGTCTTTGCGAGAAATCGTTCACAGTTGATATTTTTGAAACATTGCAATAATAAAACTCAAATATTTCAAAATAATTAAAGCCACTACTACTGACCATCTCATAAATATTCTTAGTCAATTATCATCATCGCGCCATAGATAATGATGATGAGGATACAGCCCAAATCGAGCCCTGGCCCTCTGAAGTCGTCGCCTCCAATCGTCTTGATCCAAAAACCGCGTCTTCCAGCTGCTAATTTTTAAGATGGCTTTGCCGATTCTTTCCATCGCTTGCGTGGTTCGCCTACTGGTCTGTTACCACTCGCTTTTCCTCCAAGTGCACGTTTGGGCATTCTTCTATCTGCCATTCGCTCTACATGGCCTGCCCACTGCAGCTTATTTAGATTGATGAACGTTGAATCTTCTGGCTCGTCGTTAAGCTCATAAAACTCATGGTAGTATCTTACTCGCCATTCCGTTCCTTCATTCACAGGTCCCAAAATTCTTCGGAGGACCTTTCTTTCAAATGCATTAACTGCTTTTTCGGAAGTTCGCGTTAATGTCCACGTCTCGCTGCCATAACAGAGCACAGGTCATATAATAGTTTTATAAATTCGCAGCTTATTGTTCCTGTGCACTTTCTTGGATTTCGTTATTGGAAGTACCGATTAGCACGTCTTATTTGCTAGCATGATCCGTCAATTAATTTCGTCTGTTTCATTGCCGTCTTTTGAAATATTATCCCCAATATGGGGGCATTCGAAATTATATTCTGCAATTGTTATATACTGTCTGATTGACGTTCTCCTTTCTCCTTTTGTTGTGCTTTCGTTAACGTGTAGTCCGTCTTCTTTTGCAAATACCTCCTTAGTACTAGGAAACGATCTTGCAAAGGATATTTATGTCGTCAGCATATGCTACCAGTTAAGTGGACTTGAATAGTGGTCTCCCGTTGATGTCGACTGAGATTTTTCAGACTACATAGTCTAGTGTCAAGTTGAAAAGCATGGGGGCCAGATCATCTCCCTGCTTTAAACCACATTCCGTTTGAAAGCTAGTTTTGGAATCGGTTTTGTATTCTCACTTGGGATTCAGTGTTCGTCAATGTGAGTCTCATTAGTCGGACTAGTTTTGGGGGAATTCCAAAATCATTTATAATTTGGGACAGTACCCTTCTTTCGATACTGTCGTATGCTTGTTTACAATCTACGAAAATTTGGCGTCTGTGATGTATTTCCAGCATTTCTCAAGCACCTGTTTCACCGAGAATATCTGGTTTGTTCTTGATCGCCTGGTTCTGAATCCACCTTGACATTCGCCAACTATTTCATTAGCATAAAACTTAAGACGACGTTAAATTTTTTTGGCAGTATTAGGGCGTATACAGCAATGGTATTCCCCTGTAATTCTCACAGCAAAGTTTGTTTCCTTTCTTATAAATTGGGTACGTTTTCCATTGTCTAAATCTTGTATATCATCTTGTGTAGTACTTCAGCGACACATCTTCCATTGTTTATCAGAAGTTCAACTGGTATTTCATTAATTCACGGCGCCTCGTTTAATTTTCCGTCACATAGGGCTGCTTTGATTTCGTCAAGCGTAGTATCGATGATGGTTCTTCTTCGTCAGTTGGAACCTCAATTAAAATTTTATCTGTGATTGGTACTAAAAGAGTAAAGTAGGAAGCCCATCTCCTTTTTTTTCTTGTGTGTCGCTGATGATGTTGCCCTCTGCGTCTTTGCTGAGACTGGTTTATGGCTTATATCCTTTTTTTTAGGTCTTTTGCATATGCGTCCCACGTTTTATTTTGTCTCATATCGTCGTCCATTTTTTGCATCTTGTCATTATGGTACTTCCTTTGTGTTTCACTTGCAGATCTTTTTCGCTTATCTTCTAAGATCGTATTATCTTACTTTATACTCTAGATACTACTCTGAGCGTATTATGAGTTTGCTCTAAAGCTTGTAACACCAAGAAATAAAGCTTGCATAGATTCACCAAGGGTGCAGAAATATTTGTTGTCGCTCAAAAATCTCGGAACCGGATGGCCGTTCGTCTGTCTGTCCGTCCGTGCGCTCTCTAGCTTGAGCATGCGTTGAGGTATAAAGTCCAAATTGTGTACACGTCGTTTTTGACGAAAAGGTAAAGTCAAGTGGTCGAGCCAAAACTCTCCGCCCCTCCTACCCACTCCCACGCAAAGTGTCTCATTTTCAATCATTCAAAATATTCAAATTTTCTTTGAAACTGTAAAAGATAATAATCTGGAATTTAGAATACTTTATTTTTATCTTAAATGGTATCAAAATTATTGGTACCACTACACTCCTCCTACCACTTCCCAGTTTGTATGTTCATGAAATATTACAAAACAATTTTCTTAATACGTATAATATTTGCCGGACTCAAATTTTGTACTTAATTAGCATTATTATTAATATCGGAAAAAATTAGCTGCTTCTAACCCTCCCCATTATTACACAATTTCTCAACTTCACAAGACATAGATTTTTTAAAAAGTATGAATTTTACTGGTCTAAAATTTGAGAAACATAAATTTCATAATATTTAGAGCTTTTGCTGAAAAAATTACTAAAAACCCTACACTCCTTCCATCACCTCCCACACAAACTGCACAATCGAAATCTAATTCACTAATTGTCTCAGTACTTATTATATTTTTGATGCTTAAATTTTGTGTAAAACATTTTTATAACTACTTTAGCATGATAAAAAAAATTAGTTCAATGCTGTCACACCTCCTACAACCCCCTTTACGAAATTTCTTGAGATCACATTTTGTACTTTATCTAGAGTATCGTATGATTGGGCTTTATGCGCAATCGCAGTCCTTTTATGCTTTTTGGCTCGTGTTGGTCGTTCAGTAAACATTTTGTATGCCTTGGTCTTTCTTTATATTGCATTGCGACATTCTTGGTCGAACCAATCATTATTTTTTCGCCGCGCATGTTATGCTAATATCTCTTCTGCGAAGGATTTGATGCCGTCTCGTAATCTAGTCCACATTTTCTCCAGTAGAATATACTGGATGTTTTCGTATATTAGTGTCAAGTGTTGATCCATGTACGCCTGCGACACCGTTTCGTATTTAAGCCTGTCGACATTGAATTTACCAGCTCTATTCATTTTCGAATATCCACAACAAGCTATTGGGCATCGTTACTTAGCTCTGACTAGATAGTCATCAGAGTCACAATTCGCGCCGCGGAGGGTTCGTACATCAAGTATGCTGGAAGCAGCCCTTTTCTCAATTAGAACGTGGTCTATTTGGTTAAAGGTGTGACCATCTGGTGATGCCCACGTTCGTTTGTGAATATCGCGATGTGGGAAACACGTAGAACTTACAATCATATTTTGCTGCTTGCGAAATCAATAAGACGTTGGCCGTTGTCGTTGGTTATGGAGACTGTGCCCTACTCTTGTTCTTCTACGGGCTTCCTCCTTTCTAACTTTTGCCTTAAGATCCCCTAAGATAAGTTTTAGGTCATGCGAGGGCAGTGAATCATAGGTTTTCTCTACGATGGAATAAAATTCGTCTTTGGTTATATCCTCCTTGTCTTCTGTTGGTGCGTGGATGTTGATTAACCAAGTGTTGAAAAATTTAGTCTTTATTCGGATTGCACATAATCTTTCACTTCTACTTCTACAATGGCACTATAGCCCCAATCCTGACCTTCAGGTTCCTTAACATTCTTTCATTATTTATTGTGGAAGGGGAGTTAGACCTTCGCACAACCCTCTATCTACGAATTTTTCGTTTTCGTAGATTGAGGTGACCAAGATTTACCCAAGCAGGCAATGTGCTGACATTATGCGTCGACCGAGAACTCGCAACCTTTGTATAGTAGACGAACACGCTACCCACTACCCACACATACCCTAGCTGCAATCTTTCACTTACTGGTTTGAAACTCGTGACCTGCTCCAAACTCTCTGCTTCCCGATAATTTTCCACTTGTAAAAATTGTGTGTGATGTCCATTAACGAGCCATTCAGTTTCTTGGAGGGCCGTTGTGTTGATGTTATGTTTTGTCATTTGTTCGAGGAATCCTTCTAGAGCTCCTGTTCTAAATAAGGATCGAACATTCCTAGATCTAAAAGAGTATTCCATATTTCGTTTGCGGAGTCCCTGCAAACGTAAAACTCGTCAGTAACTTTAAAATAATAATTAGATATTTTTTATCTGTTTTATTTGCCGACCGTATAACGCAATGCAAATTTATTCTGGAAAATATAACAGGACTACGATTGGGCGCAAAGCCCAATCGTGCGATACTCTAGATGAGTGAGAATTTTTTTCATTTTAAGAAATTTTGTAGGGGAAATGGTAGAGGGGGTGACGACATTGAACTAATTTTTCCATATCACTCTAAGGTTGCTATCAAAATGTTTTATACAAAATTTAGGATTCAATAATTTAAGAGGTACTGAGAAAATTAGCGTATTGGATTAAGTAAAATTGTGCAGTTTGTATGGGAAGTGGTAGAAGGAGTGTGAATTTATTAATGACGTTCTTAGAAATAACTGTAAACATCATTTAATTGACATATTTTAAATTGCATATCAGTAGCATTCATACTTTTCAGGAAAATCGTATTTTTGTAAAGTTGTTGAATTGTGTCGAATTGTATGGAAGGTGGTAGAAAGATTGAAGCCAATCGTCTAATTTTTTTGTCTTACTAATAATTTTAAATAATTATTTAGTACATAATTTCAGCTCGACAAATTTCATACGTACAGAGTAAATTTATTTAGTGGCTCATAAAAAAGTGCAGTTTGTATGGGAGGTGGTCGAAGGATGGGGAGGACTCAACTAATTTTTATACAGCATATTCGAATTATTACAAAAGTATTATATTCCAAATTTCAGATCAACAGCTTGTAACATATTACATACTTTTATGATGATATCAATCTACCATATAAAAATTACGCGCGTCCTCTCGCTCCTTCTACCCCTCCCATACAAACTGTACTTTTTCATGAAATACTCTAAGCCAATTTACTCAGTGCGTATAAAATTTAGCGAGCTAAAATTGTGCAAAAAATATTTATTTAGAATTACTAGTAAGACCAATATTAGATGATTAGCTTCACCCCTTCTACCCCTTCCCATATAAAATGACACAAATACGCAATTCGACAATAAACGGATTTGCTCAAAAAGTATAAAAGCCAGTAGTCTGAAATTTCGAATGTATTACTTTCGTGACAATTTCAATCTACCATATAAAAAAAATTTTCCCGCAAGGGGGTAGTTGTAGTATGAGGTTTTACCAATTCCTGCAACTATCTTTGGAGTTAGCGACTCCACGGACCTGAGCTAACTATCCCCCTCTGGGATGGGGGCTATAGAATTCACCCACAGCTAGTCCTGCTTGCCCTAAAAATGGCAAATGGACACTCACTGGATCATGGGCTTATCACCAGTGATCTTAAGACCTAAATGATACGAGAAACGGATACATCGCCTCGGATACGGACTGATTCTACGGTAACGACTTTTGGCATTCGAAAACGGACTATGATTGGCTTCTGGAACGTTCGAACATTGAATGACGGGGGAAGAGCTGGGGTTACTCGGTCCTTGCACCGCCAATCAGTGATCGACCGTGAAATGGAGCACTATAACATCCAAATCTTGGGCTTGAGCGAGGTCAGGTGGACAGGATCAGGAGAAGAACGAACCCCTAGCGGAAACACTATTCTGTACATTGGCCCTGAAAATGAAGCCAGAAATGGCGTGGCGTTCGTCCTTACGCCGAGAGCGAGAAACAGTCTCATTAGCTGGGAACCAATCTCGGATAGGATTATCGTCGTCAGGCTCAGGACCAGTGTCAGAAACGTCACAATTCTGCAGTGCTACGCACCAACTAATACCGCAACATCTGGTGACAAAGAGGAGTTTTATAGCCAACTGAGTGCCACCTTCGAACGTGTTCCAAGAGGTGATATTATTATCATATCGGGAGATATGAACGCCCAGGTTGGATCAGACAACACTGGACTAGAACACGTCATGGGGAGGCATGGTGACCCTTGGGTCGACCCTTCACGACCTTGGATTAAGAGACCCGAAAACGGCGAATTATTTGTGGAGTTCTGTAGTACTCGGCAAATGGTCATCGGAGGGACCCTTTTTCCACACAAGAGTCATCATAAAACATCTTGGGTTTCCCCTGACGGTGTTACTCAGAACCAGATCGACTATTTGGCTATAAGTCGCCGATGGAGAAGATGTCTCCTCGATGTGCGAGCGAAACGTGGAGCTGACGTGGGGAGCGATCACCACTTGATGGTTGCCTACTTGAGATTGTGTACAGCAGCTATCCGACGACCACAAATTCTTCAAATGAAGCGCAAGCTCAATGTGGATAAACTCAGAGATCGCAACAAAAAACTCGAATACACCACCATTCTACGCGAAAAGTCATCCACATTGGGTGAACATGAAATGCGCACACTGGACGCCAATTGGGAGGCAACCAGAAACACTTTTCTAACTAGTGCTGAAGAATCTGTGGGATATGCGCAAAGCGGTGAGAAACCCTGGATGTCGCAAGACACATGGGACAAGGTTGACAATCGGAAAAAAGCCAAATTGGCAATCATCTCTCAACCCGATGTCAACCAACGAACGCCCGACTTGAGGCAGAACTACCGCGATGCTCATATACAGCTTAAAAAGGCTGTTAGACGCGACAAGAGAAAGGCCATTGAAGATCTGGCAAACAAGGCAGAATCTGCGGCTTACCTTGGGGATATGGGTTCACTATTTAAAATCATGAAACAGTTGACGAACAGGAATTTTACATAGGGACAATTGGAAGGCACAGTCTCCATGATATTAGTAACGACAACGGCCAGAGACCGACTGGTTTCGCCAGCAGCAAAAACCTTATTGTAAGCTCGACATGCTTCCCGCATCGTGACATTCATAAGAGAACGTGGGCTTCACCCGACGGAAGAACATGCAACCAAATAGACCATGTTCTAATAGAGAAAAGGACGGCCTCCTGCATTCTCGACGTGCGTACATGTCGAGGGGCTAATTGCGACACAGACCACTATTTGGTAAAGACCAAGTTTCGATGTCGAATCGCAAACCGAGGACACTCAAAAATACAACCGGTTCCTAAATTCGACATAGGGAAACTCAAAAACGAGAAAATAGTTGCCAAATATACGTCAGCCTTGGAGAGGCACTTCGCGACAATGCTGAATACCACTGTCAGCATGCCAATAGAAGAAATGTGGCAAAAAATCAAAGATGGCATTACATCTGTCGCAGAGGAGGTGATAGGACAACAACCCCGGCGCAAAAGAAATGATTGGTTCGACAACGAATGCCAAGATGCCTTAGAACGAAAAAATGAAGCTTACAAGCCAAACAGGACAAGTACAAGGATCTTAGACGATTTGCAAACAAAATATGCAGACAAAAAAAAACGGAAGTACAATAATGACGAAATTAAAAACATGGACGAACAATTTTAATTACACAACACAAGAGCCGCGTATTCCCTTGTCAAAAGGATGAAAGAAGGTTACAAACCGAAAACGACCCCTTGCAAGGATGCAGAAGGGAACATTATAAGTAACGCGGAAGATATAAAACTAAGATGGGCACAATATTTTGAACACCTTCTTAACCCGAGCCCATCACCTACACGAACAGCAGCAGCAGATACAATTAGTATTCCATATTTCGTTTGCGGAGTCCCTGCAAACGTAAAACTCGTCAGTAACTTTAAAATAATAATTAGATATTTTTTATCTGTTTTATTTGCCGACCGTATAACGCAATGCAAATTTATTCTGGAAAATATAACAGGACTACGATTGGGCGCAAAGCCCAATCGTGCGATACTCTAGATGAGTGAGAATTTTTTTCATTTTAAGAAATTTTGTAGGGGAAATGGTAGAGGGGGTGACGACATTGAACTAATTTTTCCATATCACTCTAAGGTTGCTATCAAAATGTTTTATACAAAATTTAGGATTCAATAATTTAAGAGGTACTGAGAAAATTAGCGTATTGGATTAAGTAAAATTGTGCAGTTTGTATGGGAAGTGGTAGAAGGAGTGTGAATTTATTAATGACGTTCTTAGAAATAACTGTAAACATCATTTAATTGACATATTTTAAATTGCATATCAGTAGCATTCATACTTTTCAGGAAAATCGTATTTTTGTAAAGTTGTTGAATTGTGTCGAATTGTATGGAAGGTGGTAGAAAGATTGAAGCCAATCGTCTAATTTTTTTGTCTTACTAATAATTTTAAATAATTATTTAGTACATAATTTCAGCTCGACAAATTTCATACGTACAGAGTAAATTTATTTAGTGGCTCATAAAAAAGTGCAGTTTGTATGGGAGGTGGTCGAAGGATGGGGAGGACTCAACTAATTTTTATACAGCATATTCGAATTATTACAAAAGTATTATATTCCAAATTTCAGATCAACAGCTTGTAACATATTACATACTTTTATGATGATATCAATCTACCATATAAAAATTACGCGCGTCCTCTCGCTCCTTCTACCCCTCCCATACAAACTGTACTTTTTCATGAAATACTCTAAGCCAATTTACTCAGTGCGTATAAAATTTAGCGAGCTAAAATTGTGCAAAAAATATTTATTTAGAATTACTAGTAAGACCAATATTAGATGATTAGCTTCACCCCTTCTACCCCTTCCCATATAAAATGACACAAATACGCAATTCGACAATAAACGGATTTGCTCAAAAAGTATAAAAGCCAGTAGTCTGAAATTTCGAATGTATTACTTTCGTGACAATTTCAATCTACCATATAAAAAAAATTTTCCCGCAAGGGGGTAGTTGTAGTATGAGGTTTTACCAATTCCTGCAACTATCTTTGGAGTTAGCGACTCCACGGACCTGAGCTAACTATCCCCCTCTGGGATGGGGGCTATAGAATTCACCCACAGCTAGTCCTGCTTGCCCTAAAAATGGCAAATGGACACTCACTGGATCATGGGCTTATCACCAGTGATCTTAAGACCTAAATGATACGAGAAACGGATACATCGCCTCGGATACGGACTGATTCTACGGTAACGACTTTTGGCATTCGAAAACGGACTATGATTGGCTTCTGGAACGTTCGAACATTGAATGACGGGGGAAGAGCTGGGGTTACTCGGTCCTTGCACCGCCAATCAGTGATCGACCGTGAAATGGAGCACTATAACATCCAAATCTTGGGCTTGAGCGAGGTCAGGTGGACAGGATCAGGAGAAGAACGAACCCCTAGCGGAAACACTATTCTGTACATTGGCCCTGAAAATGAAGCCAGAAATGGCGTGGCGTTCGTCCTTACGCCGAGAGCGAGAAACAGTCTCATTAGCTGGGAACCAATCTCGGATAGGATTATCGTCGTCAGGCTCAGGACCAGTGTCAGAAACGTCACAATTCTGCAGTGCTACGCACCAACTAATACCGCAACATCTGGTGACAAAGAGGAGTTTTATAGCCAACTGAGTGCCACCTTCGAACGTGTTCCAAGAGGTGATATTATTATCATATCGGGAGATATGAACGCCCAGGTTGGATCAGACAACACTGGACTAGAACACGTCATGGGGAGGCATGGTGACCCTTGGGTCGACCCTTCACGACCTTGGATTAAGAGACCCGAAAACGGCGAATTATTTGTGGAGTTCTGTAGTACTCGGCAAATGGTCATCGGAGGGACCCTTTTTCCACACAAGAGTCATCATAAAACATCTTGGGTTTCCCCTGACGGTGTTACTCAGAACCAGATCGACTATTTGGCTATAAGTCGCCGATGGAGAAGATGTCTCCTCGATGTGCGAGCGAAACGTGGAGCTGACGTGGGGAGCGATCACCACTTGATGGTTGCCTACTTGAGATTGTGTACAGCAGCTATCCGACGACCACAAATTCTTCAAATGAAGCGCAAGCTCAATGTGGATAAACTCAGAGATCGCAACAAAAAACTCGAATACACCACCATTCTACGCGAAAAGTCATCCACATTGGGTGAACATGAAATGCGCACACTGGACGCCAATTGGGAGGCAACCAGAAACACTTTTCTAACTAGTGCTGAAGAATCTGTGGGATATGCGCAAAGCGGTGAGAAACCCTGGATGTCGCAAGACACATGGGACAAGGTTGACAATCGGAAAAAAGCCAAATTGGCAATCATCTCTCAACCCGATGTCAACCAACGAACGCCCGACTTGAGGCAGAACTACCGCGATGCTCATATACAGCTTAAAAAGGCTGTTAGACGCGACAAGAGAAAGGCCATTGAAGATCTGGCAAACAAGGCAGAATCTGCGGCTTACCTTGGGGATATGGGTTCACTATTTAAAATCATGAAACAGTTGACGAACAGGAATTTCACCGCCAACCACCTGGTGGGAGATATCAGCGGAACTCTCCTTAATATGAGTGAACACCAGTTGCGGCGATGGAAGGAATACTTCTCTGATATTTTAAACATCTTGTCAGATGAAGATATTCCGGAAACAGAACAACTTCCAAACATCCAACCGCAACAATCCTCTATTAGGGACGATCCCCCAGATAAGGAAGAGATAGTTTCCGTGTTGTTATATGGTTGTACTACGTGGAAAGTGACCGTTCGACTTACCAAGAAACTACAGACTTTCGTAAACCAATGCCTCCGACGCATTTTAGGAATATTCTGGCCAGAAGTGATCTCCAACGACGAACTTTGGAGTACAACTCGCCAGATTAAAATAGGTATTGAGATTTGAAGGCGGAAGTGGCAGTGGATCGGTCATACTTTGAGGAAACCAGAGCAAAACATCGCAAAACAGGCTCTGGATTATAACCCTCAAGGAAGACGTCGGGTTGGTCGACCATGTAACACATGGAAGCGAGCAGTTGAGCAGGAGGCCAGAGGAATAAACAAGTCCTGGCAACAGCTTAAAGCCGATGCGCAGGATCGCGCCTTGTGGAAGAGAGTTGTTTCTGTCCTATGCCCCTATAGGGGGTCTTAACAGGAAAATTTGATATAAAAAATATGCATGTCCTTTTTCTCCTTCCACCACCTCCCTTACAAACTGTACTTTTTCATGAAATACTCTAAACCAATTTACTCTGTGTTACCAAGTTACCAACTTCAAATCCGTCAATGAACGATTGTGTTCAATCCGCATCAAAACAAGTTTTTTTAATGTTTGGCTTATTAATGTCCACGCCCCAACGGAAGACAAAGACGACGAAGTTAAGGACGATTTCTACAGCACCTTAGAATCAACAGTCGACTCCCTTCCGTCGAATGATTTAAAACAGTATTAGGTGACTTTAACGCGAAAGTGGGCAAAGAAGAAACATACATAGGGACAATTGGAAGGCACAGTCTCCATGATATTAGTAACGACAACGGCCAGAGACCGACTGGTTTCGCCAGCAGCAAAAACCTTATTGTAAGCTCGACATGCTTCCCGCATCGTGACATTCATAAGAGAACGTGGGCTTCACCCGACGGAAGAACATGCAACCAAATAGACCATGTTCTAATAGAGAAAAGGACGGCCTCCTGCATTCTCGACGTGCGTACATGTCGAGGGGCTAATTGCGACACAGACCACTATTTGGTAAAGACCAAGTTTCGATGTCGAATCGCAAACCGAGGACACTCAAAAATACAACCGGTTCCTAAATTCGACATAGGGAAACTCAAAAACGAGAAAATAGTTGCCAAATATACGTCAGCCTTGGAGAGGCACTTCGCGACAATGCTGAATACCACTGTCAGCATGCCAATAGAAGAAATGTGGCAAAAAATCAAAGATGGCATTACATCTGTCGCAGAGGAGGTGATAGGACAACAACCCCGGCGCAAAAGAAATGATTGGTTCGACAACGAATGCCAAGATGCCTTAGAACGAAAAAATGAAGCTTACAAGCCAAACAGGACAAGTACAAGGATCTTAGACGATTTGCAAACAAAATATGCAGACAAAAAAAAACGGAAGTACAATAATGACGAAATTAAAAACATGGACGAACAATTTTAATTACACAACACAAGAGCCGCGTATTCCCTTGTCAAAAGGATGAAAGAAGGTTACAAACCGAAAACGACCCCTTGCAAGGATGCAGAAGGGAACATTATAAGTAACGCGGAAGATATAAAACTAAGATGGGCACAATATTTTGAACACCTTCTTAACCCGAGCCCATCACCTACACGAACAGCAGCAGCAGATACAATAGCAGGTATAACTGATGTAACAGCTGATGAAGGATCCGCTTTGAGTCCTCCCACACTCGAAGAAGTAAAAACAGCCCTAAGGAACCACCCAAACAACAAAGCGCCGGGCACTGATCAAATCCCAGCTAAACTTCTGAAAGCCGGCGACACCTGCATAGCGCATCTCCTACATAGATTAGTCGCAGACATATGGACGCAGGAAATACTTCCTGAAGATTGGCGCAAGAGCATCATATGTCCAATTTATAAAAAAAGTGATAAACTCTGCTGCGAAAACTACCGAGGAATATCTCTGTTGTGTACGTCTTATAAGATTTTGACGAAAATTCTAGAAAAGAGAATTAAGCCCTATGCTGATAAAGTAATTGGTGAATACCAAGGCGGATTTAGAGCTGGACGCTCAACCACGGACCAGATATTCTGAGTTAAACAGGTGCTGGAAAAGTGCTGGGAATATAATATTGTTGTGCACCAGATATTTGTTGACTTCAAACAAGCATACGACAGTATCGACAGGCGCGTACTGTATAAAATCATGTTGGAGCTTGGAGTCCCACCGAAACTGGTCCGACTGACAAGAATGACAATGACTGAGTCTTTGTCACAAGTCAGAGTAGAAAATGATCTGACTTCCAGTTTTAAGACAGACAACGGCCTTCAACAAGGTGACGACCTCGCACCAATGCTTTTCAACTTAACACTCGAATATGTTGTTCGGAAACTTCCCGTTGACACCAAGGGAACACTATGCTTCAAATCCACACAACTCGTAGCATATGCCGACGACATAGATATCCTTGCAAGATCTCTGGAGAGTGCTAAGGAAGTATTTGTAAACCTTGACTCGGTAGCAAGGGAAGTTGGACTACGTATTAATGAAAACAAAACACAAATTATGACGCAAACTAGGAAAAAGACGCCAATCAGACAAAATATTACAGTAGGAGACTATAACCTAGAAAAAGTAGACAGCTTCATATATCTAGGGGCGAATCTATCGAAGGATGGAAGCGAACCCATCGAAATTAAAAGAAGGATAATGATGGCAAACAAGACTTATTATTCGGTACTTCCAATAATCAAAAACAAGAACGTGCACAGGAAAACAAAACTTAAGCTATACAAAACAATCATAAGACCTGTGCTATGCTATGGCAGCGAAACGTGGACATTAACTCAGGCGTCCGAAAAACTACTTAACGCCTTTGAAAGAAAGGTCCTCAGAAGAATCCTCGGACCTGTGAGGGAAGACTCGATCTGGAGAATACGATACAATAGAGAATTGTATGCCATCTTCGACAATCCAGAAGTGTCAACCCTCATAAAATTTAAAAGTAACAATGGGCTGGTCATGTGGAGCAGATGGATGACGGAAGAATTCCCAAACGCACACTAAAAGGGAAAGTCAACGGACAAATACCGGTCGGAAAACCACGAAAGCGCTGGGAGGATTCGATTGACGCAGACAGCAAATCACTGCTAAGATTTTCAAACTGGAGGACGTGCTCACTGAACCGAGATGGATGGAGGCAAATCATTCAGGAGGCCAAAGTCCGATTTGGGCTGTAGCGCCATCGTAAGTAAGTAATTTACTCTGTGTGTATAAATTTTATCGAGCTCAAATTTAGCATTAAATATTTATTTAGAATTTTTAGCAAGACCAAAAAAAATTAGATGATTAGCTTCACCCTTTCTACACCCTCCCATACAAAATGACACAATTTCGCAACTCGACAATAAACAGATTACAACAGGTATAAGAGCTATTGATCTGAAATTTGGAATATAATATTCTTATGACAATTTCAATCTACTGCATAAAATTTATTTGAGTCCTCCTCTTCTTTCCACTCCCTCTCATACAAACTACACTTTTTCATTCAATGCTCTAAACCAATTTACTCAGTACGTATAAAACGTATCGAGCTGAAATTGTGCATTAATAACTTATTTGGAATTATTATTCAGGCCAAAAAAAATTGAAAGATAAGTCTTACCCCTTCTAACACCTCCCATACAAAATGGCGCAATTTTAGAATTAGACAATAAACGGATTTGCTCGAAAAGCATGTATGCTATTGATCTGAAATTTGAAGTATATTACTTTTATGATGATGTCAATCTATCATATAAAAATTATTTAAGTCCTCCCCTGTCTTTCACCACCTCTCATACAAACACTACTTTTTCATGAAATACTCTAAAACAATAACTCAGTGTGTATAAAATCTATCGAGCTGACATTGTGCACTTAATATTTATTTAGAATTATTAGTAAGCCCAAAAAAATGAAGCTATTATCTATACTCCTTCGACCCCCTCCCATATAATCTGACACAATTTCACAACTTTACAAAAGGTGGATTTTCCTGTGAAGTATGACTGCCATTGATCTACAATTTAAAACATGACAAAAGCATGATTACGGACTCGCCCCTCCTTGTACCACCTCCTATACAAACTACACAATTTGGATAAATCCAATAATCTAATTTTCTCAGCAACTATTAAATTTCTTAATCCTAAATTTTGTGTAAAACATTTTGATAGCAACTTTAGCGTAATGGGAAAAAATTAATTCAATGTCGTCAACCCCTGTACCACTTCCCCTACAAAATTTCTTGAAATCAACAAATTTCTCTTTCATCTAGAGTATCGCACGATTGGGTTTTATGCCATTATTTAATCAATTTGAAATTATGCTCGAATTATTGACTTAGAGTTATTAGTAAGACCGAATGAAATTAGACGATTACCTTCACCCCTTCGAGGGGATAGAAGGGGGGCCATACAATATGGCACTATTTCACAACTTTATAAAAATCGATTTTCTTGAAAAGTATGAATGCTACTGATCTGCAATTCAAAACATGCCAATTGAATGATGTTTGTAATTATTTCTGAAAAAGTCATGAAGAACTCCCAACACCTTCTACCACCTCCCATACAAAATGCACAATTTCTCTAAATCCAATACACTAATTTTATCAGTGACGATTTAATTTTTGAAGCTTACATTTTCAATAAAACATTTTGATAGCAACTCGAGCATGTTGTGAAAAGATTAGTTCAATGCTGTCATCCCTTCCACCACTCCCCGTACAAAATTTCTTAAAATCAAATAATTCCCTTTCATCTAGAGTATCGGCTTTATATTCAGCCGTAGTTCAATATTTTGTTAGGAACTGTATGAGATGTGATGTGATAAAATCTGTTCGCAGTGTTACTACAATTAAATCGCTCAATAATATCCAATTTTTAAAGCACACATTTCTTGTAAAACATTTGGACGGGATCGAAAGGACGAAGTAAAAAAATCGCTTGAATGCCTTCACTCTTTCTACGACTGTCCGTTAATATATAATTGTTAAAGTCACAACAATCCCTGTTTCATCCAGAATATTATGAGATTGCTCTTAAAGCCTAATTGTAAAATTGGAAAATTTTCTGCAAAATCCGAACCATATCCAAACAAATTATGAGAATTATTGTGCCTCTGCGGACAAGTAGTACTAAAAATAAGTAAAAAAAAAACGTTATGGAGTAAAAATTACTGAAATATCCTTTTTCTGCAGCAGATGACGTAAGTGAAAATTCACACAATTTTTTGTTAATCAGAGGTAATAACCATTTTTAAAATGAAGTTTCGAAAATCGCAAGAGTGCTGCTATATATCGTACACATCTGTGGTGTATTTTCGGAAACGCAAGGACGTTTTCCAACGCACCACTTCTAGAACTATTCAATTGCTTCAAATCTATTTTACATACCAATGGCGCCATTTCGAAACTGTACATTAATTTATGATTTCCAAGGATTTTTCTTTATGGAAAATATAGTGAAAATTATAGTTATCTGTGAAAAAGGGAACTAAATTAATAACTGGTTTGTTGAAAGTTTTCATATTGCACTTCGAATTGAAGGAAAGATTTTCGGATTTCACTCGTCTGCATTATTAATCGTCAGCCGTTTCGGTCTCTCATTAATAAAGGTATTAGCAGAGACCGAGACTTTAAAAAAAGGAACACTAATTGATTTATAGCCTTAAGATTTAGTAGAATCCAGTATTTTATTATTAAACTAGCAAATACCCGCAACTTCGTCCGCGTAAATATCGATACAATGTGCTTTTCATAGTAATGTACGGTATATTTCATATATAATCTGCTTACACTAATTTCTGCGAAAAATGTTACCCCGTTTTAACCCTTACATATTTTCTTGAGAGTTCAGCACTTTTTATGTTCTATTCCAAAAAAATTTCTGCGAACTAAATTCTAGAAAAGAAATCACTATTAGTGTAAGGCCTCTTTTGCCAAAATCAAAATATAATATTAAAACGCAGCAATAGATTTTTCTCTTAATTTCAATTAATAATTACTTGTACGTATTTTAACTTCCTTTACTTAGAATTACTCACTGACAAAAATCAAAATATAATGTCAAAAATTACCAATAGACTTTTTCACTTATAGACGATCAACAGCATATGATTGAAAAAACTGAATTGGATAAACTTTCTATGTTTTCGTCATAAGCAGCACTTGACGTTTGACACAATACACAATACATACTATATAACGAATGAACCCAGCGAGAAGGTGCGAATACCAACCAAATCGCCAGCCTATTAATACATCTATTGTTTTTGTGCCTCACATCTTACGTACTAAAATAGCCCCCGCAGGATACGCTGGCTAATCATATACGATAGATACCACGCTAGGGACGAAATTTTACTGTTTGAATGTGTGAGTAGGTTACGCAGGTTGGTTGCTACAGGTAGCCGAAATACCTACGACACCAATGGCTTTTTGGCATAGCCTGTTCTTAACAAATCTCAGCCGATGTAGGATGGCTACGATTTTGCTGGTTTGGCCGGCCATGTACCAGTCCAAAGTGGCTACCTACGCTTTTTACATCCACTTTTGTTGGGTTCTCTCTGAAGATCCCTGCTAATTAAGGATTTAATACAAAATCTTAGCTCGATCAAAGTTATATATACTGAGAAAATTGGAGTATAGTATTTAATGAAAAAGTTTAGTTTGTATTGGAGGTGGTGGAAGGAGTTGGGGGATTCAAACTATTTATATACTTGAAGATTGTATTTATAATAGAAATAATATATTTTAAATTTCAAATTAATAGCTTTCATAGTTTCCATGAAAATTTGATTATTATAAGTTTTTGAAAATGAGTCACTTTGTATGGGAGGGGGTAGAAGGCGTGAGGGGAGAAAAATAAAACCTAAAGCAGATTACTCCCAGAGGTAGAGCTAATAATCTGTGAAAGTTTCATTGCAATCGGTGCAGCCGTTTTTGCGTGAAAGCCGGAAAGACAGACAGACAGACAGACAGACAGACACTACAATTATATTTATATGTATAGATAATGACAGTTTCGGTGAAGGCATTAAGCTATGCAATCCTATAGAATCCACGTTTTGTAGATATGATTTTTTTTACATATATTATCTTTTACATATCTTCTCTGCAATTTCGGCCTTTATATGCAATGTACAAATCTAGTCATGGAGCGAAAGATTAATGGGAGGGGCAAAGTGAAGGGAGTGAGAACAAACGTAACGAGTGGTAAAGCTGGTATATTCTTCAGTTATACTGGCTGCTACTGACAAATATTTACAGATATTATGGATTACTAAATGATTGAAAGTGAATCGATGTTTTCGATTATGATTATATTGACCAAAGAAATTCATTTCAATTCCTTCCATCTTCTTTATTTCCTAAAGCCCAATTGGGCATTGGTCCCCTGAACTCTCAATTTGATTCACACTCACTTATTGTTGTTTACAGATATCCCATGAAGATTTTCTAACATCAATTTATATCATTCTTCTTCTTCAATGACATTACAGCACAAATCAAGCTTTAGCATGCTGACCTTCAGGCTTCTTAACATTTTATTTGTTACTAGCAAACGCCCGCGACTTCGTCCGCATAAAAATCGCAATAATAAGTAATTTTTGAGAATGTAGTTAGTAATACATTATGTGGGATATATGATCCGCTTACTTTAATGGCTCTTTGAACACAATGTTTTGTATTTTGTTGGAATCAGAACCATAAATTATTAAGCATGATACTCGCATTTGAATGGGAGAGGCTCGTGATCAAATCAATCCCGTGATTTGAGATCATATACGTATTGAAGAGCATTTAGGACATGTGAATGATTACAGCTTGTGTTTAAAAAAAAAGCCCAAATAAAATAACATTAAGCTTGAAAACCTAACAGAACTACGATTGTGCGTAGAGCCCAATCATACGATACCATAGATGAAATCGAAATTTTTATGATATTATGAAATTTTGTATGGGAAGTGGCTGCACTGAACTAATTTGTTTCACATCATGCTAGAGTAGCTATAAAAATGTTTTGTATCAAATTTAAGCTTCAAAAATTGAGTAGGTATTGAGAAACTTAGTGCATTGAATTTAATGAAATTGTGCAATTTCTATGGGAGGTGGTAGAAGGAAAGGGGGGTTTTTGGTGACATTTCGAGAAACAACTATAATCATCATGCAATTAATATGGTTTAAATTTCAGGTCTGTATCATTCACGCTTTTTAAGAAAATCGAATTTTTGTAAAGACGTGGAATTGTGTCACATTTTATGGGAGGGGTAGAAGGAGTGAAGCTACTCAGTTAATTTTTTTTGCGATATTAATAATGCTAATTTAGGATAGAGTACGAAATTTTAACTCAATGAAAGTTATATGTACTGAGAAAATTAGTTTAGAATATTTCATGAAAATGTTCAGTTTGTATGGGAGGTGGTGGAAGGAGTAGGGGGGTCTTAAGTGACTTTTTGAGAAGCAACTATAATTAATTTACAATTGACATATGTTAAATTTCAGATCAGTAACATTTACAGTTTTCAAGAAAATCGAATTGAAGTAAAGTCGTGGAACTGTGTCACATTGTATGGGAGGTGGTAGAAAGAATAAAGCTAATCGGTTAATTTTTTCCTGATAATAATAATAATGCAGATTAGGGATAAAGTACAACATTTAAGCTAGATGAAAGTTACACGTACTGAGAAAATTTGTGAGTAGCTTTTCATGAAAAAGTGCAGTTTGTATGGGAGGTGGTGGAAGGAGTAGGGGGATAGATCACATTTCTGATAAAAATGTTATGTTATAAATTTCAAATGATTTGCTTCAATAGTTTTGAAGAAAATTTTCAATTTTTTTTTTTACTATCACCCCTCCTCCCTCCCCCATAAAAACCCAAACTTGCATAAACGAATGAAATATTGATTATATGTACTGGAGCTATTAATCCGCAATTAAGAGTTAAATTAACAACAGCCCTGCCCAAGAACTCTCTTTCACTTAGTCTTCCCAAACCATTCTAACCTGCATATTGACTTTCCACGCATCCGCAACTTGTCCCAAGAATAATAAAGTTTCGCCCGACTTGTTGGCAGTTTATTTTATTCTGAGTCGATCATAACATTTTATTGTTAGAATAATAAAGTAAAAGTATCAAAACTCGGATAAAACATATTAGTTAAGATATTTTGAAGAAACTGACGCAAAAGATAAATATTTCTTTTAGAGTGGTTGGAGTGCACACTAAAACTGTAAACTATTTTATCTTCTTCCCAAAAAGTAACGAAGAGAAATATAAACCCATTTGTGATGAAATCGCAAAATTGTTGATTGATTTCGAACAGCAGAATATCACTGGAATGACGAGCCGATTAATGTACTGAGACATATATAGATATATCAAAATTAATTTAACCCCTGAAACCTTTGTAAGCTCTGACCCCAAAGTGACGCTATAACTCATGATTAATCAGTCTCGAACTCAACATCTGACGCTAATTTACTATGCCATACACGGAGAAGATTGTATGAAATTGCAATAATTATAAAATTGAAGAATTAAATTTTATTTATGGAACATTAAAATTGAACTGAAATCTAAACTCTACATTATAAAAACAAATAATATTTATAAATGGGATTATCGAATTCACCTATCTAATTCAATTCTTTAATGTCATGGAAATTTTAAAGTTATCTCCTTGCTTCAAACTCATTTATATACTTGGAGTAATATGTAAACCATGAATTTAACATTATCTCAGCCATTATTCTGTTTATCATAATTTATAACTATAAGCAAACCTATTTGTGTACAACTTAAACTAAAATTTCTCTTTTTTTTTTTGCAGGACATGTTGCAAGTCTAGCATTCTGACATTTTAATATTGTCCGCGTCTAAGACGAAACAAACAACTATGCCTAAAGGAGGTGAGTACAATCACAGCGCTTCCCAACAACAATACATAACCCCACCATAGAGAGGAAAAAAAAACACTACAAAGGAAACCGAGTAACAAACATTTTCCGCTGCCATTTATTTATTCCATGACATCTAAATGCGGACAGATTGGTCTACAACAGAATATAATACGGAATTGTGTATTGTAGTATGATGATGACTAAGTATACATATAGCTATTTGTTTGTATGGGCTAAACTACGATTGCATTTTGAATTGTTAGAGTGTATGTATAAGCATATTATACGAGTATAAATAGTATCGTACAAGAACCGAGTATCTGTCAGTGTACTTACCCCTCACATGAAAAACCACTGTACCACTCGTACCAATATGCACGACCTCACTGGTTCGTTTTTCTACAGGGAGGACAACATGACTCTGGTGGGATAAGTGTAAGGCATAAACAAGTTAATTGTGCATGTAAATTAGTTAATAGTTCTTTAATTTATTAAATTTAAATTGGCTTAATTGACCCCTATTGCGGCGCATGGGTTGATAGGCATCGACCGTTGTCAACTATATACGAGGAACTGACTTCTCTCTCATCTCCTGCATACAGGGCCTTACCTCATTGCAATTGGTCAACGAGTGTAGGATTGGACTTATTTCAAGAGGAATTAAGCCAATTTAATTCCTGCGTTTCGTATTCCATAGATCGAGAGATTTATTGCTGTTTATTTTTGGATGGTGTCTATTTCAAAAGGGAATGGCAATTGATTGATTATATTAAGTTAACAGATTTACCACGATTACAGTAGTTAATTTAATACTATTAGATATTTCGGTAATGTGATTTAATTTATGCCTACATAATTAGCGGTACATAAAATCTAATTTAACCCGACTCCAGATTATTGTGTTACTATTTCCAATAACTAAAAGTCATCCGTCTAGTAAAAGAAATGCTATGAGTTCATGCATACGTAGGTCTATACCTTTGGGTAAGAAACAGGAATTCCACAATAATTATTATATTGTACTCTGGATGAAATCTCCAAATATGTATAATAAGTTTGGGACTCTAAGAAAAAAAGTTATTATACAGAAAACACCATCTTCTACAATGGCGCTACAGCCCAAATCGGACCTTGGCCTCATGATATTCAGGTTCCTTAACATTTTTTTATTACTTATTATGGAAGGTTTGTTAGCCCTTCGCACAACCCTCTTTCTACGAATTTTTCATTTTCATAGATTGAGGTGACCAAGGTATATCCAAGCAAGCAATGTGCTGGAATTATATATTGCGTCGACCGGGATTTGAACTCACGACCTTCGCATTACAAGACCAACACGCTATCTACTAGGCTACACCCTAGCTAAACACCATCTCAATGCATAAATCCTTTTTTTTATCCCTTTACATTGACACTGTGCTTTTGCAGAAAAGGATGCAATTTCGAGAGTTTAATGTACTGGAAAATGTTTATGTCATCTCAAATTCTGTCGAATAGTGAATAGTGAGTTTTGTATTGGGGGTGTTAGAAGCAGAGGCATGGGTGGTCACAGGATTTTTGCACTGAAGAGGGGGGGGGGGGAGGAATCAAAATTTTCTGAATGAAAGAGGGGAAGGCTTGCAATTTTTGCTCAAATTATTCAAGTTAATGGCCTTCACGTACCATTGCAGAGACGGTAGTCAGAACTTCTAGATTTTAGGTTACAACAAATCTGTTTGTGCCAATTCGTCTGGGTCGTATATCGTAGAGGTACATAGTTATGTTGGGTCACAAGCAATAATATTTAATTACAATAGAGCAACGTAAAAACTTTAAACATTGCATAGATAAAATTTATTTATAAGCAGAACTCCTTACTTTAAAATCTAAGAATACATATTTGTGTTATCATGGAAGTTAGGATATAGTCTAGTGGGTAGCGTATTGCTCTACAATGCGATGATCATGAGTTTATATCCCGACCGACGTATAATTCTAGCACGCTGCCTGCTTGGGTATACCTTGGTCATCTCAATCTACGAAAATGAAAAATTCATAGAGAGAGGGTTGTGCGAATGGCTGAAAACCCTTTCATAATAAAAAAGGAAAATAATAAGGAACCTGAAGGTCAGGAAGTCAATGCCCGATTTGGCTTGTAGTTACCATATCAGAAACAACATTGAAGAGGTTTCTTAACTTTATCAATGAAAAGATATTATTAATGATGTTACTATTATTTTGATAAAATTGAGCATAATATTTATTAAAAAAACATAACAGCATTATGATTGGGCATAAAGCCCAATCGTATGATACTCTAGATGAAAGAGACATTTTATGATTTTAAGAAATTTTCATGGGGAGGGTGACGATATTGAACTTATTTTTTCACATCAGGCTAGAGTTACCATCAAAAGATTTCATACAAAATTTAGTATTCAAAAATTTAATAAGTACTGAGAAAATTGTATTATATTTAGTGAAACTGTGCAGTTTAGTTTTAAAGTACTTTATTTTTCGCCAAAAAGTTCTTAATTCTACATTAATCCAATAAAGCTAAGATTATATTTTGAATTTTATAAGATACTTAATGGCCTCTGTGGGCTTTCTAAGTTTATAATTGTATTACTTTTTGTTACGTGCTTCTTGCATTTTTTTTGTTTTTGTATTTTTAGTTTTAAATTTCGCTGGTTTTTATTTAAGTGGGAAATTTGGCATTAAAAACCCAATGTTGATTATATATTTGTGGGTTTTATCGGTTTTTGTATTAACTTATATCTAATTTAACAAATATTTACAATTTATTTACATCTTAATACTATCGAATTTGTTTTTATTTATTATTTACATTTATATATACAATTATTATTCTAACTGATTTACCTAATGCTACTTAATTTATTATACAACCAAAATCTAAACTAATTAATTAGAAAAAAATTATAAGAATTAAGTCTAAGTTAATCTAAACTACTTATAGTATAACCTAAATTACAATACATACAATTATCCTATACTATCTATACATATACATAAATATAATTATAGTGTCTGTCTGTTATGTGTTTATAAATGGCTATAAATAAGTTTTTTGCTTTATTTTAGCAATAACTAAGCAGAAACACACGTTTTTAAAAATTTTCTCTGTCTGTCTGTCTTTCCGGTTTTCACGCAAAAACGGCTAAACCGATTGTAATGAAACTTTCACAGTTTATTAGATGTGCACCGAGATGTAATCTGTGTGTGGTCTTATTTCAATACCCCCACGCCTTCCACCCCCTCCCAAATTTTCTTCAAAACAATTGGAGCAAATCATTTGAAATTTAGAACATACTATTTTTATCAAAAATTTGATCTATGGTATACAAACTATTTGAATCCCCCTACTCCTTCCACCACCTCTCATACAAACTGCACTTTTTCATGAAATGCTATTCACCAAATTTCTCAGTACGTGTAACTTTCATCGAGCTTAAATATTGTACTTTATCCTTATAGGTAATTTGCATTTTTATTAATAACGCGAAAAAATTAACCGATTAGCTTCACTCCTTCTACCCCCTCCCAAACAATATGACACAATTCCACGACTTTACGAAAATTCGATTTTCTTGAAAAGCGTGGCTGATGCAGATCTGAAATTTAAAATATATCAATTTCATAATGATTATAGTTGTTTCTCAAAAATTCAATTAAAACCACCTACTCCTTCCACCACCTCCCATACAAACTGCACTTTTTCATGAAATGCTATTCACCAAATTTCTCAGTACGTGTAACTTTCATCGAGCTGAAGTATTGTACTTTATCCTTAATTTACATTATTATTAATAACGGAAAAAAATTAACCGATTAGCTTCACTCCTTCTACCCCCTCCCATACAATGTAACACAATTCCACGACTTTACTTAAATTCGATTTTCTTGAAAACTGTAAATGATAAAGACCTGAAATTTTAAATATTATATTTCCTTCTACCACCTCCCATACAAAGTGCACAATTTCATTAAATTCAATGCTCTAAGTTTCTCAGTACTTACCCAATTTTTTGAAGCTTAAATTTGGTACAAAACATTTTTATAGCTACTCTAGCATGATGTGAAACAAATTAGTTCAATGCAGCCCATACAAAATTTCATAATATCACAAAAATTTCGATTTCATATATATTATCGTATGATTGGGCTCTACGCACAATCGTAGTTCTGTTAGGTTTTCAAGATTAATGTTATTTTATTTGGCTTTTTTTTTAAATTAAAGCAAGCTATAATTATTCACATGTCCTTAATGCTCTTCAATACGTATATGATCTCTAATCACGGGATTGATTTGATCACGAACCTCTCCCATTCAAATGCGAGTATCATGGTATCATTCTTAATAATTTATGGTTCTGATTCCAACAAAATATAAAACGTTGTATTCAAAGAGCCATTAAAGTAAGCAGATTATATATCCCACATAATGTATTATACATGTATTCATTCTCAAATAATGCTTATTGTTGCGATTTTTATGCGGACGAAGTCGCGGGCGTTTGCTAGTATATATATATAATTAAAACTATCTTAAAATCTAAATTCTTACATTCTATTTACAATAATTTTTATTTATCAGAAAATTGTAAAGGCTAGACAATTCCTAGTCGCATATTATATTTGACCATTAATCATCGTTGAGCCAACAGAATTTGTGAAGCTGATTAGCGCGAGTCACAATGATTGGCTGAGGAATACCTCCTAAATGGTAGTGGATCTGAGATATTAAGATGTGAGTCAAAGAGAATTTTTTTTATCAGTTGTCCTACGATAGGCTTGGTACAAAACGGGCACATTCTGCGCGTCCGTAATGTAGCCCAAGCCATCAAGGTATGGAAAAGCTTCAGAAGGAATGCATTCTGTTTTCAGTGTATTATTAAAATATAAGGGATTCGGGAAGAACGGTTACGAGATCCAAGTATTTTCACCTTGTTGCGATGACCAATAAATATGGTTACGAATCAGATGAATTATGGTGCAATCAATTCTCATCACTTGTGCAGCATCATACAGCTCCTGGTTCGAAATGTAGTGTAGGTAGTCAGTCTCCGCCTTACGATACCATTCCATACACGCACTCAGGCATTTCCTCTCCAGTACCATGTACCTCTCCATCATAGAAGCGCTCATATTAAACCATATGGGACAACCGTAAGTCAGTATAGGCCTAACAAGAGTTAAGTAACAGATAATTTTGACTCTTGGAAGAATATGTTTGGCATAAAATAGTTTTCGGAGTGACATGAAGCATTTGCGGGTCTTTCTAGATGGAAGAGTGATTTCCGTACTTCAAGAGCTGGTCAAGACGCACACCCAGATAAGTGAAACTGCGCAGTTTGAGGTGGTAGAAGGAGGGGCGATTTCTTAATGACTTTTTTAGAAATAACTATAAACATCTTGCTTTTGACATGTTTTAAATTGCAGATCAGAAGCATTCATACTTTTCAGGAAAATCAACTTTTTGTAAAGTTGTGAAATTGTATCAGATTGTACGGTAGGGGTTAGAAGGAGTGAGACTAATCGTCTAATGCTTTTTGGTCTTACTAATAATCCTAAATAAATATTTAATGCAAAATTTCAATTTAATAAATTTTATAAGCACTGTGTAAATTGGTTTAGAACATTTCATGAAAAAGTTCAGTTTGTATGGGCGGTGGTTGAAGGAGTGGGAGGACGCAAATAATTTTTATGCAAGAGATTGAAATCATCATAAAAGTATTTAATTCCAAATTTCAGATCAATAGCATTTATACTTTTCAAGCAAATCCGTTTACTGTCAAATTTGTAGTGTCACATTGTATGGGAGGGGGTAGAAGACGTGGAATGATTTGGCCCGTTAACGAACTTAACCTTATTTTTTGTCGAAAACGACGTGTTTTCAATTTTAGCTCTCTAGCTCAACCTGTTCTCACGCCTAAGAGGACACGGTAAGACGGACGGCTGATTTTGAAATTTTTGAGTGATTCTATAAACTTCTGTATAATTCATTTTTATCTGAGCCTTATTTCTTGACGTTTCAAACTTTGTGGCACACTCTCAGATTTCGTCTAGAGTAGAAAAAATGTAATGTAGTTGATAATAAGATAATAAATGAAGTAATATTGCAATTTTTATTATTAAAAACATAACAGGACTACGATTGCGCATAAAGCGCAACCTTAGGATACTCTAGATGAAATAGGATTTTTTGCATCCCAAGAAATTTTGGATGGGGAGTGGTAGAAGGGGTGATAGCATTGAACTAATTTTTTCCCCATTATGCTAAAGTAGCTGTAAAAATGTTTTGTACAAAATGCTTACTCCAAAAATTGAATGGGGACTGAGAAATTAGTGAGTTAATTTAGTGAAAATGTGCAGTTTGTATGGGAGGTGGTAGAAAGAGTAGGAGGATTTTAGTGATTTTTTTAAAAATAACTAGGAATATTATAAAATTGACATCCCTTAAATTTCAGACTAGTACCATTCATACTTTTCAAGAAAATCGTTTTTTTGTGAATTTGTGAAACTGTGTCATATTGTATGGGAGGGGGTAGAAGCAATCAAATATTTTTTTCTGGTCTTAGTGATTATACTAATTAAGTATTTATTACAAAATATGAGCTCTATAAATGTTATATGATCTGAGAAAATCATATTATAGCATTTCATGAAAAAGTGTAGTTTGTATGGGAGGGGGTGGAAGGAGAGGGAGGACGCAAATGATTTTTCTACTGTAGATTTAAATCATTATGAAAGTATTACATCCCAAAACTCAGGCTAATAGCTTTTATACTTTTAGAAGTAAATCCATTTATTGTCAAATTGCGAAATTGCGTCATTTTGTATGGGAGGGGGTAGAACGAGGGAAGATAATCGACTAATTTTTTTCTACCTTACTAACAATTTCAAATAAATATTTGGTGCACAATTTCAGCCCGTTAAATTTTATACGCAATGAGTAAATTAGCTTAGAGTAATTCATGACAAGTACAGTTTGTATGGAAGGTGGCAGAAGGAGGGGGAGGACACGCATAATTTTTATGCGGTAGATTGATATTATCACAGAAGTAACATATTCCAAATTTCAGGCCAATAGCTTTTATACTTTTCAGCAAATCCTTTAATTGTTAAATTGCGCAAAGTCATTTTGTATGGGAGGGGGTAGAAGGGGTATAGCGATTTGGCCCGTTCACGAACTTGACCCTACTTTTTTTGTCAGTAAAAAAAAAATTGCGTCACAAATTTTACTATTTCCCTTCCTCCTCTACCCCCTCCCATACAAAATTATTTTTTCGAGCATTTTTAAGAAATCAGTTACCAGCTAACTCAGCTTATCAAATTAATTGAAATGAAGTTGCTTTAAAAGTTTTGAAATTGCGCTTGCCCTTCTACCCCCTCCCATACAAAACTATGATTTCGACCAATTTCATTAAATCAACTAATAACCAACAAACTAAAAGCTACGAACTTGAAATTTTATACAAGCACCTTACAAGAGAAGCGAAATAAAACTACATATCAAATTTAAATATAATAAAATATTGTTTATAAGTACTGGAGCCTTTGAACGTTTCCGCAAAGTGTTAAATTGACAATTGCCCTGCCCAAGAACCCCCTTTCACTTAGTCTTCCCTAACCACTCTAACATGCATATTGACTTTCCACGCATCCGCAACTTGTCCCAAGAATAATAAAGTTTCGCCTGACTTGTTGGCAGTGTATTTTCTCATCACGCTAAAGTTGCTATCAAAATGTGTTACACAAAATTTAGAATCAAAAATTTCATAGGTACTGAGAAAATTGGTGTATTGGATTTAGTGAAATTGGGCAGTTTGTATGGAAGGTGGCAGAAGGTTCTTAAAGATTTTTCCGGAAATAACTATAAGCATCAAACGCTTGTTATGATTGAAATTGTAGATCTGTAGCATTCACACTTTTCAGGAAAATCCACTTTTTGTAAAGTTGTTAAATTGTGTCAGATTGTATGGGAGGGGTAGAAGTAGTAAAGCTAATAGTCTAATCCTTTTTGGCCTTACTAGTAATTCTAGATTAATAATAAGTGTACAATTTCAGCTCGATAAATTTTATATGCACTGAGTAAATTGGCTTAGAGTATTTCATGAAAAAGTGCAATGTGTATGGAAGGTAGTGGAAGGAAGGGAAGTGCTTAAATAATTTTTATATAGTAGATTGAAATTATAATAAAAGTATTATATTCCAAATTTCAGATCAATAGCATCTATACTTTTAGAGCAAATCCTTTTATTGTCGAATTGCAAAATTGTGTCATTTTGTATGGAACGGGGTAGAAGGGGTAAAGCTAATCGTCTAATTTTTTTTTGATCTTACTAATGACTCAAAATAAGTGATTAATGCACAATTTGAGCTCGATAAATTTTATACGTACGGAGTAAATTGGTTTAGAACATTTCATGAAAAAAGTGCAGTTTGTATGGAAGGGGGTGGAAGGAGAGGAAGGACACAAATATTTTTTATACCGTAGATGTGATTTAATATAAAAATAATATATTTCAAATTTCAGACTAGTAGCTATTGAACTATGCGAGGAAATCCGTTTATTGTCGAATTACGAAATTGTGTCAATTTGGATGGGAGGGAGTAGAAGGGATAAAGCTAATCGTTTATTTTTTTTGGTCTTACTAGTAATTTTAAATAAATATTTCGTGCACAATTTGGGCTTGCTAAATTGTATACGCACTGATTAAATTGGCTTATAGCATTTCATGAAAAAGTACAGTTTGTATGGGAGGTGGTAGAATGAGGGGGAGGACGCGCATAATTTGTATATTGTAGGTTGATATCATCATAAAAGTAATATGTTAGAAATTTGAGACCAATAGCTTTTATACTTTTCGAGCGAATCCGTTTATTGTCAAATTGCGCAATTGTTTCATTTTGTATAGGAGGGGGTACTAGGGGTGAAGCGATTTGGGCCGTTCACGAACTTGACGTTACTTTTTTGTTCAAAACTTTATGTACAAAATTGGAACTATCTAGTTCAACGCGTTCTCAAGCTAGAGAGCTCACGAACGGACGGACGGACGGACATCCGGTTTTGAGATTTTTGAGTAATTATATGAACTTCTGTATCATTCGTTTTTTTCTCCGAGCCTTATTTCTTAACGTTACAAGCTTTAGAGCAACCTTATATTATGTACTCTCAGATTTCATCTAGAGTATGCACATAAAATTAGCGTAGTATACAAAAAGTTCATGTATTTAAAACTTATTTATATTCAATTTCAGGCTATTCTCTACCGCTACTCATATTCAAAAATCAAAAGGGAGAACTCGAAAATAATGCTGCATTGAATAATATTGTTACCTTGTTCAGCCAAAAATTAAAATTAATAAATGAAAAACGAATTGGTTGCGGTACGTATACATATTTCTAACAATGTTAATTCATCAAATTAACTTAAACTTCTTGTGATAAAAAGTGATAAAAAAAACAATTTTTTTCTCAAGGATTACAGGATAGCATGAAAGCATACCTTCCGGTTAAAACTGTATCACTTCATTAAGGGAGATTTAATAAAACTTTCAACAATTATGCTGACCGGCAATTACTGCATAAAAAAGAATTCTTTTCTAAGTACTAGTGCCGCAGGAGATATTTAAACCCCTGCTGCCCAAGTGCTTATCAAAGAGTTTTATGAATACTACAGAAAATTATTTCAGTTATTCGTGCGACGATTTATTTATCTACGTAATTTTTCAAATTAACGATTAATTTCAATAAATACTTTATTTTTATTAATCGATTATTAGTACTATTGATTCAATTGGTTCCATTTCAGAAAATTATATAGGGAGCTCAAATTAAAACCCGCTATTTCCCAATGGATGGCGCCAGCAGTAAATGCTGATCACAAACGTACCATGGTAAACTTAGGCATCTGCCAACAACTCCTTGTCATTAGATTTGTCAAGTTTTATTGGCGTCATATCCTTTTTGTCCGCGAATATGCCGAAGTTTGAGCCAAATAAGCTTCATTTGCGGGTAGTTTTGATTTTTGCCTTCAGAATGTATCGCGTCGAGGACCGGCATGGGGGTGGAACACAGAAAATGTTTGTGGTATGTTAAAAGCTGTTGCAACCGCGTGAAATCATCACAGGAGATCACTATCGAATACAACTGATACGTTTGAGACGAGCGTTGAAGGAGAAACGGCCACAGTACCAAGAGAGGTGCGATAACGCTCGGCTACATGTTTCTCACATTGTGAAAGTCTACTTTACTTAAAACACTGAAATGAGACGTCTTATCCCACTCAAAATATTTTCCAGACATCGCTCCTTCCGACTACCACCTATTCGGATCGATAACGCGCGGCCTGGCTGATCAGCACTTTCGTTCTTAAGAAGAAGCCAAAAATTGGGTCGATTCGTGTACTGCCAAAATACTTTCGCCCTAAACAATAAAGGCTGCATAGGCGGCCACTTAAATTTTCGTCATGATTGCAAGATTCAATTGAAATTGCAGTGCATTAAAATATTTTCAGAAAATTAGTCAATACGATAGATTCGATATTTTCAATGTCACTTATATAAACGTCTCAACGATTAGACAAATTTGGCAGGAATAAGGATATTTTTTTTCACAATTCAATTTATCTGAATTAATAATAGAGGTTCACAAAATGTTAAATGCTTAAAAAATCAAATCTAGTTTGGTACGATAAATTACCATAACGGTAATTTTACCAGTTTTGTAACAAATATCCATAAAGATGTTTCAATGCTTTAAATTTTAGTTACATCTTAATACTATTTAAAAAAAAAATAAATTATTTATCAAAAAAAATTATCCGAAATTTGATATCAATGGTGTTGGAATTCAAGATAACTATATTCTTTGCATTGATTATAGTTCAAAATTAGTCGCCATACTTATTTCCATATCCTGATAAGAAATTCAAATATTTTGCTGATAGAAAATGTAACAATAAACTTTGCTTTCGGTCTTTCCAATCAAATTTCTTTATTTCAATTAATTAATTTCCTCTTAAGACCCAGCTAGGGTGTAACCTTTTGGGTACCGTGTTACTCTATAATGCAAAGGTCGCGATTGTAAATTCCGGTGGACGCATAATTCCAGCACACTGCCTACTTTGATATACCTTGGTTACCTCAATCTATGAAAATAAGAATTTCGTAGATAGAGGGTTATACGATGGTCTAACAATCCTTCCTCAATAAATAATAAAAAATGTTAAAGAACTTGATAGTCACGAGGCCAAGTCCCAATTTGAGCTTTAGTGTCATTGTCGAAGAAGTCGAAGGACCCAGATGGAAGAAAAGTACAGAAACAGTTTCTTGAATAGTATCGATCTTTAGTTTTTTCAGAAATTATTTATTTCTCTTTAGTTCTATTCAAGTGCCACGTAGAACTTGTTTGTTGCTCTGCTTTCCATAGAGTGTGACCAATCCACCGCCACTTTCACCGTTAAATCTCAATGCTGATTTTAGTCTGTTCAGTTGTACTCAAAAGTTATTGAGTTTTTATTAAGCTTATCGCTCATCTTTAATACGAAGGGTGTACTTACAAGAGGTGTAGGGTCGGAAAGGCAGCTGGTCGCTTAACAGTTGTCTACTTCTACAATGGCACTTCAGCCCAAATCGGACTTTGGCTTCCTGACATTCAGGTTCCTTAACATGTTTCATTACTTATTGTGGAAGGGTTGTTAGCCCTTCGCACAGCCCTCTATCTACGAATCTTTCATTTTCGTAGATTGAGGTGACCAAGGTATAAGCAAGCAATGCGCTAGAATTATAAAATACACCGACCGGGATTTGAACTCACGACCTTCGCATTACAAGACCAACACGCTACCTACTAGGCTACATCCCAGCGTAACAGTTGTCAGGTATTAACATTTGTCATCTAAAATGGCGTGAAATTTACCACAGAATACTACAAAATCGTTGAATTTTATTACGAAAATTCGCGTTCAATTTCAGTTACGATGCGCAAAATTCGATCAAATTTTGATCGTAATCATGTGCCTCCGGAGACATATGCGCGCAACCTAATTAAAAAATTGCAAAAGATTGGCTCAGTGCACGGTATAAAGACATCAAAACGACTTTGCCCCGGATGTTCGACCGAAAATATCGCCGCAGTGTAGGATAGTGTTCTCCTTAACATCGCCATTCGTCAACTGCAGCGAATATGGACGAAAGATTTGGCTATGTACGCGTACAAGGTCCCACTGATTCAAGAAGTGAATCCGGCGGACCAACAGCAACGCCGTACGTTCTCGGATCGGGTCTTGGAATACATTAATGATGATGACGATTTTTTTTCAAAAAATCTTGTTTTCTGATGAAGCTCATTTACACATTGGCGGGGTTCGCTTATAAGCAAAATTGCCGGAATTAGGGATCCAAAAACCCACGAGTGATTTATGAGAGCCAGTCGAAGGTGTCACAGGGCTGTACTTTATCGAAAATGATGACGGAGGAGCTGTTACAGTCAATGGAGTGCGCTACAGGCGCATGATAAATAATTTTTTTGTGTCCGGAGATGGAGTTTGTGACCACGAACGACCTCTCCTTTCAATTGGATGGTGTTATGTGCCATGTAAGTTACGAAACAATCGAGTTATTACGCACGAGTTATTGGTTGCGTAATTTTGCATTTTGGAGACACCAATTGGCTACCAAGATCTTTCAATGATGTTAAGAGTAAAGTATACGCTAACTTTTCACAAGCAATTCCAACATTGAAGCCTCCATCGTCGAAATAGAGTCCTAATTAAGCGAAAGAGTGATAGAAGATTTCGAGATTTCACTGATATTGTATTCCATACATAGTCCCCATGTGTGTACTTTATAATGCAATAAATTTTTGAGATAACTAAACAATTATTCGTTTTATTAAAAAAACAAGCCTTACACCTCTTGTTGATACATTTTTATTACAAATACATAGAAAGACGAATTTGACGCCTGAAGGGAAAGGATACCAAAGTCCTCTAGTCGACTACAACAACTTTGCACCTGTTCCACAAGGAGTGGCCATTGTGTTTGCATGATTTAATAAAATTTTAGTTCATCATTGTTATAAATAGGAAAAAAACCTTATGTAAGCATTCATAAGGAAAATGAAAATTAAAGAAAAAAGTACATTTCCCAAAGTTTAAAATTGTTTCAAATGAGAAGAGGGAATGTGATGAAATATTTCCATCAATTATTTATGAGCTCAATAATTTTGCATCCTTCAGTTATAATGGATATATTTTGAATTCCAATTTATTCTACCCATGGCGATGGTAGAACTGAACACTGAAGCGACGAAATATCGATGTATAAATTATACATTGGATAAATTGTCAATAGAAGAATTGTTAATGGTACGAATTATCCAATGGATGAATTGCTCACTGGATGCTTTTTCCTATGGATTAATTTTACAATAGATGTATAATCGATGAATTGTAAATGGACAACTTGTTGATAAATTTTTCTGAATGAACTTTGTTTTGTATTCATTGGCTTGTTCGGATAACACAAATACAGGGTATTTTTTTTTTAGAGGCAAAGAACTTAAAATTGAAATAAAATACAGAAAAATGATTTTAATATCCGTGAAATTGGATTTATTTCAAAAATAATTTCATAGCATTAATGTTTGAATATGGTTTCAAGCATTTGACCGACACAGCTAGTGCATATTTGGAATTGCAAATTTCGCACACTCTCCGCAGTAAATCTGGCTGTAATTAGGCATTAACGCGTCAAATGTTGGCTTCCAAGTACTCAATAGTTTCTGGTTTATTAGCGTAGACATGGGATTTTACATCACATCTAATGGCGTCAAATCATACGAACGAGGTGGCCATTTAACAGATCCATTTCATGAAATTAATTGATCATCAAATGTTTCTTTCAAAGAATTAATTGCATCACACGTTGTGTGGCCTGTGGCGGCGTTTTGTTGAAGCCATATGTCTGCGACATTAACGCCTTCCAATTGAGGCACGAAAAAGTTAGTAGTTATGTCTCTGTACCGCTCACCGTTGACTGTAACGTGTTGACCATCATCATTTTTGACCAATGAATCCACCGGCCAGTCAAATTTTTTTTCAAAACATCAAATTCCTGTTAAGACCCCCTATAGGGGCATAGGACAGAAACAACTCTCTTCCACAAGGCGCGATCCTGCGCATCGGCTTTAAGCTGTTGCTAGGACTTGTTTATTCCTCTGGCCTCCTGCTCAACTGCTCGCTTCCATGTGTTACATGGTCGACCAACCCGACGTCTTCCTTGAGGGTTATAATCCAGAGCCTGTTTTGCGATGTTTTGCTCTGGTTTCCTCAAAGTATGACCGATCCACTGCCACTTTCGCCGTTGAATCTCAATACCTATTTTAGTCTGGCGAGTTGTACTCCAAAGTTCGTCGTTGGAGATCACTTCTGGCCAGAATATTCCTAAAATGCGTCGGAGGCATTGGTTTACGAAAGTCTGTAGTTTCTTGGTAAGTCGAACGGTCACTTTCCACGTAGTACAACCATATAACAACACGGATTTGACGCATGCGTCAAAAACTCGCAGCTTCGTGCGAAGGGAGATCTCTCTTAACCTCCAGAAAGGGGACAGGATACCACCGGCCAGTAAAGAGCACTAAACGGTGACTTTTTCTGGATGTAATGGTGTTTCAACAATAGCTTGTGAATTATCATCGTTCCAAATGTGGCAATTCTACTTATTGACATAGCCATTTAGCCAAAAGTGTGCTTTATCAATGAATAAAATTTTCAAAATTTTCAAATTTAAACAACTTGTCAACGTTGCCCTGGCTTGTGTCTATTCGTGATGAATTGCCAAAGTAATTTAACCCCAAAACAACCAAAAACTTTCGAATCGACTATCACAAAGAACACTGTTGCCAATTTAAATCTCTCCGCCTCCAAAAAAAAAACCGTCTTTAAAATGGATTTATGATGTCTAATGGATACGTTATCTTATTAATAATCTTTTAACCCTTCAAATAGACTTACAATTATTTCCCTTTAAATGGAATACATACCATAAATCAAAATTTTTAATTATTATATAAATCTTCTAATAGCGCACTCATATTCACATTCTAGGAAAAGCCTCACATCTCGATATACCATAAAAAATGTATGTTTCGATTGAATACTCTCAATTCAACGCCACACAATTCATAGGATTGCACCATTCGTATCTAATGTCATGTTACAATCTCGTGCAATGGTTAAAACGTCAATAGTATCTAAAGCACAGAGTTCTATAAATCAATCCTTTGAAAGAAACCGTTGCTACATATTCTTGGTATATCTGCGAAATATTTATCTCCTGATTGCTTGAGGCCAGGATACGGAAGCCATTTATCACTGACGCCTTAATAGAATAAAACAAGTGTCACTGCATGCAGTGCGAATGCCAGACAATTTATCCATTCTTAAATTAATACCACGTGCGCGGAATAGTCTAGTATAAAAGTATATCTTATATCTAACTATGATTCGCTATTCCCTATAGACAAATGCAATTTAATAGTTCCTTCCTTCTAGCTATTAGTTTTAACTGCATATGCTACTCTTAGTGCAATTAAAGTCATAAACTATAGAAGAGCGGATAATGAAGAAAATTCCAATAAACTTTTGTTGGGTATACAAAGTTTTGTTCATTTCGAAATTGACTCGTTTGATTTTAGATTTCAATTAGGAGCATGTAATTTAAATCATTCCAGGCTATTGTTGCCAATATTTTTGTTTGTTTAATAATAATGAATGTGTATGCGAAATAATGATGAAAGATGTTTATATAATGCGGGCATATATTGCTTTTGTGAATTATGATTCTGATTAATACTAATTTATTCTAATAATTACATAATTGTTGTTTTTTTCTAATATTTTTGTTACATTAATTCTATTCCCAATGTTATCACTGAATGAAAGCTTAATCTGGTAACTTATAAATTAATCAGATCGTAATTTTTTATATGTCTAACAAGATTTTTGAAACATCCTGGAGAATGAGAGGACTTGCAATTATGTGTTTTCTTTCCTTGATATTATAGTGCAAAAATATTGAAGTATGTGTCTCAAGGCGACGATTCATATATCGCACTAAGACTTCCTTTTGTATTTGTGCAGCGGACGTTTTACGCATCCTAATCTGATATGGACGAAATTTTAACAACAACGAATTCCAATGCAATAAAATCCAGCAGTGCTGTGCGGAGAGAAAATGGCGCCCCTATTACATATAGAAACAATAAAAAAAAGTTGATACATACGAGTACTTACAATGAGTTTTTCTCTGGATCATACTTTCAAAGATGCGTTTACCTCCACATTTTACTCTAATAAGACTTGAATAGATCATAACCGTCATGCATACCTCGTTTTTCTTATTATTTCATTAATTACGAAGGTACATATCTTGAAGTCTTGCAAAAATATTTATGTCGTCGGTATGTACTGGGTAGGTTTGACGTATACTTCAACCTCATTTCAATAAAGAATTTTCGACAGTTTACCATATTGTGATCGACACAGAAAAAAAAAATTTGTTACCCTGACATTTTGTTTTTTCACGTTTCATGACTAAATTAGCCTAAAAATGCACAAAAAAAATCCGTCCCGCCGTACACATGGACTCATATCTCTGAGATCGTTGAATGTAGAATGTTCGATTTTTGATGGATTGTTAATTGGGTAAGTGAGCTCCATTATCCAAATTTTGAGTGTCAGGATGAAGGCGGAGACGGGGGAGAAATTGCACTTGATAATATCTCCAAAACAAATGCATATAGGAAGCTGAAAATCAGAAAATCATACGTATAGAGAGGGTTGTGGGACAAACTTCAAAAATAATTTAATTTTTTTATCCATTGGTGTCCGAAAAGAGGGGAGGGTTAATAGCAAATTGTTGGCCGAATTTTTTTTTCAAATGATTATATCTTCGAAATTACTTACCATAAAAAATTTATACCTTAGGACCATTAAGGTGGCATACAGAATAGAATCAGCTTAGAGGCAGGCTAATTGTTCTGTGGAGGAGGGTCAGGAGGGATGAAAAGAAAAACACTTAGAAATTAATATCTCAACTATCTCTTAAACTATGTAATTGAATGGATTGGGGAATGTTCTCACAGTGCATTTCGAATTGAAAGAAAAGATTTCCAGATTCTACACTGTTACGCTTTATTATTCGTGACGTTTCGGTCTCTGCTGAGTTATTTTGATAAGGGTCTCAGCAGAGACCTAAACGTCACAAATAATAAAGCGTAACAGTGTAGAATCTGGAAATCTTTTCTTTCAATATGTAATTGAAACTTAAAACATATGTTAAGCTATACTTGCGAAAAACAGTAAAAATATAAAAATTTATTTATTTATTTATCATAACAAGACAGTTTACATAATAATAAATTACTTAATTTAATTTAATTTAGTATAACCTAGTATAGTTAAATTTACCTTAATTAATTAACACAATTCGATATACTTATATGATATATGATAGGCACTGGTGGAAGGGTCAAGCGGGGTGTGGGGACCTTATAAAACGGAGCGTAGTCTCAGTTTACATGTCAGCTTATTTATTGGGGGTGTATAGTGTGCGCTGAATTTGTTAAATACTCTACAGCATGTTAATAGGTTCATTTTGTCCGTAATCTGTACAATGTGGATATTCCTTAAGTGGTTTTGAATGTCTTGTCAGCCTGACATTGTCGTTGAGTCTGAATTTATTTGAGATGTGGTTAACCTTAATATCGCCATTCAAAACATCTAAGGTAAGACAGGATGTGAGCATAGTTCTTCTAGAATCAAGAGGTAAAAGATTTAATAATTGGAGCCTAACTGTGTAGGCTGGAAGGTTTTCTAAGTCTCTATCATACAAGTCCCTAAGAGCAAAAAGAAGGAATTGCTTCTGTATTGATTCTATTCTGTTGCTGTATAATTGGAAGAAGGGGTCCCAAATGGGACATACATATTCCAGAATAGGGCGGACAAGAGAACAGAATAAAGATTTGGTGACCAATACTTTCTTAAACTCTTTGGCTATTCTCTTAATGAACCCAAGAAGTTTATTGGCTTTTGAAATTATTCGATTATAGTGAGATTTGAAGCACAGTTTATTGTCCAGTAATAAGCCGAGGTCCTCAATTTGACCAACACGGTGTAGTTGAGTTCCACTTAGGATATAGTCATGGTGACATGAGGATGATCTACGGGAGAAGCTTATCACGTGGCATTTACTGACATTAAGCTCTAATTTGTTCTGAATGCACCAATGATCTAGCGCAATAAGCTCGGATTGCAGGAATTCGGCATCTGCGGGCGAGGTTATAGCATGATATATATTTAGATCATCAGCGTACATCAGATGTGAAACATTATCCAATACTTCTGATAGATCTGAGATGAAATCATTAAATAAGAGGGGTCCCAAGTGACTCCCTTGGGGTACCCCAGAGGACACTAATATTTCCTTGGAAATAAAACGTTGAAACTTAACAAATTGAGTTCTATCACTAAGATAGGATTTAAGCCAGTCAAGTAAGGATCCTGTCATACCAATTTTTTTTAACTTTAAAATCAGGACATTGTGATCAACTCGGTCGAACGCTTTGCTAAAGTCGGTGTATATTGTGTCGATTTGATGCCCACTTTCAAGTGCGCAGAGCGCATCAGATACAAGAATCATGAGATTCGTTGTGGTCGAGCGACCTTTTCTAAAGCCATGCTGCTCATCATTAAGAATAGGGTTGATCATATTGGTCAATTTATCGCAGATAATTTTTTCGAATAATTTCGGTATAGCTGATAAAATTGCTATGCTTCTGTAGTTCTCAACTTTTCGTTTGTCTCCATTCTTGTGGATGAGTGTGAGATGCGACGATTTCCAAGCAGAGGTAAAGTTCCTGCTTGAAATTTTGCCCACGCGCCTTAAAAGATAAACGAAATAAAATTACATCAAAATTTTACGATTCCCTTACCTCCTCTACCCACTCCCATACAAATGTTTGATTTCGTGAATGTAAAATACACCGAGTTTATTTTTCCTGTTACCGTACTGGGAGCATTTTCTACTTAAGGTACAACAAATTAATTAAAGATTAAAATGAAAAATAAAAGATTTCATTATCTTGCACCATTAATCAGGAACATTCGTTCGAAAATAAGAAATTTTTAGAAGAGAGTCGGCTTTTGTGATTAGCGGCCCCTTAATATGTTCGCTCCTGCTAATTTTGCATTTTCCCAAGTTTTCATTGTGCTTCTTGGAGTACTTGTCATCTTTAGATGGTTCCTGGCCGCCCAGGTTGTCTTTTACTTTAAAAATTCCATCATTATGCATGTGGAATGCTTTCTTATGGTTGCCCAATCCAGCTCCACTTTCTCTCCTTGATCATCTAAGATTATATGTTGATTTTCTTGGTTTAGACTTTATTGTCAAAAAATCATTTTAAATATGTAATGTGTTAAAGTAATTTTACTTTTCTAGCTTTTAAGAATGCGAAATCGTCGATAATTTTTTCAATATTTAGTGATTGAGACATCTCGCGTTCAATTAAATGCAGGCCTAACCGGCTGATCTTGACTTATGGAAGCCCTTTCAATGTTTTTCATTAACTTGAGTTAACCGAATGATCTTTTTGCCGATGCGAAAAGGAATGCATAGGAAATTCCTATATGCATTCTCGGTTAAATCGTAATCATGAATCAGCTTTTCCAAATTTTCGTGCAAAGACGGGAAGAATTTGGCTCGCGCTGAGTACTTCACTTAAGTTCCGGTCGAACTAAGTCGGTAACATATTTTTCGGCCAATTCCATACAATGCCTTTTTAGCGTATTATTATATTGTGATGCTAAATTTAGCCAGTCATGAAACCAAAACGTTGTTCCATCTTCTAAAGTTCTTCGAATCGCCAATTTAGTTGCTCGATTATAGTATCAATAGCCCCTTTTTGAATAATTAGGAATCTATTCTACAATGGCACTACAGCCCGAATCGAGCCTTGGCCTCCTGACCTTCAGGCTCCTTAAAATTTTTCATTATTTATTGCGGAAGGGTTGTTAGCCCTTCGCACAACCATCTATCTATGGATTTTCATTTTGGTAGATTGAGGTAACTAAGGTATACCCTAGCTGGTAGTGTGCTGGAATAATACGTTGACCGGGACTTAAACTCACGACCTTCGTATTGTAGACCAACACGCTACCCACTACCCCTGCCGGCTGCATTTAATTCTTCAAAATTTTTTCTGTTCTTTTCAAATATGCGGCTATTATTCATTGTTTTGGCAATTTCTTTACGCTGCTTTTGAAAAGTCGAAAACAATTCATTTCTTATTTCAAGAATTGAGGTTATTTAGACTTCTTATCAAAAAAAAGATTTTTTGTTTTTAAAAAAAGAGAGCACCAATAAAAAATGTTTAAATTAGTCGGTGGAGAGTAATAGCGTGCACCCTAAGGTGGTAAATCTGAAAGTATTGCAATAAGGCGATGATTCAGTTTTGTTGCTCTCCTATTTCCCTTGCCATATATGCGATCTTGGGTTTAGCTAAGGAGGTGTAATCTGTACGCCATTTAAGGACATATTAGTGACCGACGTTAGAACGTTATGTTTAAGAGATAGATAATAGGACTCTACTCTGATTTTGCTGTCTCATTCCAGGATTAAACTGAGGTCAGAGTTCAGTGATTGTATCGACTCATTACGACAAGAGGCCACCGATGTCGAACGAGCGTCCGCAGTAGAGTCGAATTGGTAGATGTTATCTAAAGTGCTGTCATCTGCGAAACAGTGAATAGGATTGAGAGTAGATGACAGAAGGTTGTTTATGAAGACTAAAAAGAGAGACGGAGATAAAACTGAGCCCTCAGGGACGTCGGAATTATTAGAAAAGGGTGCAGAAGTTACTCCATCTAGTACGACCCGAATAGATCGCTCGGAGAGGAAATTCTCAATCTATTGAAGAAACGAAGTGTTGAAACCAAAAGCCTTTAGCTGGACTAAGAGGCATTTATGCCAAACTCTGCCAATGCTTTGGCGATGTTAAGAGCAAGAACTTGACATTCACCAAATTTGTGGATGCAGGAATTCCGACGCTTGGTAAGATAGATCTGGAGAACGACCCGAGCGAAATCTATATTGGCGATCATGAATGAGATTTTTATCCACAAGAAAGTTGACTATCCTGCGATTGACAGCAGTTTCCATTACCCTTAAAAGCACTGAGGTAATGGCTATGGGCGATAATTAGTGGAATTCGCTTGGCTTGCTTTCTTTGGAATTGGCTGAACATTTGAGTCTTTCCAAATCTTAGGAAAGCACCCTGAAGAGTACGAAAGATGGTAAAGATTACAAGGAAGTTTAGCTAGAGAGGAATCGCAGCTTTTAAGGACAATGGGGGGGATGCCATCTGGCCTAGCAGACTTGCGAATAGTAAGCGCCTGCAGGATCTTAGAAATAACCCTAGTTCGAAAACGAAGTGGTTGCAGCGAGAAACCAGACTCCGGTAAGTACGGAGGACTATGGTTTGACTGTGGAAGCTTCGAGTTTCTAGCGAAGTTTGCTGCCATAAGGTTTGCTTTTTCAACAGGATCAACAACAGTTCGGTTATTATCAAGAAGAGGAGGTTTTGATGATGTGAAGAAATTCTGGTTAACCGATTTCACAAACGACCAGAAAGATCTTGAGTTTTTGGGATTCTCAATGATCTTAAGTCGACGTTTCCAATCATGTTCGAACTTAGCTCGCTTTAAAATTTTATTGTCGGCACTTTGTCTATTGAGAACAATCGGTGTGCTTTTGTTCGAACCCATGTGCATGTACTTGGTTTTACTTACATTTATTTTTAGTCCCACGTCTTTGCATTTAGAATGCAACCAGCGAACATTTGACTCTAAGTCCGAACGGTTATGGGCAAGCAAACACACGTCATCAGCATAATTAAGGTGATTTAAGGTGTTGAATTGAAGACCTTTATCTTCCACAACTTCCAGTGCAATTTTCAAGAGGTCATTTATTACCACCAGACACAGGGCTGGTGATAATATGCAACCTTTTCTGGCACCCATTCGCATAGAAAAGCTCTAGGATAGCTCTTCTCTATATAAGCCGCAACACTTTGCATCATCGTATGACTTTTTAATCATAGCTATGACTTTGTCTGGAATACCTGTCCTACGAAAAGCATTCCATATGTACGTACTTAAGACTTTGGCCTCCTGAATACTTTGCCTCCATCTATCTCGGTTCAGTGACCGCGTCCTTCATTCAGGTAATCTTAGCAGTGGTTTGCTGTCTGCATCAATCGAATCCTCTCAGCGCTTCCGACCGGTCTTTGTCCGTTGACTTTCCTTTCTAGTGTGCGTTTGGGAATTCTTCTGCCATCCATCCGCCCTACATGACCAGCCCATTGTGACTTCTTAAATTTTATGAGGGCTAACACTTCTGGATTGTCGAAGATGGCATACAATTCTCTATGGTATCGTATTCTTCATATCGGGTTTTCCATCACAGGTCCGAGGATTCTTCTGAGGACCTTTGTTTTAAAAGCGTTAAGTAGTTTTTCGGATGCATGAGTTTATGTCAACGTTTCGCTGCCATAGCATATCAGTTTTGTTTTCCTGTGTACTTTCCTGTTTTTAATTATTATAAGTACCGAATAATACGTCTTGTTTGCTTTGATTATTCTTTTTTTGATTTCGATGGGTTCACTTCCATCCTTCGATAGGTTCGCCCCAAGGTATATAAAGTTATCTACGTTTTCTAGGTTATAGTCTCCTTCCGTAATATTTTTTCTGATTGGCGTCTTTTTCCTTATTTGTGTCGTAATCTTTTTTTTCCACTTATACGTAGTCCAACTTGTTTTGCTAACGAGTCGATGTTTACAAATATGTCATTACCACTCTCCAGAGATCTTGCAAGGATATCTATATCGTCGGCATATGCAACGAGTTGTGTGGATTTGAAATACCTCCACGCCTTCTACTCCCTCCCATACAAAATGACTCATTTTTAAAAACATATATCAATCAAATTTCCTTGAATACTAGAAGCGAATAATTTGAAACTTAGAATATATTATTTTTATACTTTAGATGAAATTTGAGAGTAATATAAGTTTGCCACAAAGTTTGTAACGCCAAGAAATAAGGCTAGGAGAGAAAAATGAATGATACAGAAGTTCATATAATCATTAAAAAATCTCAAAAACGGATGTCCGTCTGTCCGTCCGTCCGTCTATCTCTCTGTCTGTCTGTCCGTCTGTCCGTCCGTGTCCTCTCTAGCTTGACAACGCGTTGAGCTAGATAGTTCAAATTTTGTACACTTCGTTTTTGACAAAATATAAGGTCAAGTTCGTGAACGAGCCAAATCGCTCCACCCCTTCTACCCCCTCCCATGCAAAATTACACAATGTCGTAATTTGACAATAAACGGACTTACTCGAAAAGTATAAATGCTATTGATCTAAAATTTGGAATGTAATACTTTTATGACGTTTTTAATATACTGTATAAAAATAATTTGTGACCTCACCCTCCTTTTACCACCTCCCATACAAATTGCAGTTTTTCATGAAATGCGCTAGACCAATTTACTCAGTGCGTATAAAGTTTATCAAGCTAAAATTGTTCACCACATTTTTATTTAGAATTATTAGTAAAACCGAAAAAAATAGATGGTTGGCCTTACCCCTTCGCCCCCGCCCACACAAAATGACATAATTTCGTAATTTGACAATAAACGCATTTGCTCGAAAAGTGTAAATGCTTTTGATCTAAAATTTGGAATGTACTACTTTCATGGTGATTCCAATCTACTGTATAAAAGTTGTTTGAGTCCTCCCCTTCCTTCCAGCACCTCCCACACAAACTGCACTTTTTCATGAAATACTATAAACAAATTTACTCAGTACGTATAAAATTTATCGAGCTGAAATTGTGCACTAAATATTTATTTAGAATTATTGGTAAGACCAAAAAAATTAGACGATTAGTTTCACTCCTTCTACCCCTTCCATACAACCTCGAACAATTTAACAACATCACAAAACGTCGATTTTTCTGAAAAGTATGAATGCTACTGATCTGCAATTTGAAGCATGTCAAAAAATGATGTTTTAAGTTATTTCTAAAAAGTTATTAAGAACTCGCCCCTCCTTGTACCACCTCCCATACAAACTGCACCATTTCATTAAGTCCAATACACTAATTTTCTCAGTACCTATAAATTTTTTTAATTCTAAATTTGTTATAAAACATTTTAGTGGCAACTTTAGCGTGATGTGAAAAAAGTATTTCAATGTCGTCACCCCCTCCGCGACTTCCCCTAAGAAAATTCTTAAAATGAAAAAAAATTTCTTTCATCTAGAGTATCGCACTATTGGGCTTTACGCCCAATCGTAGTCCTGTTATGTTTTATCATAAATTTAATCTATGGTATAAAAATTACTTGAATCCCCCTACTCCCTCCACTACTTCAAATTCAAACTGCACGTTTTCATGAAAAACTATAAACCAATGTGCTCAGAACGTATAACATTAATCGAGCTCAAATTTTGTACCAAGTCCTGTTCTGTTAAAATATTTGGACTTTGCTCTTTGAACAACAAGCATTAATCTATTACCCCTGGTTGTTTACCTTGCATATGAAGCTTACGAAATCCTCCAGTCAAACTTTTTTAGTTTAGCAAGCCAAGTTCCTGGAGGTATAATGAACACAATTAATGTGTATATAATTTTTACTACACTATTTATTTATTTATTTATCATAACAAAATATTTAGTTACATAATAATTAGCTTGTATTTTTTAATTTAATTTAATTTAATGTAATTTAAAACAATTTAACTTACGTAACTTAATGTAAACTAGTAAGATGGGCACTGGTAGGAGGATGGTCATACAGGGTTTGGGATACTTTACAAAACAGAGCGCAGTCTTAGTTTGTATGTCAATTACTCATTGGAGGTGTGTAGTGTGCACTGAATTTGTTAAATAGTCTACATCTGATAATAGTCTCATTTTGTCCGACAACTGTACTATGCGGATATTCCTTTAGTAGTCCTGAATATCTCGTCAGCCTGACATTGTCATTGAGTCTGAATTTATTTGAGATGTGATCTACCATAATATCGCCATTCAAAACATCTAAGGTAAAACAGAATGTGAGCATAGTTCTTCTTTAACAAAGAGGTAAAAGATTTAATATTTGGAGCCTAGTTGCGTACAGTGGAAGATTCTCAAAGTCTCTAGGATCATACAAGCCCCTAAGAGCAAAAAGAAGGAATTGCTTCTGTATTGATTCTATTCTGTTGCTGTATAACTGGAAAGAGGGATCCCAGATGGGACAAGCAGGAAATAGTCATGTAGGTATGTGGATCTTTTATGTGAGAAGCTTATCACGTGGCATTTACCGACATTAAGCTATAACTTGTTCTGACTACACCACTCATCTAGTGCAATAAGCTTGGACTGCAAGAATGCGGCATCAGCGAGTGAGGTAACAGTATGATATATTTTCAGATCATCAGCGTACAACAGATTCGAGACATTTTTTAATACTTCAGATAGATCTGAGATGAAAATATTAAATAAGAGAGGTCCCAAGTGACTTCCTTGGGGTACCCCAGAGGACACTACTATTTCCTTGGAAATAGAGCCTTGGAACTTGACAAATTGAGTTCAAGTACTAAGATAGGATTTAATCCAGTCAAGAAGGGATCCTGTAACACCAATTTTTTTAAATTTTAAAATCAGGATGTTGTGATCAACTCGGTCGAAGACTTTGCTAAAGTCAGTGTATACTGCGTCAATTTGATGTCCATTTTCCAGTGCGCAGAGTATATCAGATACTAGAATCATGAGGTTAGTCATGGTTGAGCGCCCTTTTCTAAAACTAGATGTCGCCTAATGACGCCAATCAGATGCCTACCCTGTCTATACCCGTCCAACCACCAAACTTGAACTTACACCGAATTGAATTAATATCTAAATAGAATATTAATCTTTTTCGCACTAATTAATTTTCAAATTGATTTTTTTTTCTAAATCGAATGAATGTTAATATTTTTTTATAGCTCTACAAAACAGAAACAAATTATTTTCATTCTGAATAGTTGCAATGCTATGAGTAATATAAGGATGTGCTCAAAAGCCATAAGTATTATAGTATAAAGAAGAAAAAAGTTGCTTTGATTATCATCGATGCTACTTAACTAATAGTTTCCTTGCACGTTTCCAATTTCATATTGGTAAAGTTGTAATATATATAACCCACGGGATATCTAGAAAAGTTATAAAATTTAACATAATGTCTCCACTTCAGTGCGTTCTAACTACCTACATCAATCCTTTTAATATTTCGTGGTGAAATTTCGCATTAGCGAACTACATATGAAGTCTGACCTAGATTTTAGAATAATTGCAACTGAACGTGTGTCTCCTTCGGGACGAAAAGAAATTCGGATTTATTGCGAATTTGACTAAAAAAAAATTCACATTTTTCCAGTATTTCGTAGCAGCTCTATTGACAGCGACATTTGAAATGAACAGTGATCCCATAAATAATCAACTTCATTATCAAAAATATCCTTGAATCTTTCTCTATTTTAACAAAAGGGATTTTTCTTCCTTTTAGTAAAGTGGTAAATTTATTTTCATATCTGTGCTACTTAACCTAAATCCAGCTAAGTTCGACCAATAAAAGCTTACATTTCTACCTAGAGTGAATCATAGAGAGGGATGTTTTTCGAACATGTTCATCCATTTTTACGAAATGAACAGGACAGCTTTTCCCCTTAAAGTATTTAATTTCGAAAAAGCTTATCGAAATTACGTTTCCCATAAACTAGTCCTTGCTACCTTCACAATTCAGTTCGTATAATCTTTTCGTGGAGAACCATTATAAATGTATTTGTTCGGCTTGGAACGAAAACGAAACGATTCGAACTTTTCAACTACATGGAATTTAATTAACCTGAACCCAATCGAAATTTATTGTTACTTAACTGCTCGACATTAATCCTAAAAAACGGCAATTAGATACGTACTTATCGATTGTTTTGGAGCCTACTAAATTTCAATTCTTCTTAATGATAAGGCTCGAAAAAAAAAAACTTAATGTCCACTAATAATCAAGTAGTGGAAGAAAATAGCTTGATGGAATGGGTTGTGCTCAGTTTTCACTAAAATACTAGAGGCCAAACCTTCCATTAAACCAATATTTCTTTTTTATAGGCACTCTCCCATCAGTCCATTCGCGTTCTTATTCACGCAATTTCTTAATAAATTATCCGTTGTGTAAGAAATGGTATTAATTTCGGGGATATACGTATATCAACACATGTTCTCTGATATAAGGTTATTATAGAAATTTTCGGAAATGATATGGAAATCATTCGAAAATGTGATTTTTATTGAATATAATCGAGTTATTAATGACATGTTCTTAAGGCCGGCCGTATCGGAATTTATTACAATTTGGCGATTATCAGGAAAATTAATTACGACGATTGATATTATATCATGTCCAAGAATAAAATAATTACGTGATAATTATTTTCAATGTATTTACACATTCTTTTGTTGAATACTGTCTTAGTTATTGCTGTATATTGTTATACTCTAGATGACATCTGAGAGTATTATAAGTTTGCTCTAAAGTTTGTAACGCCAAGAAATAAGGCTCGGAGAAAAAAATGATGAATACAGAAATTAATATTATCACTCAAAAATCTCAAAACCGGATGTCCGTCCGTCCGTCCGTCCGTCCGTCCGTCCGTCCGTCCGTCCGTCCGTCCGTCCGTCCGTCCGTCCGTCCGTCCGTCCGTCCGTCCGTCCGTCTGTGCGCGCTCTAGCTTGAGAACGCGTTGAGCTAGATAGTTCAAATTTTGTACACGTCGTTTTTGACAAAAAAGTAAGGTCAAGTTCGTGAACGGGCCAAATCGCTCCACCCCTTCTACCCCCTCCCATACAAAATGACACAATTGCGCAATTTGACAATAAACGGATTTGCACGAAAAGTATAAAAGCTATTGGCCTGAAATTTGGAATATGTTACTTTTATGATAATATCAATCTACCGTACGAAAATTATGCGTATCCTCTCCCTCCTTCTACCACCTCCCATACAAACTGTACTTGTCATGAATTACTCTAAGCCAATTTACTCATTGCGTATACAATTTAGAGAGCTCAAATTGTGCACCAAATATTTATTTGAAATTGTTAGTAAGCCCAAAAAAATTTAGACTATTAGCTTCACCCCTTCTACCCCCTCCCATACAAAATGACACAATTTCGTAATTTGACAATAAACTGATTTACTCGAAAAGTATAAAAGCTATTAGTCTGAATTTTCGGATATGTTATTTTCAAAGAAATTTTAATCTACAGTAGAAAAATTATTTGCTTCCTCCCTCTCCTTCCACCCCCTCCCATACAAACTACACTTTTTCATGAAATGCTCTAAGACGATTTTCTCAGAACATATAACATTTATTGAGCTCATATTTTGTAATAAATACTTAATTAGTATTAGCACTAATATCAGAAAAAAATATTTGATTAGCTTCACTGCTTCTACCCCCTCCCATACAATATGACACAGTTTCACAACTTCACAAAAAATCGATTTTCTTGAAAAGTATAAATGGCACTAGTCTGAAATTTCAGGGATATCAATTTTACAATATTCCTAGTTATTTCTGAAAAAAATCACTCTAATCGCCCCACTCTTTCTACCACCTCCCATACAAACTGCACATTTTCACTAAATCTAACTCACTAATTTTTTCAGTTCCCATTCAATTTTTGGAGTAAGCATTTTGTACAAAACATTTTTATAGCTACTTTAGCATGATGGGGAAAAATTAGTTCAATGCTGTCATCCCTTCTAATACTTCCCATGCGAAATTTCTTGGGATCACAAAAAATTCTATTTCATCTAGAGTATCGTAAGATTGCGCTTTACGCGCAATCGTAGCCCTGTTATGTTTTTTAATTGCAATTTATTTATAAAGTTATTGCTTCACGGCAGTGACGTGGCGTGATATTTTAGCCATGTGAAAACATTCCTCAGCTTAAGTATTCAAATTGTTATATTGTAAAATTGTTGTATGTATGTATTTCCAAGCTAGGGTGTAGCCTAGCGGGTAGCGTGTTGGTCTACAATGCGAAGGTCGTGAGTTAAAACTCCGGTCGACGCATAATTCCAGCACACTGCTTGCTTGGCTTGATTACCTCAATCTACGATAGTGAAAAATTCGTAGATTGAGGGTTTTGGGAAGAAGCTAACAACCCTTCCGCAATAAATAATGAAAATGCTAAGGAACCTGAAGGTTAAATCGGATTTGGGCTGTAGCGGCATTGAAGAAGAAGTAACATAATTTTAATTATTCGATAATGGCGTTTTCTTCGCAATAGATCCAAAAACACAATCTAAAAAGGTCATCAATAGTGTATCATTGATAAAAATCATAAAGATCTGAAGATCTAAGTTTAAAAGCCAATTATCGTACTAATGAGTGCTAACGGACCTGGATTCCAAACCGTCCGGCGACAGTGTTTAATTTTTACGTTATTATTCTAATAATAAAGCATTGTGATTCACACATAGAATTTTTTTTTCGCGTTTCATGACTAAATTAGCCTAAAAATGCAAAAATTCGTTTGTCATGTATACGCTCTAATAACTATCAACGACTGATGTCTCCGAATCCTTTTTAGGCTGATTGTATAATGGGTAGGGAAATTTCAGGTCAATCATTTTTGGGAGTGTGCGTGAAAGTGGAGGGCGGGGGAGGTTAATTTCGAAACTATGCATATTTATTTTTCAATATACAGATATGAAGATGACTATTTGTGGGGCGAAAATTAAAAATTAATTAATTACTTTATTATTATAATGATAAAGTATTGTGATCGACACAAGCAAAAAAAAAATTTGCTACCCTGAAATTTTTTTTTTCGCGTTTCATGACTAAATTAGCCTAAAAATGCAAAAAAAAAATCCGTCTGTCTGTACGCCGTACGCCGACGTGTACGGTCAGCGCACATTAACTCCCAAACCCTTCAAGATAGAAAGTTAATTTTTGGGGGGATTATAGATAGTTGCGGATCTCAGGCGGATATCCATTTTGGGGGTGTACGGGTTCTGGGGGAGGCGGGGGAGCGCTTAAACCGAAAAATACGAGTTCAAATATCTCAACCATGATCACAGCTACGAAGCTTAAACTCAACATACGTATAGAGGGGTTTGTGGGACAACTTTTAAAAATAATTTAATTTTTTTATCCATTGGGGTGCGAAGAGGAGGGGCTAAGAATTAATTGTAGGCCGAATTTTTTTTTCAAATGATTATATCTTCGAAGTTACTTATCGTAAAGAAATCATATTTAGAGACCGTCAAGGTGGCATATAGTTTCATCGGAACCAGCTCAGAAAGCGGCTAATTATTGTAAGGGGGAGGGTCAGGGGGGGTGCAAAGAAAAACACTTAAAAATTAATATCTCAACTATCTCTTAAGCTATGTAATTGAAACTTAAAACTTATATTAAACTGTACTTGGCAAATACAAAAAAAAATATAACATGTCGAAATAATAGTAGTGGGGGGAAATGAGGAGCAATTCAAAAATGGCGCACTTTTCAAAATTACAAATCCCTATATCTCAAAAAATAGTACAGATATCAAATCGAATATTTGTCAGATTGTAGAACTACATAATGGTTAATTTTGGTAAAAATTTTAAGTTGGGAGGTGTAAGGGGAGGGAGGTGATACAAAGTTAAAATTCTGCATGTGAATACCTATATTTAATGTACATAGAAAAATAATAATAACTTGATCCATATTTACTATAAACCGACCCCCCCGGTCTAACGTGCACAAGGTGTTTCATGTGCATTGAAAAAAACACATAAACTGAAAATTTTTGAGTGAAATTTTAAGATAGAAACTTGAAAATTTGCGAAATGCATTTAAAAAAAATTCTTAAATATACGAAATTTTAACTGGTTGAAAACCTTTAACACTTCTACCCCCTCCCATACAAAATTATTTTTTCGACCATTTTCAAGAAATCAATTATCACCTAACTATTAAAAGCTATCAATTTGAAATTTTGCATTAAATCTTACAAAAATAATTGAAATGAAGTTGCGTTAAAAGTTTAAAGATCGCGCTTGCCCTTCTACCCCCTCCCATACAAAAGTATGATTTCGACTAATTTCATTAAATCAACTAATGACCAACAAATTAAAAGCTACGAACTTGAAATTTCGTACGAGCATCTTACAATAAAAATGAAAGAAAATTGCATGACAAGTTTTACGATTCCTCTACCTCCTCTACCCCCTCCCATACAAAATTATTTTTTCGAGCATTTATAAGAAATCAGTTATCAGCTAACTCTTAAAAGCTATCAATTTCAAATTTGGCGTAAAAACTTATAAAAATAATTCAAATTGCTTTAAAAGTTTTGAAATCGCGCTTGCGCTTCTACCCCCTCCCATACAAAACTCTGATTTCGACCAATTAAATCAACTAATAACCAACAAACTAAAAGCTACGAACTTGAAATTCTATACAAGCACCTTACAAGAGACGCGAAATAAAACTGCGTATCAAATTTTACGATTCCCCTATATTCTCTACACCCTCCCATACAAATGTTCGGTTTCATGAATGTAAAATACACCGAATTTTATAAAAATTCTATGCAACTTCGTCTATGAAACACATTCTATACAGAGAATATTGGACGTGATTCAAGCAATTAATTAAAAAGCTATTAACATCCACCCACTCTTACTATTACCCCTACTCCTCCCCTCATAAAAACCCAAACTTACAGAAACGAATGAAATATTGTTAACAGTCCTGCCCAAGAACTCCCTTTCACTTAGCCTTCCCTAACCACTCTAACCTGCATATTGACTTTCCACTCATCCGCAACTTGTCCCAAGAATAATAAAGTTTCGCCCGACTTATTGGCAGTTTATTTTTTTATCGAGTGGGTTACAAAAAGGGAGGGCTAAAAGCCAATTGTTGATCGATTTTTTTTTCGAATGAAAATATTTTCAAAATTACTTAATACAAGTTCATATTTTAGAACCAATTAGGTGGCGAATAGATGAACCATATTTAACTTAGTGAGAGGAAAATACTTCGGGGGATTTTTGCAAAAACGAATCTCTTAAGATATACGTATCTACGGTGTAACATAGTGAGAAGTGTGCTAGTCTACAATGCGAAGGTCCTGAGTTCAAATCCCGGCCAACGCAACACATAAATCTCGCAGACTGTCTGTTTGGGTTTACCGCAGTAACTTCAATCTACGACAATGAAAACTCGTTGGTAGGGTTCTGCAACGAGCTAACAACCCTCTTACAGTAAGAAATTAATAATGTTGAGCAACCTGATATCAGGAGGCCAAGAACCGATTTGGGCTATAGTTCCATTGTATAATATCTCTTAAGATATGTAATTGAAACTTGGAACATATATTAAGCTGTAGTAGCGGAATATGAGGAAAATATATTGGAAATATTAGTATTTTTTTATTTATTATTATTTTTTGTCTCTTGAACTAGGCTCATATTAGACTTTACATTTGTGTACAATGTGTAGCTAGTTTGATCAATTATTATAAAGGCAGAAATAATTCAAATTAAAGGATAAATGTTTAATGAGATTTAACAAAAAAAAATGTTATTTTAAAGATTCGTATACAAATTGAGATAATGCTGTTTTTTTTTTTTTTTTTAAGTTAATTTTATTTAATGCTTTTATGCTATTTGGTAAATTATTATATGTAATTGCTGCGTTGTTGATAGCCGAGTATTTACCGTATTTCGCGGTTGTAGCCTTCTGTGTCCTTATTTGGTTTGCATGTCGTGTTAGATATTGATGGATATCGTGGTTTAATTGTAATGTTGTATTTGTTTTAATATTTTTGTTGGTTATATTGTATATGTGCGTAGCTTCCATTAGTTTTTTATAATCTTCAATTTTTAATATTTGTTTTTTTGCGTGTATGATGTTAGTACGTTCTATTCTATGGTAATTAAATAAATTTTTGATCGCTTTGTTCTGGATTTTTTGTATCTTTTTTAGGTTTTCTTTAGCAAATGAAGATGACCATATTTCTATTCCATAAGATATTCTGCTATGGAATAGTGAGTAAAATATTGATATTTTTAATTATTCAGGTATAAGTTTGCTTATTCGTCTGAATATTCCTGCTATAGTAGATGACTTGTTTTTAATATTTTTTATATGTTCTTTCCAGTTTAATTTTTCGTCCAATGTTAATCCAAGATATTTAAATGTATTTACTTGTTCTATTATTTCTCCTTTGTATTTCAGTTTAACTTGTGTCGCTATTGATTTTTGGTTGAAGATCATCATTTTTGTTTTGCGTATGTTCACTGTTAATTTATTTTGGTTCATCCAATGTTCTAATTTTTCCATATCTTCATTCATGTAATTTTCCATTTCTGATTCCGTATCTGTTGCATATATTAGTGCCATATCATCAGCATATTTGTACAATTTACCATTCAGAGTCACTTGATTTATGAAGTTAATGTAAATTATAAATAGTGTTGCTGCTAATTCAGTTCCTTGTTCCTAGTATAAGGGGGAAATGGCAAACATTTCAAAAATATTGTACTTTTCATAATTTTAATTGGCCATATCTCTAAATTGAAAGAAGGTATTAAGTTAGAATTATATGAGATTTTACCCACCTATAGTAAAAGTTTAAATATGGGTTCTGTAAAGGGATACAGGTCGTGAGCCAAAATGTCGAAAATGTTCAGTAATTCTTTACGGGCTCTGGGAAGAGATACAAGTTTCTAATTGTGCACGTGCATACATCCATTTGATGTACGTAAAGAAACATTTCATGTGTATTAAAAAAAACTCGAAATTTTTAAAATTTTTTAAGATGTTATGCTAAAAACTTCAAAATTTGCGAAATGCATTTATAAATTGCATAAAAGTTTGGGCGAATACCTTCAAAACTTTTGCTCCCTCCTACATAAAAGCATTTATTTATTTAAGCTATTAATTTAAAATTTTGTAGAAACACTGCTAAAAATATTTAAAACAAAGTTGCATCGAAAAGTTTTGAAACCCCTCCTGCTCTCTTGCCCCTCTACACCTTCCCATGCAAAAATGTGATTTCGACAAATTTCAATAAATCAACTAACAACCAACAAGTTAAAAGCTACGAACTTGAAATTTTGTTCGAAGATCTTTTCGGAGAAACGAAATAATATTGTTTCACAAATTTCACTATTCCCTCAACGCATCTACCTTCTCTCATACAAATATATTAGGTGTTGGAATTAATTCGTAGCTTTTTTTGCAAAGTATAGATGGTTTATTCTGAAAATATTATTACAGTGGTATTATTGAAAGTATTGTCCATCGTTTTCTAATACCTTTTTTGATCTTTCTGGCAAAGCACGAATACCATAGCACGTCGAAAGAATTTTTCGTCCTTAGATTCGATGAATGAATCGATCCAATTCTTGGTACTTTCGTAGTTATCGAAGTGATGCTCTAACAAGCCATTCACCATGGACCGGAACAAGTGGAAATCTTATGGAACGATGTCTGGTGATTATGGCGGGTGGAATAAAACTTCCCATTTCAGCGTTTCTAAATAAGTTTTCACCACTTTTGCAACAATTGTCACGTTGATCCTTTAATTGGGGGCGCTTTTCTTTTAATGCTTTGCTCAAACACATTAGTTGACGTCTGTGCAAGCATTTGACACGGGTCTTCATCGACCATTATAACCAATTCTTCATCTTCAAACTTTTTCGGCTGTCCGGAATGCTCCTTGTCTTCCAAACCAAAATTTCCATTTTTGAACCGAGCGAACCACTTTCTGCACGTTTGCTCAGCTAGAGCATATTCATCATAAACGTCTACTAAAATGCGATGACTTTCCGCAGCACTTTTATTCATGTGTAAGTAATGAAGCAACGCTTCCCGCAAAAACAGATTTTCGGGCACGAACGTTGACATGTTTGATGACGCACAACAAAATGTTATGAACTCGATAAAGAAATGTCGTTCAATGGACTAGATAGGCCATGGAGAATATTTGCTTTTGTAAATGTAACTACGGATACTTGAGTAACGCCACCTTTTGTAAAACTCTACGAATTAATTCCAACCCCTAATACATGGTTTCAGAAATATAAAATGCATCGAATTCCATAGCATTTACTACGTCTATGGAACTAACATTTTATGCAGATAATTTTGAAGGAGATTCAAAAAATAAATTAATAAATTGTTAACATCCACCCACCCTTTCTATCCCCTCCCCCCGATAGAAACCCAAACTTGCATATATAAACGAATGAATTATTGACTTCTTTTACTGGTGCTATTGAGCCTTAATCTTGAACCCCCTTTCACTTTGTCTTCGCTATTCGCCCTAACCTGCATATTAACTTCCTTTGTATCATCAACTTGTCCCAAAAATAATTAGGTTGTGCTGAGCAAAAATTTTGCCGAAATTTTTATGAAGAGCATGCATTTTTAAATGATTTCATAAATAATTTGTTAATTTAATTAAACATTTTTCAAATCAACGGAGATATATGTATATACATATATATAAATATAAATATATATATAATGTAAGTGAAGAAATGCTTCGATTTGGAAAGAAAGAGGAGGAGGGGGTTTAGGGTGCGAAAGAGTGAAAACAAGTATATATTGTACATAGATATTACATGTGAGTAAATCTAAAATCTGGGGGTGGGGTTCAACCGCCTCCTGTCCTCCCGGTTGGTACGCTTCTCCAACAAGTGAGTGTGCATCAAGAAGATAATTATAGCGAGATGCCATTGAAAATACATTTTTGAATGTGTTATTTGCTTGGATAGTATGAGATTGGGAACAATTTCAATTTTAACACTCTAGAAAATCTGAGAGTGTATTGTGTTTGCCTTACCGTTTGTGACGCTAAGAAATAATGCTCGCACAGAGTTGTCAAGGTTACAGAAGTATTTGTTGTCGCTCAAAAACCTCGATTCCGACTGACCGTCTGTCAGTCTGTCTACAACATAACTCTCGAAAGCTTGGACCTATCATGGTCAAATTTGTCATATGTCATTTTTAGCAAAAATGTAATTTTAAGTTCATGAACGGGTCATATTCCCCCAATCCTTCAACCCCCTCCCATGCAAATTTCATGATATTTCGAAATTTTAGGAATTTGATTTTTCTCCTAAATCATGTCAGCTGTTGACTTGAAAATTAGTTCATTGTATAATGCTGTAAATGTCGCTAACGTCAAAAAATATTGATCCGATCTCCTTATGCCTTCACCCCTCCCATACAAATGCACAATTTTCTAAAATGCATTTATTCGGTTTTCGTTGCAACTAGTAAAATATTCTTTCTTCCCCCTCCCATACACATTTCACGAAATTTAGAAATTTCAATTAAATTATTTTTCTCCAAAAACGTCAAAACTATCAGCTTCAAATTCTGAAAAAAGTATACTATTATAAATATCATTGATTTCGAAAAACTTGGTCTTGATTCGAATACTCCATCTACCCTCTCCTATACAAATGCACAATTTTGGTAAAAGCATTTAATCGATTTGCATTGAAACTAGAAAAAATATAAACTTCAAATTTTTCCAGAATTGCAATAAATGCTTAAAAAATATGAACTTTGCTTCAATTCTTCTACAAATTTTTGTATTGGAAATTCAATGAAAGTATTTATACTTCAAACATATGAGAGCAATCGCCTTTAAAATCGTAAGAAAGCAATACGATTAGGATATTGATAAGCAGTTTGAAAATCATCCAAAACCTTTCACTTTCTCTACGACCTCCCATACAAATGCCGTAAATTTGGGCAAAAATAATTCAATTTCTTCGAAAATTATGAAAGCCACAAACTTTATATTCAGCAAATATGGTGAGTCTTCGATGTCCGCAGGACGTTAGAGCAATCTTATTTCGCGCCTTGCTTATCTTATAAAGATCATACTTCACAATTTTTTCAGGTTATGATAAAGAAATACGAAACCATATACCAATAGAGTCTTATTTTTGAAGCATTTTTTGAAAATGGCGAAAAGATCATTATTTACTGGCTAAGGGATTCGATTGTCTATTCTAGCAGATGACGAAAAGAAGTATGAAAATCCTGGTGGCTTTAAATGTGAGAATAATTGTTAAGCGAATACTGATAGCGATAATGAAAGTAGAACTGGGAGCAGAAGTGAAACTGGAACTGAAAATATCACTGATTTGAATTCTCATCATCTGGACTGTGCACCAAATAGATCAAGCCGCAAATAATACGAAATGAGCCTCCATGGCAGCATTTTGTATGCAGATTATAATGAGGTCCTCAGGTTTAGATAGCGTTTCTGCCAGCTGCTCAGGAGCGCAGATGCGAGGAATTCAATCTGGAAGATTCTCATCGTATAGGCTGCTACCCAGTTGTGTGCTCTAGCGCAATTTACACTGCAAATGACGATGCAATGTAACCATGGCGAGCACCGAGGTCACACCGATGGACTTTAGCACTTCATTTTTTTTTTCAAAGAGAAATTGAAATATGGGGGCCAAACTTACGTGGTTGGATCCGTACTTGTATGTTAGCTGAACACGATAAGAAAATAAAAAATATTTAACAAACATAACAAGACTACGATTGCGCGTAAAGCGCAATCATACGATACTCTATATGATATACATGAAATTGAAATTTTTTGAGTTTTGTATGGGGAGTTGTGGAAGGAGTGATACCGTTAAACTACCTTTTCCACATCTCGTACTGAGAAAATTAGTGTACTAGATTTAATGAAATTGTGCAGTTTGTGTAGGAGATGATACGTACGCCGTCCGCCGTACATATGGACTCATATCTCCGAGACCGTTAAATGTAGAATGTTCGTTTTTACGCAGATTGTTAATTGGGTAAGTAAGCTCCAATTTCTAAATTTTGGGGAGTTCCAGGTGAAAGGGGTTGGCGGGGGGAGGGAAAGAGTCAAAAACTACACTTGCTAATATTTCCACCAGGAATGCAGATCGAAAGCTGAAAATCAGCAGAGATATAGAGAAGGCTGTGGGACAAACTACAAAAATAATTTAATTTTTTTATCCATTGGCGTCCGAAAAGCGGGGGGGAGGGGCTAAAAACAAATTGTCGGCCGAATTGTTTGTTGAAATGATTATATCTTCGAAATTACCTATCATAAAAAAATCATATTTTGAGACCATTAAGGCGGCATATAGCTCCATCAGCATTAGCTTAGAGAAAGGCTAATTACTGCAAGGGGAGGGTCGGGGAGGGTCAGGGAGGGGGGTCCAAGGAAAAACACTTAAAAATGAATATATGAACTATCTCTTAAGCTATGTAATTGAAACTTAAGATGTATATTAATCTATACTAGCGAAATACGAAAAAAAATATAAACTGCGGAAATAGTAGGAGCGGAGGGGGGGGGGAAGTCGGGAGCATTTTAAAAATGGCGCACTTTTCAAAACTACAAATCGTTATATCTCAAAATTGAGTGCAGATATTAAATTGAAAATTTGTCAGATTGTAGAACTAAATAATTATTAATTTTGATAAAAATTTTGAGTTGGAAGGTGTAAGGGGAGGGAGGTGGTAAGCAAAAATATCCAAAATTTTGAGTAATTTTCTTAGGGCTCTGGTGAAAGATACAAAGTTTAAATTTTGCATTTGGATATATCTATTTGATATACATAAAAAAATATTAATTTGTTCCACAATTGTTATGAACCGCCCCCTCGGTCTAATGTGCATTGAAAAAAAAACATAAACTGAAAATTTTTGAATTAAATTTTAAGGTAGGAACTTGAAAATTTGCAAAATGTATTTAAAAAAAAATCCTTAAATATCTGAAATATTAACTGGTGAAATCAATTATCACCTAACTATTAAAAGCTATCAATTTGAAATTTTGCATTAAATCTTACAAAAATAATTGAAATGAAGTTGCTTTAAAAGTTTTGAAATCGCGCTTGCCCTTCTACCCCCTCCCATACAAAATTATGATTTCGACCAATTTCATTAAATCAACTAAAAACCAACAAATTAAAAGCTACGAAATTGAAATTTTGTACGAGCACCTTACAAGAGAAATGAAATAAAATTGCATCACAAATTTTACGATTCCCTTACCCACTCTATCCCCTCCCTTACAAATGTTCGGTTTTGTGAATGTAGAATACAGCGAATTTTATTAAAAATTCTATGCAGCTTCGCTTATGAAACACATTCTATACAGAGAATATTGGTCGTGATTCAAGCAATCTATTAAGAAGCTATTAACATCCACCCATCTTTACTATCAACCCTCCCGCTCCCATCATAAAAACCCAAACTTGCATAAACGAATGAAATATTGTGAAATTAATAATAGCCCTGCCTTACTTGACCTTACTTTTTCGTCAGAAATGACACGTACAATATATGAACAGGAACTGAGTATACAGACCTTCTTTAAGTGGAACTATTTCACTTTTTCATCCTTTACCCATTTTACTTCGAATAACTTTTCATTACCAATAGCAACTGAAATACTTGTGCTTAAGAAATCCTCTGTCTAGAGTGTGAATCGATTTTTAGAACTTATGTTTATAGTCGCAAATTAAAAGAAACACATAACAGGACTACGGGCGTAAAGCCCAATCATGCGATACTCTAGATGAAATTTTGTATGGGGACTGGTAGAAGGGGTGACGGCATTGAACTCATTTTTTCACACCATGCTATTAAAATGCTTTGCACAAAATTACAGATTCAAAAATTTAATAGGTACTGAGAAAATTAGTGTATTGGTTTTAGTGAAATTGTCCAGTTTATATGGGACGCGATAGAAGGAGGGGCAAGTCCTTAATCACTTTTTCAGAAATAACTCTAAAATATATGTTTTTTACATGTTTTAAATTGCAGGTAAGTTGCATTCATACTTTTCAGGAAAATCGACTTTTTGCAAGGTTGTAAAATTGTGTCAGATTGTATGGGAGAATAGAAGGAATGAAACTAGTCGTCTAATTTTATTTGGTCTTACTGAAAATTCTAAATAAATATTTAGTGAACAATTTCAGATGGATCAATTTTAAACGTTTTGAGTAAATTTATTTATAGTATTTAATGCAGTTTATATGGGCGATGGTAGAAGGAAAGAGAGGACTTAAATATCTCAATAATATACAGTAGATTGAAATCAACATATAAGTGATATATTCCAAATTTCAGATCAATAGCATTTATACTTTTCGAACAAATCCGTTTATTGTTAAATTGCGAAATTGTGTCATTTTGTATGGGAGGGGGTAGAAAGGGTGCAGCTAATCGCCTAATTTAGTTCGATCTTCCTAATAATTTTAAATAAATATTTCGTGCGCAACTTCAGTTCGATTAATTTTACACGTACTGGGTTAATTTGTTTTAGAATATTTCATGAAAAGTAGGGTGATTTTAATAATATTTTATAAATTAGATTGACCATAGAGTAGATCAATTGCTATCATAGTTTTCGAGAAAATCCGTTTAAGCACATCCTAAATTGAGTTATTTTGTATGAGAGGTAGTAGAAAAGGTGGAGTGATTTGGCCCGTTCATGAACTTGACCATACTTTTTCACCAAAAAGAACGCGCTCTCAAGCGAGAGAGCAAATAGAAATTTTTAAGCGACAACAAAAATTTCTTTATCCTTGGCAACTCTGGGTCAGCAGTATTTCTTGGTGTTACTAAAGAGATAGCACTCTCAGATTTCATCTAAAATATAATTATACAACACGATTTAAAAGGTGATTACAATTTATGACTCATCAAGATGGGAAAAATAAAACTATTTCGCCTTAGAAAATTTCTACTAGTAAATTGTGGTTGGATGGGTATAGACAGGGTAGGCATCTGATCGGCGTCATTAGGCGACGCCCAGTGTTGTAACTGTCATATACACATCAATTGTGCTCATCATACCTCCTCGTGGTAGCCACCGGATCCTGGTCTTGTCCATCCGGACTTGACTTGCTGAACTGATGGGCGCGAGTGCTAATGAAACAGAAAAATTCTAGCACTATAATAATATGGCCCTCCAAGTTGGGGGTTGGGCGATGTGTTAACAACTCATCCTCGGAAAAAACACACCCGTTTCGAAACCTGAAGCAACGCCTCGGACTGGATTGATTCAACGGCAACGACCACGCAAACGAAAAATGGACTATTCCTTCGGATCTTGGAACGTGCGATCCCTGTACAGAGCAGGAGCAGTGAGAGAGCTTCTGGAACAGGCAGTCAAATACAATATAAACATAATTGCACTCCAAGAAACTAAATTATTAGGTAACGAGATTAATGACTTAAGATCGCACACAATTTTCAAAAGTGGGAAATCATCGGGAAGCCGGGAATTTGGAGTTGCGTTTATCGTCGACAAGAAGTTTAAACACCAAGTTACCAACTTCAAATCCGTCAATGAACGATTGTGTGCAATCCGCATCAAAACAAGTTTTTTTAATGTTTGGCTTATTAATGTCCACGCCCCAACGGAAGACAAAGACGACGAAGTTAAAGACGATTTCTACAGCACCTTAGAATCAACATTCGACTCCCTTCCGTCGAATGATATTAAAATAGTATTAGGTGACTTTAACGCGAAAGTGGGCAAAGACGAAGCATACATAGGGACAATTGGAAGGCATAGTCTCCATGATATTAGTAACGACAACGGCCAGAGGCTGACTGATTTCGCCAGCAGCAAAAACCTTATTGTAAGCTCGACATGCTTCCCGCATCGTGATATTCATAAGAGAACGTGGGCTTCACCCGACGGAAGAACATTCAATCAAATAGACCATGTTCTAATAGAGAAAAGGACGGCCTCCTGCATTCTCGACGTGCGTACATGTCGAGGGGCTAATTGCGACACAGACCACTATTTGGTAAAGACCAAGTTTCGATGCCGAATCGCAAACCGAGGACACTCAAAAATACAACCGGTTCCTAAATTCGACATAGGGAAACTCAAAAACGAGAAAATAGTTGCGAAATATGCGTTAGCCTTGGAGAGGCACTTCACGACAATGCTGAATACCACTGTCAGCATGCCAATAGAAGAAATGTGGCAAAAAATCAAAGATGGCATTACATCTGTCGCAGAGGAGGTGATAGGACAACAACCCCGGCGCAAAAGAAATGATTGGTTCGACAAAGAATGCCAAGATGCCTTAGAACGAAAAAATGAAGCTTACAAAATATTAACGGAACGGCCGACACGAGCCAAACAAGACAAGTACAAGGATCTTAGACGATTTGCAAACAAAATATGCAGACAAAAAAAACGGAAGTACAATAATGACGAAATTAAAAACATGGACGAACAATTTAAATTACACAACACAAGAGCCGCGTATTCCCTTGTCAAAAGGATGAAAGAAGGTTACAAACCGAAAACGACCCTATGCAAGGATGCGGAAGGGAACATTATAAGTAACGCGGAAGATATAAAACTAAGATGGGCACAATATTTTGAACACCTTCTTAACCCGAGCCCATCACCTACACGAACAGCAGCAGCAGATACAATAGCAGGTATAACTGATGTAACAGCTGATGAAGGATCCGCTTTGAGTCCTCCCACACTCGAAGAAGTAAAAACAGCCCTAAGGAACCACCCAAACAACAAAGCGCCGGGCACTGATCAAATCTCAGCTGAACTTCTGAAAGCCGGCGACACCTGCATAGCGCATCTCCTACATAGATTAGTCGCGGACATATGGACGCAGGAAATACTTCCTGAAGATTGGCGCAAGAGCATCATATGTCCAATTTATAAAAAAGGTGACAAACTCTGCTGCGAAAACTACCGAGGAATATCTCTGTTGTGTACGTCTTATAAGATTTTGACGAAAATTCTAGAAAAGAGAATTAAGCCCTATGCTGATAAAGTAATTGGTGAATACCAAGGCGGATTTAGAGCTGGACGCTCAACCACGGACCAGATATTCTCAGTTAAACAGGTGCTGGAAAAGTGCTGGGAATATAATATTGATGTGCACCAGATATTTGTTGACTTCAAACAAGCATACGACAGTATCGACAGGCGCGCACTGTATAAAATCATGTTGGAGTTTGGAGTCCCACCGAAACTGGTTCGACTGACAAGAATGACAATGACTGAGTCTTTGTCACAAGTCAGAGTAGAAAACGATCTGACTTCCAGTTTTAAAACAGACAACGGCCTTAAACAAGGTGACGGCCTCGCACCAATGCTTTTCAACTTAACACTCGAATATGTTGTTCGGAAACTTCCCGTTGACACCAAGGGAACACTATGCTTCAAATCCACACAACTCGTAGCATATGCCGACGACATAGATATCCTTGCAAGATCTCTGGAGAGTGCTAAGGAAGTATTTGTAAACCTTGACTCGGTAGCAAGGGAAGTTGGACTACGCATTAATGAAAACAAAACAAAAATTATGACGCAAACTAGGAAAAAGACGCCAATCAGACAAAATATTACAGTAGGAGACTATAACCTAGAAAACGTAGACAACTTCATATATCTAGGGGCAAATCTATCGAAGGATGGAAGCGAACCCATCGAAATTAAAAGAAGGATAATGATGGCAAACAAGACTTATTATTCGGTACTTCCAATAATCAAAAACAAGAACGTGCACAGGAAAACAAAACTTAAGCTATACAAAACAATCATAAGACCTGTGCTATGCTATGGCAGCGAAACGTGGACATTAACTCAGGCGTCCGAAAAACGACTTAACGCCTTTGAAAGGAAGGTCCTCAGAAGAATCCTCGGACCTGTGAGGGAAGACTCAATCTGGAGAATACGATACAATAGAGAATTGTATGCCATCTTCGACAATCCAGAAGTGTCAACCCTCATAAAATTTAAAAAATTACAATGGGCTGGTCATGTGGAGCGGATGGATGACGGAAGAATTCCCAAACGCACACTAAAAGGGAAAGTCAACGGACAAAGACCGGTCGGAAAACCACGAAAGCGCTGGGAGGATTCGATTGACGCAGACAGCAAATCACTGCTAAGATTTTCAAACTGGAGGACGCGGTCACTGAACCGAGATGGATGGAGGCAAAGCATTCAGGAGGCCAAAGTCCGATTTGGGCTGTAGCGCCATCGTAAGTAAGTAAGTAAATTGTCAATTACTTGTTATACTCTAGATATCTCCATTACTAAATCGTTCAATGTAATTGTGGGAATTTAATTCGATTAACCTTATTGCTTAAGCAATATTTTCAATATTGTGACATTTTAAAAATGACCAGGGCAAAACCGAAAAGATAATTTTTGCAAAGATTTTTTTTGGCATTTGACTAAGGAACTTCTCAAAATATTCGACTTTCCGTTGTACCCTTGACTTATATACATATTTGTTGGCTCTTTAGAAGGGGTGACAGCATTGAACTAATTTGCTTCACATCATGCTAGAGTAGCTATAATAATTTTTTGTACCAAATTTAGGCTTCAAAAATTGAAAAGATAATGAGAAAACTAGTGCATTGGTTTTAGTGAAGTTGTGCAGTTTGCATGCGGGATGGTAGAAGAATTGGAGGGTTTTTACTGATTTTTTGAGAAACAACTTTAATCATGATGATTAAAATTGTTTCTGCAGTTGATATATTTTTAATTTCAGATCAGTAACTTTCATACTTTTCAAGAATATCTGATTTTGGAAAAGATGTGATATTGAGTGATATCTCCGATATTAATTTTAGTACTAATTAAAGATTTAATACGAAATTTAAGCTCGATAGATGTTTCACGTACTGGGCAAATTGATTTATAGTATTTCATGAAATATTGCAGTTTGTATGGGAGGTGGTTGAAGGAATGAGGAATTCAAATAATTCCTAAATCATAGATAATATTTATTATAAAAGTTATGTATTGAAAGAAAAGATTTCCGGATTCTACACTGGTACGCTTTATTATTCGTGACGTTTCGGTCTCTGCTGAGACCTTTATCAAGCTGATCGACAATTACAAAACACAATTATTATATAGAAAAGGGTAAGTAAGGTTAAATTAGTTCAATCAATCAATCAAATTCCTGTTAAGACCCCTATAGGGGCATAGGGCAGAAACAACACTCTTCTACAAGGCGCGATCCTGAGCAACGCCCTTAAACTGTTGCCAGGACTTGTTTATTCCTCTGTCCTTCTGCTCAACTGATCGCTTTCATGTGTTACATGGTCGACCAGCCCCACGTCTTCCTTGAGGGTTATAATCTAGAGCCTGTTTGGCGATGTTTCGATCTGGTTTCCTCAAAGTATGACCGATCCGATAGTTTCTTGGTAAGTCGACCACGTAGTACAACCATTTAACAAAACGGATTTGACGCATTTGTCAAAAACTCACAGCTTCGTGCAAAGGGAGATCTCTTTTAACCTCCAGAAAGGGGAAAGGATACCGAAGGCCTGACGAGCTTTATTTAGCCGAGCCTCAACATCCTTTTCGGCTCCGCCGTCCATGCTGACAATGCTTCCGAGATAGCAAAAATCTTGCACCTCTTCCACATCCTGTCCGTTAAGAACAATCGGTGTGCTTGCGTTCGAACCCATGTGTATGTACTTGGTTTTACGCACATTTATTTTCAATCCCACCTCCTTGCATTTAGAATGCAACGAGTGAACATTTGACTCTAAGGCCGAACGGTTATGTGCAAGCAAACACACGTCATCAGCATAATCAAGGTGACTTAAGATGTTAAATAGTCTCCATTGAAGAACTTTACTTTCCCCACCTTCCAGTGCAGCTTTCAAGATGTCATTTATTACCACCAGAAACAGGGCTGGTGATAATATGCAGCCTTGTCTGACACCCGTTCGCACAGAGAAGCTCTCGGACAACTCTCCTCTATACAAGACACGACGCCTTGCACCTTCGTAGGAGTCTTTAAACATTGCTATGACCTTATCTGGAATACCTCTCCTACGCAAAGCATTCCATATGTATTCTCGATTAACGCTGTCGAAAGCCTTCTCGAAGTCCACAAACATGAGATGTAGTGGCGAATCCATTTCGGCTGACTGCTCTAATATTATCCGGATATTTGTGTGGTCGGTACAAGACGACTCTTTACGGAATCCAGCCTGATAAACTTCGAGAGTGCTCTCGACGACATCACTAATCCTATTGAGAATTACCTTAGCCATAATTTTTGATACGGCAGTAAGTAGACATATACCACGCCAATTGCCACAATCCCGAAGGTCGCCCTTCTTTGGAATTTTCCTAATGACGTCCTCCTTCCATTCAGTCGGACATCTTCCTTCATTCCACACTTCAGTAAAGAGTGGGAGGAGTATATCGGCTGTTATTTCCGGGTCCGCTTTGAGGAGTTCGGTTGGTAGTCCGTCTATACCTGCAGCTTTCCTTCTTTCCACTGACAGAATGGCGAAAACTATCTCTTCCTTATCTGGGGGATCGTCCTTAATAAATGATTATTGCAGTTGGATGTTTGGTAGTTGTTCTGTTTCTGGAATATCTTCCTCCGCAAGATGTTTAAAATATCAGAGAAGTATTCCTTCCATCGCCGCAACTGGTGTTCACTCATATTAACGAGAGTTCCGTTGACATCTCTCACCAGTTGGTTGGCGGTGAAATTTCTGTTCGTCAACTGTTTCATGATTTTGAATAGTGAATCCATATCCCCAAGGTAAGCCGCAGATTCTGCCTTGTTTGCCAGATCTTCAATGGCCTTTCTCTTGTCACGTCTAGCAGCCTTTTTAAGCTGTATATGAGAATCGCAGTAGTTCTGCCTCAGGTCGGGCGTTCGTTGGTTGATATCGGGTTGAGAGATGATTGCCAGTTTGGCTTTTTTCCGATTGACAACCTTGTCCCGTGTGTCTTGCGACATCCAGGGTTTCTCACCGCTTTGCACATATCCCACAGATTCTTCAGCACTAGTTAGAAAAGTGTTTTTGGTTGCCTTCCAATTGGCGTCCAGTGTGCGCATTTCATATTCACACAATGTGGATGACTTTTTGCGTAGCATAGTGGTGTATTCGCGTTTTTTGTTTGGATCTCTATGTTTATCTACATTGAGCTTGCGCTTCATTTGAAGAATTTGTGGTCGTCGGATAGCTGCTGTACACAATCTCAAGCAGGCAACCATCAAGTGGTGATCGCTCCCCACGTCAGCTCCACGTTTCGCTCGCACATCGATGAGACATCTTCTCCATCGGCGATTTATAGCCCCAAATGGTCGATCTGGTTCTGAGTAACACCATTAGAGGAAACCCAAGATGTTTTATGATGACTCTTGTGTGGAAAGAGGGTCCCTCCGATGACCATTTGCCGAGTACTACAAAACTCCACAAATAATTCGCCGTTTTCGGGACTCTTAATCCAATGTCGTGACGCGCCGACCCAAGGGTCACCATGCCTCCCCATGACGTGTTCTAGTCTAGTGTTGTCTGATCCAACCTGAGCGTTCTTATCTCCTGAGATGATAATAATATCACCTCTTGGAACACGTTCGAAGGAGGCACTCAGCTGGCTATAAAACTCCTCTTTGTCACCAGATGTTGCGGTATTAGTTGGTGCGTAGCACTACAGAATTGTGACGTTTCTGGCACTGGTCCTGAGCTTGACGACGATAATCTTATCCGAGATTGGTTCCCAGCTAATGAGACTGTTTCTCGCTCTCGGTGTAAGGACGAACGCCACGCCATTTTTGGCTTCACTTTCAGGGCCAATGTACAGAATAGTGTTTCCGCTAGGGGTTCGTTCTTCTCGTGATCCTGTCCACCTGACCTCGCTCAATCCCAAGATTTGGGTGCTCCATTTCACGGTCGATCACTGATTGGCGGTGGAAGGACCGAGTAACCCCAGCTCTTCCCCCGTCATTCAATGTTCGAACGTTCCAGAAGCCAATCATAGTCCGTTTTCGAATGCCAAAAGTCGTTACCGTAGAATCAGTCCATATTCGAGGCGTTGTATCCGTTTCTCGTATCATTTAGGTCTTAAGGTCACTGGTGATAAGCCCATGATCCAGTGAGTGTCCATTTGCCATTTAGGGCAAGCAGGACTGGCTATGGGTGAATTCTACAGCCTCCATACCAGAGGGGGATAGTTAACTCAGGTCCGTGGAGTCGCTAGTCTCCAAAGATAGTTGCAGGAATTGTTAAGACCTCATCCTACAACTACCCCCTTGCGAGGAAATTAAATTAGTTAATTAAGGTAAATTAATTAGTATCAGAAAGTTAAATTAGTTAAGGATTTCTGGGTACGGATTTTGTTCTTACCAAATTTTAAGGCGGGTAGCCTGCCGAAATGCACTGCGAAAACATTCACCAAACCAAAAGTTATGTATTTGAAATATTGGCTCGTATTGTTTTCTTGAAAATTTGATTATTACATATTTTTGGATATGAGTCATTTTGTATGGGAGGGAGTAAAAGACGTGGGGTTATTGAAGTAAGACTAAATGCAGATTGCATCTCGAAACATACCTAATAAACTGTGCGTGTTTCATTATAATCAGTTCAGCCATTTTCGCGTGAAAGACAGACAGAGAAGAATTTTAAAAACGTGTGTTTCTGCTTAGTTATTGTCCAAATAAAATAAAACACTAACTTATAGTCATTTATAAACAAATAACGGACAGTCACTACAATTATATTTATATGTATAGATTCGTTTAAGTGTGATCGTCATTTTCCTCAATAATCAAAGTAGACAGAAAACGGTAGTCGTTATGATAGAAAGAAAATACAGTCAAACTTCCATAAGTCGAACGTCTATAATTCGAATTTTCTATAACCCGAACTAAATCAGGTGCCAATAGCATTTAGAGAGCAAATCATAACTCATTTCATAACTCGCATTTTTCCATAAGTCGAGTAAAAAAATGGCACGCGTATTCAATAAGTCGAATAATTCGGGGAGATCCCTGATAGCGGAGAAAATTTTTGTTTCTTTTTTTTTTGGGAATCCCTCATTTTCTCACATCAAAGTAAGTGGTTTGTTGTTGTGTGTGTCATAAAAAGCCATGCGGTGGAAGCAGTGATGTTCGTGACGAGGACTGCGATAAATGGAAAACCTACGTTTTGCCCCATCTATTAAAAAAGTATAATGAACGCGACATTTTCAATGCAGACGATAAAGGACTGTTCTTCAAATGCTTACAAGATAAGACACTGACTTTCAAGGGCGATAAATGCCATGGAGGCAAACATAGTAAACAACGAGTTACATTATTGTTGGCAGCAAATATGGATGGAACAGAAAAATTGAAAATTCTCTTGATTGTCAGAAGTAGCAAGCCTCGTTGCTTTCGTGGGGCTACGTCGCTACCCATTGATTATAAATCAAACTCCAGGGCATGGATGGCCGGAAAAACTTTTTGAAGAATGGATTTGCAAATTAGATAAATAATTTTTACGCGCTGGACGAAAAATCTGATTATTCATTGATAATTGTCCTGCCCATGCAAAAGACTTACAAAGAAAATTGAAATCTATTAAATTGGCTTTTTTTCCACCAAATATGACCTCCAAATTCCAAACGCTTGACCAGGGAGTAATTCAAAATTTAAAGTGTCACTATCGAAGCAGAATCTTAAAAGAAGCATTAAAGCGTTTAGAGACAAAGAACAAACATGACATTACACTTCTGGATTGCAATAATCACATAACAAAAGCATGGGGTATTGACGTCAAAAACCAAACGATTGCGAATTGCTTTAAAAAAGCTGGATTTGGTCAGCATTCTACATGGGATGAAGAGGATAACATACCTTTAATTTTCTTAAATAATATTGATCAGGAAAGGATCTTGATACAAACTGATTACGAAGTATGGATAACATTGAATAATATAACTTCCGTAGCATTGGAAGTGATGATTAAATTGAGATGGACAATGAAATTTGTACAGAAGGTTTTCTTACAGATGATGACATTATTGAGAATTATAATTCTGAATCAGTGACTCAGACTTTAATTGCAGTGGAAATTGATGACGAGGGTTCCGAAGAAGAATTTATTCAACAGCCTTATACGAATGATATGGCAGATTCCTTGAGAAATTTGAATCTATATTTACAAACGAATTAAAACGCAAGTGATGAACACTATATGGCTTTAAATAAACTGGAATCTCTTTTTATTGAAAATAATAAAACAAAAGGAAATTTTCAGCCACAAATTACTAATTATTTTAATCCACTGTAACTATGTAGTACTTAATATAGAGTAAATAAAAATGTGAATTGAATATATGTAGTAAATGTAGTGTCTTTTAATAAATCCGCTGGTTTTGATAAACTGTTCTAAAACTCCAAGTCTCTATAAGTCGAACTATTTTTGTGCAGAATGGTGACACGAGTTATGGAAGTTTGACTGTAGTTTCCAACAAGAAATTCATTTTTGAAGTTCAACAAAATCGAGCAAACAAACTTTTTCCTAATAAAGATGATGAATTTTCATCGCAATTCTTACACGCACAGTGCTATATGTGCCCGCGAACAACATAATTATTAACTTTAATTTCGGTCCTAAGTAAATAGAAAATTATGAGATAATACGAATATTGTGCGGTCTCATTAAGAACAGAACGCGTTTCCTAAAAACCGCTTACATTCTTAGTCGCACAGGCACGTTCGGTTTTAATTTGTTTCATAAGATAAATTAGAGGATATTCATTTCGAGGATGCATAGAACTTTTCTCTTTGTTTTCGTAAAACTCGACTGTCGCTATCTCTCTTCAGGCGCTGTTTATACACACCGACATTATTGTCGAAGTCAGATAAAGGGTTCAGTTTTACCTTAAATTTTCTCGATGAAAACTTTTTAAAAGCTTATGAAGAAGTAGGTATAAGAAACATTTCGGTTCGAACAAAAGATTTTCAGCGAGCCTATCAGAAAATTAATATTTCATTCTATTTAATTTCTTATTGTTATTTCTTAGATGAGATGTTCGAAAGCAATTTATTTTGCTATTGCCTTTTGTTTGGAGAAAAACTCAATTAACCGATTGGGTATGTCATTCTAAATAATTTGTTATTATTTTTGCCTTGTAACGTAATAGGCATTTGAGTATTATATTACAGAAATTCTAATTAAAAAAATATTTAGAAGAAAGCAATTATTTGATATTTGAAAGCTGAAGTTGAGCAAAACTGTTTGGAAATGGTTCATTAATTTATATAGTTACGGAGTAAAACGATTTCTAACAAATTCTACTTCGATCTAGGCAATCCCGACAGATCTTATTTCAATTCAGTCAATTTCTTTCCGCTTTTGGCGAATTTCGAAAGTCCTAATGCCAAGTGAATGACTTTATTTATTTGCCGGTCACACCGTCTCACTTTGGAGACTACCTCGGAAATTCCCAGCGCTAGCTGTATACTACATTTCATCACTTTTACCCTTCTTCACTTTGGTATACACCTTTTTGATTTGAAATTTGAAAACTTTATTTTTTTATATACAAAATGACCTGTGTTATAGGCAATTTCGGCCTTCATGTGCAATGCACAAACACAGTCATGGAGGGAAGGAATGGGATTTGAAAGGTAGGGGAAGGGGAGTGAAAACGACCGTAATGAGTAAAGAAGCTGGTATATTTTTCAATTGTACTGGCTGCTACTAATATTTCCAGGTGATAGTTTTAGTATTAAAGTGCTTTATTTTTCGCCAAAAAGTTCTTAATTCTACATTAATCCAATAAAGCTAAGATTATATTTTAGGTTTTATAAAATACTTAATGGCCTCTGTGGGCTCTCTGAGTTTATAATTGTATTAGGTTTGTTATGTGCTTCTTGCATTTTCTTTGTTTTTGTATTATTAGTTTTAAATTTCGCTGGTTTTTATTTAATTGGGAAACTTGGCATTAAAAACCCAATATTAATTATATATTTGGGGGTTTTATCGGTTTTTGTATTAACTTATATCTATGTTAACAAATATTAACAATTTATTTACATCTTAATACTATCGAATCTGTTTTTATTTATTATTTACATTTATATTTATAATTTTTATTCTAACTGATTTATCTAATGCTACTTAATTTATTATAAAACCAAAATCTAAATTAATTAATTAGAACAAAAGTATAGGAATTAAGTCTAAGTTAATCTAAACTACTTATAGTATAACCTAAATTATAATACATACAATTATCCTATACTATTTATAATTAAAGCTATCTTAAAATCTAAATTTTTACACTCTATTTACAATAATTTTTATTTATCAGAAAATTGTAAAGGCTGTACAACTCCTAGTCGCATATTATATTTGACCATTAATCATCGTTGAGCCACCAGAATTATTTCCAGGTGCTATGAGAGATTTTATGATAGAAAGCGAACTGAAAAAATCTACAGACCTTCTTGAAGTGGGAACTGTTTCCATTTTACACCGTTTGGCCATTTCATTTCAAATAATTTTTCATCGCCGGTAGTAACTGAAAAATTCGTGCTTAAAAAATTCGTCTGCCTGGAGTGGGAATCGAGCCCACGATCTAATGACTGTGAAGTAAGCACATTGCCCACTATGCTACGGAAGTCTCGAACTTTAAAACCATAATAATAAAACAAAATGTATCCTACTTTAAGAACGAATTATAGCTTTATGCTAGATAAATCCGGAACCAATTCCGTTCAGTAATTATTGATTGCTATATAGAGCCCGGATTTATATGCAATTGCATATAGTTGCATATTTTAGCATATTCAGCCTTTAATGCATATTTCTGCACATTTCTGTTATTTCGGCATATTTCGACAAATTACTTCACACGTTTGCTTATTTTCTATTCAAACTAAGGCCAAAAAGTTAAACCAGGAGCTCGGTTTACTTAGAGTTACTCTATAAAGAAGAAGACACCTCTCAATACCCGGGTGTCTTGTTTTTCATAGAATAACTCTTGGTTTACTTAACTAGCGAGTCGTCCAAGAAATACGGTGCGACACTGTTGTTATTTCTTTGAAATTCAATTTGGAGCACTACCATGTTCTAATACAGTTGACTCCTGATTATCCGAATCATGATTAACCGAACTCTGCATTATCCGAGCTGCCATTGACCAGGCATTTTTGGGGAATTCCCCATTTTTGACACATACATACATACATAGCTAGTAGTTTTGTATTGCATAGACTGCTCAGTGCTCTGTTCGACCGCTCTGTTCGCCCGCTTTTGCTCGTGAAAAAAAGTGCAGTTTCTTTTTTAATTAATTTAAAATGCCTAAAACAAGTACATCCCTAAGTGTGAAATTACGCGGATGGATTGCATCTGAAAATAAGAGTGGAAATATTTTTACTACCAACGATAAAATCATATTTTGCAATGCCTGTTCCAAACAAATTCCCTGAAATAAAAAATTTAAACTGGATCAGCATATAAAAACGGGTAGGTTGTTCAAAATGATTTATATTTTAGAAACTTTGAGATAGATTGCGTCAAATTAGACTTTTAGATGCGCATTTATCAGCCGTGAAAAAAAATATATCTAAGCAGCAGCTTTTAACCAGCAGTTCATTTGCATCTACATCATCGGCCAAGACCAATTTTCTTGAGGATCTATGTTACGCTATGGTTGCGTCAGATATCCCTTTGTTTAAATTAAAGCAGCCCTCTTTAAAAGGTTTTTTAGAAAAATATACCAACCACGGCATTCCAAACGAAAGCACTTTAAGAAAAAAATATATCAAAATTTCCTACACAAAAGTAATTGAAAAAATAAAACAAAAAATTGGCAAAAATTTTGTCTATATTATAGTTGATGAAACTACAGATGCTAGAGGCTTATATGTTGGGCATTTGCTTGTGGGTGTTTTGAGTAAAGACGGTCAAGGACGCCCTTATTTACTGTCATCTAAAGAACTGGAAAAAACAAACAGCGAAACGATTTATCGTTTCATTAATGATGGATTAAAGCATCTGTGGACTGACATTGGAATGGAAGAACGCGTTCTTCTCTTAGTCACAGATGCCGCACCATACATGATAAAAGCAGGTAAATCACTAAAAACATTTTACAGCAACTAGTTCATGTTACATGTGTTGCTCATGCGTGCAACCGTCTGGCCGAAAAAGTCAGAGAGGTGTTTCCAGAAGTAAATACATTAATAAACAATGGGAAAAAAATATTTTCGAAAGCTCCAGCTCGCGTCTCCATTTATAAAGAAGTAATGGATAAACCTCTATCACCAGTAGCAGTTATTACGCGGTGGGGTACGTGGTTAAATGCGGCTCTGTTCTATGCAGATAATTTTAGCAATTTTAAAATTGTAATAAGCAGATTGGTCCAGAATGACGACGCACAGAGTGTTCAAAAAGTGCAAAATGTACTTGATGGTACAGTGTCAAATGACTTAGCATATATAGCCTCAAACTTATCGTTCATTCCGCAAATTATAAAAAAACTTGAAACAAGGAACTTATCACTTGATGAAAGTTTAAATATAATTAAGAAATTCAAAGAAAAAACGAACCTAATACCAGGCGAAAAGGGAATGGCTCTAAAAATAAGCTTGAGAACATTTTGTCAAAAAATGAGGGATTGAAATTATTGGAAAAAATAAATCGAATTTTAAAAGGTGGATCGGAACATCTCGATATGGATCCTTTATTGATAAATTTGCACCAATTACTTCAGTGGAGGTCGAGCGATCATTGTCTATCTTTAAGAATGTTTTGACTGACAGACGTTATAGCTTCACACAAGAAAATTTGGAAATGATTCTAATTATTAATTTTAATGATCTAGAGTAGAACAATATTTGTTTGACTTGCAATAACATATTTTGATTTGTTATATTTTTTTACAAGAAATAAAGTTTTGTTCGTGATAAATTGGCGTTTAACTGATAAATTTTATCTTATTAAATCTCTATACAATACTTTGAGAAATGGCTAAAACAGTTCAGTTTTTGAAAGAATGATCTTGCAAATACGTTTAAAATTGCACATATTGTCATTTCGATCATTTTTTGAAGGGAATAATACTATCAACACATATTTTTTATTGCATATTTCATTGCATATTTGAGCAATTTTGTCTGCATATTTTATGGCATATTTTAGTACTTTTTACTGCATATAAATCCGGGCCCTAGTACAGACCAATCGAAAAAAAAGATCATATTTAGCTTCATTCTGTTATACAACACCAAAATAGTGGTTTGGTGAATGTTTTCATAGTGCATTGCTAATTGAAAGGAATGATTTCCGGATTCTTCACTGGTACGCTTTATTATTCGTGACGTTTCGGTATGAGACCTTTATGAAGATTTGCTTTCAGGAGATACTGAAACGTTACGAATAATAAAGCGTAACAGTGAAGAATCCAGAAATCACAAGTTGCAGATGCGTGGAAAGTCAATATGCTGGTTAGAGTGGTTAGGGAAGACTAAGTGAAAGGGGGTTCTTTGGCAGGGCAGTAGTTGCTCGTTTATTTATGCAAGTTTGAGTTCTTATGAGGAGAGTTGTGAGGGGTGATAGTTAGAGTGAGTGGATTTTAATAGTTTTTTAATTGATTGCTTAAATTACATCCAATATTCTCTGTATAAAATATCAGTTTCGTAGACGAAGTTACATAGAATTTTCATAAAATTCGGTGTATTTTACATTCAAGAATCCGAACATTTGTATGGGAGGGGGTAGAGAATGTAGGTAGTAATCGTAAAATATGATATGCAGTTTTATTTCGCTTCTCTTGTAAGGTGCTTCTACAAAATTTCAAGTTCGTAGCTTTTAGTTTGTTGGTTATTAATCAATTTAATGAAATTGGTCGAATTCATACTTTTGTATGGGAGGGGTAGAAGAACAAGCGCGATCTCAAAACTTTTGACGCAATTTTATTTCAACTATTTTTAAAAGATTTTGTGCAAAATTTCAAATTGATATCTTTTAACAGTTAGGTGATGATTGATATCTTGAAAATGGTCGCAAAAATAATTTTGTATGGGAGGGGGTAGAAGTTTTGAAGATTTTCAACCAGTTAATATTTCGTATATTTAGGGATTTTTTTAAATTCATTTCGCAAATTTTCAAGTTTCTACTTTAAAATTTCACTATAAAATTTTCATTTTATGTGTTTTTTTCAATGCACATGAAACACCTTGTACACGTTGGACCGGGGGGGTCGGTTTATAACAATTAAGTATCAAGTTATTATTATTTTTCTATGTATATCAAATAGACGTATCCACATGCAAAATTTAAACTTTGTATCTTTCACCAGAACCTGTTACGAGATTAAGAAAATCCTTCATCCAGCTCCAGATGATGGGAATTTCTTAGGCCGGGGAGCACGATTTTTGCCGGCGGCTCAGGAGCTTGGGGTGGGTCATTGACCTAAGAAATCCTCATCCTAGTTCGTGCTGATACAAAACAGAATGGGGAACGGATCATGATACCGTACTACTTTATGCGGTATAAGCGCTTAGCGGGGTGTCCTGAATGCCGCTACTTGTACTTCGCGGAAATCTACGTTTTCGCGCATCCTCATGTCAACGATAAATACTTACCCGATTTCCGGACGAAGCCTGGGAACCCTCTCATGAGTTATTCACTCACTCATGTCGAGAATTGTATCAAATAAAAAAAAAATCTGGATACCAGTTCCTAAATACGCACACTAATCTTAACACATAAATAATTGAAAATATAAGAGAGAAAAAAAAATATAAATGCGTTTTCGCACAAAAAAAAAACAATTGAGAATTAAATAAAAAAAAAAACTAAGACTAATTACTTAACTTATTGTATGTTGGGGCCCTTGCTGCTTCCAGTTTCGATTGCTGAGTTTAAGTTCAGGTGCTCACTTATTTCATTAGTTACTTTATTTGTTGCAAATAATGGTAGTTTTAATTCACTTAGGTTTTTAATAGGTTTAGGTTTTTATTAGTATTAAATATTCATGCCATAAGAAGTTTATCAAAAATTATATCGTTGAATCGTTCAAGCACAGATTTTTTTTCTTTCACTGCTTTAACTTCGACACACTTTATTTCATATCAAAAAAAATCAAAAATCCATCCGAATTCTATTCCTTATTAATCTCTGATCCTTTCCCGAGCACAGTCTATTTTGTTCTCCCCGAAAGCTTTTTCACTTCTTTCCAATTAGCCGGCAGACGCGAGCTTCAACGGCTTTCTTTCCAATATCATCGATAGTTTTGGCGCCAAAATATTTTATAGCAGTGCTGCCCTGGGAGTTTTTAGGTCCATAATTTTTCAGCTCATTATGTGGCGCGAACTAATTTGATTATTATTATTATTATTGTTTTCTTTTAAGTTTAAGTTTATTATTTGGTGATATTATTATTTCGTTATAATTTCATGTTTATAGACAAAAAAAAAATATAACATGTAACCTAATTGTATCTTTTTTTTTTTTTTTACAGAATGACCTGTGTTATAGGCAATTTCGGCCTCTATGTGCAATGCACAAACACAGTCATGGAGGGAAGGAATGGGATTGGGAAGGTTGAGGAAGGGGAGTGAGAACGACCGTAGCGAGTGGAGAAGCTGGTATATTGCTCAGTTGTACTGGCTGCATACTGACAAATATTTGCAGATTTTATGGGGACTGAATGATAGAAAGCGAACAGAAACCATCTACTGAGTATCTAGGCCTTCTTGAAGTGGAACTGTTTCACTTTTACACCGTTTCCCCATTTTATTTCGAATAATTTTTATCACCAGTAGCAACTGAAAAATTTGCGCTTAAAAAAATCCCGTCTGGAGTGGGAATCGAACCCACGACCTATTGACTGAGAAGCAAGCACGATGACCACTACGCCACGGAAGCCTATCTAGGAATAGTATGGGAACAAACCAGAAAGGTAAAGCAATAAACTGCCACCTAAATGAGGGAAGAGTAGAATTGGATTCTGGTAAAGACTACAAAGAAATTTAAAAAAAAAACAATTCGCAACAAACCCTAAAAAAATCACTCAAAATTTTCGATATTTTTGCTTATCACCTCCCTCCCCTTACACCTCGCAAATTAAAATTTTTACCAAAATTAACCATTACGTAGTTCTACAATCTGACAAAATTTGTTTTGATAACTGTACTCTTTTTTGAGATATACGGATTTGTAATTTTAAAAAGTGCGCCATTTTTGAAATGCTCCCCATTTCCCCCCACTACTATTATTTCAACATGTTATATTTTTTTTGTATTTTTCTAGTATAGTTTAATATACGTTTTAAGTTTCAATTACATAGCTTAAGAGATAGTTCAGATATTAATTTTTAAGTGTTTTTCTTTTTACCCCCCCCCCTGCCCCGCCCCCTTACAATAATTAGCCACTCTTTAAGCTGATTCGAATGGAATAACATGCCACCTTGATGGATCCTAAATATGAATTTTTTACAATAAGTAATTTCGAAGATATAATCATTTGAAAAAACAATTCGGCCGACAATTTGTTTTTAGCCCCCCCTTTTCGGACGCCAATGGATAAAAAAAATAAATTATTTTTAAAGTTTGTCCCACAACCCTTTCTACATTTCTACTGATTTTCAACTTTCTATCTGCATTCGTGGTGGAGATATTAGCAAGTGTATTTTTCGACTTTTTCCCTCCCTCGCCTCCCCCATCCAACTAACACCCCTAAAATTTAAAAAATAGAGCTCACTTACCCAATCAACAATCCACCCAAAAACGAACATTCTACTTTTAACGGTCTCGGAGATATGAGTCCATATGTACGGCGTACGGCGGAGACGGATTTTTTTTTTTGCATTTTTAGGATAATTTAGTCATGAAACGCGAAAAAAAACAATTTCAGGGTAGCACATTTTTTTTTCCTGTGTCGATCACAATACTTTACTTATTATTAGAATAATAAAGTAATTATAGAAATTTTAAATTTAATTTTTAGATTAGATAACGCCAAAGGATCAAAAAGGAAAACTACAAATGTTTACTCATGCCTTTGTTCATAGGTTAAGGAACCTGAATATCAGGAAGCCAAAGCTCGATTTGGGCGGTAGTTCCATAGAAGAAGAAGATTTGTTCAAATTATACATTTTAAACAATAGCTTATAGCTAATTATATCATGTTAGGGTGTAGCCTAGTGGATAGCGTATTGCTTTACAATGCAAAGGTCGGTAGATAAAATCCCGGTCGACGTATAATTTCGGCACATAAATAGTGTGGCCACCTCAATCTACGAAAGTTAAAATTCGTAGATATAGGGTTGTGTGAATGGCTAACACAATCAGTGAAGGTGAAAGCACGATTTGGGCTAAAGTGTCATTGAGGAAGAAGTCTTATGATTTATTTTACTTAAAAATATAATTAACATTGATTTTATTTTCCGCATTGCATTATTTCGTAGAATTTCATATCTAATGCTAAAAATTTATGGTTTGTGAAATAGCCTGGTAAAAGTGACAAAATCAGAAACATTACTTTCATTAAATTCCTGGTTAATTAAAAGTACTTCTAAATGACATTATTTCAGCTCGCTCTTTGTATAGATTTTAATCAAGTCTTCACTTTATCCATGTAATGACACTATTTCTACCTTTTCATACAATTAATTTTAACTATTCAGCTCTAAGCGTAAAATAAAAGCATTCAGGATTTTTTTTTCATGTACACATATACAGCTTCATCGTGTAACCCTAAAGGAAAAGCGTTAGGTTATTCGCGTAAAATTGCTTCAAACAAAGTCGAACAGGATAATTATCAAAGGATAAATTTAATTAAGAAACCTGATGCGTATCTATATAAAGGCATACTATGTCGGCTGTGTAGGGCTGTGAAGGTGCGCGTAAATTTATATAGATACATTACCTTTAGTCGCACATATCTCTGACATAATGAAAGAAAACAATTAAGGTGTACATATCTATATGTAGCTCTAACTTTTGCCAGAAGAAAGCTTCACTTTGAAACGAAAAGTTTTACCCTACTTGTAATTTGAATGCATATTGTATATAATATATTTATAGGAATATTTTCTCATACTTATAAGGTCTTTGTTAATTTAATTCATCTAGGATATACTATTAAGCTAAAACGTCGCGTTTAAATATGGCGTTTAAACTGTAAAGTATTGACGATCTGGCTGGTGCGCGGGATGAAAGGAGAGACACATTCAAGATTCAGTCAAATATGTTACAAACGTTGGAAATTGAACAAATTGTACGTAGCAAAATTAAATTCGCACATACCTTAAATAATAGTTGAAGAACATGTAAATCAAAACTGATTCCCTTTTTTTTTAAATACTTCAATTATATTATTATTTACGAAAAATACTTATTCTTATCTTAGTTTTGAACAATAATTTTACGTAAATAGTTTTTTAGATATTGTAGTCTTTTATATTTCATTTAAACGCAATAACGTGCTTACTTATCGATGGTCTTTATTCAACTGCCCTTGTACATGGTTTGCTACGCTCTTAACCTACAGTAACCTACAGTGGCCTACAGTTCGGCCATCCTGACTATAATCGTCTCGATTATGATGTTAATTACAACTTGTGTATGTATATATATTTAGATTTAGCAATAGTTAATTGATTAATAAAATGATTAACAGAAAATAATTAGTAGAAAATGATTAATTGTAAACGATTAATAAAAAAAAATTGACTTAAGTTATGTACATATTTTATGTTTTTTTTTTTTTTTATTCGTAGAAAAAGATTGCTACCATGTCCAAGATCTACTCTGTTCTAATCATGTACGGTTTCATGTTTGCGGGTGAACAAATTCCTTTATAGGGGATCCTAGTTATTTGAAGACCGTCAATGTCTTTTATAATGTATCTGTCATTATTTAAAACTTCCGTAACTACATACGGACCTCTAAACTTTGGTAATAATTTTTTATTTATGCCTGGTATTGTGCATAAGTTCCTGACATTGCACAGTGATCGAGTGCAGACGCGCTTCGAGCCATTTGGTTTAATTTTTATTTATTTTTTTTTTAATTTCCGTTTTAATTCGTCTTGCTATTGTTTTTTTTTTTTTTTAACTCAATTTTAATTTGTTTTGTTGTTGTTTTTATTTAACTTACTTTGCTTTTATATAAAGTCTGGTGCAGTGTGATTTTGTGCTGTGCTAAAAATTAAACCTAAATATAATTCATGATTTTCATCATGCGCGCGTCGGCATCATGTAACAATCGAAGCTAAGTATCAGTTAGTCCGGAGTCTGCAGTGTTTTGTTGTTGCCCATGCTAAGGCATAGAACTGCATGGGTAACAGTTTGACGCTGCTGATTGCGAACTGGCTTAATTGTTTTTGTAGTCATTTCTGTTTGTGTTTGTTTCCATTTTGGTGTTACCTTAGTATTGTTTCTTTTTATTTGATTTTTTTTATTTATTTTATGGTTTAATAATAGTAGAATTAGATGTATTTTTTTTTGTTGTTGTTGCCCTAGACAAATTTTTTTAGCATAATTTTTTTTTCTTTTATTTTCCTAGGTAATTTTACATAAATTTTTTTTTTTTCTCTTTTTAATCTAATTTATTTTTGTTTCCGTATTAGCCAATTTTACTTTTAATGTCCTAGCAAAATTTAATAGTTAAATCTTTATGTACATTGTCGTAGGTATTTTATTTTTTGCTTTTTCTCTGCTTTGTGTTTTCTCCTCTATCCCATTTTTACTTTTTCTTGGCTGCACGATTTTGCAATTATCTTTTGTTTTTTTTTCGGTCCCAGAGTCTTGTTGATCATGGGTAGTTTCACTATCGATCAAATTAATGTTCGTGGACTGAACTCTGCCTATCTCTCGCTGTATATCCATACCCAAACCGAAAGACCGGATATACTAGCACTTGGCGAATGCAAGGTGTTACCGGGAAGTGAACAGTTTTATTCTGTTCCCGGTTATCACCTTATTCCCGCATTTTTTCGCCAACGGGGTGTCGCACTCTACATCCGCGATGATGTGTCTTTCCAATTAGTTCCCTATTTAGGGACCTGCTCCAATCCAGAATTTAATTATATCTGGATAAAATTGCTGATCCAAAGACATGTCATGTACTTCTGTTATGTGTATAGAAGCCCAGCAATGACTGCAGCGAACACTTTATTTGAACTGGATGGGTTAACTGAATCTATCCAGTCAATAAACACTGCAAACCCTGACGCTGAAATCGTTATCGCGGGCGATTTTAATGTTCATAACATTGCCTGGCTTAAACATTCCTCTACTACGGACCAGGAGGGGCGTGATACTGAGCTTTTTGCTTCTTTAAACGGTCTAACACAGCTGGTAGATGAACCTACTCGTCTACCAGATGTTGCAGGACATTTTTCCAACCTTCTTGACCTTTTTCTCACCAGCCACCCAGAGAAATATTCTGTCTCTGTTCTATCACCATCGCCAATTGGAAATACGGACCATTTTTTGATTCGTGCACAATTTCCAGTCGCAGCACTTACACCGCTGACAATAAAGGCACCCCGAAGAAATATTTGGCATTTCAAAAGAGCAAATTGGGGGGCGCTAAATGACTTCTTCAATGCCTTTAATTGGAAATTGTGCTTTGATTCCAATGACAGCGATGAAGCTTGTAGACTTGTCACCGAGATTATCCTGAAAGGTATGAAGCTCTACATACCTTCCAGTCATAAAAGAGTTAGACCGTCAAAGGACTCTTGGTTCAACAAAGAATGTCTCGATGCAATTCAGGCCAAGAAACAAGCATTTCAAACTTTTAAAGGCAACAAAACACATGCCAACAGAGAACTCTTCAATGCGTCAAGAAATGCCTGCAAATCCATTCTCAATCGTGTTAAATTTGAGCATGACCAAAAACTTCGACGGAAGATCCTTCAGTGCCCTAAAGGCTCGAGATCTTACTGGTCATTCGTCAAAACGGTCAATAACAATTTCATTTCTTCTTCTATACCACCTCTTGTTGATGGCGACCGTACCGTTATTGATCCTGTCGAAAAAGCTAACTTACTAGCAGCAAGTTTCGCTAGAAACTCACGCCTTCCACCTTCAAACCAATCGCCCCCCTCTATAAGTGATTCGGGTTTCTCACTACGTAAATTGCATTTTCGCACGAGACTTATTTCTAGGATCCTTCAAGAGCTCAATATTCACAAATCCGCTGGTCCGGATGGTATTCCCCCCATTACCCTTAAAATGTGTTCCTCTTCTTTAGCTAAACCTCTTCGCAATCTTTTTTATCTTTCCTACTCTTCTGGGTGCTTTCCACGTTTGTGGAAAGTTGCGAATGTTCAGCCAATCCCAAAGAAAGGAAACAAAGCGAACCCCGCAAACTACCGCCCAATAGCCATTACTTCAGTGCTCTCGAAAGTAATGGAAACTGCTGTCAATCGCAAAATTGTTGAATATCTCGAGGATAATCATCTAATCCATGATCGTCAGTATGGGTTCCGTTCTGGAAGGTCGACGGGAGATCTTTTGGTCTACTTGACAGAACGTTGGAACTCGTGCTTACATAAACACGGCGAAGGTCAAGTTCTTGCACTTGACATTGCAAAAGCTTTTGACAGAGTTTGGCATGAATGTCTCATAGTTAAGCTTAGGGCTATAGGTCTTAATGCTACCCTTGTTCAATGGATTGAGAGTTTTCTTTCTGAACGCACTATACGAGTAGTACTAGATGGCGTTACTTCTTTCTCTTTCCCAATAGATTCCGGCGTCCCTCAAGGCTCTGTTTTATCTCCGACTCTATTCCTAGTTTTTATCAACGACCTTCTGTCGTCCACTCTCAATCCAATCCATAGTTTTGCGGATGACAGTACTTTAGATAACACCTATGAATTTAACTCTGCTGCGGAATCTCACAAGCATTCTATTGCTTCCAATCGCGTGGAGTTATTCCGTTCGCTGAACTCGGATCTCAACTTAATCCTGGAATGGGGCAGGAAAAATAGAGTAGAGTTCAACGCCTCCAAAACACAGGTCTGTCATCTATCCCTCAAACGTGATGCTCCAGTATCATCTCAAAATGTGACCTTTGGTGGCGCACTACTATGCACCTCGGATAACTTCACACTTCTTGGCGTTAAAATTAATGACCACCTGAATTGGGCACAGCACATCTTTGATGTTGCCCTCGACGCCTCGAAACGTCTTGGTGTTCTCCGAAAGTGCAAAAAGTATTTCACGCCGAACGACCTAGCAACCATCTATAAGGCATACATTAGACCACGTTTAGAGTACAATTCGCATGTTTGGGCTGGGGCACCCAAATCACACCTCGCGTTGCTCGACCGTATTCAAAAACATGCGTTCCGACTGATTGGAGACGAAACCATCACGTCTTCTATCGATTCTCTCGAGCATCGCAGAAATGTCGGAGTACTCAGCATTTACTATCGCTACTTCCCTGGTAAATGCAGTGCGGAATTAAGCGCACTCATTCCTCCAATCTATAATTTCCCCCGTGATACTCGTCAAGCTGAACGTGCTCACAAGTACACCGTTAAACTCATGCCTTCTCGTACAGTGAAATTTAGGCAGACATTCATTTCCCGAACATCAAGACTGTGGAACGCATTGCCAGCCAAAGTGTTTCCCAATGATTACAACCTCCAGTGCTTCAAATTCAATATACACCGTCACTTTCGTCTTTCCCCACCCGAATTTAATTGACTCAACTTCAGTTTTTTGGTTTTTTTTTCCTTTTTCTCCAACTCCTATACTGACACAGCTGTGCATTGCATTATAGGGTAGCCCCCTAAGCTGTGTTCGGTCCCTTAAAAAAAAAAAAAAAAAAAAATCATCACAAAGTCCCCCTTATTATATTTTACAGGTTGCTTATGCGATTTGTCAAACATTATTTTGTTATATGCTTGGTGTTTCTTTATCAATTCAGAGGCTTTCTCTCTGATGAGCGTCAAGTCACGATTATTTTGTCCCGGTAAGGCCTGGTGAAGTGATTCCATTATTTTATCCCTATGTTCGCCCTTTTGTCTGATTCCAAAAAGCAATATACTAGGAGTACACCCGGTACTTCGACTAACTGTGTTATTCAACGCGAATTCTACTTTGATTAGATGATTATGCCAATTGCCGGTGGTATCGGGATCCGATTGCTTAGACAACATAGGAGTAAGTATGCGATTAATCCTTTCAACCTGTCCATTCGATTGAGGAGAAAGAGTTGCGATTTTAATGTGTTGCACGTTGTGATCACTCAGAAATTGCTTAAAGTCTTCTGATACAAAGCATGTTCCCCTATCGGAAATTATTTTATTTGGCCTACTGTAACAAGCAAAATATAATTCTAAGCAAGTTATGACTTCCCGCGTTTGAGTAGTGTTCACGGCGTAAAGTTTCGTGAATTTGGTGAATCCGTCTACTACTAAGAAGATATACTTCTTTCTAGTTTTCCCCGTTGGAAGTGGACCATAGTGGTCGATATGTAGGATATCAAAAGGCATATTGCCTTTGGGAATGTTATGAAGGGTTCCTTCTATCTTACCTGAAACCGGAGAGCAATAAATGCATTTGAGACAAGATCCTATGTACAATTTAATTTTCGATTTCATATTTGGGAACCAATAAGTCTTATTTAAGTGTTCGTAGCATTTATCTACACCCAAATGACAAAGGCCCTCATGATGGGTTTGTATGACTTGGTTCTCCATACTCTTGGGGACCCAAAAACAAAAATTTCCATTAACTTTACGATAAATAAGGCCATTTATCATAGCATATGTCCGGCTATCGGTTCTTTCTAATTTTCGTGATACTTCAGTTATTTCCTGATCCCGTGATTGTGCCGCTGCCAAGGCGTTTTCGAATGCATCGTCTTGGATTAGTAAAATATTTACCGATCGGCTAAGACAATCTACATGGGACATTCTATTGCTTGTTCTATGTTCAATTTGATAATTGAAACTTTGCATTTCCAGAGCCCATCGTGAGATTCTTGGATTCAACATCTTCTTACTTAAAGTAAGCGTTAACGACTGACAATCTGTTACAATTTTAAATTCAATTCCAATGAGATAAATTCGAAAACGTCTAAGAGAGTATATTATCGAGAGAGTTTCGAGCTCGTACGAATGATAACGGGATTCTACTTCCGTGCATCGTTTTGAAAAGTAAAATATTGGATGGAGCTTTTTATCACTTTGGCGCTGTAATAATATTCCGCCGAATCCAACACTGCTCGCGTCACAGTGAAGTTCGGTTTCATTGTGTGGGCTATAGACCGCTAAAATTGGTGATTCTACTAGCTTGGATTTAAGAGTTTCCAGTGCTTGCATTTGAAGTGTTCCGAAACGAAACACTGTATTGTCCTTTAATAAATCATAAAGAGGTTTTGATAATATTGCAAAATCTTTTATGAATTTGCGAAAATATGAACAGAGTCCTACGAAACTGTGAACTTCTTTTGTGTTTCGAGGAATAGCATATTCTGTTATAGCTTTTATGTTTTCAGGATTAGGGCGTATGCCTTGATAGGTAACCATATAACCAAGATATATGATTTCTTCGAAAAGAAATTTACATTTATCAAATCTAAACTGAAGACCATTCTCTCGTGCTAGCTTAAAAACATCTGCTAATATTTCTATGTTCTCATCGACTGTTTCAGTTGCTATAAGGATGTCGTCCATATAAATAAGGGCTTTTCGTTCCGAAATGAGTTTCTTGAAAATGCGATTTATGTATCTTTGAAACACTCCGGGTGCATTTTTAAGGCCAAACGGCATTTTGACATACTCAAATTGCCCCAGAGGCGTGACAAAAGATGTATACTTTATTGAATCCTCTGAAACGTCTACATGGTGAAAGCCATTGCGAAGATCTAGTATCGAGAAGTATCTTTTGTCTCGCAAACTATCCAATAAATCATCTATAAGGGGCAGAGGATAGTTATCTCGCGCTGTATGTTTGTTTAATTCGCGATAATCAATGCAGAGACGAAGTTCATTAGTTTTTTTCTTAATTAACACTATTGGTGACGCGAAAGGCGAATTGCTTTCGCGAATGATATTACGGTTCAACAGGTCTTTAATGATTTTTTCTAGTTGGACTTTATGTGAATACGGAAGACGTCGTGGCGTACAAAAAAATGGTTGACATTTGTTAAGATTAATAGTTAATTTTATGTCGCTACTTAAAGGTTTAACTTCATTGGTCTCGGAGAGAAATTCTTTTATAATATTACTTATTTTTACCTTGTCGTAATATGCTAAATTTTCGTTCACTTTAAGATCAGTTTCATTAGAAGTTATGTCAATGTTCATTATTTTATTTAGAAAGTCATCTTCTCCGTATAAATTATTGTTGCCCATACCTGACTCTTGGACATAGTCACAATCGATTCCCTTACAATTCTTTTCTTTTGCTACTTTTGTTAATTTCATATCGTTTATATCGATAAAATCGCGTCCTAAAACAATGGGATACATCATTGAAAAACTATCAACTACATAAATACAAAAATCAATATAAATATCATCATACAATACCTCACAATTTACTTTACCTATAATCTTAAGCTTACTATTATTTATTCCAAAAAAATGTTGCTCGTTGCAGTCGCTCTGGTCTATTAAGCGAACAGGTACAAAACGTGACTGTGTAAAGCTAATTGGGCTGCCTGAATCCACTAACGTCAGTAAATTGTCTGTCAAAATTTCTACATCATTGTAAAACGAGAACTGGATGACATGTTCAAATTGATGCTTTTCAGATGTTTTGAATACGTACTCAGCGGTTGAATTTCCTTCGTTATTCCACATGTGCTGGTTTCGATAACAGGTATGCAAGCCATCGTTGGTGACGTTTATATTGTTGACGTCCGAATTGTTCGCTGTACAGTTAGATGCGACGTGGCCTGGATGACCACAACGAAAACAGGAACCCTTTGATCTTTTAGGTTGGGGACAGTTATAGCTCAAATGTCCATGCGTATTGCAGTTAAAACACTTGCGAAGACGTTGATTAGAGTACTGGAACTGCTGTCTTTGCTGGTCGAATGATTCCGGTTGATGCACTGGTCGTTGGTTAAGCGAATTTTGAATAAAATGCTTTTTTATTTTTTCGTATTTCCTCAGATATATTTTGAGCTCTTCTATCGTACTGGCGTTGTATAGCAACATCTTGTTTGACGTCGAATCGGGGATACCGTTTATTATATACTCCAACAAATCACTCTCCTCGACGTCTACTACAAAGGCGATCTGTTGCATTGCGATAATATACTGTTGCCAGGTCTCCTCTCTTGACTTTTTTCTACTGTTTAATTCATTGTATACGTCCGAAAGTGATACCGTTCTGTGAAACTCTCTTACTAACACACTTTTAAGCTCAATCCATGTACGAGCTGTTACTGTTCTAATGAAAAGCTTAGCGGTACCCACCATCGCGCGCTTTGCGTAAATGAACTTCATGCGGGAATCCAAATTCGACATTTCCGCAATTTCTTCGAAATGGGTTATCCATTTCTCAATTTGGTAATTATCATCGCCGCTAAATTTATTAATGCACTCATCGACATCTTTAAATTGTACTAATTGGGAGTGCGTACTTACAGTCTCTTCCGCTTCCATAAGCAGCGATAACTTTCTTTTCAGCTCAGCTATCTCCTCTCGTTTACTTAAGATTCCGCGCAAACGCTGCAATTCACCATCTAGCTGGTCGTCGGAAATAGTTCCATCGGCATCTTCGTCACCGTTAGCTGATGTTTCGTGGCGACTCGACATGTGAACGAGTAGCTCTTCTGCAGATAGCCCCTTCCATGCCTCCTCTAGTCGTAATCTCAATACGGACTTATTACCGGTTGACGGCATTCCCAATTTAATTAGGGCGCACTTTAAATCGTTTACTGTGGCGCTTTCAAAAAAGTCTTTTACCCTCGCTTCCATTTTAGCGGTATATTTTCGATGAGAAAAAAAATTTTTTTTTTTTTTTTTACTTTTCTTTTCTTTTTAGATTCACTTATGAATCTACACTATCACGTATGACACGACAAATATTTGTTCCTATCCCACTTCTGATTTACTGTAGTCTTTTATATTTCATTTAAACGCAATAACGTGCTTACTTATCGATGGTCTTTATTCAACTGCCCTTGTACATGGTTTGCTACGCTCTTAACCTACAGTAACCTACAGTGGCCTACAATATTTATGTTATTAAAATATTTTTGAAAATAGTTTCGAAAAGTAGTTACATTTTTTAAACGCAACTCTTGCAAAACAAATCAGTTGGTCGATTTTTACTATTGGCGAAATTATATATAACATTTAAATTGATCGTAATTTGATTCAGGTTTTTCTAGCATGGGGTCTTTCAATAGGGACGCTTTTAATTGGTTTGTTTAACAGGTGTGTCGGTTAATAATCCTTAATTATACGCTAGATGAAATCTGAGAGTATTATCAATTTGCCACAAAGTTTGTAACGCTAAGAAATAAGGCTCGGAGAAAAAACGAATGATACAGAAGCTCAAATAATCACTCAAAAATCTCAAAACTAAATGCCCGTTCATCAGTCCGTGTACTCTCTAGCTCGAGAACGCGTTGAGTTAGAAAGTTTAAATTTTGTACTCGTCGTTTATGACGAAAAAGAAAGGAAAAGTTCGTGAATAATCGCTCCATCCCTTCTATCCCTTCTCATAAAAAATAACAGAATTTCGGATTTTTTTTACAATTAACAAATTTTTTTAAAGAGTTATGAAATCTATTGATCTCAAATTCAGAATACATAATTTCTGTATTGATTTCAATCTATGGCATAAAAATTATTTGAGTAGTTCTGTAGTGCTTACTTTATTCAACTACTTTACTTTTTATAAATTAATAAATCGTAGTAAAAAATAAAAAATTTCACTTAGTTTTTTATGACATATAAAAAATAATATGAGCCGAAAAATAAATATCACTGAAAAATGTTGTAAAAAAATAAAATAAAAAATAAATAAAAATTTGATAATAATTAATAACTATATAAGTGTTATTAAATACTAAATAATATAATTTGTTTATATTAAATTAAAAATAAATTTAGTGATTTTGAGTCTGACATTTTTTAATTAAATATTTGACGAGATTCTAGTCACTAAACTTCCACTCCTTCCACCACCTCCCACACAAACTACACTTTTTATGAAATACTCTCAACAAATTTTTTTTTTTACTCAGTGCATATAAAATTTATCGAGCTGAAATTGCGCACTGAATATTTATTTCGAATAATTAGTAAGACCAAAAAAAATTAGACGATTGGCAAAATTTCACAAAGTATGAATGCTATTAATTTGCACTTTGAAATATGTCAACTGAATGATGTTTATAGTTATTTCTGAAAAAGTCATAGAAAACATTATAATAAAACATAAACGAAGCTATATATTTTCATTCAATGTTTTTTTTGTACACGCAATACTTTAACAATTACGGAGATGTCCGAAAATAGCTAGATGATTGGACCACCTCAAAAGATGTACGGTTAATGTGGAAAATCATCCATAAATTGCCAGAGAGATGGGGAGAATGTTTGACTAGCTATGACCCATACTTTGATTAAGTAATTTTTCACCTTTCTCCTAATTTTAGCGTGTTTTTTTAAGGAAAAAATTAAAAATTATTAACCGCCGTACCTGTTAAAGTGGCCATGTTGGTAAATCCACGTTAAATTTTTGTTTAATTGTTCAGTAGTATATGGCAAATGCAAAGAGGCGGGACTGAAGATAAATGTGCGTAAAACCAAGTACATGCACATAGGTTCGAGCAAAAGCATACCGATTTTTCTTAATGAACAAGATGTGGACGAGGTGCAAGATTTTTGTTATCTTGGAAGCATTGCCATCATGGACGGCGGAGCCGAAAAGGATATTGAGGCTCGTCTAAATAAAGCTCGTTGGACCTTCGGTATCCTTTCATATTTCTGGAGGTCGCACGAAGCTGCGAGTTTTCGACGCATGCGTTAAATCCGTGTTGGTATATGGTTGTACTACGTGGAAAGTGACCGTTTGACTTACGAAGAAACTACAAACTTTCGTGAACCAATACCTTCGACGCATTTTAGGAATATTCTGGCCAGAAGTGATCTCCAACTTAGGAGTACAACTGGACAGACTAACATAGGCATTGATATTCAAAGGCGGAAGTGGCAGTGGATCGGTCAGACTTTGAGGAAACCAGAGCGAAACATCGCCAAACAGGCTCTGGATTATAATCCTCAAGGAAGACGTCAGGCTGATCGACCATTTATCACATGGAAGCGAGCATTTGAGCAGGAGGTCAGAGTAATAAACAAGTCCTGGCAACAGCATAAGGCCGATGCTCAGGATCGCGCCTTGTGGAACAGAGTTGTTTCTGTCCTATGCCCCTGTAGGGGTTCTTAACAGGAGAAACCATATGGCAAATTACCATGGTAGGTGAGAAACGTGTGCAAATCATGAAAATTAATTTTCAAAATCAGTGCTCCATTCATGAAACGTTCCGCGCATTACGCCATCTTTAGCGACGAGGTACATTTTGGATGAATGCATAAGAACAAGCAAAATTGTCGGCTATGGTGCGGATTTTGGTCTGGCTGAATCATCGGTCCGTACTTAATCCAAATCGAAACTGATATTGACATAACCGTTAAAGGCGAGCGCTACAGATCGTTGATAAGTAAATTCTTGTGGCCTAAACTAGACGCTATGGATACCAACTGCATGTGGTTCCAACAGGACGGCACTACGTGCCACACAGTTCATGCCACCATGGACATTCTGCACGAACGATTTGACGGTATGGTTATCTCGCGCGGCGGTGACGTCAACTGACCACAAAGATTGTGCGGTTTAACGCCTTTAGACTTCTTTCTTTGGGGCTATCTTAAATCGCAAGTCTATGCGAATAAACGCCATCCAGCAAATTCTGCCAGATTTATGCGACAAAATCATCGAAAATTGGACCTGCCGAATATGTGCCACCAAGCAAAGCCGCGTCGGACATTTGAACGACATTATATTCCATAATTAATGCCATAAAATAATCTTTCAAATAAAATTAAGTGGCTATCTTACACAGAAGTTGCTTTATTTACATTTAAAAATCGAGCGTCCTTATTGAAAGACTTTTTGGAAAGCGCTCAATATATCTCAATATAAAAAATCAAGTTTCACTCTCCACAGTTGTCATTGGTGTAGTATAAATAACTTTAATGAGATATATGGTTTCACAAAAGATATCATTTATATTATTTTCGTCAATAACTTCAAGCAACGGCAAGACTCCAGTGATATTCTTGAATTCGTATCTACTATTCAAAAGTTTCAATTCTGCCTTTCACTTAATAGCATCAACAATTAGCTAGAACTTCAATACTCTCTCTAATTTATCTTGAGGAAAACTTTCGAGCAAACTTATAATAGATCATGTTAACTTTTCATAAGGTAACCGAATAAAATGGGTAGTCGACAGCAAGTTTACGCTTGGATAATACTGTGAGAAAAGATAGGACAATACCAAGCGTTACTCAAATACACGGCATTTATGTCGGCGAAGGTAAATTTTGTATTGATTGTATTGAAAACTTTCCTGCGCACTTTTTATTTGGCATTTCCAAACAAAATAAAGAGAAAGAAATCTGTATGTACTCAAATACTCGACATTTATGATAGTGAAAACAATTTTTGTGTAGAAATACTTTTACGTGTATTTTTTTTTTTTAGAATATCTCTTGGCGCATTTTTTCTCGCATGTGGAGAAAAAACTCAAATCATAATAGAATGCAGTGCAGTTGCCAGAATCTTAAGACTCGTCGATAACGTGAAATCGCTAACTGTTGTATAATTTAATTAGTAGTTCTGAAAAATTGGAAATGTTTATGACGACATTCAAAATTCTTAAATTTATAAGGAAAAATAGTTTATAGATGAATTTTAAACTACAATTTATATTATAGCTACGTCTCTGATACTGAAAAGGGCCAAAATGAATGAAACTATTATTAGATTTTTTCTTATAAACTAAAGTAACATACATATAATATTTTTAAGATGAAGTTTTTTGAGCATTTCTTAGAGCATACACAAAAATTATTATTTATTTAGACGATCTTACGAAATGTGCATTTTGAAGAATAGGTACTCGTTTTAAATTGTCTCCATCAACTTAAGTCTATTTTACAAAAAAAAAATGTATATAACAACACTTTTAATACTAAACTCATAAGGAAGGTCTTAACCATCACAAGATTTACAACTAATTATAATTGAAACAAAATAAGACTGCAATTGCACTAAACCCTTTATTTATAATATTATCTTATAAATAATGTCTTAAATTTAGTCGTTATTTTATTCTTGTAGGTATTTCTGCTTTCAGTGCTATTCAGGCAGTCTACATAAATGAAAATTAAAGTTTCTTACGGCGCAAGCAATAGGATCATTCATCATAAAATCAGAAGGATAAGATTCTATTTTCAATATTCTCAATTTCAAATTATTCGCTCCTTTGGCTTTCAAGAAAATTTGATTAATATGTGTTTTTGAAAATGAGTCATTTTGTATGGGAGAAGGTAGAAGGTGTGTAGTTATTGAAATAAGTTCAAACGCAGATTACATCAATCATACCTAATAATCTGTAAAAGTTTTATTATAATCGGCTTAGCCGTTTTCGCATGAAAGCCGGACAGGCAGTCAGACAGACGAACAGAGAAGAATTTTAAAAACTTGTGTATCTGCTTAGTTATTGTCCAAATAAAGCAAAACTCTAATTTATAGTCATTTATAAACAAATAACAGACAGACACTACAATTAAATTTATATGTATAGATTATGCAAGAGTTGTAAGACCTACGCATAATCCTCTATCTAGGAATCTTCGCTTTGAGGTGGCCAAGATAAATTCACGCAAGTGATGTGCTGAAATTATACGTCAACCGGGATTTTAGCCCCCGATCTTCTCATTGGAGACCAACACGTTACCCATATATTGTTAAAAACAAGGGCACCCAATCCGTTGAAAAATATATTTATTCTTTCAAACGGGATTTTTTTTGACTCAAACCAATTTTTTTAAGTCGAGCATGGAATTAAAATTATTTGAAATAATAATATTTTTACTCTAGTCAAAGCGAAAAAAAAAATATTCGTAAAAAAATTATCGGCCGGGAATCGAACCCCGGGTCGTTCGCGGGGCAGAATTTTTGTACTGAACCACCGGTTCAGACGAAATTAGCTCGGCAAAAATTAGTCACCTATTTCACGTGACTTCAAATATATGCACAGTGTTTCTCTATTAGATAATTGCGAATCTATTTCAGAGGGCTACTTCAATATTATACGAAAACTATTTGTGTTCTTTGTAGATTTCGATAGTGTTCTCTACTGAGTCCTAAATCTTAGCCAAAATAACCCAATTCGTGATTTTGGATATGGCAGTAAGTCGCTATGGACTTCTGTTACAAATTTTCCCCGGCTGGGAAAATTGCACAACCCCCTCGCACCAAAGGGGGCGGAACGGACCTAGCCGGCCAACCCGTGGAGGCGGGCCGTGGGCGCCAGTGATTCGTTTTCGTAGGTCTCGCTCCTTCGGTCGACCTCCGGGCCGAATCACTAGCCAGGAAGGAGATTTTAAAACAATTGAATCAAAAAAAAAGAAAACGCGCTGGCTGGAAAGACGTTCACAATATCTAACACGAAATATGTTGGCAAAATAAGCAATAAAAGTATATGATTTTAAATGATACTTTGCCCAAGGCTTTATTTAGTTGTATCCTAGCTACCAGCTACTTTAACCTAAGCGCAAATTCAACAAAGCTCCCTAGCTAACTATTCTTGACTTTACTTGAACGTTCGGTTTCGATGCTCGTTGGGGCCCTTGATGTACTGCTCGTCTCGAAGATCGTCGATTCGCCTCCAGTCTTTTTCCTTCTCGCCGTTCCGCTGCTTATATCTCCTTCACGAGCTTCCTCCGCTTGGAAATTCCGATTTTGCTCGTCCGTTTATTACTCGTTCTGGGCTTCCTTCCTTGTCGACTTTTCCTTCTAATTTCACACCCGTTTTGTCAATCAAATCCACCCACTTGTGGTACTATTTCTACTTTATCTTTACACTTCGATCGAATTAATTCCGCGAACATCCAGTCCCAATGCTGGTCACTTGCAAAAAGATCCCGAGCCCGCTTTGCTTTTTTTTTCATCCAGCTTCAGGCCGGAATCACCAACGGCTTTCTTCGGCCTTGAAGCCTTGCCCATATCAATCCGGGCTTTCACCTTTCTTTGTTCGCTTAGGTTTTTATTCAAATCAAATCCCGATTCGCCTATGTGCATTAATTTTTTTCCATATTCGGTAGTTCGGCGTAGTTCCCCCTTACTTTGTGTATTTTTATTCCCCAGTTTCGGCTTAGGTTTTGCAGAGCCGAAAAGCTGAGCTTCCTCTCTTCGGTTGTCGATAAAGTAGTGCGCGATCGAAAATTTGACAGTACTCGGGTTTGTTTATTTTTCTTCTGTCGGGTTGTTCACGGCTTGCTTGTTTTCGTGTCCTTGTGGTGCTCTAGTGGCTCGCGGTGATGTGGTTGGTGTCAGTGGTGAGGCGCATATTGATGTGCTTCATAGTGACATGAAGTTTGAAAAAGTACCTTTTTTTTTAGTACGTATATTTTGGTTTTGATTCTTTTTCCAGGTTATGTGCGAATGCTCCACTGGCGTCGTGTGTGTGGTGCCAGGACTGGGAATTGGGCGTGATAGGTAAGTCCATTCCTTGGCTTGGTGCCGGACGACGATGCCATAGTAATTCAGTGATGCATTGCTGTTCTTCTTCGACGATGACTCGCGATTTGACGTTGATATGTTTCAGGTAATTCAATTTACAATTTAATCTAATCATTACTTTAATGTTTCGTTTCTTTTAGCCAGTTTTATTGGTGTTGCGGAGTAGCTGTTAGGTGCGGTGATGGCCCAGAATTGCGAAAGGGCTACGCGACTTATCGGTCTGATCGTGATCAAGGTAAGGCATTAGAACTTCGACACTTCCCGACTTCTTTCATTTCTTCTTTTATTTACAGGTGATTCACGCCCTGTTACGGTGGAACCGTAATACTTCTCCAAATGCTACAATCCGAAAGAAGACCCTTGTTCGTGATTTTGATAGTGAAACTCTTCTTTCATTGTGCAGGATATTTTCTACCTCAATAACAGTGGGAAGAGAATTTCAACTGTCAGTTCCTAGTCCACTTTCAAGAGTTCTGTAGATAGTCTTTCTATTCTTCAGCTTTTCTTTCATACTTTTCTTACGGTGATCGAAACAACTTAAGGGATAACGCTTTAATGCGTAATCCGCGGTCTTTATTCGTGTCGAGATAAGAGATAAGTCTGAAATGCCGAAGGACGTTTCTCTTGAATTGCTGTGCTGCCGCTGGAAACAGACCGTCCCGTAATGTATGCCACATAATTGACGTTCGAGGGATAAATTACTGCTTCTACTACTACTATTCTCCATGGCAGATGCTTCACGGTATACTCGAAAGCGCGTGCAGTTTGGCGAGTATTACTTGGGATATGTGAGAAAGGAGGTATAACATCTCTTAGTTCCTCACTACATTTACCATGGAAATAATTATAATAAATGCAGAGTGCTCCGACATTTTGGCGATGCTCCAGGGAGACGAAAAGTATGTTTTTGGAAATGATCGAGCAACGCTAGGGGTGATTTTGGGGCCCCAGCCCAAATGTGCAAGCTGTCCTCAAAACGTGGTTGGGTACAAGCCTTGATTGTAGCCAGTTCAGACGATGGAAAGCATTTCTTACAGTTCCGCAGAATAGCTAAACTTAGCGACTTCGTGGATGTGTTGATTCCAATCAAGACGGTGGTTAAATTTTACACCAAGTAACGTAAAGTCTGCAGAAGATGGAATCTGGACGGCACTAATGGACGTTATGGCTTCCGATGCCAGGACATTATGTTTTAAAGATAAATGATAGGACTGCGTTTTCAAAGCATTAAATTGAACTCTGTTTTTTCTGTCCCTTTCCAGGATTAAATTGAGTTCAGAGTTTAGTAATCCTATGATTTGACTCACTATGGCATGATGACACTGATGTCGGATGTGCCTTCACAGGGGAGTCATATTGGAAGGTGTTGTCAAGCATAATGTCATCAGCGAAACTATGGATTGCAGAGCTAATGACAGAAGGTACTTTATCAAGACTAAAGAGAAGGTGGGTGATAAGACAGAGCCTTGAGTGACTCCGAAATCAATAGAAAAGTTGTCAGAAGTAACTCCATCTAGCAAAACTTGTATGAAGCGCTCTGACAGGAAGTTCCCAATTAATTTAAAGAAGGACGACTAAAGCCAAAGGCTTTAAGCTGAGCTATGAGTGAATTATGCTATTGATTGAATAACGAAAACTATTTCCTACATACCTGGTCATTGCTTAATATGAATCTCAATATTTATTGTATTCAATAAAATTAGAATAAAATAACTTACTAAGCGAAAGTAAAAATACATTTCGTTAGTTCTAGCTTAGTGTCAACTACAAGTTTGATATTGACCTCATCGTGAAATAAGCGGATAGAATGAAGTTATTGATTATAATAATATTCAGACAAATTTGACCCCACAAAACAAGGATAATATTTTTTAGTTGGTTTTTCCAAAAGTATTCCAAGTATGAAGAAAGAAAAATTACTTACTTATGATGTATTCGTATGTAATCAGTCAAACAAACATTTGTATATGTTACTAATCTTAAAATGGATTGTAAAGAATTATTCATAATTCTTTATAGAAAATAACGTGTACAAAATTTCAGATTTCTAACTCAACACGTTCTCAAGCTAGGGGGTGTATGGATGGACAAAAGGATTCCAGATTTTTAAAAAACTTTAAATATTTCTGAACCCACGGCATCTCTGAGTGAGCATTATTTCTAAGAAAAGCTTTAGACCATAATATTCTCAGATTCTATCAAGAGAATAAAAACAGCTATGCTAATCTTTTTCGTATATCAAACATCGCTTTCAAGTATTTATAAATCTATAAATGTATGTGTCCGTCGAGTAGTTATTATTGATTTGATTCATTAAACTCAAGTTATCTAATTTTCACTCCAAAAGTCAACCTGCAAGCAACAAGTTGTACAAAGGAATTTTCGTCGAAAAAATACTTCTCGAACGTTCATTTAAACTTCATTATAATGTAATACCATCAAAAATAACAAAAAAAATAAAAAAATTGCGTGAATGGAAAAGCTGATGGAAACATTGTTGAGATTGGCGTGTAGGTATTCATTTGTTACAGCGATGAAGTATATGAGCCTGTGCTTTATTATTAATTGCCCTCAAGCCGCATTTAAGTAGACTTAAGCTAATTGATTTGCAAATTTGAATTTTTTATTCAGTAATCCGCAAAAGTTTTTCAGACAACACGCATTACTGTTGGATAATTTACTCGCTTGATGAACTTTCTATGCTCAAATATGTGGGTTAAATGAATTGAGGATAATTATTTTTGCTTTAAATTTTGGGATTAAATTCTAGTGAAATAAGAAATGAGATGGTGGTTTTTTAACTTAAATTAATTTTTTTTAAAAAAAACTTTCAAAAACACCAGATGCAACACTTTATGACATTGAAAATGAAATTGAAAACGATGGAGTTTCATTCAATATAACCAAACTGTTTTTTTATGAAAACTGTTTCGAAATGAGACATACACATTGAGTAGAATTCTTTGCATAGTACAAATATATTATAAATCAATCAATCAAATTCCCTTATAGGCGCGATCCTGAGCATCGGCCTTTAGCTGTTGCCAGGACTTGTTTATTCCTCTGGCATTTTGCTCAACTGCTCGCTTCCATGTGTTACATGGTCGACCAACCCGACGTCTTTCTTGAGGATTATAATCCAGAGTCTGTTTGGCGATGTTTCGCTCTGGTTTCCTCAAAGTATGGCCGATCCATTCCCACTTCCACCTTTGAATCTCAATACCTATTTTAGTCTGGTAAGTTTCTGTGACAAATCTTGACACTTCTCAACAAGCAAATTACACCTATTAGCTATAAAACTGATCCACGAAGTAGCAATTCAACTTAACAAAATGTTCAGAACTAGACTATAGTTCACCGACAACCCTCTAATTTGAATTAATTCGGATTAATTAGTTATTACTAATTCTGTCTATAGGTTAAATTATAAGTTAAGGTGGGTTAAGTTAAGCTTTATATTAATTAAACAAAAGTTTTCGTATTGTTTTCCCTAAGCACTACAATATCATGCATAAATTACCTTATTCTGAATCAAAATCAAAAATTACAACATTGAAAAGACGAACCGTCTGAGCCCAAATTTATCCAAAGACATTTGTATTTTATTCTAAGAAGATATTATAAAAATATAAAAAAATCTATCTATCTACCTAAATCGCCGAGACTTGCGGAAATGCGACCCACAAAGATTGTTGTACTCTAGATAAAATCTGAGAGTATATTGCGTTTGCCTTACCGTTTGTTACGCTAGGAAATACTGATCGCACAGAATCACCAAGGGTAAAGAAATATTTGTTGTCGCTCAAAAATCTCTATTCCGAGTGATCGTCTGTGCATTTGTCTGTCCTTCTGTCTGTCCGTCTGTCCATCTGTCTGTCCGTTTGTCTATAATATAACTATTAACAGCTTAAACCTATCGTGCTGAAAATTTTCATATATCATTTTTAGCAAAAAAGTAACTTAAGTTCGTGAACGGGCCACATCTCCCCACTGTCCTGAAATCTCGAAATTTATAGAAATAGTTTTTTTCAGCTATTGGCTTGAAAATTAGATCATAGTATAATGATGTAAATATTATTGACGTCAAAAAATATTGATCTGATCCCCTTACTCCTTCTACCCCCTACCATACAAATGCACAATTTTCAAAAATGCATTAATTCGGTTTGCATTGCAACTAGCAACGTTAGAAGAATAATTTTTCGTCATAATTAATTCTATAACAATTGCAACTAATTTTGTAAAAACTATCACTTCACTCACCACACAAAATTCACAAAATTTCGAAATTTTAAATAAATTATTTTTCTCCAAAACCATCAAAGCTATCAACTTCAAATTTTGAGAAAAGTATATTATTATAAATATCATTGATGTCAAAAATACTCCTTCTACCCCCTCCCATACAAATACCCAATTTTGATAAATTCATTTAATCGATTTTCATTGAAATTAAAAAAAGTATTAACTTAAATTTTTGTCACAATTTGTCCCTGAATAATTGCAATAAATGCTAAAAAAAAATATGAGCTTCGCTTCACTCCTTCTGCCACCTCCCGTACAAGTGTTTGTATTGAAAATTCAAGAAAAGTATTTCTTCTTCGAGTATATGAGTAACAAAGCAATGTGATTAGGACGTTGATCAGCAAATTCAAAATCATATAAAACTTTCCACTTTCTCTGCTACAAATGCCATTAATTCGGACAAAAATTAAAATTACAAACATTAAAAGCATGAAACATTTTGTGTACTACGTTCGGCTTATACACAAAAATTATAAAACTGTCCCTCTCTGCTTTTACCACCTCCCATCCAAAAGACACAATTTACAATTCCAAAGAATTTGAGATGAAATATTTTCCAGTACAATAAACTCTTTCCTATTTCATCCAGAGTATTGGGATCAAAATTATGTTATGTTTTTATTTTAAGTTGTTATTTACACCTGTTCAACATTTAAACTTCGACTTTTCATGTAGTTGGTAGAAAACGTGGACTGCGTTGAACTCATATTTTTCCATGACGCAGTTGCTATCAAAATAATTTACACAAAATGAAATTGTAGGACCTTTTCTATTGCAATTAATTTACTTACTTACTTACGATGGCGCTACAGCCCAAATCGGACCTTGGCCTCCTGAATACTTTGCCTCCATCCATCTCGGTTCAGTGACCGCGTCTTCCAGTTAGAAAATCGTAGCAGTGATTTGCTGTCTGCGTCAATCGAATCCTCCCAGCGCTTCCATGGTTTTCCGACCGGTCTTTGTCCGTTGACTTTCCTTTTTAGTGTGCGTTTGGGAATCCTTCCGTCATGCATACGCTCCACATGACCAGCCCATTGTAACTTCTTAAATTTTATGAGGGTTGACACTTCTGGATTGTCGAAGATGGCATACAATTCTCTATTGTATCGTATTCTCCAAATCGAGTCTTCCCTCACAGGTCCGAGGATTCGTGCGAGGACCTTTCTTTCAAAGGCATTAAGTAGTTTTTCGCTGCCATAGCATAGCACAGGTCTTATGATGGTTTGTGTAGCTTAAGTTTTGTTTTCCTGTGCACGTTCTTGTTTTTGATTATTGGAAGTACCGAATAATAAGTCTTGTTTGCCATCATTATCGTTCTTTGGATTTCGATGGGTTCGCTTCCATCCTTTGATAGGTTCGCCCTTAGGTATATGAAGTTGTCTACGTTTTCTAGGTTATTAAAATCTCCTACTGTAATATTTCGTCTGATTGGCGTCTTTTTCCTTGTTTGCGTCATAATTACTGTATTATTTTAATAATAAAGTATTGTGATCGACTTGGGAAAAAAAAAAATTTGCTACCCTGAAATTTTTTTTTTTCGCGTTTCATGACTAAATTAGCCTAAAAATGGAAAAAAAAAAAATCCGTCTGTCTGTACGCCGTCCGCCGTACGCCGTACGCCGTACGCCGACGTGTACGCTCAGCGCACATTAACTCCCAAACCCTTCAAGATAGAAAGTTCATTTTTGGAGAGATTGTAGGTAGTTGCGGATCTCAGGCGGATACCAATTTTGGGGGGTGTACGGGTTCAGGGGGAGGCAGGGGGAGCGCTTAAACCGAAAAATACGAATTCAAATATCTCAACCATAGTTACAGCTAGGAAGCTAAAAATCAACACGCATATAGAGGAAATTGTGGGACAACTTTTAAAAATAATTTAATTTTTTTATCCATTGGGGTGCGAAAAGGGGGGGCTAAGAACCAATTGGCGGCCGAATTTTTTTTTCAAATGATTATATTTTCGAAATTACTACCCATAAAAACTTGATATTTTGAGACCATTAAAATGGCATAAAGATCTACTAGAATCAGTTTAGTTAGAAGCTAATTCTTTTAAGGGGGAGGGTCAGGGGGGGTGCAAGGAAAAACACTTAAAAATTAATATCTCAACTGTCTCTTAAGCTATGTAATTGAAACTTGAAACGAATACTAAGCTTTACTAGTGACATATGAAAAAAATATAATATATGGACATAATAGTAGTGGGGGGAAATGGGGAGCATTTCAAAAATGGCGCACTTTCCAAAACTACAAATCACCAAATCTCAAAATTGAGTACACATATCAAATTGAAAATTTGTCAGATTATAGAGCTATATAGTCTTTAATTTTGGTAAAAAATTTAAGTTGGGGGGTGTAAGGGGAGGGAGGTGGAAAGTGAAAATGTTGAAAATTTTTAGTGATTTTTTTATGGCTCTGGTAAAAGATACAAAGTTTGAATTTTGCACGTCGACACATCTATTTAATGTACATGGAAAAAAAATAATAATTTGTTCCAAAATTGTTATGCACCGAAGTGGGGGTCTAACGTGCACAAAGTGTTTCATGTGCAATGAAAAAAACACATAAACTGAAAATTTTTGAATGAAATTTTTAGGTAGAAACTTGAAAATTTGTGAAATGCATTTAAAAAAAATTTCCAAGAGTTTAAAATATTAACTGGTCGAATATCCTTAAAATTTCTACCCCCTCCCATACAAAAATTTTTTTTCGACCATTTCTAAGAAATCAATTATCACTTAACTATTAAATGCTATCAATTTGAAATTTTGCACAAGAACTTACAAAAATAGTTGAAATAAAATTACGTTAAAAGTTTTGAGATAGCACTTGCTCTTTTACCCCCTCCCACACAAAAGTATGATTTCGACCAATTTCATTAAATCAACTAATAACTAACAAATTAAAAGCTACAAACTTGAAATTTTGTACAAGCACCTCACAAGAAAAAAGAAATAAAACTGCATCACAAATTTTACGATTCCCCTACCTCCTCTACTCCCTCCCATACAAATGTTTGGTTTCGTGAATTTAAAATTCACCGAATCCAATGAAAATTCTATGCAATTTCGTCTATGAAACTGACATTCTATACAAAGAATATTGGATTTAGTTCAAGCAATCAATTAAGAAACTATTAACATCCACCCACCCTTACTATCACCCTCCCCCCTCCCTTCATGAAAACTCAAACTTGCATAAATAAACCAAAGAAATATGGAGCTTTTGAACGTTTCCGGAAAGTGTTAAATTGAGAACTGCCCTGCCCAAGAAGCTCCTTTCACTTAGTCTTCCCTAACCACTCTAACCTGCATATTGACTTTCTACGCATGCGCATTTTGTCCCAAAAATAATAAAGTTTCGCCCGACTTGTTGGCAGTTTATTTTTGTTTGTTTTCATTAATACGTAGTCCAACTTCTCTTGCTGCTGAGTCAAGGTTTACAAATACCTCCTTAGCACTCTCCAAAGATCTTGCGAGGATATCTATATCGTCGGCATATGCTACGAGTTGTGTGGATTTGAAGTAAAGTGTTACCTTGGTGTTAAAGGGAAATTTCCGAACAACATATTCGAGTGTCAAGTTGAAAAGCATTGGTACGAGACCGTCACCTTGTTTAAGTCCGTTGCCAGTTTTGAAACTGAAAGTCAGATCATTTTCTGCTCTGACTTGTAACAAAGACTCGGTCATTGTCATTTTTGCAAGCCGAACCAGTTTCGGTGAGACTCCAAACCTCAACATGATTTCATACAGTACGCGACTGTCGATACTGTTTGAAGTCAACAAATATCTGGCGCACATCAATTTGATACTCCCAGTACTTTTCCAACACCTTTTTAACTGAGAGTATCTGGTCCGTGCTCGATCGTCCAACTCTAAATCCGCCTTTGGTATTCACCAATTACTTTATCAGCATTGGGCTTAATTCTCTTTTCCAGAATTTTCGTCAAGATTTTATAAGATGTACACAACAGAGATATTCCTCGGTAGTTTCTGCTGCAGAGTTTGTCCCCTTTTTTTAAATTGGACATATGATGCTCTTGCGCCAATTTTCAGGAAGTGTTTCCTGTATCCATATGTCCGTGACTTATCTATGTAGGAGATGCGCTATGCAGGTGTTGCCGGTTTTCGGAAGCTCAGGTGAAATTTGATCAGTGTCCGTCGCTTTGCTGTTTGGGTGGTTCCATAGGGCTGTTTTTACTTCTTCGAACGTGGGAGGACTCAAAGCGGATCCTTCATCTGCTGTTACATCAGCTTTATCTTTAATTGTGTCTGCTGTTGCTGTTCGTGCGGGTGATGGGCTTGGATTAAGAAGGTGTTCAAAGTATTGCGCCCATCTTAATTTTATATCTTTCGCATTACTTAGAATGTTCCCTTCTGTATCTTTGCAGAGGGTCTTCGGTTGGTATCCCCTTTCATTCTTTTGACAATGGAATATGCGGCTCTTGTGTTGTGTAATTTAAAGGGTTCGTCCATGTTTTTAATTTCGTCATTATTGTACTTCCGTTTTTTTTTGTCTGCATGTTTTGTTTGCAAATCGTCTAAGATCGTTATATTTATCCCGTTTGGCTCGTGTCGGTCGTTCTGTTAATATTTTGTAAGCCTGGTTTTCTCGGTCTAAAGCATCTTGGCATTCGTTGTCGAAACAGTCATTTCTTTGCGCCGCGGTTGTTGTCCTTCACCTCCTCTGCGACATATGTAATGCCATCTTTGATATTTTGTCACATTTGAGTATTGGCGCGAAGTGCCTCTCTAAGACTGATACGTACTTCGCAACTACTTTCTTATCCTTGAGTTTTCCTATGTCGAATTTAGGAACCGGTTGTGTTTTTGGGTGTACTTGGTTTGCGATTCGACATTGGAACTTGGTCTTTAATTGCAATCAATTTGGATGGATTTTAACCAACTATCAATTGGGCGAAAAAGCAAACATCAGTCATTTAGTTAGATCATATAAAATTAAGAAAAATGATAATTGCTTCGACCTGGTTTCAAACCTACAACCCAACATTCACAAAAGCCCATCTTCTTCTGCAATGGCACTACAGCCCTAATCGGGCCTTGGACTCCTAGCCTTCATACCCAAGCAGGCATCGTGCTGGAACCGATCGGTATTTGACCTCACAACTGGCGCATTGTAGTTAACAAATTGTTATTATGCTTTTCAAAAGATCATTTGTTTCACGATTACGATTAAGATCCTTTGAAGTAGTCATTCGAAAAAACGAAGAGATTACTAACCCCTGTATTTTTCACATCTCAATTTCAATATTGTGCCAAATTTTTTTTTTTCGAATACTCTTTATTAAAAACTATTGAAGGATATGGACTCAATTCAGTTATGCACACTTTGTCTCATACAAACAACAACATCAACATACAATAATATCAAAGCATAGAAATGTTGTTTGTTAAAGGTTTTCCCTTTTCCAACTCTTTAATGTCCGGGGATCGTTGTTCTGCGTTGTTTCCATTTTTCTTCTTTTTCTCTCAAATGGCAAGAAGTATATCAATCCAAACAGCCGTGAATCTACATAAAAGTGCTTCTCAATTTCCCTGGATCAAAACAAAAAAACAAAAAAACACTATATCTATACTACAGGTAAATAGTATGAGCCGAACGCAATGGAAATTCTTCCTTTCATGTTCGTTGATATTGAGCTAATATTTTGCTTTCAAGTCAGCAGATTACTTTCAGAGATGACGGCATCGAGAAAAAGTCGAAACTGTGTTTTTTTTTATTTCCCGATTATCAGCATGTGAGAAATGCTGATTTAGATGCTACTTCGATGTGTTAACCCTAATACGGTTTACGAGATAAATTTTTAAATTATTTTTAAATAAATTTTTTGAGATTATGATAAGAGTTTTGCCATTAAAATTGTCACATTTTCCCATACCAAATTAAATTATGTATATGTAAGTTGAATGAAACAATTTGGAATAGTGCTTAATTTATTTTAACTTATTTATATTAAATGAAAAACATAACAGGACTACAATTGGGCATAAAGCCTAGATGAAAGAGAAATTTTTTGATTTCAAGAAATTTTGTAGCAGAAGTGGTACAGGGGTTGACGACATTGAATTAATTTTTTCTCATCACGCTGAAGTTGCTATCAAAATGTTTTACACAAAATTTAGAATTCAAAAATTTAATAGGTACTGAGAAAATTAGTTTATTGGATTTAGCCAAATTGTGCAGTTTGTATGGAATGTGGTAGAAGGAGGGGCGAGTCTTTGATGACTTTTTCACAAGTAACTATAAACATCATGCTTTTGACATGTTTTAAATTGTAGATCACTAGCATTCATGCTTTACAAGAAAATCCACTTTTTGTAAAGTTGTGAAATTGTGTCCGATTGCAAAGAAGGGGGTAAAAGGGGTGCAGCTAATAGCCTTATTTTTTCGGCTTTACTAATAATTTTAAATAAATATTAAGTGCACACTTTGGTTTCGATCATTTCTTGAAAAAGGGCAGTTTGTATGGGAGGTGGTAGAAGGACAAGAAGGACACGCATAATACATCAGATTGAAATCATCATAAAAGTAATATATTCAAAATTTCAGACTATCTTCTTTTATAGTTTTCGAGCAAATCCGTTTATTGTTAATTGTGCAATTGTGTCATTTTGTATGCGAGGGGGTAGAAGGGGTGGAGCGATTAGGCCCGTTCACGAACTTGACTTTACTTTTTTGACAAAAATGACGTGTAAAAAATTTGAACTTTCTAGATTAACCCGTTCTCAAGCTAGAGAGGACACGGACGGACAGACATGTAGACAGATGGGCAGACGGACAGACAATCGGACATCCGGTTTGGAGATTTTTAAATGATTACATGAACTTCTGTATCATTCATTTTTTTAAATTTACTCAGTGCGTATACAATTTAGCGAGCTGAAATTGTGCACTAAATATTTATTTGGAATTATTAGTAAGAGAAAAAAAAAAATCAGACATTCAGTTTCACCCCTTCTACCCCCTCCCATGCAAAATGACACAATTTCGCAATTCGACAATAAACGGATTTTTTCAAAAAGCATGAAAGCTATTGATCTGAAATTTGGAATATTGTACTTTTATAATAATTTCAATCTACCGTAAAAAATTTATTTGAGTCTTCCACTTCCTTCAACCACCTCCCATACAAAGTGCACTTTTTTATGAAATACTCTAAAAAAATTTACTCTATACGTATGAAATTTATTGAGCTGAAGTTATGCACTAAATAATTATTTAGAATTATTAGTAAGACCAAAAGAAATTAGGCGATTAGCTTCACTCCTTCTACCACCTTCCATACAAATTGACACAATTCAACAACTTTACATAAAGACGATTTTCCTGAAAAGTATGAATGCTACTGATCTACAATTTAAAATATGTCAATTAAATGATGTTTACAGTTATTTCTAAACACGTCATTAATAAATTCACACTCCTTCTACCTCCTCCCATGCAAACTGCACGATTTCACTTAATATAATATACTAATTTTCTCAGTACCTATTAAATTATTGAATCCTAAATTTTGTATAAAACATTTTGATAGCAACCTTAGAGTGATGTGCAAAAATTAGTTCGATGTCGTCAACCCCTCTACTACTTCCGCTACAAAATTTCTTAAAATAAAAAAAATTCTCTCTCATCTAGAGTATTGCACGATTGGGATTTACGTCCGGTCGTAGTCCTGTTATGTTTATACTCTAGATGAAATCTGAGAGTATTATAAGTTTGCCACAAAGTTTGTAACGCCAAGAAATAAGGCTTGGAGAAAAAAATGAATGATACATAAGTTCATATAATCACTCAAAAATCTCAAAACCGGATGTCCGTCCATCCGTCCGTCCGTCTGTCCGTCTGTCCGTCTGTCCGTCTGTCCGTCTGTCCGTCTGTCTGTCTGTCCGTCTGTCCGTCTGTCCGTCCGTGTCCTCTCTAGCTTGAGAACGCGTTGAGCTAGAAAGTTCAAATTTTGTATACGTCGTTTTTAACAAAAAGTAAGGTCAAGTTCGTGAACGAGCCAAATCGCTGCACCCCTTCTACCCCCTCCCATACAAAATGACACAATTTCGCAATCTGACAATAAACAGATTTCCTTGAAAAGTACAAACGACATTGATCTGAAATTTGGAATGTAATACTTTTATGATGATTCCAATCTACTCTATAAAAATAATTTGTGTCCTCCCCCTCCTTCCACCACCTCCCATACAAACTGCACTTTTCATGAAATGCTCTAAACCAATTTACTCAGTGCGTATAATAGTTATCAAGCTGAAATTGTGTGCAAAATATTTATTTAAAATTATTATTAAGACCAAAAAAAATGAGACGATTAGCTGTACCCCTTCTACCCCCTCCCATACAAAATGACACAATTTCGTAATTTCACAATAAACAGATTTGCTCGAAAAATATAAATGCTATTGATCTGAAATTTGGAACTTATTACTTTTATGATGGTCTTAATCTACCGTACTAAAGTTATTTGAGTCCTCTCCTTCCTTCCACCACCTCCCATACAAACTGCACTTTTTCATGAAATGCTCTAAGCCAATTTACTCAGTGCATATAAAATTGACCGAGCTGAAATTATGCACTAAATATTTATTTAGAATTATTAGTAAGACCAAAAAAAATTAGGCGATTAGCTTTACCCCTTCTACCCCCTCCCATACAAAATGACACAATTTCACAACTTTATAAAAAGTCGATTTTCATGAAAAGTATGAATACTACTGATCTGCAATTTAAGACATGTCAAAAGCATGATATTTATAGTTATTTCTGAAAAGTCATTAAAAACTCGCCCCTCCTTCTATCACCTCCCATACAAACTGCACTACTTCAATACATCCAATACACTAATTTTTTCAGTACCTATTAAATTTTTAAATCCTAAATTTTGTATAAAACATTTTGATAGCAACCTTACCGCCATGTGAAAAAATTAGTTCAATGTCGTCACCCCCTCTACCACTTCCCCTACAAAATTTCTTAAGATACAAAAATTTCTCTTTTTTTTTTTTTTTTTTTTTTTTTTTTACAGAATGACCTGTGTTATAGGCAATTTCGGCCTTTATGTGCAATGCACAAACACAGTCATGGAGGGAAGGAATGGGATTGGGAAGGTTGGGGAAGGGGAGTGAGAACGACCGTAGCGAGTGGAGGAGCTGGTATATCAGTTGTACTGGCTGCTTACTGACAAATATTTGCAGATGTTATGGGGGACTGAATGATAGAAACCGAACAGAAACCATCTACTGAGTATCTAGGCCTTCTTGAAGTGGAACTGTTTCACTTTTACACCGTTTCCCCATTTTATTCCGAATAATTTTTTTATCACCAGTATGAACTGAAAAATTCGCGCTTAAAAAAATCCCGTCTGGAGTGGGAATCGAACCCACGACCTATTGACTGAGAAGCAAGCACGCTGCCCACTACGCCACGGAAGCCTTCATCTAGAGTATCGCACGATTGGGCTTTATGCCCAATCGTACTTCTGTTATGTTTTTTATATGCATTTGGCATATTTTTAAGGATCTAGCATAAAATTTCAATCGAAACTTTTGAGTTTTTGAGCTTTTCCAATACCCATGTAATACTTCGTGTACCTAGCCTTTATGTACATCAAATAGATGTATGCACGTAGATATGAACATGGTATCTTTTACCAGAGCCCTAAGAAAATTTTTAAAAATTTCAACTTAACATTTACATTTGATTTTGGGATGTTGCGGTTTGTAATTTTGAAAATACACCGAGCGCTTTAATTAGACTCGTTTGCTTTTAAGTCTCGACTCAACTGCACTGTTCCAAAAAACGCTTGCTCTATTTATATCGCCTTCTATTCGTTCGTATCACGTTCGTTATTCGACTGCCTTCGGCCACAGTCGATTTTCTTCGTTCCTCTTTTCATGTTAATCGCTGTTCATTGCTTTCATCGCTACTCGAATCCTTTCTCGCTCTTACGAGAGCATACATGTAGTTGTACTCTCAGATTTCGTCTAGAGTATAATTAGGCGTTTAGCTTCACTCCTTCTACCTCCTTCCATACAATTTGACACAATTCAACAACTTTACAAAAAGTCGATTTTCTGAAAAGTATGAATGCTACTGATCTGCAATTTAAAATATGCCAATTAAATGATGTTTACAGGTATTTCTAAACACGTCATTAATTAATTCACACTCCTTGTACCACCTCTACAAACTGCCTAATTTCACTAAATCCAATACACTAATTTTCTCTGTACCTATTAAATTTTTGAATCCTAAATTTTGTATAAAACATTTTGATAGCATCCTTAGCGTGATGTGAAAAAATTAGTTTAGTGTCGCCACCCCTCTACCACTTCCCTACAAAAATTTTTAAAATAAAAAAATATATTTCATCTAGAGTATCGCACGATTGTGCTTTACACACAGTAGTAATCCTGTTATGTTTATACTCTAGATGAAGTCTGAGAGTATTATTAGTTTGCTCTAAAGTTTGTAACGCTAAGAAATAAGGCTCGGAGAAAAAAATTAATGATACAGAAGTTAATATTATCACTCAGGAATCTCAAAACCGGATGTCCGTCTGTCTGTCTGTCCGTCTGTCCGTCCGTTCGTCCGTCTGTTCGCTCTCTAGCTCGAGAGCGCGTTGAGCTAGATTTTTGAAATTTTGTACACGTCGTTTTTGACAAAAAAGTAAGGTCAAGTTCGTGAACGGACCAGATCGCTCCATCCCTTCTACCCCCTCCCATACAAAATGACACAATTTCGCAATTTGACAACAAATGGATTTACTCGAAAAGTATAAAAGCTATTAGTCTGAATTTCGGGATGTATTACTTTCATAATGATATAAATCTACATTAGAAAAATTATTTGCGTCCTCTTTCGCCTTCCACCCCCACCCATACAAACTACACTTTTTCATGAAATGCTCCAAGGCGATTTTCTCAGAACATATAACATTTATCGAGCTCATATTTTGTACTTACTTAAAAAATAAATACTTAATTAGCATTATCACTGAGATCAGAAAAAAATATTTGGTTAGCTTCACTGCTTCTACCCCCTCCGATATAATATGACACAGTTTAACAACTTCACAAAAAATCAATTTTCTTGAAAAATATGAATGGTACTACTCTTAAATTTTAGGGATGTCAATTTTATAATATTCCTAGTTCTTTCTGAAAAAATCACTAAAATCCCCCCACTCATTCTACCACCTCCCATACAAACTGCACATTTTCACTAAATCTAACTCACTAATTTTCTCAGTTCCCATTCAATTTTTGGAGCTTACATTTTGTGTAAAACATTTTTATAGCTACTTTAGCATGATGAAAAATTAGTTCAATGCTATCATCCCTTCTAACACTCCCCATACAAAATTTCTTGGGATCACAAAAAATTTTATCTTATCTAGAGTATCGTAAGACTGCGCTTTACGCGCAATCGTAGCGCTGTTATGTTTTTTTATTTATTTACGCTTGACTTTCCATAAATCAATGTATTCAAATGTTGAGCTTGAGCTTTCTATCTGTATTTGTAGTGGATATCTTAGCAAAAACAATGCTCAAAGTCAAACGCGGAATACGCATGCTGTCAGATAGATGGGAAAAGTTGTGGCTAGCGATGGGCATTTCCTTAAGTAATAAATTTTTAACCATTTTTGCATAATAAAGGCTCGAATTTTGAGAAAAAAGTTGATTTTCAATTCATTCTCCTAATAAATAATGTTTACTTGCATTGCTTAGATGTTAGATTTTAAAGAACACGATCACGCCTTGTGGACAAGAATTTATTCAGTTCTATGGGGGTTTTAACGGAAATTTGAACAAATATTATTTTGTTCTTTTGTAAATTTCATTGATTTCCATTAACTTATTTTCTGTTTGTAAATTGGAATGTTAAATATACAATATCTATCTCGGAATGTGGCTAAAGTCATTTTTATTGCGAGATCTTCAAACGTTTCGCTTTTGAATTGACCCTATTTAGATTTCTTCATTGAATGTGACCAGTTAGCCTACCTAGAAACTACAAACTTTCATAATCTTATGCCTCAAACGTATTCTAAGGGTATTTTATCCAGACATCGTTTTAAACAACGAACTTTTGAGTACAGCTAGAAAGACAAAGACAGACATTGAGATTGCAACTTTCAACTTGCAATCTCAATGTCTGCCAGTGGATCCATCACATTTAAATTAAACCAAAGCTGAACTTCTCTAAATAAACCTCATCATTTCATTTCTAACAAATATTTCTTCTCTTTCAATGGCACTATAGTCCAAATCGACCCCCGGCCTCCTAAACATCAGATTCATTAACATTTTATTTATTATTGTGAAATTGCTCTTTCACACCTTCGGACAACCCTCCATCTAAACATTTTCATTTTCGCAGATTGACGTGGCCCAGATAGGCCCACCCAAAACCTGGTCAAAGTGTAATTTCAGCACACTACTTGCTTGAATCCTACGCAGATGCAAGCTGTTGCATCTTACATAGAAGAGAGCTGTCCGAGAGCTTTCCTGTACAAACGGGTGTCAGACCAGCCCTGTTTCTGGTGGTAATAAATGACATTTTGAAAGCTACACTGGAAGGTGGAGAAGGTAAAGGTCTTCAATGGAAATTATTTAACATCTTAAGTCACCTTAATTATGCTAATGACGTGTGTTTGCTTGCACATAACCGTTCGGACTTAGAGTCAAATGTTCGCTCGTTGCATTCTAAATGCAAAGAGGCGGGACTGAAAATAAATGTACGTACAACCAAGTATATACACATGGGTTCGAGCACAAGTACACCGATCGTTCTTGACGGACAAGATGTGGGAGAGGTGCAAAATTTTTGTTATTTCGGAAGCATTATCAGCATGGACGGAGGAGCCGAAAAGGATATTGAGGCTCGTCTACATAAAGTTCGTCAGGTCTTCGGCATCCCTTCCCCTTTCTGATGGTTAAGAAAGATCTGCCTTTGCACGAAGTTGCGAGTTTTTGACCCATGCGCCAAATTCGTGTTCTTATATGGTTGTACTACGTGAAAAGTGCCGTTCGACTTACCAGGAAACTATAAACTCTCGAGAACCAATGCCGCCGACGCATTTTAGGAATATTCCGGCTAGAAATGATCTCCAACGAGGAACTTTGGAGTACAACTGGACAGACTAAAATAGGTAATGAAATTCAAAGGCGGAAGTGGCAGTGGATCGGTCACACTTTGAGGAAACCAGTGCGAAACATTACCAAACAGGCTCTGGGTTACAATCCTGAAGGAAGACGTCTGTTTGGTTGACCATGTAGCACATGGAAGCGAGCAGTTGAGCAGGGAGAGGAATCACCAAGTCCTGGCAACAGCTAAAGGTCAGTGCTCAGGATCGCGCCTTGTGGAAGAGTTGTTTCTGTCCGATGCCCCTATAGGGGGTCGTAACAGGAATTTGATTGATTTGACTTCAGTGGGTATATATTGGAAACCTCAATCTGCGGAAATGAAAATTCCAAAATAAAGGGTACTGTGAAGGGCTAACAACCGAATTCGGTTTGAGCTGTAGTGCCATTGAAGTAGAAGAGCGTGGGTACCTCTTCTAGTCTTCAAGTAGTATGCTGAAATTATACTACAACTACTATACTATACGTGAGTCAGAATTTCAACTCCCGACCTTCGCATTGCAGACCAACACGCTGCTAACTTTGCCCCACCCTAACAAATATTTAACGAAGTTATTTTCTAACTTACCTCGAACTTCTCGTTATATTACCCAGGTTGTCACATTTCGCCAAAGAAAATTATTTAATACTCGGAACTGATTTGGATATTCGTTAGTACCTGTCTTCAGAATGCAATTTAAAATTATGTCTCATCAATTTAATTTAATTTATCCTTCGCAGTTAATTACCCAGTGCGGCAAAAAAAAAAAACGAAAATATCGAGAACCACTTGAGAGGTTTAAAGCGAGCAATTTTTTCATATACATGAAACCATAGACAAGTGGCGGATTGAAGTTAAACCTTACAGGATACCACACTTACATTGATCGTAAGTACATACGAGTGCGAAAACAAGGCAATAACGTGTACGTTTGAGTGCAAATGAAATTCATTTCAGGGCATAATTTCATCCCATAAACATGCTAAACAAACAATTTATTTGCAAATTCCACGCAGGCTCGAGGATACAAAGTTTAAATTTCCACATGTATCTACTCGTCTTCACATATCAGCAAGTCTTAATAAACACCGAAATGTAATCATGTGCGAAAATATGGCAGCGAAATTTTATAATTTTACACCTTCGTATGTATACTTTACTTATATCCCTTGGGAGATTTCTTGCAGCAGTTTGCTATAATTTTCATAGAAATTGTGGGGTTTGAGCATTACAATCGTCTTCGTTACAGCCATCTAAAGGACGAATCCATAAATATGGCGGTATACGAGTTTATCCTCAGTATGCAAATATATTTTTCATTAAAACCGGATGCTGCGCAAGAGAGATTAAAAACGGTTAATAATAAAATTTTGGTATTAATGAAGTCATGTGTATGGGTATGTAAATGTGTTGTCCGATGTCTTGGCAAATTTTGAAAAGCTATTGTAAATAATTATAGAGTGGTCCTAAATTGAGGTCTCAATAAATGTTTAATGCATATCATGAAATTATAATTAATTATTTTAGTAATTAATTAGCGATCCCCCGCGACTTCATCCGCGTAAAAATCGCAACAATAGGCAATTTTTATGAATGTATGTATGTGGAAAATATAATTTGCTTAGTTGGCTCTTTGAACACAATGTTTTGTATTTTGTTGGAATCAGAACCTAAATCGTTATTTTTTTTTTAATGTGAAACCGTAACTAAGAGGGGTTATCCATTTGTATTGAAGCAGAGCTCAGGTCTAGTGTTAAGGATATAGCCTTTTGAGAATCAAGGGGATTAAGACGGGAGTGGCAATGAATATATCTCTTGAATTGTTGGATGTTGTCGTCTTGTGGGAATACCAAGATGGGCAGCAAGTTCCATATTTGAATACTCCGGTTTAAAAACGAATCTCGAAATTTGACAGTGTTACCGAAGATAGGTTTGAGAGAATACTTATGAGCGGATGAAGCAGCTTGTGTATTACGGGGTAAAGGCATGCGTAGTGGTAAGAAATTAGAGATTGTTCTTCATTGTAGTAACGATACAAAAGCGCTAGGTAGCTTTCAATTTGTCTATGCTCGATTGAATCGAGCATTGGAGAGATATCAGAATCTGCAATTTCAATGGCCCGATACTGGATACTATCCATGTAGAAGAGAGAAGGTTTCGCTGCTCTCGCCAATAGTTGAGAATTAAGTTCAAGTCGTGATCTAATATAGGCCTTATAAGTTGTCATTAATCCATAAGCGGTAAGTAGTTTTTACAGCATTTTAGGTAAACATAAACATTTAGATGCTTCCTTGGCAATGTTTGTAATATGTGAACACTATGACTGCCGAAGAACAAGTGTGCTTTATTTGTTAAAAATTCAAGATGTCAGATTTAGTACAATTCATATTGCATAAATATATAATTGAAACTTAGATCTCATATGGTATTACTAGCTTCATAATTCACATACTACAATGTTAAATGAATAATCTTTTCAAGATAAGTTATCTGTGATTTGGATACCTAACACCTTATCACTTAGAGAATTGGATAATAGCTGAGCTCCGAAGGTGATTGGATCTGGGCTAGAGTCACGTTTACGGAACACAATACAGTACTGGGTCTTCGAAGTATTAAATTCGACTTGATTCTTATTGCCCCAACTAAGACTTTTACCCAAGTCATCATTCAATGATTGAACCATGAACCCACGTTGCTCTACTAAGCTAGTATTAGGGGTACAAATAAGTTTCCCCCACATCGTTTAAAATCGTTGCAAGTGATTCAAAAATAAGGAAATCGGATTCCATATGAACTGAAGCCGAGAGTCGTTGTACGCCAATTTTAAAATGAAAGGGTTTTTGCATCGTATAATCATTGGTGATAAAAAATTGATCCACTACGATAACCCAAAGAAGAGAAAATCACGGAGACCACCTGGCCGTGCTTCAACCTCGACAGCAAACTGAATATTCATGAAAAAACTCATGCTATGTATTTGTTGGGATCGGCTTGGTGTCATGTATTAGTAGTTGCTTAAACCGGGCGAAACCATTACTGGAGATCTCTACCGAACACAATTAATGAGATTGAGCCGAGCACTCAAGGAAAAAGCCGCCCATTACTACTCCAGACACGACAAAATTATTCTCCTACATGATAATGCACGTCCGCATGTTGCGGTGCCGGTCGAAACGAATTGGGAATTCCTACCACACTCGCCGTATTCACCAGACATTGCCCTTCCGATTATCACTTATGCCGGTTGATGGCACATGTCCTGTCTAAGCAGCGCTTTACATCATATGAAGATACTAAAAATCGAGGCGATTCGTGGAGAGCCACAAAAGATGAAAAGTTCTTCCGACGTGGTAGCCGAATGCTGCGAGAAAGATGAGAAAAAATAGTGGCTAGTGATGGACAATACTTTGAATAAAAGGTAATGTACCGTTCTTTCACAATACATTCCTAGTTTCTGATAGAAAACGGCGGAAGCTTATTTATAATCCTAATACATATGGCTAAGGATGCAATTTTGAAATGATACGAGGAATCTTATGTGCTAGCAGATCAGTGAAGATAGCAAGTTATCAATAAATATTAGAAAAAGAGTCGAAGAAAGAATCGAGCCCTGAGGGACACTAGCGCTAATTTTATAAAGATATCATCCATTACGACATATATTGAACGATTGGCTAAGAACTTTCAATCCAGGAGAGTCGCCCAAACCAATGGCTTTAAGCTTGGGTATAAGGGCGTTATGCCATACGCTGTCAAAATGCTTGGCAATATCAAGAGCGATAATACAAGACTCACCATACTGGTGAATGCTCTTATTCCAACGTTCAGTAAAGGTGGTTTTTAACCTCTCTCTTGTGGATCGTTTTTTGCGGAATCTATACCGTTTGTCTTCAACCTTATCATTGTTGTTGTGCTATTTCATAACCTTATGGTTAATGATTGTTTCCATAATCTTCAACAGAAGTGGCGTTATTGCTATTAGGCGTTAATTAGCGGGATTAATACGTTCTTCTTTTTTGAGACTGGAGTCCATGAAGATGGGACTATCAATCAAATTCCTGTTAAGGGCATAGGACAGAAACAACTCTCTTCCACAAGGCGCGATCCTAAGCATCGGCTTTAAGCTGTTGCCAGGACTTGTTTATTCCTCTGGCCTCCTGCTCAACTGCTCGCTTCCAAGTGTCACATGGTCGATCAACCCGACGTCTTTCTTGAGGGTTATAATCCAGAGCCTGTTTTGCGATGTTTCGCTCTGGTTTCCTCAAAGTATGACCGATCCACTGCCACTTCCGCCGTTGAATCTCAATACCTATTTTAGTCTGGCGAGTTGTACTCCAAAGTTCGTCGTTGGAGATTACTTCTGGCCAGACTATTCCTAAAATGCTCCAGAGGCATTGGTTTACGAAAGTCTGCAGTTTCTGGGTAAGTCGAACGGTCACTTTCCACGTAGTACAACCATATAACAACACGGATTTGACGCATTCGTCAAAAAATCGCAGCTTCGTGCGAAGGGAGATCTCTCTTAACCTCCAGAAAGGGGAAAGGATACCGAAGGCCTGACGAGCTTTATTTAGCCGAGCCTCAACATCCTTTTCGGCTCCGCCGTCCATGCCGACAATGCTTCCAAGATAGCAAAAATCTTGCACCTATTCCACATCCTGTCCGTTAAGAACAATCGGTGTGCTTGCGTTCGAACCCATCTGCATGTACTTGTTTTTACACACATTTATTTTCAGTCCCGCTTCTTTGCATTTAGCATGCAACGAGCGAACATTTGACTCTAAGTCCGAACGGTTATGTGGAAGCAAACACACGTCATCAGCATAATCAAGATGACTTAAGATGTTAAATAATCTCCGTTGAAGACCTTTACCTTCCTCACCTTCCAGTGCAGCTTTCAAGATGTCATTTATTACCACCAGAAATAGGGCTGGTGATAATATGCAGCCTTGTCTGACACCCGTTTGCACAGGGAAGCTCTCCTCTATGCAAGACGCGACGCCTTGCATCTTCGTAATCATAGCTATGACCTTATCTGGAATACCTCTCCTACGTAAAGCATTCCATATGTAATATCGCTTAACGCTGTCGAACGCCCTCTCGAAGTCTACAAACATGAGATGTAGTGGCGAACCCATTTCGGCTGACTGCTCTAATATTATCCGTAGGGTATTTGTGTGGTCGGTACAAGACGACCCTTTACGGAATTCAGTCTGATAAACTTCGAGAGTGCTCTCGACGACATCACTAATCCTATTGAGAATTACTTTAGCCATAATTTTTGATACAGCACTAAGTAGACATATACCACGCTAATTGCCCCAGTCCCGAAGTTTGCCCTTCTTCGGAATTCTCACAATGACGCCCTCCTTCTATTCAGTCGGATATCTTTCATCATTCCACACCTTAGTGAAGAGTGGGAGGAGTATATCGGCTGTTATATCCGGGTCCGCTTTGAGGAGTTTGGTTGGTAGTCCGTCTATACCTGGAGCTTTCCTTCCCGCCATTGACCGAATGGCGGAAACTATCTCTTCCTTATCTGGGAGATCATCCCTAATAGATGATTGTTGCGGTTGGATGTTGGGAAGTTGTTCTGTTCCCGGAATATCTTCGTCTGACAAGATTTTTAAAATATCAGAGAAGTATTCCTTCCATCGTCGCAACTGGTGTTCGCTCATATTAAGGAGAGTTCCGTTGACATCTCTCACCAGGTTGTTGGCGGTGAAATTCCTGTTCGTCAACTGTTTCGTGATTTTAAATAGTGAACTCATATCCTCAAGGTAAGCCGCTGATTCTGCCTTGTTTGCCAGATCTTCAATGGCCTTTCTCTTGTCGCGTCTAAGATCCTTTTTAAGCAGTATATGAGTATCGTGGTAGTTCTGCCTCAAGTCGGGCGTTCGTTGGTTGATATCGGGTTGAGAAATGATTGTCAATTTGGCTTTTTGCCGATTGCCAACCTTATCCCATGTGTCTTGCGACATCCAGGGTTTCTCACCGCTTTGCACATATCCCACAGATTCTTTAGCACTAGTTAGAAAAGTTTTTCTGGTTGCCTCCCAATTGGCGTCCAGTGTGCGCATTTCATATTCACCCAATGTGGATGACTTTTCGCGTAGAATAGTGGTGTATTCGTGTTTTTTGTTGGGATCTCTGAGTTAATCCACATTAAGCTTGCGCTTCATTTTGAATTTGTGGTCGTCGGATAGCTGCTGTACACAATTTCAAGCAGGCAACCATCAAGTGGTGATCGCTCCCTACGTCAGCTCCACGTTTCGCTCGCACATCGAGGAGACATCTTCTCCATCGGCGACTTATAGCCAGATGGTCGATCTGGTTCTGAGTAACACCATCAGGGGAAGCCCAAGATGTTTTATGGGACTCTTTTGTGGAAAAAGGGTCCCTCCGATGACCATTTGCCGAGTACTACAAGACTCCACAAATAATTCGCCGTTTTCGGGTCTCTTAATCCAAGGTCGTGAAGCGTCGACCCAAGGGTCACCATGCCCCCCCAGGACGTGTTGTAGTCCAGTGTTGTCTGATCCAACCTGGGCGTTCATATCTCCCGAGATGATAATAATATCACCTCTTGGAACACGTTCGAAGGTGGCACTCAGTTGGCTATAAAACTCCTCTTTGTCACCAGATGTTGCGGTATTAGTTGGTGCGTAGCACTGCAGAATTGTGACGTTTCTGACACTGGTCCTGAGCCTGACGACGATAATCCTATCCGAGATTGGTTCCCAGCTAATGAGACTGTTTCTCGCTCTCGGCGTAAGGACGAACGCCACGCCATTTCTGGCTTCACTTTCAGGGCCAATGTACAGAATAGTGTTTCGGCTAGGGGTTCGTTCTTCTCCTGATCCTGTCCACCTGACCTCGCTCAAGCCCAAGATTTGGATGTTATAGTGCTTCATTTCACGGTCGATCACTGATTGGTGGTGCAAGGACCGAGTAACCCCAGCTCTTCCCCCGTCATTCAATGTTCGAACGTTCCAGAAGCCTATCATAGTCCGTTTTCGAATGCCAAGAGTCGTTACCGTAGAATCAGTCCGTATCCGAGGCGCTGTGACCGCTTCTCGTATCATTTAGGTCTTAAGATCACGGGAGATAAGCCCATGATCCATTGAGTGTCCATTTGCCGTTTTTTGGGCAAGCAGGACTGGCTGTGGGTGAATTCTACAGCCCCCATCGCACAGGGGGATAGTTAGCTCAGGTCCGTGGAGTCGCTATTCTCCAAAGATAGTTGCAGGAATTGGTAAAACCACATCCTACAACTACCACCTTGCGGGGACTATGGAGGACGTTAAGGAAAAACGGGTTAGTTTGAATAGATGTTTAGCCAGAGAAACGCAGCAATTGTTAAGGACAAGGGCAGGGATCTCATCTGGCTCGGACGATTTGTTAGCATCTAAATTTTTAAGACCACGATAAACTTTACGCGAACGAATTTTAATTTGATCGGAGGAGGAATTAGGCGCAGTAAACGTTGGAAGGTTAGAGATCGTTGATGGTAAAGAAGAGCCGCTAAGATATTTGCCTTTATGTTGATGTCTGTAATAACGTCAAGAATGAAAACATGATACTTGTATTTGTATGGAACATGCCCGTGCTCAAGGGAGTGATTTGAGATAATACACATATTGAAGAGCGTTAAGAAAAAGTAAATACTGCTGGTGTTAGTTCCAAAAAAAGTTTAAATTACATAACTTTAAGCTCAAGAACATATCAGGACTGCGATTGTGAGTAAAGCCCAATCATACGATACTATAGATGAAGTAGAAAATGTTTATAATCTTAAGTAAAGTATGGGGAGTTGTAGAAGGGGTGACAGGATTGAACTAATTTGTTTCGCATCATACTCGAATAGCTATAAAAATGTTTTGTACCAAATTCTAACTTCAAAAATTTAATGTGTTCTGAGAAAATTAGTGGATTTAGTGAAATTGTGCAGTTTGTATAGGAGGGGGGAGGTCTTAGTAATTTTTGTCAGAAACAGCTATAATAATTATTCAAGTGATGCATTTTAAATTTCAGATCAGTAACATACATACTTTTCAAGAAAATCGAATTTTCCAAACTAAGTATTTAGTACAAAACATTAGCTCGGTAACTAATATACGTACTGAGAAAATTGGTTTATAATATTTCCTGAAAAATTGCAGTTTATATGGGAGGTGGTGGAAGGACTGGAGGTATTAGAATAATTTGTATATCTGGATCACATTTATGATATAAATAAAAGGTTCATAATTTCAAGATGTTATCTTATATAGTATTCCAGAAATTTTGTTTATTATATATTTTTGGAAATGAGTTATTTTTTATGGGAGGAGGTAGATGGCGTGAGTGAATTGAAATGAAAATGAAAGCAGATTATGGCCTAAGCGTACCAAAACAAAATTTGAAAATTTCATTGGAATCGATTTAGCCGTTTTTGAGTTAAGTCTGGACAAAAAGACAGACAAACAGAGAATTTCAAAAACGTGTTTTTATGCTTATTTATTGTCTAAATAAAGCAAAACACTAACTTGTAGCCATTTATAAAAAAATAACAAGCATACTCAGCAATTATATTTACTATAGATGTAAATTGTTTTATGCATTATTTGCTGTGATTTATAAATATCTAGAAAATTTTTTGGCAAGAAGAAGCTGAAACAATATCTAGAAGCCCTGTTGTCTTTTTAGTCAAATTGATTCGAATTTTCAAATATGGAACCACAAATCCATAATTATGCTACTGCTTTGACTTATTTCAAAGGTAAACTATACCACAATGCGTGATGCAAAGATTAATGACAATACATTCCGAGTGTTTATTTTCGTTTTGATCTCCATTGAAGATAAATGTTGAATATCTTCACAGGAATATTCGATAACTAGGGTTGGATTCGATTGCATGTGACAAGCAAAATTGCCGAAATTCGGGCCAGATTTTCTAGATTTAAGGAAATGTAATGAGAATGAGAAAAAACATCAACTTAATTTTAAACATCTCATTGGGAGTAGTACGTCGCAGGAAATGGAGATCGATAACTGATTACTTTTGGTCCAAACGTGATAATATTGAACTGACCATCATTCCTTTCCAGTTAACATTCTGCATTGAGCTTCTCACAAGGATTCAGTTATCTCACGAGATGGCGATATCAAGTGGGCTGCAAAATCGTGTCCTTCAATGTATATTTGAATTTTTTGTTGCAAGGCTACATAAAATATCTGACCTCTCCGAACAAGCCGTAAAAAGTATCTGCAAAGAAGACCAACATTAACGATGCAAAAAATCGAGCCTTCTAACATCGAAATTTAACTTTAAGTATACCTTAAATTATCAACTTTATATTGTAAAATGTTTAATTTTCTTTCTCGTATCTTTCAAATTGTCTATTATATCAGTACGTTTCAGTTTAGATTCAGATAAATATCTTCATCTCTTCTTTTTAAATCTCTCAGTAAAGCAAGTCTGAAAATAAACGAATTTGATGTTTTTTTTTCATTTTCCAAATGTAAAAAAATAGAAAGAAAGCAACCATTCCGCTACGTGTATTGAAACTTAATATATTTCATTCTTAACTTAATTTGATAGTTTGACCCAGACGAGTGGGTACAATAGAACGAAGAATCGGCTTTAACTAAAAGTAAAAATATCCTCTCTCGGTCGATAGACGAGGAAAAAAAAATACTGATGAAAAGTGGCTAAGAAATAAAAAAGCATACTGTATAGAAATTCTTGGACGTTGAATTGAGTTGCTCTTAAAATTAAATCAAAATGATTTCTATGCCACTAATTCTTTGAGATAGGAAATAAAAAAGGTTCGTATATGTTCTTTTGTAACTAATAACCGATCAATTTATAAACGGGTAGTTAATTCGAATTTCTAAAATTTGTATTTTCTTAGTCAAACTGTGTGTTCCTTGAGGATTCAAATCTTGAACCACGTATCCAAATCTATCTGCTATTTCAGTGTTTCCGTTTTTTTTTTTTTTTTTGAATTTGATGATAACTTAAATTTATTGACTTAATTTTTAATTGAAAACATTTATGTGAGGGAATGGACTTTACAATCTTTATAAGATATATGGGAAAAGAAAATTGCATTAGCTGGTGCATAAAAAGCCCTTTTCAGGATGTAGTCTAGTGGGTAGCATGCTGGTCTACAATGCGAAGGTCGTGAGTTCAAATCACCGTCGACGTATAACTCTAGCACGCTGCCTACTTGGGGATATATATATATCTGGGTCACCCCAATTTGCGAACATGTAAATTCGTAGATAGATGGTTGTGCGAAGGGCAAGCAATCCTTCCACAATAACAAATAAAAATGTTAAGAAGGTCAGGAGGTCAAGATGCGATTTGGGCTGTAGTGTTGAAGAAGATAAAAAACCCTTGGAGACAAACAACGTCGAAAGCTTTTTAATGTCGTAATTTATCACGCTAACAGATTTAGACCCCTGCAGTGCATCTTTCCTTTAGTTTAAGACTCTACAGCTGATGGACACTAAAATGCCATTGTCTAGACCCGAACTAAAAGTCCGTGACTAGTTTAGAGTTTTCCACAACATCTTGAATTCCATTCAAATTTTTTTTTAAAAAATTTACTTAAAGCTCGAAGCAAACTACTTTTGCTACAAACAGGATTATTGTCTTCTAGGGAATAAGGATAATGTTTCCAGGAAACAGGAAGGAATTTGGGTTTCAGACAAGCATTATATCTGAAATTTAATACCACTATAGATTTCCTAGGTAGTTTTTTAAGGACAACATTTAAAAGTTTGTCCCTTTTGTATATGTGATATTTCCAGCATCGTAAACAGTAGAGGATTAGTTAATTTTTTCCAAGTGTTAACACAGAGGAGGAAGATTCAAACCCTGTGGCCATATTTTGATAGAATTATGGACAATTATGTTAGTAATTTCCTCTCTAGGAATGGGGCTAGAATTATTCAACAGCGGGTCTGCCTGTTGCAAAAGTCGTATAGGAAAATTAACCTACGGCCAGTTCTGCTAGTTCTAAAACGGACACTCACTGCATCCGTCTTTGGTCCTAAAATACTAACTGATACGAGAAGCGGATACAGTTTCTCGTATGCGGACGAATTCTACGACTTTTTGTTACAGTTCTCCAACGTAGTTTGCGAATAGTTTGGGTAAACGTTATCTGCAATAAGGAATTGTGGTGTACAAGTGGACAGACTGAAAGTTCTCTTAAGTGGACGTTTAAATTTGATCAATTTATATCAACTCCAAAGATTTTTTCGTCATACAAACACAGCAACTTGCTGCAATAGGCGATATTCGGAAACTATTGGTTAATTGGTAGCTCCATGATGACAACTATTATGGAGTAGTCTTCAAAAAATTAGCAGTAAACGCTTACACGGCCTACGATTTATTTTTTCTAAACCATTTTTGAATACATCCGCTAATTTTTAAGATTTTTCGCATCCTTTGAAAAGATATAGGAAATTCCAAAGTTTTTTAAGCATCGATCTTACGTAACTCGAACACTGCAATGGAGTTAGCATACGTATTGAGTCTATAAGGCTAAGAGTTTTTTCGTTCCTGTAATGGAACTATTCTATTTTCAACACAAATAACAAATAATTCACTTCTCAAGATTAAGCTAAGTTCAATTCTTAGCAATCAAACGAGAGACACAAACATGCAATTTGTCAACTACGATATTTTTTTTAGAGCACCGAACATAGCTTAGAGGGTCACTCTCTAATGCATTGGATGCACAGTGAAGGGAGTCTCTGAAGTGGAGAGCTTAAACTGTCGGTGGATGTTAACCTTAAAAAGCTGAATGATGTAAGGAGATGGGAATACGGAAATGAATTTCACAGTCTTGATGTTCAGGTGATGAAGGATTGACTATTCTTCACTGTACGTGACGATAAGGCGTTAACATTGAACTCATGGGCGCGTGCAATCTGTGACTATTGCTGGGGCAGTTATAAAGAGTAGGTATAAGATTGGATAGTTTTTTGCTGCATTTACCGTGGAAATACCGGTAGCAAACGCTGAATACTACGACGTTTCAACAATGTACGATGGAATCTATAGAAGTTTTTATAGTCTCATCTCCAACTAGACGGAATGCATGCTTCTGGATTCGGTCAAGTATCGTAAGTTGTGTTTAGCCTATATGCGTGAGTTGTGCTCGAGACAGGGACAAATGTGGGCCTTGTAGATGTTAGCTAGATTGTGAGACGTAAAATACTTTTATATCTTCGAAGAACACCAAGAAGTTTGGAGGCATCAAGTGAATTATTAAAAATATAACAGAATTATGATGATAATGATACTCTAGATGAAATGCGAAAGAGTTCAATGTACCGGAAAATATGTCACCTCTAATTCTTTTGAATAATTAATAGTGACTTTTGTATGGGAGGTGATAGAAGCAGAGGAGGAAGGTTTGTAATTTTTGGATATGACACCTAATGTGGTATGTGGTAATATTTCGTGCTGAATTTAAGGTTTTCATGTTCAATCGGACATAGTTTTCCTGAAATTGAGGCATTTGTATGGGAGGTGGCAGAGGAAGTGGAGGGGCTTAGAAGATTTTGAAACTGCTTATCGACATCATTATCGTCCGGCTTTGAAATTTCAAAGTCGATAGAGGAAAGGGTAGAAGGAGTGAAGAGGAGCTGATAATTTTTTTTAACATTTATTGCAATTATTAAAAAACAAATTCTGGCAAAATTTGAAGTTTATACTTTTTCTAGTTTTAATGGAAATCGATTTAACGCACTTAACAAAAATTATGCATTTGTATGGGAGGGAATAGAAGGAGTGTACGGATCAAAACATATTTTTTTTCATTATTGATATTTCTATTTTTATATTTTATGCAAAATATCAAGCTGATAGCTTTACCAGTTTCGAAGAAAAATAATTTAATTTAAATTTCAGGAGTGAGGTGAAGTTGATAACTTTTCCAATACTGATTGCAATTATAATAAAATTAATTCCGGCAAAAATTTGTTTTTATAACTTTGTTAATTTCAAAGAAAATCGAAAAAATGCATTTTTCAAAATTATGCATTTGTATGGGAGGGAATCGTGAAACAGTTGACGAACAGGAATTTCACCGCCAACCACCTGGTGAGAGATGTCAACGGAACTCTCCTTAATATGAGTGAACACCAGTTGCGGCGATGGAAGGAATACTTCTCTGATATTTTAAACCGCAACAATGCTCTATTAGGGACGATCCCCAAGATAATGAAGAGATAGTTTCCGCCATTCGGTTAATGGCAGGAAGGAAAGCTTTAGGTATAGATGGACTACCAACCAAACTCCTCAAAGCGGACCCGGAAATAACAGCCGATGTACACCTACCACTCTTTACTGTGGTGTGGAATGAGAAAATATATCCGACTGAATGGAAGGAGGACGTCATTGTGAAAATTCTGAAGAAGAGCAACCTTCGGGATTATGGCAATTGGCGTGGTATATGTCTACTTACTGCTGTATCAAAAATTATCGCTAAGGTAATTCTCAATGGGATTAGTGATGTCGTCGAGAGTACTCTCGAAGTTTATCAGGCTGGATTCCGTAAAGGGTCGTCTTGTATCGATCACACAAATAAGCTACGGATAATATTAGAGCAGTCAGCCGAAATGGGTTCACCACTAGATCTCATGTTTGTGGACTTTGAGAAGGCTTTCGACAGCGTTAAGCAAGATTACATAAGGAATGCTTTGCGTAGGAGAGGTATACCAGATAAGGTCATAGCTATGATTAAAGAATCCTACGAAGATGCAAGGTGTAGCGTCTTGCATAGAGGAGAGCTGTCCGAGAGCTTCCCTGTGCGAACGGGTGTCAGACAAGGCTACATATTATCACCAGCCCTGTTTCTGGTGGTAATAAACGACATCTTGAAATCTGTACTGAAAGGTGGGGAAGGTAAAGATCTTCAATGGAGACTATTTAACATCTTAAGTCACCTTGATTATGCTGATGACGTGTGTTTGCTTGCACATAACCGTTCGGACTTAGAGTCAAATGTTCGCTCGTTGCATTCTAAATGCAAAGAGGCGGGATTGAAAATAAATGTGCGTAAAACCAAGTACATGCACATGGGTTCGAACGCAAGCACATCGATTGTTCTGAATGGACAGGATGTAGAAGAGGTGCAAAATTTTTGCTATCTCGGAAGCATTGTTAGCATGGACGGCGGAACCGAAAGGGATGTTGAGGCTCGGCTAGATAAAGCTCGTCAGGCCTTCGGTATCCTTTCCCCTTTCTAGACGTTAAGAGAGATGTCCCTTCGCACGAAGCTACGAGTTTTTGACGCATGCGTCAAATCCGTGTTGTTATATGGTTGTACTACGTGGAAAGTAACCGTTCGACTTACCAAGAAACTACAGACTTTCGTGAACCAATGCCTCCGACGCATTTTAGGAATATTCTGGCCAGAAGTGATCTCCAGCGACAAACTTTGGAGTACAACTGGACGAACTAAAATAGGTATTGAGATTCAACGGCGAAAGTGGCAGTGGATCGGTCATACTTTGAGGAAACCAGAGCGAAACATCGCCAAACAGGCTCTGGATTATAATCCTCAAGGAACCATGTTATACATGGAAGCGAGCAGTTGACCAGGAGGCCAGAGGAATAAACAAGTCCTGGCAACAACTTAAGGCCGATGCTCAGGATCGCGTCTTGTGGAAGAGAGTTGTTTCTGTCCTATGCCCCTATAGGAGGTCTTAACAGGAATTTGATTGATTGATGGGAGGGGGTAGAAGGAGTGACGGGATTGGATCAATATTCAGTCATATTATTGACATCTATATTGTAATACATTGACTCAAATTTCAAGTCGATAGCCTAAAAAGTTTCAAAGAAAAATCAATTTCTGAAAATTTTGGAATTTCGTCAAATTTGTATGGTAGTGGGGGATGTGGCCCGTTCATGAACTTAAAGTGACTTTTTTGTTAAAAATGACAAACAAAATTTTTTAGCACTATAGCTCAAAGCTTTCGAGAGTTATGCTGAAGACAGACGGACAGACAGCCACTCGGAATCGAAGTTTTTGAGCGACTACAAATATTTCTGTACCCAGAGCGGCTCAAACGGTAAAGCAATCACAATATACTCTCAGATTTCATCTAGAGTATAAAAATATTTACTTCATTTGAGATGTTTTTTTAAGTTTTTTGCCGAGTAATGTAAATTCTACTAACTTCTTCTTATCCCTCAGGGTATAGTTGTAGGATAAGGTTTTACCAATTCCTGCAACTATCTTTAGAGACTAGCGACTCCACGGTCCTGAGCTAACTATCCCCATGTGGGATGGGGGCTGTAGAATTCACCCACAGCCAGTCCTGCTTGTCCTAAAAATGGCAAATGGACACTCACTGGATCATGGTCTTATAACCCGTGATCTTAAGACGTAACTGATACGAGAAACGGATACAGCGCCTCGGATACGGACTGATTCTACGGTAACGACTTTTGGCATTTGAAAACGGATTGGCTTCTAGAACGTTCGAACATTGAAAGACGGGGGAAGAGCTGGGGTTACTCGGTCCTTGCACCGCCAATCGGTAATCGACCGTGATATGGAGCACTATCAACAAGTCCTGGAAACAGCTTAAGGCCGATGCTCAGGATCGCGCCTTGTAGAAGAGAGTTGTTTCAGTACTATGCCTCTATAGGTCTTAATAAGAATTTGATTTGATTGATTGAATGTAAATTCTTCTGAAGAGTATAATTGTACATTACCGAAGGTTATATTCGAAGAACTTGGCGGAACATACTTTTTATGGGATAGAGGACAGGCATGAGTTTTTAAGGTAGTGAACTCTAATCTATTTTCTTCTGCCCCATTCCAGGATTAAGTCAAGATCTGAGTTCAATAATAATACAATTCGATACGTTTAGAATTCACCGAAGCAATATGAGCTTCAATACCGGCGTCAAATTGAAATGTTTGCAGTGGATTGAGTGTTGTGGACAGAAGATCATTAATAAAGATTAAAAATAGAGGATGGGATAGGACAGAGCTTTTAGGGATGCTGAAATCGATCTGAAATGATTGGAATGATGTACCATCCACTACGACTCGTATCGATCATTCAAAAAGGAAACTCTCAATCCATTTAATAACGGCAGTATTAACACCTATGGCTATGAGGTCTACTAATAGCCCTTTGTGCCAAACTCTGTCAAGGGCCTTCACAATGTTAAGAGCTAGTACTCGGCCTTCATTATATTTGTGAATGCACGAGCTGCAACTTTGAGATAGACTAGGAGATCTCCAGTAGATCGTCCAGAACGGAAACGTATTGGCGATCATTGATAAGATGGTTATCTTCAAGGTAACTGACTAGTTTACAATTGACAACAGTTTCCATCACTTTCGATAGCACTGAAGTAATAGCTAAAACGCGATAGTTCGAGGGAATAGCTATATTTCCCTTATTAGGTATTGGCTGGACATTTGCCATTTTCCACATGGTTGGAAAGTGTCCTGAAGAGAATGGCAGGTTAAATAGATTGCAAAGGGGTTTAGCTAGAGAGGAACATAATTTCTTATGTGTATGCCATCAGGACCAGCAGATTTGTGAATATTGATCTGCTTGAGTATCTTGGAGATAAAACGTGTTTGAAAGTGAATAAATGGAAGTGAACAACCAGAATGCGGTGGTTTTGGAGAAAATGATTTGATTGTGGGAGTGAAGAGTTTCTTGCGAAGTTGGCAGCCAGGAGATTAGCTTTCTCGTAATAATTCGGTCACCATCTTTAAAGTGTGGCAGATTTTATGATGTTTTGTTTGATCGTTTTAACGAATGACCAAAAAGATATTGAGCTTTTTGGGGTTTGAAGGATTTTCCGTCGAAGCCTTTGATCATGCTGGAATTTAAAATTTTTGAGATTTGATTCCTTAACACGTTGTAAAGCAATTTGTTGGCTGGAGTGGGGTTACCTTAGACGATTTCAAATGCTTTTTTCTTTTCTTGCAAGGCATCTGAACAATCCTTGAAACATGTATCGATGGTTGGATTCTTTTGTGGCTGAGTTCTTTATACCCTTTACGATTGTTTCAGCAATCTTGTTCGGACACCGAACATAGATTTTAAGCATTTAATTCAATTGGATGAATGATCGAACATGCAACATAATCGCATTCAAATAAAGCATGTCCGATCATTCAACCCAGTGTACAGTATGACATGTAAATAGCTGAACGATCGAGCATAAAAACGAATCATGAATGTGTCAAAATAACATGAATAATGCTCGATCGTTTAACTCATATAATTCTTAATAACTCATCAATTTTAATGTAAATATATTGCATATAAAAGTAATCAATAAAGTTTTATTTTCACTTCCAACCAAACCATTAGCTTGAAGGTATTTCTCGTTAACAACAAGACCCCAAGTCCCATACCCTTAAATTTTTATTTTTAAAACCAATAAGAATTCCCTCCTCTGGTGTGGTCGGCTGAGTATAGCTCATATAAAACGGCTCCACTCGCTTTCAGACACTAAGATTAGCGACTGGAGAAACTTAATCGGCTGCACAGGATCATCAACTGGAGAAGATCAACTGCCGCCGAAACAAATCTTTTGACAAACTTAAAATGATAGTTTAATTTTTTTGGTCTTACTAATAATTCTAATTAAATATTTAGAGCACAATTTCAGCTCGCTAAATTTTATACGCACTGAGTAAATTCGTTTAGAGTATTTCAGGAAAACGTACAGTTTGTATGGGAAGTGGTGGAAGGAGGAGAGGGACACGCATAATTTTTATGCTGTAGATTGAAATTGTCATAAAAGTAATATATTTAAAATTTCAGACCAATGGCTTTTATACTTTTCGAGCAGATCCGTTTATTGTAAAATTGCGAAATTGTGTCATTTTGTATGGGACGGAGTAGAAGGGATGGAGGGATTTGGCCCCTTCACGAACTGGATCTTACTTTTTTTTCAAAAATGACATGATCAAAATTTGAACTATCTAGATCAACGCGTTCTCAAGCTAGAGAGCGCACAGACGGACGGACAGACGGACGAACGGATGGACGGACGGACCGACATATAGTTTTGAGATTGATCGCACACTCACATTATGGGAATCAGTGCAAAATATCTGTCCCTCGCAGAAGATGTTATGTTGATTGACCACGTAGAACGGAAGCCAGGGTTTGAACATGACGTCAGAGGAATAAACAAGACATAACGACAATTAAAGACCAATGCTCAGGATCGTGTTGTGTGAAAGAGAACTGTTCTGTCCTATGCACATATAGGTGATCTTACCAGCAAATTGATTGATTGAGGGTGTAGCCTAGTAGGTAGCAATTCGCTCTACAATGCGAATGTTGTGATTTAAAGTACCTATCAACGTATAATTCCAGCACAATAACTGTTTGGCTATACCTTAGTCAACTCAATCTACGGAAATGAAAAATTCATAGATGAAGGATTGTGCGAAGGGTTCACACTTTCACAATAAGTAATGAAAAATGTTAAGGAACCCGAAGATCAACAATAAGAATAGAATAGAATAATTTAAGATTATTTGTAAGAAATTTCAATTGCTTAGCAATAATCTGTTTTAGAAAGCTAAACCTATGCAAATTATAATAATTTCAACTGCGATGATTTCTCTAAATTTTGTATCAACCAGTAGATAACCCACCACTTCATACTTCTTTTTATTTATATATATGTAGGTTATACAATATTTATATAATTTCAGTCGTCCATTTTAAGATTCATTAACTGGAAGTACAATCTTTTTTTGACGATATTTTATTCCTGATGTTTATACTATAGATGAAATCTGAGAGTATATTGTGTTTGCCTTACCGTTTGTAACGCTAAGAAATAACGCTCGCACAGAGCCGCCGAGGGTACAAAAATATTTGTTGCCGCTCAAAAACATCGATTCCGAGTGACCGTCTGTCCGTCTGTGCGTCTGTCTACAGCATAACTCTCGAAAGCTTTGAGCTATAGTGCTAAACATTTTTTTGTGTCATTTTTAGGAAAAAAGTAAGGTCAAGTTCGTGAACGGGCCAAATCGCTCCACCCCTTCTACCCCCTTCCATACAAAACGACACAAATGTGCAATTTGACAATAAACGAATTTGCTCGAAAATTATAAAATCTATTGGCCTGAAATTTGGAATATATTACTTTTATGATAATATCAATCTACCGTATAAAACTTATGCGTGTCCTCCCCCTCCTTCTACCGCCTCTCATACAAACTGTACTTGTCATGAATTACTCTAAGCCAATTTACTCAGTGCGTATAAAATTTAGCGAGATGAAATTGTGCACTTAATATTTATTTAAAACTGTGAGTAAGGCTAAAAAAAATTAGATGATTACCTTCACCCCTTCTACCCCCTCCCATACACAATTTCGCAATTCGACTATAAATGGATTTGCTCGAAAAGTATAAAAGCTATTAATCTGAATTTCGGGATATATTACTTTCATAATTATGTCAATCTACAGAATAAAAATTACTTGCGTCCTCCCTCTCCTTCCACCCCCTCCCATACAAACTATGATGAAATGCTCTAAGCCGATTTTCTCAGAACATATAACATTTATCGAGCTCACATTTTGTGATAAATACTTATTTAGCATTGTCACTAAGATCAGAAAAAAATATTTGATTAGCTTCACTGCTTCTACCCCCTCCCATACAATATGACACACTTTCACAACTTCACAAAAAATCTATTTTCTTGAAAAGTATGAATGTTACTGGCCTAAAATTTAAGAAATGTCAATATTATGATATTCTTAGTTATTTCTGAGAAAATCATTAAAATCCCCCCACTCTTTCTACCACCTCCCATACAAACTGCACATTTTCACTAAATCTAACACACTAATTTTCTCAGCTCCTATTCAATTTTTGCAGTAAGCATTTTGTATAAAACATTTGTATAGCTAATTTAGCATGATGGGAAAAAAATTAGTTTAATGCTATCACCCCTTCTAACACTCCCCATATAAAATTTCTTGGGATCACAAAAAATTCTATTTCATCTAGAGTATCGTAGCCCTGTTATGTTTTTTGTATGCATTCCAAAGTAGACCTTCATTGCCATTAACTAATTTATTCTAAGAATTTAACTGATATTTTAACTTTTTATTGTCGGTGCTACTTCGATATGTTTATGACAAGTAACGCAGATGTTTCTATATTAGGCGATAAAGAATTGTGGGTTGTGCCATTGCAGGACTATGTGATGGAGTTCTTTACAATGATAGTTTTGGTAGTTTCTAGGAAAATTGATTTAATGCGTTCAGTGAAATTTTTGCTGGAGGTGGTATATGGTGTGGATGAACTTTAATAATTTTAAATTCAATTAGAATTATCACCAAAGTTTGATATTATAATTATCGCTGACTATATTTCAAATTTTAACATTTTACCAGAGACGTGTTAAGAATGCTGAAAGGATTTGCCCCGTTCAAGAACTTGAATCAAGTTTTTCACTAAAGTGAAACAAACTCTTCCTTTGGGGTTCCAAACATATGAACTTTATTCATATCCCAACGTCCCAACGCTTTTAATAATTGGGATTTTTTAGATCATAAGCGCATTGAATAATGTATAGTAATGTAAATAAGTTGTAGTTTGTGTTCATCCTAAAAAATGTTTGAATAAGATAAATGAGCTAAAAAAAGAAAATCAAAACTATCCCCTCTCTTATACACTAACATTTCACTTAGTGTTTAAAAATACAAGACAAATAATTTGTTAATGGAACCTAATAAGTAAACTTAACCGAGTGGCAGCATACGAGTAGTGAATAAAACCAATGCAAACTTTCCATCATTCGTTCGAACATTCCTTGTTAGTTTGGTCTTAACATTATTTTTTCTTTTGCTTTATTGCATCCAAGTAACTACATAACTCCAATTTGCAGTTGTCTTTCTATTTGTCAGACTGTGTGAATTTTTCCTCGTTTTTCCAAATCATTTCGTCCTTCTTATTCCATTTGAACTTAAACAAGTTACAAATTGAAGAAGAGTGCTAGCTAGAGCGCTACTGTTTCGAGGATGCCAGGTTCGTGCAACGATAAAAAAAGACTAGTGATATGGTGGTTAAGAAATTCCGAAGTGCGGTATGTCGCACAGAATTCTAACACAGGTACGTGTACTTCTACTTTCATCATGAGACAACTTTTCACCGACTAAGAACAGACTTATACATATATATTTATCACTTGGGTATTTGCGCTAAGATTCAATAGGAGAATTGAATCGAAATCGATGGCAAAAAATTGAAAAATTTCATAGCTTAACTTGTTCAATTGCTTCGAGAATTTCGCGATCAAATCAAATTTTCTATTATAAATTTATTGAAGTAAGAAAATTTGTACTGAATATACAGCAGTTTTTATCTCAGGGAACATTTCAAGACTTTATATTCGTGAGAAAGTCCAAGTGAAGCGAAAATTTTAAACTATATAAATAAGATTGAAAAGTATTTATCGAAGTGTGTAAATAATTTAAATTGCTCTGTTATACGAGAATTCGAAGTGCAATACTTATAAGCGTGATATTTGGGGGTAGTATATTTGTATTTAAATATACCACAATGATTGGTATTAAATCCACATAAGGTAAGCAAATTTAATACTGGTTTAGTGAATGGCTTCACAGTGCAGTCGACTTGAAAGGAAACATTTCCGGATTCTACGCTATTACGCTTTATTAAATTTCAAATCTGTACCCAGAAATCTAACTAATTTAACTATCTCATACTAATTAACTAACCTTAATTAACTAATTTAACTCTAAATTTCCCTTACTTCACCCAATTAACCCCATGCTCATCTGTAATTGTCGATCAGTTTGATAAAGTTCTCAGCAGAGACCGAAACGTTACGAATAATAAAGCGTAACAGTGTAGAATTCAGAAATCTTTCCTTTCAATTCAAATTTAATACTATGAATGATAAGCTCAATGCTGTATTTACTATTAAACCAAAGTGGCTAATTTGTTGCTACTCCTTCCAGGACAAATGAACAATTTAAAAAAAAATGCAACATTTCGATTTCCTTAAAAACTAGACATGATAAAGACAAGCAATTTTGTCAATACTTTTTTATTATAATTGAAACAGCCGCTAAAAAAATATCTATTTAGTAAACCTCCTTCTACCCTCATCCATATAAATTTTCTATGTTTTGAAAATTCAAATGTTATCAACACTGATTTTCTTTTTTTTTTGTGATTTATGTGAAACTTTACTCTTCTGAATTGCGCTTTTAGCGAGCCAGGAGAATTTTCTTAATAATTAATAATCTTTTGGACTTTAAATAATTTCGAAGATGAAAATTTTTATGTTGTGTTTTGAAATCTTGGAATCTATACAAGCATATTTCCAAAATTTCAAATTAATAATAGTTACATGCGCTTTTTTATTGGATTTAAATATAAATTGATGGTAAATACTACTAGATTTGCATTTTTTAAAATATATGTATGAAATATCTGAATTAATTACAAAAAAAAATTCTTTTGAATTGACAAATGGTGTAAAAGAAACGATTAGGAGTACAAATTGAAAACAGCCTTTTATTTCAAAATTGTGAAAAAATGGTTAAGTATTTATCATTTAAAGAAATGCTTATCGCTAGCCTTAACTTCTGCCCTTCTGGCAGAATTAGGATCGATCCAATTTTTGGCTTCTTCGTAAAAATGCAAGTGCTGCTCAGGCAGGCCATGTGCCATCGTTCGGAATAGGTGGTAGTCAGAAGGGGAAATGCTTGGAAAATATAGCGGATCGGTAGGATGTATCATTTCAATGCTTCCAGGTATGTTTCCACAGCGAGAGCAACATGTAGCCGAAAGTTTTCGTACAGCAAAGTCACTTTGTCTTGTCTCCATTGCCATTGTGGCCGTTTCTTTTCGATTTAAACGCATCAATTCCCTTAATCTTGTTTTATGTGGTGCCATTGCTCACAGTGCAGAATTGCCACACAGTTGCTTTGAACAACACGAATTGATATTGTGACGACAATCGTTAACGTTTACATCCGTCAGGCTTAACGCTAATCGTAAGGACATCCAACGTATCCCAGCGAATGATACTAGTCTCTACTTCTTTGCATGTTCTGCATTCACACTGGTAAGAGCAAGGCCTATCTTAAACCTTTCCCAATCTTTGGGTCATGAGACCCGGTTGATACGCAACTTCACGTTGAGCACAAGGTTTGCACTAGGCATTCCAAGAACCCGCATACTGTACAAGTTGTATCTTGCGATACAACCCACAGCAGTACGGATAACGCTTTACCCGCGATGTAGGTGGCTAACCACAGCCACTATGTGTACCCCGAAGGGACCTCACCATGGCTGTATTGGTTTGCCGGCACCACGTCGCATCGGAAAGTCTCAATCCCTCCACACATCGTACGATCACAGATGTTCAATCACACCATCATTTTGCACAGATTTTGTTCCCGTCGTGTCCTCAGTGATATCTATGGTGGGCGAATCCAAAGTGTCACCTCGGATCTTCTAGTTGCTACTCTCTTGCGCTTATTGACCATGCACTATTATTAATCATCAGTCTTCTTGCTTCAAATTGATTTCTTCCATGACTACTAAGCAGTCCCGGCTATACCGAGCCCCTGCTTTTCGCACACTTCGGACAGCATAATTATCAACAATTTCCAACAACTCAACCTCTCCGGCAGTTTTCATTAATTTTCACATTTTTGCATCAGTTTTTAGCTTCAAGTTTTCAGTTATATCGTTTGCTACTAAGCTGTCCTGGCTACACCAGAACTCTACTTTTCACATCGTCAGTTTGCTACTAGTTCTTGCTCATTAGTTTTGCATCCATTTCGCATCCTTCAGTTCACTACTAGGCCGTTTCGGCTATACCGGATCCCTGCCTTTCGATTTCTTAAGTTAGTTACAGTATTTGCACACTATTAATCATCTTTATCAGTCCATTGAGATCTTATCGAAACAACTGGTATAGCCTCCCGTAGTACCAAGTTTAAAGCCCTTGGTGAAGACCTCCGCTAAGCTGGTACTTCATTTCAGTCAAAGTTCACGCATAACTTTGATACCGATCAAACAGCTCGGGTTCGTGGAGATGCCAAGCTCCAAAAGAAGTTACTGGAATCACCTTAGCTTTCTGGACCAGCACTTACTTCCCTGCAATCCATAGGTTTCGGAGCTGACAAACTGTTCGACTTTGTCTCCCCCACCTTAATGGGTTACGGAGTCGACAGTCTGTTCAATTTTACCCCCATATCTTGATGGGTTTCGGAGCCTACTGGCTGGTCGATTTTATCCGCCACACCTTAATTGGTTACGGAGCCGACGGTCTTCCCCCATCCCCCCATCTGTAGATCTCTTAGTGCTATCCAGCCTGCACCACGAGGAGGTGGATCTACTCCGCAGACATTAAGGGCATCAATTGTAGTCGACAGTGAACTCCCATAATGGTTTCACTCGGTTTCAACGGCACATGATATACTACAAAAATTTTCTCTCTTCCACCGCCATGCTGGTCGGGGACGTCAAAATTTCTGCTCTTGAAGCGTTGATACCACTTACGGTATGCTCTTTCACTGAAAGCACCCTCACCATAAGTTTCAACAATTATTCGACGCGCCTCAGCCTTGAACTCAAGGCAAAAAGCAAAACTTCCCGAAAATAACGAGAATTTGGTTCGAACTTCGACATATTCGTGTCCAAAAGTTTATGCAGTGGCGGACAAAAGTCTACGGCAGCACCTTATATTGAAGTTTTGATTAATTGGAGGCTTTAGTCAGAAATCCATTGCTGCAAATTTTTTCAATAATGTAAATATATTTATAAAAAAAACAAAAACAAATACTTTTAATAACAAACTTAAAGAGAAATTCATAAAAACATAAAAAATTGAATGGACAAAAGTCTATGGTAGTCAGTGCTGGCTAACTTATACACAAAAAATTTCCAACTAAGCGTATCGGAATTTGTAAAATTATTTGCTGGTTTAGTACTTGGTTGGACCCCCTTTACAATCAATTACTGCTTGCAGTCTTCGGGGCATTTAGGCTACTAAATTACCAGTTTCTGCCAATGTAATTTTCTCCCATTCTGTAACGAGCGTTTCCTTCAACAAATTTTTATTTTTTATGTAGCACTTCCGAATTTTCCGCTCCAGAAGCTCCCATACATGTTCTATTGGGCTTAAATCCGGGCTTTGGGGAGGCGATTTCAGCCGCCTGGGAGCGTAGTAGAACAACCAGTTCTCGACAAAAAGTGCTGTGTGCTTCGGATCATTGTCCTGTTGGAAAATCCAACTCCCTCCAAGGCACAACTTCTCAACTGATGACCTTAAATGTTGTTCCAACAGGTTCTTGTAAACAAAGCGGTCCATAGTAGTTTCAACAGAAGCAAATCTGCCGACCCCAGATGCAGCTATGGCTCCCCAAACCATAACATTACCTCCACCGTGCTTGATAGTAGGAATCAAATTTTTGGTCTCTAAAGCCGTATTCTTTTTTCTCCATATACTACTGCGACCATCACTCGAACATGTTGTATTTCGACTCATCGGTGAAAAGGACTCTATTCTAAAAATCATTGTCCTTGGCGAACTCTAGGCGCAGAAGTCGCTTTTTGGCGGATATTAATGGTTTTTTACGTGGAGTTCTGTTTTGAAACCGATTAGAATTAATTGCTCTCTAGATTGTTCTGGCAAGGACATCCTTTTTCCTTACCGTAGCCACTTGTTTCGTCAAATCTGGAGCACTTATTTTCGAATTTTTGTTCACTTCTTTTAAAATTGAACTAATGTTTCTGCGCGAAAGCTTTTTCGGTCGGCCAGTTCGCTGTTTATTTTCAATAGAACCACTGTTTTCAAAATTTTTGATAATTTATACCATTACTTACTGCTTTACGCTTTACGCCAAATCATAATTCTGTTATGTTTATACTCTAGATGAAATCTGAGAGTATATTGTGTTTGTCTTACCGTTTGTAACGCTAAGAAATAATGCTCGCACAGAGCCGCCAAGGGTACAGAAATATTTGTTGCCGCTCAAAAACTTCGATTCCAAGTTGCTGTCTGTCCGTCTGTCTACAGCATAACTCTCGAACGATTTGAGATATCGTGCTGAAATTTGTTGTATGTCATTTTTAGCAAAAAAGAAAATTTAAGTTCGTGAACGGGCCACATTCCCTCACTCCTTCTACCCCCTCCCATACAAATTTCACGAAATTCCGAAATTTTCAGAAATTAATTTTTCTTTGAAACTATTTAAGCTATCGATTTGAAATTTGGGTCAAAGTATTATGATATAGATGTCATTACTATGGCGGAATATTGATCTGATCCCGTCACTCCTTCTACTATGATTCATACAAATGCATAGTTTTGAAAAATGCAGTTTTTCGATTTTCATTGAAACTAGCAAAGTTATAAAAACGAATTTTTGCCAGAATTAATTACAATTGCAATTAGAATTAAATAAATTATAAATTTCACCTCACTCCTTCTACCCCCTCCCATACAAATTTCACGAAATTTAAATTAAATTATTTTTCTTCGAAACTGTTAAAGCCATCAACTTGATATTATGCATAAAGTATAAAAATAGAAATATCAATAACGAGAAAAAAATGTGTTTTGATCCGTCCACTCCTTCTACCCCCTCCCATACAAATGTATAATTTTTGTTAAGTGCATTATATCGATTTCCATTAAAACTAGAAAAAGTATAAACTTAAAATTTTGCGAGAATTTTTTTTTTAATAATTGTAATAAATGCTAAAAAAAATTATGAGCTCCTCTTCACTCCTTCTACCCCCACCCATACAAATATCTATATTATAAATTCAAGAAAAGCATTTCTCCTTCGAATATATTAAAACTATCGAATTTGAAATTGAATCAAAGCGTGATGATAAATATGATGATAAGCAGTTTTAAAATCGTCTTAAATGCTCCACTTCCTCAGCCACCTCCCATACAAATGCCCCAATTTCAGGAAAACTATGTCCAATTGAAAATAATGAAAGCTACAAACCTTAAATTCAGCACGAAATATTTTGCATGCCACATTAGGTGTCATATCCAAAAATTACAAACCTTCCTCCCCTCCTTCTACCATCTCCCATACAAAAGTCACTATTAATTATTTAAAAGAATTGGGGCTGACATATTTTCCGGTACATTGAACTCTTTTTCATTTCATCTAGAGTATCATATGATTGGGCTTTACGCCCAGTCATAATTCTTTTATGTTTATACTCTAGATGAAATCTGAGAGTATTATAAGCTTGCTCTGGAGTGTGTAACGCCAAGAAATAAGGCTCGGAGAAAAAAATGATGAATACAGAAATTAATATTATCACTCAAAAATCTCAAAACCGGATGTCCGTCTGTCCGTCCGTCCGTCCGTTCGCTCTCTAGCTTGAGAACGCGTTGAGCTAGAAAGCTCAAATTTCGTACACGTCGTTTTTGACAAAAAAGTAAGGTCAAGTTCGTGAACGGGCCAAATCGCTCCACCCCTTCTACCCCCTCCCATACAAAATGACACAAATGCGCAATTTGATAATAAACGGATTTGCTCAAAAACTATAAAAGCTATTAGCCTAAAATTTGGAATATATTACTTCTATGATAATATCAATCTAGTGTATAAAAATTATGCGTGTCCTCCCTCTCCTTCTACCACCTCCCATACAAACTGTACTTGTCATGAATTATTGTAAGCCAATTTACTCAGTGCGTATAAAATTTAGCGAGCTGAAATTCTGCACTAAATATTTATTGAGAACTGTTAGTATGGCCAAAAAAAATTAGACGATTAGCTCTACCCCTTCTACCCCCTCCCATACAAAATGACACAATTTCGCCATTCGACTATAAATGGATTTGCTCAAAAAGTATGAAAGCTATTAGTCTGAATTTCGGGATATATTACTTTCATAATGACTTCAATATACAGTATAAAAATTTTCTGCGTCCTACCTCTCCTTCCAACCCCTCCCATACAAACTACACTTTTTCATGAAATGCTCTAATCCGATTTTCTCAGAACATGTAACATTTATCGAGCTCACATTTTGTAATAAATACTTATTTAGCATTATCACTAAGATCAGAAAAAAAGATTTGATTAGCTTTACTGCTTCTACCCCCTCCCATACAATATGACACAGTTTCACAACTTCACAAAAAATCTATTTTCTTGAAAAGTATCACTGTTAAGAGATGTCAATTTTATAATATTCTTAGTTATTTCTGAAAAAACACTAAAATCCCCCCACTCTTCTACCACCTCCCATACAAACTGCACATTTTAACTAAATCTAACACACTAATTTTCTCAGCTCCTATTCAATTTTTGGAGTAAGCATTTTGTATAAAACATTTTTATAGCTACTTTAGCATGATGGGGAAAAAATTAGTTCAATGCTATCACCCCTTCTAACACTCCCCATACAAAATTTCTTGGGATCACAAAAAATTCTATTTCATTTAGAGTATCGTAAGATTGCGCTTTACGCGCAATCGTAGTCTTGTTATGTTTTTTTAAATATTTTTTCCCAATTTGGTTATGTTCGAAATGTTTTCCACAAACATGTGCATTTGCACGTGTTGGTGGACTTGTCAACCTCCAGACTTTCAGCTACTTTTCGAATTGTGCCGCCTTTTTCTCTCTTGATTAAAAAATTTAAAATTATGATCCTTCCGTTTGCTGGAATCGCACGAAAAAACAACAATTCAAAATAATCAAAATTTCGAATAAATAAAATCTGACCAAAAATTCAAGTTCAAGTTATATTTATTGTCATAATAAAAAAGGATGTACATACATATTTACACTTTTGATTCAATGATATATATGAAAAACAATTTAACATGTATATAATAGGTATTATATTAAGTGTTGCAGCTTATAGTAAGGATACTCAGACTTAGTATAATTGTTAAGATTATAGTTTTAATTTAAACACATTGGCAATGGATGCGTTAATACAGTGTAACTTAATCTTAATCTAATTTTATTGCATATATCCCAGTGACCGATGGAAGTATAGGGAAAAGGAAGAGGGAGAGCGTGGAAGTGGGTTGGTAGTACTTTATAGTAGTTTTCGTGTTGGCAATTGGCCTTATTAGTTCCCGCTTGTTAAGAATCATTGATGACGCGTAGAATTTATCCGCTATGTCGATGTAAGGCTTTCTGCAGAAAACTGTATAACATTCGGACCGTTCTCATTGGAGTATTTGCTACTATGAGTTTGGACAGTAATCCCTTTGTCCACACTAAGTCAAAGGGTTTTTTGACATCAAGGGAGCAAACAACTGTTACTGTTTTATTATTCAGATTACATGTGATATCATTCTGTAATTTTAGAAGCGCGTGCTCGGTGGAATGTAATCCTTTGAAACCAAATTTCTCGTCTGGAATAATCGACTCTTTTTCGCAGAATTCATCGAAGTTGGATGCTATAATTTTTTCCAAAATTTTACTAGTACTCGATAACATAGATATTGGCCGGAAGTTACTGAAGTCGTTGGAGTTCTGTAATTTTTTGATTGAATTTAGTTTGGCGATTTATTTAGCAAGAAACTTTGGACATTGTTTGATATTCTTTTAAGGATAAAGTTAGAAATACCATCTGGGCCAGCTGATTTTTTGTTATTAATACCTCGGATTATATAATTTAACGATTCTAGCGTTAAGAAAGGAGCGTCTGGATCAGTGTTATTAGAGGTATGTTGAGGATTGAATACCGCGAGAGGAAGAAATTTATTGTCAATTATGTTAGTAGCTTCAAAATGGGATACCGTTTCAAGAACTGACTTTGTATGTTCTATGTTGTAACTAGGCTCCTTAGCAGAATAAAGCTCTGTATAGAAATTAAAGAAAGCTTCTAATTTATAGTCTGTGCCATGGTAAGTTACACCTCCCGTGGAGATTGCACCAATCGTTTTAGTTTAGGATCTACCAATAATATTGTTTAAGTAGCTTTAGTTTAGTTTGAAGTTCCTGATTGAAGTGATTTTTAATTTTTTCTTTGATGATTTTAGAAAGCAGTCTAGTTCAATTGTTTAAGCCACGATATTCTTGAATAATTATGTAATTATTTTTCTTTAGGATCCTTTTCAAGTGCTATTTCCAGGATTTTCTAATATCAAATAATTTTAGTATATGGGCGGGCAGTCTGTCGTAAAATCGGTTGGTTGTTTCGATTTTAGAGTGTTTTAAAGTTAGCTGGTTGACAATATTAGTAAAAACAATAATTTTTAAGTCGATTTCGTCGTTATTAAGATTTTTATTATTGTCCAAAATCTCTTCAGAAAATTGTTTGTCCATGTCGTGTCTAAATGCATTCCAATTTGTTTTTGAAAACGACATGAATGCTCTAGGTTATACTAATACCGGGTTAAATTCATGTGGTGTTGTAGTTAGTTGGACCACATAATGTCTGACCAGAATAATAATTGCGAAGACGACAATTATTTGGTTCAATATACAAATTTTGCAGAAACTGATGTCAACGAAACAAATTGTGACACTCAAGACAATCAGAACATATCAGTTTAGAGATTAGAAGAAGAAAATACAGACATATAGCAAAATTACTTACAGTATGTTACAGAAGAAATTTTAATTCACGACGCATCGTTCAGGTATTTTGCAGGCTATATTGCCTTTAAAATGATTCCGAAGAATGATTGTTTTGAATGTTCACAAGACATGTGCCAATCTGAAGTAGTAATGTGCATCTGAGTCTTTTATATTCCATAAGAATTTTATTCCGCAAATTCTGATTTTGGCAGTTTGAAGGCTTCAACGGATTTTTTTTTTAAGATTTCAAAAATATGCCTTAAACAGTTTGAAAAATTTTTAGAAGAAACTCCATCACTCAATTTCTTAAAACAAATTATAACAGAATCCTATATCTTAAATGTAAAAATACCCCTAACTTATCATTTTGGTTTTCTGTTGAAAATCCGTATTATAAACATCATTTAGAGGCTCTAGATTATTCTGTATTATTCCTTTAGAGAAATATTGTAAATGGGAGTCCGACATGTTCCCAACATATATGCATGTCAACGGCATGTATTAAAAAGTTTGCAGTTCGAAGGGTACTAAATAATTTTATACTCAATCTCATGTTTCTAACTTATCCTGAAATCCAAACTGTCCAAAAGACAATTTCATTCATTCATAAATCACACAAAACCTTACGTTACTGAAAAAATGTGCATCAATAGATTTTTGATTAAAGCTTTCAATTAACCAGAACCTCAATATAAGGTGCTGCCACCACTGTATGACGCGAATAAAATTTCACAAATCTAATGATGAGAAGCTGTTGACCGATGCCTAAGTTTATCATGTGACTTTTCTGATCCGCCATTGTTGATCAGCTGTGGGGAATTAAACTCGTGCGGTTTAATTATAACACAATATTTATTTCAAAATAAATTAAACACGAAATTAATTTCAGGTTAATTCCTTTCGGAGACTTGTCGCTGGCTCACTACTGACGCTACTCCTGCTCTGTCTACTACGCCGTCGTTCCTCTACTCGCCGCTTCGGATTCAAGTGGCGCTTGCGTAAGACCGCTACAATACTCCCTCCGAGTTAGAGATACTCGATACACACTAACACTTCTGTCCTAATAGAGTTTGGAAAGTGCTCAAATACCAACAGTTAAGACTGCGCTTAGAAGCACAAGAAGGCAACATAAGAAATACAAAAATCAGCTAAACTTGAGTTTGACCGATTTCGAATGTACGGACACGAGCGAAAAATTGCGTTAAACTACAAGTTTTTGAATAGAATTCTCATTAAAACCGAAAATAATGTTGGTTGCAAGAGTTGCATCTGGCGTCTAAATTTTTCGACGAAAGCCTGCGGTTCGGCCGTGTCAGGGTTCGAAAGTATAAATTCTCCAGGGATTCTTAGCTGTGTGCCGAACACCAGCTCAGCCGTTGAACACTGAAGATCTTCTTTTACTGCTGTTCTTAATCCGAGAAGCACTGTGTCGAGGATGTTCGTCCAATCTTCGCCTCCATGGCACATCAGGGCTGACTTTAAGGAGCGGTTCGATTATTCCGTTGGTCTGCGGATGATATGCCGTGGATTGTGTTTTATTGCACCCAACCAACCTGACCAGCGCCATGTTTGGGTCCACTGATTAATTTCTTTTTTCATATCGGGCCAGACAAATCTTTCTCGGATCATTTGACTCGTTACCCGTCTGCTTGGATGGGACAAGTTGTGTGTCATCTCAAAAATACGTTTCCGTAGAGTTGCTGGAATGTAAGGGCGTGCTGTTCCGGTAGAAAAATCGCAGTAGATTGCATTTGTTGATACGTCAGTGCGTAATGCTTTTAGGTTGAGAGACGTTTGCGAAGTTAAAAGATTTTGAAGCTCCCGGTAGGACTTCTGTTCTTTGGCGAGTTCCGCTTCTTTAGTAATTATTGGAGCGACCAGGGCGGCGATTCAAGAGAAAGTGTCAGCCACACAGTTATTCACGCCCGCTATGTGTTGAATGTTGGTGGAGTATTGACTGATGAAGTCCAGTTGCCTTACTTGACGAGGGAATGCTTTGCTTGCACGCTGACTGAAAGCGTAAGTCAGTGGTTTGTGGTCTGTCTTAACTATGAAATCTCGTCCTTCCAACATGTGCTTCAAATGCTTGATGCTTTCGAAAATTGCGAGCAATTCCCGATCGTAGGCGCTGTAGCAAATTTCCAAGCCATGTACTTTCCTGAAGAAGAATCCGAGTGGTTGCCAGCTCTCCTTTACATTTTGTTCAAGCACTGCTCCCAGTGCTGTGTCGGACGCGTCCATTGTGAGTGCTAAAGGAGCGTTGTTCAATGGGTGTGCCAACAAAACTGCCTCCGCAAGTTTCGCTTTACAACTTTCGAAAGCCCTTTCTGCTTCTACTGTCCAAACTATTTTTGCTTGTCCGTTTTTCTGCTGTCGCTTAGATAAACGTGCAGCGGGGATTGAATTTCTGCTGCATTTTTGACGAAACGACGATAAATAAACTGCCAACAAGTCGGGCGAAACTTTATTATTTTTGGGACAAAATGCGCATGCGTAGAAAGTCAATATGCAGGTTAGAAGGGTTAGGGAAGACTAAGTGAAAGGAGCTTCTTGGGCAGGGCAGTTCTCAATTTAACACTTTCCGGAAACGTTCAAAAGCTCCATATTTCATTGGTTTATTTATGCAAGTTTGAGTTTTCATGAAGGGAGGGGGGAGGGTGATAGTAAGGGTGGGTGGATGTTAATAGTTTCTTAATTGATTGCTTGAACCAAATCCAATATTCTGTGTATAGAATGTCAGTTTCATAGACGAAATTGCATAGAATTTTCATTGGATTCGGTGAATTTTAAATTCACGAAACCAAACATTTGTATGGGAGGGGGTAGAGGAGGTAAGGGAATCGTAAAATTTGTGATGCAGTTTTCTTTCTTTTTTTTTGTGAGGTGCTTGTACAAAATTTCAAGTTTGTAGCTTTTAATTTGTTAGTTATTAGTTGATTTAATGAAATTGGTCGAAATCATACTTTTGTGTGGGAGGGGGTAAAAGGGCAAGTGCTATCTCAAAACTTTTAACGTAATTTTATTTCAATTATTTTTGTAAGTTCTTGTGCAAAATTTCAAATTGATAGCATTTAATAGTTAAGTGATAATTGATTTCTTAGAAATGGTCGAAAAAAATTTTTGTATGGGAGGGGGTAGAAGTTTTAAAGATATTCGACCAGCTAATATTTTAAACTCTTGGGGATTTTTTTTAAATGCATTTCGCAAATTTTCAAGTTTGTACCTAAAAATTTCATTCAAAAATTTTCAGTTTATGTGTTTTTTTCATTGCACATGAAACACCTTGTGCACGTTAGACCCCCACTTCGGTGCATAACAATTTTGGAACAAATTATTATTTTTTTTCTATGTACATTAAATAGATGTGTCGACGTGCAAAATTCCAACTTTGTATCTTTTAGCAGAGCCATAAAAAAATCACTCAAAATTTTCAACATTTTCGCTTTCCACCTCCCTCCCCTTACACCCCCCAACTTAAATTTTTTACCAAAATTAAAGACTATATAGCTCTACAATCTGACAAATTTTCAATTTGATATGTGTACTCAATTTTGAGATTTGGTGATTTGTAGTTTTGGAAAGTGCGCCATTTTTTAAATGCTCCCCATTTCCCCCCACTACTATTATGTCCATATGTTATATTTTTTTCATATGCCACTAGTAAAGCTTAGTATTTGTTTCAAGTTTCAATTACATAGCTTAAGAGACAATCGAGATATTAATTTTTAAGTGTTTTTCCTTGCACCCCCCCTGACCCTCCCCCTTACAAGAATTAGCTTCTATCTAAACTGATTCTAGTAGATCTTGATGCCATCTTAATGGTCTCAAAATATCAATTTTTTATGAGTAGTAATTTCGAAGATATAATCATTTGAAAAAAAAATTCGGCCGCCAATTGGTTCTTAGCCCCCCCTTTTCGCACCCCAATGGATAAAAAAATTAAATTATTTTTAAAAGTTGTCCCACAAACTCCTCTATATGTGTGTTGATTTTTAGCTTCCTAGCTGTAACCATGGTTGAGATATTTGAATTCGTATTTTTCGGTTTAAGCGCTCCCCCTGCCTCCCCCTGAACCCGTACACCCCCCAAAATGGGTATCCGCCTGAGATCCGCAACTACCTACAATCTCTCCAAAAATTAACTTTCTATCTTGAAGGGTTTGGGAGTTAATGTGCGCTGAGCGTACACGTCGGCGTACGGCGGACGGCGTACAGACAGACGGATTTTTTTTTTTTGCTTTTTTAGGCTAATTTAGTCATGAAACGCGAAAAAAAAAAATTTCAGGGTAGCAAATTTTTTTTTTTTCCCAAGTCGATCACAATACTTTATTATTAAAATAATAAAGTAAAATTTAGCATCCCGAGAAAACGTCGGAGTTCGAGGATTGTTGTGGGTTTTTCGAATTCGCGGATTGCTTGGACTTTGCCGGGAAGCGGGCGGAATCCGTATGTGGATACTCGGTGACCGAGATAGTCCACCTCGTCTCTTCCAAAACAACAGTTGGCAACGTTATTCGAAAGCCCGCAATCTCTTAGACGTTCAAATACTGCTTTCAGATGACCGATGTGCTCTTGCTCATTACTCGAAGCGATTAATATGATATGATATGATATGATATGATAGTTTATTGGCGTTCTAAATATTAACATAGTATAAAATACTTACAAATATGTTTACTTGGTTGATGTTTGCCATTCTGTCACCCTGTAAGCTATGCTTGTATTGGGTGACAGTATTAAATAATATTAAATTAAACAAAAGTTATAAATCATTACATATTAAATAATAATAATAAAAAATCTAAAAAACTAGAGAAATTACACTATAAAAGTAAAAATTGATTAAACTAAAAAGTACTAACCAAAAAGAAAATTAAGTTACAATATTAAAAGTAAATAATACTAATTAGTTTCACAGTATCTTTTTTCCTTTATCTTTTTTAGATATACATCAATTATAGATAGTGGAATATTTTATGAAATTCACGCATGCTTAGATCCTGTAACCACCATTTCAGCTTAATTTTAAAATTTTGGTGGGTGTAGCTCTGACGTAGATCTGCAGGTAAGGAATTGTAAAATTTGGGGCCGAGATACAGAAAATGTTTTTGCGTTAGGGTTCGATTTACTTTTAGTACTGCCATGTTAGTTCTATTTCTGGTGTTGTGATTATGATTAACAAAACTGGAGTTATCGTTTTTTGACATATACAGCATAACAGCTTTAACGTACAAAGCTCTTGGTCCTAGTACGTTAGTTATGGAATATAAATCTTCTGAAGGGAACCAAGGGGGCAAATTCAACATTATTTTTAAGATACATCTATGAGTTCTCATTAGTACGTCGATATGTGCCTCATATGTACCACCCCAAGCAACTATTCCATATTGCACAATTGATTGGACTAATCCATGATAAATCGTTTTGAGTTCTTTGAAGGCGAGAATATTCCTGATAAAACAAAAAATAGGAATTGCTTTTCGTATTTTCTTAGCTAGAAGATTGATATGGTCTCTCCAAGAGAGTTTGGAATCAATGTTTATACCAAGGTATTTAATGGATTTCACAATTTGAATGATTTGACTACTATCCGAGTTGCCTTGTCTTCGTAGACTTATTGATGTCGATTGGGGTAAACCTATATCGCTATTAGAGAACGCAATTGCTTTAGTTTTGCTTACATTCAACTTGAGCAAATTTCTGTCGAGCCAGTTTTTGATTTTGACTAATGACTCCGTTACGTTTGATTGCGTATCAATCCAAGATCTACCAGATACTAGAAGGACTGTGTCATCCGCGAAGGAGATTATTTTGCCATTAGGGACTTTCATGTCGCTCAATTCATTAATATAGATAAGGAAAAGGATGGGTGACAAAACTGTTCCTTGTGGAAGGCCATACGTCGAGTTATATTCCATTTCACTTAATTTTTGATTTACTTCTACCTGCTGACTACGGTTTGATAAATACTCTTCAAACAGCTTCAAATAGTTATTTTGAATGCCGATTCTTGACAGTTTAGATATGAGCAGCTTGAATGAGACCGCGTCAAATGCCTTTTCTAGGTCCATGAATACGGCCATTGGCTTTAAACCAGTATCCATTTCTTTGTAAATGAAAGATGTTAGTTCCGCTAGTGCATCATCCGTACTTAAATTGCTTCTGAACCCGTATTGGTTTGGTGAAATAATATTGTTTTCTTCAAGGTATTGAGTTAGTCTCGTTTTAATGCAACGTTCAAAAATTTTCGTGATAGTAGGAAGTAAAGATATGGGTCTATAATTGTTAGCCTCAAGCTTATCTCCGCTTTTGTGGATAGGTATTAAAATGGCTCTCTTAAATTGAGTGGGGAAATGGCCTTCTTTTATACATTTATTGAAAATTACAGAAAGTGGATAACTAATGAGTTTGGCTAGTTTCTTAATAATCACTGTTGTTATTTTGTCATACCCCGGGCTGGTACTGCTACTTAGTGATTTTATAATGTTTTCAATTTCTATTTCTGTGACTTTTCTCAGATAGAAACTGTGGTGCAAACATGCATTTTCATGGTTTGAAAGATGAACCAACGCAGGACTACTGTTATTTATAATTGATTCAGATATATTTTTTCCTGCATTTAAAAAATGGTTGTTTAAAAATGAGGCTATTTGAAGTGTATCTTCCTTTGTTTTGGCTTGTACCTTAGTTCCGTTTATTTGCATTGCATTAATATTTTCTGTTTGTCTGTGCCTATCCGTAGCTTTATTAATAATATTCCATAAACTTTTATTGCTTTTGTCTGAATTATTTATTTCATTACGAAAGTAGTTGATACGAGACATTTTAATCACTCCAGTTAGAGTATTTCTATATTTTTATACTCTAGATGAAATCTGAGAGTATTATAAGTTTGCTCTAAAGTTTGTAACGCCAAGAAATAAGGCTCGGAGAAAAAAATGATGAATACAGAAATTAATATTATCACTCAAAAATCTCAAAACCGGATGTCCGTCCGTCCGTCCGTCCGTCCGTCCGTCCGTCCGTCCGTCCGTCCGTCCGTCCGTCTGTCCGTCCGTCCGTCCGTCCGTCTGTGCGCGCTCTAGCTTGAGAACGCGTTGAGCTAGATAGTTCAAATTTTGTACACGTCGTTTTTGACAAAAAAGTAAGGTCAAGTTCGTGAACGGGCCAAATCGCTCCACCCCTTCTACCCCCTCCCATACAAAATGACACAATTGCGCAATTTGACAATAAACGGATTTGCACGAAAAGTATAAAAGCTATTGGCCTGAAATTTGGAATATGTTACTTTTATGATAATATCAATCTACCGTACGAAAATTATGCGTATCCTCCCCCTCCTTCTACCACCTCCCATACAAACTGTTCTTGTCATGAATTACTCTAAGCCAATTTACTCATTGCGTATACAATTTAGAGAGCTGAAATTGTGCACCAAATATTTATTTGAAATTGTTAGTAAGCCCAAAAAAATTTAGACTATTAGCTTCACCCCTTCTACCCCCTCCCATACAAAATGACACAATTTCGTAATTTGACAATAAACGGATTTACTCGAAAAGTATAAAAGCTATTAGTCTGAATTTTCGGATATGTTATTTTCATAGTAATTTTAATCTACAGTAGAAAAATTATTTGCTTCCTCCCTCTCCTTCCACCCCCTCCCATACAAACTACACTTTTTCATGAAATGCTCTAAGACGATTTTCTCAGAACATATAACATTTATTGAGCTCATATTTTGTAATAAATACTTAATTAGTATTAGCACTAAGATCAGAAAAAAATATTTGATTAGCTTCACTGCTTCTACCCCCTCCCATACAATATGACACAGTTTCACAACTTCACAAAAAATCGATTTTCTTGAAAAGTATAAATGGCACTAGTCTGAAATTTCAGGGATGTCAATTTTACAATATTCCTAGTTATTTCTGAAAAAAATCACTCTAATCGCCCCACTCTTTCTACCACCTCCCATACAAAGTGCACATTTTCACTAAATCTAACTCACTAATTTTTTCAGTTCCCATTCAATTTTTGGAGTAAGCATTTTGTACAAAACATTTTTATAGCTACTTTAGCATGATGGGGAAAAATTAGTTCAATGCTGTCATCCCTTCTAATACTTCCAATGCGAAATTTCTTGGGATCACAAAAAATTCTATTTCATCTAGAGTATCGTAAGATTGCGCTTTACGCGCAATCGTAGCCCTGTTATGTTTTATAGTAATTTAAAAGCTTTGTATTGAAGGGCTGTTTTAAAGTTTTAATTCTAATTTTATTTCTTTTACATATCGACCGAACAATACTGGGCGTCACCCACGGCTTTAATATTCCAGTGTCTCTTTTGGTTATTAGTTTGATCTCTTCTGCTTTACAGATTTGATGTTTCAGGGTGGATAGAAAAATGTTAGTAGTGTTATAAGCATTTAAATTGGAGGGGATGGTGTTATACCAGTTAATGCTTCCAACATTTTCCGTTAAAACATCATAATTTAGTTTATATCGAAACAAGCATTTGGGTGATGTTTTATGAATGAATGGAAAGGGTAATTTGATGCTTGCTAGCTGTGTAAAATGATCTGTTATTGAATTTTTCAAAAGTATAGGAGTTATACAATCGGTAATATTTATGTTAAATTTCTGTCTTACAAAAATGTGATCTATACACGAGGCACTTTTATTGTATATGCGAGTGTATGTATTAATGCAAGAAGTATAACCTTTCTCTGACATTTTATTTAAATATTCGTTGGTGGTAAGGTTATTCTTCATAATATCAATATTAATATCACCAATTACTATGTCTAATGTGTTTGTGTTGGGTGGACCAGTTAAGTCCTCCAATGTATTTATAAAGAGAGTCTCGTTTAGGCTAGGAGATCTATATATAGCCAAAATTTTGATCTCTTTTGCATTCCCTAATGGTATTGATATTATCAGTCCTGACATGGAATCACAGTTTGGTTCCTCCGTGTAATGTAAAAATTTGTTGTGGATGTATACAATTACTCCGTCATTTTTATTTCTAAATTTAGTAGAGCATTGCATTGCATAATTTTGTATGTGGAACGATTTTCTAATTTGGCTAATTTCCATATTATAGCTGTTATGTTGTGTTTCTGTTAATACAATTACATCCACGTTCTTACCAAGTTGATCAATCAGAACTAAAAGTTCGTCAAAGTGTTTTTTGATACTTCTGATGTTAAGGTGAAGAATTTTGAAACGGTTTTCATGGCTTAGTAAAACTTTACATTCTGAGTAAGAGTTAATTACATGAGTGAATACATCATCTAGCATGTTGGAATTCATTAAGTTTGCAATATTCATTATTTGATGAATTAATTTTGCTAAAATTAGGAATGGGAAAGCGACTGTGAATCTATTACAGTAAAGAATTTGAGAAAATATTAGTGTTAATATTATATAAATAGCAAAGAGAAAAATATAAAAAAATATAAGATAATATAAGATAAAACGAATGATATTATGATTTCAAGATGCCTAACCTATTTTGTTGTATTAATTTTTAATTTTTGCAGGTCGTCTATAGACGAGATGACATGAATTTTTCCTTCTTCAATTTTTCTGACGAGAATTTTTCCTTCATCTACCCACACGTATTTTATGTCGTTTTCCTTGGCAAATTTTTTCGTATCATATAGAACCTTCTTGTAGTATCTGGTGAGTTTTTCATTCACAAAAAACCGCATGTTTGGCATAGTGGGGTGTAGTGTATTACATTGTAGTCTAATTCTGTTTATCTTTGCCTTCGCCATCCATTCGCTTTTCACTGCAGCAGATGGAAGCATCACCGATATTGGACTAGGCTTTCCCTCACTATTTTTTGATTTGAAATTTCTTTGGGCTGATACTATCTTAGATGCAGAGATATCTAAATCAATAATCTCAGCGATTTTCGTTGCGATCGCGTTTACGTTTTCATTTGGTGATTCCGGAACGTTTGCTATTTCGATGACGTTTGTTAGCATCGACTGTTCTAAGGTGTTCAATCGCCTATTCACCGCGTTTAATTCGTTTTCTAAAAGGGCATTTTTGGTGGTCATTGACGCCGTGATTTCTGCTAAAGCATCGACCTTTTTGGTGTATCCTTCCAACAATGTGGTGAAGTCATCAATTTTGTTCGTGCAATGTACCACCGAGTTGCAAAATTCTTGAATTTTCTCCATGAAGGATGATTCCAGCCTGTTAATGTCCGATTTAAAATCCTGTTTCAGTTCCATAATTCCTTTGATGATGCTCGTATTATCCGGCTCAATGTCATTTCCATTCGAATATAGTACCGGTGTTGGCTTTTGATGATTCGTTGCCCTTGCTTTGCAAGTAGAACAGGCCCACTTTGCTTTTCGGTCTTTAGGAAGTTTTCTGAATGTTGGCTCAATGAATCCAGCACAATAAAAGTGGTGGCTCTTGTTACAGGATGAACATTTTATTCCGTCTGCTATATCAAAGATTTGTTCGTTACATTTCAAGCACTCCATATTAGGTTTAATTTTAGTGTCCCGATTTATTATTTTCGTTATTATTATATATATTATATATTATTCGTTTTGATTGCTATTAAAATTTTCGAACAATAACACCTGGTTTATTTTGGCATAGTATTCCCGGTAACAAAATCACTCAAACAAATGCCGTTTATGTTGCTGCAAATCCGCGAGTAGAGAAACTTGTAAATGACGATGTGCAGTATTTTCGGTTACGTAGCGATGCTGTCTCTAGTGGTACCGTAATCACTCTATTTACGCGGACCAATTGATATGCCAATAAATCACGAAAGAAGTTTCGAATTTACTTATGGTAGGTTAGGATCTTCGTTTGATTTCCTTTAAATTTTTATATTCATAATTTCACTTTGACAATATAATAGTTTACAATATCAGGCAAGACTCGAATTATGGGATGTTTTTACAATGTTTTGTGAACTTGCTATGTTTTTGCGTCCTCACTAAGTTTTTATAAAAAAAACAATTTCCCGTTAGCTTGCGCACTGCTATACTATTAACATCCAACCGCGCCACGAGCTAGCCGATGTCGTCTATGTAACAGCTGGCGAACTCCAGTCCTCGAAGAACGTCGTCCATAAGTCTTTGAAAGCTTTGTGCCACGTTTCGAAGGCCGAACATCATCACCTGAAAGTCGAAAAGACCGAAAGGTGTTGTAATGGCCGTCTTTTCTATGTCCGCGTCGGTCACCGGAATTTGGTGAAAAGTTCGTACCAGATCGACTGTGGAAAATATTTTTTTTCCTGATATTAAGTTCGTCACGTCGTGAATATGACGTACTGGGTAGTTATCGGGAACGGTGGAGGCGTTGAGTCGGCGATAATCACCACATGGTCTCCACTCTCCTGATTTCTTTGTCGCCATATGCAGCGGGCTGGCGTATTGGCTCTTGGACGGACGACAAATTCCTTGTTCTATCATAAGATCGAATTCCGCTTTGGCTGCGCGCAGCTTCTCAGGAGCTAATCTACGAGGGCGTTCCGACACCGGGGGCCCGGTTGTAGTGATGAAATGCTTGACGGAGTGTTTCGCTTCGACGACTTTTCGTCTCGGAGAAGTTAGTTCGGGATAATTGGCCAGTAGTGCATGGTACGCGTTACCTCGGGCTATTGTAGACATGCTCGCTGTCGCTTGAAAAGCCTGCCACTCGCTGATGTTCTTGTTTTGTTGTCGACGATACATTTATTACGCAGACCCACTAAAAGTCCATGATACTTCAGAAAATCAGCTCCGAGCATCGGCCGTTCCACGTCCACCACACAAAATACTAAATTAAAATGTCTCCCTGGTCCCACGTTGATAGAGAGGGTACGGTTTCTAAATGTTCGGATAGACGATCCGTTCGCCGCGTAAAGGTTATAGTTTGATTCTTTGAATGGGCCGCATGTCCCCGAACGTGGGATCACCGAAATCTCCGCTCCGGTATCGACCAAGAAACGCCTCCCAGTTGAACGGTCGAAAATGTGTAGGGGGTTAGTACTTGGTTTGTGGTCGTTTATAACCTCCAACGACCACCGCCTTCGTTTCCCGGTTTGTTGTTTTTAAAATCGCACGGGTTTTCGCATCTTTTTGCCGCTCGACCAAATTTTCGGTGGCAAAAACACACTGGGTTCCGACTATTGTTTCCTAGTGTGTTGGGGGTTCATTATAACACAATATTTATTTCAAAATAAATTAAACACGAAATTAATTTCAGGTTAATTCCTTTCGGAGACTTGTCGCTGGCTCACTACTGACGCTACTCCTGCTCTGTCCACAGCGCCGTCGTTCCTCTACTCGCCGCTTTGGATTCAAGGAGCGCTTGCGTAAGACCACTACATAATATTTACTGCTCGCGCCATCTATTGGGAAACGGTGGGTTTCAATTTGTACTTCCGATAAAAATAATTTTCAAACAGCCGCAGCCAGGAGGTAAATTTAATTCGAATTTTTAATGTTCCATTACTGCGTGATAAAGTTGAAAAGCTTCCGTAAATGTTTTTCTATGTTAAAAACATATCAAAAAATACCAAAACGTTCGACGACATTGTAAACACATAACAGAATTATGATTGGGTGTAAAGCCCAATCATGCGATACTCTAGATGAAATGGCAAAGAATTTAGTGAACCGGAAAATATAATATTATTTCAAATTCTTTCCAATAGACTACTTTCAGGAGGAGGTTTGCAGTTCTTGCATATGCCACCGAATATTGTACGCCAAATGCTTGACGCGGAGTTCAAATTCCAAAACTTTCATGGAAATTGGACATTGTTTTTCTGAAATACATAGGAGGATATGTATGCTACAGTGGAAATCGGAAGAATTTGAAACTGTTGAAACTGCAGTTTCCTTATGGGCATTCTCATTACCATGCTTTATTCCAATTTTAAGGTCGATAGCTCTCATATGTTTGAGAAATGCTTTTCTTCAATTCATAATATAGAAATTTGTCTCGGAGGTGGTAGAAGGAGTGAAACGAAGTTGATATCTTTTTTTAGCATTTATAGTAATCATTAGGGAATAAATACTCGCAACATTTTTAGTTTCCATTTTCTCTGAATGAAAATGAAATTATCTCTTGGGGAAGATAAAATGAAAAAAATAGATGTGTGTTACGGGATCTGTAAAGATTTTCTTTATCGACTCCCCATCACTTGAAAACTGCATTTGGACATTCGTCATAATTTGTATCTTTTTGTCGATTCACAAACTTCAAGCTTCTTTTTTAGTAGAAATGACTTGAAATCAATTTCAGCGTGATAGCTAAAAGCGTTCGAGAGTTGTATTGTAAATAGACGGATAGATAGACAGACAAACGGTCACTCGGAATCAAAGTTTTTGAGCGACAGCAAATATTTCTGTGCAAGCATTATTTCTTAGCGTTACAAACGGTAAGGCAAACGCAATATACTCTCAGATTTCATCTAAAATATAATAATTTTAAATCAGGAGAAAAAAAAGGCTTTCTTAAAGTATAAAAAAAATAAATAAAAAACTAAAAATGAAAAACCTTTTGCAATTATTAGCAAGAATCAAAATCCTATTACATTTTTTGTGCAGAATTTAAAATAGCTTACAAGTATAGAAACAAAATACATCATATTCTCAAGATAGTTTTTAATTCGCCTCTGTATTACAATTTTATGTAGTAGTGCTGATGCATTGTATTTCTATGTATATTAAGCATCTTAAAATTAATACTAATTGTTAGAAACCTGCGAACTAGTAATGAAGATGAATTTAAATCTTCATTACTAATTTGCAACCTGACATTTTCTATCTCCTGACGATCCGATGTTCCATTATTCGGTGTATTTTCCTTTTCAGAATAAAATCATTCTTGCACGTCTAAATGGAAAAGTTTTGGAATTTGAAAGAATTGAACCGGAAAGTTTTCCGAACCGAAAATGAAGATTACGCTTCATATTGCATAAGTGTGTACAGTATAGACTATATTGTCCTTTTATATGTACAGTAAAATTACAATGTTCAGCTACACCAGTTTGTTCAAAGAGTAAAAAGAACACATTAAGCACATGAATAATTCTCTATAGTGTGCTAACTTGGCTTTAGTCACCAAGTTTAACATATTAAGTGGATTAATGGATATATTTATTATACATAGTTTGTTTTTTACCTTGAGTTGCAAATTTCAAATTACGGAAAAGAGCTTTGAAATAATTAAAAATATGTAGCATTCTATTGAATTATTTTAAAAGGTTGCTCATTTAATCTGCTTTAAACAATTAATATGTAGATATATCCCGTAGGAGATTACTAGTCAGTTTGACATCATCACTTAATCCAAGCACGTTCGAACTAATTGATATTTGTGCTTTACTGTGTTATGAAATCGATTATATTCAGCAAATATCGATAATTGGATAAGTCCATTCGTGATTATATGTATATATGTCATTCATACTACAAATAACATTGCGGTTTTGATTTAAATTCCCTTTGGAGTTTAAGGAGCTTCTTGTAGTATTTGTAAACTAGCTAGATATATGCACATAAAGCTTTGGCGTTAGTAGCTCTGAGAAATTGTTACTCCAACCGGGAACGATTTAATACTGTGGTGACTAGGAGTGAATAGCCTATTAACATAATATTTATTCATTTTAGCAGCTAATTCCATAAACATACATATCTTATATATTAATAAGTGAGCATTTAAAATTATGGACCTTTTTTTTATTTGTTAAAAGAGGGGAAAGAAACTCATGTCATTATAAAGATATTGAACCATGGATGTGTTTTTTTGCGTGGCCGGACACAACTTAGGGGGTCACCCTTTAATGCAATTTACACAGTCATGTCGGTAAGGGAAAGAAAGGAGCTAAGGTTAAACGGGATTAAAAGGAGGGAAAAGCCTGAAATGCCAGTGGACGTAGAGTTTGAAACGTTTAAGGTTGTATGATAATAGGAATACAGATTCTAGCAATGCATTCCATAGCTTAGAAGTTCGGGGTATGAATGACTGTCTATATTTCATTGCACAGGAAGTTGGAAGCTAAACAGCTCACGCGCTTGAAGCTAGGCGAGCGTTTCTAGAAAATGTGTACAGAGGTGGAATAAGTTTAGCAAGCTCCCCACTGCATTTACCACATAAGTGGCGATAGTGAATGCTTAGTACTCCGACATTTCTGCGATGCTCTAGGGAGTCTATAGAAACCGTCTTAGCTTCATCTCCAATTAGTCGGAACTCCTGGATACGGTCGATCATCGCAAGTTGCGTTTTGGGTGCCCGAGCGCATAAATGCGAATTGTATTCGATGCGTGGTCTAATGAGGCCTTATAGATATTTGCTAGGTCACTGGGAGTAAAATATTTTTTACATCTTCGGAGAAATCCTAGGCGTTTGGAAGCATTAAGTGCTACGTGGAGTATGTGCTGGTTCCAATTAAGATAGTTATTTATTTTAATGCCAAGAAGTGAGAAGTATTCGGAAGAGTCTAGTTGGACACCACCGAAGGTTACATTAGAGACCGTTAGTGGAACATCACGTTTAAGGGAAAGATGACAGATCTGTGTTTTTGAGGTGTTGAACTCTACTCTATTTATCCTGCCCCATTCCAACATTAGGTTCAGGTTAGAGTTCAATGATCCAAATAGTTCGGCACGATTAGATGTTACCGGCTCACGGCGAGCGTTAGTAATGGAGTCGAATTCATAGATGTTATCCAGGGTACTATCATCTGCAAAGCAATGTATCGGATTGAGCGATGATGATAGAAGGTCATTGATAAAAATAAGAAAGAGTGTGGGTGATAAAAAAGAGCCTTGAGGACTCCGGAATCTATAGGAAAGGGGGAAGATGGCACGCCACCTAATACGACTTGTATGGTGCGTTAAGCCATCTTCTTGTAAGAAACTCTCAATCCATTTTACGAGGTTATTATTAAGACCGATTAATTTTAGCTTCACTAGGAGTCATTTGTGCAAAACTCTGTCAATTGCTTTAGCGATTTCAAGTGCCAGAACTTGATCTTTGCCAAATTTATCGATGCATGAGTTCAAACGATCAGTCAGATATACTAAGAGGTCACCTGTAGAATGTGCGGAACGGAATTTGTATTGGCGGTCATCGATAAGTTTTTTATCTTCAAGATAGCGGACTATTTTGCGATTCACAGCCGTTTCCACTACTTTGGATAGAACGGAAGTAATGGCGATGGGGCGATAGTTAGCGGGTAACGCTTTGTTTCCTTTCCTGGGAATCGGCTGAACATTCGCCACTTTCCACGTACGCGGAAAGTGCCCAGAAGAGTAAGAGAGATGAAATAAATCGCACAGCGGTTTAGCCAGGGACGTAAAATAATTTTTAAGGATTAAGGCGGAAATACCAGCAGGACCTGATTTCTGAATATTGAGCTCACGAAGAATTCTGGAGATAAGTCGTGGGCGAAAATAAATCTAAGGTAGACGAAATTCAGATGGTGTTACTAATGGGAAAGACTCGCAGCCTTGAGTTTCGTGCGAAACTTGCTGCAAGAAGATTGGCTTTCTCAACAGAATGGACTACAATTTGGTCCTCATCTTGAAGAGGTGGTGTAGATGATTTTATAAGGTTGCTGTTGACCGTTTTAACAAATGACCAAAGAGATCATGATCCATTTGGTGTTTCGAGAATTTTCCGTCGAAGTTTTTGGTCCTGTTGATACTTAGCACTTTTCAAAATTGGACTTGCATGTATTTCTTGACATCTTGTAAAGAGATATATTGACAAACGTTGGGTTGCTCTTAAAAATTTCATTTTTTCTTGTTCGAGATGGTCCTCAGACAATCTTTTGTAATCCACGAATTCTTCGACGGTTTGATTCGTTTATAACTAAAGGGTAAGAATAGTTGCATACCCTTAATGATAGTTTCGGTTATGAGCTGACAAGCTATATCCCAATTATTAGACTCGAAACACAACTTTCAATTAAAGGACCAGAAAAACTGGTTTCATGCTCCCCAATCTGCTTTTTTGTAATTCCAGATGTTTCTTCGAGGCACTTTGTCTTTTAATTTTATTTACCGTTGTAATCGGAAATCGCTAGGGTGTAGCCTAGCGGGTAGCATGTTGGCCTACAATGAATAGGTCGTAAATTCAAATCCCGGTCGACTCATAATTCGAGCACACTGCCTGCTTGGCTATACCTTGGTCACCTCAATCTACGAAAATGAAAAATTCGTAGATACATGGTTGTGCGAAGGTCTAACAACCCTTTCACAGTAAATAATGAAAAAACGTTAAGGAACCTGAAGGCCAAAGTCCGATTTTGACTGTAGCGTCATTGTAGAAATAGAAAGAGTATCAAAAATTGTGCTCGAATCAGGAAGTGAACAGTATTCCCAACTGAGGATGGTGATATCACAGAAAAAGAATATTTGTCGGCGTGATTCGTTAGAAAAATTTCAAGCTAGTTTGAAACATGGTTTGCTATTTCAGGTGATCGAGTTGGTTCGGTTACGAACTACACTCCAACTCCATTTAGTGAAGCGAAGAGCTCAGTGTCTAGACCCTGTGAACAAACTAAAAGTCATGTGTGTATGTTGCCGTTAAAGCAGGTAAAATAATGTGTGAACATACAAGCGGTATCTCATCCAAGTAGAATGTTTATTTAATGCTGCTTGACGTTGGTGATCGGACGTCATCCTGTAGAGTCATTGCACTACTTTGCACTTACGCAAGCTCTTTTTAGCTGTAAATGAGGAAACGAAAAAAAGTTTAAAATGCCCAATGTTGTATGAAAGTATGAATTTCGTTATTTTCCACACACAGTTGGTCGAATTTTGACCACAGGCGATACTAGTTAGAATAAATCTAGAAGCACTGATTGCTGAGCTTTTATCTTGACATACTTCATGCTTCAAAAATCACCCAATAGCTAGCTCTGACCAATGTTTACTTACTTACATTCGTTTCCCTGTCAATGCCTTGAGCTAAGTCACTCCGATTTTTGGGAAATTGTTGAGCTTTATGGAAGCGTTGATGGGATGAGCCTCAAATAAATTTAGAATTAAAATAATCCAAATGATTCACAAAAAGCGTTGAGTATGCCTTATTTGAAGACATTGAGATAAAAATATATGAAATGAAATTATACAGTCTTCATTAAAAAGTCTTTCAAGTTCGAAGAGTTAAGAATCGAGTAATTTTTTAAGAGAAATTTGGTAAAAAAATTTTCTGCGTCATAAATGTTTCTTCTTTATTTACTTTTAATAGAAATTTTCAAACGGAGAGGAAATTCAAGAGGCTGTATAAAAACTGCATTAAGACGAAATTCCCAATAGCATTTCACTGAATTCGGAACTTTTATAATGCATATATCAAAGAGGACAGTGCCAAGTATCGACCAGGAACATGTCATATCTCTTATTTAAATAAACACGAGTATCGTACCAGGAGATAAGCTGATCGATTTTAATTGTATAGTTGATCATATTTATACTCTAGATGAAATCTGAGAGTACTAATAAGGCTCGTTGAAAAAAATGAATGATCAGAAGTTCATATTATCACTCAAAAATCTCAAAACCGGATGTCTGTCCGTTCGTCCGTGTCTTCTCTAGCTCGAAGAGCCGTTAAGCTAGAAAATTCAAATTTTGTACTCGTCGTTTTTGACGAAAAAGAAAGCCCAAGCTCGTGGAGGTGCCAAATTGCCCCAATCGTTCTACCCTCTCTTATACAAAATAACTCAATTTCGGAATTTCACAATAAATGGATTTTCTCAAAAAGTATAACAACTATAGATCTGTAATTTATAATACATTATTTTTATGATATTGAAAAATAGGAATTTCACCGCCAACCACCTGGTGAGAGGTGTCAACGGAATTCTCCTTATGAGTGAACACCAGTTGTGGCGATGGACGGAAAACTTTTCTGATATTCTAAATATTTTGACAGAGGATAATTTGATACGAAATGAGCCTCAGGAGGCCCATTCCGCATGCAGAATTTTTAATGAAGGTCCCCCAGGTCGTGACAGCACTTCCTGCCGGCTGCTCAGGAGCGTGGGGGTGGGGAAATTTGACCTGGGAGTCCCTCATCCTTGAGGGTGCTGTCGCAAGGTCGATGTGTGCTCTAATCGCAGATCATCACGATCATTTCAGCCCAAGCTCCATATATGGCCACCTAGGCTAAACGGGGCCCAGGACGCATGACTCGAACAGAGGAGAGAAGATGATATATGGAGAGCATCCCAGACATGGGAAGCGCCGAGGCCACAACTGGGCGACTTAGCACTTCATATTTTCTTTATGATTCATAACGCGAAAAAAAAAATATAAGGAAAAGAATAGAAGAGAAAAAAAACAATGTGATTAAAGACTTACTTGCATTCCGTCCGTACCTGTGTGTTGCTCGACAGTGGAATTAAATTTTAGTAAAAAAAAATATATATTGAATACGAAAAGGAAAGAAAAAAATGTTTGGTTAGTTATTAAACGCGATTTATTAATTCCCTAACTCCTAATATAAAAAACTAATCATACATATACTATCGTTGGGTACCTGACGTCCAGCGTTGGGGCCCTGGATCCTGCAGCTAGTCTGTCTTCCTTTGTTTAATTTTATGTTTTTTTTTCTTTCACGTTTTATTTTGGATTTATATGGTTTTTTTTTTTTTGATACTTCACTTTTTATTTAAATTAATTCACTTGTTGTTTTGAAAGATGTTTTTCTTATGTTTGGATCACTATTACATTTTATATTCACTGTCTTGAGCCAATCTTATAAACTTCCAATTTTCAACTAGTTTAGTATTGTTAAATTTACGTTTGTTTTATTTTAAAACTTGTGTGCTCTCACTACACTTTCCGCCTTTTTACTTATTAATTCCTATTCTTATTATTTTTTTATTACTTTTTCACACCCGTTCTTCGGCGGCTCCCTCATCCGACCACCAAAAATAAACTTTTTAAAAAGCCTCGATTTTTCTACGCGCTGCGTTTTATAGGTACTTAACGGTTTTATTTTTTTAATTTTTCGCGCGAAATGCGTGTCAGTCTGCACCAATTGTTATTTCAATGTTTTTCACTTGACACGTTAGATGTCGTTGTTGTTGTTGTTTTTTTTTTTATTGTATTATTTGTTATTATTATTATTCTTACTATTATTAACATTATTGTTATTATCAAAAAAAACTATTTATATTAAAATAATAAGGGTTTGACAAAAATATTACATAGCAGAAAAAAGAGATAAAAATGCAAAAATACAGGTGCGGATCGAGAATTCATGGAGATCCGCTCCATGAAATGAAAAATAAAAAATAAAAAAAAAATATATATTAGAACAAAAAAAGGACTGGACGCTCATTTCGTATCAATCGTGGGGACGACCTCGACCCAGGAGAAGGATCTCATGCTCCTAGAGCCGGGCTCAATTTAAAAAAAAAAAATAAAAAAAAAAAAAAACCAAGCATCCCCACTAAATGTGCTCTATCGCTACAACCTAAGTCCTTTTGAGCATTAATTATAACTAAACTATAAATTCAAATTATATATCTAAAAAAAAATAAGAAAATAAAGAAAAGAAGTAAAATTATTAATTAAAATACAAAAAAAATGTGAATACTATAATTGACCACATAGCAAAATCTAAAACTAAAATCTCTCCTGCTTGTATAAGATTCCAAATTTTATTGCAGCAGGAGGCTTTCGCGGTGGCCGACAAAACTTATTCCCAATATTACCTACAAATTCATCTGGGAGAAATATTGTTCTTTTTATACGACCTTTGATCCGCTGACCTGTACGTTGCTTGATATACTTCAGTCGGTGTTGAGGTTTGGAGTAAAAGCTCAATAGCTGGAATGATCTAACATCATTTTTAGGCCATGATTGGTTCTCCTGTGCAGGAACGAAGCTCAAATTTTTTTCGAGCAGGCTATTGGGCAATGAATCATTAGATGATGATAGGAGAACTTCATATTCATCAATTCCGTTGATCAGATATTTTAGATGTTGTTGTCTTACAACTCGAGTATCAAGGTACAACGCATTAACATTGATATATAATTCTTTTGAATTAAGGAGAGTATTATGCTGCTCTAAACAAGAATTAAAGAACGGCGTTGTTGTCGATTGTTTCAAGGGCCCCGAGATTCTTTCCTTACAAAAAATTCGATCAGCACTTTGCTTGCTCTCTTCGCTACTATCCAGGCCAACCTCTTCGACAGTAACTTGTTGCGCAGATTCAACATTTTCATTAAGAATGTCGGTTTTACTTGGTGGATGTTCTGAACTTTCAGGGCAACACGGCAGAACCTTTTCTGGGACTTCAGATAAAATATCTTTAATCGCCGAGCTCATTTTCCTAACATTTCTTAAGTATTCGTTTGCTATACTTTTAATATTTCCAGATGTATTAGCGACAAGACGAGTAAGTCGACTTGAATAGTGTGCTATTCTGGTAACATATATTGGCAATTCTTTGTCCAAACCTGACTTTACTTTTTTCAAAATACTCAAAACATCCTCTAATCCTAATCTACATGATTCAATCTCAAATGATAGATTCTCAACGACTTCTATAGGCAAACTAGAACCTGGCCTCAATACCGGACGCGTTACTTCTAATATGAGCCGCGCCTCTAGTTGCTCTAATCGAGTAGGTGCGTCCCCAACAATCTCACGAATATAACACTCCATATCAAATTCATCCGGTTCAAGATGATCGACATTCAATGCCATCATGAAAGCAAAAAAAAATTATATTGAAAGAAAGCAAAAAAAATATTGTAACTAAGGTAATACGCGAAACCTAAGTATATAAAGAAAAATTGCAAAATGTAATCGCGATAACAAAAAAAAATCTCTACAACGAGTAGAAATAGAAATTCAATATGCTAATAACTAACTAATAGCACCAAAGCTTAAAATTTGAATCCAAAAATGAATACCAAATCTGTTGTAGAATTGTAAATCCACGAAGCTATATTAGCCGAAAGTAATAGCAATTAACCAAAAAGAAAAGAATAATAGTAAAGCAAATACAAATTTCAAAATCTATAATAATCAATGAAATATAAAAGTGAGGCCTCAGCACTCACCATGCCCAGAAAACAAAACTCCATCACGCTCTCCTCGCAATAAAATAAAAAAAAATGCGAGAAACAAAATGAAATACTAATTTGAGAAAATGATATACATATAAAATTAGAGCACACACCGCAAAGGAAATTAGGAGAAGGTATTCAATAAACTAACTATTCTAATCTGTGTATTTTATCAATTCAAATTTTAACGAAGCCGGTTCGATGTGATCTCTATTACAAACAAAATAACTCGATAGGTTCAGGCTCAAGCTGCAACCGACGGAATACATCCGGATGATATTTCGCGAGAGAACAAATCGACGGCTAAGACGCGAAGGTGAAAGATGATGTCTACAGCGATATTCGGAAAGATGTTGCAAACAAAAACATCGACGCACATTGCGGATAAATCGCTGCGAACAGTCATCAATCCCCTAAACTACGGTAAGATCAAAAGTATTTACTCGGTGATTAAATTCAAAGTGAATTTTGCATTTAAGATGCACCGGCATGATCTTACAAAACATCAAAACGCGCGACACGGATTAGAATACTCAATCTAAGAACATTTGGGTAGAAAATGAAGAAAAAAAAATAAGAGAAAAAAAGATTGATAATGAAGACTGTAAAATTAAATGACAACTAAGAAAAATCGAAATAAATTGCTGGTCATTTGCAGAAGAAGAAAGGCAAAAAGAAGAAAAAAAAATGCAATGGAAATCAGAAATTTCAATGAGAGAGAAAAAAAACAAAACGAATAGCTAGCATAATTTAGTAAAACCAAAACTAATTTGCATAGCTTAAGGGTTTTTTTTTTTTTTTCGTATATGAAATAGAAAAAAAAATCAAATTAATAAACCTTAAAACGCGGTGATGATATTCGCTTAGTGCATTAGCTAAGGTTTTCTCATTGCAAGCTACATGCACTTATTGAGGGTTCTGATATTTGCTACCGTCCATTCTGTGATAAGCATTATTCAGTAGAGACCGAAAATGCCAATACGCGAACAGCTTAATGATTCGCATCCTCGATCAGGAGTCCTGAATCCGAAGATCAATTCCTCGCGAGCACCAATAACTTTTTTAAGAAAAAAAATAATATTCAATTTAGATTAAACTGAATAGAATACCTATTAGACCGCAAATAAAAAAAATTTAAAATAAATAGTGCTTAGGACGGTGACCAGTAGTCAGAATAAAATTCCAAAAAAAAAATAATGAAAATAAAAGTTAATAGGAAATAAAAGAGAGAGAAAAAAAAATTATCGAAACCATTCAACCAGCCAGCTGGGCAGAATTGAACTTGCAGTGCGTTAACCTTAGAAGCAATACGGTGCGCTCGGATATTCATAAGCGGGAAAACGCGGATCTGTTTCAAACACAGTTTTCCGTCCCGCAATCGAATGAAAAAAGCACCGGCCACAAAAGTTCAACGTACGCGGCAAGTCGAAATATTTCCGCCGTACTTGAACACACAAAAAAAACCGAAAACACTTGAAATTTGGTTTCATACACTGCCAAGCAAATCCACCCGGGCTTCACGGATGCGTCGAAAGAAATTTAAATATTATTCCATCACTCTGCAAATGACCACAACAAAAGGAAGAAGAAGATAAGAATAAGGAAAATAAGGCCGAATATTGGGCGCCACTGATACGAAATGAGCCTCAGGAGGCCCATTCCGCATGCAGAATTTTTAATGAAGGTCCCCCAGGTCGTGACAGCACTTCCTGCCGGCTGCTCAGGAGCGTGGGGGTGGGGAAATTTGACCTGGGAGTCCCTCATCCTTGAGGGTGCTGTCGCAAGGTCGATGTGTGCTCTAATCGCAGATCATCACGATCATTTCAGCCCAAGCTCCATATATGGCCACCTAGGCTAAACGGGGCCCAGGACGCATGACTCGAACAGAGGAGAGAAGATGATATATGGAGAGCATCCCAGACATGGGAAGCGCCGAGGCCACAACTGGGCGACTTAGCACTTCATATTTTCTTTATGATTCATAACGCGAAAAAAAAAATATAAGGAAAAGAATAGAAGAGAAAAAAAACAATGTGATTAAAGACTTACTTGCATTCCGTCCGTACCTGTGTGTTGCTCGACAGTGGAATTAAATTTTAGTAAAAAAAAATATATATTGAATACGAAAAGGAAAGAAAAAAATGTTTGGTTAGTTATTAAACGCGATTTATTAATTCCCTAACTCCTAATATAAAAAACTAATCATACATATACTATCGTTGGGTACCTGACGTCCAGCGTTGGGGCCCTGGATCCTGCAGCTAGTCTGTCTTCCTTTGTTTAATTTTATGTTTTTTTTTCTTTCACGTTTTATTTTGGATTTATATGGTTTTTTTTTTTTTGATACTTCACTTTTTATTTAAATTAATTCACTTGTTGTTTTGAAAGATGTTTTTCTTATGTTTGGATCACTATTACATTTTATATTCACTGTCTTGAGCCAATCTTATAAACTTCCAATTTTCAACTAGTTTAGTATTGTTAAATTTACGTTTGTTTTATTTTAAAACTTGTGTGCTCTCACTACACTTTCCGCCTTTTTACTTATTAATTCCTATTCTTATTATTTTTTTATTACTTTTTCACACCCGTTCTTCGGCGGCTCCCTCATCCGACCACCAAAAATAAACTTTTTAAAAAGCCTCGATTTTTCTACGCGCTGCGTTTTATAGGTACTTAACGGTTTTATTTTTTTAATTTTTCGCGCGAAATGCGTGTCAGTCTGCACCAATTGTTATTTCAATGTTTTTCACTTGACACGTTAGATGTCGTTGTTGTTGTTGTTTTTTTTTTTATTGTATTATTTGTTATTATTATTATTCTTACTATTATTAACATTATTGTTATTATCAAAAAAAACTATTTATATTAAAATAATAAGGGTTTGACAAAAATATTACATAGCAGAAAAAAGAGATAAAAATGCAAAAATACAGGTGCGGATCGAGAATTCATGGAGATCCGCTCCATGAAATGAAAAATAAAAAATAAAAAAAAAATATATATTAGAACAAAAAAAGGACTGGACGCTCATTTCGTATCAAATTCAGAAGCAGCAGAACAACTACCAAACATCCAACCGCAATAATCCTCTACTAGGGACGATCCCCCAGATAAGGAAGAGATAGTTTCCGCCATTCGGTCAATGGCGGGAAGGAAAGCCGCAGGTATAGATGAACTACCAGCCGAACTCCTCAAAGTGGACCCGGAAATAACAGCCAATATACTCCTCCCACACTTTACTGAGGTAAGAAATGAAGGAAGATATTTGACTGGCGTCATTGTGAATATTTCGAAGAAGGATGACCTTCGGGGTTGTGGAAATCGGCGTGGTATATATATGTCTACTTCAGCCGTATGGAAAATCAAGGCCAAGGTAATTCTCAATAGGATTTGTGATGTTGTGGAGAGCACTCTGGAAGTTTATCAGGCTGGATTCCGTAAAGAGTCGTCTTGTACCGACCACACAAATACCCTACGGATCAAAATGGATCAGTTAGCAGAAATGGGTTTTGTTTGTGTCTTTCGAAAAGTCTTTCGATAGCTTTATGCGACATTACATATGGAATGCTCCGAGTCCGATTAAGGAGTTCGGTTAGTAGCCCATCTAGACATGGGGCTTCCTCCCCGCCATTGACCGAATGACAGAAACTATCTCCTCGTTATCTAAGAGATAGTCCTTAATAGAGGATTGCTGTGGTTGGATGTTTGGTAGTTGTTCTGTTTCTGGAATATCTTACTCTGACAAGATGTTTAAAATAACAGACAAGTATTCCGTTCATCGCCGCAACTGGTGTTCACTCATATTAAGGAGAGCTCCTTTTATATCTCTCACCAGGTGGTTAGCGGTGAAATTCATGATCGTCAACTGTTTCACGATTTTAAATTGTGAACCCGTATTTCCAAGGTAAGCCTCAGATTCTGACTTGTTGGCCAGATCTTCAATGTCACATCTAAGAGCCTTTTCAAGCTGTATGAACATCGCAATAGTTCTGTCTCAAGTGGGGTGTTCTTTGATAGAAATCGAGTTGAGAGATGATTGCCAATTCAGTTTTTTTCCGATCGCCAACCTTGTCCAATGTGTCTTGCGACGTCCAGGGTTTCTCACCGCTTCATATATCCCAAGGTTCTTCAGCACTAGTTAGCAAAATGCTTATGGTTGCCTCCTAATTGGAGTACAGTGTGCGCATTTCATATTGGTCCAACGCGGATGACTTTTCGCATAAAATGGTGGTGTACTCGGGGTCTCGAAGTCCATCCTCACTAATTTTGAGCTTCATTCGTGGTCGTCGGATAGCTGCTGTGCACAATCTCAAGCAGACTACCATCAAGTGGTGAACGCTCCCCCCGTCAATTCCACGATTCACTCGCACATCGAGGAGAGATCTTCTCCATCGACGACTTATAGCCAAATAGTAAATTTGGTTCTAAGTAACACCAGGGGAAATCCAAGATATTTTATGGTGACTCTTGTGTGGATGACCGATGACCATGCCAATCATAGTCTGTTTTCGAATGCAAAAGTCGTTACCGTAGAATCCGTCCTTAGCCGAGGTGCTGTATCCGTTTCTCGTATACGTTAGGTTTTAAAATCACGAGTGATAAGCCCATGATCCAGAGTATGTCAATTTGCAAGGATAAGCAGGGCTGGCTGTGGGTGATTTCTGCTGCCTCCATTCCACAGGGGAAATAGCTATGTCACTTGTATCTAAATAAGCTCCGGAAATCCCGGGAAAAATTACAATTGCATCTGACGCATCCACGATTTTTTTGCAATATGGAAAATAAACGAAACATAACTACAATTGCACGTAAAGTTCAACCATATGATAGTCTAGATAAAATAGAAATTTTTTCTGATCTTAAGAAAATTTGTATAGGGAGTGGTAGGAGGAGCGACAGCATCGAACTAATTTATGTACAATCATGCTGGAGTATCTTTAAAAATATTTTATACAAAATTTAAGAGTCAAATTGAGAAAATTAGTGTAATAGATTTAGTGAAATTATGCAGTTTGTATGGGGAGTGGTAGAAGAAGAAGTCGGTTTTAAGTGATTTTCAGAAATATCTATGAACATTATGCAATTCTTTCAAATTCATACTTTTCATGAAAACTGATTTTTTGAAAAGTTGTCAAATTATGTTACATTGTATGGGAGGAGTAGAAAGAGTGGAGGAAGTCAGCCCAAATCGGACTTTGGCCTTCTGACATTTAGGATCCTTAACATTTTTCATTACTTATTGTGGAAGGGTTGTTAGCCCTTCGCACAACCCTCTTTCTACGATTTTTTTTTCATTTTCGTAATTTGAGGTAACCAAAGCATATCCAAGCAGGCAATGTGCTGGAATTTTATGTTGCGCCGACCGGGATTTGAACTTACGACATTCGCATTACAAGGCCAACACGCTACTCACTAGGCTACATCCTAGCTATTTTTTTAATAACAATGCTGGTTAAATATTTAGTACCACATTTGAGCTCGATAAATCTTATACGTATTGAGAAAATTGATTTATCATTTTATTTTATTTCCTTATTTCATAAAAAAGTTCAGTTTGTATGGGAGGTGGTGGAAGAAGTGGCCGGATTTAAATAATTTTTGTGCCATAGATTACATTTACGAATAAAAGTTATGTTCCAAATTTGTAATTAGCTCTCATAGTTTCCAAGAATATTTGATTATTGTAAATTGTTGAAAATGAGTCATTTGGTAAAGGAGGATGTAGAAGGGATGGTGCGATTTAGGCCGTTCACAAAATTGACCCTAATATTTCATCAGACAAGACGTGTATAAAATTTGAACTTAATAGCTAAACACGTTCTCAAGCTAGAGAGCGCACGGTCAGAATGCCGAATATCTGGTTTTTGAAGCTTTGAGTGGTGAAACAAAATTCTATGCAATCCATTTTTTCTCCGAACCTTATTTCTTAGCGTTACAAACTTCTGAACAAATTTATAATACTCTCAACTTTCATCTAGCGTATAAAAATAAACGTCAGCAAAACACAGCTCCAAAACGCGCAAGACTCCATTTTCAGAATCCAACCATAAAAAAGAAACGTATTTCGTTTATTGGCTCAAAGTATATAGTTTTCTACTTATATGCACTAATTTTGAAAATTTTAATTTCGAGTTTTTTTTAGTTACACGCATAATTTGACAATTTGACCGAACTGCTTAAGGTTTTTGCGCAAAATTTGAAATTGGTAGCTTTTAAGAGTTAGCTGATAACTGATTTCCTAAAAATTGTCGAAAAAATAATTTTGTATGGGAGGGGGTAGAAGAGGTAAGGGAATCGCAAAATTTGTGACGCAATTTTCTTTTTTTGCTCTTTTAAGGTGCTTGTACAAAATTTCAAGTTCGTAGCTTTTAATTTGTTGGTTAGCAGTTGTTTTATTGAAATTGGTCGAAATCATACTTTTCTATGGGAGGGGGTAGAACGGCAAGTGTGATCCCAAAAATGTTGACGCAGTTCTATTTCAACTATTTTCAAATGATTTTGGGCAAAATTTCAAATTGATAGCTTTTACTAATTAGGTGATAATTAATTTCTTAAAAATGGTCGAAAAAAATCATTTTGTATGGGAGGGAGTAGAAGCTTTCAAGGTATTCGACCAGTTTATATTTCATTCTTTTAAAGATTTTTTTAAATGCATTTTGCAAGTTTTCAAGATTCTACCTTTAAATTTCATTCAAAAATTTTCAGTTTATGTGGTTTTTTCATTGCACATGAAACACCTTGTGCACGGTAGACCAGGGGAGTCGGTGCATAACAATTGTGGAATTTTTACTATTTTTTTTTGTATGTACAACAAATAGATGTAACCACATGGAAAATTTAAACTTTGTATCTTTCACCAGAGCCCTTAAAAAATCACTCAAAATTTTCGACATTTTTGGTTACCACCTCCCTCCCCTTACACCTCCCAACGTAAAATTTTTACCAAATTCAAAAACTATCTAGTTCTACAATTTGACAAAATTTAAATTTGATATCTGTACTCAGTTTTGAATTATAACGGTTTGAAATTTTGGAAAGTCCATCATCTAAACTGATTCTCGTAGATCTTGATACCATCTTAATGGTCTGAAAATATCAATTTTTTATGGGAAGTAATTTCGAAGATATAATCATTTGAAAAAAAAATTGGGCCGACAATTGGTTCTTAGCCCCCCCTTTTCGCACCCCAATGGATAAAAAAATTAAATTATTTTTAAAAGTTGTCCCACAAACCTTTTTATATGTATGTTGAGTTTTAGCTTCCTAGCTGTTACCATGGTTAAGATATTTGAATTCGTATTTTTCGGTTTAAGCGCTTCCCCCGCCTCCCCCTGAACCCGTACACCCCCTAAAATGGGTATCCACCTGAGATCCGCAACTATCTACAATCCCTCCAATAATGAACTTTCTATCTTGAAGGGCTTGGGAGTTAATGTGCGCTGAGCGTACACGTCGGCGTACGGCGGACGGCGGACGGCGTACAGACAGACGGATTTTTTTTTTTTTGCATTTTACTTTATTATTTTAATAATAAAGTATTGTGATCGACTTGGGAAAAAAAAAAAATTTGCTACCCTGAAATTTTGTTTTTTCGCGTTTCGTGACTAAATTAGCCTAAAAATGCAAAAAAAAAAAATCCGTCTGTCTGTACGCCGTCCGCCGTACGCCGTCCGCCGTCCGCCGTACGCCGTCCGCCGTACGCCGTCCGCCGTACGCCGTACGCCGGTGTGTACGCTCAGAGCACATTAACTCCCAAACCATTCGAGATAGAAAGCTCATTTTTGGAGGGATTGTAGGTAGTTGCGGATCTCAGGAGGACACTCATTTTTGGGGGTGTAAGGGTTCAGGGGGAGGCGGGGGGAGCACTTAAACCGAAAACTAAGAATTCAAATATCTCAAACATGGTTACAGCTAGGAAGCTAAAAATCAATGTTCATATAAAAGGGTTTGTGGGACAACTTTTAAAATTAATTTAATTTTTTTACCCATTGGGGTGCAAAAAGGGGGGGCTAAAAACCAATTGTCGGCCGAATTTTTTTTTCAAATGATTATATCTTCGAAATTACTTAGCATAAAAAATTTATAATTTTAGACCATCAAGGTGGCATACAGATTCACTGGAATCAGCTTACATAGAGGCTAATTATTGTAAGGGGGAGAGTCAGGGGGGGTGCAAAGAAAAACACTTAAAAATCAATATCTCGGCTATTTGTTAAGCTATGCAATTAAAACTTGGTACTTATATTAAGCTATACTAAAGAAATATGAAAAAAATATAATATTTGGAGAAAATAGTAGTGGGGGAAAATGGAGAGCATTGAACTTTCCAAAATTTCAAACCATTATATCTCAAAACTGAGGGCAGATATCACATCAAAAATTTGTCAGATCGTAGAACTATATAGTTTTTAATTTTGGTAAAAAAATTATGTAGGGGGGTGTAAGAGGAGGGAGGTGGAAAGCAAAAATGTTGAAAATTTTGAGTAATTTTTTTTGGGCTCTGGTAAAAGATACAGAGTTTAAATTTAGCAGATCAATATATCAATTTATTGTACATACATAAAAAATAATAGAAATTCTACAATTGTTATGCACCGACCCCCCTGGTCTAACGTGCACAAGGTGTTTCATGTGAAATGAAAAAACACATAAGCTGAAAATTTTTGAATGAAATTTTAAGGTAGAAACTTGAAAATTTGCGAAATGCATTTAAAAAAAATCCATAAAAGAATGAATTATTAACTGGTCGAAAATCTTTAAAACTTCTACCCCCTCCCATACAAAATTATTTTTTCGACCATTTTCAAGAAATCAATTACCACCTAACTATTAAAAGCTATCAATTTGAAATTTTGCACAAGAACTTACAAAAATAATTGGAATGAAATTACGTTAAAAGTTTTGAAATCGCGCTTACCCTTCTACCCCCTCCAATACAAAAGTATGATTTCGACCAATTTTATTAAATCAACTAATAACAAACAAATTGCAAGCTACGAACTTGAAATTTTGTACGAGCACCTAACAACTAAAAAGAAAGAAAATTGCATCACAAGTCTTACGATTCCCCTACCTCCTCTACCCCCTCCCATACAAAATTATTTTTTCGAGCATTTTTATAAAATAAGTTATCAGCTAACTCTTAAAAGCTATCAATTTCAAATTTTGCATTGAAACTTATAAAAATAATTCAAATGAAATTGTTTTCAAAATTTTCAAATCGCGCTTGCCCTTCTACCCCCTCCCATACAAAACTATGATTTCGACCAATTTCATAAATCAACTAATAACCAACAAACTAAAAGCTATGAACTTGAAATTTTATAAAATCACCTTAAAAGAGAAGCGAAATAAAACTGCATATCAAAATTTACGATTCCCCTACCTACTCTACCCCCTCCCATACAAATGTTCGGTTTTGTGAATGAAAATTCTATGCAACTTCGTAACACATTCTACACAGAGAATATTGGACGTGATTCAAGCAATTAATTAAAAAGCTATTAACATCCACCCACCCTTACTATTACCCCTCCTCCTCCCCTCCATAAAAACCCAAACTTGTAGAAACGAATGAAATATTGTTAAATAGACAACAGCCCTGCTCAAGAACTCCCTTTCACTTAGTCTTCCCTAACCACTTTTACCTGCATATTGACTTTCCACACATCCGCAACATGTCCCAAGAATAATAAAGTTTCGCCCAACTTGTTGGCAGTTTATTTAGGCTAATTTAGTCATGAGACGCGAAAAAACAAAATTTCAGGGTAGCAAATTTTTTTTTTTTCCCAAGTCGATCACAATACTTCATTATAAAATAATAAAGTAAAATAGAACCTCCAAAAGATAATTAAACTACCAACAAGTCGGGCGAAACTTTATTATTCTTGGGACAAGTTGCGGATGTGTGAAAAGTCAATATGCAGGTTAGAGTGGTTAGGGAAGACTAAGTGAAAGGGGGTTTTTGGGCAGGGCAATTGTCAATTTAACACTTTTCGGAAACGTTCAAAAGCTCCAGTATATATAATCAATATTTCATTCGTTTATTTATGCAAGTTTGAGTTTTTGTGAAGGGTGGGGTGAGGGGGGATAGTAAGAGTGGGTGTATGGTAATAGTTTTTAATTGATTGCTTGAATTACGTCCAATATTCTCTGTATAGAATGTCAGTTTCATAGACGAAGTTGGATAGAATTTTCATAAGATTCGGTGTATTTTACATTGATGAAACCAAACATTTGTATGAGAGCGGGTAGAGGAGGTACGGGAATCGTAAAATTTGTGACGCAATTTTATTTCCTTTCTCTTGTAGTGTGCTCGTACAAAATTTCAAGTTCGTAGCTTTTAATTTGTTGGTTATTAGTTGATTCAATGAAATAAGTCGAAATGATACTTTTGTATGGGAGGGAGTAGAAGGGCAAGCGCGATTGCCAAACTTTTAAAAGAATTTCATTTCAATTATTTTTATAAGTTTTTGTGCAAAATTTGATATGGTAATAACTGATTTCTTAAAAATGCTCGAAAAAATAATTTTGTATGGGAGGGGGTAGAAGGGGTAAAGGAATCGCAAAATTTGTAACGCAATTTTCTTTTCTTTTTCTTTTGGGGTGCTCGTACAAAATTTCAAGTTCGTAGCTTTTAATTAATTTGTTGATAAGCAGTTGTTTTCTTGAAATTGGTCGAAATTATACTTTTGTATGGGAGGTGGTAGAACGGCAAGTGTGGTCTCAAAAATTTTGAAACAGTTTTGAAGTTTACTTGAGTAATTGTAATCTACCTTTTTTTTATGATTGGAAATCTTGGCACGTTGTAGTAGAGCTTAATAACTACGCGTATATGTTTTTTCTTTTCGACGCATGGCTTTTAAGATAAATTAGCATTTTCAGTAAAATCAAAAAATTTTCTCAATAAAATTTGGAGAGCTTTGAAAATGAAAACTTTGCCATATTTACATAATTTCCATCTTTTATTTATTTTTTGAGGTTGAGTTTTTCGAAAATGAAGATAAGTGGTACTTTTTTTTGGCAGTTCCCAGGTTGGAGCTAATTTTGTCGACGAGATATAGGCTTCGTTACAAATAGAACTGCGTTTGACATCTAGTTTTTATGATCGTCACATAGAAATCCTGCATTTGGAATAGAGTAGAGTATTCAATTTTCATATTGATAGAGGAACTTTTCTTCTCCTTTTAACAACTTCCATTCACCCAGATGATTCAATTTTTTTTTCAAATTCCTGTTAAGCTGTTGCCAGGACTTGTTTATTCCTCTGGCCTCCTGCTCAACTACTCGCTTCCATGTGTTACATGGTCGACCAACCCGACGTCTTCCTTGAGGATTATAATCCAGAGCCTGTTTGGTGATGTTTCGCTCTGGCTTCCTCAAAGTATGACCGACCCACTGCCACTTCCGCCTTTGAATCTCAATGCATCTGCTAGTTTGTCCAGTTGTACACCAAAGTTGGAGATCACTTCTGGCCAGAATATTACTAAAATGCGTCGGAGGCATTGGTTCATGAAAGTCTGTAGTTTCTTGGTAAGTCGAACGGCCACTTTCCACGTAGTACAACCATATAACAACACGGATATGACGCATGCGTTAAAAACTCGCAGCTTCATGTGAAGGGACATCTCTCTTAAACTCCAGAAAGGGGAAAGGATACCAAAGGCCTGACGAGCTTTATTTAGCCGAGCATCAACATCCTTTCCGGCTCCGCCGTCCATGCTGACAATGCTTCCGAGATAGCAAAAATCTTGCACCTCTTCCATATCCTGTTCCTTAAGAACAATCGGTGTGCTTGCGTTCGAAGCCATGTGCATGTACGTGGTTTTACGTACATTTATTTCCAGTCCCGCCTCTATGCGTTTAGAATGCAACGAACGAACATTTGACTCTAAGTCCGAACGGTTATGTGCAAGCAAGCAAACGTCATCAGCATAATCAAGGTGACTTAAGATGTTAAATAGTCTCCATTGCAGACCGTTACCTTCCCACCTTCCAGTACAGCTTTCAAGATGTCATTTATTACTACCAGAAACAGGGCTGGTGATAATATGCAGCCTTGTCACCCCGTTCGCACTGGGAAGCTCTCGGACAGCTCTCCTCTATGCACGACGCGACACCTTGCATCTTTGTAGGATTCTTTAATCATAGCTATGACCTTATCTGGAATACCTCTCCTACGCAAAGCATTCCATAAATAATCTCGCTTAACACTTTCGAAAGCCTTCTCGAAGTCCACAAACATGAGATGTAGTGGCAAACCCAATTCGGCTGACTGCTCTAATATTATACGTAGGGTATTTGTGTAGTCGATACAAGAAGACCCCAGCCTGATAAACTTCGAGAGCGCTCTCGACGACATCACTAATCCTATTGAGAATTATCTTAACCATAATTTTTGATACGGCAAAAAGTAGACATATACCACGCCAATTGCCACAATCCCGAAGGTCGCCCTTCTTCAGAATTTTCACAATGACGCCCTCCTTCCATTCAGTTGGATATCTTCTTTCATTCCACACCTCAGTAAAGCGTGGGAGGAGTAATCGGCTGTTATTTCCGGGTCCGCTTTGAGAAGTTCGGTTGGTAGTCCGTCCATACCTGGAGCTTACCTTGCCGCCATTGACCGAATGGTGGAAACTATCTCTTCCTTATCTGGGGGATCGTCTCTAATAGTGGATTGTTGTGGTTGGATATTTGGTAGTTGTTCTGTTTCTGTGATATCTTCCTCTGACAAGATGTTTAAAATATCAGAGAAGTATTCCTTCCATCGCCGCAACTGGTGTTCACTCATATTAAGGAGAGTTCCGTTGACATGGTTGTCGGTGAAATTCTTGTTCGTCAACTGTTTCACGATTTTGAATAGTGAACCCATATCTCCAAGGTAAGCCGCAGATTCTGCCTTGTTTGCCAGATCTTCAATGGCCTTTCTCTTGTCGCGTCTAACAGCCTTTTTAAGCTGTATATGAGCATTGCGCTAGTTCTTCCTCAGGTCGGGCGTTCGTTGGTTGACATCGGTTTGAGAGATGATTGTCAATTCGGCTTTTTTCCAATTTCCAACCTTGTCCCATGTGTTTGCGACATCCAGGGTTTCTCACCGTTTTGCACATGTCCCACAGATTCTTCAGCACTAGTTAGAAAAGTGTTTCTGGTTGCCTCCCAATTGGCGTCCAGTGTGCGCGTTTCATATTCATCCAATGTGGATGACTTTTTGCGTAGAATAGTGGTGTATTCGCATTTTTTTGTTGGGATCTCTGAGTGTATCCACATTAAGCTTGCGCTTCATTTGAAGAATTTGTGGTCGTCGGATGGCTGCTGCACACAATCTCAAGCAGGCAACCATCAAGTGGTGATCGCTACCCACATCAGCTCCACGTTTCGCTCGCACATCGAGGAGACATCTTCTCCATCGGCGACTTATAGCCAAATGGTCGATCTGGTTCTGAGTAACACCATCAGGGGAAATCCAAGATGTTTTATGATGACTCTTGTGTTTAAAAGGGGTCACTCCGATGACCATTTGCCGATTACTACAAAATTCCGCAAATAATTCGCCATTTTCGGGTCTTTTAATCCAAGGCCGTAACGCGCCGACCCAGGTGTCACCATGCCTCCCCATGACGTGTTCTAGTGCAGTGTTGTCTGATCCAACCTGGGCGTCCATATCTCCTGAGATGATAGTTGGCTATAAGACTCCTCTTTGTCACCAGATGTTGCGGTATTAGTTGGTGCGTAGTACAGCAAAACTGTGACGTTTCTGACACTGGTCCTGTGCCTGACAACGATAATCCTATCCGAGATTGGCTTCCAGCTAATGAGACTGTTTCTCGCTTTCGGTGTAAGGACGAACGGCGCGTCATTTCTGGCTTCACTTTCAGGGCCAATGTACAGAATAGTGTTTCCGCTAGGGATTCGTTCTTCTCCTGATCCTGTTCAGTTCGAACGTTCCAGAAGCCAATCATAGTCCGTTTTCGAATGCCAAAAGTCGTTACCGTAGAATCAGTCCGTATTCGAGGCGCTGTATCTCTCGTATCAGTTAGGTCTTAAGATCACGGGTGATAAGCCCATGATCCAGTAAGTGTCCATTTGCCATTTTTAGCGCAAGCAGGACTGGCTGTGGGTGAATTCTACAGCCCCCATCCTACAGGCGATAATTAGCTCAAATCCGTGGAGTCTCTAGTCTCCAAAAATAGTTGCAGGAATTGGTAAGACCTCATCCTACAACTACCCCCTTGCGGGGAGATGATAGCTTCTGTTTACTAGAGTAAAGACGGTCAAATGTGTCCCTTTCACCGCTTGACCTTCAATTATAACAATTTCAATTCAATAACACCAAAAATTTATTGTGTTAAGCTGAAAGTTGGCTTATCGCGATCAATGTTCTTTAAGGTTTACTTTAGAAATCGAACTCCGGAATGAAACTTGTAATGCGTCACTTTTGCTTAGCTCTAGGTCTTTAAATTTTGAAATTCCATTATTTTATATTACATCATTAAATTGTATTGCAATACGTGAAGTTTCAGTAAACATATTAAAATCCATTTTGAAAGAAATCACACAATCTGCTTCGATAATAACATGTAAACGCATCTTCATAAAATTATAAATTAATGCTATGAATCAAAATGTAATACACGAAACACGTATTTCAAGATGGATGGTCAAAAATGTTTAATTGCCCCTTATAAAGACTTAATGGAGCCTTTGTTTATAAAAACATTGCACTAAAAACATTTTACGATACTTATTTTCTATAAAATGTCTTTTCGTCTGTAATAAAAGACTGACGATGCACAGGATCATCTGAACAAGTTGATAGAGTCCGTTTTTCGTAATTCGGATCTAATGTTAAAGGTCGTGAAATTGTAACAGTGGAACACCTCACTTGGTATCGCGCCATACGCCATATCCATATAACCTAATATAATTCAGAAGCTTTCCGCAATGGGATCTCTTTGTACTTATAACGAACATATAAAGTGGAAACTCTTAGGACTTACGATACGTACAACTTGAAACGGTCTTTCCAACAGTTTTGTGAAATAGGCTGGCTTTATGTCCTCATAAAATTCCCTGTACAAAAGTCTTTGCAGCGGAGAGTGACTTTCGCATGTACTTTTTGATATGCTTTACATCTGCATTAGCACGGCAATTACTCTCAAGGGCTATTATTATTATTTTTTTTGTTCTGGGTGAAATTAAACTTGAAAATATGTTTTTTACAAGTAAACAAACAAGTAATTATCGTCCTAATAGATATAAATTTATAATAGAAATATGTTTAATGTAAGATGAATGCGATAACAAATTTGAATTAATTAGTTTTAAATTGGCAATAAAAAATTGTCTACAATTAATGGTAATTGAAGTAATATTATATTTATTTTAACATAATCTATCCTAAAAATTTATTATTTTAAACATTGTTATACGTTTATCAAATAATTAGCATGAAAATTTTAATGTTTAAAACTTTTCGAAAATCGTTAAGAATAATTCATACTTATCTGTTGCGTGGCGTCCATTGAAGCAAGGAAGGAATTGCTTTCCCTTTTAATTTGTCTATCTGGTTTTCTAAAAATACTTAAATTAAATCATGAAAAGTGAGTAAAATTTCTTGATATAAAAAAGCCATTCAACCAGTAGTATAGATCATGTTCACCGTGAAGTTCGTAAGGTAACTCTACATATGTATGTGTGAAGCTGGTAGCAAGTTTACGCTCAAAAAATAAACAGACGGACGGATGGTCTCTCGGATTCGAGGGTTTTTAGTGACAATAAATATTTCAGTACCCTTGGCGACTCTGTGCGAACATTATTTCTTCGGGTAAAACATGCCGAAGATACTTCGGTGCTAAAGATCGCAGTCGCGGTCGATGAATTGATGATGAGCCAAACGAATAGTGATGAAATTAGTTGGGTGTAAGTTTTTTCAGGAGTCTCAGCGAAATATTTTATAAATATATCACTGACTTCATTCAGAATCATGTTCCTTGCAAGCATATTGAGTCAGAAAACTGTCCTCTATGATTTACTTCAAGTGTTATCAGGACTTTACGTCTAAAAAACTGTTTGTATAAGAAATTTAAACGTTCAAAACTTCATTCTGACTATGAAAATTTTACCGTGCAAAGTACTTTTTTAAAAAAGAAAATCAAGGATGTATTTTGTTCTTAATTTTCCTCGCTGGAGTAGAGTTTAGCTCGTAATGAAACCAAACACTTCTGCTCAATCATATGATAGTCTAGATGAAATAGGAAAGAGTTTATTGTACCGGAAAAATATGTCATCACAAATTCTTTCGCATAGAGAATAGTGACTTTTGTGTGGGAGGTGGAAAAAGCAGAGGGGTGAGGTTTGCAATTTTTGTATATAACATCGAACATAGTATGCAAAAGATTTCATGCTGAACTTAAAGTTTGTAGCTTTCATAATTTTCGAGGAAAAAGTTTTTGTCTGAATTTATGACATTTGTATGGGAGGTGGCAGAGAAAGTGGAAGGATTTGGATGATTTTGAATGTGCTTATCAACATCCTAATCACATTGCTTTGCTACAATTTTATAGTCGGTAGCTCTCATATGTTCAAAGGAGAAATACTTTTCTTGAATTTCCACTACAAAGATTTGTATTGAGGTGGTAGAAGGAGTGAAGCGACGCTCATATTTTTTTAGCGATTATTAAGGGATAAATTCTGACAAAATTTTAAGTTTGTATTTTTTCTAGTTTCAATGAAAATCGATTAAATGCATTTACCAAAATTGTGCATGGGATGGGGTAGAAGGAGTATTCGACTCAATACCAAATTTTTCGACAAGAATGATATTTGTAATACTATACTTTTGACAAAATAAAGTTGATAGCTTAGACGGTTTTGGAGAAAAATAATTTAATAGAAATTCCGAAATTTAGAGAAATTTTTGTGGGATGGGGTAGAAAGAGTGAAGTGAATTTGGTTGCAATTGTAATATAGTTAATTATGACAAAAACTGGTTCTTGAAGCTTTTCAATGAAAACCGAAAAAATGCATTTTTGAAAATTTTGCATTTGTATGGGAGGGGAGGGGGTAGGAGTGGGGATGTGGCCCATTCACTTTTATTGCTCAAAATAACTTCTGACAAATTCCAGCACGATAGATCAAATCTTTCGAGAATTATGTCGTAGACAGACGGACAGGCGAACAGACAGACAGACAGTCACTCAGAATCAAGGTTTTTGAGCGACAACAAATATTTCCGTACTCTTGGCGGCTCTGTGCGATCGTTATTTCTTAGATTTACAAACGGTGTGGCAAACATAATATACTCTCACATTTCATCTAGAAAATAAATATGCAAAAAGACTCAGCACGGTCTGTCTACTCTGAGATATTAAAATACTTCTTCTACAATGGCGCTACAGCACAAATTGGACCTTGGCCCCCTGGTATTCAGGTTCCTTAAAATTTTTCATTACTTATTGTGGAAGGGTTGTTAGCCCTTCGCACAACCCTCTTTCTACGAATTTTTTATTTTCTTAGATTGAGGTAACCAAGGAATACCCAAGCAGGCAATGTGCCAGAATTATATGTTGCGCCGGCCGGGATTCGAACTCACGACCTTCGCATTACAAGACCAACATACTGCCTACTAGGCTATACTCTAGCTTTACACCTTGAGACTATTTCGCTTGCAATCTTAACTATTTCTAAACATCGACTGACTCGTCGACGGATTTAAGCCAGACTAACTGTACATCAAAAATACTCGTCTTTTCATATTGCTTTTGTCGGCCAAATCATTTCCATGTCATGAATCTCTTCCTTTTCGACGCTGTACCCTCTAAGCCGAGCGCTGTTAGTTGCTTTTTTAAGGAATTGCCTCATCGCCCGAGCCTTTTCCCGTTCATATGAGCCCATACGTGAAAGTTCACGCAGGTGTTTCTTAAATAAATTTAAGACATTATTTGGAAGATAATATTGAGGTCTTAGTTTTAATGCAGTATTTTTTTTTTTTTGGATTTTAATTGCTTATATTTGTTTTAAGTATTGGTTAAAACTTTTTTTTATAAGTTCAGTATTAAGATTGTTTAAGTAGACTTAAATTGTCTACCTATATTTAATAAATAAATAGTATTCGTACGCGCGCATTAATTTGTTCCAGTGGTGAATGATAAGCAAGTAGAGCTGACATATAACTGTATGGAAGATAAACAACCCGGGAAAGAACAGATCGTTGCTTGTTCTTCAAAGAGAATTAGTAATGTCCAAAAATTGTAGCAAAACTTATGGCAGGACTAGATAATGTAACGATGCTGCACTGATATTTCATGATAAGTTGAATGGATTAAAAATAGATACCATATATCAAATATCACATATCAATCGATTATGCAAATTTAAAGAACAAACTCCAATTGTCATATTCCTAGAATACATACTTGCAAAATACTATAAAAAAAAAGCTTGCGTGATAAATCGATTGCAGCTATTATCTCCTCACTCGAGCATAAAGAGTTTCCACGAAGAAGATCTTCCGATAAACACAACCAACAAACCCTTCTCTAAGGATATAAAATAGAGTGTATAAGTAGGCACACGACTCTAAGATACAAGCGACGAAAGTTTATATATCAATCTTAATTTTAGGACACTCAATGTCGCTACAGGGGCTATAAAACTCGTCTCTAAATTTTACCCCTGGAATATAGATTTTCCTTGTTGTTCGCATTTTTATTTTCAGGAAATTTAGTATAACACTAGTCTTGTATATCGCTTTGCTGACTGTTGCTCTTGATAAAATGATGCTTTCGATAAAGGGAAAAAAATTCAAAAGACAAGCGGCTGTTAACTTCAGTCCTAGCCGCTGAGAATAGCGATCTTAAAAGCGTTGAAAGAAGGAAAGACGGCTGTAAAATGAAATTAGGCGGCACATAAACCGATAAAATGAATATTATTTAGCAATAGCTTTGCTTTGTAGTATAGGTTGATGCGATGCTTAAAACTGTAGGAAACGAGTGCTGAATGGAATTGCAATAAAGTGGAAGGAACTTTTCTTTTACTTGTACTCACCTTTTCGGTATAAATGAAAACTGGGGAAGTCAGCTTGATAATACTGTTTAATGCTTAAACATTTAACCTTAAACGTTTTCGTACGGAAAGAGAAATTTAGAGTTGTTATTTATTTATAAAACAGTTGGTTTGACGGTAATGATTCAGCACTGCTCGAAATGTCCAAATTGGAATATGATTAACTATTTAACACCCGATTTCTACCTCAGGTTTCTGTGATTAGTTGACTTGTTTAAAAAAAGAAAAATTTTGTTCTGGCAAAATGTTTGGCTAGAGTTTTGATTGTCGCTCACAGTAATACGTTATTATCTAATGGATTATTTTATCACTGGAAAAGTGAAATAGAAAATTGCAGATGGCTATAGATACAAAGCTGAAAACCGTGTTATGGTTCAACCGTAAATCGTAGTCGAGGCTGCCTGTACGAACAAAAAGAAGTGAGTTAAGATCCCGTGTATAATACATATTTAAATTTGAATGAACACTTACCTCCCCTACGGAGAGATCCCACCAGCCATATCAACCTTCAGCATTCTTAGTACTGATCATTTTGCACCTAAAAATATGTCAAAGCGAGTACATCCTATTTTTTTTACACGGCCTTTTTATACACGATTTTGAAATAACACGGTCAATGAAGAAGTGGAAATACCATAAACAAATTTTACTTTATTATTCTAATAATAAAGTATTGTGATCGACACAAAAAAAATAAACTGCCAACAAGTCGGGCAGGACTTTATTATTCTTGGGACAAGTTGCGGATGAGTCAAAAGTCAATATGTAGGTTAGAGTGGTTAGGAAAGGCTAAGTGAAAGGGAGTTCTTGGGCAGAGCTGTTGTCAATTTACCAATATTTCATTCGTTTCTGCAAGTTTGGGTTTTTATGAGGGGAGGAGGAGAGGTAATAGTAAGGGTGGGTGGATGTTAATAGCTTTTTATTAATTGCTTGAATCACATTCAATATTCTCTGTATAGAATGTGTTTCATAGATGAAGTTGCATAGAATTTTCATAAAATTCGGTGTATTTTACATTCACGAAACCGAACATTTGTATGGAAGGGGGTAGAGAAGGTAGGGGAATCGTAAAATTTGATATGTAGTTTTATTTCGCTTCTCTTCTAAGGTGCTCGTACAAAATTTCGAGTTCGTAGCTTTTAATTTGTTGGTTATTAGTTGATTTAATGAAATTAGTCGAAATCATACTTTTGTATGGGAGGGGGTAGAAGGTCAAGCGCGATTTTAAAACTTTTAACGCAATTTCATTTTAATTATTTTTGTTAGTTGTTATGCAAAATTTCTAATTGATAGCTTTTAATAGTTAGGTGATAATTGATTTCTTGAAAATGGTCGAAAAAATAATTTTGTGTGGGAGGGGGTAGAAGTGTTAAAGGTTTTCGACCAGTTAATATTTTGTATATTTAGAGTCGGTTTATAACAATTATGGATCAAGTTATTATTATTTTTCTATATACATCAAAAAGATGTATCCACATGCAAAATTTAAACTTTGTGTATTTCACCAGAGCCCTAAAAAAATCACTCAAAATTTGCGACATTTTTGCTTATCACCTCCCTCCCCTTACACCTGTCAACTTAAAATTTTTAGCAAAACTAAATATTATGTACGAGGGTCGATTGATATGTCCCTGGCCCAAGTAAGAAAAAAGCATTTTTTCCGGAAATTTTTTTTTTATTTTTCAACATAATCTCCCTGGAGGTTAATACATTTGGTCCAACGTTTCTCAAGTCCTTTCATACCGTTCAAAAAGAAATTTTTGTCACAGTCTGCAAAAAATTGGGAAACGGCGTCTTTCACCTCTTGGTTCGATTAAAATTTTTGTCCACCGAGGTGAGTTTTCAATTTGGGGAACAAAAAAAAGTCACATGGGGCCAAGTCGGGCGAATAAGGTGGGTGGTCAACGATCTCATACCGCAAATCGTGTAATTTGGACATGGAAACCGCGCAGGTGTGGACAGGGGCGTTGTCGTGGTGGAACAAGATCTCGTTGACGATTCGCGTGACACGTAAACTTAGAATGGCTGCCAAAAACAAACTGTTACCTACAGAAACCTGAAAAAATTCATGAGACCGTTCGAAAGTGCCATCTACCTAGCGATAGCAAAAACTTTTTCGTGAAACCACGTTTTGTCATTTGGGCCAGGGACTTATCAAACGACCCTCGTAGTTCTACAATCTGACAAATTTTCGATTTGATATCTATACTGTTTTTTGAGATATAAGGATTTGTAATTTTGAAAAGTGCGCCATTTTTTAAATGCTTTCCATTCGCCCCACTAATATTATTTCAACATGTTATATTTTGTTGTATTTTCCTAGTACAGCTTAATATACGTTTTAAGTTTCAATTAAATAAGTTAAGAGATAGTTGAGATATTCATTTTTAAGTGTTTTTCCTTGCACCCCCCCTGATCCTCCCCCTTGCAATAGTTAGTCACTCTCAAAGCTGATTCCAATGGAACTATATGCCACCTTGATGGTCCCGAAATATGAATTTGTTACGATAAAAAATTTCGAAGATATAATCATTTGAAAAAACAATTCGGCCGACAATTTCATTAAATCAACTAATAACCAATAAATTAAGAGCTACGAACTTGAAATTTTGTACGAGCACCTTACAATAGACAGGAAATAAGATTGCGTCACAAATTTTACGATTCCCCTACCTCGTCTACCCCCTCCCATACAAATGTTTGGTTTCGTGATTGTAAAATACACCGAGTCCCATGAAAATTCTATGCAACTTCTTTTATGAAACTGACATTCTATACAGAGAATATTGGACGTGATTCAAGCAATCAATTAAAAAACTATTAACATCCACCCACTCTTACTATCACCCCTCACCCATCCCCTCATAAAAACTCAAACTTGCATAAATAGACGAACGAAATATTGATTAATCAATCGGAAGTTTAGCACGTCACACCAACTCCTAAAATGCTGGATATCAAGATAAAGTAAGTCAATAATTTAGTACCGAATTTTTTCCGATATATTCGTTTAATTTGTGCGTGTTGATTTGACACGATTCGCTTCGGTGTAATTTTTTGTTGTAGTGCAAATTAATTTTCTTTACACTGTGCATAAACATAATTTTCTTTTTTTTCTCCTTAACTTTTTTTTCGAAGGACGTTTCCGAACGCTCAAAGAGCTTATAATCAGAGAACCCATTTTACGATATTCTGATTACGGGCAAGATTTTACGTCACTAACGAAGCCACCAACAAACTCATAGGCGAATACTCTAACAAAAAAGTCTAGTTCCACTCGAACTATTCAATAATTGAAAAGAGGGGCTTTGGCTGTCATGTGGAAAATTACGCACTTTCTGCCATATCTCTATATGGATTTATGTGGTGACGAATCATAAGCCCGTTGTTTGAATTTTTAATCTGAAAGACCTTACTTCTCGCATAAAGCGAATCAAATCGGAGGAGTACACTTTCAAAAGTTTTTATAAAGCAATTCACATACATATTGTTGACATACTGTCTCGTTGGAAAAACTGTAAACGCTCTTACCAGGTCACAGGGAAACCAGAAATCAAGAATCTCATATCAAAAATTCAGAACCTCCAAGACTTAATAATAAAACAGAATCTTATAACGAAAATTCAGAACCTCCTAAAGTTAATAATAAATCGGAACCTTCAAAAATTAATAAAAATTCAGAACCTCCAAGACTCAATAATGAAGCAGAATCTCTTAATAAAAATTCAGAACCTTCAAGATTCACTAATGAAACAGATTCTCATAGTATTTATTTATTTAAACACTTTGAACAAAAAGATAACATTTTCATTTATACAAAAGCAAAAATATTAGAGCAGTGATGATAAGATTTCAAACCTTAAAGATTATAGTTTTTACTCTATTTTTAAATAAAACAAAAGAAGTAGTGAAAGATCAAAGTTGAAGTTGATCGTGGTTCCTTTGCATTCTCAACATCGGGGAGTGGTAGTAAATATCGAGTGAAGCTCAAGGATGATAGAAAATATCTGAATTCCTGGTTGAGACTGTTCCCTGCCGGAAATTTAGGTCGTTGCAGAGGTAGGTATTAAGCAAGTAGCTGTAAAGTTTGTAGAGGAAGCAAGCATCAAGAAAAATCCGTCGTAGATGCAAAGGCTGGAGTTGAAGTGCTATAAGTCTGTCATTGTAGCTGATAAAAGGCTTTTTTAGTCTGTAGAAATGGGTCCGAGTAAATTTACGCTGAACGGATTTGACGGCCGTAACATGGCAAGCATGGTGAGGGCTCCACACGATGGAGCAGTATTCTAAGATAGTACGGACGAGAGTGGAAAATAGCAGGGCTGCTGCTCCTTGACGGTTAAACTGGACTGTCGTACGGAGGACGAACCCAGCAAGTCTGTATGCCTTCTTTGAAATCTCAGAATAATGATTGATGAATTTAAGCTTGTGATCGAAAGTCACTCCTAGATCCTTTATTGTAGATACTGCTACAAGGGTGGTTCCGTTAATAGAGTAAGTGAGGACAGGAGAGGTAGTCTTATACGAAAACTCCATAGCAAAACACTTCTTAATGTTCAGACAAATATCATTGTAAGAACACCAACTGGACAAACCAGACAAGTCAGTCTGGAGGTGCAAGCAGTCAGAATAAGAAGAAATTTCACGGAACATTTTGAGGTCATCCGCGTATAAGAGACAATTTAATGAAAGGAATTGGGGCAGATCGTTAATGAAGAGCGTAAATAGCAGTGGACCAAGAATAGATCCCTGTAGAACACCAGAGTTAGAGAGAATTTCAGCAGATGAATGTCCATTGAATGTTATTTATAATAAAAATTCAGAACCTCCAAGACTCAATAATGAAATAGAATCTCCTAATAAAAAATTCAGAACCTTCAAGATTCACTAATGAAACAGATTCTTATAGTAAAAATTCAGAACCTCCAAGACTCAATAATGAAACAGAATCACTGTAAAATTCATTGATAAATCAAATTTAGCGTGAAGTCAGAAAATCTACATCAAAATTCCGCATAAAATCAAAATCATTTTAAATAAATTCTGCAAAGTCAGAATCACTGTCAAATTCACTTAAATCAAATTCTGCGTGAAGTCAAAAGTTCTACATTCAAATTCCGCGAGAAATCAAAATAATTTAAAACAAATTCTGTATAAAGACAGAATCACTGTCACTATTATTCAAAACAAATTCTGCAAAGTCAGAATCATTGCCAAATCTACTCAAATCAAATTCTGCATAAAGGCCAGAATAACTTCAAATTACTTAAATTGAAAATCAAATCTGAATAAAGACAGAAAAACTGTCAAACAAAATCTTATGTATCTAACTTATTTAGCAGTGAAGTGTTATCCATAATGCCGATAAGCATTCGACAATTACAAATCACATTTATCAACTTCAAAAGTTAACACAGTTTCCAAATTCATAGATCAGTTGACAAACAAACTAATTCCCATCTCTTCCAAGAGATGCCGAATGTAGTCTTATTCAACTCGAACCAAATTCGTTCTAGACAGCGTCAAGTTATAGAAATATAGGTATGCTTTTTTTATGGTAAATAATTTCGAAGATAGATTGTTTTTAGACCTCCCCCCCCTTTCGGACGCCAATGGATAAAAAAAATTAAATTATTTTTAAAGTTTGTCCCACAACCCTCTCTAGATCTCTGCTAATTTTGAACTTCCTGTTCGCATTCGTAGTGGAGATATTAGCAAGTATAATTTTTGATCCTATCCCTCCTCCATTTTCCCCTTCCACCTAACACTCCCACAAACTTTTATAATTGAGCTCACTTACCCAAAAAACAATGCATCCCCAAAAACGAACATTCTACCTTTAACGGTCTCGGCGATATGAGTCCATATATACGGCGGACGACGTACGGCGGGACTGATTTTTCTTTTCTTTTTTGCATTTTTAGGTTGACTTAGAGCATTTCATGAAAAAGTGCAGTTTGTATGGGAGACTCTAGCTGTAATACTTTGCGAGCGAATCCGTTTACTGTCAAATTGCGAAATTGCGTCTATTTGTGTGGGAGGGGTTAGAATAGTTGAAGCGATTTGGCCCGTTCCCAAGCCTTATTTCCTTGCGTTACAAACCTTAGTGCAAACTTATAATACTCTCAGATTTAATTCAGAGTATATAGGTACAAATAGGACATGTTTTATTCTTATGACGAAAATTATGTTTATATTCTAGATAAAATCTGAGAGTATTATAAGTTTGCACTAAAGTGCTAGATAGTTCAAATTTTGTACACGTCGTTTTTAACAAAAAAGTAAGGTCAAGTTCGTGAACGGGACAAGTTGCTCCGCCTCTTCTACTCCCTCCCATACAAAATGACAATTGCGCAATTTGACAATAAACGGATTTGCTTGAAAAGTATAAAAGCTATTGTTCTCAAATTTGATAAATATTACCTTTATAATGATATCAATCTACAGTCTAAAAATTATGCGTGTCCTCCCCCTCCATCCACCACCTCCCATATAAATTGCACTTTTTCATGAAATGCTTTAAACCAATTTACTCACTGCGTATAAAATCTAGCAAGCTGAAATTGTGCACCAAAAAAAATTAGTCAATTAGTTTCACCTCTTCTACCCCTCCCATACAAAACGACACAATTTCGAAATTAGACAATAAACGGAAAAAGTATTAAAGCTATAAGTCTAAAATTTGGAATATATCACTTCTGTAAAAATTTCAATCTACTGTATAAAAATCATTTATATCCTAACTCTCCTTCTACCCCCTCCCATACAAACTGCACTTTTTCATAAAATGCTCTATACTAATTTACTCAGTACGTTTAAAATTTATCGCGCTCAAATTACCACTAATAACTTATTTAAATTTAGTAGTTAGATCAAAAAAAAAGATAATTAGACGATTAACATTACCCCTTCTACCCTCTCCCATACAAAATTACGCAAATTTGCTATTCGACATTAAACGAATTTGCTCGAAAAGCATAAATGGTATTGATCGAAATTTTGGAATATATTAGTTTTATAATGATTTCAATGTACTATATAAAAATTATTTAAGTCCTCTCCTTCCTTCCACCACCTTCCATACAAACTGTACTTTTTCATGAAATACTCTAAACCAATTTACTCAGTGCGTATAAAATTTATCGAGCTGAAATTGTGCACTTAAGATTTATTTGGAATTATTATTAAGGCCAGACAGGCCCCCCCCCCCTTGCAATCTGACACATTACACAACTTTGCAAAAAGTCGATTTTCCTGAAAAGTATGAAAGCTACTTATTTATAATTTGAAACATGTGAAAAGCGTGATGTTTATAGTTATTTCTGAATAAGTCTTTAAAAAATCGCGCTTCTTTCTACTATCTCCCACCTCCCACACACTATGCACAATTTCGCTAAATATAATGCAGTAATTTTCTCAGTACCCATTAAATTTTTGAGTCCTAAATTTTGTATAAAACATTTTGACAGCAACTTTAGCGTGATGAGAAAAAATAAGTTCAATGTCGTTAACCCCTATACTACTTCCCCTACAAAATTCCTCCAAATCAAAAAATTTTCTCCTTCATCTAGAGTATCGCACGATTGGTCTTTACGCCTAATCGTAGCCCTATTATGTTTTATAATGAATTCAATAAAACAATCAATACCCTAAAATAGGTTATGATGAGCGCTAGAACCTTTAGATATTTGAAAGAGAATTTTCATGCTATCTTGCGAAATCGGACAACAATGAATTAAAATTATAGCCCGAAAACGAAATAATACAATTGAATAGGTTATAGTTAAGATGCCTGAAATAGAAATAGAAATTTCGATTAATGCTCATCCTTTAGGCCTGTTCAATCACAATCACACATGGTATAAATTTTGACATTATGCTTTATATTAATTACACGTTTATTCATTATGATCGGAAATTTTAGTCGAACATCCATTGAACATCGGGAAGAGCTACTCGGCAGAGAACTGAATAATATAGAATTATATTCAGTTTCCATACTAGAAAGAGACAATTGTATATGTACATACTTACTTAGTTACGATGGCGCTACAGTCCAAATCGGACTTTGGCCTCCTGTTTACTTTGCCTCATACTGCCATAGCATAGCACAGGTCTTATGATGGTTTTATATAGCTTAAAGTTTGTTTTCCTGTGCACGTTCTTGTTTTTGATTGATTGGAAGTAACGAATAATAAGTCTTGTTTATCATCATTATTCTTCTTTTGATTTCGATGGGCTCGCTTCCATCCTTCGATTGGTTCGCCCGTAGGTCTATGAAGCTGTCTACGTTTTCTAGGTTCTAATCTCCTACCGTAATATTTTGTCTGATTGGCGTCTTTTTCCTAGTTTGCGTCATAATTTTTGTGTTGTTTTCATTAATACGTAGTCCAACTTTCCTTGCCACCGAGTCAAGGATATCTATGTCGTTGGCATATGCTAGGAGTTGTGTGGATTTGAAGCATAGTGTTCCCTTGGAGTCAACGGAAGTTTCCGAACAACATATTCGAGAATCAAATTGAATGGCATTGGTGCGAGGCTGTCACCTTGCTTAAAGCAGTTCTCTGTTTTAAAACTGGAAGTCAGATCATTTCCTACTATGACTCGTGACAAAGACTTGATCATTGTCATTCTTGTAAGCCGAACCAGTTCCGATGGGACTCCATACTCTAACATGATTTTATAAAGTACGCGCCTGTCGATACTGTCCTATGCTTCTTTGAAGTCAACAAATAACTGGTGCACATCAATATTATATTCCCAGCACTTTTCCAGCACCTCTTTAACTGAGAATATCTGGTCCGTGGTCGAGCGTCCAGCGCTAAATCCACCAATTACTTTGTCAGCATAGGGCTTAATTCTCTTTTCTAGAATTTTCGTCAAGATCTTATAAGACGTACACAACAGAGATATTCCTCGGTAGTTTTCGGAGCAGAGTTTGTCACCTTTTTTATAAATTGGACATATGATGCTCTTGCGCCATTCTTCAGGAAGTGTTTCCTGCGTCCATATATCCGTGACTAATCTATGTAGTAGATGCGCTATGCATGTGTCGCCGGTTTTCAGAAGCTCAGCTGGAATTTGATCAGTGCCCGGCGCTTTGTTGTTTGGGTGGTTCCTCAGGGCTGTTTTTACTTTTTCGAGTGTGGGAGGACTCAAAGCGGATCTTTCATCAGTTGTTACATCAGTTATACCTGCAATTGTGTCTGGTGCTGCTGTTCGTGTGGGTGATGGGCTTGGATTAAGAAGGTGTTTAAAGTATTGCGCCCATCTTAATTTTATATCTTCCGCATTACTTAGAATGTTCTCTTCTGCATCTTTGCAGAGGGTCGTCTTCGATTGGTATCCCCCTTTCATTCTTTTGACAAGGGAAAACGCGTGTGTTGTGTAATTTAAAGTGTTCGTCCATGTTTTTAATTTCTTCATTATTGTACATCCGTTTTTTTTTTGTCTGCATATTTTGTTTGCAAATCATCTAAGATGATTGTATTTGTCCCGTTCGCCACGTGTCGGCCGTTCTGTTAATATTTTGTAAGACTGGTTTTTTCGGTCTAAGCCATCTTGGCATTCGTTGTCGAAGCAATTATTTCTTTTGCACCGGGGTTGTTGTCCTATCACCTCCTCTGCGGCAGATGTAATGCCATCTTTGATATTTTGCTACATTTCTTCTATTGGCATGCTGACGTTGTTGTTCAGTATTGGCGCGAAGTGCCTCTCTAAGACTGATGCGTACTTCGCGACTAGTTCCTCATCCTTGAGATTTCCTATGTCGAATTTAGGAACCGGTTGTGTTTTTGGGTGTTCTCGGTTTGCGATTCGACATCGGAACTTGGTCTTTACCAAATAGTGATCTGTGTCTGATTGAATGTTCCTCCGTCAGGTGATGCCCACGTTCTCTTATGAATGTCACGATACGGGAAGCATGTCGAGCTTACAATAAGATTTTTGCTGGTGGCAAAATCAGTCAGTCTCTGGCCGTTGTTGGTACTAATAATATGGAGACTGTGGCTTCCAATTGCCCCTATGTTGCTTGCCAACTTTCACGCTAAAGTCACCTCATCCTATTTTAATATCGTTCGACGGAAGAAGGGAGTCGAATATTGATTCTAGGGTGCTGTAGAGATTGTTTTAACTTCGTCGTCTTTGTCTTCCGTTGGGGCATGGACATTAATAAGCCAAACATTAAAGAATTTTGTTTTGATGCGGATTGTTCACAATCGTTCATTCACGGGTTTGAAGTTGGTGACATGGTGTTTAAACTTGTTGTCGACTCCAAACTCCCGGCCTCCCGATGATTTCCCACTTTTGAAAATTCTGTGCGATCTAATGTCAGTAATCTCGCTACCTAACAATTTAGTTTCTTAAAGTGCAATTATGTTCATACTGTCCTTGGCTGCCTATTCCAGAAGCGCTCTCACTGCTCCTGATCTGTACAGGGATCGCACGTTCCAAAGATCCGAAGGAATAGCCAATTTTTCGTTTGCCTGGTCGTTGCCGTTTTTTTTATGGTATGATCTGTGTTTTCGTTGAATCAATCCAGTCTCAGACGTTGCTTCAGGTTTCGAAACGAGTGTGGTTTTCCGAGGATTAGTTGTTAACACATCGCCCAATCCCCAACTTGGAGGGCAAGAATTTCTCTGTTTCATTAGCACTCGCGCCTATCAGTACAGCAAGTCAAGTCCAGATGGCCAAGACCAGTACCCAGTGGCTACCACGTGGAGGTATGATGAGCACAATCGATGTGTATATGATAGTTACAAATCTAGGTGTCGCCTTATGACGCCGATCAGATGCCTTCTCTATCTATACACACCCAGGCACATATGTACATACATATGTGCTAAAATGCCATACAAATAATAGAAGAAAATTAATTGAAGAGGGCTTTCGAGTAATGCTGACGATAGCGTATAGTTTTGAAGTTTATTTGGTCGATTTCTTGTATCTCAATTTCTTGTATCGTGCTGTAAACTAACAAGTCCTGTTCAAAAATCCTTTTCATTCTCATGGTGCTATGCTCGTGAACTATGGCCTGCTTTGTTCGTTATCCTACAAAGACTTTGACACTAATTTAAGCACCTTTTGCACAGAACAGAAATGCTCGCATATGCCGACAATAAAAAATATGTATACGAGCGTAAAGCATAATCCTTACAGTCATATGAGCTAAACTAAAATCCACTTACTTCACAAATAATGACATCAGATGGTGATGGTTTATGTTTTTAGTTTTTGTACCTGTTCTCCGTATTAGATTTCTTCTTTTTTTCTATAAACCGTACCGCTCTATCGCTCGTAACGGCTGAGATAAGTACTCCTACAGCGCACTTGAACGTAGTTCTATGCCATATTCCATGCATAATGTTGTTCAGTACTTTAAAATACGCCCGATGTGGGAAAAGTTTGCTATAGTCATTAAAATTGGCATTAGTTTTAATTGTGTTATAGAAATTTTGTGTGTAACCTCGAACATGCACCACCTGTATCGTATGTATGAAAAATCTGCAACATATGTACATATATACAGCCAGGATATGAAACTGTAACATCAAAAAAGGTAGCATAATGCCAAAATAAATTGACTGCGCGCTGGGAAATCCAAAAATTGTTTTGCATTGTGCGTACATCAATTTTCTCATGCAAATGTGCACATTTCCACATTTATATCATACAGTGAACACGGTCTAGATAGAGAAGTTGCATATTGCGCTAATTGTTATTACTTTGTGATAACAGCATAATGACATGACTAAAATCCATGGAGAGTAGTAGTTCAGTTAAAATCCGACCTGGTGTGATATTCATTTCGATTTATACTGTGCGAACCGGACAGGAGGCAAAAATCAAAATTTTCCATCTGGTGAAACCGCATTATTTATTAAATGACCTATCGACCATATTGTTTAATATTGGAAGGCACGGTTGATTACGAAAAGTTTAAAATTTTACGTGATGTCGGGATAATGGGGTGCAGTAGGATTAATTTTAGTGGAAAATTACTCGGTATTAGCAATAAAGTTTGCCGTAAAGTTTGGGTACCAGCAAATGTAAATATTCTGGGTAACGAGAAGTTAGCGAATTAATCTGTGGGACCGGAGTCCATCTTGCACGCAGCACTTTCAACAGGCTGTTCGGGTAGCACAAAGAGGAAGAACATAAGAATTCCATTCAATTCACATTCTCAAACGTTTCTTCTAAACTTGCTTCGGGTAAGTAGTGTCAATCCCTAACCAATTATAAACTCAAAAATTGTATTGCTATAGCAGGACATTGTTTAAAATCAGCGGATATCCTGAATAGTTACATGTGTGACACATAGCAACCACTTTTGCAGTATCTATCGAATTTATGATGCTGAAATTCCTTTTCTCTGGTTGAAGCCAATTACGATTTACCAGCAATTCACTTTGGGCTACCCTCGTCAATGTCCAAGCTATACTCATACGTTTCTAAGAAACTTTTAAAATCTCAATAAATCAGAATCGCCACAGTAATAAATTGGTAATGTTAAAATTAGTGTGAAATAAAATAAAATTGTTTAATAATTGTAACCGTTTTAATAAATTATTACTGCGGCATTTGGCCATAAATTGAATTGAATCGATTTCAGGCAATTCATCAAATGTGGGGCCATTTACACAACTTTAATTGAAGTCACGACTATATAAATATTATTTTCTATTCTCGTTAATGGGTTATTCAAACGGGACGTTGTTTGCACTAAGCACATCCTCTCGTTCTTTCTGCACTCGTGATTTTATTGATATGGCGAATGCAGCTTAAATGGTAGTCAAACATAACTAACCACTATCCTAATCTAAATTATTATTGTTCTACATGATAAATGTTCCATAATTTCCTAAAACATTCCCTCTTTTGGCAAATAACCAAGTAATGGGCATTGATTTATTAATTGTAGTTTAAAGTTGAACGTTATGATGATGGAATATCGTTCTGAATTGCTATATATGCCGAATTACAAGCAACCGATTTCAATGCACCTTCGTCTGCGATATTTCCTAGTATGCTTTATCAAAAGAACATTTAGTGGTACTGACAGCGTATGGTTTTTCCATATATCATATTTCGGTAGTTGGTTCCTATAGTTAAAGTTTTATTGAGTTTGTTGGTAAATATCTGCGCTGCAATGAAATGGTAATTGGGGTGAACTAATTTGGTGCGAAAGTTTTACATATAAATTCGTTTAATAGTTGATAAATGAACATTGATACAAAAGTGGTTGAGGAAATGCGCTGAATTTCAACTTTTATTTTTCAGAGTTATAAAAATTTTCAATATCTATACAAATATAATTGTAGTGTATGTCTGTTATTTGTTTATAAATGGCTATAAATAAGTTTTTTGCTTCGTTTTAGCAATAACAAAGCAGAATCAAACGTTTTTAAAAACATAAAAGAATTATGATTGGGCGTAAAGCCCAATGTACCGGAAAATATGTCACCTCCAATTCTTTTAAATAATTAATAGTGACTTTTGTATGAGAGGTGGTAGAAAGAGAGGAGGAAGGTTTGTAATTTTTGAATATAACACCTAATGTGGTATGCAAAATATTTCGTGCTGAATTTAAAGTTTGTAGCTTTCATTATTTTCAATTGGACATAGTTTTTCTGAAATTGAGGCATTTGTATGGGAGGTGGCAGAGGAAGTGGAGCGTTTAAGATGATTTTGAAACTGCTTATCATCATCCTTATCACCACGCTTTGATTCAATTTCAAATTCGATAGTTCTAATATATTCGAAGGAGAAATGCTTTTCTTGAATTTATAATACAGATATTTGTATGGGAGGGGGTAGAAGGAGTGAAGAGGAGCTGATAGATTTTTTTTAGCATTTATTGCAATTATTAAAAAACAAATTCTGGAAAAATTTTAAGTTTATACTTTTTCTAGTTTTAATGGAAATCGATATAATGCACTTAACACAAATTATACATTTGTATAGGAGGGGGTAGAAGGAGTGTACGGATCAAAACACATTTTTTTCCCATTATTGATATTCCTATTTGTATACTTTATGCAAAATATCAAGTTGATAGCTTTAACGGTTTTGAAGAAAAATAATTTAATTTAAATTTCAAAATTTCGTGAAATTTGTATGGGAGGGAGTAGAAGGAGTGAGGTGAAGTTGATAATTTTTTCACTTCTGATTGGAATTATAATAAAATTACTTTTGGAAAAAATTTGTTTTAATAACTTTGCTAGTTTTAATGAAAATCGTAAAACTGCATTTTTCAAAATTATGCATTTGTATGGGAGGGGGTAGAAGGAGTGACGAGATCGCATCAATATTCCATCATATTAATGACATCTATATCATAATACTTTGGCCCAAATTTTAAATCAATAGCTTAAATAGTTTCAAAGAAAAGTCAATTTCTGAAAATTTCGGAATTTCGTGAAATTTGTATGGGAGGGGGTAGAAGGAGTAAGGGGATGTGGCCCATTCACGAACTTAAAGTTTCTTTTTTGCTAAAAATGACACACGACAAATTTCAGCACAATAGCTCAAAGCGTTCGAGAGTTATGCTGTAGACAGACGGACAGACGGACAGACAGCAACTCGGAATCGAAGTTTTTGAGCGACAGCAAATATTTCTGTACCCTTGGCGGCTCTGTGCGAGCATTATTTCTTAGCGTTACAAACACAATATACTCTCAGATTTCATCTAGAGTATAAAAATTCTCTGTCTGTCTGTCTTTCCGGCTTTCCGCAAAAACGGCTGTATCGATTGCAATGTCACAGATTATTAGGTCTGCTTCGGGGAGTAATCTGCTTTAGGTTTTATTTTTCTCCCCTCACGCCTTCTACCCCCTCCCCTACAAAGTGACTCATTTTCAAAAACTTATAATAATCAAATTTTCATGGAAACTATGGAAGCTATTAATTTGAAATTTAAAATATATTATTTCTATTATAAATGCAATCTTCTCGTATATAAATAGTTTGAATCCCCCAACTCCTTCCACCACCTCTCATACAAACTAAACTTTTTCATGAAATACTATACTCCAATTTTCTCAGTACCTATAACTTTGATCGTGCTAAGATTTTGCATTAAATCCTTAATTAGCATTGTTATTAATGTCAGGAAAACTAACCAATTAGGTTCACTCCTTCTACCCCCTCCCATACAATCTGACACAAATCCACGACTTTGCGAAAACTCTATTTTCTTGAAAAGTGCGAATGTTACTGTTCTAAATTATAAAATATATCAATTCAATGATAATTGTAGTTGCTTCTCAAAAAATAACTAAAAACCCTCCACTCCTTGCAACACCTCCTATACAAACTGCACTTTTTCATGAAATATCCTAAACCAATTTTCTCAGTACGTATAAATTCCATAGAGCTAAAATTTTGTACTAAATCTTTAATTAGCATAATTATTATTATAGGGAAAAATTAACCGTTTAGCTTTACTCCTACTACCCCCTCCCATACAATGTGGCTCAATTCCACGGCTGTGCAAAAACTCGATTTTCTTGAAAAGTGTGAATCTAACTGATCTAAAATTTAAAACATATCAATTGCATAGTGATTATAGTTGTTTCCAGAAAGATTACTAAAAACCCTCCACTCCTTCTACCACCTCCCATACAAATTGCTCTTTTTCATGAAATACTCTAAACCAATTTTCTCAGTACGTATAACTTTGATCGAGCTAAAATTTTCTGATAAATCCCTAATTAGTATTATTAGTATTATCGGGAAAAATTAACCGATTAGCTCCACTCCTTCTACCCCCTCCCTTACAATATGACACAATTTCACGACTTTGCAAAAACTCGATTTTCTTGAAAAGTGTAAATCTAACTGATCTGAAATTTAAAAGATATCAATTGCATGGTGATGATAGTTGTATCTAGAAAAATTACCAAAAACCCCCCACTCCTTCTACCACCTCCCAAACAAATTGCACAATTTCACTAAATCCAATACACTGTTTCTCAAGTTACCTATTCAGTTTTTCAAGCTTAAATTTGATGCAAAATATTTTTATAGCTACTCTAGCATGGTGTGAAAAAAATTAATTTAGTACTGTCATCCCTTCCATCACTCCCCACACAAAAATTAAAAAATTAAGATTACAAAAATTTCGATTTCATCGGTAGTATCATATAATGGGGCTTTACGCACAATCGAAATCCTGTTATGTTTTTAAGCTTAATGTCATTTTATTTGGGCTTTTTTCAATTAACACAAGCTACAACTACTCACATGTCCTTAACACGTATACATATGATCTCGAATCACGGGTTTGATTTTATCACGAGCCTCTCCCATTCAAATGCGAGTACCATGCTATCATTCTTAATAATTTATGGTTCTGACTCCAACAAAATACAAAACATAGTGTTCAAAGAGCCATTAAAGTAAGCGGATTATATATCCCATATAATGTATTACTAACTACATTCTCAAAAATTGCTTATTAATGCGATTTTTATGAGGACGAAGTCGCGGGCGTTTGCTAGTATTATATAAAATTCTATTTGATGAAATACGTGGGTACATTTCCCGTATAGGAAAAAGTTCATGGAACAAATTTTGTAATATATAAATCTGATTGAACAAATATTGGACTGATTCTACTGGTATTCTTAAAACTAACAATGTACCTTTTTGACAATCGCAATAGTTAACATTTCTATTGCATTGCAATTGATGTCAAAATTTAAATCTCTTTTCCTGCAACTTGTTAGACTATTTTTCCATAATTTCGAAAATCATGATTCTTTATTTTGTTATTTAAGTTCATTTAAAAAGGTTTAAAATAATTTGAAGATTTTCTGGAGATAAAGCCTTGAGAATGAACCGCGATTAAAGCAAAACAACAATTTTCAAAATGTTGATTTTTCGAAACAACTTCTTTGAAATATAAAATTTACGTAGAAATCGAATGAAAATTCGGTGACATAAAGTTGTGCAAACGAACAGACATCTGGTTTTGATCACTTTCGATGTATTGAAATTTGTCAAAATTGTATTTGTATTGGAGTGGATAGAAGAAATGAATGGATTTTGAAAATTTTAATAGTAATTAGTTTTAAATATTTTGGGAAGTATTTAAACAAATTTTCAAGTTGATAGCGTTAAATGTGATCGTGATAACTGGTTCATAATACTTTTTTCCATTTAAGTTTTGTACGGTAGAGTGTAGAGGTGCTGAATTTATTGGAGCAGCTAGTACCTCGAGCTTTTAATTATTCTTTTAAATGAGTTTGCCGTTTTTTGGTCTGTAGCGTAAAATTTCAATCAAATCTATTGAGTTATTGTAATTTTACTTTATTATTTTAATAATAAAGTATTGTGATCGACTTGGAAAAAAAAAAAAATTTGCTACCCTGAAATTTTGTTTTTTCGCGTTTCATGACTAAATTAGCCTAAAAATACAAAAAAAAATCCGTATGTCTGTACGCCGTCCGCCGTACGCCGACGTGTACGCTCAGCGCACATTAACTCCCAAATCCTTCAAGATAGAAAGTTCGAATTCAAATATCTCAACCATGGTAACAGCTAGGAAGCTAAAACTCAACATACATATAGAGGGATTTGTGAAATAACTTTTAAAAATAATTTAATTTTTTTATCCATTGGGGTGCTAAAAGGGGTGGCTAAGAACCAATCGTCAACCGAATTTTTTTTCAAATGATTATATCTCCGAAATTACTTATCATAAAAAATTTATATTTTGAAACAATTAAGGTGAAATACAGGTCCATTGGAATCAGCTTAGAGAGTGGTTAATTATTGTAAGAGGGAGGGTCAGGAGGGGTGCAAAGAAAAACACTTAAAAATGAATATCTCAACTATCTCTTAAGCTATGTAATTGAAACTTGAAACTTATATTAAGCTATACTAGGAAAATACAAAAAAAATATAACATCTTGAAATAATAGTAGTAAGGGGAAATGGGGAGCATTTCAAAAATGGCGCACTTTTCAAAATTACAAATCCTTATATCTCAAAAAAGAGTACAGATATCAAATCGAAAATTCGTCAGATTGTAGAACTACATAGTGATTAATTTTGGTAAAAATTTTAAGTTGGGAGGTGTAAGGGGAGGGAGGTGATAAGCAATGAGTGATCTTTTTAGGGCTCTGGTGAAAGATACAAAGTTTAAATTTTGCATGTGAATACGTCTATTTGATGTACATAGAAAAATAATAATAACTTGATCCATAATTGTTATAAACCGACCCCCCGGTCTAACGTGCACAAGGTGTTTCATGTGCATTGAAAAAAACACATAAACTGAAAATTTTTGAGTTAAATTTTAAGATAGAAACTTGAAAATTTGCGTAATGCATTTAAAAAAATCCCTAAATATACGAAATATTAACTGGTAGCAACCTTTAAAACTTCTACCCACTACCATACAAAATTATTTTTTTGACCATTTTCAAAAGCTATCAATTTGGAATTTTGCATTAAAACTTACAAAAATAATTGAAATGAAATTACGTTAAAAGTTTTTGAAGTCGCGCTTGCCCTTCTACCCCCTCCCACACAAAACTATGTTTTCGACCAATTTCATTAAATCAACTAATAACCAACAAACTAAAAGTTACGAACTTGAAATTTTATACAAGCGCCTTATGAAAGAAGTGAAATAAAACTACATATCAAATTTAACGATTCTCCTACTTTCTCTTCCCCCTCCCATACAAACGTTTGGTTTCGTGAATGTAAAATACACCGAATTTTATGAAAATTCTATGCAACTTCGTCTATGAAACACATTCTTTACATAAAATATTGGACGTGATTCAAGCAATTAATTAAAAATCTATTAACATCCACCCACCCTTACTATTACCCCTCGTAAAAACCCAAACTTGCAGAAATTAGCGATATATTGTTAAATTAACAACAGCCCTGCCCAAGAACTCCCTTTCACTTAGTCTTCTTTAACCACCCGCAACTTGTCCCAAGAATAATAAAGTTTCGCCCAACTTGTTGGCAGTTTATTTATACTCTAGATGAAATCTGAGAGAATCATAAATTTGCAACTAAGTTTCTAACGCTAACGCTCACTCGAAAATCTCAAAACCGGATGTCGGTCCGTCCGTATTTCCGACCGCTGTCCGAGTCTTCTCTAGCTTGATAACGCGTTGAGCTAAGGAGCTCAAATTTTGTACACGTCATTTTTCACAAAAAAAGTAAGGTCAAGTCCATGAACGGGCCAAATCGCTCCACCTCTTCTACCCCCTCCCATACAAAATGACACAATTTCGTAATTTGACAGTAAACAGATTTGCTCGAAAATTATAAATACTATTGATTTGAAATTTAGAATGTAAGTCTCCCATGATAACTGCAATCTAATGAATAAGAATTATTTGTGTCGCTTTTTACCTTCCACCCCTCCCATACAAACTGTACATTTTAATGAAATACTCTAAATAAGCCAATGCAAAAAAATTATTTGTATCGTCTTTTTCCTTCCACCACCTCCCATAGAAACTTCGCTTTTTCATGAAATGCTCTAAGCCAATTTACTCAGTGCGCATAAAATTTATCGAGTTGAAATTGTGCATTAAATATTTATTTAGAATTATTAGTAAGACAAAAAAAATGAGACGATTGGCTTTACTCCTTCTACGACCTCCCATACAAAATGACAAAATATCGCAATTTGGCAATAAACGGATTTGGTTCCACACACAATGGCACAACAGCCCAAATCGGGCCTTGGCCACCTGACCTTCAAATTCTTTAACATTTTTCATATTACTTATTGGGGAAGGGTTGTTAGACCTTCGCACAACCCTCTATCTTCGAATTTTTCATTTTCGTAGATTGATGTGATAAAGGAATAGCCAAGCATGCAGTGAGCTGGAATTATGCGTCGACGAGGATTTGAACTCACGAGTTTTATATTGTAGATCAACACGCTACCCACTAGACTACAACCTAGCAGATTTGCTCGAAAAGTATTAATGCTATTGATCTGAAATTTGGAAAATTTTACTTTTATAATGATTTCAATCTACTGTATAACATTATTTTGAGTCCTCCCCTTCCTTACACCACCTCCCATACAAACTGCACTTTTTCATGAAATGCTATAACAAATTTACTTAGTGCATATAAAATTTATCGATCTGAAATTTTGCACGAAATATTTATTTAGAATTATTAGAAAGACAAAAAAAATTAGACGATTAGTTTCACTCCCTTTACCCTCCCCATACAACCTAACAAAATTTCATAACTTTTCAAATAGTCGATTTTTCTGAAAAGTATGAATGCTACCGATCTGCAATTTACAACATGTCAAAAGCATGATGTTTATAGTTCGAGCTGAAATTGTGCACCAAATAATTATTTAGAACTATTTAGAAATCCGAAAAGATTAGACGATTAGCTGCACTCCTTCTACCCCCTCCCCTGCAGTCTGACACAATTTCACAACAATTCAAAAAGTCGATTTTCCTGAAGTATGAAGGGTTCTGATCTGCAATTTGGAACATGTTCATAGTTATTTCTGGAAAAGTCATTAAGAACGCGTCCCTCCTTCTGGCACCTCTCATACAAACTGCACAATTTCACTAAATCCAATACACTAATTTTCTCAGTACCTATTAAATTTTCGAATCCTAAATTTTGTATAAAACATTTTGATGGCAATCTGGCGTAATGTGGAAAAATTAGTTCAATGTCGTCACCCCTTCCATCACTTCCCCTACGAAATTTCTTAAAATCAAAAAAATTTCTCTTTCATCTAGAGTATCGCACGATTGGGCATAACGCCCAATAGTAGTTCTGTTAGGTTTTTTCAAAACATCTGAAATAACTTCTGAAAGTTAGGGCCCCGCTCCGATGCTAAGCAATTTTGGTTCAAATTTTTTTTTTTAATTATTTTGTAGTAAACGACCAAGTTTCTTTGTTTTTTAAAAGAAATAACCTGAATTTCCACATATACGCACACGCAAATTTTTAAATTTTTTATCTTTACTAGAGCACTAAAAAAAGTTCGAATTTTCGAAATTTTCGCTCTCCACTTCCCATACCCTACCGTACAAATCCAGAATTTAACGAAATTTCAACTTAAAACCATATATTGAGTTTTGGGATATGATAGTTTGAAAAAGTCGCCCATTTTATAACTGCCCTTTTTCCGACTTGCTACTGTTAGCTTCAATTTCCTTATTTTACTGGTATAGGTTAATTGAAATTAAGTTTCGACTAAATATCTTGAGATAGGATCGAGATATTAATTTTTAAGGGTTTTTCTTTGAATCCCCTTCTCTCTGACCAAACATACTAGCTATACGCAATCCAGATCTCTCTCAGTTATGAATTTTGTGTGATCTGAAGTTCCAAAGATCTAATCACTAAAAACCTTAACAAGACATGCGATATTCTAGATGGAAGAGAAATTTCATATGGGAAGTGGTGAAGGGGGTAACGACATTGAACAATTTTTTTCAAATCACGCTAGAGTTGCCATCAAAATGTTTTATATAAAATTTAATATTCAAAAATGCCATAGGTACTGAGAAAATTAGTGGATTGGATCTAGTGAAATTGTGCAGTTTGTATGGGAGGTGGTAGAAGAAGTGGGCGTTCTTTATGTTTTTTTTTCAAAAATAACTAAAACCATCATTCGATTGACATGTTTTAAATTGCAGATCAGTAGCATTCATATTATTCAGGAAAATCGACTTTTACTTTATTTTTTTAATAATAAAGTATTGTAATCGACTTGTAAGAAAAAAATTGCCACCCTGAAATTTTGTTTTTTTCGTGTTTCATGACTAAAATAGCCTGAAAATGCAAAAAAAACTCCGTCTGTCTGTACGCCGTCCGCCGTCGTGTACGCTCAGTGCACATTAACTCCCAAACCCTTCAAGATAGAAAGTTCATTTTTGGCGGGATTGTAGATAGTTGCGGATCTCAGGCGGATACCCATTTTGGGGGGTGTAGGGGGGGAAGCGCTTAAACCGAAAAATACGAATTCAAATATCTCAACCATGGTTACAGCTACGAAGCTAAAAATCAACACACATATAGCGGAGTTTATGGGACAACTTCTAAAAATAATTTATTTTTTTTATCCATTGTGGTGCATGAACCAATTGTCGGCCGAATTTTTTTTTTCATATGATTATATCTTCAAAATTACTTACCAAAAAATTTATATTTTGAGATCATTAAGATGGCATATAGATCTACTAGAATAAGTTAAGACAGAAACTATTTATTGTAAGGGGGAAGGATGCAAGGAAAAACACTTAAAAAAGAATATCTCGACTGTCTCTTAAGCTATGAATTTGAAACTTGAAACGTATACTAAGCTTTACTAGCAAAATGTGAAAAAAATATAAAATGTGGACATAATAGTAGTGGCGGAAAATGGAGAGTATTTCAAAAATGGCTCACTTTCCAAAATTACAAATCGGTATATCTCAAAATTGAGAATAGATAACAAATTAAAAATTTGTCAGATTGCAGAACTTTATAATCTATAATTTTGGTAAGAAATTTAAGTTGGGGGTGTAAGTGGAGGGAGGTGGAAAGCATAAATGTTGAAAATTTTGAGTGATTTTTTTAGGGCTCTAGTAAAAGATACAAAGTTTAAATTTTTGACGTCGACACATCTATTTGATGCACATAGAAAAAATTATAATTTGTTCCAAAATTGTTATGCACCGAAGTGGGGGTCTAACGTGCGCAGGGTGTCTCATGTGTAATGAGAAAAACACTTAAACTGAAAATTTTTGAATAAAATTTTAAGGTGGAAACTTGAAATACTAACTGGTCGAATATCTCCAAAACTTCTACCCACTTCCATGCAAAATTATTTTTTCGACCATTTATAAGAAATGAATTATCACCTAACTATTAAAAGCTATCAGTTTGAAATTTTGCACAAAAACTTACAAAAATAATTGAAATAAAATTACGTTAAAAGTTTTGAAATCGCACTTGGCCTTCTACCTCCTCCCACACAAATGTATGATTTCAACCAATTTCATTAAATCAACTAATAACCAACAAATTAGAAGCTACGAACTTGAAATTTTGTACGAGCACACCACAAAAGAAAAGAAATAAAATTGCGTCAAAAATTCTACGATTCCTCTACCTACTCTACCCCTCCCATACAAATGTTTGGTTTCGTGAATGTAAATTAAACAGAATCTTATGAAAATTCTATGCAACTTCGTCTGTGAAACTGACATTCTATACAGAGAATATTGGACATGATTCAAGCAATCAATTAAAAAACTATTAATATCCACCCACTCTTACTATCACGCCTCACCCCTCACCTCATAAAAACTCAAACTTGCATAAATAAACGAACGAAATATTGATTATAAGTACTGGAGCTTTTTAACGTTTCCGCAAAGTGTTAAATTGACAACTGCCCTGCTCAAGAACCCCCTTTCACTTAGTCTTCTCGAACCACTCTAACATACATATTGAATTTCTACGCATCCGCAACTTGTCCCAAGAATAATAAAGTTTCGCCCGACTTGTTGGCAGTTTATTTTATGGTCTTACTGATAATTCTAAATAAATATTTAGTGCACAATTTCAGCTTGATAAATTTTATACGCACTGAGTAAATTGGTTTAGAGCATTTCATGAAAAAGTGCTGTTTGTATAGGAGTTGGTGGAAGGAGAAAGACGATACAAATAATTTTCTTGCATTGGATTGAAATCATCATAAAAGTATTACATTCCAGATCAATAGCAATTAAACTTTTCTAGCAAATCCGTTTATTGTCGAATTGCGAAATTTTGTAATTTTGTATTGGAAGGGGTAGAAGGGGTGGAGCGATTTGGCCCGTTCATGAACTTGACCTTACTTTTTTGTCAAAAACGACGCGTTCAAAATTTGAGCTCTCTAGCTTAATGCGTTCTCAAGATAGAGAGAACACTGACGGACAGACGGACATCCGGTTTTGAGATTTTTGTATCATTCAATTTTTTCTCCGAGCCTTATTCCTTGGCGTTACAAACTTTATGGGAAACTTGTAATACTCTCAGATTTCATATAGAGTGTAATTACTGTGGTCTCCGTCTAATATGTCTAAGTCTCACCGGAATCTTGACATGCCACTTACGAAAAAATTTTTGAAGCTCCATTTATAAGGCTTTGTAGGATTGTATTGCTTGATTTCGGTCCTACTTTTGGTGGGTATTATTTGCTCATCAATTGTCAGGTAATTTTCTTTCGATATTAACTGAAAGCGCCTTTTAATTCTATTCAATTGAAGTCATGTTTTAAATAGTTTTTCATATTCTGGCTTGAAATTGTCCATATTATTAAAATCATAGAATTTTTTCTAGCTTAGCATCGATCAAATGCCATTATTTCACATACTACAGGCTATTCTACCGGCTTCGACGAGGAATTCTATGACCCATATAAATTTACCAGGGGCATGCAGATAACCGATAATCAGTTTCAAATCTTTTTTTTTATATTTTCCGCCTCATTGATGTTGTCTTCAACCGATTTTAGATTTTCTTGGTTTACGAAGGAATTTTTAAACAACCTGTATAAATAAATTTAAAAAATCTGGAGATTTATCCTACTGGTCCGAAAATTCAGACAAGTATTTCCTTTGAACCCGAAATTAAGGGGTGATGTGATTGCCGGTTTCCTGCCTTTGGTACAAAAACCACCCTAGCTTTTCTCCCATGTAAAACTTTCTTTAAAGATCTTTATCACTATTGCTTTTTTATTCTAATAATAAGGTATTGTGATCGACACAAGAAAAAAAAAATTTGCTACCCTGAAATTTTTTTTTTTCGCGTTTCAAGACTAAATTAGCCTAAAAATGCAAAAAAAATAGTCCGTCCCGCCGTACGCCGTACATATGGATTCATATCTCCGAGACCATTGAAGGTAGAATGTTCGTTTTTAGGTGAATTGTTGATTTGGTAAGTGAGCTCTATTTTCTAAATTTTTGGGGGGTGTTAGATGGAAGGGGGAGGCGGGGGAAGGGAAAAAGTCGAAAAATACACTTGCTAATATCTTCACCACGAATGCAGATAGAAAGTTGAAAATAAATAAATATATAGAGAAGGTTGTGGGACAAACTTTAAAAATAATTTAATTTTTTTATCCATTGGCGTCCGAAAAGGGGGGCTAAAAACAAATTGTCCGCCGAATTGTTTTTTCAAATGATTATATCTTCGAAGTTACATTTCGTAAAAAATCATATTTTGGGACCATTAAGGTGGTATATAGTTCCATCAGAATCAGCTTAGAGAGTGGCTAATTATTGTAAGGGGGAGGGTCAGGAGGAGTGCACAGAAAAACACTTAAAAATGAATATCTCAACTATCTCTTAAGCTATGTAATAATGTATACACCGAATTTTATGAAAATTCTATGCAACTTCGTCTATGAAACACATTCTATACAGAGAATATTGGACGTGATTCAAGCAATTAATTAAAAAGCTATTAACACCCACCCTTACTATTACCCCTCCTCCTCCCCTCATGAAAACCAGAACTTGCAGAAACGAATGAAATATTGTTAAATTAACAACAGCCCTGCCCAAGAACTCACTTAGCCTTCCCTAACCACTCTAACCTGCATATTGACATTCCACTCATCCGCAACTTGTCCCAAGAATAATAAAGTTTCGCCCGACTTGTTGGCAGTTTATTATTATATAACCGCGCATATATTCAAATTTCAAAATATTTCGTAATTTATTATACTCTAGATGAAATCTGAGAGTATATTGTGTTTTCCTTACCGTTTGTAACGCTAGGAAATAATGCTCGCACAGAGCCGCCAAATGTACTGAAATATTTGTTGTCGCTCAAAAACCTGGATTCCAATTTGCTGTCTGTCCGTCTGTACGTCTGTGTAGAGCATAACTCTCGAAAGCTTTGAGCTATAGTGCTAAAAATTTTTGTGTGCCATTTTTAGCAAAAAGTAACTTTGAGTTCGTGAATGGGATACATCCCCCACTCCTTCTACCCCCTCCCATACAAATGAAATGAAATGAAATTTCGAAATATTAAGAAATTGATTTTTCTTTGAAATTGCTTAAGCTATCAGCTTGGAATTTGGGTCAAGGTATCACTGTATAGATGTCATTAATATGACGGAATATTGATCCGATCCCCTCACTTCTTCCACCCCCTCCCATACAAATGGACAGTTTTTAAAAATACATATTTTTGATTTTCATTGAAACTAGTAAAGCTAAGAAGACGACATTTTCCGAGAATTAATTATACTATAATTGCAATTAATCTTAAAAAGAATTATCAACTTTACCGCGCTCCTTCTACCCCCTCCAATACAGATTTCACGAAAATTTTGAAATATAAATTAAACTATTTTTCTTCGAAACAGTTAAAGCTATCAACTTAATATTTTGTATAATGTGTAAAAATAGAAACATCAATAACGTGGAAAAAATTTGTTTTGATTCGTACACTCCTTCTACCCTCTCCCATACAAATGCATAATTTTTGTGAAATGCATTATACCGATTTCGATTAAAACTAGAAAAAGTTCAAAATTAAAATTTTGTCAGAATTTGCTTTTTAATAATTGCAATAAATTCTAGAAAAAATTATCAGCTCCACTTCACTCCTTGTACCCCCTCCCATATAAATATATGTATTATAAATTCAAGAAAAGCATTTCTCCTTCAAATATATGAGTGCTATCGACTTTGAAATTGAATCAAAGCATGGTGATAAGGATAATGACAAGCATGGTCAAAATCATCTTAAGCGCTCCACTTCCTCTGCCACCTCGGATACAAATGCCCCAATTTCAAGAAAACTAATAATAATAATAATAATTTATTCATCAAAAAATTGATTACTACATTTAACAACAGTTATAATAATATAAATTAATAATATAATTAATTAATAACAATTAAACAGAATTAGGTACACAGAAATTTAAACTTTATACAAAATCAAACATTATGAACATCAAGAAAGCTGACTTTTTACTTGTGGGACACTTATGTGAAAATCCAATTGCGAGAAGAAGTTATTGAAATCTCTTAACATGAATGAAACTGGTTCATAAGACCCGTAGTTTGTGCGATGCTGCGGAATTCTACAAAGCTCATAATTTCGTAAAGGGCGATATGGAACATTGAAATTAATCATAGACAACAATTTGTCAGAGTCAATTATACCTGTAATTACTTTAAAACCAAAAACAACTCTGGCATGTATACGCCGTTTCTCAAGGGAATCCATAGACAGCAGATTTAAACGATCAACATATGGCGGTAACCTGAGTGGATCGGACCAGGGAAGGCCCTGAAGGAGAAACCTTAAGAACCGACGCTGAACTGCTTCGATCCTATCTATGTGAATGGAATAAAATGGTGACCAGATAGGACTAGCATATTCTAGGATAGATCGGACAAATGCACAATACAACATTTTCGTTGTAAAGAAATCATTGAATTCTTTCGATTGTCTCCTAACAAAACCGAGGATAGCGTTCGCTTTACCAGCAATGTGATTCACGTGATCATCAAAGGTAAAATTACAGTTGAATAGTACGCCCAAATCACGTACTTTGTCAGAACGAAGTAAAGAGCATCCATCTACAACATAGTCAAAATTCATTGATATTCTCTTCTTAGAATACGAAACAGCAGTGCACTTATTAATGTTGAGATGTAAATTGTTAAGTAAGCACCAGTCATGAAAACGCAAGATATCACTTGATACGAAATGAGCGTCCAGTCCTTTTTTTTTCTAACATATATTTTTTTTTTTATTTTTTCATTTCATGGAGCGGATCTCCATGAATTCTCGATCCGCACCTGTATTTTTGCCATTTGTATTTCTTTTTTCTGCTATGTAATATTTTTGTCAAACCTCTATTATTTTAATATAAATAGTTTTTTTTTAATAATAATAATAACAATAAAAAAAAAAAAAAAACAACAACAACAACGACATCTAACGTGTCAAGTGAAAAACATTTAAATAACAATTGGTGCAGACTGACACGCATTTCGCGCGAAAAATTAAAAAAATAAAAACCGTTGAGTACCTATAAAACGCAGCGCGTAGAAAAATCGAGGCTTTTTGAAAAGTTTTATTTTTGGCGATCGGATCAGGGAGTTGCCGAAGAACGCGTGGATTTTTTTTTCTTTATATTGAAAAGTGGAGGGAAAATTACAAAACCTGAGTGAACATTAAACGTTAAGTGAAAAATTAAAAAAAAACCTGAGTGAACACTAAACTTTGAGTGATAAATTGAAAAAAAAAAAAAAAAACCGAGTGAAAGCTCAGCGTTGAGTTACAAATTGAAAAAAAAACGGAGTGAACATCAAACGTTGAATGATAAATTGAAAAAAAAAAAAACCGAGTGAACACTAAAAGTTGAACTATATAAATAAGAAGAAATAAAAAAAAAAAAAAACCGAGTGACCACTAAAAGTTGAGATACACAGCAAAATTCGAAATTGGCTACACGATCCCGGGCCCCAACGCTGGACTCCAGGTACCCTACGTTTTTTTTTTTTGTTTTTTTTTCTTCTCTTAAAAGTAACGAGTATTATAATAGTTAAGAACAATTTACGTTAATAATAAAATTTACTTGGATTCAACCACATATATCTTTTTTTTTTTTCATTTTTCTTCTATCATATATATACATATATTTTTCTCTCCTAAATTTAAATTTCACTGTTAAGCAGCAATCAGGTACGGATCCAACCACGAAAGTTAACTTTGTTTTCATGTTGTGCATAGAACGTAAGATGAAGTGCTAAGCCGCCCAAATGTGGCCTCGGCGCTCACTATGTCCAGAGAGGCTCGCCTCCATCAATTTACTCCCCTCGGCTCGTGTCGTGCCGCCCTGGGACCTTGTATGGCATAGGTGGCCATATACGGAGTCCCGAATCATCGGTCGTTAATGTAGAGCACCCACCTCATTAGTGACAGCACCATCTAGAATGATGGCCCTCCAGGTCGAATTCCCCACACCCAAGCTCCTGAGCAGCCGGCAGGAAGTGCTGTCCAGACCTGGGGGACCTCATTAAAATTCTGCATGCGGAATGGGCCTCCTGAGGCTCATTTCGTATCACACTTTGTAATAATAGACAATCATTGCTGCTGGAGATAATCTTAAAGATTTTCGCATCATCGGCATAGAGAAGAATGTTCGAGTTAGAGATAAACGAACTCACGTCATTAATAAAGAGAAGGAATAGTAGTGGACCCAGATGGCTACCTTGCGGAACGCCAGAAGTATTAATTATATCAGAAGATAAGGCTCCTCGAAAGTGTACTTTCTGAATGCGATCACTAAGACAAGACTTAATCCAAAGGACGAAAATATCAGGAAAACCAAGCAGGCGGAGTTTATGCACAAGAATGTTATGGTCAATTTTGTCAAAGGCTTTACTGAAGTCAGTGTATATGCAATCGACCTGCTGCCCGTTTTCGATAGCAGAAAGACAGAAGTTCGAAAATTCCATAAGATTAGTTACAGTAGATCTGCCTTTGACAAAGCCATGCTGGAATGATCCAATAATCGACTTGGAATGGAAATACATTACATCACACACAATGGATTCAAACAGCTTAGCGACACACGGAAGATTCGTTATAGGCCTATAATTACTTACATCATCTCTTTTACCAGACTTAAGCAAGGGCATTATAGTTGAGCATTTCCATGACATAGGAAAACTCCACTACGAAGCGATGTATTAAAAAGATATCCAAGGATAGGTAAAAGGGATAAACTGCACTTTTTAATCACAGAAGAAGGAACACCATCTGGTCCTCTGGAGAAATTAATAGCAAGTTTATCAATGTATTTCAAAATAGTGGAGTCGTCAATGAAAAGATCTTTAGGAACCAAGGACGAAGAAGGAAACTTTGACATGTATTCAAAGTTACCAACGGATGTTAGCGGCGTACTGCAATTGAAGGCGGTGCGGAAATGGTTGAAAAATAAGTTGCTAATTGTAGTAGGATCAGCACTGACTACATCATTAAAAAACATACTGGAAGGATAACCATCAGAGTTTTTCTTAGAGTTGACAAAATTCCAGAATTGTTTCGGTTTATCTTTAAAAGAGTTTTTAATTCTAAAAAGGTATTGGTTATATGCAGCTCGAGACTGACTTATAAAACAATTACATAGGTTTATGTAAATTATGTAGTCCGTATCACTCCTTGAGAGCGAGTAAGTTTTCCAAGCTTTCGTTTTCCGATTTTTCAAATTTATTAAATCATCGTCAAACCAGGGAAACCTCCTAGTAGGTTTCGAACAAACTACAGGGACACAACGCAGAAAGCAGCCATTTAAAATCGTGTAAAAATTAGAAGTGGCTTTGTCAACATCAGATTCATTCAACACAGACGACCAATCGCAATTGGATATGTCAAGATTTAAAGTTTCAAAATCAGCTTTGGCGAAATTAAAATAATTACTAGCAATGCATTTCGAGTTCGTAAATTCTGTGTGAGAGTTGAATGTTGCGTGAAGCGCAGGATGAATAGGCAAGTCAGGCAGCAAAGGGCTGTGACATTTATCAATCGTCGTAAGGCTGGCATCAGATGAGAAGATCAGATCCAAAAATCTACCATGATCATTCGAAATCGGACACACTTGGAAAAGTCCTGTAGCAAGCATGTTGTCCACAAATTGTATTTCGTGTCGGGCACAGGAGGAATACGAAGGCGTCATACAAAACTCATTATCATCAGAGCGTAGCCACTGTATTTGTGGTAAATTAAAGTCGCCCAGAATTAAAATATCGTCTGATGGATGAAGAAGACCAAGCAATGTTTCAAACGCATTATAAACCGCATCGTAAACTGATGAAGGTGAAGGCGATGTGATGTATACAGTCACAACGTATAGCTTACGGTTCCCAAGTGTTACAGCTACACACAAGGACTCTAGATTCTCGGTTCCTGGGACATCGATTATCGTAGAAGCAAACTGGCGACGAACGGCGCAGAGGACTCCACCCCCAACCGGTGGATCAAGTAAGTTGGGGTGGCGGTCACGACGAAAAACTTCAAAGTCGGAATCGAAAAGCTCAGAATCTCTGAACTGACAGGACAACCATGTCTCACAAATGCACACGATATCAAAGGAACAAACAGCAGCAGCGAGATACAGATCCTGAGTTTTCGTACGCATCCCGCTTACGTTGCTGCAAGATATCGAGATAGAGCTTGCCCGTTTTTTGACGATGGATTTTGAGATGATAACCGCGAAAGACGATTTCGGGGTAAAAATTCACGGACGATAGCAGATTTCGGCCATAGTTTCGATGACACAACATGGGCAAAGCATGCGTCCGGCAGAACAACCTTGAATGAAGACACTCTCGCGCCACCATCGCGGGATATAGGAGTAATCTTTTTACAAGATACTAAGTCCGGTGATAAGTCAACTCTTGCACAGCGTAAGATAACTATGTCTAATTTCTTCAAAAATAATGAAAATAAAAACTTTAAATTCAGCAAAAAATATTTTGCATGTCATGTTCGGTATCATATACGAAAAATACAAACCTCCCACTCTACTTCTACCAGCTCCCATCCAAAAGTCTCTATTTACTATTCGAAAGAATTTGAGATGACATATTTTCCAGTATATTAAAGTCATTCCCATTTCATCTAAAATATCATATGATTGGGCTTTACGCCCAATTATAATTCTGTTACGTTTTTTAATTAAGATTGCACTATACTAGAATAAATCATTTTCTATCCGAAAGATGTCTTAAATAATTTTGCTAAAACGTCAAACGCAGATACATTGCACGAAACAGTCTGAAATTCGAAACAAAAAATTACCATTAAGTTCAAGCGAAATGAAATACAGGATTCTCTTGAATAAAAGAAAATTTTTGTTTTAAATCGTGATTCAACTGACGACAGTCATAGCACTTTCAATTGAAACTACTGAAGGACATTTTCTCATGGCATAAATTTTTGTTATTAAAGTTTAATATTTCAAATTTTACTAAACGGTAATTTCAGTTGCATTAAAATTTTATTTTCTCATTTTTGTCAATTATTGTATCGCACAGCAGCTCCACTATTCTACTGTAGCAGAAATATACATATTTCGTACCGCGACATTAGCTTATCCCTAGAAAGCCAGATAGTCCTAACGAACAGCTAAATTGTAACCTTCTTGCATGCAAAACGATTGGAGAGACGAAAGTTCTATTGAAAATTTTCATTAATTTTAATAGGTAATTGCGGACCGGGCAACATCAATGGCTTTTCAGTCTTCAGAAACGACTTTTAATTACGTTTTCATAATTTTATTTGATTTCTCTTATGCTTCGGTATTTCCCCCAATCCTTGAGAGGGAATTAAATTTAGGTTTTTTTTTTTTATTCCATTTTCTTGTGTGCATTTCGTCCGCGGCATCCTGTTAGGGCAGGTGTAACTGCTAAAATGATGGTATTCCCTTAGCTTAACCCAAAGGCACCGTCTAAACATCTCAACGAACGACACCGAGCTATGGAGGAGTTAGCGTAGAGAGTAAATCCTTAAGCTGATTAATTGCTGCCACACACGGACCCGATAGCTTCGTACATAAACGTAAATCCTTATTTGCATTCCGAATGTTGCATTCGGAAAGGGCTTTCACTTAGAGCAATTTCATGTGACCGCCTTTCTGTTACTCATGATAAATGGCCGATTAAAGAAAATTTCCTGAGTGTGTTTTTATATGGTCGAAACGGACAGGCCCAACCACTGTCCTACAAGAAAATGATTAAAAAGTGAGAGAGAACTAATTGTCGAGGAAATAACTTATCAGAATGGAATAAATTACGCTAATTGGAATAAATTGTTTAAATTTTAAATTTTTAGGAAGGTGTGCATTAAAAAGAATTGCCATGATTTACATCTGCTAATTAAAATGGAAGCGTAGTACCTATCGAGTAAGCGAGCACTTTGGTATTAGTTTGGATTAAGTAAACTTCTAATTATTTCATTATAAATTAAACCCCAGAATTTTTTTTTCCTATACTTACATGGGACTATCTATGTATGGCTAAGCATAATAAATTAAATTGTAGTCCTCTTTGATTAAAAGTTTACTTCAAAATTGATAATTATATAAGACTAAAAAATTTGTAATGAAACATAATAGAATTATGATTGGGAGTAAAGCCCAATCATATGATACTTAGATGAAATAGGAAAGAGTTTAATGTCCCGAAAAATATGTCATCTCAAATTCTTCGAAGAGTAAATAAAGACTTTTTTATGGGAGGTGGAAGATGCAAAGGAGAGATAGGTTTATCATTTTTTTATATGACCGAACGTCGCATACAAAACGTTTCATGCTAAATTTAAAGTTTGTGTTAGAGTTCCAGTCTATAAATAGCCAGAGTAATCGAACCTTATTCAGTCATCCTAATAAAGCCACGCTGAACAGTTCGAAAATCAAAACACTGTCGTTTTAATAACCCGGTTTAGTTTTCCCGTTTGTCCCAACAAAGGTTGTGGGCCCAGTCTGATCAGTCTTCAGTTCGCGTTCAGTAAAGGAGAAGTAATTCTAATTTTCGTTTGGTTAAATTCATTTTTTCTTGTAATTACATAAAAGCAATAGCTATGAGTTCGGGATTATACCAAATCGATAAACTCGATGATTCGAACTACGAAAGCTGGAAAGTGCACATGAAAAGTGTGTTAATACATTGCAATTTGTGGTCTTATGTCGACAAAAGCAAAGTGAAACCGGAAAACGTGGCAGAGATTGCAGGTTGAATAGAGAATGACCAAAAAGCGTTAGCGACTATTTTACTTAGTGTAAAAGCATCCCAATTGATCCACGTTAAAAGATGTGAAACATCTAGCGAAATTTGAGATAAATTAATGGAAATACATCAACCATGTGGTCCAGCCAGGAAGGTCACCCTATTCAAGCAGCTTCTTCAACTCAAAATGGCGGAAAGTCAACCCGTAGCAGAGCATTTAAAGAATTTTTTCGACTTAGTTGAAAGGCTCAACGAAATCGGCATTTCCCTTCAAGTGGGAGTTGCTGAGTTCTTGCCAATAATGCTGTTAGCAAGTTTACCAAAATCATTCGAAAGTTTTGTGATCGCAATCGAGTCTAGAGACGAGTTGCCAGCAATAGCGGTACTTAAAACGAAGCTTCTGGAAGAAGGCCATAGAAGAGAAGGCAGTAGCAATGGTGTGAACGATCATGAACAAGCATTTTTCTCGAAACAAAAGAAAGAACAAAAACGGTATAGTGATATTAAAAACGTGAAATGTTATTCATGCCAAAAAAATGGGCATTTCGCAGCAAAATGTCCAGAGGAAAGTTCAAACAAAAAACCTGCAGAGGACAAAAAGAAGGAAGCGAGTACAGCCTTCGCAATGTTGAACGCTGTGACGGACTCCGTTTTTGACAGTTACATGTGGATATTAGATAGTGGTGCAACAAGCCACATGTGCGGTGACAAAGTTTTATTTACCAGTTTTGAAAAACACAACGAAAAAATCGAACTAGCGGGTAACCAATACATCGAAGCCAAAGGAACGGGAGAAATCATGTTAAAAACCGACACGCAAAATATCACTTTGTTTGGTGTTCTATATGTTCCGGGACTTAAAGCTAATTTTGTGTCGGTGAGCAAGGCAACAGATAAATGTCTCAGTGTAGTATTCTCTAATTCTGGTGTTAGTGTGATCAAACCGAATGGAGAAACCGTAATTAGCGCGCATAAAATCGGAAATCTGTTCGCGTTTAGAAGTGTAAGCATAAAAGCATAAAAACCAGGCTCTGTATGCGTGTGCCAACGACGACACTGTAATGACGTGGCACGAACGGTACGGCCATCTTAACCTAAAGAGCCTAGCAATGTTAAGCTCAAAGAACATGGTGCGCGGATTAAACTTGCCTCGAGTGCAAATAAAAGCCAAAACTAATTGTGAAATATGCATTAAAGGAAAAATTTGTGCTAAATCGTTTCCTGTGAACACAGAAATTCGCAGCACGGGTATTTTGGATTTAATCCATACGGACATATGTGGTCCCATGAGGACAAGGTCAATTGGTGGCGCTCGGTATTTCGTGTTGTTTATTGACGATTTTTCGAGAAAGATCTTTGTGTATTTTCTTAAAAATAAGAGCGATGTGTTCGACTCGTTTAAACAATTTAAAAGTAAGGTAGAGACGGAAACAGGAAAACGTATTAAAACTCTTAGAAGTGATAACGGGCGTAAATATTTATGTAATGAAATCGACATGTACTTAAAGGAGTGCGGCATACGTCATCAGTTGACGGTGGAGTATACACCACAGCAAAATGGTGTCGCGGAGCGCGCTAATCGAACTTTGGTAGAAGCGGCGCGTTGTATGTTGCTGTGTGCAAACCTTTCCGGATCATTTTGGGCAGAAGCGATCAACACTGCTTGCTACTTACGGAATCGATCACCTACGAAACTACTAAAAGAAAAATTACCATTGGAAATATGGAGTAGAATCAAACCATCAGTATCCCACTTAAGAATCTTTGGCAGTAAGGCATTTTTCTTAGACAAGCGTCCAGGCAAGTATAAATTTCAGCAGAAAGGAATAGAATGCATTATGGTTGGGTACTATGCAGAGTCAAAAGCATACCGTCTAAATGATAGGAAGACACAAAAATTGCATAAAAGCCGAGACGTAGTATTTGTAGAAAATTCAGGTAATCACAAATGCAATGAAATTGAGTTTGCCATTTCAGAAATTATAGAACCCGCTAATGTAGCGCAAGAAATAAATCGGGATTCTGATAACCTCAGAGAAGTTCAACCAATTATTATTGTAAGTTCTGACGAGGACTCAGACACCTTTACCGAAGCGATTGGTTCGCATGAAGAAAACGATGGACATTCTGTGGACGATGGAAATGAAACCAACTCAGATGGAGAAACAGAAATTCCAGTCAACAAGGGCGGCAGGCCACGTATTTTAAGGAATGGAAAGGTGTATAATTGTGTGAGTCTGATGGTGGGGGAGAGAACGAAAGTATCCCACTCACTGTAACTGGAAGCTATGACTAGATCGGATGCTGAGCAATGGCGAAGAGCTATGCAGGAAGAGTTTAAGGAGCAATCATACTTGGGATTTAGAAGATTGGTCAAGAGGGAGCAAGCCAATAAAAACGAAATGGGTTTTCAATATAAAAAGAGATAAATGCGGAGGAGTTGAACGCTACAAGGCTCGATTAGTTGCAAAGGGCTGTAGCCAAAAATTCGGAACAGATTTTAACGAAACATTTGCATTCGTTGCGAAGTATTCAACAATTCGCCTCCTGCTGGCGTTTGCAGTGGAGTTTAAGCTACTAGTTCACCAAATGGACGTCACATCAGAAGAAGAGAATTAAAGGAAGAAATATTCATAGAGCAGCCAGAAATGTTTATTGATCCAGAGAACCCTACAAGAGTTTGCAGACTTAAGAAGGCCTTATATAGATTGAAGCAGTCGGGACGAGAATGGAACAACAATTTAGACGATACACTGAGAGGTGCTGGATTTTCGAGATGTGTCACTGATAGCTGTGTATGATGAATACAACATCATAGTTGTATATGTTGACGATCTGATGATTGTTTGCTCAAAACAAGACTGGCTCGACCAGATCAAGCAGGACATTGGAGCGTGTTTCAAGATTATGGATAAAGGACCAATCGACCATTTTCTTGGAATGGAAATCGAAAGAAAAGGACATAGAGGAGCCATCAGTATTTCACAGCAACAACTTATTGCCAGGTTGCTAGAAGAGCAACAAATGATAGAATGTAGGACCTGCAGTACACCCTTGGATTCCGGTGTGCAGTTGAGAAAATGCAATGATCACTCTAACTGCAAGAAAGTGGAACAGAAGATGCACCAGTCACTGATTGGATCATTGACGTACATAGCCATCTCCACAAGACCAGATATAATTCATTCTGTGAACAAACTGTCCCAATTTAACATGGAACCCCACGTCGAACATATAAAAGCGGTAAAGCATATATTAAGGTACTTGAATAATACGCAGAATATTAAGCTTGTTTACAGAAAGACGACTGAAACCCTAGTTGGGTACGCCGACGCAGACTGGGCTGGAAATGTAGACGATAGAAAATCATATACCGGATACGTTTTTATGATGGCTGGAGCAGCAGTGTCATGGGAATCGCGCAAGCAACTATCCGTTGCATTAGGCAGTACAGAAGCAGAGTATATGGCGATGACAGCGGCTTCAAAAGAAGCTGTGTACTTACAAAACCTTATTAAGGAAACTGGTTTATCTAATATACTTAACGGACCAATTATTTTGTATGGAGACAACCTTAGTGCACAGCATTTAGTTCGAAACCCGGTGTATCATGCGAGATCGAAACATATCGATATTCGTATGCATTACGTGCGAGAAGTATACGAGAAACAACGTATCAAATTGGAGTACGTACCAACGCAATAAATGATAGCCGATATTTTGACCAAGAATTTATGTAAAGAAAAGCATTTAAAATTTGTAAAAATGTTAGGATTATCTACTTAACGATTTTTAAATTACATTTAACTTGCGTTGATATGTGTAAATGAAAGAAGACAATTTTAAATTATATAATATAAAGAATTACGAGTCATTAATTTACTGTAAAGTTTCTAATTTGATAGTCATTATGAATATTATACGATTGAACAATTTTTGTATGAATTTAGGGCATTTGTATGGGAGGTGGTAGAGGAAGTGAAATCGGATTGCTTTGTTATAAGTCAAAGTCGATAGCTCTCATATGTTTAAAGAGAAATACTTTTCTTGAATGTCCTATACAAAAATTTGTATGGGATTGGGTGGAAGTTGATATTTTTTTATGGGAAAAAATTCTGGCAAAATTTTAAGTTTCTACTTTACCTAATTTCGATGAAAATCCATTAAATACATTTACCAAAATTGTGCATTTGTATTAGGTAGAAGGAGTATTCAGATCAAACCCAAATTTTTCGACATCATTGATATTGGGTCTGGGAAAAAAGTTTGTGGTGTTTTTTCCGATAGATGGCGTCAATTGCAAATAACTCACGAAACACAGATCTCTGTGACTCCACTAAAGGCTCGTTATAAAGGTGACACCTCGAGCGCTACTTTGAGTGTATAAACAAAACAGTGGTTGAAAAGTTGTTTCCGTTTGAAAATGGAGAAAAGTAATGAAAAATTGCGCTATATCTTGCAATATTTTTACGACAAAGGGAAGAAGGATGCTGCGCGGAAATGGTTCAGTCGCTTTCATTCTGGTAATTTTGATGTGAAAGTTGAGTCGCGCTCTGGTCGCCCAATCATTGAAAAAGCTGATGAAATTCTTGAAAAAGTCCAGCAAAATAAGCATATTAGCAGTATCGATATTGGTACACAGCTTTGTGTAAATGGTTCAATTTACACAAAGCTGGTTACAAAAAGAAAATCGTTGAATGAATTCCCCATGAGTTGAGCACGAAAGGGATGGTGTGCCGTCACAAGCATTCGCGAGGCCAGGATTGACGCCGAAAAAGGTGAGGCTGAGTGTATGGTGGGACTGGAAGGGAATCGTTCACCATGGGGTATTTCCAGTTGGTCAGACGATTGGCTCTCAAATCTATTGTATACAACTAGAGAGATTACGACAGGCAATTGAAAGAAAATGGCCCGAATTTAATACTAGGAAAGGTGTTGTCTTCCATCATGACAACGCCCGACCACACACTTTTTTGACGACCCGTTAAAAATTGCGAGAGCTTGGTTGGGAAGTTTTGATGCACTCACCGTATAATCCAGACATAGCACCCTCTGATTATCACTTGTTCCGACCTTCGCAGAACTCTCCGAATGGAATTAAGCTGGTTTCAAAAGAAGCCTTTGATAACCACTTTATTCAGTTTTTCAACCAGAAACCACAGAATTTCTTCACAGATAGCATCATGGCTCTACCCGAAAAAGGACGAAACATTGTCGATAATATTGGAGCATATTTAGTTTAAAAAAATTCATTTTCACTCTATACAAGAACCAGTTGAATTTTACTAAAAAGACGCCACAAACTTTTTCCCAGACCTAATATTTGTAATAGTTTATTTTCTTAAAAAAAATTAAAGTTAATAGCTTTGACAGTTTTGAAGAAAAATAATCTAATTGAAATTTCGAAATTTCGTGAAATTTGTATGGGAGGGTGTAGAAAGAATAAGGTGAAGTTGATAGTTTTTTCGAAATTGGTTTTAATTATAATAAAATTAATTCTGGCAAAAATTCGTTCTTTTAACTTTGCTAATTGCAATGAAAACCGAATAAACACATTTATGAAAATTGTGCATTTGTATCGGAGGGGGTAGAAGGAGTAAGGAGATTGGATCAATATTTCTTAGCGTTAAAGATATTTATATCATAATACCATGAACTAAATTTGAAGTCGATAGCTGAATTGGTTTCGGAGAAAAATTCATTTCTCTAAATTTCGAAATTTCATCTATACTCAGTTTTGAGATATAATGGTTTGTAAATATGCAAAATTTGCCATTTTTGAAATGCTCTCCGTAAATAAATATAGTTGAAATGAAATTGCGTTAAAAGTTTTAAGATCGGTCTTCTACCCCTTCCCATACAAAAGTATGATTTCGAACAATTTCAATAAATCAACTTTCAATAAATCAACTAACTAACTAACCAACCAACAAATTAAAAGCTACGAACTTGAAATTTTGTACGAGCACCTTACAAGAGAAACAAAATAAAACTGCATCACAAATTTTACGATTCCATTACCTCCTCTACCCCCTCCCCTTTCAGGGTAGCAATTTTTTTTTCTGTGTCGACCACAATACTTCATTATTAGAATAATAAAGTAAAATTAATAATAATTAGTTGGAATCATGCTGGGTCTTAGGGTCTGAACTGATCTAACAGACTGAAAATAAATAACAGACGCGCATTCCAAAATTATTTGAAGTACTTATCAACTTCATAATTATTTATTCGATTAAGTGAAAAAACTCGTAAAGGTAATTTCAATATGTCACACGCCAAATTGATTGTTGAGATAGGAGTAGCTATCCGTTAAATAAACTTGAGGTTCACTTAGTATTTTTTTTTTTAAGAGACAGTTAGACCGTATGAGTGCTTTCAAGCTTCTTGCCTCCGACAGAGCCTACATATGACTCTACTTAGTTTTAGTGATATCAGCAGACGGCAAAACGCTATAGCCTTATGCAGGATACTTGCGACTTTCCGTTTCCAACCGTATAACGTGGAGAACACGGATAGCAAAATCATAGTGTAACATGCAAATAATGCCCGAGTCCTTATACAGACTTTTGGATATACGTGACGGCACTTTAAAGCTAGGCACAAAGTTCTTATATCGAGCCACATCAGCTGCGGTAAATTATGATAGCCACCTTGAGGTCGGCAAGTAAGGCGAATAAGTATCCTGGCCGCGTATTGGATACACAAGTAGTAGCTACATCTATGGAATATTGGGGTTTTGCCAGATTAAAGTGGAATCGAAAATTTAATAACATGTGCATGTTTGAAGATTGTTAAGTTTAAACCGCATTTTCTGAATTCACTTCTATAAGAAGTCGAAAAGAAAGTCATATATTTGTTGCTTTTTTTCTCTTCATATAAAATACCGTGACGTAAATAATTGATTTTGGAATTGTTACTGGTGAAAGAGCGTTTATACAATTTTTTAAACTTAAACAGACTCTGTTTCTGCTTTAAAAATTTTTTAGTATAAAAGTATCTTTATTATTTGTTTATATACCCATTGCAACAATGAAGACTGTCAGAAAATTAATTAGCTTGCAATGTGAGTAATTTGTATTCAGTAAGCCCACAACTTCACATCGGAATTAATTAATATTGCTTTAAGTAATTAGTTTGTGACGGGAGTGGTAGATGCTGGTAAGAAGTCATTAACATTCCCAGTGCCTAATATCTCCAAAAAAAATTGGGACAAGCTCTTTGTTATTTAATGGCAAGAGCTCTACCAGTGAATCCTTTTCCTCGCCTCCATGATGGTGAGTCAATCGGCCGGATATGACTCGAAATCTTTTCGCCTTTTAGGCGGTGTACTTAGTGAGAGATGATAAACGCATTAACTAGATTCATCATCAAAGAAATGGTCCTCCCGATTGGAGGTTGGACGAAGAAAAGCAGACTGTTTTGAAATCTTTGACAACGCTGAACTTACCCAATAGCTATGATAACCATTAATTCTTGCATTGCGCTATGTCATGTACTGAGCAGAAGCAGTCAGAGCGCTTCCGGAACAGGTGAGCAAATACCTAAACAACAAATCACCAACTTAACAGAAAGAAGTAAAATTTGCTTCATAAAGGTTTCAGAAGAGACTGGAACGTCACTTATTATAAAGATCAACAGTATGAAATCCGGAAATTTTTTCATTAAATTCAAAATGCACAGTGAAAACATTCCCTAAACCAATCAAATCACAATCTTCAAACCCAACAATGAACGGTTGTATGCGATCTGGGAGACAAAACTCTTAAATATTTGCATTATTAAGGTGGCGTGAGCCCCAAAAATGCATTTCCGCTGAATATTAGGCAATTTAAAATTGAAAAGTTATGCAACTAGCTCAATGTAATTTTTGTAATGATAAATTTGCCGAAATAGAATCATCCGATTAGCGGTCATGGCTGATTGAAAAAAATTATGGACTGATGTACCATGGTAAACTTCAATCTACGAAAATGAAAAACTCCTAAATAGAGGGTTGTGTGAAGGGCTAACCACCCTTTCACAATAAGTAATAAAAAATTTAAGGAACCTGATAGTCCGGAGGCCAATGCCCGAGTTGGGCTATAGTCCCAATGCAGAAGTAGAAGGGTAGAAGAAATGGGGACTATATCATCAAGAAGTGAGCAGTCATCTTTTGAAATATTTGTTAATATAGGTAGACAAGTTTGTTTATTGTTTGTTTATTTGAATTCAATAGTACAATTAGAATTAAATTCCATTTATATGCACAATAACAAATTGTATTTTTTTTTTTTAATTTAATGAAAGAATAAGACAATAAAATAAAGAAATGATAAGAAAATGAAATGAACTAAACAGAGAATAAAATATGAAAATTAAAATTAAAAGAATAAAAGGGAATATTTAAAAACAATAAAAAACGGAAAAAGAAAAGAAATACACACCACGCCTTAGGACCAAATGAAAGATTGAGAGAAGAAGAAAAAAGAGAGAAAAAAAACATCAAATTCACGCTTTGAGAAAATCTGTCACTGCTCTATCAAATTCGCGACTAGAGAAAATTTTTCTTATGGAAGTAGGTAAACTATTCCACATTCTAGCTCCTTCCGCAAATAGAGTGCGCTCTCGTGTATTACATCTAAATCTCGGAATAATGATATTACGAGTCCGTGAGGAATTACCGAAACAAATCTGAAAATAAAGATATGCTGGTTATTTAGTTATTATGATTTTGTGAATAAATAAGCATATCCCCATTTTCAGGTACTCCCTAAGGGGTATGTCTAAGAAAGTGTTTGCAACGTGAGAGATATGATCAAATTTCCGAATATTATACACAAAACGAACGCAATTGTTAAACAATAGCTGTAACCTGTACATTTCCGCATAGCTCAAAAAACAATAAATTGCACATCCATAGTTAAAAATAGGCATAATAAAGGCAATTATCAAGGATTTCTTGATATTAGTTGGTAGGAACTTCGCCGATACCCACATAGTTTTTAAAATAGTATATACCCTTCTAGTCACCATATGCACGTGATCATTCTAGGTCAGAGTCTTATTAAAAATATTTCCCAAATTTCTCACAGTGTATACTCTGACACTGTGAGAAATTTGGGATATTGGCACTAAGTCCAGGAGAATAAGTGGAAAAGAAGATGTATCAATAGATTTTTTGCTTATACAATAACTATACACTGTGATTTGTGGGGATTAAGACAAAGACCATTATCATTAGCCCAGAAATTAATTTGACACAAATCCTCATTAATAAGTCTTACATATGAAAAAACATCGCTTTGGGGACAGCTTAGGTAGACTTGCACATCATCAGCATATATATGAACAGGTTCATTCCTTAACACATTTGGTAAATCATTAATAAACATGCAAAATAACAAAGGCCCCAAGACCGAGCCCTAAGGAACACCATACAACACCGAACTACAAGATGACTCCATCTATGCAATTATAACCCTTTGAACTCTGTGACTCAAATAGCTATTGATAAATGACCAAGCAAAAGGTGAAAAATTAAAATCACGCCGCAATTTCCCAAGTAATAATTCAAAGTTTACACTATCAAAGGCTTTTGAAAAATCCAGTAAAGTCAGGAAGGTAATGTGATTTGTGTCAAGGCTGCAACTTATATCATTAACTATTTTAGCAAGTACGGTATTACAACTGTGCTTACCACGAAATCATGACTGGGAAGCAGTTAATTGGTCAGTAGTTTTTAGATAATTACTTTATTATTTTAATAATAAAGTATTGTGATCGACTTGGGAAAAAAAAAAATTTGCTACCCTGAAATTTTTTTTTTTCGCGTTTCATGACTAAAATAGCCTAAAAATGCAAAAAAAAAAATCCGTCTGTCTGTACGCCGTCCGCCGTACGCCGACGTGTTCGCTCAGCGCACATTAACTCCCAAACCCTTCAATATAGAAAGTTCATTTTTGGAGGGATTGTAGGTAGTTGCGGATCTCAGGAGGATACCAATTTTGCGGGGTGTACGAGTTCAGGGGGAGGCGGGGGGAGCGCTTAAACCGAAAAATACGAATTCAAATATCTCAACCATGGTTATAGCTAGGAAGCTAAGAATCAATATACATATACAAGAGTTTGTGGGACAACTTTTAAAAATAACTTAATTTTTTTATCCATTGGCGTGCGGGGGGCTAAGAACCAATTGTCGGCCGAATTTTTTTTTCAAATGATTATATCTTCGAAATTACTTCCCATAAAAAATTGATATTTTGAGACCATCAAGATAGTATATAGATCTACTAGAAGCAGTTTAGATAGAAGCTAATTAGTGAAGGGGGAGGGTCAAGGGGGGTGCAAAGAAAAACACTTAAAAATTAATATCTCAACTGTCTCTTATGCTATGTAATTGAAACTTGAAATGTATACTAAACTTTACTAGCGACATATGAAAAAAATATAATATGTGGACATTATAGTAGTGGGGGGAAATGGGGAGCATTTCAAAAATGGCGCACTTTCCAAAACTACAAATCATCAAATCTCAAAATTGAGTACAGATATCAAATCAAAAATTTGCCAGATTGTAGAACTATATAATTTTTAATTTTTGTAAAAAATTTGAGTTAGGGGATGTAAGGGGAGGGAGGTGGAAAGCGAAAATGTTGAAAATTTTGAGTGATTTTTTTATGGCTCTGGTAAAAGATACAGAGTTTAAGTTTTGCATGTCGCCACATCTATTTGATATAGATAGAAAAAAAATAGTAATTTGTTCCAAAATTGTTATGCTCCGAAGTGGGGGTCTAACGTGCACAAGGTGTTTCATGTGGAATGAAAAAAACACATAAACTGAAAATTTTTGAATGAAATTTTTAGGTAGAAACTTGAAAATTTGGGAAATGCATTTAATAAAAATCTCTAAAATTTTGAAATATTAACTGGTCAAATATTTTTAAAACTTCTACTCTCTCCCATACAAAATTATTTTTTCGACCAATTTTAAGAAATCAATTATCACCTAACTGTCAAAAGCTATCAATTTGAAATTTTGCACAAAAACTTAAAAAAATAGTTAAAATAAAATTACGGTAAAAGTTTAGAAATCATGCTAGCCCTTCTACCCCCTCCCATACAAAAGCATGATTTCGACCAATTTCATTTAATCAACTAATAACCAAGAAATTAAAAGCTACGAACTTGAAATTTTGTACGAGCACCTTACAACAGAAAAGAAAGAAAATTCCATCACAAATTTTACGATTCCCCTACCTCCTCTACCACCTCCCATACAAAATTATTTTTTCGAGCATTTTTAAGTCTGTAATCTGTATACACAGAATCTACCTGTTTACTTTTACCAATTTTTGTCTAATGAATGCAGAATATTCCAAAAGATTGGAAACAGTTGACTTACCCTACCATGTTGGCAAGGATGAATAAAAGGAGTTACGGTTTCAATTAGTACTCCCACAACCAGTTTTTCTTGCCAATAGATGATAAAATGCTTATTCCTCTGTAATTACGAATGTCAGATCTATCTCCAGACTTAAAAATAGGTCTTATATGCGCCAATTTAAAACATTTCGGAAAAATGGATTGCTGAAGCGACGCATTAAACAATGGAAGCAATAATCGGGGTAAAGTAGAGGCAGTTTTATTTAGAAAAATTGGGGGAATGAGATCAGGTCCAGCACCCTTATGAATATTTATTTCAAGCAGTGCAGAAGTTATTTGGTCAATAGTCAGGATCACGTTAGTTAGCTTCGGATCCTGAAAAGGTATATGGGAAAACTTACCAGGGTCAAACTTGAAAGGCTTGGAAAATTTGCAATCAAAGTGGTTAGCGAAAAAGTTTGCAGTTTCTTCAGGATCAGAAGATCAGCGATCACCAAATTTCATGGAAGCCGGATAGCCACTTGTACCACGTTCGTCATTAATGTGTTGCCAAAACATTTTAGGGTGATCAATCAAGCAGTTTACCATTTCAAGGTTATGGAGTTTTATGGCTTCCTTTTCACTAACATCGAATTGTTCGCGCAGATACAGAAATGCAAAATGATCCACGACTGATTTAGATTTAGACCATTTCCTGTAGAATTTGTTACGTTTGTTACGTAATATTCTAAGCCTTTTATCTATATGCGGGGGACAAGACAACTTGGTACTAATACGCTTTGAGGTGTGGTTATCTATTATAACCATTAAAGAGGCAACAAAATTTTCAGCACTTTCATTCACATCAACACTATTATTGACTGAAGATTTTGAAATTTCAAGATTTATCATTTCATAGTCAGCGTTGGTAAAATCATAGGCTGTGATCTTGTTAGAGTCACTACGAAAATCATGAATAGAAGAGAAATAATTTAAGCATAGTATATTGTGGAAAACACTCGTCTTTTTAGTCAAAGTAGAAGTTGCTTCTGTTAATGAAAAATTTGAGGTAACACTGGTGAAAACGAGATCCAAAACATTTCCGAATTTATTAGTTTTATCACATATTTGGAACAAACCAAGTGAGTGAATTTGAGATAAAAATGAAATTTGATGCTCATTTATGTTAAGTGGGTCAAATACGGAATTGAAAATTCCACTGGCCTCCCATGTAACACCACTGAGATTTGCATCGCCATACAATAAGAACTCATCACCTGGAAGGATAGATGAATGAATCAGTGTGATGGATTTCGCAAAATCGGTATACTGCTGCTCAGTAGAATCAGGTAGAATGTAAAAACAGACTATTACCAGATTTCTATCCACCATTTGGATTCTACATGCGTGTCGTGACACGAAATCTGGCCGTTTTATCGTCAGAACATTCGCAAAACAGAAAACATTGCTCGAAAAGTTAATTGCACGCGAGTCATATTCATGTGAGAAAAGGATATCATATTCGGTAGGACAGAAAGAACCTGACCTAACTGAATATGGTCAAAACATCAACAAAAAATTTCAATGTCGAGCTGCATATCAAAATAATAAAAAAAATGACGATACGTTCTAGCTCGACAACAACAAATTCAAAGCCTATGCGACCAAGCATATCGATATGTAAATATATCAATACAAGCGCATACGAGGCCATGCAGCCAGCATATGAATTGTTAGCCATATGAACGCATATGAAAAATAAGTATATCGGTTTGTAGATATACATACATAGAAATGCGGCTCGGCAATGAATTACGATTATGACTCAAAGAAATGCAGCGGGCAATGTTTTGGGTAATTAAAATTATTACGCGAAGAAAGGTTCGATGACAAAAAAATGCTGATTTGGTGTTACTGCACTACATGGTATTTTCTTTCGGACGATGAGAAAGAAAGAAAATATTATAAACAAAATAAAAATTAACTGGAACACTTAAGGTCATACGACCGAAAGTGTTGAAAATTTTGAAATAACTTATCGACGTCGATGCAGTTATTGGTAACTAGGAAATAAGAAAATAGGAAAATAGTACTTAAGAATTTTGTATAAATACCAGAACTCAATATGAGTTCGGGGTCTTATTCTGATTAGCCTCCCAAGCGCTACAGTCTTTTTACCAATTAGCCTACCCAGTGCTGAAGCAGTAAAGGATTTTTCAAGCCTACCTAGTGCTCGAAACTACAAGTGTGTTTTAATTAAGTATTCATTTTCAATCAGCAAACCAAACTACAAGTGTGTTTTAATAAAGTATTCAATTTCAATCAGCAAACCAGTCGTTTATTCTACAATGGAGGTAACCTTAATAACCAAGTTCTATCTTTCAGGGTCTCGCAAATTCTAGCACGTCCACGACCCCACAAGACCGAGAGTACGGGGTTAGCTCCAATGAGAGCTGACCGGCTAGGACAATTCCCCCTTTCAACAATAAAATCCTAGCACGTCCACGGCCCCACAAGGCTGAGTGATACGGGGTTAGCTCCAATGAGAGCTGACCGGCTAGGTTCACGACATTATCAACTTAGTCGACAGCATCGAGAAGCTCGTTCCTGGTTTCAGGACCTGTCTCCCACGACGCTGTATAGTTAGTCCGCGCTTGAGTCATGGACAAGGCCCAAGTCGCCACTTCCGATCACTAGGGATTTACATAGGGTAAATCCTTAGTGTATCTAAAATTCACATAGTCTTTCTTAGGTCATTACGAATTTACATTGGGTAAATTCGTAATGCAATTTTAACAATTCTCGTTTCGGACAAAAACTTAGTTAACTACGAATCTACGTTCGGCAGATTTGTGGCTCAACTTCCACGTTACGTCCACTTTTGTCGAGCATCTTTCATGGGTTTGCATTGGGCAAATCCATAAGAACTCGACCGTTTTAAACTCAGTTGTTTGAGAACTATGGATTTGCACCGGGCAAATCCATAAACGAAACATAACAGGAGTACGATTGGGCATTAAGCCCAATCGTGCGATACTCTAGATGAAAGAGAAATTTTTGTATCTTAAGAAATTTTGTAGGGGAAGTGGTAGAGGGGGTGACGACATTGAACTAATTTTTTCACATGACGGTAAGGTTGCTATCAAAATGTTTTATACAAAATTTAGGATTTAAAAATTTAATAGGTACTGAGAAAATTAGTGTATTGGATGTAGTGAAGTAGTGCAGTTTGTATGGGAGGTGATAGAAGGAGGGGCGAGTTTTTAATGACTTCTCAGAAATAACTATAAATATCTTGCTTTTGACATGTCTTAAATTGCAGATCAGTAGTATTCATACTTTTCATGAAAATCGACTTTTTATAAAGTTGTGAAATTGTGTCATTTTGTATGGGAGGGGGTAGAAGGGGTAAAGTTAATCACCTAATTTTTTTTGGTTTTACTAATAATTCTAAATAAATATTTAGTGCACAATTTCAGCTCGGTCAATTTTATACGCACTGAGTAAATTGGCTTAGAGCATTTCATGAAAAAGTGCAGTTTGTATGGGAGTTGGTGGAAGGAAGAGGAGGACTCAAATAACTTTTGTACAGTAGATTTATATCATCATAAAAGTAATATATTCCAAATTTCAGATCAATAGCATTTATATTTTTCGAGCAAATCTGTTTATTGTGAAATTACCAAATTGTGTCATTTTGTATGGGAGGGGGTAGAAGGGGTACAGCTAATCGTCTCATTTTTTTTGGTCTTAATACTTATTTTAAATAAATATTTTGTACACAATTTCAGCTTGATAACTATTATACGCACTGAGTAAATTGGTTTAGAGCATTTCATGAAAAAGTGCAGTTTGTATGGGAGGTGGTGGAAGGAGGGGGAAGACACAAATTATTTTTATAGAGTAGATTGGAATCGTCATAAAGCTAATACATTCCAAATTTCAGATCAATGTCATTTGTACTTTTCAAGGAAATCCGTTTATTGTCAGATTGCGAAATTGTGTCATTTTGTATGGGAGGGGGTAGAAGGGGTGGAGCGATTTGGCTCGTTCACGAACTTGACCTTACTTTTTTGTTAAAAACGACGTATACAAAATTTGAACTTTCTAGCTCAACGCGTTCTCAAGCTAGAGAGGACACGGACGGACAGACAGACGGACAGACAGACAGACGGACGGACGGACGGACATCCGGTTTTGAGATTTTTGAGTGATTATATGAACTTCTGTATCATTCATATTTTTCTCCGAGCCTTATTTCTTGGCGTTACAAACTTTGTGGCAAACTTATAATACTCTCAGATTTCATCTAGAGTATAACGAGTAACCAGTGAGTGATACGATAAACAAAACAATTATAAATTAGTTATGGGCTTACTTTGAGTAAACCCATAACCCAATTTTCTCACTGTTACAATTTAATTTGTAACAAGTTATGGGTTTACATTGGGTAAACCCATAACACTAAAAAACTCACTGTTACATGCGCAAATCTCAAAAAACGCATTAATGGGCAACTGAACAGCTATGGGATAGCTAGAGAGTTTATTGTTTGCAGCAATCTTAAAAATTTTTTCACACCCCCCCTGGTAAATTTAATAAAGATTAAAATTAAAAATATACATTTTTATTATATTGGACCATCAATCAGGAATATTCGTTTAAAAATCGGTAATTTTCAAAAAAAATCTTTTTTTCCGCCTTAAGCCGAGGAACGATCAACTAAATATCCTAATATCCTTTTTCAGAAAAAAGTCTGGCACTTTTCAATTTGTCTATAATATTAGCAATGAAAATTTAAAACGTGTCTCTCAAATCAAAGATCTTGGAGTAATATTTGACGCTAAGTTGTCATTCAAATCCCATATAGATAAAATTTCAAATAGTGGTATGGCTATGCTAGGTTTCATAAAGAGGAGAGTCAAGGAACTTAATGACCCACACCTGTGTAAGACTCTTTTCTGTGCGCTGTTGTTGCCTCTGCTCGAATATGCAAGTGTTGTTTGGTCACCTTCTACTCAAATCGACTCGTACAGAATTGAAAGAGTACAAGTTCAATTTCTACTGTTTGCTTTACAAAGTCTTCAGTTTAGTAGCTACCGGTTGCCCTCTTATAAATGTCGGCTACTTCTACTCAATATGACTACTCTCGAGAGCAGAAGAGAGCTTGCTTCTGCTACGCTTGCTTTCGATCTGATTAAGTCAAACATGATTTCGAGCGAGCTCCTTTCCCGCTTTATATTTGTTGACCACAGGTTCAATTTTCGAGACAACAGGATCTTGAAAATTGAAACTTATCCTACCGAATATTTGATGAATGATCCTATTGCTTGCGCCATAAAAAATTTCAATTTGCATTCAGACTGCTTTAATAGTTCTGTAAGTAGAAACACCTACAAAGATAAAATAATGACTAAATTTAAGACATTATTTGTAAATAATATTTAAGTCTTAGTTTTAATGCAGTCTGTTTTGGTTTTAATTGTTTATGTTTGTTGTAAGTAATGGTAAGAACTTTTTTTTCATAAGCTTAGTATTAAGATTGTTTTTAATTATATTTTTTGTAAAATAGACTTAACTTGTCTTTTTTCTTTTTTTTTAATGGCGCTACAGCCCAAATCGGGCCTTGGCCTCCTGACCTTCAGGTTTCTTAACATTTTCATTATTTATTGCGGAAGAGTTGTTAGCTCTTCGCACAACCCTCTATCTACGAATTTTTCATTTTCGTAAATTGAGGTAACCAAGGTATATTCAAGCAGGTAGTGTGCTGGAATTATGCATCGACCGGGATTTGAACTCACGACCTTCGCATTGTAAACCAAACACGCTACATACTAGACTACACCGTAGCTACTTGTCTACCTATATTAAATAAAATAAAATAAATAAATAAGCGACGTTTCAGTAGAAAATTTAACGAAACTATGTTGGATTGTACCATGCGATTCTCTAGATAAAATAAAACTCTTCGAAATGAAAAGAATTTTTTTTATAGTGTCGAGGGTGGAACAGTGGTAGTCATGCTAGAAGTGCTATAAAAATTGACGCAAACTTTTATCTACTTAAGTTTAGTATAAAGATATTGAGAAAATTAGTGTATAAGAATACGGCAAATTACATATGTAGTTTATATGGAAGATGATAGAAGAAGTACCCCGTACTTCTTCTATTTTATCTTCTTTTTTTAGTGACTTTTTCAAAAATAATTACAATCATCAAGTTAATAAAATTTTGCAAATTGGTTAATGCTTTCCTTAATGTTTATTAGAGTAAGCATTACACTTGATGCAAAAAGTAAATTTATTGGCCAAGACACATTAAATCGATAAAACGAATATAAAACTATATAAACTATATAACAAAATAGTTTACAACATCCAAACAGTAAAATATAATGATCTTAGATGATTTTCGTAGAATGGATATCCATCTAAGTGTTAGAGTAAGAATATACACCTAAGTGTTGGAAGAAAGTGTTGCCACGACTACGACTAGGACTCGGGGGTATCAAAACCTCTCGTTTCGGCAGGGCTTACAAACGAACAGTCCCCACGAGGATTGACGGTGGTACTACTGCTAGCACATCCGGATCATTGAGGGAGTCAGGCTGCCCTGGAGGTACAACTACCTATCAAAAACTAACATACAAAATCTCGGAAAGTGCTTTGAATACTTCCGATCCAAATTTTAATCAGGAAAGTGTCAAAACCCTAACTGAAGAAGCAGAGAAACAGTTACTGCGATCACTCAGGTTGGGAGCAAATACCAGGAAGCGTAAGTCCAAAAATAATCGCGGAAGAACCACAGTCTGCTCGCTCAATACAAAGCCGCGCTTAGGTATAAAATGGAACTTGGCAACAAGGAAGAACTCACTCTAAGGGAATCGAAGGATCCATCCTAGGCTAAAGAAACAATAGCTAAAAGCAGAGCATACTTTAAAGAAAAAAAGGGCTCGAATGCAAACATTCGATTTTTCCCAACATGGTCAAAGAAAACGCTCGTAAAAGTGTGGAGAGAAAAAGGCCTTCTTAGCCCTCTGCCTCTTGGCAGAGATCGGAAGAGGAGAACCAACCTCAATCACAGTCTGAAAAGACTTAGCCTAACAACTCCAAATAGTAGGGGTCGATGGTGGATTTCAATAAAAAAAAAAAAATAAATTAGATGAAATGGAAAAGAGTTTAATTTACCGGAAAACATTTCATCTTAAAATCTTTCGAATAGTGAATTGTGACTTCTGTATGGGAGGTGGTAGAAGCAGCGGGAGAAGGTGTGTCTTTTTTGTATGTGACACCGAACGTGGTATGCAAAATGTTTCGTGCTGAATTTAAAATTTTTAGTTCTCATTATTCTTAAAGAAATTAGACAACTGAAATTGAGGCATTTGTATGGGAGGCGGTAAAGAAACTAGAGCGTTTCATATGATTTTAATATTGCTTATCAGCATCCTTATCACCATGCTTTGTTAAAAATTTCAAAGTCAGTAGCTCTTATAAGTTCGAAAGAGAAATGCTTTTCTTGAATTTATAATATAGATATTTGTATGGGAGATGGTAGAACAGTGCATCGAAGCTCATATTTTACTATTTATTGCAATTATTGAGGGACAGGCTCTGGCAAAATTTTAAGTTTGTACTTTTTCTAGTTTTAATGGAAATAGATATAATGTATTTATCAAAATAATGCATTTGTATTGAAGGGAGTAGAAGGAGTATATGGATAAAAACAAAATTTTTCGTCGTCAATGATATTTCTATTAAAACAAAACTTTCGTGGAAAAATACATACAGTGGCTCATAGCTTATTTCGGGCAGCTACAAATTTGAAATTTGTTACGCTGTTATTGGGAAACTATGTAAAATATAGACAAGATTTAAATGCCATGTTTTAATCAAATATCCTACATAAAATAGCTAACGTGCATAACATAAAAACATTGGCCGACAAAAGACTTGAGTCCTTTTTAAAGCGATGCCAATATAAACGTAACCCGCTGGTTGCATCGTTCCTATAGATCATGCCTTATAATGCATTCTTCCATCTTCTCATTATATCCTGCAGTTTATCACACATAATTATAGCTCGGCATTAATGCAAATAACTTTGTAATCCTCTAGTTCTAAGTTAAATTTATATAACTTAATTTTAAACAGGCAAGGTTTTTGCTCTTTACTTTTTCTTGACAAATTATAATATATAATACATAATACAATTATTTCCTTCCACATTGCCTAGTGCTATAAATTTTACAACGATGATAAGTCTAATCTCTAAAATATTATTGTTCTGTTAACGCATTTCGAATTATTATAAATAAATAAATATCGTATATCGTAAATGCCATGTTTTAAACAAATATTTATTGTTTAAGTTAGGAACTTCAAAAATAACACAATTGTTGTTTGTAATACTTAATTAACAAAAATTATGAAAATACTGGTTAATTCTATGTCACAGGTTATTTCATGCACTTAAACTTAGGCCTTAATTTACAGAAAAAAGTTAAATTTTATACAAAATTCAGTATTTGGTATGGTAGCCGTTTGCATTTATTACATCTTTAAGTCTCTTTGGCATAGAATCCACAAGTTTTTGGGTAGCTTCTGAGGTAATTTTCGTCCACTCCTCCAAAAAGTTTTTTTCAATTGTTCTTTGCTGGAAATAATATGTTTCCGAATATTATTTTCCGAAATTGCCCATAAATTTTCTATTACATTCATATCTGGACTCTGTGTCGGCGGGGACATAACATGCAAGCAGTTCCAAATCAGCTAAGATTGCATAATACCAAACTTATGCTTAGGGTCGTTGTCGTGGAAGAAACGGAATATGTTTGGAATTTAAAGATTCGCAGCACTCTGGAGAAAATTTTTTTTTCCCAAATGTTGAGGTACATGGTTTTGTCCATGTTACCTTCAATGAACTCCAAATTTTCAATCCCGGCAGCCCACATACAGGCCCAAGCCATTACGCTTCCGCCGCCATGCTTCATTGTAGCTTTTATATATTCGTTTTGTAGCTCAGTATTAGGTTTCCGCCATACGTATGCCATGCCATCAGAGCCAAAAATATTAAATTTAGACTCGTCTGAGAATATGACGCTGTTCCAGAGGTCCGAATTTTTATTGGCGTGCTCTCTAGCAAAGGCAAGGCGACTCAGCTGGTTTTTTTGCTTATGAATAGCTTTTTGCTAGCTACTCGACTATTGAAGTTGTGGTCTCGGAGCACGCGGCGGACAGTTTCTGCAATGCATGACTTACCTCGTCCTTGCTGTATCCGCGACTAGTTTTGGAGCCGATAACTTTGGGTTCACCTTGATTTTACGTACAATAAATTGCTTGTCAGACGAGTTGAAAATTTTGTTTGGCGTGCTTTTGCCCTTATCTTGAATACGATTTCCATGAACCAAGTGTTCAATGATACTCTGCACTGTGGTGGGACTCAAATTAACAAATTGAGCAATTTTCCGATGGGATAGACCGTTTTTTAAATGACTTCTCACTAATTCTCGCTGCTCAATTGTCGTGCGACGACCCATTTCTTATCCTTTACACGTAAAATATCACACTAAATATTGCTACGGCTAGTTGCCAATTCTTCAAAAAAAGTAAAGAAAAAGAAAGTCCTGTTATACAGCGCGACACGATCGGACAGAAGTGGAGACAAGTATCTGCATGAAATAAGCTGTGGACTGCGTTTCTGCTGCATCATCGGTCTTTTCAGCCTTAAGAGTGTCGGAATTTATTTTTGTAAACTCTTTTTTTATTTATTGTAATCAATAAGCATGTTTTTCTATATCCACATTCAAAATTTCATGACTTTCTAATTAGTTTTTAAGATACAGTGTTCTATAGTTTAAAAATAGCACTGCACGAAATAAGCTGTGAGCCACTGTAGTTTAATTGGAATTTCAAAATTTCGTGTAATTTGTATTAGCAAAAAATTGTTCTTTTAGCTTTTCTAGCTTGTGAAAATCGAATAAATACATTTTTGACAATTGTGCATTTGTATGGGAGGAGTTAGAATGAGCGAGCGGATTGAGAGCTGTGTCGTAGACAAACAGACAGACGGTCACTCGAAATCGAGGTTTTTGAGTGACAACAAATATATCTGTACCCTTGGCGTCTCTGTGCAAGCATTATTTATTAGTGTAACAAACGGTAAGGCAAAAACCATTTACCATCAGATTTCATCTCTTGTCGATCATACTGACACATTCGGAAGGATGAGTCTGGAAAAGTGGAAAATTATTGAGATGAGGCTAGTAGACGAAATCGTTGGAGACATATAGCCGAATATGAATCAACCCACCCCCTCCACGTCTGATAAAGCGGGGTGATTCAACGATGCTAAGATTGTAAAGTGTAACGACCAACTCACCCTAACCTGATGAAGGAAAGCCGTAGGCACTATCGAAAATACATTAGAGGAGCGACGGAAATAAGGTATAGTGGATTGGGCGAGTCTAGCTAGGGTGTAGCCTAGCGGGTAGCGTGTTGGTCTACCATGCGAAGGTCGTGAGTTCAAATCCCGATCAACGCATAATTCCAGCACACTACCTGCTTGGGTATACCTTGATCACCTCAATCTACGAAAATGAAAAATTCGTAGATAGAGGGTTGTGTAAAGGTCTAACAACCCTTCCGCAATAACTAATGAAAAATTCTTAGGAACCTGCAGGTCAGGAGGTCAAGGCCCCATTTGGGTTGTAGCGCCATTGAAGAAGAAGAAGGATTGGGCGAATCTACCTTCAATACCTAATGCCAAAATATTTTAGCCAAGGATGATGACCTCTGAGACTGTCCTGAAGCTGCTCCAGCGCCAGAACCTCGATATTCCGTAGGCCAATTGGAGAGTCATTAAGATTGGAGAACCGCTGGCTATGGATGGTGGCACCGATTATTGCTCTCCAGAATAATAAAAAAGCCACTCGTGTTTCGGGAAAATGTCCAGGGGAAATGGAAGTGTCTATGTAGGCCTCAAAAAACGGTACCCCGAGAACGGGAACGAAACACTCTCGGAGCAAACGAAGTGGAAAGAGATCTCAAATTAGAAACCCTGACTTCCACTGTGATAAAGTTATTCTTCGATGCGGATGAGGAAAGCAGAAATAAGACTGCAGATCCAGAAACTACTCCTACACTGCCCGAAACACTGAATCGTATTCAGACCCTCATGCTGAGAGTGATCTATATAAAGTTGCATCACAGTAGATTAACTTCTGCTGAATTACTGCTCACTGGAGGAGGGTAATTTCAATGAGGCACTAATCCAAGAGCGATGGATATCAGGAAGCGCATTAATCAAGGACCTGGCGCCACAAAATTACAAGCTACTGGTTTCACCAGAGGAAGGCAAGAATCGTACGGCCATTAAGGCCTAAAGTGTAATGTAAAATTAAAGCACAAACAACGTAACGGTGACACTCACAGAATGCGAAAACCATCCGTCGCCGAAGTTAATCGCATCAATATTCATGGGCCAAGGCATACCATCTGCAACATAGGAGCTGGAGACAGGAGGACGAGTTCGTACGAACGTAGTTCAACCAGGTAATTGACGTTGATGCAAACTCCCACCACATAATAAGGGGAGGTCCCAACATCAACGAAAAAGGTGTGCTTTTACTACTTAAGCCAAATGCCAACCTACTAATCGGTAACCGCGTAAAAGCGTTCCCGACTTAGTACTCTATGCAGACCTGGTAGGATGTAGGTTGAAAAAATGGAAGTTCCTTGAAAAACCATCACCTTGTTACCACAGAAATATTAGGTTTGATATAGGATTTACTTCAAGCAAAAGTGCGAAAACCGGCAAAAGCGGACTGGGATCTGTACTCGAAAGTAGTCAAAGGAAAATAGAGAATAGGAAACCCGACTGTTTCTTGGAATACACGTTAGTTGGATTTCACCACAACCTTCCAAACAAACATTTCAAAATATGTCTTTGAAAGGGATAGCTTTTAAAATACATGCCAAAAAGGTCTGAACCATCATGGAACAGCGTATTGGGCGAATACGTAAAAAAGTTCATTCGCTGTTTAACGCTGCTAAGCGCACTGAGCAAACAGAAGCAAATGATGAATGTAGCAGTTCCTTAAAGGTCCTTAAAATATAACAGTTTAAGGCCAAAAGGGAAAGCTGTAGAAAATTTTGCAGCCAGATATAGCAAATTTCACAAGTCACAAGACTTATATCCAAGAACCCTGTTCCGTCAACCTTAATTAGGAACACGGATGAAAGTTGGACAAAGGACAGCAAGGGGACGGATGAAGCACTTCTAGGTACTCACTTCTTCTGCAGCCGGAACACAAAACCACCTAGTCAAAAGCAAGCAACACGCGACTGGAGATTTTTTAGGACTTCTCACAATAAACAGACTAAGGTGGGCAATAAGATCCTTCGACCATTATAAGTTACCGGGACTAAATAAAAGACATGCCCTTAATATGAGGAGACGCTCGTGTAGTATTCTTACTAAAAGCAGGCAAGGGTAACCAAATATACTCTAAGCACTACCGAATCACAAATCTTACGTTCTTCTATCTAAAAATGCTAGAAAAGGTAGATGAATACATCAGAAATACTATAGCACGCGTTCATCGAAGGGAAGTCAGTAGACACAGCCATTCATGAGGTGGTCATAGACATCCAAAAATCTCCATAGTATAAAGAGCACATACTAGGTACTCTCCTAGACAAAGAAGGAGCTTTCAACAATATAACGACTGATTATATTGTGGAAGCTCTCCGCGCTGCTCAAGTGAAGAAAATGATCAGCGCATGGAACAAAACACTGCATAGGAACAGATTTATAGCGTTGGATTAGGGCAAAGCACACCCTGCAAACGCACCAGTAGAGGAATGCCACAAGGAGGAGTCTTATCTTCAATTTTGTGAGTACTGAACTCTGAACGGCATACTCAATGATCTAAGAAGTACGGGGGTAAATGTTGTATAGCCTAGTGGGTAGCGTGGCGGTCTGCAATGCGAAGATCGTTAGCTCAAATCCCGGTCGATGTATAATTTTAGCACACAACCTGTGTGGGTATATCTGAGCTATCTCAATCTGCGCAAATGGAAATTCGTAGATAGAGGGCTTTGCGAAGGGCTAAAAACCATTCCACAATTACAAGCAACGCGCTAAGGAATCTGGAGACCAGGAGGCCAAGGCCCGATATGGGTTGTAGTATCATTGAAGAACATCTTCTTCAATGACACTATGTTGTGGCTTATGACACAATGTTGTGGCTTTTGTTGAGGATGTAGTGATACTTGTATGAGGTAAGTATAGTACACAAGCAGAATATCTGAACTCTTGAAAGGAGCGCTAAAAAAACTACTCGACTGCGCAAAAAACTCAGTAAATCCGGAAAAAATGGAACTGGTGCTCTTTACTAAGAAAACCAAAACTCAGAAGCTTAAGTTACCGGAAAAGGGAAGCACGGAACTGACGCTGTCCATCCATGCGAAGTATTTAGGAATAGTGCTAGATATTAAGTTAATATGACAACAAAATATTGATGAGTGATCTACTAAGGCTAACATCGAGATCTACTCGTGCAAGAAAATGTTCGGTACTAAGTGTGTTTGAACCCAAATAATACGAGTTGGATCTACATGGCTTATAGTAAGACCAATTCTGCTACACGGCATATTGACAAGTAGCATACTGGCAATGATTGGAAAAAACACAAAGACAAGCATGTCCAGGAATAACTGTGGCTCTTAAGACCTCATTCTCAGATTCGCTGAAAGTCTTTCTCTCTTTGCCGCCAATTTGTCTGTTCGCAAAAAACGTGGCATCCAAGTGCGCTCTTCGATGCGCGCTTACGGACATAGTAACATTAGCCTCGATAGGTATACCGAACAGGAAACACTGGTAAACTAGAACCGGGTACTCCATAGAATCAATAAATCTATACACAGACGAATCTAAAATGGAAGGAGTAGTAGGTGCAGCTAAAATATAGCCTAGTGTGTAGCGTGTTGGTTTATAATGCGAAGGTCGTGAGTTCAAATACCGGTCAACGCATATTTCCATCACACTGTCTGGATATACTTTGGTTACCTCAATCTACGAAAATAAAAAGTTCGCAGATAGAGTGTTATGCGCAGAGCTAACAACCCTTCCACAATAAGTAACGAAAATGTTAAGTGACCTGAAAATCAGAAGGCCATGGTCCGATTGCCATTGAAGAAGAAGTGGGTGCAGCAGTGTACTCAACTAACCTTCCAACGGGCTCGTACTTCAGGTTTTCAAATAACTCCAGCATTTCGCAGGCGAAAATTCTTGTAATCCGAAAAGCAGCCGAAATCGCCAATACATTGCAGACCAGTAACGAAAAAATTAATATCCACAGAGATAGTCAGACTGCCTTGGAGGTACAGCAAATTGTACTATCAAGTCTAAGACGGTATTCGGATATCATTGCACATTGCACAGTCTCTGTGTCAAAAGAAATGTCGAACTTTGCTGGGTTCCGGGCCACAGTGGTATAATAGGTAATGAAATAGGGAACCAGCTAGCAAAAAGAGGTGCTAATTTCGAATTAGATTCCGCAGCAAACTTACCACTGCCCATTCAAATCATCAAAGACTGCAAAGAAACGCAGATGGTATAAATCTAACCGAATCCAGATGTAAAAGTACCACAACCTGTAAAACCACGAAATTATTGTGGAAGGCGAGTGACGCCAAGAAGACAAAACTTTTTGTTATTATGACCAAGGAAACAATGTACGACAGTAGTTGGTGTGGTTACAGGCCATTGCCTTATTGGAGCAAATGCTTACTGAATCGGCTTGGTAAATTATGATCTCTTTGGGAATCGCAAACTGCCAGGAGAGTGGGAGATGATGAAGCACGTGCTTTGTAACTGCCCTCTTCTTTCTAGAAGACCGGCTAGAAACACTCCGCGCACCGTTCTTCCCCGACCTCAAGCAGGTCTCGAGCTGCGGAATGAGGAATCTGTTTAATTTCATCATAGAACCGGAAAACTTTGAGCTCAACTAGGAACTCGCAATATTGCTGGATGCCACACATTAAGCTTTCCTAAATTTATGTGGTATAACTATGGATCCCAAAGGATCTATGAGGACTAAGTCCGCCACTCTTGCCTGTCCTAACTTTTACCGGCACAACTGTGATAGCAATATGTCAATAAAGAACATTCAAACTAATTCAGAAATTGTTAAACTGTTCAATACATTGTGGTACTAGATTCGCGAATTTAAACACGAAAACTTGACATCAAATTTCGATTGAGCATTATTCCGGATCACAATGCAGTACTTAATTATTTACAAATCCTACCTGCTACGAGATCTTCAAACGTATAACAAGATTCGAACAACTCAATCACACTTGTTTGCTTAATAGCAGTTCTTCCATGTTACGTTCAAGCAATTTACAATCTTCAAGTATTAGTCGTAAGTTCCATTGGAGAAGACTGGCAAGGTACCTATTAGACGATGGCGTCATAAAACATTGCCGGTACTTCACTTCAATTAAATGCATACGAAAACTTCGAATAGAAACCACTTCTGCAGTAATGAACCCGTCACAAATGTCTCCTCCAATTTCGCTTTAACATGCAAATACAACATATTGTACTTACCCTGACGTTATTATTAGAAACTTGCACATCTTATCAAGACTCGGGCGTAAAATGCAAGGTACCTACCACCGTCACTCTTTGCATAAAATCTAAGCGCTTACTTATTCTTGGTACTCGGTACAAGGACTCGAGGTCCCTATGTAATACTCTCAACTACATATCAATATCTCATGATTTTCATACTCGTATGTTAAATTTTCGTAATGTAACTACGGTGCACCGAGTAATTCTCAACCAGCTGAAGAAAACGATTAGACCGGGAAAATTTTTGAATGAAACATCCAGAGTTACAAAAGTGTAGGTAATAAGGAGCAGTAGAGCTGATGTGATGCCCAAGCACGCAAACCCATTAAACATAATAAAGTTATTATGGCTACGGAAAGTTTTCGAAATTCACGCCAAGCGGGTGTCAAAATGCCCTCTGTTTCCATTCAAAACATGAACACAAATCCGACGGTTAGAACAATTTTCCATAAAAACCTTTCACAATGAAGAAGTGTTACTCCACGTCAAACTGATTTAGTAGGGTGCCTATTCCTTTTCCTTATACACAATCTGCCCACATTCATAAGAATTTAATATGAAAAGTTGTATACGTGAAAAGTTTACCTGAATACCTGTATTTGTTCAAATATATTTCTTTCTTGAAAATTTTAATACAGAAATATTCATTTACATAATAATATTGTCTAAACACAAGAAAGGTGATCATCTAATCTAAGTTAAGATTTTAAATAGAAAATTTATTGAAGCGACTAATAAACTTAAATTGATGATTACAAATAGAAAGGAATAAATCTTGTTGAATTTTTTTCACTGAACAAAACTTGTTTAATCCAATCGCAGGATGCTTTAATGAACATGTTTCATACGCTACAAAATTGCAAGCTTTAAATTTTAGTACTTTTGTTGGTAGGTTTGTGGAACTATTTATAAAAAAGAATTATCTCCCAATAATTTCAAGAATTTCTCTTTTCTTCGCTTTTGCACGGAAATTCTATTTTTTTTCCATTCAACATTTAATGCTAATAAATTTTATTGAAAATATTGACGAAAAAAACATGTACAGAGTATACTGCGGATAAAATATCTGAAAAATGAAAAGAATCAAGGTATCCTTTATTGTAGAAAAAGCTAAAGAAAGGAATCAGCGAAGCTTCTTACCTCGTTGCGAAATCGACTGCGAAACATACTTACGTATCGTTTCATAAAACCCGATATGCCTGGAAGCATCCTTCCGTTGCTTGTTGGTATCTAAAACGGAAGCATTCCAACCATTTCCTATGATTCATATAAAATGAAATCTCTTGTATTATGTTTCATATCTTCTAGCATTTTCGAAGTATGCATCTTTTGCAGTACGACGAGGAAAAAAACTCAAACTAATAAGCTATAAGAACTGATAAAATTGGAACGTATTATTGGAAATTCAATTCCCGCGATTTCGATTTTTTTGTTACGAATTTCATCGTATAGAAAGATTTTTATTCAGATAGTTTGACGAGATAAGAAATTTTAAAGATAGATTTTGGAAATTTAATATTGTTGAAAAAGACGTTATGTTCTGAAGACTCTTCGTATTGAGAAAAAAAATTAACCATTTAATTTAATGACTTTTTTTTTTCTAATAAAAATAAGTTCTTAAATATTTCGGAGTAAGACACTGTAAGCTTATAGGATCGTTTAATTTTTGATAATATAATGAAGACACAGTTGCTAAGGCTAGTTCAATGCTTGGCTTCATTAAATGGAACTCGGCGGAGTTTAAAGACCCTTATACTTTGTCTTAAGACCTAACTAATACGAGAAACGGATACAGCGCCTCGGATACGGACTGATTCTACGGTAGTCCTGGCAACAGCTTAAGGCCGATGCTCAGGATCGCGCCTTGTGGAAGAGAGTTTCTTCTGTCCAATGTCCCTATAGGGGGTCTTAACAGGAATTTGATTGGTTTGATTTGTACTTTGAAGGCTCACATCTCTCGTTCGACCACTTTTGAAGTACTGTTGTGTTATATTGGGATCCGGTCTATTTAGTACACATGAATCAAATTGAACGCATCCAGCGTAACTTTACGAGATCTGCCCTTCGTAAGTTTAACTGGTACTCCAATATTTCATCTTATGACGTTAGACTTTGCTGCGAATCATTTTATTTCACCTTTATAATTCTGATTGGATTTTACTTTATTATTCTAATAGTAAAGTATTGTGATCGACACAGAAAAAAAAAATTTGCTACCCTCAAATTTTGTTTTTTCGCGTTTCATAGCTAAATTAGCCTAAAAATGCAAAAAAAAAATCCGTCGCGTCGTACGCCGTTCATATGGACTCATATCTCCGAAACCGTTAAATGTAGAATATTCGTTTTTTTGTGGATTGTTGTTTGGGTAAGTTAGCTCTATTTTCTAAATATTGGGGGGTGTTAGGTGGAAGGGGGGGGGGGCGGGGGGAGGGAAAGAGTCAAAAAATACACTTGCTAATATCTCCACCACGAATGCAGATAGGAAGTTGAAAATCAGTAGAGATATAGAGAAAGCTGTGGGACAGACTTTAAAAATGATTTAATTTTTTTATCCATTGGCGTCCGGAAAGGGGGGGGCTAAAAACCACTTGTAGGCCGATTTTTTTTTCAAATGATTATACCTTCGAAATTACTTACCGTAAAAAATTGATATTCTGAGACCATTAAGGTGACATATAGATCCACTAGAATCAGTTTAGATACATTCTAATTACTGTAAGGGGGAGGGTTAGGGGGGTGCAAAGAAAAACACTTAAAAATCAGTATCTCGGCTATTTGTTAAGCTATGTAATTAAATCTTAGAACCTATATTAAGCTATACTGGAAAAATATAAGAAAAATATAATATTTGGACAAAATAGTAGTGGGGGAAATGGGGAGCATTTCAAAAATGGTGCACTTTCCAAAATTTCAAACGAATATATTTCAAAACTGAGTGCAGATATCAAATTCAAATTTTGTCAAATTGTAGAACTATATAGTTTTGAATTTTGGTAAAAGGTTTACGTTGGGAGGTGTAAGGGGAGGGAGATAGTAAGTAAAAATTTCGAAAATTTTGAGTGATTTTTTTAGGCCTCTGTTAAGAGATACAAAGTTTAAATGTGCATGCATCTGTTTATTATACATACAGAAAAAAAAATAAAAATTCTGCAATTGTTATGCACCGACCCCCTTGGTCTAACGTGCACAAGGTGTTTCATGTACAATGAAAAAACACATAAACTGAAAATTTTTGACTGAAATTTTAAGGTAGAAACTGGAAAATTTGCAAAATGGATTTAAAAAAAATTTCTAAGAGAATGAATTATTCACTGGTTGAATATCTTCCAAACTTCTACCCTCTCCCATACAAAACTATTTTTTCGACCATTTTTAAAAAATCAATTATCACCTAAAATTAAAAGCAATCAATTTCAAATTTTATACAAAAGCTTTTAAAAATAGTTGAAGGAACGGAGCTGCGTCAAAAGTTTTGAGATCGCACTTGCTCTTCTACCCCCTCCCATACAAAAGTATGATTTCGACAAATTTCAATAAACCAACTCCTAACCAACAAATTAAAAGCTACGAACTTGAAATTTTGTACGAGCACCTTATAAAAGAAATGAAATAAAACTGCATCATAAATTTTACATTTCCCTAACCTCCTCTACCCCCTCCCATACAAATGACTGGTTTCGTGAATGTAAAATACACCAAATTTTATGAAAATTGTATGCAACTTCGTCTATGACACTGACATTCTTAGCAGAAAATATTGGACGTAATTAAAGCAATCAATTGAAAAATTATTGATATTCACCCACCCTTAATATCACCCCTTCCTCATAAAAACCCAAACTTGCATAAACGAATGAAATATTGATTACATGTACTGGAGCTCGTGATCGTATTCGTAACTAAGTGTTGAATTGGCATCATCCCTGCCCTAAAGGTTCCACTTGTGAAAAGGGGTTCCACTTAGTCTTCCCTAACCACTTTAACTTGCATATTGACTTCTTATGCATCTTTAACTTGTCCCAAAAATAATAAAGTTGCGTCCGACTTATTGGCAGTTGGAATCAGTTTTGAAAAAAATATCAACTTCACCTCACTCCTTCTACCCCCTCCCATACAAATTTCACAAAATTTTGGAATTTAAATTCAATTACTATTATATTTTTTTTTTTTATACTGTCAAGGCTATCGACTTGAAGTTTCGTGGAAAGTATTATATATGTAATAAGAGAAATATCATTAATGACGAAAAATTAAGTTTTGATTTGTATGCTCTTTCTATCCCCACCCATCCAAATGCATAATTTTGGTAAAATTATATCGATTTCAATTAAAACTGGAAAAAGTACAAACTTAAAATTTGGCCACAATTTGTCCCTAAATAATTGCCACCAATACAAAAAAAATTATCAGCTGGACTTCGTCTCCCTCTACCCCCTCCCATACAACATCATATTATAAATTCAAGAAAAGCATCGTTCCTTCGAACGTATCAGAGCTATAGACTTTGAAACAGGACATGATTGTAAGCAGTTTCAAAATCATCTAAGACCCTCCACTTCCTTCGCCAGCTCCCATACAAATGCACCAATTTCAGGAAAACTATGTCCAATTTCTATGAAAATAATGACAACTACAAACTTAAATTCAGCATCAACTATTTTGCACGTTCGGTGACGTATAGACAATTGCAAACCTCCTCCCTCTCTTCTACCACCACCCATACAAAAGTCACTATTCACTATTAGAAAGAATTTGAGATCAAATATTTTTTGGCACATTAAACTCTTTGCCATTTCATCTAGAGTATCTTTACGTCCAAAAAAAAGAGCAAACAATGAATGTTGAAGGTAGATTTATGCCTTATGTGGACTCAATTCCAATAGTAAGCATTCTTGAGCCTGTGGCTAGTAATATGTAATGTGGGATATATAATCTGCTTAGTTTATTGGCTTTTTGAACGGCTTTCAAAATAGACCCACCTCCTCGTGGTGCAAGCTGGATAGCGCTAAGATATCCACAGATGGGAGGGGGGGAAATCCGTCGGTGGTAGTTGCCTTGAGTTCAGTACTTATTGCCTTCAATTCAAAAAGACGACCTTCAACCTCTTCAACTGACGAAAATATTCAAAAAGTGAAGGAAATGGTGCTCGAAAACCATCATGCCAGTATTATGGAGATACCAGGAGAGCTCGACATCTATTGAAGGATACTTTGGCCATGAAACGCGTCCTTTCTCGACTCTTTCCAATAGAGTTGAATTTTCTTAAAAAAAAGTACCGGTCACTTTGGACATGCCTGATTTTGTGAATTCTGATTCCACATTCATGGAGCGCATCATAACTGGGACATGGGTCTACGAGTTTGACATGCAAACCATCCAACAAATATCGGAATGCAGAAAAAAAATTGAGCCGAAACCGAAAAAACCACGCCAAAATCGCTCAAAAATGAAAACGATGCTTGTTGTTTGTTTTTTTCAATGTGCGAGGTTTGATCCACCATCAACTTGTTCCGGAGGAACAGACGGTCAATAAGGAGTACTATTTGATCGTATTGAAGCGTTTGCGTGAGCAAATTCGTAAAATTCGGCTCGAATTATGAATTTTCCACGTTGATAATGCGCCTTCGCATAGAGTCTCAATTGTGACTGAATTTGAGGCCAAAAAAGCAACAAATTTCATCAATCACCCATTCACCAGATTTGGCCCTGTTAGACTTTTTCCTATCCTCAAAACTGACATTACCGCTCCGTGGAGATCGAGGACATAAAACAAAATTCGCCGAAGGAGCTGAAGGCCATACCAAAACGTGCTTATGAAAAGTGTTTCGAGGACATGCTGGCATATGTGTACTGCATTTAGTGGGATTTACTTCAAAGGCCACAGAATAAATATTGACAGTTAATTAAATATTTTGCGTTTTATTTACAAATTCCCGGTACTTTTTGGTCACAATATATTATATGTCTATTGTGGTAACCTTCGTTGGTGAGAAACCTACACAGGTAAAATTTGGTCGAAACAGGGATTGGCTTCACTTTATCATTAAAAAGATGATTCCTGGTTTTCAAAGGGGGGATAGAGAGGATACTTGATGTGCAAAGAGGGGTGAGGGAGTTGGTCCTCTTAGTGGTACCTGAAATCATAACTGTATAAATTTGGTTGCGTTTGTCGTAAGATGCGTGAAATTTTGGGAGGCAGCACAGAAATATCTGCGAAGATTGATGTTGATGCATTCAATTTAAATGAGACTGCTGCTACTATTTGCTGCTATTCCACTACTTTGATCATCACTGCAACGAAGTTTGCGGGAGAAAGTCCTCACTAACCGAAGTTCCTCCAAGGTATTTCATTTCATTAGGAAAATGTGATGGAGTTTTGCAGTCAAGATTCAATTCCGACAAAATCTTTTTCATTTTGTTATGTTCAGAACCGGAGTAGCAGTCTATGATTTGTTGTTTAACCATTTGTACTTCTTTGCCAAAGGTTCACTAGCTGGTATCTAAAGTAAGACGCTGTGTGCTATATTCCCTATATCGGTATGATATTCGACATCGTCCTTAGAAGTTTTATTTATTTTGAATAGTCACTCCAATTGTCTGAACCACAGCTCCCGTTGCTTCGCAATAAAATCAGGTGTCTTGAACCTGATTGCTGCTTGCTCGTATTTTTGTGCTTCCGATAATGAATCCAGGTGACTTATTATCCATCCATTTTATTCTCTGGCATTGCGAAAATACGTTATTTTTCGATTTGCATTAACTGGCACTGTTGATTTTCTTCACGGAAACTACTATTTCACTCAGATTTGTAGCTCACAATGGTCACCAATTATGGAATTTTATAGTGGAAAAACATTTTATTAGCTTTCAATTATTCATTATTTAATTAGTTTTTACTTCTTTTTCTTTTGGGGGTTTCACAAGGAGGATATATACTAAGGAGTGACTATGAGCATGCTTTTCCGTGTATGAGCATAGGAATGAAAGTATTTCCCTCCCTTACTAGCGAAATGCTCGAAATTTTTCGAAAAAATCGTTGCGCTATCTTTGTCTGGCACACTTATAAGTATTGCAACTAACTCTTTCCCACGTTAGACAATTGTCAAATTTTCGAAATTATTATTTCGCTATCCTTGCTTGGCATACTTAAACCCAATTCAACTATCTCTGTCCCGCGTTATATTGTCCGTTGCTAAAGTGCTTAGCTTAAACACAAACCAAAAACTATTAAAAATTGAAAAAATAAAGATTTCTGAAATAAAACAGCAAACTTCATTGTACTGAAAATTACTTTATTGCTGACTGAATATTAGCAACCACGAGATAATACGAGTTATGATATTTTTTTTTGTAAAAGTTTGAAGCCAAGTTAAGCTTCGACGCAATTTTCGAAAATTCCCGAATCAAAAAGTATTCCCACATGAGACAGCCTATCAGATACTCCTCTTTATATATCCTCCTTGGGGTTTCATGAAAACTAAAATAATTGAAAAGTTTCTTATCACAATTTCAATTCGCATGCCTACTATATATTCACAGCAAACTGAATTTAGCGTCCCTATTCACTTCCATTCCACAATAACACTCAATTAGTAGCGCAACTTTAATTCATAGGAAATAAAAACCTGTCGGAAGTTATTCACGAAATTTTCGTTCTGTGTCATGCCAATCTAACTAGAACAGTTTCTTCTTCGTATAGTCTTATCCAAATAGTTTACAAATATGTACACTGCATACGTACTACATCCATAAATCAAGGAGTTGATTTATTTCAACTTTGATTTCTTGATTGCATATGTCACGTACTTATGAGTATTCTGCGCTCATTTCAGTAGCATACGGTGCAGAACCCCAGAAACACTAAGACAATACTTTATTGCAATTTTCAGGGGATAATAGGAAAACTTTCTTTTAATTTACTCGCAGTTCAAGATGGATGTTGGAAAGTGACTTTTTGAAAACCAAGCTTATGCTCGTACACGTATAGCGTAGAAAAACAGATTCCTGTCTAGATTACCGCATGTCTCATATTTATTACTGTAACGTCATCAAGCGTACATTGTTATTGCAATTAAGCATAAAGAATATTTTCATAATTTTCTCGAAAGGATATAAAATACTTGCATTACGTATCGTTAAGTGGCACGCTGTACACTGGCAGAAAGACAATGATAGATTACATAAAAAAGACGCAGCACGTAGAAAATTGCTGAAAGTCCTATCATAAACATTTTATGATCCGGGTCACAAAATGGAAACCTGTTTATGGGAATTATGTCAGAAAATTTGAAATATTGTCGAAACAAGAACGGATTTTTTTTTTTTTTTTTTTGGTTTTTGTATTCGAAAACCAATGTTGAAAATGTTCGCGCTCTGGTAACAAATGTCATCACCACTTTTTAATTTATTTACTTTTCAAGTTTGGGTTTATTTTTTTCGTAGGATGGGTGCGATTTATTTGTATCAATATTTATCAATCCTGTAAAATTGATAGTTGGGTGAGAAATATTCATGCTAGGTACTGCTGGTTGTCCGTATTTGCTTTGTCTTGCTATTTTCAGTTAGTGAATTTTACTTTATTATTCTAATAATAAAGTATTGTGAAAAAAAAAATTGCAACCCTGAATTTTTGTTTGTTCACGTTTCGTGACTAAATTAGCCTAAAAATGAAAAAAAAAACCGTCTGTCCGCACGCCGTACGCCGTTCGCCATACATGTACGCTCCAACGACATTCAAAGACTCATAATACCGAAACCCTTATAGATAGAGAATTAATTTTTGGGTGGATTGTAGATTGGGTGGAGAACTTTCATTGCTTAAGGTGTGGGGAGGGTGGGATAAAAGAAGGAGGCGGAAGTTGAGGAACTGCAATTGCAAATATCTCCTTTAAGAATACAGATAAAAAGCTGAGTCTCGACATTCGACTACATTGATGTATTGGAAAAAAACTGAAAATGAATTAATGTTTTTATCCAATGGGGGCTTTTTAGTGTGTTTTTACATTTACATTTTTACATAGGGGCTTAAAACCAATTGTCGGCCGATTTTTTTAATTGACTATTTCTTCGAAATTACTTAACAGAATAAGTTCATATTAAACGGCCAAATAAATCAACCATTTTCAATTTAGAGGAAGGCACATATTTTTAATAAGGAGGGTCAGGATGCAAAAAACCAGTTAAATATTAATATCTCGATTATATTTCAAGGTATTTAATTGAAACTTGGAACATGTATTAAGCTATACCAACAAAATATGAAAGTCTATACATAGTAATATAATTGTAGTGTCTGTAATTTGCTTATAAATGGCTATAAGTTAGTTTTTTGAGTTATTTTAGCACTACCTAAGCATAAAAACACATTTTTGAAATTTTTGTCTGTCTGTCTGTCTGTCTGTCTGTCCGACCGCTCTTCACGCACAAACGGCTGAATCGATTGTAATGAAACTTGCACAGTTTGTTAGGTGTCCATCGGAATGAAATCTGCACTTGGTTTCATTTCACTCCCCTCACGCCTTCTACCCCCTCCCATACAAAGTGACTCATTTTCAAAATATATATTAATCAAATTTTCTTGGAAACCATAAAAGCTATTAATTTGAAATTTGGAATATATTATTTCTATACAGTCTTTTGGTTTACAAATTATTTGAGTTTCCTCACTCCTTTCACCACCTCCCATACAAACTACACTTTTTCATGAATTATTTTACACCAAATTTCTCAGTACATGTAACTTCCATCGAGCTAAAATGTTGTATGAAATCCTTAATTAACATTATTATTAATATCGGGAAAAAATTGACCGATTAGCTTCACTCCTTCTACCCCCTCCCATACAATGTGACACAGTTCCAAGACTTCGCAAGAATTTGATTTTCTTGAAAAGTCTGAATGTTACTGATCTGAAATTTCAAATATATCAATTGCATGATGATTGTAGTTGTTTTTAAAAAAATCACCAGAAACCCTTTTCTCCTTCCACCACCTCCCATATAAACTGCACTTTTTCATGAAATACTCTAAACGAATTTTCTCAGTACATTTAAATTTCATCGAGGTAAAAATTTGAACTTAATCCTTAACTAGCATTATTATTAATATCGGGAAAAAAAACTTAACCGAGTAGCTTCCCTACTTCTTCCCCCTCCCATACAATGAGACACATTCCACGACTATACGATAATTCGATTTTCTTGAAAAGTGTGAATTTTACTGTTCTGAAATTTAAAGTATATCAATTGCATGATAGTTATAGTTGTTTCTCGAAAAATCACCAAAAACCCCCCCTCTCCTTCTACCACCTCCCATACAAATTGCACAATTTCATTAAATTCAATGCACTAAGTTTCTCAGTACCTACTCAATTTTTGAAGCTTAAATTTGGTACAAAACCTTTTTATAGCTACTCTAGCATGATGTGAAACAAATTAGTTCAATGCTGTCACCCCTTCTACCACTCCCTATACAAAATTTCATAACACCGCAAAAATTTCGATTTCATCTATACATAGTATCGTATGATTGGGCTTTATGCACAATCGTAGTCCTGTTATGTTTTTAAGCTTAATGTTATTTTATTTGTTTTTTTTTTTTTAAATAAAACCAGCTACAATTATTCACATGTCCTTAACGCTTTTCAACACGTATATGATCTCGAATCACGGGTTTGATTTGATCACGAGCCTGTCCCATAAAAATGGGAGTATGATGTTTTCATTCTTAATAATTTATGGTTCTGATTCCAATAAACTACAAACCATTTTCTTCAAAGAGCCATTAAAGTAAGCAGATTATGTATCCCACATAATGTATTACTAGCTACACTCTCAAAAATTGCTTATTATTGCTATTTTTACGCGGACGAAGTCGCGGGCGTTTGCTAGTTTATAATATTTGTACATAATAATAGTGGGGGAACAAGAAAAGCATTTTAAAAATTACGCTCTTTTCGAAATTTCAAACCCGTATATCTCAAAATACAATTCTGATATTAAGTTAAGATTTTTTCAGATTGTAGAACAATATGCCTTATAATTTTCGACAAATTTTAAGTTGGAGGTGTAAGGGCAGCCAAAAAGTCGAAAACTTTGAGCTAAAATTTTTCGCGTGCATACATCAATTTGATACATAAAGAAAAAATAATAATTTGAACCAGATCTACTAACCACCAAAGCAGGGCCCTAGCCTACACGAGGTGTTTCATGTATAATAATAAAAAACAGAAAAACTTTTTGATTGAAATTTGATACGAAATGAACCTCCGAGGTCCATTTCGCATGCAGAAATTAATGAGGTTCTCCCTGGTCTGGACAGCACCTCCTGCCGGCTGCTCAGGAGCGTGGGTGTGGGAACTCGACCAGGGAGTCCCTCATCCTAGAGAGTGCTGTCACTAATGAAGTGTATGCAATGCCGATCATTTTGGCCCGAGGCTCCGCATAAAGCCACCTAGGCCATACGAGGCCTCAGAGCGGTACGGCACGATCAAAGGGCGTAGGTGGATGAAGGAGAGCATCTTCCGCCATAGTGAGCGCCGAGGCCACAGTTGGACGGCTTAGCACATCATTTAGTTTTTATCAATTCAACGAAAGAGAAAAAAAAACATAATAGGATTACGATTGTGCGTAAAGCCCAATCGTGCGATACTCTAGATGAAGAGAAATGTTTTTATTTTTATGCAGCAGATTGAAATTATTATAGAAGTAATATGTTCCAAATTTCAGATCAATAACTTTTACACTTTTCGAAAAAATCCGTTTATAGACAAATTGCGTAATTGTTTTTATTTTGTATGGGAGGTGGTAGAAGGGGTAAAGCCAATCGCCTAATTTTTTTTGGTCTTACTAATAATTATAAGTAAATAGTTAGTGCAGTTTGTATGGGAGGTGGTGGAAGGAGGGGGAGGACACAAATAATTTTTATACAGCAGAATGAAATCATTATAAAAGTATTATATTCCAAATTTCATACCAATAGCATATATACTTTTCGAGAAAAGCCGTTTATTGATAAACTGCGTAATTGTGTCATTTTGTATGGGAAGGGGGGGTAGAAGGGGCGGAGCGATTTGGCCCGTTCACGAACTTGTCCTTACCTTTTTGTCAAAAACGATGTGTTCAAAATTTCAACTTTCTAGATCAACGTGTTCTCAACCTAGAGAGGACACGGACGGACAGACGGACAGACGGACGGACGGACAGACGGACGGACGGACATCCGGTTTTGAAATTTTTGAGTGATTATATGAACTTCTGCATCATTAATTTTTTTCTCCGAGCCTTATTTCTTAGCGTTACAAACTTTGTGGCAAACTTATTATACTCAGATTTCATATAGAGCATAATTACTTGGCAGGATCCGTACCTGTCTGTTGGCTAACAAAAGCAAAGAAGTTAAAACATAATATAATGAAGGAGTAAAAAAGATTATGATTAAATTATGATTTTCATTTATTAATTAACGCCCTAATATAATCAGAGCTACTATTTTTAACGTTGGGTACCTGGAGTCCAGCGTTGGGGCCCGGGATCCAGCAGCCAATTTCTAGTTCCTTCGAATTTCGCTGGTCACCAACTTGTTATTTTTTTTTTAAATTATGATTCACTACTTATTTTATCTTCCTTTTCTTTTGAAATTCTCTATACTCGAGTTTTGTAATTTAATAATTCACTTTGTAACATCCAGAAAGAAGAAAAAAAAAATATTCAGCCGTGGTTTTTTCTGCGACTTCGCTCTTCTGCCACCAAAAAAAATTTTTCAAAAAGCCACGATTCTTTTCTGCACCCGCATTTTATTTGCACTCAACGGTCTTTTTGATTTTAGTTTCGTGCGCGAGTTACATATGAGGCTCAACCTACCATACAAAATATAGATAATGTACACAACATAGATAGCATAAGTAATATAAACAAAGATATCACCACTCAATTTAATTATGAATATCAAAGATATCACTACTGAATTAAGCATATCAAAGAAATCCATAATTCAAAATACAATGTTGCTTCATTTCAATATCATACAATGTTGCTTCATTTTAATATCATAATATCAAAACAGATATCATGCACATTCAGCATTCTAATTAAAAATCACAGACTCAACAAAACTGCATCTTAAGAGATAAGAACTTGCTATATAAGCCGACGCAGTTTTGTCGAGGGCGGATTGTATTGGATTTACCTATCAGAGTTCAAGTCGTAATAGTTCATAGTGTAGCATTAATAAAGATTAATAAAGAGTGTTTCTAAAAAATTAACAAGTGTCTTTCAATTAAAGAAGTTCCGAGGAAGGAACTTAGAACATTTTTTTGTTGTTAAGTACAAGCTAAAACTTAACTCGCGCGAAATGGTGACCGTCAGCACAAATTATTATATTGTGTTTTTTTTTGGATTGAGACGTTAGATGTCCTTGTTTTTTTTTTTTTACGAAGCATGATAGTTATTAATATTATTTATTATTATTATTTTTTTTTATTATAAAGATTTTACAAAAAAGATTACATAAAAGAAAAAGAAAGAGAAATGGCAAAAATACAGGCACTGATAAAGAATCCATGGAGCGAAGAAGTCAAGAAACAAAATAAAAAAAAAAACATAACAGGGCTACGATTGCGCGTAAAGCGCAATCTTACGATACTCTAGATGAAATAGAATTTTTTGTGATCCCAAGAAATTTCGCATTGGAAGTATTAGAAGGGATGACAGCATTGAACTAATTTTTCCCCATCATGCTAAAGTAGCTATAAAAATGTTTTGTACAAAATGCTTACTCCAAAAATTGAATGGGAACTGAAAAAATTAGTGAGTTAGATTTAGTGAAAATGTGCACTTTGTATGGGAGGTGGTAGAAAGAGTGGGGCGGTTAGAGTGATTTTTTTCAGAAATAACTAGGAATATTGTAAAATTGACATCCCTGAAATTTCAGACTAGTGCCATTTATACTTTTCAAGAAAATCGATTTTTTGTGAAGTTGTGAAACTGTGTCATATTGTATGGGAGGGGGTAGAAGCAGTGAAGCTAATCAAATATTTTTTTCTGATCTTAGTGCTAATACTAATTAAGTATTTATTACAAAATATGAGCTCAATAAATGTTATATGTTCTGAGAAAATCGTCTTAGAGCATTTCATGAAAAAGTGTAGTTTGTATGGGAGGGGGTGGAAGGAGAGGGAGGAAGCAAATAATTTTTCTACTGTAGATTAAAATTACTATGAAAATAACATATCCGAAAATTCAGACTAATAGCTTTTATACTTTTCGAGTAAATCCGTTTATTGTCAAATTACGAAATTGTGTCATTTTGTATGGGAGGGGGTAGAAGGGGTGAAGCTAATAGTCTAAATTTTTTTGGGCTTACTAACAATTTCAAATAAATATTTGGTGCACAATTTCAGCTCTCTAAATTGTATACGCAATGAGTAAATCGGCTTAGAGTAATTCATGACAAGAACAGTTTGTATGGGAGGTGGTAGAAGGAGGGGGAGGATACGCATAATTTTCCTACGGTAGATTGATATTATCATAGAAGTAACATATTCCAAATTTCAGGCCAATAGCTTTTATACTTTTCGTGCAAATCCGTTTATTGTCAAATTGCGCAATTGTGTCATTTTGTATGGGAGGGGGTAGAAGGGGTGGAGCGATTTGGCCCGTTCACGAACTTGACCTTACTTTTTTGTCAAAAACGACGTGTACAAAATTTGAACTATCTAGCTCAACGCGTTCTCAAGCTAGAGCGCGCACAGACGGACGGACGGACGGACGGACGGACGGACATCCGGTTTTGAGATTTTTGAGTGATAATATTAATTTCTGTATTCATCATTTTTTTCTCCGAGCCTTATTTCTTGGCGTTACAAACTTTAGAGCAAACTTATAATACTCTCAGATTTCATCTAGAGTATAATGAAATACTATTTAAATGGAATAATACAAATTAAAAGATATTAAATAAAAAAACATTTATATGCGCATTTCGTATCAAATTTTAAGCTACAAGAATTTGGGAAACCCATTTAAGAATTCGTAAAAGTTAAAAATATTAACAAGTCGAATAACTTCAAAACTTCTACCCCCTCCCATACAAAAGCATTTTTCGACCAATTCTAAGAATTCACTTTTCACAGGTATCAATTTGAAAATTTGTACAAACACTTTTTAAAATATTTAAAACAAAGTTTCATTAAAAGTTTTAAGGGGGTCTGCCCTTCTACCTCCTTTTATACCAATTTCAATAAATCTACTGCCTAATAACCAACAAATTGAAAGCTACGAACTTGAAATTTGGTACGAACATCTTTCAAGAGAAACTTAATAAAACTGCATAAGACATTTTGCGACTTTCTCACCTCCTCTTCTTCCTCCCATACAAACATCTGGTTTCGTCCTGATAAAATACACCAAATTTCATAGGAATTCGAAGCAACTCCATTTATAGGTAAGACTTACAATCTCTACAGACAATTTTGAACAAACAATAATTTTAAACTTATCATCATTCACCCAACCTTTCTACGCATGCAAACCAAACCTTACATAAATAAAGGAATGAACTATTGATGGTACTAGGTGTGGCAGTTAAAAATTCTTAATTTTTGTAAGAGATGGCTCTGAAAATAAGGTTTAGTTCACTGTCTAACATCTTATGTCATTCTGTTGCTATGGCGGTACCTTTTGAAACGTTATGTTTAAACGATTTCTGGTTAGCGTAATTTTTTTTTTCGAATAGTAAGCATGTCGCGTTTTGAGGCAAATAAAGAGTGACTTTTTATTGGTGCTGTTTTTGTTTGTTGAAGTTTTTTGCATCGGATCGTGACTGGAGACGAAAATGGATACATTTTCAGGACCCAAAATGCAAAAATCATGGGTTAGTCGGAGACAATCTTCAACATCAACCGCTAGACCAAATCGCTTTAAAAATAAGGCAATGCTGAGCATTTGAGGTGATAAGAAGAGTGTTGCGGACTTCTGAAACCAGGTGAAATAGTTGATACTGTTCGCTATCATCAACAAATGGTCAATTTGAACCATGAATTGATCGAAAAGCGAGCAGAATGGGATACAAGACACGGAAAAGTAATTTTGCTGAACGGAAACGCTCCATCACACACTACGAAAGCGGTCAAAGACACTATTTCTGCACTGGAAAACTCTTTCCCCTACCGCCGTGCTCACCAGACTTGGCCCCTTCTAACTACCACTTGTTTTCATCGATGTCTTCATGCAACACTTCAACAATTACGGAGATGTCCAAAACTGACTTGATGGTTGGAGCTCAAAAGATGTACGGTTTTTGTGGAAGATCATCTACAAATTGCCAAAGCGATGGGAAGAATGTGTGACTAGCGATGGCGCATACCTTGAATACATAATTTTTTACCTTTCCCTCAATCTTAACTTCTTTTTTAAAAAAGAAAAAATTAAATAATTTTTAACCGTCACATCTAGTATACTGGAGCTATTAATCATAATCGCATTCATGCGTTATATAATTTACAATAGCCCTGTCCTAAAACCGCCATTCACTTAGAATTTCCTTTCCACCCTAACCTGTAAATTCTTAACTTATCCCAAGAATAAAAAAGTTGCGTCCGACTTGATGTCAGTTTATTTATTTCATATTTTAGGATAGATCAGACGAATGCTCAATATAACGTTTTCGTTGTAACGAAATCATTAAATTCGTTCGATTGTCTCCTACAAAACCGAGGATAGCGTTCGCTTTACCTGCAATGTGATTCACATGATCATCAAAGGTAAAAGTATAGTTGAACAGTACGCCCCAATCACGTACTTTGTCAGAACAAAGTAAAGAGTATCCATCTACAACATAGTAAAAATTAATTGATATTCTCTTCTGAGAATACGAAACAGTAGTGCACCTTTTAATGTTGAAATGTAAATTGTTAAGTAAGCACCAGTCGTGAAAACGCAAGATATCACTTTGCAATAATAAACAATCATTACTGCTGGAGATAATCTTAAGGATTTTCGTATCATCGGCATATAGAAGAATGTTCGAGTTAGAAATAAACAAACTCACATCATTAATAAAGAGATGGAATAAAAATGGAGCCAGGTGGCTACCTTGCGGAACGCCTGGAGTATTAAATATTTGAGAAGATAAGGCTCCGCGAAAGTGTACTTTCTGAATACGATCACTAAGATACGACTTAATCCAAAGGACGAAAATATCAGGAAAACCAAGCAGGAGGAGCTTATGTACAAGAATATTATGGTCAATTTTGTCAAAGGCTTTACTAAAGTCAGTATATGTACAATCGACCTGCTGCCCGTTTTCGATAGCAGAAAGACAGAAGTTTGAGAATTCCTTAAGATTAGATACAGTGGATCTGCCTTCGACAAAGCCATGCTGGAATGATCCAATAATCGACTTGGAATGGAAATACACTACATCACACACAATGGACTCAAATTGCTTAGCAACACGTGAAAATTCACTGTAAGCCTATAATTACTTACATTGTCTTTTACCAGGCTTACAGTGAATCTTCCATATGTTGCTAAGCTATTTGAATCCATTGTATGGGATGTAGTGTATTTTCATTCCAAGTCGATTATTGGATCATTCCAACATGGCTTTGTCAAAGGCAGATCCACTGTAACTAATCTTATGGAATTCTCGAACTTCTGTCTTTCTGCTATCGAAAACGGGCAGCAGGTCGATTGCATATACACTGACTTTAGTAAAGCCTTTGACAAAATTGACCATAATATTCTTGTGCATAAGCTCCCCCTGCTTAATTTTCCTGATATTTTCGTCCTTTGGATTAAGTCGTATCTTAGCATTCAGGAAGTACACTTTCGCGGTGCCTTATCTTCGGAAATATTTAATACTTCAGACTTAAGCAAGGGCATTATAGTTGAGTATTTCCATGACATAGGAAAAACTCTACTATGAAGCGATGAATTAAAAAGATACCCAAGGATAGGTAAAATATATAAACTACACTTTTCAATCACAGAAGAAGGAATACCATCTGGTCCATCTGGAGAAATTAGCAGCAGTATTTGAAAATAATGGAGGCGTCAATAAAAAGATCTCTTGGAACCAATGACGAAGAAGGAAACTTTGACATACATTGAACGTTGTCAACGGATGTTAGCGGCATACTGCAATTGAAAGCGCTCTGGAAATGGTTGAAAAATAAGTTGCTAACTACATCATTAAGAACCATACTGGAAGGATAATCATCAGAGTTTTTAACAGTAAAAAGGTAATGGCTATATGCAGATCAAGACTGACTTATAAAACAATTACATAGGTTTATCTAAATTATGTAATCCGTATCACTTCTTGAGAGCGAGTAAGTTTTCCAACCTTAAGTTTTTCGAGTTTTCAAATAAATTAAATCTTCGTCAAACGGGGGAAAATCCTGGTAGGTGTCGAACAAACTACAGGGCCATATTGCAGAAACCAGCATTTAAAATAGTGTAAAAATTAGAAGTGGTCTTGTCAACATCAGATTCATTCAAAACAGGGATGCGTGATTGCCGCAATTTTCCAGAAAAAATTTGCTACAGCATAGAAAATTTGACAGAATAAATTTTAAAGTTTTTTTTACTCAAGATGAAATGTGAGAGCTCATTATATTTGCTCTAACGGTTGTTTGGTGTAGCCTAGTGGGTAGGGTGTTGGTCTACAATGAGAAGGTCGGGATTTCAAATCCCGACCGACGTATGATTTCAGCACTCATGTGTGAGTTGCCTTGGCCACCTCAATCTGCGAAAATGAAAATTCGTTGATAGAGGGTTGTGCGAAGGGCTAAGAACACCCTAAAAATAACAAATAAAATCTTAAAGAACCTCAAGGTCAAGAGGCCAAGGCCCGATTTTGGTTGTAGTGCTATTGAAGAATACGAACGTTCGTAACGTTATATAAATATTTGTTGTCCTTGATGCCGAGTGACCGTCTCTCAGCCTGTCATCAACATAACTTTCGAGCGCTTTGAGCTTTAGAGCTGAATTTGTTTGTACTTCATTTTTAACAAACAATAAATTTAAATTTCGCGCATAGACCCTGACGTTACTCTTTTTTTATATATTACGTGAAATAATTAAGTATTCATATGTAAGAGTAATATAATCATGAAAATATTAAGTTCCGAATTTTCGATAAATTTTAACCATATTTTTCAAAAAATTGTCGGGTGTTTGGTACTCCGTGCGCCACCTTAGATATATTTTAAGAAAAAAATTGTTTTACGGAGATGGTCAATTTTTAATATCCGCGGAGATACAGGGTGACTAAGAAAAGTGTTTCGGACCTGTACCCTCACTCACTCAAAACGCTATATCTTGAAAACTAATAATTGCGATTTAAAATGTTATAGCTTGTTTTTTAGGAAATCAAATTACCTTTTATTTAGTGTAATAGTCCGCATTGCAACTGTACCCAAACCTGAGGTATTTGCTTCAGAACACAAATTTTTGACGTTTTGACTCTCAAAATTCTGGGATCAATGTAGTTTTTCTCAAAAAAACGCATTATAAAAAGTCATTTTAATGTTATTTTTTTATGTGCCATATTATTGCCTACAAACGATGTATACACTTGCATTGCATAAATTTCATAGTTTAGAAAAAAATATCATTCCAATAGTATAGCACTTTTATCAAAAAACAAGAATATGTTGATCGACACTCTCCGCTTGAACTAAAAGAACTTAAGAATGGTTTTTATGGTTTATTTCAAATTTCCTTAATTACAATAAATGTTCAAAATGGCCACCTTCATTTTGAATGCACGCTAAAGCTCGTTTTGCCAGTGTTCTCTTTGTGTTCATACCCCTCAACTGCTGCTTTACTTCTGTTGCTGCCGCATCGATTCTGGTGTTTAAATCCTGCAACGTTACTTTTTCCGTTGCGTAGACAAAGTCCTTCATCCGTCCCCATACAAAGAAATCCATAATAGTTAAATCAGGAGATCTTGCAGGCCAGTGTATCGGTCCATTTCTACCGATCCAGTGATTGCTATAATTGGAATTTAACCAATCTCTGATTTGTCGGCCATAATGAGCTGGAGCACCAGCGTGTTGGTAAAACATGGAAGCCAATCGTTGCAGTGGCACATCATCCAATAACTCCTGCAGATCATTTGTAATTGGAACTATTTAGGGTAGGCGGAAGCCTAATAGGACCAATGAAATCGTCACCAATCACACCTGCCCATAAATTGACACTGAATCTGTGCTGAAATGATGCCTCTCTTCTTGTATGTGGATTGCTCTCAGCCCATGTGTGGAAGTTGTGGTGTTGTGTCCCTGGTGAATTGGGGCTCATCCGTCCAAAGAATGTTGTTCATAAAATTCTCGTCACTTAGTTGTCATTCAAGGAGCCAATTGCAAAACTCCATCCTTTTGGGCAAATCAATGGGTAACAGCTCCTGCACTGGTGTGTGGTGGTAGGGATGCAACCGCTCTGATTTTAGAACACTCCAAACTTTTCACGTAGAGACGTTTAACTGCAATGCCAAGCTTCGGATACTGATTGATGGATCATTTTGAACTGCATGTAGTATTCCTTCATCGATTGGAACAGCGATTATCGGCGCAGGATTTGCATTTACTCTGCTTATTCTAACGCTTCCTGTTTCCCGAACTCTTCTGTAAACGTCTTGGAATACTCTCCTGTAAGGTATCCGACGATTAGGAAATATCTGATGATACAAAGATCGCGCCGCTCGTGTATTTGCCTGACACTCTCCATAAATGAAAATGATGGCTGCATATTCTTCATTCGAGTACTCAGGCATTTCGAAATTATTTTTTAAATTTTAGTGACACCTTCTACTTTTAACAATGTAACTAAAACTGGTAAAAATATGAAGTAAGATTTGCTTTTATGCGCTATTCATTTTGTTAGGTACACCATTAAAAAAGGCAAAGTGCTGCACCTAGTTGTGTTGAAACTCATTTTAATTTAATTCAATTCCTCGATAATTTAATACTAATTAAAGGACATTCCTCGATAATTTAAATAGTAATTAAAGGACACAAAGAATATTTCAGTTTAGCAACATTTCAGGTAGTTTTTTTAGAACGAGGGTTGCTGTATGGCATATTTTATTTTTAAGCCATATGTATTTTCGCTTATTACCTGGAAAACGGGAAAACCTAAGTCATGTCATAAGTACGTATGCATCTTTTATAGGCAATAAAATGGGTCATAAAAAAACAACATTAAAATGACATTTTTTTTGAGAAAAACTACATTGATCCCAGAATTTTGAGGGTCAAAGTATCAAAAATTTGTGTTCTGAAGCAAATACCTCAGCATTCGGTACAGGTACAATGTGGACTATTACACCAAATGAAAGGTAATTTGATTTCCTAAAAAACAAGTTATAACACTTTGAACTGTGATTATTAGTTCTCAAAATATAGCGTTTTGAGTGAGTGAGGGTACAAGTCCGAAAAAATTTTCTTGATCAACCTGTATCTCCGCGGATATTGAAAATTGACCATCTCCGTAGAACAAAATATATCTAGGAGTAACCCCTTACAAGGTGGCGCACGGAGTACCAAACACCCAGTGTAAGACGTTGGAAAAATGAATCATTTCGTAAGCGACGATTTAGAAGGGTTGGTAGGGTTTAGTTCATTCAAAGTACCTGCGAACTCATAGGCTATAAAATCTAAGCTATAACTGAATTAATTATTACGATATAAAATTGCAGGAATTCGTAAGAACCTAAAGTCACATCAAGAATTCTACCAAATTGGAATTTTTTCAAAAAATTGGAATTATTTAAAAACTACACATGAGTCATTGTTTTCAGTAATAAATGACATCTTGAAAGTTGCACTGGAAGGTGGGGAAGGTAAAGGTCTTCAATGGAGACTATTTTAAGATGTTAAATAGTCACCTTGATTATGCTGATAACATGTGTTTGCTTGCACACAACCGTTCGGACTTAGAGTCAAATATTCGCTCGTTGCATTCTAAATGCAAACAGGCGGGACTGAAAATAAATGAGCGTAAAACCAAGTACATGCACATGGGTTCGAACGCAAGTACACCGATCGTTCTTGACGGACAAGATGTGGAAGAGGTGCAAGATTTTTGCTATCCTGGAAGCATTGTCAGCATGGACGGCGGAGCCGAAAAAGATGTTGAGGCTCGGCTAAATAGAGTTCGTCAGGACTTCGGTATCCTTTCCCCTTTCTGGAGGTTAAGAGAGATCTCCCTTCGCAAGAAGCTGCGAATTTTTGACGCATGCGTCAAATCCGTCTTGTTATGTGGTTGTACTACGTGGAAAGTGACCGTTCGACTTATCAAGAAACTACAGGCTTTCGTAAACCAATACCTCCGACGCATTTTAGGAATATTCTGGCCAGAAGTGATCTCCAACGACGAACTTAGGAGTACAACTGGCCACACTTAAATAGGAATTGAGATTCAAAGGCGGGAGTGGCAGTGGATCGGTCATACTTTGAGGAAACCAGAGCGAAACATCGCCAAACAGGCTCTGGATATTATCCTCAAGGAAGACGTCGGGTTGGTCGGCCATGTAACACATGAAAGCGAGCAGTTGAGCAGGAGGCCAGAGGAATAAACAAGTCCTGGCAACCGCTTAAGGTCGATGCTCAGCATCGCGCCTTGTGGAATTAAGTTATTTCTGTCAAGAATATGTGTAGATAGCTGCTGTGCACAATCCCAGCAAGTAACCATCAAGTGATCGTTCCCCACGTCAGCTCCAGACTTCGTTCGCGCGAGATGTTTTATGGTGACTTCGGTGTAGAAAAAGAATTTTTATACTCTAGATGAAATCTGAGAGTATATTGCGTTTGCCTTACCGTTTGTAACGCTAAGAAATAACGCTCGCACAGAGCCGCCAAGTGTACAGAAATATTTGCTGTCGCTCAAAAACCTCGATTCCGAGTGACCGTCTGTCTGTCTGTGCGTCTGTCTACAGCATAACTCTCGAAAGCTTTGAGCTATAGTGCTAAAAATTTTTGTCAGTCATTTTTAGCAAAAAAGTAAGGTCAAGTTCGTGAACGGGCAAAATCGCTCTTCTCCTTCTACCCCCTCCCATACAAAATGACACAAATACGCAATTTGATAATAAACGGATTTGCTCGAAAAGAATAAAAGTTATTGAACTCAAATTTGGAGCATATTACTTTTATAAGGACTTCAATCTACCGTATAAAAATTATGTGTGTCCTCTCTTTCCTTCCACCACCTCCCGTACAAACTGCACTTTTTCATGAAATGCTCTAAACCAATTTACTCTGTGCGTATAAAATTTATCGAGCTCAAATTTTGCACTAAATATTTATTTAGAATTATTACCAAGGCCAAAAAAAATTAGATGATTAGCTTCACCTCTTCTACCCCTCCCATACAAAATGACACAATTTCGCAACTCGACAATAAACAGATTTGCTCGAAAAGTATAAAAGCTATTGATCTGAAATTTGGAGTATAATACTTTTATGACAATCTACTGCATAAAATTTATTTGAGTCCTCCTCTTCTTTCTACCCCCTCCCATACAAACTACACTTTTTCATTCAATTCTCTAAGCCAATTTACTCAGTACGTATAAAACGTATCGAGCTGAAATTGTGCATTAATAACTTATTTGGAATTATTATTCAGGCCAAAAAAAATTAAAAGATAAGTCTTACCCCTTCTACCACCTCCCATACAAAATGGCGCAATTTTAGAGTTCGACAATAAACGGATTTACTCGAAAAGCATGTATTCTATTGATCTGAAATTAGAAGTATATTACTTTTATGATGATTTCAATCTATCATATAAAAATTATTTAAGTCTGTGGTGCTCCAACACATTTATAAATTCACTTGTTGATAAAAATCACTTTGATTTTTATTAACGAGAAATTTTCGAATTAGTAACTTTTGTTTTCGAAAATTAAAAAATTTTATAGATATGAAATCAGTCGAAAATAGAAAATTAGATGAAAAATAAATTGATTGCTAGTTAGACATTAAAAATAAAACGTTGCTATTAATTTTAAATATTCATAAATAAAAAATACAAAAAGAAAAATAAGTAATTATTAATAATAAATGTGTAACAAAAATATATATTGCAGTGTTCAATTAAAATATCAAATATTGTGTTGTTTAATTAATTATATGTGATAAATAAAAATAATAAATTATCATAATAAAATATTTGCTGAATTAAAAGTTTATAATAAAAATATTAACACATCCAGCAAAAGTCCTCCCCTGTCTTCCACCACCTCTCATACAAACTCTACTTTTTCATGAAATACTCTAAAACAATAACTCAGTGTGTATAAAATCTATCGAGCTGACATTGTGCACTTAATATTTATTTAGAATTATTAGTAAGCCCAAAAAAATGAAGCTAATATCTATACTCCTTCGACCCCTCCCATACAATATGACACAATTTCGCAACTTTACAAAAAGCGGATTTTTCTGTAAAGTATGAATGCTATTGATCTATAATTTAAAACAAGTCAAAAGCATGATTACGGACTCACCCCACCTTGTACCACCTCCCATACAAACTACACAATTTGGATAAATCCAATAACCTAATTTTCTCAGCAACTACTAAATTTTTATACTCTAAATGAAATCTGAGAGTATATTGTGTTTGCCTTACCGTTTGTAACGCTAAGAAATAACGCTCGCACAGAGCCGCCAAGGGTACAGAAATATTTGTTGTCGCTCAAAAACCTCGATTCCGACCGTCTGTCCGTCTGTCCGTCTGTCCGTCTGTCCGTCTGTCTGTCTGTCTGTCTGTCTGTCTGTCTGTCTGTCTGTCTGTGCATCTGTCTACAGCATAACTCTCGAAAGCTTTGAGCTATAGTGCTAAAAATTTGTGTGTGTCATTTTTAGTAAAAAAGTAACTTTAAGTTCGTGAACGGACCAAATCGCTCCACCCCTTCTACCCCCTCCCATACAAAATGACACAAATCCGCAATTTGACAATAAACGGATTTGCTCGAAAAGTATAAGACCTATTGGCCTGAAATTTGGAAAATATTACTTTTATGATAATATCAATCTACCGTATAAAAATTATGCGTGTCCTCTCCCTCCTTCTACCACCTCCCATACAAACTGTACTTGTCATGAATTACTCTAAGCCAATTTACTCAGTGCGTATAAAATTTAGCGAGCTGAAATTGTGCACTAAATATTTATTTAAAATTATTAGTAAGGGTAAAAAATATTAGACGATTAGCTTCACTCCTTCTACCTCCTCCCATACAAAATGGCACAATTCCGCAATTCGACTATAAATAGATTTGCTCGAAAAGTATAAAAGCTATTAGTCTGAATTTCGGGATATATTACTTCCATAATGATTTCAATATACAGTATAAAAATTATTTGCGTCCTCCCTCTCCTTCCACCCCCTCCCATACAAACTACACTTTTTCATGAAATGCTCTAAGCCGATTTTCTCAGAACATTTAACATTTATCGAGCTCACATTTTGTGATAAATACTTATTTAGCATTATCACTAAGATCAGAAAAAAATATTTGATTAGCTTTACTGCTTCTACCCCCTCCCATACAAAATGACACAGTTTCACAACTTCACAAAAAATCTATTTTCTTGAAAAGTATGAATGTTACTGGTCTAAAATTTAAGAAATGTCAATTTTATGATATTCTTAGCTATTTCTGAAAAAATCACTAAAATCCCCCCCTCTTTCTACCACCTCCAATACAAACTGCACATTTTCACTAAATCTAACACACTAATTTTCTCAGCTCCTATTAAATTTTTGGAGTAAGCATTTTGTTTAAAACATTTTTATAGTTTTTTTAGCATGATGGGGAAAAAATTAGTTCAATGCTATCATCCCTTCTAACACTCCCCATACAAAATTTCTTGGGATCACAAGAAATTCTATTTCATCTAGAGTATCGTAAGATTGCGCTTTACGCGCAATCGTAGCCCTGTTACGTTTTATTCCTAAATTTTGCGTAAAACATTTTGATAGCATCTTTAGCGTAATGGGAAAAAAATAATTCAATGTCGTCAATCCCTGTACCACTTCCCCTACAAAATTTCTTGAAATCAAAAAATTTCTCTTTCATCTAGAGTATCGCACGATTCGGCTTTATGCCCAATCGTAGTCCTGTTATGTTTTTTATTGCGTTTAGCTTTGGGTATGTTACAGTGCTGAACGTGTAAAAAATCTCAATTAAAGATGAAATATACACTTTCGTTTTAACCCTTGCAATTCTAAATAGACATTACGTATATCTTGGATGTTAAGGTTTAACATTTCTAAGACGGATTAAATGTCTGATTTTATCAGTGGGACTACAATATTCTACAATAGATGTTTTTCAATTACCACGAGAAATATCAACGACCAATGGAAATATATATCCAAATATATGTACAAAAAAGCCCTTAATCGTTATATAGTATTCTCGGTCTATCCTATAAGCTTATTTGAACGAAAGTCCCTACCTAACTATTTGATCTTGCAATCTCCTTGAAAACAAGAATAAGGAATAGCGCAATCACATAATAGCTTTTTCCATCTTCTTTTCAGAATTTGTCATCTTCTCAAGCTTGCAGATTATCATGAAATTGTTGCTTATATGAAAAATAAGTAAATGCATGATTTATGAACTCGTTGGTAAATTTTAATAAGAAACATCTCAATAGCTCAATGTTTTCCATCCCCTGAAATTTATGAATTTCATAATTTTACCCCTTGTTATACAAAGACATTGTCATAGTAAAAAGGGAAAATGCGCGCGTAAAAGACGATTTTTCTTTCAGAAATGATGTATGCACATAAAAATTTTCAGTTCAAAGATACTACATCGTTCCTGACAAGAAAGAGAACGGAAAAAAGATCGCAC